>JARWLC010000003.1:59439570-60655820 GCA_033318265.1 Phyllotis vaccarum | reverse complement strand
CCACCCCCCCGTACTGAAGACTGAACCTAACCACCGGACCCAATACTAACATCTTGATATCTGTTGACAAACTCATCCCTTCCTCCCAAGCTTCTTCACTTCATTTGTATTTATTTTTGAAAGACAGCTTTCTTGGATATGGTTGTGAGTTGATGGCCTGCTGGCGGTATTTGACAGATATATTCCATTGTGTTGTAGCTTGTATGGTTTCTGAAGTCTCCCTCTAGTCACGGCTGGTTCTGAGTGGTCGTGGGCAATGTTCTTTTTCTTGGATCACTTGTAATATTTTCTCTTCATGTATCGTGAGCTCTGACTTCCCCAAATGCTTTGTGTGTACTCTATTTGACACTCATCGGCCTTCTTGGCTCTTTGTACTTAAGGTTTTATTTATGCTTTGAAAGTTTTCAGCCATTATTTCTTCCCATTTCTTTCTGCCTCACTCTTTTTTTCAGGTCCTATAATGAAAATGTGTGCTATGATATTTGATAGACACAGATCTGACTGACCATCGAGGCTCATGTTCCTTCACTCTCTCCTTAGCCCTTCATGTTGGTTAGCTTTTCTCCTGTTGTTAAGGATATACACTTTTTTAATAGTTGCTGTCCTTCCTTCTGTGCAGACCTTTTTGTGTGTATATGTGCATGTGGTGCCAGAGGAGGGTGTTTGCCACTCTCCACCTCACTCCCTGAGACAGGACCTGGAGCCAGGCTGGTGGCCAGCAAGCCTCAGGGATCCTCCTCTTGCCATGGCCCGAGATCCGGGGATGTGCTGGGGATGTGCTTGAGCAGAGCACACTCTCACCCACGGAGCCATCTCTCCAGCTCCTGCATTTTCATCTTATATTTTCATCTTATTCTTCTTTATTTTCTCTTCAATTCTCTTCCGGAGTCTGGCAGGGTCTGGGCCTGCCTCTAGAACAAGTATTGGGGCCATTTGGTGATGAAACAGCTTGTAGTGGGCACCTGGGATTTGAACTTATAGAGGAGAATTGTTTGGGGGTGGTTCATGGCTCATGTTGGGCCAGACCAGAGGTGAGCGCATCCACTCTCATGGTCTCCAAGGAAGGGGTGGCATGTGTGCACCATGTTGGAAGCTGGTGTCACCGTAGCATGGTGGTCAGGCAATGAAGGCTCTGTGGGAGTCACAGCATAGCCTGAGGACAAAGCTCCTTAGGGTCACTGCCACCCAGGAAGGACTTTTTACTTTATATGATACTTTTTATCTCCAGAAGAGCTATTTTATTTTTATAGCCTATTTTAAAAAGATTTTATTTCATGTATGAGTGTTTTGCCTGTGTTTATAGAAAGTGCATCATGTTCCTGCAGTGTGGGGGAAGTCAGGGAGGGAGATCAGAAAAGGTCATCAGATCTCCTACAAGAGGATACAGGATGGATTCTGGAAACTGAAGCACAGTCCCCTGCATGAACAAGTGTTCTTAACCACTGAGCTGTTCTCCAGTTCCCAGTACTTGCTTTTCTTTGTGTACTTGACTATAACTATTGGTATTCATTTATTCCCTCACTCCGTCCCTCCCTCCCAGACCTTTGATGGGATGCTGGCTATTGTAAACTTCATCTCTACTGTTGTTATGAATTTTATGTTCAGGATCTGAATTTTTTGTTTGTTTGCTTTGTTTTCGAGACAGGATTTCTCTGAGTAGCCCAGACTGTCCTGGAACTCACTCTGTAGACCAGGATGGCCTCAGACTCACAGAGATCCCCCTGCCTCTGCCTCCTGAGTGCCACTGCCACCTGGCAATTTTGTATATTTTTAAAAAACAAATTATTGTGAATTTACTTAGTGTGTGTGAGGGTGTGTGTGTGTGTGTGTGTGTGTGTGTGTGTGTGTGTGTGTGTGTGCGCGCGCGCGCGCGCGCATAGAAGTCAGAGGACTTGCAGGAGTCAGTTTTCTTCTACTGTGTGGGTTCTAGAAATTGACTCAGGTTGTCAGCAAGCACCCTTTCCCATCGAGCTGTCTCAATTGTCCTCTTTTGTGGGAGTTTTGCCTGATTGTTTAAAACAGGGTCTTGCTATGTAGCTTAGGCTGGTCTAGAATTCTGGATCTGCTTGTCTCAACCTCTTGAATGGCAACACACTGGGCTGAAATTTGTGGTTGTTAAAGGATGTTGGGCGGGGCTGGAAAGATGGCTCAGTGGTTAAGAGCATTGACTGTTCTTCCAGAGGACCCTGGTTCAATTCCCAGTACTCACATGACAGCTCACAACTGTCTGTAACTACAAGATCTGACACCTTCATACAGACATGCAGACAAAACACCAATGCACATAAAATAAATAAATAGAATAAAATAAAATAAAATAATGTTGGGCTTTGCTCTGAAGGGGAGGTTGTGATTCTTGCTCTCCTCCTTTATCTTTGTGTCAAGTGGATTTGTAGAAGAGGGAACAGGTGTCCTCTTCAATTACTCTTGTCCGTTCTTTTGAAGTCTGCTGTCTCCTAAACCTGTGCTGGAAGTCAGCAAGCCCCAGTGACCCTCCTGTCTGTCTGCCCCATCAGAACTGGGTTATGTGTGTATGTACCTGCTTGTTACAGGCATGCTGGAATTCCAGCTCTGCTCCTTCTGACAGTACCTGTGCTCTTAACCACTGACAAATCCCCAGCCCAAGTCCCTCTTTTAAGCTTTGTTAGAGTAGCCTTTGCTCTGGGGATAACTTGACAGCCCACCCCCCAACCCTGCCTCAAGATAAAGACTTTTCGGGTGTCTATGGAATGCCCTGAGTAAGCAGGACACTGTATTTTGACAGCTTGTGGTTCAGAACCCTGTGAGCACCCTGAGAACTTTTCAGCTCACAGCTTCCTCCCCCCCCCCCTTCTTCACCTTTATGGAATTTCATGTGCACAGATCTTAGTACTGAACAAAGTTTCAAAGGAAACTCCATGTGGATTTCTGGAACTTTCTGCATAGTTTTCTTTGGAACTCGCCCTGCCACTTTCCTGTCTTAGCCCCCCGAAATCTGGTCTCTTGACTCCTCGGAACTCTAGATTGACGTGCAGTGCCAGTTCAGAGAGGCTTCCTCATCTCCGTCTGAAGAGTGCTCCAGGCAGAAAGCCAGGGAGGTGGAAGGGCTCAGTCTAGTCCTTCAAGCAATCCACCTGCTGGGAGCCTAAACTTCTTCCTGTTACTCCATCCCACTGGAAGTGGGGAGCAAATGGCTGGCCTGAGGACTTTTTATCTCTTCCTCTTGATCGTGTGTTGCTAAATCATTCCCATGGCTGAAGAAACCGAGGCTCAGCTAGGCTGAGCAGCATGCCCAATCAGTCAGTTGTTAGTGCCCAAATTTGTACAAGCCCTTTCCATATGCCACCCTGCCTCTGAGAGTTTGTGGTTGGCTCTTATTCTTTCCCAGCAGAGGGTCGTTTGTATAGACGGGCTTAGGACATAGGCAGACTGACACTGACTTACCGTCACAGACTTGGAAGTTCTCCCAGTGCTCAAGTTCATGAACTCTTTGGAGGTTGGCCTTTGCTGCGCAGTGAGGTGACTACTTGGCAAGCTTCCCAGCAGGGGAAGGTCATCCCCTGCATAGCAGGGCTGAGGGCATGCCTTTGTCTCTGTCATAACTACAGCATTCTCTCTTTTCCTCTGTGGCCTTTGTATTTTTGTACTTAAAGTATTTTTTGCTTGTGTGTGTGTGTTCTCAAGTTCTTGTCTGCATGCATATGTAAGCATGTACAGGCCAGAGATCCACCATAGGTGTTATTCTTCAGGATGATATCCACCTTGATTTTTTTGAGATTGGGTCTCCCAGTAGGTTAGGCTAGACTGGGTGGCGAGTGAGTTCAAATCGACAAGGATTTGAATTCTCCTGCCATCACCACTCTAGCACTGGGATTATAACCCATACTATCACAACCAGACATTTAACTTGGGTTCTGGGGATAAAACTCAGAACCTCAGGCTTCAGCAGCAAGTATGCTACTGACCTAGCCATCTCCCCAATCCCCTAATTTTTGCTAATTGAGACAGAGTCACAGGTAGCCTAGACTGGCCTCAAATTCAGTATGTAGTTGAGGCTGGCCTCGAACTCCTGATCCTCCTGCCTCCACATTCCAGGTGCTGGTGTTATACATAGATCACCATATCCCCATAACTTTTAATTGATTTATTAGTAAATAAATTAATTTGGAGGCCAGGGTCTTATTTTGTAGCCCTTGCTAGTCTAGAACTGGCTGTATAGATTAGGCTGGCTCACATTCATAGAAATGCCTGCTTTTGCCTCTTGCGTACTGGGATTAAAGCATGTGCTACACCCAGCTATCTCCCCCCCACACAAGGTTTCTCTGGGTATAGGTGTTCTGGAACTTGCACTGTAGACCAGGCTGGCCTTGAACCCAGAGATCTGCCTGCCTCTGCCTTCTGAGTGCTGAGCTTAAAGGCATGTGCCACCATTGCCCATCTATACCCAGCTATTTTAAAATTGTGCATATGTGTACATGGGCATGTATACACACACTCACACACACACACACACACACACACACACCCCACTTACAGAATTTATTCTCTCTCTACACCATGCGGGTCTGTGAGTCATCAGGCTTGGTGGCAAGTGTCTTTACTATGCCATCACTAACCCTGATTTTGTCTTCTTTTAAAGCACTCTTCATCTTTTGCTTTCTTCCCATTCCAGCCTCCCTACTCTGACCTCTAAGGGCCCTGGGTTGGGTTAGGAAGAGCCTCCTCCTTAAACCTCTGCTGTAGACTTCAGACAGTGCTTCCAAGCCTTCTCTCTCTTTTGTTTAAAGCTGTGGATCTTTTGAAGAGCTCCAGAGACAAATTGGATTTTGTTTGTAGGGATCTTTTTCCAGGCCGGATATCACTTGAAGAGGTAGATCCAGGGGCAGGTATTAAAAATCATTGGAATTTTGCAAAGGCTGGACTAGGTGACCAGCAGACTGACTGGATTGGTCTAGCTTGGGCAGGTAGTGAGCTGCTTGGCTCTTTGCTGGTCTTCCAAGTGGTGTCTGGAGCTGAGTTAAGATGGGAGGCTGTCTGCCTGTGTGAAGTGCTCAGGATCCTCAAGGGTGCAGTGGGTGTTTGGGATAGAATGATTCTGTACTGTCTGCTTGTCCCTAAATGTCAGTAGAGCTTTGGAGTCAGAAGGATCTTCACATGTATCTGAATGTCCTTTGGGAGTAATACTGTTCCGTAGCAGATAGCTTGTTGGGCCACAACATTAAATTAAGATATTCATATTTGGTTCCAGGGAAAGATATAGCCCTGGCTTTTGCTTGCTTCCTCTGGACTCGTATATTCCAAGTGATTCATTTGTTTTGCTTAAGTAAAGAATTTTAAGATAGATGTAATGGTGTATACCTATAAACCCAGTACTTGGTAAAGGCAGAAGAATCATCATGAGTTTCAGGTCTATGTGGTCTCCAAAAAATAAAGGGGAGGGGGCAAGTGGTGGGAAGGTGTTTGTGTTCATTTTAAACATTCATGTATGTATGTATGTGTGTGCATATGCCTGAGCTCACATGCATGTGCATGTGGAGGTTAGAGGACATCTTGGTTCTTTCTCTTGTGTGGGTTCTGGGGGTTGAACTCAGGTCTTCAGACTTGGTGGCAAATGTTCTTATTTGCTGAGACATATCACTGGTGTTTGTTTTGTCTGGTCAAAATAGCTATGTTATTACAGGGTAGCATTAAATTAAGGCTGCTGCTTAATAAAATATGATTGAGACAAAATTTGATTATTTCATTTGGTTAGACGTGTTCAGATCCTATGATATTGCAGGCTGCGTTAAGTGACCTCCTTTGCTTTCGTTTCTTGTCAGCAGTAATTCTGTACACCTAGTGTGGGAATTCAGTGAAGAAAGCTAAGTGCTTTAGCACTCAGAGCTAGGATCTGCAGGAAGCATTCTGGAAGATGATGAACTTGAATCCAAAATCCACTGTGAATTGGCAAGTTAGACAACTGTTCTGTTGTTGAGGGTCAACCTCAGGCCTAAGCTTCGCCAGTGAACTTCACCCTGGTCCCTCCCCTCCCCTCCCCTCCCCTCCTCTCCCCTCCCCCTCCTTTCTCTCTTTTTCTTTCTGAGACCCGGTTTCATGCTCTAATGTAGTAGAGGTTGGCGGCTTAATTCATAAGCTCCTGCTTTAGCCTTGAGTACTGGAATTACAAATTTTGCCACCGCATTCAGTTTCTTTATTTAAAAACCTGTTTAAGCCAGTCTTTAAAGGTGCACACCTTTAATCCTATGCAAAGGCAGGTAGACTTCTGAGTTTGAGACCAGTCTAGTCTACAGAACTAGTTCCAGGACAACATTGGCTACACAAACTCTGTCTCTAAATAAACAAATAAATAAAATTAAAATTTGTATTTATTTGTGTATGAGATATGCCTATATGTATGCCTGTGAACTGCATGTGTCCATAGTGCCCTTGGAGGCCAGAAGAGGACATTGGGTCCTTTGGAAACTGGAGTTGTGAGACACCATGTGGGTGTTGGGAACTGAACCACAGCTCACGGTCCTCTGCAAGAGCAGCCAATCTGTGTGGTGCGCTTTTTTTTTTTTTTTTGAAACAGGGCTTCGCTGTGTATCCCTAACTGTCCTGGAACTAGCTCTGTACTCTATAGACCAGTCTGGTTTTGAACTCTCTGCCTCTTGAGTTTTGTGATTAAAGGCGTAGGCCACACTGCCCAGTTTTAACCAATGAGCCATCTCTCCAGCTTCTCAGCTTCTTTCCTTGGTGCCATATGTATATGTAACAGGGAGACCTGACCTAAGCAAGGGCGCCTCAGAAGGAATTCAGCCGAAGGTGCCTTAGCTGGCTCTGCAGGAGGTTCAGGCACTGGGAGGAGAGGAAGACACAGCCTCTTAAAAGAAAGCATAAGCCAGTGGCCGCTGTGGACAGAGCTTGGGAGTTTGGCACAATGCAGGATGTAGATGTGAGGCTTCCAAGACGTCACCAAGAAGGTTTTCTTGTCTTCTGAGAACAGTGAGACGCTATTGATGATGTTGCTTATGGGGGTGGATGAGTAAGTAAGGGAGATGAGTTTTCCTTTGTAAATGATTTACTTCTTGTGTTGTGGAAAGTGAATTGGAAGAGAACCAGCATGAATCCAGGTAAGCTGATTAGAAAGCATCTGCAGTGGTGTAGGCAAGTGATTCTGGAAGCCTGGACCAAAATGATGGCTGGAGAGAGAGAAGTAGAGAAGGAGAGGGTGATCCATGGCCATTTAGAGGGGAAGACCAGCAGAGGAGATAATGGGTACCTTTGGGGTAATGGGGAGGGAGCTCTTGGAGGTCTAACAGCAGTTCTGGAGGAAGGCATCCAGGTGGGCTATGGGGAGGCAGGAAGGAGGTCAGGGGTCTGACCCAGAGATCTAAATGTGAATTTTGATGACTGGGAGCCTGGGACAATGGTAGGGGAAGAGAAGGGTCACAGGTATGAGGACTCAGCCTGGCCTTCTGGTCCTGGGATGGGGGAGCCCTTAGGACAGAGAGGGATGGGGCCTTCAGTCTTGACACTGTGTCAGGTGCCTTCTGTGTGGTGGCAGAGAGCTATGAAGTAAGACAATCTTTAGCTCTTTCCTCTCCCAGCTTTTGCCCTTCTCATAGGTACAGTCTGGTACAGTCTGTCTGAACTAGCCAGGAGGGGGTGAAGGCAGCTCCTGGGACACTCCTGCCTCGCTTGTCTGGACGTTATCTGTGGAGAATCGGCAGTTGACTCTAACATCAGTAACAGTAAACTGACCACAGCTCTCTCAGGCAGGTGCTTGTCCCACCTGTTTGGAAATTTGTGTCTTTCTTTGTCCCCACATCTCTACTCTGAATTTTGGGCAGTGCAGTAGCAGGTTATAAGTGTGAGAGGAAAGCTGTGGAAAACTGGCCACCCAGGCACAGTGCTTGCTCAAAGGCTGGTCTGTTTATCTCCCAGAGAGTTACCAGATTATTTCCATGAAAAACTTAACACTGGAGAACGGTTCTTTGTGATGGGCGACCAGTGTAATAGCTGGTGGTGGTATGTTTGTGTTACGTCCCTTTGATGTTGAGGTGAGAGGATCCAGAATTCAGGGTTATACTCAGTTACACAGTGAGTTTGAGGTCAGCTTTGGCAACATGGAGACCCTGACATAGACACAAACCCCGGAGAAAGCAGCACTTGGCTCCGGGTAGAGAAAAAACCCGTAGCGTGGGTAGCTGATGCCCTTCTGTGGCTGCCTTTGCTTCTACACTTTCTCTTCGGTTTCCACTCTAGTTCACTTTAGTTAGGACGGTGGTAAAAAGAACCTTTCTCTGATCTTTTTTTTTTTTTTTTGTCATGGCCTCCATCCCTTCTGCTTACACCTGATCCTCCAGCCTCCTGTGAGGGGCCATGACAATCTCTGTAAATCCCTGTGAATTTTGTCTTACAGCAGCCTATGAGGAATAGAGAGAGACTTGGGTGCGTGGCTTGGGAGCAGCACACCTTTGTTTTCCTGATGTCCATTGGGTGGCACTGTGATCTTAGCTTTGTTTCTGTTTTTCTTTGCAGCCAAGCTCTTCTCCAGGAAGTGAAAACGTGGTGCCTCGAGAGCCATTGGTAAGTACGAAAGGCACACAGGACCCTTTTCTAGTCGTCGGATTCCTGTGTGAATGTGAAGAAGCCTGATGAACCTAGGGCTATGACACCTTCAGGTGACACTTACCAGCAGTATCCCAGTACGTGTCCTCTAGAAATGTCTTGCCCCTGACCACTGGCCTTACTTCTGTTTAGCAGAAGGAATTAGCAACACCTCTTTGGTCCTTTTGGTCTAGAACTGAGAGAATCTGCCTGAAGTTTTTACCTGTCAGCTTCCCATTTTGAAAACTGAAATAGCCACTCTTTGCTTCCCAGTGAAACACTTGAGGTGCCCTTTGAGGAACAGGTAAGAGGAGGGGTTTTGGTTTGGTCTGGTTAGTGATTCAGTTTGTGATAGGCATCACTCAAATTATCCTGCCTAGATTCTGATAGGGAAGAGGCCTACTGAGTGCTGCATCACCCATAGTAACCCAGGCTATGATAGGAAAGAGGCCTATTGAGTGCTGAAGAGCCTTCCCCCCCCCCTTTTTTTAAACAAGGAGGGTCACACTTTATAACCCAGTCTATCCATGAACTCACGAAGTAGCCTAGGCTGACCTCAGGCTCACACAGCTCTCCTTTCACAGCCTCCCAAGTGCTGGAATAAGAAGCTGAATGCCACCACATTCAGCTAAGTAACTGTTTTGCAGAGTCTCTTTGTTTCAGTGGTCCGAGTCCCTGCTCGCCTGCCCTGTTTTCACAGTTTGGCATTTCAGGACTTGATGTAAATCCCGTGGGCTGGGTAGTAAAACTGGTTCTGTGCAAACCAGATGAGTTTTAGTAGTGCGCCAGCATTTAGTCTAACTTTGCCAGGCCTGTGCTCTCTTGAGGTGGTGGTAACTAGTGAGCACAGGGCTCTCTGCCAGGCTTTGTCTCAGCAGCCCATGTACTACAGCCTCTCCTGCTTTCTTCTCCCTTTGCTTGGCCGAATTAGAAGGGATGATGTCAAGCCCTTGGCTGGTATGAATAGGTCCAGGTTCTAGCATGTTGTGAGGCTTTCCAGGCAGAGGGTGAGATGGATCTGGCCATGATGCAAATAGGCCCAGAAGGTCACAAGTGCCTCTGAGACTTTTCCAGGTGGTGATGCTGTTTGTGTCACCTTCTGTCACCAGTTATGGGCTCACATACCAGCATTTCTGTAGAACCTCTTTCCACTCTCCTGGTGTTGCCTGCCCTTTCCTAGGATGCTTACTCGGCCAGGCCTAAGTGTGTCCTTTGTGGTCTGCTTCCAAGCCTTGCAAACTGAAGTCCAGACTGAACACAGTGGTCTTTCTTATCCCTTAGTGCTGTGGGCTCCTTTGAAGCTTCCTGCTTTGGCTCTGCATCCTAAGAAGTGAGGATAGGCCATCTTTTGGGGGCATGGCTGGAAAAGCTCATTGGAAGACCAGAGTGTCCTACTGGCTGACTCCTGGGTGTTGAGAGCCCTGCAGGCCTGTGTTGTGTCGGTTCTGAATGTGGCTTCTTCCGCTGCGCTGTGCATCTGCCTGTTGGTTGGTTATGTTATTTCTTTCTTTTCTGGGAGCCCCTGAGCAGTCTTCAAACCCTGGTAGCCTGTGATCGTCCAGAGTTCAGACTCATTCTCTCCAGGCCAACTCTACAATTACCTTATATTTAATTAATATTTTTTCTCCTCTTTACGTACTTACTGCATAATTGCTCAGAGGAAAGAAAACACATAGCAGCAATTTATATATATATAAAAAAAAACAATAATTAAAAAAAAACCAGAAATAAACTCCCATCTCATTTGGGCTGATCCTGTGAGTTGGGTAATTAGGGCCCTATTAAAAGGTGGACCCTTTCTCCTTCCCCCCTTTTTATTAATTTTTTTATATTAAACTCCCACAGTCTCTCAGTCATGCTCTTATTGCTTTTGGCCAGCCATTTGCAGCAGCCTGATTAAATGAGGCACCAGCCGAGTGCTATGGTCTTGTGTGAAGAACTCCTTCCTCTTGGGAAGTGGTGGCGGGAGGGTGACAGGCGGGGGACACTAGCTTTTGGGGCAGGCCAGGGGCAAGAGAACTCTTGGCTGCTGTGGACTGGCGACTGGCTGGATGACCGTCCTATGGTGTTGGAGACGTGGGTGGCAACTGTGGCCACAGCTCAGTGACAGGGCTGTGGATTGAAGCACTCTGCTCCGCTCCTTCTGCAGGGAGGGAGGCTGCTCAAGCTCAGTGTGTTGGCTGTTTTCTGAGCACTTAACGGCAGCGCCAGAGAATAGACAATTACAAAATCAAACAGGCCTTGTTTTTAAGTAATTCGTGTGTTTTATTTGGGGAAGAAAAGGCGTCTGTGTACATGAAACAATTAGCAAAAAGGAAACACTGTATGTAATTTTAGGAAGAGCACCAAGTTGTGTATAATTTGGTGCAGAACTGCCTGGCCGGGAGTCGGAGAAGACGATGCCTTGTTCAGAGAAGGGGTAGGGCTGTTGAATGGGAGCTTAGGGATAGTTTCTGAGACATTTGGTGATAAAGTTATATTTATTTTTAACTCATTGTAATTTTATCCCCCAAGACAGTGTCTCACTACGTAGCTCTGGCTATCCTGGAACTCACTAGTAGAGAGGCTGGCCTTGACCTACCTGCCTCTGCCTCCCTAGAGCTGGGATTAAAGCTGTATACCATATATGCCTGGTTTGCTTATGAGTTTTGTACAAAATTTCGTAAAGGTTGTTTTCTGGGCTCTGAGCCGGAAGGGTTAAGCACAAGATGCTGAAGGCAGATATTTTATTTTGTTTTTCAGAACTAAATGATCATTAGGACTGGGGTTGGTAGAATGCTTGCCTGTCATCCATGAAGTCCTGGGTTCTATCCCCAGCACTACATAAAACAGGAGAGGAGATATGTGCCTGTAAGCTAGAGAATTGAAAGTTCAAGGTCATTCTTAGCTACATCAAGTCAATACATTTGAAGCCAGCTTGGGCTAAGTGATATCTTGTCTTAAAAAATAAAACAAAAAGCCAAAAATCAAACCACCACCAAGAAAAAGACCTAGGTCATTTAAAAAATGGATTTTTAAAAGAAATTTGGTGTGTGTGTATGCGTGTGCATGTATGTGTGTGTGTGTATGTGCGTGTGTACGGGTATGTGTGTGTGTATATGTGTATGTATGTGAGATGTATGTATATATGTGTGTGTATATGTGTATGTATGTGTGTGTGAGATGTGTGTATATATGTGTGTGCATGTGTGTGTATGTGTGTTGTATGTTGTGTGTATATGTGTGTTGTGTGTATATGTGTGTTGTGTGTGTATGTGTGTTGTATGTGTGTGTGTGTGTATGTGTGTATGGGTATGCATATGCTTCAGCACTGAATGTGCACTGTACATATAGAAGTTGGCTTTGGACAGTTGGTTCTCTTCTCTCATTGGGCCTCTGGGGATTAAACTCAGGTTGTCAGTCTTATGTGGCAAATAGTGTTTGTTACCTGCTGAGATGTATTACTAATTCTAGATGATCATTGTGAAGCCTATTTTCTCCTTATTAAAAATGTAAGGGGTTTATCGAAAACTACAATTCAGGGCTGGGTGTACTGGCACACACCTTCACTCCTGGCACTTGAGAGGCAGAGACAGGCAGATCTGTGGGCTCCAGAACAGTCACACTTGTTTCTCTTTTTCCACCGTGAGTTCTGCTGATGAAACTCTCTAGCATGGCAAACACTTTTACCTACTGAGACTGAGCGCCGTCTTCCTGATCCTAAGGAATTCTGACAGCTGATCTCTGTCTTCTCTCAGATATGTTGAAAACAGCCTCAGCTCTCCTTCAGAACCAGGACTTTGGCCACGTGTGCCCATCCTGGGGCTCATACGGAATCTATGTCTGGTTCCCTGGAGTTCCCTGTGGGGACCAAATACAAGTTTTAAGAATGAGGGCCGTTGGGCATATGGTGCACACTTGTAATCTCAGCACTCAAGAGGCTGAGGCAGGAGGACCATGGTGAGATCAAAGCCTGTTCATTTGAGTGGTAGAGTACTGGCTTCCAACACAAAGTGAATGAGTGCGTGGGACAGCCCAGCCCTTGTCTTGCTTGGATGCTGAAACTAGGCTTAGTTAGGTAACCTGAGACTTGTTTTTAGTCATCTGATTTCTGGTTATTTGAAGTAAGTGATAAATGAGGCTTAGTTTGCATATCTGCCCATTTGTCTCCCGTCTTTCTCAATATTCAGCAGAACTATTGCTCACCCACTTTATACAGGCCCTGCGTGTGGTTCAACTAGAATTTCAGCTCCCATGAGTCTCCTGCTGTCTTTCCTGCCTCTGCTTTGTAGGTATAATGGTTTTCCACTTATTTGCTTTGATACAGTATCTGGCTCTAGTCTGGGCTGTTCTTACCTGGCCTCCCTCTGCCCCGCCTCCTAAATGCTGGGATCACAGGCTCACACTACCCACTCTGCTGCTCTTGCTTTCAGGCTTTGTTCCCTTCGTCCTGCCTTCAAAATAATCCAAAGAGGACAGTAAATTTCTATCTTGTCAGCTCTTCTAGGTTAAAACTTTTTCTTGTTTAAGACAGTCTCATGGTATAACCGTGTTCAGCCTGAGCCTTGCTGTGTTGAGCAGTTTGGCCTTTGACTTGGAGTGAGTCTCTTGTCTTCACCTCCCTAGTGTTGGAATTGCAGGTCTTTATCATTGATCTCAGTTTAATGTTATTATTTTAACCTGTGTGTGTGTGTGTGTGTGTGTGTGTGTGTGTGTGTGTGTACCATGTATGTACCAGGTGCCTGAGGAAGCCAGAAGAGGGCACTAGATCTTCTGGAACTGGAGTTATAAGCGTGGTCTGCTACGTGGGTGCTAGGAACTGAACCTGGGTCCTCTGCAAGAACAGCAAGTACTTTTAACCACCCACCAGGCCACCACTCCTGCTGCTTTTTAAACCAGTTTACCAGAGGCAAAGGCATTAATATCTTGAAGAATCCATGGAGCTAGCCATTACTGTGAGTGAGCATCTCTTTAATAATGGTTATGGCTAGTTGCCTGTCTCCTACATCTCTTGATGTATTCCTGACAGTCTTCCACAGGGTTGTGTCTTTTGCAGCTTTTGTGGTTGGGATACCTTGCTGTATGAGTTGGAAGGATCACCGGGGGTAGGTGGTTCTCTATAAAATTCAAAGTATTCTGTGGGAAATTTTGGCAGGGTGAGGGCATTAAGGTGATCTCATTCAATAGTCTCGACTAGTCTGGATCTCATTATATAGCCTAGACTGGGCTTGAACTCATGGCAATTCTGCTTCAGTTCCCAAGTGCTAGACTTTTAGGTTTATGCTACCATACCTGGCATATACTTGTTTTTGATACATTTGCAAAAGTGTTTTACACACATGAAACCAGAAATATGGAATCTCAGGAATTTGTCATTTTTTTCCAGGAAGGTAGTAAATATGGCAAAGTAGTTTTAAGTATTGCATACTGGCTTGTCACTTCTGCCATTTTCTTGCCCAGGGTTGTCTGTCAGGATGTTGTGAACAGGAATGACACCAGACAGATAGTGTAAAATTCGTTGCTTTGTTTTTCTAAGAGGGTTGTGTTGTCCAGGCTGTTCCCGCTCTTATGAGTCCCTGGCCTCAGCCATCTGACTAGCAGAATTGTTGCTGGCTGTATTTGCTGCTGAGAAATTTGGGACCAAAACCGCATGTGAAGAGTTTGAGGCTAGGGCTTGTGAGCCTCTTGATGGTGAGGCTGTCAAGTGTGAGGAGCCAGGGTAGGGAGGCACACTGGCTTTCCCCCTTCCCCACTCCTCTCTCCTAAGTAGTCTAAAACCTTTCGTGAGGAGAATGACCCTTTTACCACTAATGGTCACAAAGACTAGCTCCTGGTGGGGAAGGTGTTTGTGCTTCCCTTTTCCTCACAGGTCTGGGAGGAGCACTGGTTAGCTCTAAATGCTGAAATGGATGAAGTGGAAAAAGCCTCATTCCATTTCTGGGTGGTTCTAATCTCCAGGCCACTTACTGATTTTGAAATGATTGCTTCTTCCTACTTCATTCTTCCTCTTACAGTCTGAGGAGGTTTATGGAAAGGACCAGGTGGTTCCCTTTAGTGGCTTCCTCCTCCAGATAGGTGAGGAGGTTGTTTTGGTTTTTTCTTTTCAGTTTGGAGGTATTCTTTTATAAATAACTATTAGATGAGTCTAAACTCTTGGGGGATAATTAGAGCAATGGTATTGAGGTAGTTTTCACTGCCCCTCTGCTGCTCTTTGTTTATGCTTCAGCTTCCTGGCTTTTTCACACTTACATTTTGTGTTTCTGTGGCTCCTGTAAGGAAAAACCCTGCCCTGTAGGTCACTGAAAGGCATTCTTCTTCAGGAAATGTGACATCCAGGGTTGTATGTCTTTTTCTGAGCACACCAAGGAAGGTTTGTTTTTAATCTGGTCCCGACGAATTATTTAAGAACGTGGCCCCCTTTGCTCCTGGAGGTGTAGGCTGTTTCTCAGCGGCTCCGGTAGTGCTGCTGAAGGTAGACTCCTCACCTCTTACTGGGGCAGAGAGACATTCAAAAAATGCTTTTTCTTTGTTTAAAATTGGTCATTATCATATTTGAAACATTTTCATGGATAAATGTCTTTTAGTGTGGCTTATAGGGTGGCAAACACAGAACCTGTATGGCCCTCTGAAGAGCACTGAACACGCTGTTCTTAGGACAGCCATGTGCCCCACGTTTCCAGAATAATTTCCATTTAAAAATGTTTGAGCCCATGTCAAACTACACAGACTGATTGGGCTGGAAAAATATGTCCCATAGTTAATCCCCTGTGCGTGGTGCAGAGCTGCAGGAAGATAAAGTGGTGCTTGGGAGAAGGACGTGTGTGCCGCCCTTCCCTCTTCCCTCCCGGCTCTCCTTTCTTTTATGGTTTGTAGTTATAACCGAGATTTATGCTTGTTGCTCTACAAATCTTCGCTCTGCCATTATGAGTTTGTCCGAGCAGACTCGAGATGGGCTGACATTGAGTGATTCTGGAGGTAAATCTATCTAGGGGCACCCCTTGACAGCCAGAGGCAGAGAGGGGCTAACACATGGCCCCCAGCGGAGCATGTGTGAGGATGAATCGCCCTGTCGAGAAGATGCTTCTACTGCCACCTTCGTGACCTTGTGCCTGGAAGTCACCATGGCTGCAGCTCCTCTGCCTGCAGTCTGTGGGGTGGTGCTCAGATTGCCGACTGTCTCTTTTGCCAAGGGCTCTTCCAGGAGGCTCTCACTGATGGTGTCAACTGTGACTCGGCTGGGCCCACAGCGAGGGCCTCTTTTTCTAGCCTTGTGGTAACCAGGAGTTAGTTGCTAACAGAATCCAGCTGAGTGTTTGTATATATGGTTTCATATTTTTCCACACTTCACCGGAAATGGATTTTGGAGACACATTGGAGAAATACATATTTACTTAATAGTTCTCCCCTTCCTCCTGTGTTTTTCTTTTCTACCTTTTCATTTCATGTTCCTTTTTTTTTTTTTTTTTTTTTTTTTGAGATAGGGTCTCATTTTATAGTCCAGGCTGGCTTTGAACTTATGATCCTCGTGCCTCAGTTTCCCATCATGCCTGGCTTTTGCATTTACATTAAAAATAGCGTTTTCCATTTATTTATTTGTGTGTGTGTACATGTGTGCACATATGATGTGCTGTGGCACCATGTGAAGCTTAGACTCAAGTTCTTTATTCTTTCGGTAAGTATCTTTACCTGCTGAGCCTTCTCATTGGCCCGTATGTACTTTTGAGAGCTGTACAGTTCTCTTGGGAAGTAAAGTAGGGTACCCCAATCATGTATTTCTTTAAAAGTGTCGAGAGCTTCTTTTAACAGCCTATATCAGTGATTCTCAAACTATGGGTCTTGGTCCCTTAGGGGATGTTGACGGACCCTTTCACAGGGGTCACCTAAGACCATCAGAAAACACTGGTTTTACATCGTAATGCATAACAATAGCAAAATTATAGTTATGAAGTAGTAATGAAAATAATTTTATGATCGGGGGGTCACCACAACCTGAGGAACTATATTAGAGGGTCACAGCGTTAGGGAGGGTGAGGACCAGGATTCTCATGAGGCAGCCTGGCCAGTCGCTTCCACAATCCTCCTCAGACTACATGTCAGTTGTCCAGTTACTTCCTAACCTTTCTCTGCCAGGCATACTTCTTACTGAGCAATGCTGTTTCATTAAATATGATACAAACGGGAGACAAGTGTGAAGAGAGGGTTCCACAAGAATCACGTGTTCTGTAAAGACTAATGTGATAAGAATTTCCTATTAAAAATGAAGTTACATGTGTGGTGAATGTGAACTGGAAAGACTGCCATCAAATTCAGCAGGGGACAAACAGCAGACTGAGACCGTATACACCAGGAGAACCCACACCACTGCAGCAGCTTCTGCAGTGTCAAGGCTCTTGCTTTGCTTTAGAAATGTGGAGGGTGTGTTGTGGGTGGGTTTATTCAGGAGAAAGATGCCTGGGAACTCCAGTCTGTGGGCCCACACTCAAAGGAAAGGTCTTGGCTCCACATCAAAAGATTAGTGAATGACTGTACGTTTATAGGTTTTCAGTTAGTATAAAATGTTGAAGGTATGTAGAGTAGGCTCCATTTTTAATGATTCTAAAATGTAGCTGAAAAAGCTTCTTTTATTAACAGTAATTTTTAGCTCTGATCTCATAGATTAAGAGGGCTACTGTGTAGTTCTGTGGCCTTGGTGTTTGTTTATTTTTGTCTAATTCAACTTTCACACTCCTGTGAGTATTACCTTTCTTATTTTTATAGTGAGGGACCTGAAACCCAGGGTAGTCAGGCCTCTAGAGCGAATTATGTAGTGGGCTGAAATTCAAAGTCTCAGATGCATAGTGCTGCACTTGAGCAGATGGAGAATGCAGGTCTGGGTACAGTGTTGACCTCACCTTCCCTGGCACTGTCATGGTGAGATGTTGCACAGACAGGCTGTGGCTATGGCAGGGGCTGCCTGCTACTCTATGCTTGCTCTGAGAAGCTGTTGCCTTACTGTGTTCTCCCTGGTTGGAGTCTTTTGTGTGCATCTTCCCTGTTGAAAAGGCACCTATTAATTTATCACAGGTGATGTGCGCCTCCTCAGGCTCGGAGGAGGCGTCTGTACCCATGTACCTCACTAATGACAGGTTATGAGATCGAGGGAGATAATAGGATCTTTTCATCTGATGTCTCTGTGGAAGCTGCTACATCTCAGGTAGCTTCTAGGGGGCAGCAACTGCCTGTTATTTCATCTGCTGGCAGAGTGAAGATTGGACAAGTGAGCAATTTGCTTTTGGATTCCAGCTTTTAAAGCAGGCTGTGCTGGTCTCCCGGGAGACACCGGAATCCACCTAAGTAAAGGAAACTCAATATCCAGGATCCTCTGTTTCCCCTTCCTCTGCCCCTCAGGTAAAAATCCCTTATCTGTGTCCCCATCAGCATCCATATTATTCCCTGTCAGTAAAGGCAGCAGCCTTCACTTTCTTTGAAGATAAGAGAATGGAGATGCCTTTAAGGGAGTGTAGTCTTTTTGTTAGCTTCTGCCTTGCCACCCAGTTGGCCATCAATAATCCTCTCTAACAATGTTGTGAGGTTAGGAGCAGTCACCATGAGCCTTTTCTTACTCCGGGGAGAATACACTGTTGTGTGGTTGATTACCTGTTTCCCTTGCAACCCTGGCAGGCTTCAGAGGTTTCCCTACAATTCCAAACTGCTTCTGCCAGGAGCATATTGAGGGAAAAACTTTGGGTTTGCCACTTCTTGAGACTTTGTGATCTAAGACTGATTACTGGGTCCTGGGCTTTGTTGGAAGTGGGTAAACCAGACCTCCTTCTACCCTGGGTCTGAGCTTCAGCTGTGTGGCTAAAGCAAGTCCTGTGAAGACCTGTGTGCTGGTGCTCACAGAGAAGCCAGTCCACCTTGAGAGGGATGTTTCGGGTTAGCTAGGAACTCTGTCCTGGCCCCTATGGGAGCCGGGGGCCCTTTTTGTGGCTTTGCCTTTGATAGGCTTTCCTCTGAGACTTCCTGGGCTCTGGGAATAATTGAGAGAGCCTCCCCATAGAGTGTCCCTCAAAGACAAAGGCATGGCAGCTTCACTTCTCTGCTTCAGTTGTGGCTCTAGAAATGACAGTCAGTAGAGTTTGTTAATGAGCAGAAGGAATAACTAGAAACAGTGGAAATCATTTAACATTGAATTGATTTTATAACTTCTGCTTATCAAGTGATTATCATTATTGTTATTTTTATTGGAGTTTTGTAGATTTCATCTTGCTCTCCAGAGGCTTATTTATAGGAGATTTCTTCCTTTGTAGAATCTAGAAATCACTTTTTTTCGGTGAAATACAGAAAGACTGGCAGTTTCTCTTCTGTGCCTCCCCCATTACCTCACTGGCTCTGTCAGGTAGGGTTTCCCCTGCTGACTAGACTGTAGCTAATACTGGCTGGAGGAGCGCTCTGCTGTTTGTTTTTGCAGTTCCTGGATTTGGTTTAATGTACAATTGATTTTTAAATGTATTTAATCATTTTTTTTCTTACCTCGTAAGGATTAACCTGCACAAAGCTCATTTTATCCTAAGTGTGGCTCTGGGAGGAAGGAGAAGAAAATTGAGTTTCTCTAGCTGATTTTAGTCTTTCACTTTTTATTTTCCAAACTGCATCTCCTGCCCTAGCAGCCCTACAAAATACAGTGTCTTTCGTGGTCATTACTTACTCATTACTAACTGCTCTCTCCTGCTTGCCTTTGTCTGTGAAATAAATACAGGGGGCCTGACGATAATTGTTGGCTCTATCACGGGCTCACCAATGACAGATCAGCAGGGACAGCAGTCCAGTGGTGGTTTGTGGTTGGTGCTGCCCACCTAGCAAATGTGAGCAATTGTCCTATGTCGGCCACCAAGCTGGGTTTACTATGTCAGCCCTTCCTTAGTTTTATATTTTATACTTCCCCAATTGCCCCTTCCCCCATGGTTTTCCTGCTAAAGGTTTTAGCCTCATTTTATCCTGGCATCTGTTCTTGTATCCACTTTGTCTTAGTTTCTATCTCTTTGACATGCATATAAGGTATTCATGTACATAAGAGACAGAGTCTCACTATGTAGCCCTGGCTACACTGGAACTCATTATATATAGTATATAATGATATATATATATATGTGTGTGTGTGTGTGTGTATATATATAGATAGATAGATAGATAGATAGATAGATAGATAGATAGATAGATAGATCGATCGATCGATCATGTTGGCCTAGAACTCACAGATTCATCTGCCTTTGTCCCTTGAATGCTGGGATTAAAGGCATGTACCACCATGCCCAACCTTCATGCATATAGTCTTTATTTGTAGGAGGCTGGGTTTCTTTACTTCAGGAGGTGCTAGGGTTGAACCCCAGGGCCTTGTACACAATAGAGAAAAGCTCTGTTGCTGAGCTGCACCCCAGCCTTCTACCTGTCCTTTTGACTCTGGTGTTATCTAGGGAGCCAGCTCAGGGTCTGTGTGTACTGTATTCACTGAGCTGTATGCCAGCTGGGAAATGCTCTCTTCTCTTTTTTCTTTGAGACAGGGTTTCTCTGTGTGGCTCTGGCTGTCTTGAACTTGCTTTGTAGACCAGGCTGGCCTTGAACTCACGTAGATGGACCTGCTTCTGCCTCTTGAATGCTGGAGTTAAAAGCATGCTGCCACACCCTGCAAGGGAAATGATCTCTTGAAACTATTTTTTTTTTAACCTTTCTGTCTGCTGAATCCAAGTAAAGGTGTCTCTGTGAACACACCCAGTTAGCATCCTTTTAAGTGCTACTGATCTGCCACTTACATAAAGCACAAAGCAGAGGAAACTGCATTTCATGTTAGGCCACCAGGTGAGTGCTTGAGGATTTTAGGTGTCCAAATAGTAAAGGATTGTTGCACAGATATATGTCCACATGGAATACATTTGTGTCTGTTTTCCCCCAGATATTTGGCACATAGATACCTTGCTAACCCTGCTATGGGATGGCTGTGTGCTATATTCCTTAGCTTGTGGATGGTACTCAGTCCGCACTTGTGGGATGGAGGTGAGTATATGTGCTCACACAGGCTGGAGATGATGAGCCAAGGAGTTGGACCAGACAGTTGTTGCCTGGCTTCCTGCTGGGAATCTAGGGTGCAGCATCCCCACTGGGGTGCACATGTGCTGATGTTTAGTGGGGCATTACCACGAGGGCAACATAAAGGCGCATTTATGAACGGGACTACCAGAGAAAGCATTATAACTGAGACCTTCATAGCCTTTCCATTATTATGGTTTAAATCTTGACAGTATTTATTTGCAGTGACACTGGGACCAGTAGAGAGCGCACACTCCCTCCCACCTCCTCCTTCTTCCCCACATCCTGTCCTGGAGCTGTGGGGCAAGATAGGCATTGTTAAGTGTGCAGGTAGAGCAGCCTTTTTTTCAGTTTGCCTAGAAACAGCCCCTTTTGACTCAGGTTGGAACAGGATGACTCACTGTGCTGTTGCTTGTGTGACTGCAACTGTTGTTCCGTTCCGCTAATGCCCGAAAGCCGTAGCTGCAAACGCCAAGCAGAGGGTTGTCTTTGCAGCCTCTTGTGCTATCTCTTGTCTTGTCATTTATGTCTCTCCTTCCCTCCTTTCGTTCGGAGTTATTTTTTCTTTAATTACTCTTTGTCTGTCCCTCCCCTCCTTCCTGACTCTTGCTCACCTTTGATGACTACAGTGGCACCTATTGTTGACAGAGTTTTTGCTAACAAAACTCTCTAGCTTCACTGCTACTCTGCTCAAAGTGTATACCCTAATTAAACAGTGTTTAGATTTGTCTTACGCGTGTATTGCTGCATGTGTGTATGTGCACCCCTCGTGTGCCTGGTGTGCCCTTAAGGTTAGAAGAAGGAATCAGATGCCTTGGGATAGGAGTTAGGGATGGCTGTGAGCTACTGTGCGGGTTCTCTGCAAGAGCATCAGGTGCTGTTAACCACCTAGCCTCTCTAGCGCCTACCCTACATTTTTGTGTCTGGTGGAGAAGGGAGTTGTCCTCACATGCTGGAGTTTGCGAAGCACTCATTGGGCTCAGTGTTAGAAGCTGAGTGCCATGTCAAGTCACAGCAGTAACTCATTTTGTAAGGTAAGAGGCACAATCACCACAGGACCAATTGCACTATAACTTACTGCAGTGCCTTCTAAGAGACTGACTTTAGGAGCTGTAGGACCTGTGACTTCTATGGCTTTGTTCCGGTAAGACTAGCAGAATGTATCTTGCTATCATGATATCACGCTAAGCCTTTAACCCCGAAGGTGCTCTGTAACTGGAGTTCTGATGTGAAGGGCAGGTATCTGTAGGTAGAGGGTGCCGTAATCTAAGACGTTAAGTACTAGGGCTTTTAACCAGGACTGGGAGAATCTTTTTTTCCCTGATACCTGACACTGTGGCACTTGACTGAGTCACCTGATTGATGACATGAGCATCATTGGGTGTTAAACACCTGGCCAGGGAACCGGGGACTCTCTGTGGATTTACTCAAAGGATGGCAGACAGATTGTCGAATTTTAATGAAGATGGGGTGGGTCCCTGCTGCTCAGCTGCTTTGGAGCATAACAGTCCCAGCATTACTTCAGGGCTTATTGGTTGGAAATCTGCAAGGGTGTCCACATTTGTCAAACCCTTAAGTGCAGCAGGACTAGTCTCATTGGTAACTAGTTTCAGTGAGGAGGTGCAGAAACTTCTCATCAAACACTCTGTCCCCTTTCTTCTTTTTAAAAGGTCTTCCGCCAGTTTTAGCCTTTAGAAGAGTCATCTCCTAAATTCTGTTGTAATAAAACTCCACACCACCCCCCCGCCGCCGCCTTTATGCCTTGAAGGAAGGAGACTGTATTCCATGATGTGTGTAGAGTACCAGATATGTATGGTTTCATTGCAATATTTAGAGTTTTTAAGATGAGCTCTATATGTACACCGGGTACTGTTCACATGGACTGCTGCTGTATTCTCTAATGTGGCTGGTGCTGGGGGTTAGAAAACCACAGACTTGTTAACTTAGTACACTTACCTTCTCAGGCTAAGGTGAAAGTAGGTACTGGGTTCAAATCCAGATGTTCTACTCCTCTCTGAGGACAATAGCTTGAATAGAATTATTTTAAATTATTCTAAAATTTCTGGCCATTTTAATTAAACTTTGGTGTGAGGTGGTGGCTCCATAGCTGCTTATGACCTGGGTGATTGCTTATAGGTCTGGAGGCAGCACATCCAGTGTCTGTCAGCAGCTCCTACTTCCTTTCCTTCCAAGGCGAATCTTCTCCCTTTCTAGGCAGGGCCTGTGTTTCAAGGAGTCCTAGGACCATTTAGTGTCCGTGGCCTGTTCTTCCCTTCTTTGCTGCTGAGCTATCCAGCGGGGGTGCCAATTCTTCCATTTAGCTGACTATTATATAGCCCTTAAAAGGGAAAGGTTTATTTTAGCTGGCTGCTGTATTGATTGCTATAGGGCCGCTTCTGTTTTCACTGGCTGCTGTATTGACTGGGAAAGGGAAAGGGGCCGTATTGCCGGGAGCTGTCATATTGACTGTTACAGAAAAGATCTGTATTTAAGCAGTACCAGTGCACTGGGATCTCCCAGGCAGGATATTAATGCTAATTCATCCGCTCACCCCCTGCCGTGAGTGTTATTTGTTTAAATCTGTAGATTCCCACAGCGCGTTTATATCCTCACTAGAGTGAGCTCTGTTCCCTGTAATTATTTAACATTATATGCTGATATAAATTGTAACAGTTAAAGAATGGTAATGAGTAGCCAAAAAAGAAAAGGAAACAGGGAAACAGAAAAAAAAAGAAAGGGGGACAATATATAAAATAGTATATATGTGGGTATGTGTTTGCATGTGCATTCATATGTGTGTTCAGTGTGAGATGTGGCAGGGTCAGGCTCTAAAAGCAGCAGCAAGCTTCTGGCTTCCTTTTTCCACTTCTCGTTGACGGGAACAGAGTTGTTCAGTCCAGCTATTGTGCACCTGCATGTACATGTAGGTGTTCACATGGTGCACATGTGCTCACACCTCCCCCCGGGAGGAGAAGATATACGTTTCCCTGTACAGTGTTTGCGCACGTGGATGTATATACATCTGGTCCAGGTGGGGTAAGCCTATTTTTTACTCCTGAGCAATTTAGCGTCATGAAAAGTAGCTGGTAGCTGTTTTTTTCTTCAAGCCCTACTCCATGGTCACACAGGAACTCTGTGCCTAAAATCCTGTTCCTCAGGGGCAGCCTCTGGGGGATGCTCAGCTGGGATTAAACTAATGGGCCATTGGGTGTCACTGTTGATCTACTGGCTGTGGTTGAAAGTGATTTCTTTGCTGGGGGAACTGGATTTCAATAGAAACAAGCTTTTATTTCCCAAGTTGGAAACGGTGTGTGTTAGAGATGTTTGAGAGGTCTTTCAAAAAGTAGTTATTTTGTTTGCTTGATTTTGTTATGTTAAGCTTCAAGCATGTTTATTGTTCTTGAAAATTGTGTGCTGATTACAAGCTCTGTTTGTATGTAACCCGCAGTGCATCCAGATGAGGACTTCCGATGAGCAGAGGGCTGGTCTTAATACATTCTAGAAGCCATGGAGTAAGGAGGGTTGATTTGGGCAAGAATCTGAAAAAGGAGGAATAAAATCTTCTCTAGAAGCATGCACTGGGCAAACGTTCGCCTCTCCCCTGCTGCGGAGGTGGG
Organism: Phyllotis vaccarum; assembly: GCA_033318265.1. NCBI lineage: Eukaryota > Metazoa > Chordata > Mammalia > Rodentia > Cricetidae > Phyllotis > Phyllotis vaccarum. The sequence continues at coordinate 60,631,590 of JARWLC010000003.1, read as the reverse complement.
AATTGCTCACTGAGAGAGCGCTGGCTGATGCCTGGTTGCACAGGAGCAGAGGAGTGAGCTGCTAGGCAGCATGGAGCCATGCCAGGCTTCACCACAATTCATACTGTGTCAGTTTAATAAATGCACTACTTAAATTATGAAATTACAAAAGAAAAAAGAGAATGCACTTATTCAGACTCTTAATACATTAAAAATAAGGCATTAAAACTCTGACTTTTTTTTTCTTCTAGAATCAATAATGAACAGGAAGGGTTGTAGACATTAACAGTCACGGACATCCAAACTCTTATACATAAATTATCTTAGAAAAAATGCACAGAAGACTTGAATAATGTAAATACATTAATGCATTTAATAATTTAAACATTAAAGCGCAAGCAGGAATTTGAGGCAGAGGCAGATCTGAGGTAAGGGATTGGTCCTAGAGCGCGTGTGTCCTAGGATCGATGGGTGATTTCCCCTTGAGACACCCTGGAAAGAGAGTGCTTGGCTGGCTGCTGTGGCTTCCCATGCCCACAATCCCTGGATGTTCCTGATCTCAGCTGCTCCCAACGTTCATCTTTAGTTCTTGCATATTCTCCAGTCTGATTCTACCTGTTTGTTTGGTAGAAAATTAAATGCTTCCACTTCAAATAATAGAACTTAGAGAACGTTTAGGCTGAAAAAACAGATGAGATTTAAAATTCTCTGGCTGCTTGTGCTTTGGGAACAAGGGGTCGATAGACATGGAGACTGGATGGAGTGGGAGCACAGAGCGATGGCCGTGTTAGTCCCTAGGCACTGGGCATAGCAGTAGCAAGTGACCTGCCAGGAGCAAGGTGGGCGTTGTGCAGGAAGACTCAATGCTCAGTGAGCATGCCTGGCATTAGTGTGCCAGGCTGCCTCTTAGTTAGCCTGATGCCACGTTTCACCCTTCCCCAGCTGTGTTCACAATGGTAGAGACTCACTGAGATGTTGGCCATCTGCATTGTGACACACCGTGGGAAGAACGAAGTGGTCAGGACTTTGCTTTAGTCTTGGCCCTGTCTTTCATACCCTGCCTGGTTTTATACTACAGCCCCAGGCGAGAGACCTGTGTATCCCAAGAACTTCTGTCTCCTTGGAGAAGAGGTATGTTTATTTGGTCAGTAATGGAAACGTCCCATTAGGCCTGCGCTGGGGCCCTTGAGAATGGCTGTCCGCTGGTAGGGACAGGACACAACTTTTCATTTTGCCAAACCTGTTGTATCTTTTAGTGCCTCTCAGATCTTCTGCTTGAAGCTTTACCTGGAGTTGTTTTAATTTGACCCAGACCTTGTCTCTTCTAGCTTCTGTGTTGTTATTTATAACTGTTTCCAGACTTTGTGAAGTCTAAAGACAGCGTACTTCTAGTTACAAGCCACCTCAGAACCCTTTTTGGGAGAGGGGCTGTAGGCAGAGCTGGCCCAGCAGTGAATTAGACGATGAGGAATGGAGTGGGGCGTGGGAGAGGGCAGACCCGAGGCAGGGCCCGAGCTCTTGGGATGTGCTCCTTTGCCACACCTGCTCCATGAGTCCTTTCCTACCTGGTTATATTAAGTCTTAACCAGTTTTATTTCAGTCTTGTGCTAAGTTGGTCCCAGGCCTGTTGTGTTTACTTCTTTCCAGATATTTCAGAATCCAGACTGTTTCCTCTGTGGCTGGTCCAGCCTTGAGCCGTGGCCCTCCCTCCAGCATGCAGCCCACACTCACTCTGGCAGAGGGAAGAAAGTGAAAACAAGGGAGCACATGAACCGGGGAGAACCAGATTCTCTTTGGGTCTTGCTAGTCACAGCTAGCAGAGCTTCCTTCTCTTCTCTTGAGTTCCAAGAAATGTTTTATGGCCATTAGCACACAGTTGGCTCACGATGGCTGAGGGTGGCTTGGACTGCGCCATGCAGGCCGAGGCTTCTTTGCTTCTGTAGGGTGCACAATGCTGGCTGCCATCTCAGTGATCACATAGCACTGATAGGTCAGCTCACCGTGTGCATCTCATATGCAGATTTCCTTTGAAGAGAAAGGAGTCAGGTTCATTAATTAAAGGAGCCTGGCTCAAGAGGCCTGTAATTAGAGGTGCTAGCAATCTGAATTTGAAGAGATCTGTGCAGCTGCATTTTGAAACCATAGGGAGGCACAGAGAGGTACAGGCTGTGGGCAAGAATGTGGCTGAACCAGATTTGGGAGGCTCAGCTTGTGGCAGAATTCTCCTTTTAATTTGTGTTCTGCATCTTTCTGTTCTGTTTTTAGCAGGAAGGTTTGATGATGAAGTTTGCATCAGCAGGCTCTAGTAGAGGACCAGGAGAGCTGGAGGGACTTTGTCTGGATTAGGTACCTAGCCTTTTGGAGCAGGGATGTCTTCTGGGATGCAGTTCTTGAGAAAGTTAAATTTCTTTGTGGCATGAGCAGGAGAAACAGCTGAACACAGTATGGGGTGGGCATTGCAGGGGTGTGCCTCTGGGGTGGACATCGCATGGGCATGCTGGACTCCAGACCCTTTCTCCTATCACTGTTCCCCTGTCATTATGAGGCAGGGCCTCCCTCCCTCAGTAGCCAGTGACCTCTGACTTGTGATTTTTTTCACCTCTGCCTTCCTCATGAGTAGCCAGGAGTGCAGGTGGGTGCCACCGGGGGTAGCATCAGGATTCTAGGATCTGTGTCCCTGTTTTCTACAGAATAGTGTTTCTTCCTGTGCTGTAGTCACTTTTAAAATATGAGCCTTTGTTTTATTCATAGAAGATCTTTTACTTTGGGTACTTTTTTCTCCCTGACAAACAACACCCCCTACCCCTATTTTGTTTAATTTAGTGGTACTTTTAACACATTCATTTTTAATTGTATCTCTCCTAATTCACCTGGCTACTCTGGGATTGTGGCTGAGAGCCAGGAGAGTTACAGTGAGCTGGACAGAGGGCTCCTTCCCATCTCCAGGAATGGAAGGAGGAGGTAGTTGTGGGCAGGTGCATTCTGAAGACCTGTGTGATCAAAAGCCACCCACAGTTGTGGGCCTACTGTGCAGACACCGCCTTCTGCCTTCTCCATTTGTGCCCTTCGGGGTATTATAAACAGCATCCTGTTTTACAGACCCGTCTGCTGTAAAGGGCCGAAAGAATGAATGTGTAGTTTAAGGGCAGTCGGCTCTTCTTACATTCTTGTGTGTGCACATACTGGGAAATCAGTGAACCCTTCAGCTATGGAGTAAAACACGAATCTCAAAGACTCACTCAGTGCATTTACCATATGCAGATGCGATTCAATTAGATTGAAACCTCTATTTAGTAGAGTGGTTTTGTGAAATAAATAACTTTTGTAGAAAGGCCACTGTATATAATAAAGTTGTGTTTATTAGGTGAAGACCTGCTGCCACAGTACTCTCTGCCTCCCTGCCTCTTACCCTGAAGTGCTGATTCCCAAGAGGGGGTGGGGGGGACACATCTTGGGGCTCTTTACAGAAGAAACGCCTCTCCGTCACTTCCTAGCACAGGAATTTCATCCTTGATTTACAGTGCTCAGCTTGTTAGCGCCTATGAAGGGGAGATGGTGTGAAGGTCCTTGTGTCCGCTTTGTCCTCTGTGGGAGAAGGAACCGAGTCATGTTTCTTCGTGTGCCTGTCACAGCAGTGCCAGAGGAACTAGCCACACTCTGTGCCTTCTTCACACTTCACACTGCATGCCGTCTAATGGGGTGAGGTGGGGTGGGGTGGGGTGGGGTGGGGTGGGGGAGATGACAGTTCTGAGAGCCTAAATCACAATTTCAGAAGAATACCACACTTCTGAAGTAGTGAAGAAGTATACCCCGTTTTCCTAGCCTCCCCTTCTCTGTCCAGCCACGACACACAGGCAGATAATGTGTTGACTAGATCTTCCTATTAGGTGAGTGCAGAGGCTGAGGCTGCTGTGCTTTCTCTGCTGGTCCTTTAGTGCATATGGGCGGTGCTACACTAAGTGGTCATGGCAAGGGCAGTGAGCACTGCGGGGAAAGCACAGAATGCTCTTTGGAAGAGAGAGTGCTTAAAAGGGAGAGGGGGCAGCTAGGTGCCGGGCTTGAAAGCACCTGTGAAGATACTTGGACTTTGAGGGCTGGGATCATGAGTTCTGTGTCTCGGGGAATGGTGCTCTAGGTTTATAATAGGCTACTTGATTGCAAAGACATTTTGAAGGCCACTTAGTCCTAGGCCAGGCTGTGCATTAGGTGCACTAATCCTTTGCTGTGACTGCAATTGGAAAATTGGAAGTGTGCATGATGTGATGTGTTTCAGCTGGGGCACTGGGTGTTTCTACACAGGCCTGCTCTGACTTTCTGTCAGCTATCCAACTTTGCTTTATTCTGTGGGAAGAAGCCTTCTATTCACCAATGACTTTTAAAAAGTAATTTTTCTATTTATCTCATGTGATCATTTTTCTCATCTTTATGATTTGAATTATTAATGTGCAGATAAATATAGTAGTAGCATGTCAGATCCTTGGGCCTGCCATGTTGGAGCAGAAAGAAATACCTAATTGCATCAAAACCACTCTAAGTTCATGTATGTGGAGCCCATCAAGCTGAAAGCATCCAGACAGCATCTGCCGTTATCAAATCACTCACGAATCCAGCTAATTAAAATAGAGCTTCATTTTTCTGAACCATTGTTTGGCAGAAATTCGAAACGGGTCTAACCCAATTTCTGCGTGTTTATGAGCCTTTATTATATCAGAGGTACTTTTCTGTAAATGTACAGGGCAGCGTTAAATGAATTGATCCACACAGTAGCACCATGGACACACTGTGGACTTGCTAATGATTTCTTTTCCATCCTCTGGTTTCCAGACATTTCCTCCTGAACGCTTCATGTTCTCTTTTTCTATCTTCTGCTCTTTGTCTTTCTCTCATTTTTTTTTTTTTTTTAGTTACAAAACAAATTGAACTTTTACTTTTAGCCTCTTTTTTTTTTTTCTTTGACAAAAGGGGGGACGTTCCCTTAATGAATCTAGCGTTCCGCACACAGCCCCTTTCTCTTTCTTCTTTTCTTGGGGATGATTTGTCCTCCTCATTTCCTCCTGTTTCCTGCCCCCTCCTTTCTTCTTATGCTTCTTCCTTTACATCTTCAGCCTTCTTTCCCCCAAACTTCTCCTCGTTTCTCTGCCTCCTGCCATTTCCACAGCAGTGTCTATGCCTTTGTCTCTGTGAACATAAGGATTAGGTGCCTCTGGCTGGAGATGATGTCAGCCCATTTTGTATCTATGTTTGCTTACGTGCTTTATTTTTGGCTTTAAAAAGATTTCTCAAACCACATCTACTCTACTTTATAGTCTAATAATCTTGCTTTGAAGATGAAAGCGTTGTATGATGCTAACTAATTACTCCTTGTAACCTTGGTGAGTCTGTCTCTGCAGCAGCTCCATTTTACAGATGTGGAAGTGGAAACTGGGTAGGTGGGTGACCCTGAAAGGTCACTGATGAAGTTGGTGACTGAAGTAACAGTAAGTCGGGGTGTCTGGTTCTGATTCTTGATTACCATCCTAGGGGAGTCTCCTTTTCCCTCTCGAGAGTCCTGTATTTAAGGGGAGATTAAGGATCTCGTCCCCTTTCTTCCTTCTCTCTGTGGACGTGGAACTTTCTGGAGTTCATTTGCAGTCTTCAGATGTTAAATGAATTTCTAGGTAATTCCTGGGAAAGAGGAATGCCAAACCACTTTCAGGCTGGTAAAAACCCTGTCCATTATGGTCTCAAAGCGGAGGCGCTCACTGATTCCAGCAGCTTCCAGTAAATGTGCTCACGTCACACATGCTGGCCCCAGTGATCAGAGCGTTGTAGGAAATGCTGCCATGTTTGATTGAATTTAGCCATTTTGGAATGATGTGTGTATGAAGTGGTCTTTTACATTACTGTGGCCTTTGTTACTGCTAATGCATCCTGACATCACAGGTGTAGCCTTGGCTTTCCAGAAAGGGCTTGGCTCCTGTCAAACCAAAGAGCAGAATCCTCAAAAACTCTGATTCAGAGAGAGTCGGTGTTTCCTGTGGCTACTAAGCAGAAGGGATGTGGAAAGGAAGCCCCATTCACTTTTTTTCCCTGGGCTTCAAAACATGGGTCAGGAAATAATGGTCTGTATAGTGAAGGGATTAGTGGATGGCAGGGTCAGGAGAGTGTAGAATGTAAATCATTGTAAAGGAGGAGGTTTGAGGACTCAGCACTGTGCTCATCTGTAATCCCTGCTGCCTGGGAGGCTTCGGTGGGGCCTGTGTCTCTGTGTGTGTGTGTGTGTGTCTGTTTGTCTGTCTCTGTGTGTGTCTGTGTGATGGATCTGAGGTTGGAGGCCAGCCTGGGCTGCACAGGGAGAACCGTCACACAGAAAAGAAAGGCAGGGGAAGGCTCCTCACAGTGCGTCTACAGGCTTGTGGGGGAAGAAGGAAATGAGTCCGTGCCCACTGAAGGATTTCAGCAGAGGCTTGCTGATCATTTGCCATGGTTATTGAAGAGAGGAGTCCTTGATCATGAGTGGGACCAGGTGGCTTCACATTACTTTTGTCCTCTGCCCTTGCCCTAGATTATGACAGCGGAGCAACATCTTGCTTGTTCCTTTTGATTTTCTAAGTGTCTGTCATACTGTGAGGACCCAGTGAATGTTTGGTAACTAATCTTTGCTTCCTGATTCCTAATCTAACTTGTGTAAATCTCTTCTTGTTCAATTCAGAAAACCAGTGTCCCCCACCCCCATCATTCTGGATAGCTGAGTCTGAGAAGTGGCCATTGAGGTCTGCATGAATACAAGTAGAGCAAACCCTCCACAACTTGTGGCTAGCAAGAACTGCAAAGGATCGAATATGTTACTGCTTTATTAAACGCAGTATCTAGGATATAATTTAATCCTGATGACTTAGTATCGTCACTTTAGATGTAAATGTTTATGTTGTGTTGTAAGCATAGGCCTGTTTGCTTGTTGAAATACAGATGTATTTTTGTATTGGCCCCTGCTCCAAGCGCCTTCACCATGCTAAGTGAACCCAGAGTAGTAGCTTGTAAAACCTTTTGTTTGCTTTTCATGGATGTCCCTCTTTTGAGTTCTCTAGGTGACCTTCTGCTTGCCAGCTTCTTTCTCCTGACACTAAGTAACTGCACTTATATTACAATAAATAGTACAAAATAGTACATAGTGTGAGGAATACATTTCTCTGAGTAAGAAGCACCTCGATAAGCCATCATCTCGGCCCTTGTCCAACTGTCTTTGTCTTAGGACTACATCCCTGGCTGAGGCAGATGACTTAGACTACCTAATGAAATGGACTTAGAAAGGAGAAAATGAGCTGGTCACGGTGGCACACATCTTTAATCCTAGCGCTTGGGAGGCAGAAGCAGGTGGATCTCTGAGCTCAAGGCCAGCCTGGCCTATAAAAACCAAGATGGAGGAAGGGGGGGGGGAGAGGGAGGGAGGGGATGGAGGGAGGGAGGGAGAGAGAGAGGGGGAATATGAACACCCCAGTGAGGGGTCATGTGTTGGCGAAGCGAGGACTCAGCCATGACGATATTGGGGTACAAAGAGCTTGGGTGTACGGCACACTGGCATCAGCTGGACACTGCACTCAGCTTTCTTAAAACCTAGCTTGCTTTTCTGCCCTGCTTTGTTCCCTGCCTATTTTGAGCAGACTGTGTATAAATAAGGAAATGTAGACACTTGTGTAAAGTTTAAAAAAAAGTCACAGAGAGCAATGCTTTGCTATCTGGTGAGCAGGTTAGGGCTTCTGTTTATGGCTGTGGCTATGTTTGCACTCAAGGCTGATGTCAATATTTCTGGAGCTTTATTCCTTTTAAATTTACAAAAAAATACTGTTTTCTTTTAGTTACAGAGAGAGAGGGAGAGAGAGAAAGAGAGATATTGAGCATTTGATTTGAGGAACCAAAAGTCTAGAAAATGTATCCGGGAGTCCTCGTCAATTTGAAGCATAATGAAATATAAAAAATACTCAATAAAAGCTCCTTTATTACTTTAACTGTTTAAATGTGGAGTTTTTAGCCATCAGGTTCATGTTTGGTATCATTTTTTTTATTTGATTGTGAGCACTTTTCCAGGTAGCTCTGCCACTCGAGCGCTAATCAGATTCCCCCAGATGAGTGGTGTAGCCTCAGACTGACATCACTGCGCTCTTGCTTCAACATTATTTTATTTGTCTTTCCTGTAAAAGTTAATAACTCCATGTCCATGTGTTTAAACAGTTAGGAAGCGAGAGAGAGAGAGAGAGAGAGAGAGAGAGAGAGAGAGAGAGAGAGAGAGAGAGAGAGAGGAGGGATAGCAAGCAAAAGGTGATGAGCGATGTTTCAGGAAACTCACTGAGCTTCAAGAAGCTAAATTGAGGACATTTTAGGGATTTTTGTGATTTCCAAGTATCTGACTCTGTAACGAGAGTGTGAGGAATGAAGACTGCAGAGCAGGGTGGTAATTCATAGTTCTTTGGATAACAGGAGTGAGCGTCCGTCTGCTCCCCATGCAGAGCTGGAAGGAGTTTGAAGTGAGTTACCATTGATTTTGAGAAGGATACTCAATAAAGCTGGCTCTTAATGGTGAGAACTGTGTAAAGTTAGCAGTAATGCTCTGTGTAGCGCATACTCATTTGGCCTTCCCGAGATGTCCAGGGTTGCTAAGAGCATCAGACTAACATACAACCTTCCCCTTCCTCTGTCAGTGAGATGTCGTCCTGTGGCCAGCATGGCTCTGAAGCTGAGTAGGCCTTTGTGGAGCCTTTTTTTTTAAGGCCTTACTGTGTAGTAGTTTGGGCTGTCCTGGAACTTACAGATGCACATGCCTTGGCCTCCCAAGTTCTGGGACTGCAGCCTTTCCTTCAGCCACTGCTGCTTCCTCTCCCCGTATGTGTACCTTTCTTAATAGTTGAGTGGTTCCTAACAGAATGCTCAGGATGTCCAGTGGAAGGTCTGTTTCTGTGTGTGACAGACTTCCTTGCTGAGCTTACATTTCTAAACTGAAGTTCACTATAGAGCTGCTGCGTGAGGTTTTTAATCATTTGCACCTTCACACTAAAGCAGTACCCCATGGCACACTGTGCCGACCTTACTTTTTCTTGTATTTCTTCCTCATGGGTGTCAGAGGTTCCTCTGTGTTGGACATTTTGCATGGGTCTCTTCCTTAGGAAGTTGTGGACAGATGTGGGTGTATTGGGGACCGTCTTATTAGAAAGTATGTGGAAATGGGGCCCCTCTGATGCCCTCCACCGTACTTACTGCTAGAGGTGGTTCCTGTGGAGAACTCGTTTCTGCTCCATGTCTAAGCCTGTGTGTTTGTGGAGGAGAGCTACTTTCCTCCAAGAGAAGCTGCTCATATCTCACCATTTGACTAGTACATTTCCAATCCCTATCATTTCCCATCAGTTTGAAAGTTCCCACTCTGTTATGAATCAGGCTTCTGGAAGTTGTACTTTTGCGTCCCCCTTGGGCCATGAAATTCTCTAGGGTAACAGCGGGAACTAGGATGTGGTGGTTTTGTGTTGGCCATGGGTTGTAGCCATAAGTTACCTTCCGGCCTTGTCCAGAGGTTCTGACGCAGTCCCACAGAAACACACAGACGCTTGTATTAATTTTATGCTGATCAGCCTATAGCTCTAGCATATTGCTAGCTAGTTCTTGCTTTTAAAGTAACCCATGATTCTTATCCTGTTCAGCCATGTGGCTCGGTACCTTTTCTCAGAGCAGCATAGTCAACCCCTGCATCTGCTGTGTTCTCTGGTGTCTCTGTTCTGCTCTTCCTGTTCCCAGACTTTTCTTAGTCTGATAACCCCGCCCATACTTCCTTTCTTCCTTCAGCCAATCAGTGTTTTCATTAAACTAGTAGATGGGACAGTTATTTACAATGGAGCAGAACAGAATCCCATTAGAGTGAGTCTGCTTTTTGGTAGACCTATAGGTGATCTTCAGCTACTCAGATTTGTCATGTCTAAGTCTCGCTATCTTTACTTCATTCATTTAATGTGTATCAGTATTTTGCCTGCATGTTTGTCTATGTACCACTTGTTTGCTTGGTGCCTGAAGATATAAAAAGAGTGTTGGAGCCCCTGGAACTGGAGTTCAGATAGCTGTGAGGCCACTCTGTGGGTGCTGGGAATTGAATACCAGTCCTCTGGAAGGGCAGCAAGTGCTCTTAACTGCTGAGCCATCTCTCAAGCCCCAGATTCTTGGAACTTAAACTATAGGCTGTGGCTGGTACTTTTTTGTATTCAAATATATTTGTTAACATTGATTTAGTCTTTTCCCCCATTAGATATCTGTCAGAGGTACCAGTGAGGGACTCCTCAAAGGCTATTTAGTTCATCCAGACTTCTTCAGCATATGCCTGTAATCTCAGCTTCTTGGGAGGATAAATGATGAAGGTTGTGAATTCTGAACCTGTCTAAGCTACATAGCCAAACATAACAAAAAACCCCTCCCCTCAAAAAACCCCCAAACCAAAAAACCCATTTAATTTTTATGCCCTGTGTGATGGTAGACAAAGAGTCCTAGTGAGAAGAGAATCTCTCGCTGGCATTCCTGAGCCTGTCTTGCCCTGTGATCAGAAGGTGTCCAGGGAGTGCTCTGCACACCACCTGCTCGTCATTTATTCTGTGTCTAGCCCCATTAATGACTTAATGCTTAAGGTTGCTGCTCTCAGGGATACAACCTTTCTTCGTCCCCATCACAATCATCCCACAGCTTAGCCGCGCATGACAAGAGAGGACTTTATCTGGTCCAGACTTCAGTAGAAGTGGAAGCTAAAGCATTTCTCCATCTGCCATTTTCCGAGCTCCCTGAGTAGAGCAGTACAATCAGCCAGCAATAGAGAGAAAGAACCAAGGTACTATCAGGAAGGTCCTGGGCACCGTATGCTACATATTTTTAGTGTTGGAGTCACCAGCCACCATCACTGTGTGAGCTCATGGTTCTCCTAAGGAGCATCTTGGACACTGAGTCATTACATTCCTTCGGAGTGATTCAAGTCAACAGCTTGACACCTTCATTAATTTTACAGCACCAAGCCTAGGTGTTTTCTGCTTCCTCTTTTAACAGTGCAGGGAGTTAGAGGAATATTGAAATTATGAAAGCAGAGTCCTGGGAGAGAACATGCAAGGGGCTCTGAGCTCCTCACTCTGCTTGGTGCTTCCCAGGACCAAGCACCCACCTCTAGGCACTCAACTCTGGCACATAGACTTCCATTTCTGTTCCTGGTGTGCTAGCTAGCTGTCCCTTCGGCTCACAGCCAGCTCTTTGCCTTCTCTTCTGAGGTCACTGCTACCGTGATCCGTGTATAATGGCATTTCCCTTCTCTTTTCAGTATGGAGGCTATTACAGTTTCTTCTCTAAACAGGACTTCAAACAATCTGCTGCCAGTTGGATTTCAAAGCCAAGGAAAAGGCAAATGTCATCCTTTTTTTCTCCCCTCTTTGGGTAACTGCTTTGTTGGCTGCATCAAAAATTAGAGGGGTTGCTGTGGAAATTCAGGTGCGGATATGTGGGGACAAGGCATTTAAATTTGCTTTTCTTTCCACCTAAAGAAGAAAATCCTTTTCCTTCTCAACCTTTCCTAAAAAGAAACTTTGATCTTCTCAGCCCGGAGGCCGGGGTTTTCATTTCCTCTATAGTGAGCTTGTGTATTTTGCTCCTTCTGCATGACAGTGCTGCTCAGTGGGTCCTTCGCAGCGTCTGCAGCCCTGCCTCGTGGCCTACTCCACTGTCCATGTTCCAGCTCCCTCTGCACTGTAAGTTGGCCCAGAGTCCTCTGCTGAGCAGAAAAAAAACCTCTTCAAAGTCACTCTGTCCCTAAGACCACTGTCGCTGGATACTAAGTAGTTTAAGATGAGGTTGCCACCACACACGTCCCTGGAAGAACTACTCCCATAAAACAACAGAGTCACTCTGCTTAGTCCTTGATGCAATATTTTTAACTAGGGGTAAGAAAAAATGTAGATGACAGAGGTATTTCACTTTGAAAGGTAGTTTCTGCACATGTGAAGTTCCCACTTTTCATAGATGCTTTTACTTCCTGCATCAGTGTTTAAAGAGAGACCAGGGTCAGCAATGCATGCTTTCGAATTTCTAAACACAGATTTACACAATAGCCCCTAAAACATATTGTATTGTATTATGTCAACTCTTCTGTGCTTCTACCAGAGGTATTTTGTTTCTTTAATGTGAAAAACAAAAGGAGCAAGAAAAATAAAACAGGAAATTAGGACTCAGAAGCATAATTACTCCAGGGCTGTAACCCACATCAACAGTAGGAAGGACACAATGACCACAGCCAGGAAATTCCAGCTGAAAGAAAGACCTTCTTCCTTTAACCCCTTGGGCACCAGGGCACTAGATCATTCATTCTTTCAGTTTAGTTCACTGTCTTTAGGTTGTGAAGTTGAGGAGCTGGTGACACTTGCCCTTCTCCATACTCACATCATATAAATTAAACATAAACGTGCGCACCCATGCTTTTACTTGTGGACTAATTTGTAGATAAATGGGCTAAAAAGTGCCTCTGAATTTTGTAGCCCTCAGAAGAGAAAAGGGGGAAAAAAAAATAACCAAACCCTGTCACTGTCATCTGTTCATTTTTAATGAGCAATTTTTTAAATAAAGGAGGAAAATGAATAGGTGTTGAACCAGCCCGTGATATGTAAATGCCAACTAGTAATTACCTAAAACCTCAATTTTCATTCTGTTTCATCTTGCAAAACATTTCATTTTCCCAGAGTGAAAACACTTAATTTGGGCTGTGTGAGTTAGCCAAGCGGCCACCTCTGGCCTGCGCCTCCACTGGCTCCGGCTAGGGGGCACTTTGGCTCTGTGCTTGGGTTCCCGATTCCATGTCCACCTCAAGGTTATTCCCCTTTTGCCATTCCAGTGGTTTTGCTCAGAGTGTGCTGTGGCGCCCCTCCCCCTCCCCTCGTCTGGTTTCGGGGAGCCTGTTCCTCCTTGTCCTTGCAGCAAATCGTATTGAATTTTGGCTGACCGAGCGAGCCTTCCTCTGCATATTAACTTTCCCTCCTGTACCTGGCTGTGAGACCCTTAGCTTTTCTGCATTGAATTTCACGCCTGGGTAGCAGCTTTCTGGAAGCTCCGTTTCTTTCTTTGAGCTCCGGACATGCCTTGTTTCTATTTTTTTGTTTGTTGATGCTGTCCTTCATTCTGTCCATTCAAGTTCCCACATATTTGCCCTCTTGGTACACTTCGTCTCTATTTCAGCCTTTCCTTTCTTTTTGCGGGCTCATAGACTCTTCTTTTGCTTTGACTTAAGATCTGTCACCTTTTGGATGTGTTCCTGCAATGTCTTGGAATGTGGCTTGTGGTTGCCCCTGCTTCCTTCCTTCCCTAGCCTGTGCCCTACCTAGAAAGACCGTGCAAAACTGAGAAAGAACAGAGAGCTTGACACTGAACTGTAGATCAGAGAGGAATCTGGGTGCAGAAAAGCAGAGTAATGTTGTCCTAGGACCCTGGGTCTGAGTGTGCTCTGCCTGGCGTCTCCAGGCACACAGCCTCTTTAGTGAGATATATGGCTTCATAATTAGCCCGTTGCATTTTTCCACGAGTGCTAGCATCAGCGTTCTACGATGTGTTTCTCTGATTAACAGCTGCTTTGCAACTATTTCCTTGTGCCACCGATGACCATATTTGTCAAGGAACTCCTGACAGAGTACTGATTTCTTACTAAAATGCAACATTTCTGCTTCACAAGGGCTCTCTCCTCAGCATTGCCTGGCTTTTAAAGTCAGCCCTTGTTAAAACTCAGGCTGGCTTTGGTCTAGTGCCTGTTAACAGGATTCTGGGTGTCTGCTTTAGAGCTGGAGTGGGGAACCTTTCACAGGCGAGTTAATCTTGTGAGCAGTGTGGGAGTGATGGGGCACTGGAGTGGGGTTTCAGGCCTGTGCCTGTGTGCTGGTCAGCTCCCCTGCCCTCTAGATGCCATCTCTCTGGGTTAAAAAGAACTTGGCTCTGGTCATTAAGGTCATTAAGTTTTTAAAAATTATTTTCAATGTTTTAAACTGGCTAATGAATACTCGTATTTTAGGAGATAGATGTGTACATAGTACACAGGAATGCTGGAATTGGTGGCATTCCAAATAAGTGTCACCAGAGACAGTGTATCAGGGTTTACATGTCAGGTGCAAAGTGCCTAAGACTCCCTGAAACCCCAGGTTCATTATTAGACAGGCTCTGTTCTCCTGTTCCCCTCAAGCAGAAGATAGTGTGTGCTCTGACGATCACAGTGTGTAGATCTTTTGTAGGAGAATGGCAAACACATAGAAAGTGTCTCTTCAGTGAAGATTGTTAGGAGCTGGATTTTTCCTGGGAGGCTTACTTACCCCACACTGTGTGTTTGGAATCGAGTAGCAGATCACCGGGAATGCGCTATGCGCTGTTGATTATGCAGTGCAGATCCTGGTGTCTCCCATACAGATCTTGCTCAGTTGGCCAGTTATCTTGAATCCAAAGGTATTTTACAGTTTGAAGCCTTGAAGCTCCCCCGCCCCCTCCACCACACTTCGTCCCCAAGTCCCTGTCAGGGACTCCAAGGTATCCACTGTTACAAAAATGCAGAGAAGAGAATTTATCTTCTTCAGGTTTTTTGTTTGTTTGTTTGTTTTTTTTCCTGTAACATTAAAGGAATAAGCAATAAAATTACAAACTTCCCTAAAATCATGGAGTAAGTAGGTGGTTGGCAGAATTATTCTTTTTTGCTTGTTGGAACAGTTGATGGAAATGAGAAACTGCTTCTGACTTTTTTTCTGAGTTTGTCCTTAATTTTAAAAATCAAACTAGCTACTGCTAATTTGGGGTACACTCATTAAGAACTCAGTCAGTCTGAGGTGAGGAGTGGACTCCACAGCAAGTGGCTCAACAATGGCCTCAGGAGCTTTGCACCGGAATTCTCCAGGGCTCACTGCACTCCCACAATGTGTGTAATAAAGTTCCCATCTCTGTTTTATATCTCTCTTTGACATTGAGGTGGAAGATTTAGCCTGAATTCATATAATTTAGTTGGGTACAGATATAACCCATGAATAGCCATAGTCATCTTCTAACTAGAAAGTCAAGTGCTGCTAATACAGGATAGGTCGCAGGCACCCCATCACCGAATCCAACAAAAGTGTGCTGTGTGCTGGACCTTTGCAGAGGGAAGGCAGTTGAATTGTTTCATGAAGTTAATGAAAAGTATCGAACAATAGGTTGGTGAAAGGCTCAAACTGAGCACCTTGGCAGTTTATTCAGTGGGCAAAGATCTTTGCATTATGGGTAAGGGGTTTTGGGAAATCTTTTACCATCAATGCATGAATCATAGGGCTATAAAATTCTAGATTGGACAAGTCCTTTACCCCCCTTCAATGTGCTAGTGTCTTGTGGAGAGGAGAAGAATGAAGAGTGGCTGGAGAAATAATTAGTGAAAGGAGCAGAGAGGTTTCGTATGTTCACGCTTCCACATAGCTGCTTATCTGGGTATCTTTCTTATTCAGCACATTATGTTGAGGCTATTAGTTTGGGTGCTTTATATTTTTGCATCTAGTGCAGTGATATCCATGCTGTTAAATATGTGATTTGCCTGTCGCCTGCATTTTCAGACAAAGATCAAGGGGAACATAAACAAGCCTCAAAAACACTTTATGTAGGTGTTTGGCAGTATTATTTTATATGACTTGAAATTAGTGAGTGGAAACTTTAAAAGAAATTGTTCATATTTTTGCAAGTTTGAAGTGTGCCGGGACTTTGTCAAATTCCCGTTAAAATAAATACGTCAATTTCATCTCCCTTCCAAATTCATTTATCTTGCTTTTTTAAAAGGTGTTTTCTACTTTACCTGATGTTTAAATTGGATTCGCTCGTTTATGCTGTTCTTTGCTATATCCCCCACGTTTTTCTTAAATGAATTACTAATGACAGAGCACTCCATCATTCCCTCTCTGCAGCCACTTTAAGGAAAGCATGGTGATCTAAACCTTTTAACCTATTAAAGATGATTTTTCCCAATTGAATCAGACCCACCACAGGTGTAATAACTAATCATTTAAACTACACCTGCTATTATGTATTTTTAAGCCATTATGCATGTTGGATAGATGATAATTCATGTTTATTGCAATTGTCCGATGGATCCGTTTTGCCTACACCAGGCTGATTAATGTATTTAAAGAAATAAGAGATGCAATTTTTTTAAAAAAAAAAATTGATGGAATGCGCCAAGCACTGCATTGAGTGCACCATTAAACCCATCAGAACTTTGCTCTCTGACCAGAAATGCATATACCAAGGACTGTATTAAAAGAGCAAGGTGAAACCTGGGCGTTTTAGTGGGGTGGTTCTGTCTTCTTTCTCTGTCATGGGGAATTTTGGAAGGACATAGGAAGGCTTTCTCTTTGTGTGGGTAAATGATAGAAGCTGTGTGGTTCACATCTTGTGCCCAAGACCTGTTCATCCACATTGCCTGTGACACCTGGTACACATAGCACAGCCACAAAGGCTGCTGCATGACACCAGTACTGTCGTTTTCTAACTTGCAGAAGGTATATGATTTTCTCAGTGGATTGGTGTTGACCCTAGAGGGCCTGTGATATGTACCTATTCCTTCTCTTTCTGGAGCACAGCACCCCACCCCCAACTTTCCTCTTTCCTCCCCTTCCTCCCCACCTCGTTTCCCTTGTGTCTCTTCCGCTCAGTCCCCTTCTTTCCTTGTTTCTCCTCTGTCCTCCTCCCCAGTCTCATCATGATAATATTGTACAGGTTGTTAGATTTCTCTCTTTTCCCCCGTTATAACCTGAGGTGATCTAGTTGAGAGGTAAGCTCCCACGTTGACTTCTCCTTAGAGGGAGAGCTGTGGTTCCCCAGCAGGTTGCAGTGGTGGGGGATCATCACTCACAGGGAGCTAGCTTGCCTCTGGAGTTACAGGGCCAGCTCTGCGGGGTCAGGATGCTCGCACTGAGGGTTTATCGGGAGAATGAGGTATTTCCATGGCTTTCCTCCTCTGCTGTCTTCCTGACCTGCTACCATTCTTTTGTTCCTGAGAACTCTGGTCTCAGGAGGTGTGCAACCTGAGCATCACTCACAGCTACATACAGCACTTGCTGTTTGAATCTTGGCTCAGGTTACCCTTAGTTTAAGATCACAGAAATGTCCTTACATCTGGCCCCTGAGAAGAGTGGCCTGCATTAGCCTTAACAGGAGACCATGCTTTTCTTTGGTTTTAATAGGATGAATAGTGCCAGTCATCCTAAATAGCTGCCTTTCCTACAAGAGTAGCTTGACACTTCCTGCCCTGTAGGACCATGTTTGCTGTGGATAGCAGTCAGGCAGTGTAAACACGTGCCTTACATGTGCTGAGTGTAGAGGCTGATGCCTCTTTCATCTTCTATTTGACTTATTTGTATATATAATGATTTCATCAAATAACATTCATACCAGAGATAGGAAGATGTTCTGTCGATCTGTTGGCTCGAAGCCAGGGAATCCCAAACTTTGCCCTAAAGGTTCATCAGAATTCAGCTTTATTGCATTGGAGGGACCAGTGTGGCCAGTCAGGTGTGCATCTTCTTTACAAACCCCTTCAGCTCCAGTACTTTGCCAGGTTCTACATAGGGAGCACTGTCTCTTCCCTGCTGTTTCTCACTGTGGAGTTGGGGAAGCATCCTGAACGTGAGGAGACGGTATAATTATGTCTTCAATTATATGGTACACACCATAGCACCTAAGAAAGGAGAAGACCAGAAGACCTTCTGATGTAGTGAAAGCTCTGAGGAATCAGAACAGGCTGTATAAGGGCCTCTCTCTCTCTCTCTCTCTCTCTCTCTCTCTCTCTCTCTCTCTCTCTCTCTCTCTCGTGTGTGTGTGTGTGTGTGTGTGTGTGTGTGTGTGTGTGTGTGTGTGTGTGTGTGTATGTGTGCCCTCCAGCTCATGTGCAAACAAATGTGTGTGTTGTGTTGTGTAATGTGTAGACAGGTAGAGAGTGTGTGTGGCACAAGGGTAGGAACTGACCGAATGTGGCTGAAGCAGCAGATTGAACCAGAAAGACAGGAAAAAATTAGTTCAGGTCCAAAATCTAAACCAAGGAGGCGCAATTTGTTCCTCTCCTAAATGGGAAGGCAGTGGAGACAGGACGCAGCTAGTTTCCTAGTAGGCGGCTTTCCAGTTTAAGAAGTAGCTTACGATTTGATCCCAGCAGGATCCTCTGTCTGTGGCCCTGGGAACTCAAGACTTCTGGCCTTGGAATTCCAATTACTGAAGTTTACTCTTTCTGTTTTATCTCCTCCACCAGATTGCCACAGCAGTGAAGTTCCTACAGAATTCTCGGGTCCGGCAGAGCCCACTTGCAACCAGGAGAGCATTTCTTAAGAAGAAAGGTACAGGGTTCCTTATAGTGCAGAGTAGTCTGTAGAAAGGGGCTGGGAATGGGGCAGGTGGAAATCAGAGCTAGAGACAGGTGCTGAATAAATGCATCAAGGATCGCCTGTGGCTGTCGATGTGTACGGGTGGGACATGGGGTGAGGTGACTACCCCTCAGGGGACAGCACATTTCTTTGCTCACAGTAGAGTAATTGCAGGATTTGAACAACTAACCAGCAGATATGAGACCAATAGCATCAGTCAGCACTCAGTAGCAGAACTGGAGGACCCCTGCTTTCTGGTTATTCTGTTAGTGACCTGCTTGGGCTTGGAGAGGCCAGCTGCTTCAGTAAAGAGCCCCAGAGAAGCAAAGGACAAGACAGACAAGGAGAAGAAACGCAGTTAGAATAAAGCCAAGCCCGGGCTCGGTCTGATTTCCAGACTAAAGTGGTAAATTCCCGACTTTATGATATTTCTGTAGCTGGGATGATAAAATGGATACTGACAAGTTTTGTATTGTTGAAGCAGACAGAATCTATTCTGGTTTTATTGGAGTTTAGAGTTTTATTTATTTATTTATTGTAAAGCAAAACCAACCATCCAACCAAAAAAAAAGTTGAACACTTCTTTTATAGGATGTTTACTTTTCTAGAGATCTAGGAAGATCTTAAAGGGCAGTACATAACATGGGGAGGGGCGCTCTTCACCTCTTAACAATTTTTTTTATTAAAAGCTAGAATATTGGCCTCAAAATTCTGGTGATTCTGATTTTTTTTTTTTTTTTAAATAAACTAGGATGGATGAAGAGATGTTTCCATGGCATTTGTAAGCACCCCTGAGGTTTCCCATTAAGTGCTGCTCTGGGACCAAAACAGTGCTCTGCCCACTGACAGGGCCCTACTCACAAGGCTTGGGCACAGTAGGCCCAAACATTTCGCCCACAGCAGCTGCTCAGCAGCAGATCCAAGGCAGGGTCTCCATGAAGGAGCTGCATGCCTGCTAGCTGCATGGTACTCACCCCCATCATTAGGAGATTATTAAAATTTGGAGTGTGTTGGCTAGCCTCTCCACTCCGCAAGCATCATGCCATAAAAGAGATTTTCCTTGAAATATGTGTACCTATAGGGAGTAATTAATCATAAAAGCTTGGGGATTTCAGCTCTCTCATCAAAGCATTGAAGCAGGGGAAAGCTGAGCCTAAAAGCTGAGCTGATTACCCGGGGTAACCTGAGACAAAATCTATGGTTGCCGAGAGATCCTTACCCAGTACATTGTGCAGTATTATAACTGTCTGATCTTCTCCTCCACCGACAATGACCAGTTAGTCCTCATTTTCTCTCAAACGCAGCTGGGTTAGAATTTCATTTGCAGAAGGTATTTAGAGCAATTTAGAGACAAATGTCTCTGGTGTTTGCTCGGCACTTCCCCACCGCAGGCTTTGCTGAGCAGTTTTAGTATCAGGAGCTCCATCTAATCTGTTTAATTTTAATAAATCCCTGACTGGGAGAGGGAGAGAGTGAGCGGGAGTGAGAAACTCTGGACCAGATAACACTTCTTTGGAGTCACTTGGCTCAGAACCACTGTAGAGGGAAGCTGATTTATGCAATTATTATTTGTTGTTCCTCACACGACAAGAAAAAGGAAAAAGGAAAGAGAGAAAAAAGAAAAGCATCAGCTGATTGATTAGTCAGTTTACCCAAGAGGGAGTGTCCCCTGTGTCATACCCTCATCTATCCACTGGGAATTCACTGGTGCAGAAAAGACATAACCCTGTCCTCACAGAACTTCTGTTCTAACGGGGCGGGGGATGGGGCATGAACAAAGGGGATATCGAGGTCCATGGTATGTCAGGTGACAGGTGCCTGGGGAATGGAGATGAGCAGTACCAGGAATGGAAGGGAGGATGTCTCTGAGGGGCGATGTATACACAGAGCTGTAAGAGGAGAGTATTGTTGTAGAGTGGACTACTGATTCAGGTTAGTCTTTAGAAATTGGGGTGCTGGGAACTTGGAGCTGTCCAGCCCTTCTTATACTAAGGAGAACCACACTGGTTTACCCTGTTCTTAAGCCTGGAATCACTGAAGCTAATCACCCATCTCCATTATCCTCTAAGATGCTCCTTCAGTCGGTAATTGTCCATTTCCGAATGAAATCCCAGTAGGGTAAGTTCTGGCAGGACTTTTTCTGGGCAAAGAATTCCAAGGTTTGAACAGTGTCTGGAGGGAAAAAAATCCCCTTCATGGGTTTAAACTTCGCTTTTTACATTCCTGATATTCTTTGGGTCAGGCTTATACAACCAATATGCTTGGCATCATCCATGATGAGGATGGGCAAGAGCCTTGTCCCTCACGGTAGCTGTGGAAGGAAGAGAGCTGGCACCTTGCTCTAGGTCTTCTCCCTGCAGGCCCGTGATGGAGGAGAGCTCTCAGCCTTGGCTCTTCCTAGCAATGTCACTTCAGGGAATTGCAGTGAGGAGCACTGACTTGAATTATAATCTGACTTTCTTTTTTTTCCTTAATAAACATCTCTTTCCTGAAAAAGCAAATTCAATTTTGTTTTTCTTTTAATATTATTTAATATTTAATATAGAAATTGAGGTTCCTGTAGTACATGTCAGTTCAGTGGAAAATGAGGGATACTTTAGGTGCATCAGCTGAGTTTGTTTTATTGTGAAACCACAGCCCCAAGCAGGGGCTGCTTTGTGCCTCTTTACTGACCTGTTAAGTGTTGAGACCTGTGATGGGGGTTAGGGAGTGGCCTGAAGTGGGGCGAGCATTAGTCTGTAAGGGTCTGTCTTTTCTGTTCCTTGTTGTTTGTTTGGTGATCTTTTAGATGCTTTAAAGTCGGAATATAGAGTCATTAATGAGAAACATGAAGTTATTAGAATCATTTATCATTTTCCTTGAAGTTTGTATTGCCATTTTATGTAATTTACAGCAATTCTTCCTATTATCAGATTTTTTTTTTTTTGATGAAAGAGAAAAGCAGTTGTTCACCTTTAGAATATTAGAATGAATGTTTTTGTATTATGTCCAGCTTCTGGGTTCTGCAGATGACCCAGCTATGGTACAGTCAGCCACACATGACAGCAGTTGGACCATGTGGGGTTTAAGCCCTCATGTTGCTGGTCTATGTATAGATGCTTTTTTTTTTTTTTTTTTGCTAGCCAGGCAGTGGGTCTCTCAGCAGGCTGCAGCCCAGGAGGCAGAGAAGCCTAGAAACAGCAGTAGCAGCAATCCAGTGAGTTAGAGGCTTGGAGATCATTGTCCACAGGCTGCTGTCGATTTGATGCCACAAAATGTAGGATAGAAGGCAAGATACTTCTCAACATGTTCTGCAGACTGAGCACAGGTTGGGAAATGAGATGCCAGTGCCTGAGAGACTGAAGGAGGATGAGGTGGCAGAAGGATGGAGGTGTCAGCTGACTGCCCTGTTGGAGCTCTCAAAACCAGCATAAGCTTTTCTGCATCATCCTTTGAATTCGGAGGGCTGTACTTTCTCACCTGTGTAAGCCCAGGGCTTCTTCCTCACTTCTCCATGACTTTCTTTTCCTAAAAAAGGGAAACCAGAGTACATCCTTCCATTTCTGAAAACTGCCTCCTTGTGGAAACGAACTTGGCAAAGAAAGAATACTGGTGGGCTCCACCTTGGTGATGGGGTAGAGGTGAAGGGTTTCTCTCACTTGGGTTCTTTAAGGGGGGAGTAAATTCTTGCAGATTTCAATTTAACTCTCTTTTATTACTTTTCTTTTTTATCATTTACGTCCATTTCATGAGGTAGTTTGCATGTCCTTGAATGGAATCTCGTTACCATGAAAGCTTTTTTCGCATTGATTTCATAACAGTCTTAATTTAATAGCTCCGTCATTACTGAGAAGCTCTGGGAGTGGGCCTGGCTTTCCAGGTCACTGACCTTTTAATTACAAACCTTGTTCTGATGGCCAGGTTATCGACTGGACAGCTCCCAGCTTGTGCCCCAGGATGAAAACGAAAATAACTATTTCCTCCCCCAATCTCTAGGAAAAAAGAGTAACCTCTTGTGTTTCTAAAATTAATTTTCTCCTTCAGCTTTACTTTATAATTAATTCTTTAATGTAGAAGTCTTTTTATAGACCTTTTTTTTTTTTTTTCTTCCTGGAGCTGGGGTCCAGCAGATAGCTCAGGGGCAGAGGGTGGACATCTTGCCAGGACCACCTCTTCCTTGCTTGACTGTGGCTGAGCTGGAAGGAGTAGTGTGGCCCTTCTCACCCTTTGTTCATGAGATGTGGATATGGCATCAAGATTTAGATTCATCCAGTGTTTGCTGGGGTAATTGAACCTGGTACATCACAGACATCTTTAAAGCTGTCCCCACTGAGTCCCTCCCTCCCTCCCTCCCTCCCTCCCTCCCTCCCTCCCTCCCTCCCTCCCTCCCTCCCTCCCTTCCTCCCTCTTTCCTTCTGTCCTCCCTTCCTGCCATCCTCTCTTCCTGCCATCCTCCCTTCCTGCCATCCTCCCTTCCTGCCATCCTCCCTTCCTTCTGTCCTCCCTTCCTGCCATCCTCCCTTCCTTCCGTCCTCCCTTCCTTCTGTCCTCCCTTCCTTCTGTCCTCCCTTCCTGCCATCCTCCCTTCCTTCTGTCCTCCCTGCCATCCTCCCTTCCTTCTGTCCTCCCTTCCTGCCATCCTCCCTTCTGTCCTCCCTTCCTGCCATCCTCCCTTCCTTCCGTCCTCCCTTCCTTCCTTCTGTCCTCCCTTCCTGCCATCCTCCCTTCCTTCCGTCCTCCTTTCCTTCCTTCTGTCCTCCCTTCCTGCCATCCTCCCTTCCTGCCATCCTCCCTTTCTTCCGTCCTCCCTTCCTGCTGTCCTTTCTTCTGTCCATCCCTCCTTCTGTCCATCCTTCTTTTATTCCTTGCTTCTTTCCCCCCCCCCCTCATTATTTTGTACTAGGGATTGGACGGGGGTGGGGGGAGGCTTGGGCATCCTGGGCCAGTGCTCTGCCACTGAGCCCCATTTGCAGGCCCCAGGGAGTGATTTTTCTTGCTGTTGTTACCTGTTAGTCTTACCAGTAACTAACTGGGGGATGGGGGTGGGTTCTGTCACAGACAGATGATGATGGAAAACAGGACAGCCACAGCAGAACAGTAACTCTGGTTCCCACTGAATTTCCTGTGTGGTGATAGCCCTTCCACCCCAGGCAAGTGTGAGGTAGTGAGAAAGACCAAGAGCTACTAGAGAAAGTGAGAGGAGGCCCCTCACCATTGGCCCAGAAGTCAGCTTGCAGGGGATGGTACCTTCCGCCAACCTATTCTTCTTACCCTCGGCCCTGCCCCAAGAGAGGCTGTTGCACAAAGCTGCTGTGAGTGGGGGCTGCACCCTGCAGGCGAGTGAGGAGCCGGCCTAAGCAGACAGGACTGTGTAGCACCACGTCCTTGTTTCTGAGGATGATTGAGAATCTCTATCCATCTGTTGTGCATGGACTCTCTTCCCTCCCTGCCAGTCTTGCATCTGCATATTCGTCACCTGCTGCTTTGGACCAGCCTATTCATCATGCTGACTGGTTTCTCCCCATCAATTTTTCTGCTCTCCTTGTTTTTCCAACTTGTCTTAAACTCTGAAGATTTTTCTCAGCATCCAGGAGAGGCCTATAGCAGCTGAAGCAGCTTTAGTGCTGGGAACAGACGTGCTGTGCCGCCTCATTTGGAGGGGCCAATAGCATCCCCTGCGGCAGAAGCGGAGCTGTGTGGTTTCCTATACAGAAGCACTTATGTGGGGGGCACTTGAGGACTTGCCCAGATACTCTTCTAACATGAGGAAGGTACTTTATAAACTCCATGCCTATTCTAGTACTGCAAAGATAGAGTAACAGCATTGACACTGTCACATAGCTTGTGTTATTAAATTTTTTTTTTTTTCAAGACAGTGTTTTACTATGTAGCTCTGGCTGTCCTGGGACTCACTCTTAGATCACGTTAGCCTGACTCACAAACACCTGCCTGCCTCTGCCTCTGAGTGCTGGGATTAAAGGTGTGCACCACCACTGCCCACCCAGCTTTAATTTTTTTTTCTTTTTGGGATATTGGAAATTTGATCTAGGGGTTGATAAGATGGCTCTGAGTAGAGGTGTTTCCTTATGTAGGCAGGCCTGGTGACCTGAATTTAATTCCTGGAAGTCATGTAAAGGTAGAAGAGAGCTGACTCCACAGAGCTACCCTCTGACCTCCACATGTGCACCAGGTTTGAGAAGGATATGCTGTGTAGAGTGAATCATCTTCCTGCTGGTCCCTGTGCCCTGCCTCACTTCCTTCCTGGACAGTGCTGGAGTCTCTGATGTGCAGAGTCTTAACATCTCTCACCCACAGAAACGTGAGACTCCTGCCTTTAATTTGGCATTCAGAAGCAGACAGATTACTTCACTATTTTCTTTGGCTGCATAGTATTCCATGTATGCATGCATCCTACTTTTAAAAAATCAGTCTCAGATTTGTATTTTGGTCTTTTATTCTGTCTTTTTCTGTTTTAAACAATGCCACAGTGAATGAATATTGTTACTTACATATTGTTGATCATCTGTTAGTTTTGGAACATGCTAAAAATAAGAGAATTTTTATATGTGATAAGCAGGCTAACAGGATATTTTTCTTGCTTAAGATTTCTAAGTTTTATAGGAAATTAGACAATTATTTTTAGTAGAAACGTATTTTGTAACAGGGTCTTACTGCATAGCTCAGGCTGGCCTAGCATTCTCTTTCTAGCCCAGACTAGCCTCACCTTCATGATTTTCCTAACTCTACCATGTGTGCGGATTAACAGGTCTGAGGGAAGCCACAATTCTTGGTTTAAATAAATTATTAAGAACCGGGTGGTAGTAGCTCAGCCTTTAGTCCCAGCACTCAGGAGACAGAGACAGGTGGATTTCTGTGAATTCCAGGTCAGCCTGGTCTACAGAGTAAGTTCTAGGAAGCCAAGGCTGTTACATAGAGAAACCCTGGGGGGGGGGGCAAAATTATTAAGAGGAAAAAATGACAGTATAATAAATTGCTGTTACAATTCCACTTGAGTTTGGGTGCTGAGGGACATTTTGGTCTTTGATTACCTGAGTAATACTTTGTTACTAAAAGGATCTTTTCATTCTTTCCTTTTTGAATGAACAAGCTCATAATTTTTATTAATTGACTAATTCAGTCTATTTACTTTTTTAGACTGGTTTATGTTGCCCAGGTTGGCTTTGAACTCCTGAGCAGCTGGAACTGCAAGTGTGTGTCACTAACCTACCTCATACGTTTCCATCAGTCCAAGTAGATGTTCAAATAAGTGGAAAGCTTCAGAGACTGGGAGGATAGGATTTGATTGCAAGTGAAGTTTTTACACTTTCTTTCCTTGTGATTGGATGTTTCTTGCGACAGTGGCTACTGGGATGCTCAGCCTTAATTGGCCACCTACTGTTTGCAGAGTGTTATTATGCACCTGCTGCATTAGTAGATGCTGGATAGGAGGAGGGCAGTATCCTCACTGGCATCTCAGTGCCTTGCCAGCCCTAGAGTCTGAAGATGGCTAAGGAGGAAATGCTGCAATTAGAAGAGACCAAGGATGGCCATCCCATGTCCAGCCCCCCCTTAAAAAGTTAGCCTTCGGGCCTCTCACTAGAGTGCATATTGATGTGTGGCCTTTGGTTTTCAGATTTCTGTCTAGTCAGAGCCCCCTTCCCAGACACTGAGGTTATCAGGGCTTAATTCTGACTTTGGAATGGAGGAAGACCAGGGGTTCAGATGAAGGAGAATGGCCAGGATGTCATTCATGTTGGGAAGCTCTTGCAAGGGCATGAGCAGTAAGACAGATTGGCCTGTGGAGACGTCAAACAAGCAAAGAACTGGGGCTGATGGCCTAGGCAGCCAGGGCAAAACCTGCAGCAAGACCTACTACTGTAAATATGAATGGCTGCCGTTCTTGGGCCAGTCAGAACACCGTGGAACTGTTAGGAAAGTTCATTGTAGTTCTGTGCTTAAAGGATGCCTGGCAGTTGTCCAAGAAGCTCCAAAGGCTATTACGTGCATCGCAAGGCGGCTGTAGAGGATCTGGGCTGGGGTGGTGCAGGAATAGAACTGGCAGCTTGTTTTGTTTTGAGACAGTCTGGCTGTGTATCCAAGGCTGGCCTTGAACTCCTGGTGCTCTTGCCTTAGCTTTCTAAGTGCCAGGATTAGAGGTAAGTACTACAGCCTCTGTTTAGAACTTATTTGTAAATGGAATCACACAGTATATACACTTTTCCCCTCAATCATTCTGAGGTTTGTCCCTGCGCTGTGTTCTAGTGGTTTGGCTGTATTTGTTTGCCTGTTCACTTACTGGACATTTGGGCTGTTTCTGGTTTGGAGACACTAAAATTAAAACTGATGATAAGCATTCATGAATAAGACTGTGGAGGCTTATATGATTCTGTTTGGGGTAAAAACCTAGGGTAGAATGGCTAGATCATGTAGTCAGAATATATTTAACTCTGTGACTGAGTGTACGAGAGGGAGACGTGTATATGCATATTCCTGTATATGAATATAGCTGTGAGCATGCTATGGTGCACATGTAGAGGTCAGAGAGGTCAACCTTGAGTTTTAGTCCTTGCCTTCCACCTTGCTTGAGAGAAATTTCTTTGCTGTTCACCACTGTGCATGCCAGGCTAGCTGGTACTCAGGCTTCCAGGGATTCTCCTGTTTGTCCCTCAATCCCACTACAGGAGCACTAGGGTTATAGATGGTGCCACCATCCTCTGAAGTTGAGAAGATTTGAACTCAGGACCTCGTGCCTAAGTTTGACATTCCTCCCCAATTTTAAAAATTACATGTGAGGTATGTATGTGCACATAACTCTCTGGAGTTGATTTTCTCCTACAATGTAGGCCTGAACTCGGGTCGTGTCAGGCTTAGCAGCAAGTATATTTACCTAGTGAACCATCTCTTGGGCCCCCTGAGTTTCTCTTTTTAAAAAACTTCCCACTTCTTGTTTGAAAGGGGTTATACCATTCACATTCCCACCAGTCACGTATGAGTGTATCAGCATTTTGGACATAGTGGACTATGTTCAAACTAGTGGAAGCACATGGAGGCAGCCTTAGGACTGAACAATAGGCGGTATTTGGAAAATTTAAGCTTGGGATGCAAGTCACAGTGGTTCTCAATCTGTGGGTCTCGACCTCTGTGAAGAAATAAACAATTCGTTTTAAAATGCGTAGCATCTGGGCAGTGTGATGAAATCTGGAGTTGGTCTGCTCCATCCTCACTGGGACAGGAGTCATCTCTGTCCATTGGATCCACTCTGGATATCCTACAAGCACACCTGGGCTGTCTGAGTTGTCAGACTGTCACAGTGTCACAGTGCTTGCACGCAGGCGACTTTGGCAGCCCAGTCTCTAGTGCAGCATTACCAGACCTGAGCCCAACTCACTTGTATTCCTGTTGGTGCTGCAGGAAGGGCGAGCACAGTACAGTAAGATACCTGGTGATGAGGGGTAGGAGACCACAGTCACATACAGTTTATTGCAGTATATTGCCGTAATTGTCCTACTTTATTTTTAGATGTTGGTCTCTTACTGCACCTACTTTATAAATTAAACTTGTGTATATGCATGGGAACAAGCAGTATACACAGGCCTGTACGTATAGGCCTCTCCTGAGATGTTGGAACCGATTCCTCACAGACATGGCTGCATTGAATTCATTGTGGTATAGTTTGAAATGATGAACTTAATGGTACTGTCACACTTCACATCATAAGAACTTCTAGGACTAGACTCACACACTTAATGAAAGGTTTGGGGAAACTGGTAGAGTTTTGGCTTAGCATGCACAAAGCTGTGGGTTTCATCCTCAGACCCTACAGCTGGGCCTGGTGGCTCACGCCTGTACCTGTACCTGCCAATGGGGAGTGGGGATGCTGGAGGATCAGAAGACGCAGGTCATCTTTAGCCAGGACTTCATGAGACCTCGTCTTTTGTTATTGTGTGTTTGCCTTTTGTTTTTGAACAATTTATTTATTATGTGTGCAGCGTTCTGCCTGCACATCAGAAGAGGGCGCCAGATCTCACCACAGGTGGCTGTGAGCCACCATGTGGTTGCTGGAAATTGAACTCAGGACTTCTGGAAGAGCAGTCAGTGCTCTTAACGCCTGAGCCATCTCTCCAGGGTCTCTCTTATGTAGCCCTGGCTAGCCTCGAACTCAGGGATCTGCTGTCTCTGCCTCTCAATTGCTTGCTAGACCTTGTTTTAAAGGGGGGGTTGAGGTATAAAGTATCTTAGTGGGGAAGAACATTTTCTTTGTACATTTTCTTGTAAACAGGAGGACAGCCACGACTGTTACACAGAGACCCTGTCTCGGGAAACAAAACAAGCAAACAAAAAGCTGGGCATGGCAGCATGTGCCTGTAACCTCAGCACTAGGAGGCAGAAACAGGAGATTCCGAGAGCTTCCTGGCTCAAGCAGCCAGGCCAACAGTGAGCTTTCATTTTGGTGACAGGCTTTGTGTGAGGCTATAAGGCAGAAGCCAGTAGAGGGGACACAGTTCTGCTCTGACCTTTGAAGAACTAACTTGCCAGAGACACTGTTACCGCCGTCTGTCTGGATCAAAAAGCTGCCTCAGGAACACACTGTTGGTCTGTAATCTAGGGACTAGAAGTTGCTGCTGATACCACTTCAGGTGTATTCTGACTCTCACAGAAGCAGTCACAAAGACCTTGGAATGTGAGCTTGCCTTCTGCCTGTTAAAGCTGATCCCTGGGAAGTGGAGGCCACAGACTGGACACTGTAATAGGAGACTTGGGTGGGATTTTACTTTAGTTTTGAGAAAGTCTCATTATATCATCCATGCTGGTCTTGAACTGCCACGCAGCTCAGTTTGGCTTCAAGCTGGGGGTCCTTTTTTCCCAGCTTCCCAGCTGGTGTGATTAAGGGAGAGCTGTTACATCCAGATAAATCTTGGTGTTTCTAATATCTTCCTTATCCATCTGCTGATGTTTTACAATGGAAAGCAGCGACGAGGGCTGGGGAGGTGGCTCAGGGGTTCAAGTGCTTGCTGTGCAGACCCTATACACATGTGAAGGCTCAGTGTGGGGATGCATGTCTCTAACCCCAGCTGGGAGGACAGAGGCAGACAAATCCCAGGGGCTTCCTGGCAGGGCGACTAGCTGAAATTGCATGCCTAAGGAGAAACAATTGAAGAAGTGGGCATGAGCTCCAGGACTCCACCTATGCCTACACACCAGTATACAAATGCACGCACTTTTGAGGGGAAGGCAGCGGCAACAAGAATTGTTTACCTCGTTTCTTTCCACTTTCCAAAGCACCCATGGGCACATCTCCCTGAGGGAAGCCCAGTCTCACTCTCACATTTATTTTCGTCCAGCTGCCTGAGGAGTCTGGACAACATGGCTTTGAGCATTAGAATCTCTGTGACTAAGACACAGTAGGAAGTCAGGACTCTGTGTTGTATCAGAAAAATCCATATGAGAAAAAAGATTCACAAATAGAAAATGCCTTCCTCAAACATCACAAGCATGCTTACTTACAGGCCTCTTTCTGTAGACAGCTTATCTGGGTTATTAGAGCCATTTAGATAGACAGCCTCCATGGTGAAGGGGGAAATGGTGTTTTCAGCACAGAGCCAGAGGCCTATATGTGTAAGGGAAGGAGACCTCTTTAATCAGAGGAACTGGGCCTTCCATAATGCATAAAAACTATAGGATGAACCCCAGTCTGCTGGAAGGGATACACATTGATGTCACTGGCTTTTGGAGATGATATGAAGAAAGCTTGTCATTCTTACCTGGCCTCTCATAGAAGTCTTAAGGCAGCGGATCTGCTAAGAGGAGACGAGAGACAAGCTCTGTGGCATGTAGGTTTGCTGGGACTATTAAAAGGAGAAGGTGAGGATTTTGAAACCTAAGGTATCATAAGGCAACATCTATTGAAAGGTGCATTGATCAGACTGCAGTTAGACTTAACAGTAACTTTGGATAATATTTATTAATTTACCTGTTGCACAAATAAAGGAAACTTGGAGCCAGATCTCAGGGAAAGGCTGAGATATCAGAGAGTAAACGCCACAGTCAGATCTTACCCAGCTGTCTTCCAGCTCCCTCAGCCTCACTCCTCATGGCTTCTTCTGCCTGCTTTGTCTTTCTATGCCTGCCTTAAATACCCTATTCTCTTGTAGTTTTTACATCCAGGTTAAGATTAAAGGCGTGGCACCACCACTGCCTGCCTGGGAGCCTGGAACTCCCTCTGTAAACTAAAATGACCTTGAACTCAGATTGGATTAAGGGTGTAGGTCACCACTCCCTTATATTCCCTGTGCTGGGATTAAAGGTGTGAGTTACCACTGTCTGATCCTCCTAGACTGACTGTGGGTAGATCCCTCTGATATCTCCAGCTGTTTTAATTATATTTGAAAATATCCCCACATTTACCAATCAGTGTTTAATCAGTGTTTGAATCTCTGCCCTGTAAGCTGTGTTTGCTGGTGTGAATGTATGTGTGTTTTAGTGTCCGTGACTGAAGCATAAGACAGTCGCCTTGATCTTAGACTTGTCTTTCACTCCTAGTTTGCTAGGTTTTTCGTTCACTGTATTTATTGTTATACTTTCTATTTGTCCACTACCACTGCTATTTATCGCCCTGGGGATTGACCCTGGCACACACTAAGTTCATGCTCTGCCATTGATTATATCCAGCCCTTTACATTTTGTTTTGTTACTAAGTTGCCTGGACTGGCTCCAAACTCACTAGATAGCCAAGCAGGCTTTGAACTTGGGGTCCTCTTGCTTTAGCACAGGCTGTAGAGTAGCACAACCTTTTCTTTTTTGAGGTAGGCATAAAACAATTCAGTAGAAATCCTAAATGAGTGGGGGGTTGGGCCACACAGCTTATGTTTAGATTGACAGAGAGTCGAACACCTCTAGGAATTCCCTCTCAACCCCAGACTTGGAGCGTCAGAGTGCTTGGCTTACACTGTCCTCATGGGAGCCTGTCTTCTCCGGGCTTGCTTCTGCGTCAGGAATGGGGCTTGGGAGGCCACTGTCTTTGTTGTTAACTATTCTTTTTAGTTTTTAAGCCCCTTTAAAGTAATATTTCTGTAATTAGCTTGTTGGCTAAATTGTCTTTAGTGAGATGGTCTTTAAATTTTGTGCAATTTTGAGTTTGTTAAATGATTGCAAAGGCTTCATTCATAAAATTGATGTTTACCATATCATGGTATTTCAGAAAACAAAAAAACCCAACCAGCTTGACCCTCTGTGATAAATTAAATATCACATCCGAATAAATGTCATCTTTTCAGTGAAACTGTAAGTCTGTGGGAATGGGACCGTCTTACTGTTTTGGCTTCAAGCCGTGTCATTACTCCTGACCGACAAGGAAAATATTTTACCACTGACTGCAGTGCATAAAACTGAAGAACAAAGACAGACCCTTCCCAGCTTGTGAGTCACAAATGGAATTGTGGATTATATTATTCTAATTGCAAAGCCTGGGGTC
Source organism: Phyllotis vaccarum (assembly GCA_033318265.1). NCBI lineage: Eukaryota > Metazoa > Chordata > Mammalia > Rodentia > Cricetidae > Phyllotis > Phyllotis vaccarum. The sequence continues at coordinate 60,599,784 of JARWLC010000003.1, read as the reverse complement.
TTGGCCGAAAGAACACAGGTTGAGTTTGAAGAAGAGGCAGTTAGGAGTCAGTTTAACTTAGGAATGGATATGATTTGCACAGAATGTCATTGAAAGAGAACAAATATGGAGCTCCATGATTTTTGATATTTACTTAGGTTTTTTCTAATCAAAGGCTCCACTTTAAACAGTCCTGCAAAGAGGAGATGAAATGCTGTGAGGGAAATGACAAAATTTGTGGTGTCCTTAGAAGGTCTTTCTGCTAGGCTGTAAATGATTCCTGCTGTCCATCTGTCTGTCTACTCACCCACCTAACAAGTATTGACGGAGTGGCTGTACCTCACAAGGCACTGCCCTGGCCAATAGGAAGACAGATCTGGAGTAGAAACAGGCTCCTCCATCTATATGAACAAATAAGCAGAACAATGAAAGTGGAGGGGGCATCAGAATGGAAAGTAGCGGGGCTGGGGCAGCTCGGGCAGGCCATTAAGGTCAGACCGTGGCTGCTGGGTGGAGAGGTCTGTAGATCAGACTCCAGTGCAAGGAAGGAGCTTGCCTGGACCCTAGAAATCACAGTGAGACCAGCACTGACCGGAAGCAGCCTCCACCTGAAGATGGAGTTCAGCTCAAGCCACCACGCATTCCCAGTCTCCTGTCTTACTGGGGTATAATGGCTCATACCTTGAAGACTGACAATAGGACCATAGAAGCTACTAGAATTTATAAGCTAGCCTGATGGGGTGATGCAGGTGATGCATATGCTCCTGGCATATGAGTTTTCTGCTAGAGCTTACACGTGTCTCCCTTATTGCTCATTTAGTCCTCAGGATAACTCATCCTCAGATCTTTTTCATAGCAGGGTGTGGTGGAGCACGTTTGAAATCCCAGCACTTGGGAGGCAGAGGCAGGTGGATTGCTGAATTTGAGGCCAGCCTTGGGATACACAGAGAAACCCTCAAGGACTTAGGAGACCCTAATGTGACGACAGGTTTCTGTCATCACTGAGATGTCCAGTTTCTTTCTCTGTCACTTTTATTGTGTTTAATTTTTTTCCTGAGACGTGTCCATAGTAGCCGGTAACTTTTTATGCAGCCAAGACTGGCCTTGAACTCTTGCTTCCATCTCACAAGCCCTGGGACTACAAGCGTGTAGCCGTGCCACACACCCAGCCAGCCCTAAGGTGCCCAAGTGCATTGTCTACTCATATGGACTGGAGCTCTCTCTCAGAGATTCGCATTATTAGCTGCGGATTCTAGACAAGCTACAGAAGTGTGTTTCCCTCACACCCTTTCTAGTGTTAACGCTGAGGGTTGTGGCTAGAAGGTGAGCTGGATGGGCCTCTTGACTTACAGCAGTTTTTCCTTGTGCTTGCTGCCTTCTGTGAGGGCCCTAGCCCAGAGCTCTAGTCATGTTTGAGGAGAGGCTGTCTTGGACTTGAAGAAGGGCTGGTAAGTAAATGCTGTTGATGCCATTGTTCTGTATGGTTGCTTTTATCAGGACAGTGAAGGGTAAACGGGTGATCGCTGCTCCTGAGGAGAGGTCGGACGGTTACATTACAGTCTTCTAGAGCATCTTGTAGCAAATACATGGGTTATATTAAAAGTTGCAATCATATCATTTTTTATAGTAAATTGCTGACCTTATGCAGTAGAATCAGCTTTATTGAATTTCGCCAAAAATGCGTTTATAATTCTGCCTGCCATACACACATGATATTCATGTCCTTGCTGTCCATGTGGAAATGTCCCTTTTTATGATGTTAAACAAATTAAATCCACTTTCTCCTGCACTGCTTGCTGTGCCTCACCTTTAAGATCCCTTCTAAGGAGTCGAACCTCTAGGAATTGGAGCTCTCCATTAGCTTGAGACCATTATGCCGAGCTACGGTAGGTGCATTAGGAAGCCTTGCCCTCCAGTGCACGGTGGGCCAGGGATTAGTTACATGAAGGTGGTTCCAGGGCAGTGGCCATGCAGCACAGGTACGCTGAGCACTAACAAGGCTTTCCCATAATTGCCCTATTTGTTTTGGGGAAATGGTGGGTATTTGTTTAAAAGGATTTCACGGAGCCAAGAGTACACAGTGCAGCCAGTTCTCAGCTACTCACTTGTGAATGATTCATCGCAAAACTATCACCGCCAACCCGTTTCCCTTAATTCTCCGGAGCTCCACTCGCCTGCCGACCACTGTGGTTCCAGGAATGCAAACTAATTACATCTAAGAAAACACCCCAGAAAGTAATGTCGCACATACCGACTCCTCGCCATTTAAAACGGATGTGCTCTTTAGACTCCTGTTCTTTGTCTGCTTTCCTGAATCTGTGTAATTTGTGTCATGTGCTTGTTCCCAGATTGCTCAGCACAGCAATGTGATTCTGTGGAAAATGCATCCATTCAGTTATTCACTGGTCATTTATCAAATGTCCCTTTCCTACGGCCTCACCATATGTTTTAAGCACCAAGAATATAAAAATCAGAGTTAATATTTGCAGTTGAGTTGAGTGGGGTTCACAATATGTAGCTAGGCACAGAAACAGAGATTACTGGGGGCAGGGCTAACTGGGGTGCAGGGCAGGGGAGTGAGTGCCTGGCCAGCTTTGTGTTGGTGAAGCGTTTTAAAAATTGCCTTCCTTGAGAGGTCACCTTCCTTTATGACCTCCAGGATTAGTTTTATTTAAGATTTGGGACAGTGACTAGCCCTAGTAGAGGATGTAAGGAATCAGAGTCTGAGGCAAGAGATTTTGAAAACAGTTAAGTGGGAGACCATGTTTATTAGCTCAAGTGTTTGGATTTTATTATGTGGACGGTAGACAAGTTTTATGTGTCGAGATGTGTCATTGGGCTTTCAGGCTCTTTAAGGGTAGAGGCCGTTAGGCTTGAAGACTGATGGCTGAAAGACAGCAAGATGGTCAGAGAGTGAGGAGGGGAGGGAAGTCCTAGGCCCTGAAAGCAGCGCTGTGGAGAAACCTTGGTGCTGAGCTGCTTGAGCAGTGACTGTTGGGCCTGCTTGCTTCATGTTCATTGCTAAGTGCTTTCACTGAAATCTTGAAAGAGATGATGACTTTGTGAAGCACTTTATCTAGAGTGGCTTCTCTGGGATAAGGCCTGTCACTCAGTTTCCTGGTGAAGCTGCCCCTTCTGCCATGGGAGGGTCCCACTGCATCAGACCATAGTTCTCGGAAGCTGTTTCTGCTGTACCACTGACAGCTCCGCTCCCACAGAGCTCTGTCTGCCCTTCTCATCCACTCTTTCCCCTCTTCCCCGACTGTGTCATGTCTGTGTGATCCCCCGTTTTCTGAGGCAGCCAGCTGGCTTGCTGATCTGGCTGTAACACTTTGAGTTCTTCTGCACACGGTGCTGTGATATGGCTACCTGACCTTGTTTGTGCCTTGGTGTTCTGGAAGTAGATGGAATGCTTTGCTTTGAAATCAGTGGAGCCTAGAAGGTAAAATGTTTGGCTCAGGGGTACAGAGCCTAAAGGTCAGAGACACCAAAGGATGGAAAAGACAATCGATACATTAACTGACTTCCGGGGAGACCTCCGAGCTTCATGCAGCCAGTGAACTGGGTGCTCCTGACTTGGATGGAGTCGGCTTGCAGAGGTTGGGACAGAAGTGGCTCCCACCCCTTTGCTTTTCCTCTTCTGCTGCTCCAGCTCAGTCAGAGGATTTAGCCCTGGTCCGCTAAGATTTTCCTTTTCTGTGTTTGTGGATGCTGGTGAGCTCCATCCAGTACCAAAGCCCGGACCAGAAGGTGGGACTCCGGTGGTGTGTAGCATTTGCTTACGCACAACCGAAAGCAAATCTTTTTTGTAGCCATCTTATTTAGTCTCCTTTTTCAGACTTTTCCCAGAAATCAGCCTTCTGGATGAGGCTGCTTTAGAGCTGTGCTGGCTGGCCCTGGAGCTGGCCCCTTCCCCTCCATACTGCTTGCAGGACCTCCCCTGCTCTCTGATGCAGGGCTGATCCACTTTCATGACTCTGGCCTCCTGGTCCTCCCGCCTCACCTAAGTACTGGGATTACAGATGTGAGCTGCCACCAGCCCTGGCCTTGTTTCTTTCCTGAAGTTAACATTCAAGTTTTAAATGAATGATTTGGATAGTTGGTGTTGGTAATCACTCACCTCTGGAAACTGTGGGGGACACTGAAAGAACCTCTTCCCTTCCCTGCACACAGGGAAGAAGAGGAAGGAGAGATGGAATCATCGGAACCATGATTTTACCATAAGACAGGGAAACATTAATGTTTGCAGAGCCCCCCCCCCCCAGTATCTGTCATTAAAAATAACAGCATTTAAGCTCTCAGAGTGTTCTGTGTATGTGAGAGACAAGTAGTTGCAAGCTTGAAATTGGAGTTCTAACCCTTGGGGAAGAGAAAGGTTAAATCTGCTCTTGAGGTTCAAGGGCAGAGCTGGCAAGGTGTGAGGACTGTGTGCATTCGTGCCTTAGTGTGAGAGTGTGCGGATGTGAGGGTGAGGGGCTGGGTGCCTGTGTTTACCAGGAACACCCCTGGGGCTATCTACCAGCACCTGTGTGCTGTCAAGAATACAAGTGCTGGTTCCGTTCATTAGGTTTTCAGAAGAGCCCGCCCGGGCCTCACCTGTGGCTGGTCATTGCATCATATAGGGTAGAACTTGCTTCACTCTGGCCCCATGGGACACACAGGAATAGATTTGAGAGACAGGATAATATATAGGAAGAGAGACACAGTAGTTAGGAGCCGAGTAAAGTAGAACAGTCTGGAGGGTGGTGCTTGGCCCTATGTATGCAGGACAAAGCATTGCACATTACTGATCTACACCCACAGCCATCATTCCACAGTGAGTGGGCCAGAGGGGTGGCTTGGGAGACCATTGTGGAGGCCCCCACTAGCACCTTCTGCCACCCCTCGCTGATGTTGCCAGTTCCATGACACAATCTTATACAAAATAGCAGGGATTAGCAGTGTCCCATCTGCCCTCAGTGACATCACCTTTGTCTTCTGGGCTCCTGGTTGTGGTTTGAGGTATTGCTTGTATACTGCCCTTATGGAAGCTGCTCCATTTCTCCCTAGACATCCCCAGAGCCTGGCAGCTGCTGTCAGAATTCCAGAAAATGGGCTGTCATGTAACCCCTTATTAAGCCCTGGGGTAGGGGTGCCTATACACACAAGTTCATTTCAAGCTCACAGTCTCTGTCAGTCTCTATGCAAGTATGAAGGGTTTCTATTAGACTAATAAGGAGCCCTAGGGGACACTGGGGAGGACAGTGTGGTAATCGCCCCCCTAGAGGACTAGAGGTAGTCGGGATGTGATGACCTCATCCCAAGGGGACTGCTGATGAAACTCTGGCTTAGCCTTGCTGCCAGCACTGCACCTGGTGTGGGGGAGGGGAGAGGGTTGCTGGGATGTCTCTCTTACAGCTTCTTTGTTACCTGGCCTGCTTGTCTTTGGGGCATTTCAGCTAAAGTTCTTTGTTTTATGTAAGAACTTTAAAGACCTGATGAGCCTGATGGAAAATCTGCTGCAGTAACCCAGTACAGCAGCATACTTTGTAGACACCAGAGAACCTGGGGCAGCACAGGGCATAATAATGGCACTGCTGGGTTTTGGGAGTTGTTCTTTTAGAGACTGAGAGACTAGGGTATTGGGAAGAAGTTGACGCTTGGCCAGTGAAGGGCACAGATAAAAAGGCTGGAGTACTCACTTTTTGCCTTCTTTGGGGGCTGTTGGATCTTGCTTGTCCTTTGGCAAATCTCTATGGATTTTGCTTCTTCTGCTGTGCTTTTGCTAGGCACTATTTCTCAGACATAATTTGTGTCTGTAAGTACAGATCTCTAGCACTAGCTTTAATAATGTTGGGTGTTGGACAGAAATTATGTGCCATAATTTATTTTAACCAGCCCTTTGATGAACATCCAGAGTATTTTTATTTTTCACTATTTTGTAACAGCCCTTTTTTAAGTGCTCTGGAGAAACAGGTATTACTTTTGTGATTGCCCTTTTAGGGTAAAAACTGCAAAAAAAAAAAAAAATCAAAAAAACCCGGAGTTGCTAATCCTGGGTTAAAGAAAATGGATCTGTTTTCATTTTAATATGCACCATTTTCCTGACCTTGGGAGCGGTTGTGCTGGTGGGTATCATCCACCCAGCAGGGCTTTCCAACACAGGTTTTAAACTTCAGATTAGCAAGTTCATAGTTCCTTGCTTTGGTTGAAGTCAGAGAAAATCCTTCCCTTGCTCTGGGGACATGGATGTATTTGCCTTCCTTTTCCTTTCATGGCTCCAGTTTTCTATCATGGAATTTATTTTGTTGTTAGCTGAGCAGCAGGACTATAACTTTGTTTTTCCTGGTGACCAATCGGATTGTTCTGGCACCACTTAGTGACATGTCCCTTTGCCATATAGTGCATTCTGAATGTTGTCATTCACTGATGTCCCTGTCTGCTGTGCTCATGGCTGCAGAGATTGTTATTGTGGGTTTTTACTTCCTGATTTATTAGCACACGTTGTATTTTCCTGTTGTTGCTGATTAGAATAGCCCTGGTGTTTACAGTCCCTTAGGACATCGCTTCTCTTTTTTTAAAAAAATGCAACCCTTTTTATTTTATGTGTGAGGGTCTTTTGCCTTCATGGATGTCTATGCACCACATGTGTACAGTGTTTGCAGAGGCCAGAAGAAGGTGTTCTTTGGACCGGGAGTCCCATTTGGTTGTGAGCCACCATGGGGGTGCTGGGAATAACACCTAGGTCCTGGCAGCCTCGGAGCCATCTCCCGCCCCTTCTCTTGTGTTACTCCTTTCAGCCTCTGTCAGTCTGTTTAGAATTCTGATTGTAATTGCATTCAATATGGAAATTACCTCAGGCACGAGGGACTCTGCAGACCGTAGCCTTTGTGTCTGGGGATGTGACATCTCTTTCAAGTGAACTGTTTCTGTTGGTGGTTTGACAGAATTTTTGCCTAGCTCCTATATACTTTCCTTAAACCTACATGTTTGAAAATCTATTATTGCCTTGTGACCTTTATTTCTACTACGTTTTCAAGTTACCCCTTTGTGCTCTTTGTAAGTCTTCGTGACTATTGGTTCTGTTAGTATTTCTCAGTAGCAGATAAACATTCATTTTTTTTCCTTTCTTGTGTTATTTGACCATATTATTATTTATTTTCTTTTTTTTCCCCCTTGCTAGATTGTCCAGAATTGTGTTGGGCATGAGTGTTCAAGGCAGTAAATGGGCATAACCCTGCTGCCTCCTGCCTAGAAACAAGGACCCAGGGCCATAAAGAGTCATAATTACAGAATGATCCGTAGACTTTTCGAAGTCCTCGGTACAAAAAGACTTAACAAAAACAAACAAACAAAACTATTCTGCAAGGTATTTATTCTTTGGCCAGACTTGTTTAATGAGCTCCTTACTGCTTTCTGTTCAGTGAGAAAGTCAATGTTATTTTTATTTTTTCAGGCAGAAAAGCTTGAGAAGTGAAAATCCTTCCTAAAGTCAGTTGGCAAATACAGGTGACTTAGTCTCCCCTGCAAAACAAAACCATTGCACCTGGGGGACTGTGGACGGGCTCAGAAACAGCACTGAGTCTGACAGAAAAGGGCAAGCTTTAGTATAAGAAGCAGTGGAGTCCAGAGTGATTGTTTATGATGCAGACCTAGAGGCCTGGCCTCATCTGAGGATACCTACCAGTGGCCATATCTGTGTTGTTACCCTCACCAGTGCAGGTGATGACCATGGAAAGACAGTGAGAATTTTCTTCACCTCACTCTGGTGGCTATAGAAGAGGCTCAGGTCTCCTGGTGTCACCTCTCTGGTCAGGGCAGATAGTGAGACTCTGGTTCTGCCTTCAGCACTCTCTTATCTGCATCAACACTTTTGGTCAAGGCCTGTCAGCTTCTCTTTCCAACATGACACCACTACCCCTCTGTAGATCCCTTCCCCCCTCCCCTCTTGTCTTTTAAAGATTTATTTACGTTCAGGCCTGACACCTGCCTTTAATCCTAGAATTTGGGAGACAGGTATGCAGATCTCAGTGAGTTCAAGGCCAGCCTGGCCTACAGAATGAGTTCTAGGACAGACAGGGCTACATAGAGAAACCCTGTCTTGAAAAACAAAACACACTTTTGTTTTTATTTTATGTGTCTGAGTGTTTTGCCTGCATATGTGTATGTATACCTAGTGCGTGTAGTGCCTATGGAGGCCAGAGAAGCTGACATATCCTTTGGAGCTGCATTTTCCGACCATGGGTACTAGGAACTAAACCCAGGTTCTCTGCAAGAGCAGCAAGTGCTCTTAACCAGAGAGCCATCTTTCCAGTCCTTTTTCCCCTCTTTGATAGGTTGTCACATAGTCCTGGTTAACCTCAAACTTGCTCTTTGAATTTCTGAGTGTCCTGCCTCCACCTGCTCAGTGCTGGCATTATCCAGTCTGACTTCTTTCTTAATCATTTAATATTGGACAGTTTCAAATTCACAGAAAAAGAAACGGAATCCTGTCAGAGCATCCAGATAGCTTTTCTCTTGTTTCTCGATGACTGACATTCCCCGTCAATGTTTTATCTGTGTCTGCTCTCTCTGTACATGCATATACACTCATGGTGCATGTTTCTCCTACATAATCACCTCACATATCACAGAGAGAAAATTAACATGAATCTCATAAAGTACCTGATATGTATGATATATATTTCATGTTTAAATTTCCCTAATTGTCCCCAAGTTTCCTTAGTAGCCTGTCGTTCTGGGAGACAGCCCGGGCCACACCCGCGCTTCCCTGCTGGCTCTGGAGGCTTGTCCTCCAGCCTCTCCTGTCTCCAGTTGCCATGGCCTGAAATCAGGGCGGTTTTATTGACTGTTGTGGGCTTTCTCATTGTTCCCACTCCATAAGATTGAGATCACACATTTTTGGCAAGAATACTTAGTAAGTAATGTTATACACTTGTTACTGTACCACATTATGAGGAAGGAATGCTAGAGTTCCTGTTGCTGGTGATGCTAATTTGACCATTTGGTTATCGAAGTGATGGTCAGATCGTCTGTTGTAAGGGCCGTTTTCCTTCCTGTGATTGACAAGTAGTCTAAGAAGGGCTTCTTTGAGCTCATGTTCTCTTGTTACCCAGCAGCCCTCACTCTGACCTATAGCATCCAGTAGAGAGCTTTACTTTAGTTGACTTTTTCTTTGAAATTAGAAAAAATATGTTGTTTCTCATGCATTATGTTTATTTTTTATAATTTACATGAGATATAGTTTCATGTAGCCCAGTCTGTTCTAAGTCCTTTTAAGAAGTATTTTGTTTGGATTTATTTTAATTGTGTGTGTGTGTCTTGTATGTGTGTGTATACTGGTGTTGATCAGAGGAGTGGGGTTCTTGGAGCTGGAGTTACAGACAGTTGTGAGGCACCTGACGTGGGCTCTGGGAGCAGAGCTCAGGTCCTGGGGAGGAGCAGACGCATCTCTCCAGCCTCATCAGTCTCGCCAAGTAGTTGAAGGTGAGTTTGGGTCACTCTGTACCACAGTTCTCTGCAAACTTGGTTGTTTGTTTTTTTGGTTAAGAGCTTTCTCATCCTCTCTCTTCTGGGAAAATCACTGTCATTTATATTTTTTGTATGTATTATTTGCTGGGTGGGTTGGTGCATGCTCACAGGTCTGTAATTCTAGCACATGGAGGCCGAGTCAGGGCTACTGCAGGTTCTCAGCTAGCCAATGAGTTCATTCTCAGGCTGAGTCCTGTGCTTCCTGGGATACACGTCTCCTCATATGGACTCAAGCCCGGAATCAGATATCTTCCCAAGATTTCTTTAGTGAGAATGACATTGGGCGGCAGCCAGGATCTGGACATTGCTCACAGACACTGCTTTGGGCTTCTTCTGTACATAGGTTTGTGTGTGCATGCACACACACACTGAATTCTTACTTGTGTTCATTCATATGATATATGTATGTTCATATATACAAATAAAATCCAAACTTTGCGTAAACTGGATTTTACTTCCATTTCTTATTTTACATTCATACTGATTTTACAATGAGAAACTTGGTCCAGTGGTTTGGTATACTTATTTTTATGCTTTATTATAAGATAATTTTTGCTAAGTGGTATAGCAAAATCCTAGTTAGTATTAATAATAAAAACCCAGAGCCAGATATCTAGGTAAATGCTGAAAGATGAGAGAGACAAAGGAGCAGCCACAGTCACTTCCCAGCTCACCAACCCCTCAGCCTGAAAAGGGGTGAGCCCCTGTCTCCTTTCTCCTACCACCTCCTGTTTTCACCTCTCCAGTGCTAGGATTAAAGGCTTAAGATCCCTAGAGCTGGCTCTGCTTCTCCTTTAGACTTGATCAATCTCATGTAGCCCAGGGTGGCCTTGAACTCCAGATCTTCCTGCTTCCTCCTCCCAAGTGCTGGGATCAAAGGTGTGTGCCCATTGCCTGGTCTCTGTGGTCAGCTAGTAGGCAACTTTAAAGTTATAAACAGGTATTTTGAGTTGTTGGAAACTTTCTGTGTATACACTGGCCAACGGCTACTAAGCAGCATCCTAGCTTTGAAAGTAAGTGTTCTTCCCAGTGCTGTTGAGGTCTGCACTCTATCATTTAGCCTGGACTCAGTTTGCTCTGTGTGTGAGGGTGACTTTGAACCTCTGAACGCTTTGCATTTAGCTCCCAAGTGCTAAGATTACTGCTGTGTACCCAGTACTTGTATCAACGTTTATCTTCCTGGTAACATTTGAGATCTTTTTCTTTGTAGTCTAGGCAGGCATGTTTACTCCTTGAACACCTCCTGGGCTCCAACTTTAGGACACTTTAACTCCATTTGCATTTCCTACCTTTTGTGAGATTGTAGTGGTCCTTGCACATCTATGTAGTACTATATAGATTTTTAAACTCTAAAAGATATTATCAAAATGAATCTTCTTTTTACACTTTTTTTTTTTTTTTTTTCCCGTGGATCAAACCTAGGGCCTCAAACATGCCAGGCAAGCGCTATACTGCCGAGTACTCCTCTAGTCTCTGATTATTTAAAGGTTTTATTTTTATCTATGTGTATGAGTGTGTTCCCTGTTTGTGTGTGCTGTGTGTGTACAGTGTCCCTTAAGGCCAGAAGAGGACATCAGATGCCCTGGAACTGGAGTGACAGGCAGTTATAAAGTGTCTGATGTATGTGTGTGTATGTGTTTACACCTGAGTGCAGGTGCCCAGGGAGTCCAGAAGAGGTCATCAGATCCTCTGGAGCTGGAGTCACAGGCAGTTGTGGTGTGGGTGCTGGGAACATGGGTCCTCTGCAGGAGTGGTGCGTGGTTGAGCCTTCTATCCAGCACCCGGTTTTTTCTGGGTTTCTTTGAGATAAAGTTTCATGGACTCTTGGAATATCTGCGCTGATACTTTTACAAGATTAGCATCGTGTTTTTAAGTATTACTCTGACTTGCTGTTGCTCTCTTTCCTTTCTTGGGCTGCAGCTTTGTTTACAATAGACCTTCTCCAAGTTCCTGGTTTTTGTTTTTTATGCTGTGTTCCACTTTGCCCGCCCTCTGCTGTTCTCTTTCCTGACCCATCTGCAGTTCGCTGATTGCTCCGCTGTCACCAAGCTGCTGTGACACTGCTCTGTTACTGAGTTACTGCATTTCAGTCACAACATTTGTATTTGGTTCCTTTAGAAACCTAGTTTTCTAGTAAACTTTTTTTGTTTCACCGCTTCCTTCTTGACTGGTCCTACGAAATAACCCAGGCTGGCTAGGAACTCAGTCCTGTCCTCCCTAACCCTTGGGGTGCTGCTTCTATTGATCAGTTCTCTTAAAGTCTTTTAAAAAATATTTTATTGAGGGCTGGAGAGATGGCTCAGTGGTGAAGCATGTGTATTGCTCCAGAGGACCCCAGTTTGATTCACAGCACTCAACTCAAGCAGCTCACAGCCACCTCCAGCTCCAGGGATACCCCTCACTTGTGACTTCTGCAGGCAAAATGCATTCACATGTGCATGCCTCCATATAAAACATATATAACCATAACCAAAAATAATAAAAATAAATTTAAAAAAGATTCATAACTGTGTAGCCATAGGGGTTGTTTGGGGAAACTTTTAAAAAATGTCTGGTCTTAGCTTGGCTTGTTTCTAGCTTTTCTTAAGTTAAATAATCCCATCTACCTTTTGCCTCTGGGACTACCCTTTCTCTACCCTATGTACCTTTTTCCTTCTTACTGTGGCTGATTGTGTGACTGGGTAACGGCCACCGGCGGCCTCTTTTTTGCTCCTCCCTCTCACTGTTCTTTTTCTTTTTTCTATATTTCTCCTCTTATCTATTCTCTCTGAATGTCAGCCCGTCTATCCTTTCTCCTGCCTAGCTATTGGCCATTCAGCTCTTTATTAGACTAATCAGATACTTTAGATGGGCAAAATAACACAGCTTTACAGAGTTAAATGCAACATAAAAGAATAGAACACATCTTTGCATTATTAAGCAAGTATCTCACAGCATAAACAAATATAATACATTTTACAATAATATTCCACAACACAACTCAGGTCATTAGACCTGGTAGCAAGCACTGAGCCATCTCACCAGCCCTTTTAAAGTATTTGTTAGCTTTAATAACTGGGGCTTATCAGCAGGCAATGGTGGTGGTGCACACCTTGATCTCAGCACTTGGGAGGCAGAGACAGGCAGATCTCTTTTGAGTTCAAGGCCAGTCTGCTCCACGTAGTGAGTTTCAGGACAGCCAGAGCAACAGAGAGACTCTGTTTTGGGAAAAACAAAGCAAAACCAAACAAATAATAAAATAAAACAACTTGCTTCTCTATAAGTTTATTTTCTTACCCCTTTTCCCATTTGTGGTCTATTTTTTGTATATTTCATAATTTTTTAAATTTGATTACAGACATAGGTATGAATAATGGAGCAGCTAGCTGAGAAGAGTTTCCTCTGAAGTTCATGCTTAAGTCAAGTGGGGCTGTGTCCAGTCAAGTCCGAGCTGAACTGGGCTTGAAGGATAGGAAGTGAGCCCTGCTCTCCCTACAGTCCATCCACGGAGCCAGCTGAGAACTTCAGGTGTGAAGTAAGGCACCATGGCCTAGGACATCAGTGCTATCTGTTGTCTAGCCAGTGCCCCAGACAGACAAAACTCTCCCCTCTGTCCCACACCCATCACTTTCTACTTTGCTTCCTGGCTCTTCCTTTGTGTCATTTAAGAATTCTGCACCCATAATCTCAGTACTCAGGAGCCTGAAGCAGGAAGTTAGCAAGCAAAGTGGACAACATAGAGAGACCCTGCTTCAGAAAATCAAAAGAAGAACACAGCACGAATGCTGTCGCATCATAGAAGCCATGCTCTCTGCCTAGTCACTTTGTCTCTTTCTCCAGAGGCTCGGGGCTTCTTCAAGTTCTGTCTGCACCATGAACTCCATTTATTTATTTGTTTATATGTCTGACTTTTAAAGCTTATATAGGTTAAATATCTTTTGTCCAAAATGCTTAGTACTAGGTGTGTTTCAGGTTTCTGATTTTTAATTTTTTTATTTATTATGTGTATTTATATGTATCTGAAGTGTGTGGGTGTGTGGATGTCACAGCACATGCATGGGGATCAAGGGACAACTTCCAAGAATCTCTTCTCTCCCTTCATGGTGGGTCCTGTGGATCGAATGCATGTCAGACTTGTTCAGCAAGTGCTCTTACCCAGGAAACCATCTTCCTAGTCAAGAGTTGAGCAGGCATGGTGGCGCAGATCTTTAATCCAGTGCTCAGGAGGCGGAGACCAGTGGGTCTCTGAGGTCAAGGCCACAGAGTGAGTTCCAAGGACTGCCAGATCTACACAGTGTCAAAAACAAAGTTTTGAAATACTCGAATGTTATTATAGTGAAATATTTATATTTTTGAGACTGTTTCTTATACTCCAGGCTGAAGTCCTAGCTCTCTTGCATTTACCTCCAAGTTTTGAGGTCACAGGTGGGTACCATTGTGCCTGCTCATAATGCATTGTCTTACCGTATGGCACAATACTCACCAGGAAATTTGTTGTGTGTTTATCTTGTGCATATCACCTGAAAGTAATTGTTTTGTAAGGTATGTTTAGTGTACCTGTGTTCTGGGTCCTGTGCATTACAAGGGGCTGACTGTAGTTCTTTCTGCTGTGCTATTGTAGTCACAGTCTGGATTTTCAGATTAAGGTGTTAACCTGCTTTCTGTCATGTCTGTTTTTCTCATTCCCCTCAAGACAGAGTTGAGCCTCTGAGCACCTATGGCACCTCTCACTGCGCTTCCCTTCTCCCAGGGTCTTGACAGTCAAGTCTTTGTTGCCTTGTTACTTCCCTAGTGCCTTAAAATGGTTTCTTTTTCAGTTGTTCTCAGCAGTATTGTTGAGTCTAAAAAGACAGCCACCTTAGATGCTGAGACCTTTCAGTGGGGGGGCTTTGTTTGTTTGGGGGGTGGTCTCATTTAGTCCAGGATGGCCTTGAACTCTAACTGAGCCAAGCCTTAAGTGTCTGATCCTCTTGCTTCTGCCTTGTAAATAGTGGGGTTAGAAGTGTGGCCTCAGGTCATTTGTCTTGAATTTCTCTTTTGAAATAAATAACTTTTGGAGGAATTATTCTGTTTTGTCTTTCCTTTTATTTTTGAGACAGGGTCTTTCTTACTGTATAATTTAGGCTAGCTTTTCGGAACTACTAGCTTGCTGTAGTCTAAACTAGACTTGAATGTGACATCTCCCTGCCTCTGTTTCCCAAGTGCTGGGATTGTATGAGTGTTGCTCAAATAAAGGAAACGCAGAGGCAGATCTCAAGGAAAGGCTGAAATATCAAAGAGAGGAAACACCACAGTCATATCTCACCCAGCTGTCTTCCAGCTTCCTCAGCCTCGCTCCTCCTGGCTTCTTCTGCCTGCTCTGTCTTTCTATGCCTGCCTTAAACACCCTATTCTCTTAGTTGTTTTACATCCAGGTTAAGATTAAAGGCGTGGCACCACCACTGCCTGCCTGGGAACCTGGAACTCCTTCTGTAAACTAAAATGACCTGAACTCAGATTGGATTAAGGGTGTAGGTCACCATTCCCAGATATTCCCTGTGCTGGGATTAAAGGTGTGAGTTACCACTGTCTGATCCTCCTAGACAGACTGTGGGTAGATTCCTCTGACATCTCAGACTGGTTTTTATTAAATTTAAAACATATCCCCACATATGAATAAGCCAGGTGCCTGGCTTTTTGTCTTGCTGAAGTAGAGTCTCCCTATAGCCCAGCTGGCTGTGAGTTACTAATCCTCCTGCCTCCTCCTCACTAATGCTGGGATTATAGGCATGTCCCATCAGAACTGATGCACACAGTTTTTATTTCTCCTTTTTTTTCCCCTTTGGCTTTTTGTGTATCCCCCTGCCCTTCTTTTTTAAAGGATAGGGTCTCACTATGTAGATCCAGCTGACCTAAAATTTTCTATGTAGCCTAGGCTGGCCTGAAACTTGTAATCTAACTTGTTAGACTTCTGAGTGTGAGGATTGTAGGTAGGTGTGTACCATCACACACCCAGCTTTTTTGTGTCTTTTCATGGGACATAATTATTATTTTGAAAGTGATTTGTAACTTCTAATGCTGAGGAACTTGATTCTGAGTATGGGATATGTATTGAGAATCTTTTGTGCTCAGATTTATATCAACTGTTTTTACAGAGCTGTTTTGTCAGGCAAAACTTTGACATTTAAAAACTTTGAATATTAAGTGTGTGCGTGCACATGACTGTGAGTGTGAAAGGGCGTGCAATCCTACAGTGCACTTGTAAAGGTCAGTCTTTATTCCACTTTGCATGAGTTCTAGGCTTGCATGGCAAACCCTTGGCCTGCTGAGATCTTAGTTCTGTTCCATAATAATTCAGTAACTCTGTTGTTTTGGTCAATAGAGTGTAAAGATTTGTTTGTTTGTTTGTTTTTAGTTAATAAAGTGTAGTATTAATTACAGCAGAGATGGAGAAACTTTTCTTTAAAAAAGGCCATGTGTGTTGGGCTTTGGGGACCTATGTCCATGAAGGAACTACCAATCCACTCAGACAGTCAGGAACTGATGAGAAGGAACGCCATATTTGTGGACACTGGCATTTGGGTTTTAAACGCTTTTCACATGTCACAAAATGATCCTGCTTTCCTCACCTCTGTCTAAAAACTGTAGAAGCTGCTTTTAGCTGGAAGACCATTCCAAAATAGACCCAGGGCTGGCCATGGTGGTGCATGCCTTTAATCCCAGCCGAAGCAGGTAGCTCTTCCATGGTCTTCATAGAGCTCCAGGGCTGCCAAGAAAAAAAAAAAAAAAAAAAAAAAACCCAAAAAGACAAAACCAACCAACCAACCAAACCCCGCCCCCCATCCCAAATCCAACAAACCAAATGAAGAACAGGCTGAGTTTGGCCATTGAGTGTTTTCCTCTACTGACTTGCACTAAAATCATCATATGCTAGCTGTCTGTCATGTCTGAGCTACTCTGTCCCCTCACTGGGCCTCTTCAATGTCACATCTTTTCAGTTATGCAGAGTTCATTTAGTGCTTCATGTTTATTACTTTGCATATAATTTATAAAATTAGCTTGCCCAGCTAAAAGGAAAATATGAGATGTTGATATTTCAAGCATTGGTGTCGCATTAACCTTGCAGTTAACTTAGGACAGATGACATGTCTGTAATACTGACACTTCTTATAGGAGAAAAAGCTGGTTATGTCCATTAGCTCTTTAGCTTCCCTCCATGTCTTTGTGAACATCCTGCACATTTGTTTATTCCCTGTTTCTTTAACTTTTGTGGGCTGAGCTTGTTCCTCAGCGCTGCCAACGTGCTGCCGGCAGGTTAGCCATGCCCATCTCTAGGCACTCTGGGGACAGTACTTTGCCCTTTGCATTTCATCTTGCTCCTCTTCTCTGGTTGTATCAGCTCTCAAACCAGCTCCCCACGAATAAAACAGATGTGCATAAGAGCACGTGTCCTGCTCTTGTCTTTAGATGATAAGATCTTCCATCTTTTCCCAAACCATCAACCAACTTTAGAGAGTGACACTAGCCCATCTGCTCACGCTCAGTCACATCACGGAAGTATTCACGTTGTTCATTTTATTAAGAGTTTTCATTAAGAGTGGATATCGAATTATATCAAATGCCCTTCACTTGCGGAAATAATCATATCATTGCTGTCTTTTAATCTCTTAATATAATAAAATATTATAATGGGCAGTAGTGAATCATCGTATTAGCATGGATTCTAGTCAGTCGTGGCTTCTAATGTACTAGATCTATGTGCTGTTTTGTGCATTTAGCAGAAATATCTCTAAGTCTGGCTTTCTTTTGTGTTTGTGTTCGCAGCTACCATAGTTTTGAGACTGGAAACAGTGGAGTCGGGTGTGGAGCTCTAGATTAACAGAGCGAGAGGCATTAAATACTGAACATTGCTGCTAGTGTGAACTTCAAAGTCTAAGCACTGAAAAATCGGCACTATTCATAGTTTAGTAAGCTCATGAATACTACATATAAAAGCATTTTCCCCATGAGCTGTGTGTAGTATATGAAAATTGTTCTTTTTCCTAGAGGTGTGATGTCCTGATTGGAATTGGGATGGCTTAGCTATGCCCTCATCTTGGTGCCACTCTGGGAACCCTGTGTCCCTGTTGCAGGTTGTTTCCTAGGGCGGTGGCATCATAATGCCTCTTTCCTCTTAATCTACGTTCCCTTAGCTCCCTGAGCTCCATTTCCTGTTTCCTGGCTTCCGTTTGCTCATCTTTGGGTTGGTGGAATGGCCCTTCAGTAGCTTCCTGAGAAGGTGTTTGGGAGATAGACTAGGAACAAGTTATTTTCATTTCTGTCTTAGCTGGGCTTAAGATTCTAGATTGGAAAACTTTTTTTTTTTTTTTTTTTTAAAGAAGGTTGAAGGGACAGTTCATTGTCTCAGCGGCCAGTTGTGCTATTGGGATGTCCAAGGCCACTTTGACTCAGGTCCCCTTCCCGTGTAAACTTTATTTTTTCCCCAAACCTTACTTCTTATCTCTAGGCTGTATCCTATAATGCTGCGCTTTAGGGCTTTTGCTTGTCATTCTTTGTGTTTACAGGGCTGGGCACCCTGTGGGCCCTTCATTAGGAGACTTATCACCCTTCAGTTTTGTGATTTGACCTTAAATGATTTCTTTGGTAATATTCTCTCCTTTATGTTCTGTATTCTGTTCTCCTAGAACCCCCTCTGTTAGTTAGGTGAGAGAGGTCTTGAGTTAATTCTCAACAAGTTTTAAAAACTTTTCTTTCTTATTTTCTATCTTTTTAATTCTACTTTATATATTTTTCTCAACAGTTTATTTATTTATTTTTTTGACACAGGGTTTCTCTGTGTAGTCCTGACTGTCCTGGAACTCATTATACCACACTGACCAAGATCCACCTGCCTCTTTCTCCTTAGTGCTGGGATTAAAGGTGTGTGCCACGTCTGCCTGGCGTCTGCCTGGCTCTAACAGTTTATTTTACAGTTACTTTGTGTTCCAAAAGCTTTCTTGGAAACTGTTTCTGCTCTCAGTCTCATTTGTGAGACTACTTCTTTTTCTGAATATTCTTTTGTTCCAGCACTGTCCTTATTTCGTAGATGCATCCTCTCTTTTTGCTTATTAATTTGCTTGTTACTTATTTGGTTTCTTTGAAGCAAAGTCTTGCTTTGTAGCTTTGACTGTCCTGGAGCTCGCTATGTAGACCAGGCTGGCCTTGAACTCACAGACATCTATCTGCCTCTGCCTCCCAAGAGCTGGAATTAAAGGTGTGCGCATGTGTCTTAGTCACTGTTCTATTGCTGTGAAGAGACACCATGACCAAGGCAACTGTTATGAAGGAAAACATTTAATTGGGGGCTTGCTTACAGTTTCAGAGCTTAGTCCATTGTCATCACAATAGGGAGCATGGCTGGCAGCTGAGAACTACATCCTGATCTGTAGGCAGAGAGAATCTCTGGGCTCGGCATGGACTTTTGAAACTCAAGGTCCATCTATAGTGACACACTTCCTCCAACAAGGCCACACCTCCTAATCCTTCTAATCCTTTGAAATAGTGCTGCTTCCCAGTAACTAAGCATTCAAGTGTATGAGCCTGTGGGGGCTGTTCCTATTTAAACTACCACAGCATGTTGTTATTTGAAATTTTCTATTTCTCTGGTATTCTTTGTTTCTTCTGGTACTTTTTATTCTGTTGGGAGATAGTTGTTTGAGGTGAGGTGTATTGTTTTCATTTTTAAGATTTCTGTCAAATAAATGTCTAATGGTCTTTGGCTGTCTATTATTTAAGAAGAGAGCCTTTGCAAAATGTGATGTCACATTTCTGTGATCCCATTCCTTGGGTCACAGTGGCAGGGGGACCAGAAATTCAAGGTCATCCTTGGATAGAAAGTTTGAGGCTTGCTTGGGCTATGTGAGGCCTTGTTTCAATAAAACAAAACAGGCAAGCAAGGGAAAGGCCTACAGACTGAGCTATCAAACTGCTCAGTAGAGTCCATGAAGAGGCAAAATGACAGTGGTTTTGTTTACTGGTCCCTCCCGTGCAGTGCTTGGTTTAGTAAGTTCTCAGTGACCCATGGTGGAGACTAAGTCAGCAGCTCTGAAGTGTTTCAGCACGTTGACACCAGTCCTGAGTAAGCCCTTCAGGGAGACAATGTGAGGCTTGAGCCTTACACTTTGGCATACTCCAGACGAGGAAGGTTAGTTTGCCGAGCTTTGGGAAACCAACACAACTGGCAAAGTCCAGCAGCTCCATTTCAAAGGTGTGCAAAGACTTGGACCAGGGCTGTGTTAAAGGACATTTCTACAGGGCTAGTGAGCATGTGAAAAAAATGCCCAGCTTCATTCTCCGTGGGGTAATATGATTAAACCACAGTAGCTCATCATTATACACTGGTCAGAAGCTCTAAATGGATAAGTCTGGGAAAACTAAGTGTTGGCAAGAATGCAGAGCAGCTGTAGCCCTCACATGTTGCTGAGGGTGAGACTGTTCAAAAAGCTTGCGCTTTCTGCCCTTAAGTTTCTTCACTAGATCTGAACCCAAGAACAGTGAGGCTGTCTGTCCTAGGAGGAATGCATGGGGTATGAACAACAGCGTTTTTGAATAGGCCGAACCCAGGGGAAATGTCCATTAGCAGAGGATCTTGTAACTTACAGAACAGACATAACAGGCGAGTTACAGACCCAGGAAAGGGAATAAACTATGGATTGATGAAACTACATACTTAAAGGTTGAAGAATCCTACCAGAAGGGTTATGGAGGTAGCTCAGTTGGTAGAGTACTTGCCTAGAGTGTAGGAAGTCCTAGGTTCAGTCTCCTGTGTAAAAACAGGCCTGGGGCACACAAATTCTCAAGAGGATAACAAGGACCACAACCATGGTGATAACAATAATGTCGATGGCTTCCATCGGAAGTGGCGCTTTTTTTGTGATATTCAAGGATAGATATAGTTATTGCTGATGCTGAATGGCAAGGTGGTGCAGTAGGCATCGGGATCTCCAGCATCAGGAACTGAATTTGATCCCAAACTGCTGCAGTGCTCCTTGATCTCCACACTTGTTGATTGTACACACACACACCACAAACACACATACACAAACACATCACACACATACACATGTGCATGCACATACATGCACATGCACACACATCCTACATACATATCACACACACCACAACACACACATTTCACTGATACACACACATACACACACCACAAACACACGTACACAACACTACATACATATCCCACACACCACACACACACATACACTTGACACATACGCACACACACACAATGGATGAATGTTAAAAACTCAAGGAGAAATTGGTGATCAGATTTTCAGTGGGTGCCCTGAAGGAGCTTGCGGATTGCAAAGGGCATGCTGGGAAGTGTTCCATGTCTTAGATGAGGCTTGATGCTGTGATAAAACATGGTGTGACCAAAAGGAGGGAAGGTGTTTAGTTCAGGTTGGACTGTATCACTGAGGAAGTCAGGGCAGGAACTGAAGCAGAGCCTAAAGACCTGTCTATTGGCTTCTCCCCATGGCTTTCTCAGCCTACTTTCTTAGACATTTAGGACTTCCCTCTAGGGGTTGGAACAAGCATTAATGGGGGAAAAAAGAACAGGACCAATTAAAATATTTTGTGTTTCAGATTTATTTTATGTTATATTAATGTGTGTGTGTGTGTGTGCGTGCATGCGTGTATGTGTGTGTGTGTATGCATGTGTGTGTGTGCCGTGCACATGCCTGGTGCCCATGAAGGTACTGGAGTCAAGAATGGCTATGAACCTCTACGTGGGTGCTGCAGACTGAACCTAGATCCTTTGAAAGAGTAACAAATGCTCTTAATTTCTGGGCCATCTCCCCAGCCTCTGGTGAGATGTTCAATATTTAAAGGTGTGCAAAGACCTTTATGTATGGTGTTTGTATTTGTACAAATTTTCTAGGCTATTACATAAGATTGGTGTGCTTTTCACATTTAAATGTGAATATCATCTCAATTTTCAAAAAAGAATCAAGCTAATATTATTAGATTTGAATAAAAATGAATTTAGGACTCTTGTTTTGTTTTTGAATCAGGGTCTTCCTATGTAGTCTGGCTGGTCTTCAGCTTAAGAAATACACTGCCTCTGCCTCCTGTATCCCGGGATTAAGAATTTAGAACTACCCAGCACTGAGGAGCAGAGGCGGGTGGATCTCTGTGAGTTCAAGAAGAGCCTGGTCTACAAAATAGATGCCAACCAGGCAACCAGGACTATTACATAGAAAAACCCTATGTCAAAAAAAAAAAAAAAAAAAAAAAAAAAGAATTTAGAACTAGCTATAGTCAGGGTTAACAAATGGGCAAAGGTCAGGAAGAAAATAAACAGTCTGACAGATGTATACAGCACACACACATACACACACTTAGACACACACAGATGCACACATACACACACATACACGTGCACACATACACGCACACACACACATGCACACACAGATACATACACACGTGTGTGCACCATGCACACACACATACATTAAGACCCAGTGAAATAAAGAAAAATCAAAACAGTTTTGTCCATAAATGAGGCACACTTAAGGTGTGGGGACACTGAGACAAAGAGGTAATAGTGAGCAGTAATGCAATCCGGCAGATAAAGAGATGGTCTCACCAGTGCAGGTAGGCTAGAAATTCAAGGTAACAGACTGGAGAGATGGCCTAATGGTTATGAACATGCACTGCTCTTCCAGAGGACCCGTTTGGTTCCCAGCATCCATCTCAGGTGGCTCACCATCACCTGTAACTCCAGTTCCAGGGAATCTAACATGCCCACATACAGCCACACACACTTGTACATAATTAAAGAATTTTAAGAGTGAAAAGTCGGCTTATTCTGTTAGGAAGTTTAGTCCACTTACAAGAGTAGTGACAGTCACTGAACTGCACGCGTTATGATATTCTATACAGTAGTAGCTGTTTGAAAGCAGAGCATGAAGCCACACGATTGGTGATATTAACAAACTGCAGGATTTAATAAACCAACAGGCAAAGAGTTTATGGGAAATAATTAGATAACAAAGAACAAACTTGTTTTTGTATTAATAAAAAGAATTTGGTACACGGAGAACAGACTATTGAGTTGCTCAGCGCTGTTGGTTTACTTATAAAGCATTAAGTCATTTGCCCACCAAAAACAATATCCCAAGCCCAAGAGGCAGAAATCATATTATCCCCCTTCTTCTCCACAAGGCAGTAAAACAAAAACTTACAGCCAGAAACCCTGTGAGAAAACTCTGGACCCTCGTAAAATGTAAAACACGGCTCCTTTCGATTACCTTGTTAGGATTTTTCTAATGTTTTTCTTCTGGCTTCTTGAGATGAGTCTTAATTTATTTTCATCCTTGTTTTTTTATTAAGAGGATTAGAGAAGAATGGTGAGTAGCCTTGCCTGAGATAGTTCCTCAGAATAGATTCCTGAAATGAGGAAGTACTGACTCACAGGCTCCAGATTTCACACACACAACCATAGTTTCCCAAATAGGGCTTACCAGTTCCCTCTCAGGGAGTGTGAGTTCACCTCAATTTATTGCTGCCAGCGGCCACCCAAAAGCAAGCTTTCTCTGATTGCGTTGTTTGATGTATTCTATACCACAGTTAAACTTGTTTCTTAGAGTCAGGGGCCTCAAGTTGCCCAGGCTAGCCTCACACTGACTGTATAGCTGAAGCTGTCCTGACATTCTGCTCCTGATCTGGGTATTCTGTCTTTACTTTCTGATTCTGCCACTGTACCTGCACCTCACCAGGAGAAGTGCTTATGTCCTGGAAATGTTTGCACACTCCTGCCTGTTTTCTCCTGAGATGATGCCTTACTTACTGATTTTTAAAAATGATTTGTCTATTTTTATTTTATGTACATTGCATATATGTCTGTGTGAGGGTGTCAGATCCACTGGAACTGGAGTTACAGACAATTGTGAGTTTCTGTGTTGGTGTTGGGAATTGAACCCCAGTCCTCTGGAAGAGCAGCCCTTACTTACTGCTTTTTTAAAACAGTGTTTGTGCGTGCCCCAGTTTGCTTTCGTTGTGGTGATAAACACTGATTAAGGGCTGGAGAGGTGGCTCAGCAGTAGGACACCGGCACTGAGAAGACTAAGTGATCAAGTAGTTTATTTGTGAACACGGAACTGGTGATAAATATTCCCATGCTTTATTTTAGCTTTCATGGTCTTTGTATTTAACTTTCTGAGTCTAATGTCTGTTAGTAGTATAAGTGAAACTCCTTCAAACATTTTCTAAGACTGTTCTTCAATGAATAAATCATGTTTGTCATTCTTTTATTATATGTTAAATTTTAATGTATAACAAAGTCTCTTTCAGAGAGATCCATTCTATTTTTATTGATCCCGACATTTCTTACAGAAAGCCTCTGTTTTAATTGTTATATCTTTATTATAAATTTTAATATGTGTAAGATCACTTCATCATTCTCTCAGAGACAATTCAAGTTCTGACTTTCAGTGATGATGGGAAAGCTTGTGTTGGAATAATATTCCTATTTTGGGAAGAAAGTATTTTTAAAACATTGAAAGTACTGAAAAGCCACTAAAGGCAAACATAAATTTCATTAGATTTGGCTCTTGAAGGTGGGGGGCATCTGAGAAAACCATTTTGTGAGGCTTTTTCTTGAGGCATCTCTCATCTGTCTGAGAAAGCAGAACTCAAGCAGAGAGCTGTATTGCGGATCTTGGGGGGAGGGGGGGAGTTTAAGACTGGTGAGTGGTGAGTGGCCAGGACTTGAGAATGGAAAGGAGGTGGCCCCAATTCTGCATATACAAGCAGAGCACTAGGCTGGCTGCCGAGCATTTCAGAAGCACGGTAGGTCCCAGTGAAGAGCTCAGTGCTGTGCTCGCCAGCCACTGTTGGAGAGGCAGAGTTCAGGGTTGGAGCCTTGTCAAGGTAAAAGAGGCGGGCTTTCAGACATGTCTCCCAGAACTAAGGCTGAGCCTGTGTGCTCAGAAGAGAAGCCGGGGTCTCACTAGCTTTCCTCCAGTCAAAATTAGAATCTGCTGGAAGGAAACAGAGGTCCATGACCCTGACTGAAGCAAATAGCTTTTGATGTTAGTGTACCTAAGACTGGCAAGAACTTTAATAAAAAAATGTTAACTCACATAAAAGTGAGTGAACAGGTGAAGAGGTAGTTGCAGTGAACACAGACAAATCATATATGTAAAGGAAGCAAAGCAACATTTACAATTGAAAAACTGTTTGATTCTGGAATTTCACTGATGTGTGGTGGGCAGTGGAATGCTCATTGGCAGGTGCTCACTCTAAGCTTGATCCCCAGGCTCACATGACAGAAGGAGAAACCCAGCTCTTGTAAGTTGTTTCTGACCTCTGCATGTGCACCCAACGCATAAACGCACCTTATAATATGTTCATGTTAAAAAGGAAGACTGATTGTGTGGGTTTGCAGCAGATTGGACAGAACAGAAGGAAGGACAAAGCGCACAAACCAAAGTCCACAGAGGGAAAAAAGACTGGGCATGCCTAAAGTCACACTGACTGTCAGGGCAATTTCTGTCCCCCAAAAGAGAGAAGGGTGAGGCAGAAAAAAAGTTTTTTTTCAGAAGTTATTGGCTAAGAAAAATCCCCAGTTGTGATTAAAAACAAAACCACATGAACAGCAGCCCAGGAAGTGTGACTACAGGTGAGCAGGACACACGCATGTTTATTACGTTTATGTATTTTGTTTGGCTGGGTGTAGAAATCAAAGGACATCCTGTGAAGCCAGTTTCTTCTTCCACCATCTTAAGGACACTGCAATTTCCAGTGGGCTGCACGGTTTCTGATTTTGAGCCAGCATAGTTCTGGCCATTGTTATTTTTGTCTTTATTATTCGTGTGTATATGTATTTTGGGGTGCTGAGGCACGGAGCCTTCATAAACACGGCACATACTCTCCTACTGAGCGATCCGTCCAGTCTTGACAAGCAGAATGACCGACCATCCAGGCCAGACATTCAAAGTGCTGAACTGAGTTCTTCTGGGAGGGAAGAACATGGTGCTTAAAGTAACCCCGAATCCTTTTCTCCACTGAGCTCATGTTCCAGTGACCAGGAGGAAGGGAGGCTGTGTGGAATGGTACTGTAGCTGTTCAATGGTGTGTTACACTGTTTATGTTGCATTTCTTCAGTTATGGAAAGGTGTGTTGCTGCTTTACCTTGCCTGCCTAAGGCACCTGATTGGTGTAATAAAGAGCTGAACAGCCAATAGCTGGGCAGGGGAGGGATAGGCAGAGAGAATAAGTCGGAGGAATCTAGGCTCTGGAGGGGAGGACAAGGGGGAGAGGGAGACACACTTGGGACAGCCGGTCAGCTAGGCACAGAGAACGACGTACAGAATGAAAGATTTAAAAAAAAGCCTGAAGCAAACGGAGATGAAGAAAACAGGTTAGGTTAGGCTATGCTAGTGAGACAAGCATAAGCTAAGGCAGAACATGATTTGGGAGCTGATTGGCAGTCAAAAAAAAAAAAAAAGAAAAAAAGCCTGTTACAGGAGTCGTAAAAGCAGATGTGGAATGAATTGAGCAAGGCTACAGACTTTTCAGGAAGTTGCAATTTGAAATGGAATGATCAGGAAAGGCCTCTCTAAAGTGACATTTTGAGAAATATTTGAAAAAAAACGAGGAAGCAAACTTCATGAAACTTTAGAGAGAAAGAATTCTATGAAAAGGGAAGGCCTTGTGCTTGAGAAGAATCATGTCTAGCAAATTCCAGGAACTTGTATGAGGAGGGTAGGCAGAGTGGGAGGCAGAGTCACCGCTCTGACAGTCCATGCAGTGCTTATGAGATATTGATCCCTCTGAGGAGTTTGTGGACTGACTTGGAATACGTTAGGAATTGTCAGTTCTAGGCAGAGGAATGATGTCTGAATAGACTCAATCTAGCAGCCGGGTGCAGTGGCACAGACCTTTAACCCAGCACTTGGGAGGCAGAGGCAGATAGATCTCTGTGAGTTCAAGGCCAGCTTGGTCTACAGATCAGATTCCAGGCAGCCAGGGCTACACAGAGAAACTCTGTCTTAAAAAACCAAAAAGACAGCAATTATCTTGAAAAACCAAACCAAACCAGAACAGACCATAGCACTGGTGGCCGCACCTTTAATTTTAGCTCTTAGGAGACAGAGGCAGGCAGATCTCTGTGAATTTGAGGCTAGCCTGGTCTACAGAGTGAGACCCTGTCTTTAAAAATTAATAATAGTAATAATAGTAACAACAACAACCCCCAATAAGTAGACAATAATTGTTATTGCAGAGATCTGAGGCTCATTAAGAAGTGTTTGTGGGGGGGACCTCCTCAAGCTATTTAATGACTAGAAAGAGAAGATAGTAAGTTTATAGTGAGAAAACCTGCAAACTAGTATCAAGACAAGTCAGCAGTCAGGAAAATCACACCCAAAAGAAGACACAGAAAGTGGAAATAAACCAGATCAAAAGGAAAATAAATCATAAGGTAAAGATAGAGGCCTTCAAGAATCAGCATTTATACTAAATATAAATGGATCAAATACTGTGTGAAAAGCAAAGTTTGTGGGTTGGAAGTAAAAATGCTTGCTTGCCAAGCAAGCTGAATTTGATCCCATGTAGTGGAAGAGAGAACTGGCAAGTTTTTCTCTGACCTCCACAGTCATGTATGCTGCCCTCCCAACTCTCATTAAATAAATAAATGTTAAAAACAAGTTTGCAAGATTAGGTTAAAAAATATAATTTGGTCAATGCTGCTTACATCAGACACAATTTTTAAATATTGGTTTTGCTTTTTGAGACAGAGTTTCCCAGTGTAGCCCTGGCTGTTCTATAGCTAGCTCTGTAGACCAGGCTGACCTTGAACTCAGAGATCCGGCCATCTGCCTCAGTCTCCAGAGTGCTAGGATTAAAGGTGTGCACCATCACTGCCTGACACAAATTTTTAATTTTTAAAAACAGTTTGGGGTTTGAGACAGTGTCTCATTCTATATCCCAGGCTTCCCTGAGACTAACTTTGTAGCTCAGACTGACCTGGAAACAACAACAATCCTCCTGCCTGAGCCTCCCAGATGCTACAGTTACGTGTGTGGACACCACGCCTTGCTCACACACATTTTTTATGTAATGACACATAAGGATTAAAAATAAAGAATTAGAAGAAGGTAGCACTATGTGGACACCACAGGAAACCTGATACCAATATCAGAGAAATGGACACACAAGTGAAATCAAAGGAGGAAACCCAGAAATGAAGAGATGGCGGTAACCAGGGGCGTTCATACTTGAAGTTTGTCTAGATCCAGCTTTAGTGGACATTAAGATGAGTGAGAAGAACCAAAGGAAAGACTTCCTTCTACTAAGGAAAAATACTCAATCTCTCTAAGGAAAAAACGGAGATATGCTACAGAAATGATTTAAAAGATACAATATTGAATCTACTTTAATCCAGAAAAGACTGTTAATCTCAAAATATATTGGTATGGATTTTGGTTTATTAATACAAATTTAAGGTCAATTTTGTTATGCTATATGTATATTTCTACTTTTGTTTAAGGTATTATGTTTATGTAGCTCAAAATTGTAACGTATAGTTGAGAAATGCAGATTAATAGTCATCTATGATAACCAAACTTAGAGTTATGTTAGTTTTTTTTAAGCATACAAAGATATATTTAAATTAGATAGATCTTGAAACACTTAAAAGACCTACAAAATATGACATTTGAAATATTTTTAAAACCTTAGACTTTTCTAGACAGTAAGACAGGTCTGCTCCTGGCTGCACCAATCTACTTCAAACAGATGACGAGCATCAAGGAAACTCCATGTGGAGCTTACTTTCTTTGTAGCAAAAATTAGCCACTGGACAAAAAAATATGTTCTGGCCTCAAATGCTTCACAGTATGATGTGTAAACTAGACATACAAGACCCATAAGAAGGTGACCTCTAAACTTTGACAAAACAAGCCGAGATGGTCCTTAAAAACTGCCAGATATGCTACAAAACACAGGGAGAAGCAACTGACAAATAATGCCAAAATGGATAAAATAGCCCTTCAAATTTCCTGCCTCAAAAAAGTCTGCTGGAGACTCTAGGCCTGTAGGCTGAAGGTGGATCCCCTAATGTTACAAAGGAATTCTGCATGACTGTCCAGGCAGCCAGATGTCATCTCTGTCATTTATAGAGTTTGGAAGTTGCTTGCACTTCCTGTTTACTTGAGTAATATTATATCCTTCTGTGGTCTTTGATATGGTTGAAGATTAGATAGTTATAAGTATAGTTTTCCTTAGTTATTATAAAAGGTAAATTAGATGTGGAAATTTGGACTCACAATATAAGGTAGATGATAAAATATTTTATTTTACTGAATATAAAATAGACCAGATATTGTAACTATAACTCTTGCTTGATAGCTGTTTTGCTATATGTAATTTTGCTATGTTAAAATTAAAACCTTTCTTTTTGATTAGACAGAAATGGAGAAGTGATGTGGGATGTCTCTGTGTATACTGTGAATACCCCTGGATAATGAAGAAACTGTTTTGGTCTATAGCAGAGCAGCTTAGAAGCAGGCCAGAAATCTAAGCATAGATACAGGGGAAGAAGGATGGGGTCACAGAGACACAATCCAGCCACCCAAGAAGCAGTATGTAATGGAGTACAGGTAAGCCACAAGGCATGTGGCAGGACAGATTAGTAGAGATGGGTAAGATGCGAGAGCTAGCCAGCAATAAGCCTGAGCCATAGGCTGAACAGTTTGTAATTAATATAAACCTCTGTGTGTTCCTGTGGAACTGCAGGTCTGTGGATCCTGACCTTAGGCCAGACGGGTCAGAAATTTTGTACAACACAGCCTGTTATTGTGGTGGTGTTAAATGCCATCTGCAAACTAATCAAGATTCAACTGGGTTAATGATGGTGGCTTACCCC
This sequence comes from Phyllotis vaccarum, assembly GCA_033318265.1. Taxonomy (NCBI): domain Eukaryota; kingdom Metazoa; phylum Chordata; class Mammalia; order Rodentia; family Cricetidae; genus Phyllotis; species Phyllotis vaccarum. Next base: position 60,570,407 of record JARWLC010000003.1, on the reverse strand, counting down.
TTTAATCCCAGCACTTGGGAGGCAGAGGCAGGTGGATCTCTGAGTTTGAGGCCAGCCTGGTCTACAGAGCGAGTTCCAGGCAGCCAGGGCTACGCAGAGAAACCCTGTCTTGAAAAACCAAAAGGAAAACAACAACTAATAGAGATTCCTACAGCACCCTTGACAGACTTACTGTGTCAGGAGAGAAGAGCTGTGCCTGATAAAGACCCTGAAGTGTCTACCCAACGGTGTCCAGCTCATGAGCCATCAGAGGAAAGCAGACTAGAATCAACTCGGGGTTCCCAAGGCTATACCATACATTAGCAAAGTACATCCGAGGTCTTCTTTGTAAGAAGAAAGGTCCAATAGAAGATAAGTTGCCTAGATCATAGTGCTTCCACATATCAGATGCCATTGAACAGAATGGTGGTACTGTAGATGTGCTCATATGGAATGTTCTTCGAGAACATATTAATTTTATTTAAAATGTATTGCTTCAAGTTATGTGTATGTGTGAGTATCTCAGTGTGTGTATGAAAATGAATGCATGTGTGTGTATATACCCATGGAAGCTAGAGGTATCAGATCCCTTTAGATCTGGAAACTGATCTCAGGTCCTCTGTAAGAGCAGTATGTGCTCTGAGCCATCTCTCCAACTCCACATTAATTAGTTTTAGTTAAAATAAAAAGATACGAAATTGTGTATAGCATGCTGTCATATAAGGAAACAGACATATCATGTATATCTATGCAATGCTTTTTACATAAAAGCTAGTGCCTGTGATTTCTTCTAAATGATGCAACAGGGTGACCAGGTAGCAGGAGCAACACATATGTATTGCTGGAATTTTTTATCATGAGAGTTACAAACAATTATAAAAAGTTTCTCAGAAGGGCCTTATGTAGGAGACTGGTAAATTATCATTAAATAAATTCCATGCAACTACATCTTTTATTAGATAGCACTTGTGGGAACTGATAACCTGCACCAAGGCCCTCAGGCTGTGAGGCAGATGGGAATGATGTCATGAGGGGCCAGCAGATTCAAGCCTCTGCCCCTCATGCCTACTCTCAGGCTGGACCCTCATCAGGTAGAGTGCAGTTATGTGATTTCTTTTCAGTTCTTCCTCTCTCCCTCTACCCCCCTTCCTCCCCCAGCTTTGTGTAGTGCTAGGATTGAACCTGGGTCTGCTGTGTGTTAGGCAAATGCTCTAACAGTGGGCAGAGCTTCCCTCTCCACATATTGATAGTCTATGATGAGATTTGCTATGACTATGACATCAGCTCTTCATGTCTTAATGTATCAAAAGTGTTATGAGAAATTTCCAGGTGCATATAAACATTTGAATAATACTGCATTATTGAAATGTAGCACACAACATTAATTTCCTTTGTTTAGTGTAGTGTTATTTTCTGAAGTGTAGGGTCTCATGTAGTCCATGCTAGCCTTAAATTCGCTCTGAAGCCATGGAGGACCTTGAACTCTGGTTCTTCTCACTGAGAAGTGCTGGGATGAGAGGCATGTACTGCCCATCTAACCCATTGCTTATCTTTATTTGTTTGTTTGTAGAAAACGGTGAGTTCTGGGAGTGTAGCTCAGGGTAGTTCACTTACCTAGTATGTGTGAGGCCCTGAGTTTAATCCCCAGTTCTAGAGAGAGAAATAATGATAAATGATTTTGTTCCACTATTATGTCAGTGACTGAGTCCAAAAATGTGAACATTTTTAGAAGATTATTGAGGCAACACACCAAATGGCCTTTCAAACATTTCTCCATTTGTGCTTCCCCTGTCTCCTCAGCCAGCAACCAGCATTGTGCTAGTGACTATACCAGTGCATTTAAATGGTAGACTTCGTATTTGACCAAGATTTGGTCAATTCTCCCCATTCACTGTAGAGTTAAGAAGAGCCTGGGCCAGGTTCCAGCCTGTCTAGCAGTAAGCTGTTCCTCAGGGGAGGAGAATACAATACCACACACATTTGAGCTACACACCAGTGACAAAGTCATTTATATATTTACCTATTAGGACATGAAGTGTTTTAATGTGTTAGTACAGATTAATGCTGAGGTCTTTTTAAAATGTTGATGGGTCCCTGCCATTTTAAATTTGGCAAGTAAGTTGAATATCAGACAAAACAGTTCTCCCAGTTATAGATTTAAGATTCAGAATGTAAAAGAAAATCCTGAGGGAACGTTTGTGGTACTCAGCTGGTGACTGAAGAGTGAGCCCTGCTGCACTGAGGTACCATGATGAGGCTTTCTTTTAGGAATGGAGGTCAGCAAATCCACAGTGGAGTCTGTTCCCATGTCAGCCCGTCTGGAGAATGTGGTTGCCATCCCTCATCACAAAGCACATATTTGTTTGTTTCAGTGGTAGAAACATTTCTCTTGCTAAAGCAAACATTTAGAGATGAAAGAAACAGTTGGGCAGCTAAAATGTGTCAGAATAGGACAGATGTTTGCTTTTTAAAAACATATTTTCAAAAACAGCTACTTGGACATGAGTGCAGTGGCCACAGCCTCAGTGGGTTAAGTGAGAACTTTGAAATGTGGTCCCCTTCTAGTCTCAGGAGCAAGGCACCACTTTGTACCTTTCCTGTCCTGGTTTTTCTCTTCTGTAAACAAACAAACAAACAAACAGACAGAAACCCTATTCAAAGTGACTGTGTTCAGGATGAAGGTTTTGTGTCCTGCCTGCAGACATTTGTTTTAAAAAATGTATCCAGCAAGGCATGGTGGTGCTTATGTTTTATTTCACTGTTTGAGAGGCTGAGAAAAGTGGGTTCCTGTCAGTTCAAAGCTAGCCTGGTTTTCCGGGCAAGCTTTAGACCAGGCAGGGCTGTAGTAAGACCCTGTTTTAAAAGAAGAAAAAGTAAACTAAAAACTAGCTTGTTCGTGGGAGTATGAACACACAGCATAACTGACAGGGTAGACATAGAGATTCCACTCAGTCTTTGTCTTCAGCTCATGGTCCCTCTCTATGTATAACCACACTTCCGGTTCCCACCATCCTCTTTCTGCATTGTGCGTATCCACAGCCAAGTACACATGTCTAGGTGTACACGCATTACAGTTTTTACAGATAATTTAGACTTTTAAATCTTGTTCAAGTGATACATAAAACGTTTACCCTTTTGTTTTATTTTAAAGCTTTTTTTAAAAAAAAAGATTCATTATTTTGTGGTTTTGTGTTGTGTGTGTGTCTGTGTGTATTTGTGTACATGTGCCCATGAGTCCATTAGGAGCATCAGATCTGGAGCTGGAGTTGCAGGCTATTGTGAGTAGCCTGATGGGAGTGCTGGGAACTGAACTCAGACCCTCTTCTAGAGCACTGCTTACTAGCTCTTATTCAGTAAGTGCCACACATGATTTTTTTTTTTTTTCTTTTAGAAACAAGGTCTCATTTATAGCTCGGTGTAGCCAGGAGCACTATTTATTCTAGGATGGTCTCAAAAAGTTCTATAATATTCAGATCAGGGTAACATACATGTCTTCTCAAAGAATCATTTCTTTATGGTGGAAACATTCAAATCTCTGTCCTAGCTGCAGAAAATACAGCACGTGCTACCCTCCCCTGTGACAACCAACTGCGCCCTCCGACTTCTTCCCCGGCTAAGAGCCACTGCTGCCTTGTCACTGTGTCCCTCAGTGCTGCCTGTTCTCTGCTTTTCTCCTCTTGGGCATGTGCTGCCAAGGGTGAGAAAGCTCCTGTGGGGGATAGGTGGAGACTGGCAAGTCACTGCTTCTGTCTGTGCATTGGCTGGAACTTGTCCTGTAGATCAGGCTGGCTCGGCGCTCACAGTGATCCTCCTGCCTCAGCCTTCTCAGTGCTGGTATTAAAGGTGTGAGCCGCCATGAATGGTTCCTGTGGGGCTTTGTTTATCTAATGAAAAGGGCAGGATGGAGGAAGGGAGAGAATGGTATAGACCCCCAAGATCTTCAAGTTTGCTTTCAGTTCTGACCTCCTTTGGTTATAAAGAGGAGTTTCTATTATTTAAAAAGGCAGACAAGGGAGAGGTGGCTCTGTAGTTAAGAGCACTGGCTGCTCTTCCATAGGACAGAGGTTCAATTCCCAGCACCCATATGGTGGCTCCCAGCCATCTGTAAGTCCATTCTTGGGAATCCAGCATCCTTTTCTGGCCTCCATGGACACTACATGAACATGCTATAGACATACTTGCAGGCAAAATGTTTTTACACATAAAATTAAAAGTAAATTTTAAAAGGCAGACAAGGAGCTAGAGATAGTGCTTGGTGGCTAAGCACTGGCTGCTCTTGCAAAGGACCCAGCTTCGGTTTCTAGCACTTATATGAGGGCTCTCAACATCTGCAGCTCCAGTTTAGGGCTTCCAATGTCCTCTTCTGACCTCTATGACACTGTACACATGTGTACACAGGTGGTGCACATGCGCACATGCTGCTAAACCACTCATACACATAAATAAACATAATTTTTTAAAAAATAAACAACCTCCACAGTCTCTTCTGTGTCACTGAAGTGTCAGTTCCTTGGGTTTGTAAATAACTGTACATTTCTGGACCTGTGAAGAGGCTGTCCCCAAGATGAACAGTGGTCATAACCCTCCAGGACTGATGGCAGACATAGAAAGTAACCCTCTCTTCTTTGTGCCCCTTTCCGGTGTAGAGGGATTAGAAGGAAAGTGTGGGCATTCTTCAGGCAGTGCCGTCTGGAAATCGCCACCGTGGATGCTGACTGCAGCCCTCCCTCAGTCTTTCATCCAAGAGGTCTCAGTTTGTGTGACATGAGGGGTAGCTCACTTCCGTCTTGTTCAGTAGGTATACTACTCCCCAGAGGCGCTCAATAAATTTTATAGAAAGTTCCCTCCTTATGGGGAAGGCACTAAACTCAGGGCCTGGTGTGACTGTTATAATTTAAGGCTCCAAGGGAGTACATCTGCCTTGTGAGATAGCCTGCCAAGGTGTACAGAAACTTTGATCCTGGTTGATTTGCGTGTGTCGATGTAGTACTGGGCTCAGGCCCTAAGACCCAGCCTGTCTGCCCACGCCTGAATTCATTTTGTAGCTGGAACGGTCCTCCTGTGTGCTGTGTCTGTAGCTAAGTGCTCACGGCTCCTCAGTCTCCTCAGGGACCCCCTCTTTGAGGAAAGCAGCCCATCTTCTCTCTAGGTTCTCGGTCTCTGAGCCTGTAAGCTGGCGGTGAAATACCCCATGCAGCGCAGCGCTCCTTACTCAGTGATTTACACCGGGAGAAGTGCCTGCTGATGTCCAGGGTCCTTTTGTCTTTGTTTACTTTTCTCCCACATTTGATGTATTTAAAGGATGTATTGTCTTTATGGTTCACTGGGATAAGGAAGGGATCTGTGCAAGTTTTAATGAGAGGGTCGAGTGCTCTGTGCTGAGATGAGAATTAGGTTTGTGACTACATATCCTTCTTTCCCTGGGAGGAAGGAGACAGTGTGTTGCTGTTGCTCAAGCAACCGCTCTACGGAACAGTTTTCCGAAGGATACTGAGGGGCCATCCATTAGCAGCAACTTTTCCTCAGTCATGCAGACTCCCCTCCTTTAAGGAGAGGCTCTGGTCCCATTCTTGAAATTGCACATCACTAACAAGATGGTAGGAGCCAGCATAAGAGCTTCATTTGCACAAAAACTTTTGTTCAGACTAGTGATATTTTCTCAAAAACTGTTTTTTGTTGCTCAGGGAATAGTTATCAGCAGAGAAGAAAGTATTTGGCTTATTTGCTTAATATTTTAACCTAGTGGATTAGACAGGTTGGGGAGCTGGGGGAGGGGGTAAGAGAGTGGGTGGGGCGGCCCCATAAACAAGGTGATATATAATATTTTTTTTGTTCTCCTTTTAAATAAATACCGATCAGCTTTATGTTCAGAGACAATAGGAGCCGTTGGCTTAAATTTGCAGTTTACTGTATTTATGGCTGTAATATCAAGGTGCTGCCGTCGTAATTTCATGCCCCAATGAGAAGAGCAAGGTCGAAGCAAATGCTTCCATCGGCATCTGCTAGCACACTAACTCATAAACAAGGCCCGGCTGGATCAGGTGGCACGGAATAATACAGGCTAATGAAATACAGCACAGCTTTCCATTACTGTTAGTTTTTACAGTGTCGTCATTACGTGTAATTTATGTTTAAAAAATTCAATTTTATACAAGGCACTGGGAAATAGGGGTCCACAGGTCATCCAACGACTTTTAGAGGCTCCAGGAGTCCTTATTGCACTCTACTGTTCCAACAAAATGTTAATAAAATAAAATAAAAATACTTTTTCTCTTTTCCCTCCCCAACCCATTCTGAGAGAGTTGATTTTTCTTTTAATTTGGGAAATATCTTTAGCCGGCTGTCTTCCCTGCTTCGTTCCTCCAGGAATGTTCCAGGCAGATAACTAGTTGTCTTCTGAGAGAGGTGACCCCTGCTCAGTCTCCAGAGTGCTAGATGAATCGAAATATAGGGGCTGTGGGTGGAAGATGATCTGAATTCTGGGCCTTCCCTGCTGCCCTGACTGTGGCCCTGAGGTTTGATGACCCCCCCCCCCATTCCTTTTATCTCTACAGTGGGATTGAAGCTCCGTCCAGACTGGACATGCTGCTGGAGTTCACTACCTTGTGTATTTTCAAGGCACCTCTGGCCTCTCTGTCTTGGTTGTTTGCCCTTGCACGATGCAGAAACACTGCTGAGGCCTGTCATGTTCACCTACATTCTGGCTTCACCTCCACAGGGTCAAGCTGAGAGCTGGGCGCAGTAGGCACTGGAGTCAGTGCTGAGGTGTTGCTTCTGAGAAGCCCTTGGGCTGCCAGTCCCACAGAAACTAGCTCTTCCGGGTCCAGGGTTTGGCCTAAGTCTTGGGAAAGGACAGCGGGGGCATTCGTATTGACCTGGGTATGCTTGGTTTTGTTTGCACTCTGATAGAAAACAAACAAACAAACAAACAAAAAACAGGTTTGTTTATCTGCTAGGAGATAAAAATAGGCCAGTGACTGTCCTGAGTCCATTCAGATTGCAGTGTAACCTGCCTTTGTGATCATGGCTGCTGCTCCCTCTTTTCCATTCTTTTAAATGTAGCCTCCTGTGGAGAAGTGTTGGAAAGAAATCTCTGGCCCCTGTCCACACTGGGGCAGCAGTAGTGACTTCCTGATGTTTGAGGAAGTAGTTTGGAGGGACCTAAGGGAACAAATGAAACAGGTTCTGGGGACCCTCTCGCAGCTGGAGGACTTGGGGCAGCTCTGGCCTTGCAGGTGAGGTTGCAGCCCCTGTCCTCAGCAGGTGAGGTTGCAGCCCCTGTCCCTCAGTCACAGCCTCCATCACTGCCCCCTCCTGGGTACTTCTCTTGGTCCTTCTTTGAGTGAGAGCCAGTGAGCAGGACTTCTGAAGTTATCTTTTAAATCACCCAGTGATAGAAAAGCAGTTACTGGGAGGAGATTCAAATGCCAGGTCCTAGAGGTGTCAGATAACAGCAGTCCACACCTCGGCTCAGAGGAAAATGGAAGCTTTATCAAAATGAACTAACTCTTCCAAAGGCAGGTAGGAAGCAGGTGGCATGCTTGCTGCCCGCTTGCTCGATTGCAGGATGCCAGAGTCCTTTGCTCTCTGCTCTGTTCAGCCATTGCTCAGTCCTTATGCAGTTAGATTATTCCTCACAAATAGCAATCAACTGGAAGGAAGTATGTGTGTCTAATTTGCATGAGATTATTTAAAACAACAACAACAAAAAAGGTCTGCATTAGTCAGGGTGATGGTAAACAACGCAAAGAGATGCCTTTTATAATATAGCCTGTGCCTTGGCTTTCAGAGCCAAATATAATTCACTTACAATTGGCAGTTTCCTTTATTATTCCTTTAACCTTTTGGATTCTGCAAGGTCTCAATCAAAGATCTGCACTGTTTATCTTGCAGGACGAGTAGGAAATCTGGGGCTAGGGCATCTGGATGTTTATGCATGGTTCCTCATCACAGAGGTAGGGTTATCTCTCTACCAGGAGCCAGTGGTGGGTAGATAGCTAGTCTTGATTCAGGAGAAGTGAATGACTCCCTACTTGGTCTTCCTGCATCCCAGGTGGTAAAGAATCCTAAAGTTGGCAGTGCTGTCTGAGTTCTGGATACCCAGAGAAGTTCATGGATGCTCTGTTTGTCACTCTGCTGTTGTTAAAATATTGTCCAGCTCTCGTCTATAGCCCCAGTGTGTGTATATCCCCATGGATTAGTTACTGGCTCTTGCCTGCAGATGGGGTCCAGAGTGGCACAAGACAAAAAACTTAATTCTTCTCTAAACCTCGATAGACTCAAGACTAAGTTCTGAGTTGCTGTCTGATGTTTGTAGCTCTGGTTGTCATCTGCATCACTGTTCTCCAGGACAAGTTTAATCTGGGTGGTCCTCACCTCTACCTCAGGCTTTTTATCTGCTGAGTGGGGCAATGGCTGAGATAATTCTCCAACTCTAAAGTTATGCTCTGCTCTTCCTTCCTTCCCTCCCTCCCTGTCTCTCTCCCTCCCTGTCTCCCTTCTTTCCTTCCTTCCTTTTTTTTTTTTTTTTAAATGACTCATTTATTGAAATTAAATCAAAACCCTGACTTTCCTGGAGAACTGGGTATATAAGAATTCCAGATTTAGATTTAGAGCATCAAATGATAAGGTCTGTGAGAAAGAAGCAAGAGCCTGGAAGGAAGTGCTGTTGGCATTTAAACCATTGCCTCACTGGTGGGCTCGGCAAGGTGTGTTTTATTAGGAAAATAGGCTTTGTAAAAGCTCAGAGCCAGAGGGCAGAACAAGAGGCAGAAAGTCCTGTTCCTTTAAGCAGCTCCAGCTCACAAGGCTGAGGCACAGCCTGTAACTTGCTGTATATTTCCCCAGCGTTAAACATTATCGTACTTGTTTATATTTGAAAGAGCCAAAGGGAAAATAAGAATGCAACTGAATGCTCCTTTTGGGAGAATGATCTTCATCTGCAGCCAGCAGCTGACAAGGCACACGATCCACCAGGTTTAGAGAATCCCGTGGTGTACCAGTGACCAGCAGCCGGTGCTGACAGCGCTATGCTGCCTCCTTCCAACACTTGGAGAGGAGTGCAGTGCCTCTTCCTGTGTAGGAAGAACAGTTGGCAGCAACTGACAGGTGGAAGAGCCCAAGAGTCAAAGTTCTAGGGAATCCTGTCATCCAGTTTTGCCTAGTTTGTCTATCTGTCCTGTCCCTGTTCTGGGGAGGAGAAATGACGGGAAAAGCAACTCATTTGTGGCAAGCTAAGGGGTACCTTGTCCAGCCAGTCTGGGATGCTCTGTTTCATGATCACTGCCCCCATCCAGGTGAATGCGGTCTGCAGTATCCAGTCTGACAGCAATAGGTAGTGTTTGCTCGCTTCTCTCTAGCTCGCACATGTGCGCCTGCGCCCCCATGCGTGTGCGTGTGCGTGTGTGTGTGTGTGTGTGTGTGTGTGTGTGTGTGTGTGTGTGTAGACGGGAAGTGCCATTGCAGTGAGGAAATAAAAAGGACAGGAGCCATTTGGAATAGTTGAGCCTCCCTGACCATTTGCGGTAGGGCACAAAAAGTCTGAGGGATGGCTGGAGTCCACTCAGGCCAGCATGATGCAGGGCAGAGAGAGCTATGCTCTAAAGCATTAATGTGCACCATGTATTAGCCCCTAGGCACAGAGTGTGAGGCACCACACTTTGAAGATGCTGATCCTAAGAACCGCCTTGTACTTCATCTACCCCCAGGGGCAAGTATACCATGCTGTGGGCCTCTAATGGAGAGCTGCTGAGCAGATGTGGAAAGGCTCTCGGCCCTGATTTAAAAGCTCTATGTTGTGGCTCCCCTGGATATTGGGATTCCCGGAACAGCCTAAACCAGTTTGCCTTGTCACACTAGCAGTGACCTCTCACCTGCTTCCCCAGCTACCGTGGTGGATCTCTTTTGTACACACCCACCATCTTAGCTGAGTGGGTCTCATGAGAATCTATCACACATCTGGGCTCTTTTACTCTGTACATCTGTGGGTGCCCTCACCCTTCACCAGTACTCATCTGTAGCCTCCGGCCCACCTAGCAGATCTCTGCCCTCAGCCTGCTGGGGACCTGGTGGGCCTTCACTTGCCTTCCGTTCTTTCTTGGGAAAATCCTTTCCACATATAGCCACTGCAGATGGCGCCCTACGATTTCCTGATGCCCCCTGTGCATTGTAGTTTAGAGTGTTGGAGGATTATAAAGGGGGAAGAGAAACTAGCCAAAGGCGGTCCAGGCAGCCTGTGATAGGGTAGAGCAATAATCATCTGAAAGTGTGGGCCTGGTCTTGTTTTGATCTGTTTTCTTGTTTTATTTTCTTCTTTACATTCTATATCCCATTCATACTAATCACAGTCAGTCCTGATTTTTCTTTTTATTTCTGCATTTGTCATAAAATAAAGCAAATTATTCCCGTCTTCGGAAACGATCTAGACTAATTAGTCGTCTCACCCAATAATTAGTTTTTTGTTTCCCTGTCTGTTTTCATGCATTATTGTTAGTTTTTTCCCCTCTTTTTTTTAACACCATTACAGATTAAAATGAGCCACATTTGCAGTTGATGGTATCTGTTTTCGGGGAAGAATGGAGAATTGCAGTAAGGAGCGACTTCAAAAGCAGCAATAAACTCAAGGATAAATTAAGGAAATTGAATGAGCCACATTTGGAAGCAGTGCTGAGGCTAATATTCTGTCGCTTAAGGTTAAATTGCAGCTGAGAGAGGTTCCCAAGAATCCAAAATCGAGGAGGCAGTGCACTTGAATGCAAGGCACTCTGGCCATCGGGGCCTTTTTGCAAAGGAAGATTTTGGCGCAGTGTGGATGCTGGCAAAGTCCTCACCTGTGTCCTTTGCTCTTCTCCCCAGGTCTGACAGATGACGAGATTGACCTGGCTTTCCAGCAATCAGGCACTGCTACAGATGAGCCATCATCCTTGAGCCCGGCTACACCAGTGACTCCTGTCCAGCCCCCTCACCTCATCCCGCAGCCATACAGTAAGTCACCTGCTCCACATCCTGCTGAACTGGGACTGGAACTCAGGATGCTGTCGAAGAGCAGGGCTCTACAGCTCCCACCATAGCTGGCTTTTCCAGGAATAAAAAAGTGGCACACCTAAGTTTGTTCAGAGCCAGTTGTGTGTGACAAAGGTGTGGTAGATAATGAACCTGCTGTCCATGTCATTCCAGGCACTTTGGTCACACAAATGATCTTCTTAACCAGTGGTTTTGAGTGCCAATTTCCTAACACAAGCATGGGAGTTATGAGTGGGTTCTTCTTTGCTCGTGGAAGTAATTTCTCTCCTGATTTTATTTTTTTAAACTTAGTATTCATAGGTTAGGCCAGTCTTGGCTCCCTTGTCCTGACTCCACTGTGTAGACTGGTGTAGTGACAGATTCTCAGGGAATTTCAGACTAAGTGCAAAGGTCCTTTAATGATGACATGGAATCCCGGCAAAGAGGAGGTTGTTGTTTTAAATAGAGGTTGCTGTTCTGCATCCATCCAAACAAGAGCATCACCTCTTCTGTAGGTCAGGTGGAGAAGAGTTACAGTTATCTGCAGAGCTATAACAACCTAGGTTTGTTTCTTTTCCATAACTCAGCATAGGTTCCATTGTCGTTCAAGTTTTGTCTTAAAGGGTCTCCATTTTAATTGTCTAGAGCTTTTACTCTTTTTTTTTTTTTTTAAGTGATTTAAAAGAGAGTTCAAGGCCAGATTTTAAAAGGCGTGTTAAAAAAAAATAGCAGGTTCAGCCAGGTGATGATGGTGCACACTTTTAATTCCTGCACTCAAGAGGCAGAGACAGATGGATTTCTGTGAGTTCGAGGCCAGCCTGGTCTGGACAATAAGTTCCAGAACAGTCAGGGTGGTTACACAAAGAAACCTTGTCTCAAAAAAAAAAAAAAAAAAAAAAAAAAAATTAAAATGGCAGGTTCATTTTGGTCCCAGAATATGTGGACTAAAGCCCTCTTCCTTCTCCTGTATCAGCATCTCACCTGGCAGCCTGCAGCTGGGTAGGCCATCTCCGCACAGACACAGGCAGCAGGGGAATCTATTCTGCCGTCAGGTGTATGTGTATGGGGGGCGGGGGGCATGGCCAGGATTAACTACAGGTTGTATTCAGAGAGTCCTTTTCCTGGGCAAAGCTGAATGGCAAAGCCAGAATACATATAGCCACATGCCCTGTCCTTCTGTGTCTGACCTGAGCCATTGACTGGCATGAAGACCTCTGAGACCCCATGAGCAGGCTTCGGCTGTTTGTGAGCAGGGGACTCATTTCTCCTTCCCAGCCCAAATCTTCGCAATCTATTGTGTAGGCTTCAGGCTCGAAACATACTTTTTAACCAAAGGCTAATAAGTAGGTGTCCACACTTTCCTGAGCTGTGTCTCTGAGCCCAGCCGTTTAATGGGATTTGTTGAGGATAGGCAGTGCCAGCTGGGGTACAGAATTGTCTAAGCACATCTGTTGTGTTCCAGCTGTTTCCTCCCTCAGCTTAATACCAAACAGGTCTCTCTGCTACTTGAAAACTTCCTGCTCGGAACAAATCGTTATGCTTGGTCACAGCGTTGGCATCACGCACCATACGCTTGCCTGCCTGCCTTCTGGAAGCGCAGAGTTACCAGCTTTTCCACCCTGTAACAGCAGTTGGGTCTGCAGCCTCCTTCAGAGTGCAGCTTAGGCTCTGTCAGTCTGTCGGCCCTAACAATAGCACACATCTTAGAGACAGGACTCCTCCTGCTTTGACATGAGCATCGAGACAGTGGGAACAGTAATTCTGGATGCTAGCGTGTCCAGCTGTCACCACTGAGCGTCATTCTCTGCACAGTCACATTCCTTTTTCAGCTCGGGGTGACTCTGCTTTTCACTTCTGTACTTTTGCCAAGAAGTGTCAAAACTGCTCAAAAAAAAAAAAAAAAAGGAAAAAAAAAGCTTGATTTTGATTAATATAGAGAAACAAGACTTTGCCTGACTGATAATAAAACTGATAAATGACATTTGAATTACTTGTAGCGGTAATTTATTACATAAAATATCTTTTATTTGACATGCGATTAGTTGCTGGAAGCATCAGTCAATCTGACTAGTTTAAACATGCTCTAAAATGAACCCCAGTAAAAATCAGGGCTGTCTGCTGCTGGCGTTATGAAATATACTAATCCTGGAGTGAGGAAAAAATCTGACTTTAAATATTTAAATGATTAATTGGGTTTATATTTTTTTTTTACCTCTCTAACCCCCTTAATTACAAGCAAACTCAGGGGAGTTTCTGAACTAGGTGTGCAATCTGCATGCTTATCACCAAGGCATTGTCTGTGTCTGGGAGGGATTTATGGCCTCTGTTCATGTGTGTTTCTGCTGATTCTAGGCCTAGATCCACAGCAGCTCTCTCCTTCCCATTTCTCAGCTGTTTGAGGGCGTTTCATCTCTGAGCCCAAGTCTAGAAAATGGAATTCCCTCAGCTCAGCCCCAAATGCTGTTGTGTCAGGGTTAGGGTCTCTTTTGAGACTACCTAGAGAAGCTGGCATGTGCAGACCTGGTGGCCATGGGGCTACAGGGTACCTCCTTTGCCATCTCTGCTTTCTGGTGGGTGGGTGTGACCAAGACATGTTAGTGAATGCCAGTGGTGAAGAGATGGGAGAATCCCAGAGTGGCACATGTTCACTTGCTTCAGTGTGTAAGCACCTGCTAGCTCAACTCTGTATTGTGTGAGGGTTTCAAAGCGTGATCTTCCAGAATTTCACACTCTTAAGAAAAAGAGAATAATAATATCAGACATTGTGACTTAATGCCAAAATTAATTCTGCAAGATTACAGAAAAGAGAAGAATTAATGTGGGCCAAGGAAGTCAGGAGGCTTTGTGAAAGCAGGAGCTAACACCCAGAGAAGCTGGGTGTCACCTAGTGTGAGAATAAACCAGTATTCCTAGGGCTTCAGAGAAAGCCAGGTTGAGGAGAACCTTGGGTTTTTTTGACTCTGTATGAAGCCTCTGTGTGTGTGTCCGCTGCCCTGTGGGCAGGTTCTGGTCCTGCCCCTTACGTGCTGAGTGATCTGTGCTGTGCTGTTCCCAGCCTCCCCTGGGATAAGCAGCAGAGGTGCTGAGGGATAAGCAGAGCCAGTGTGAACTGTGGGGCAGTGCTGGACCCCAGCGTTTGCCCTCATCTGTGAGGGATGGTGGAGCCCGTCAGAGGCTGGCCTGAACTTCAGTTGCCTGGGGCTAGCAGAGAGCTTCATCATTAGATTAGAAGCCCTGAGAGAGTTCTTCTTGGTCTGCTTCTGTTACGGCCCTGTTTAGTAATATATACTTTGCCCGATTATCTTAACTTACTGCTCAAACACTCAGTATTGAGTAACTCCCAGGTTCTAAAAAGGCCATTAACAAGATCTGTTAGTTTTCCACTGTGAAGACTTGTGTCAACTTAGAAAGAGAAAAGGGTTAATTTTGGCATATGGTTCCAGTCTTTGATTTGTTGACCTGGTGGTTTGGGCTCTCGGATTGTGGGTGTTGGGTGACAGTGGCAGGGAGTGTATACAGCAGATAGAAACTGTGACATGTCCAGAGATGAAAGGAGAGAGAGGAAAGGTCTGGGACCCTACATCACCCACAGTGGCTGAAGGTCTCTCGCTACCTCCTGAGAGCACCGGGGGACAAGCTCCACATGGTAGCACAAGCCTGTCCGCTCTCTGCAGTTGGCCCATCTAGTAGGAAAGACAGTTCAGCCAGCATGCCAGTGCCTAGGGGCAGGACCAGGGAGGAGGCGTGCAGAAGAGGGGAAGGGGCACTCCTGAGAGCTAAAGCTTCACTGACCCTGTGCGTGACGGCTTCAGTGTTCTGACAGGATGCACAAGATCTCGAAGACAGGACTGCATGCTGACCTTAAGGATCTCTGGGTGATCCGAGAAGCTGGAGCATGCTGGGGGAGGCAGCTAAGCCGTCACACTGACAGGATAAGCAGCAACATGTGATAGCTGGTTGTTTCTGAAGTTGCTTTGTCTATTTGAAGGAATTGTCATTAGACGAATATTAGAGTCGTTTGCTTCAGAGACGGACACGGTTTGCCTGCCTGATCCTCCTTGTCATCTTTGTCCAGAGGTTGGAGTCCTGTCTGCTCCTTCAGGGAGTCTTTCCCCTGCTTCATTCTGACCTGATGGAGTGCCCTGCATGTGCCTCTGCCCCCGCTCCCTACCGCACGCACTTAAAGGCTTGTTTCAGTGTCTTTCCTATTAGTCTATGAGGCCTGAGGCTCGGACTTAGCTGATGTCTAGAAATGCTTGTTGCCTGGCTGAACTCTGGTGGAAATGTACTTAAGAACTGATAAAAAATGCCTGGTGACAATGCCCATTTGGTCACCAGCCCATCAGCCAGACCATTCTCATGCTTAGGCCATGCAGTCTGTTCTGGGCAGGCTGTGGACATTCCTTTGAGGAGGCCACTGCCTGTCCTTCCCTGACATGACCACTGCTAGACAGCAGGCAGCAGTGGTCTAGAGAGTTTCCATCCAGTGCTCAGCAGTAGCAGTCTGGTGCTCCAGAGCGGTAGTCTTCAGAGCCTGGAAAGAATGAGGCATCACTGGCTTTGCATGTCACTGAGTCGAGGCTACATTTCAGAAACTAGGTTGTCTCTGTTACCTAAACGTTGGGGATCTAGCTCACCATGGAAGCTCTGCAGTCTTCAGGGACCCAGGTCTGCATCCTTGGCAGCTTGCTGGCATCCATCTTGTCCTGTCCACCTGCTCCAGCCTCAAGTGCCCTATCTGCCACCACCAACCTACAGGAAGGTGTCCTGCCCAAAGATATTCTCTTCACCCCTCCTTGCTGACAGGAGCATGGTTACATCATCTTCCCATCTACAAGGGAGGTGACAATAGGGGCAGACACTGGGGGCTGTGCCTGTCCAAGTCGCTCCTGACCTCTTTATCGGCTGTGCCCAGCAAGGCATTGGAGCCGACATGAATGCTTATAATCAGGATGCTGTTCTCTGGGCCTAGGCAGGCTCTGTGACTAGTGTTGTGGCATTTAGAAAGGTTCAGCTGGCATATTAGGAGGATAGGACTTGCTACTGTATTATTGCTCTTTGTAACATCTAAATGTTGGATTATTTGTATGAGTCAAGCATTATCAGGCATGGATTTTCGGGCTGTATTAGAATCCTTAGGTCATATTTCTTCCTTGATTTCAGCCGCTAACTGTTTGGGGAAATCTTTTAGCACCAACAATTTTGGGGTTTGTTCTCAGCCACCACTAACTTCAAAAAAAAAAAAAACCCATTGAACAGGGGTATGCGTGTGTGCGTGATCTTTGTCAAGGGTGTTTACATGGATAAAATGCAGCTGTTGTAATTGCACCATTTGAGTTTGGAGTGTGCAGTCCATGTAACCGTCACAACACCGCAGAACATTTTCAATACCCTGAAAGGTTCCCTCGTGCCGCATTTCCAGTCAGTCCAGCCCCATGCTGCCTCCAGGGCAGCCGCTGCTCTGCTTTTTCTTCATGCTTGTTAGATCTTTCTTTCCTGAGTTTTATATAGAGTCATATAGCATGTACCCTTTATTCTGCATAGCATAGTACTAAGATACATCCAAGTTGCTGTGCATGTCAGAAGTTGGCTTCATTTTATTACTGAGCCATATCCCGCTGTACGGAAGGTTGTATGGCTGTTTGTTTATTACTGAGCCGTATCCCGCTGTACAGAAGGTTGTATGGCTGTTTATCCACTCAGCAGTTGATGGACTTTGGGTTGTTTCCAGTTTTTAGCCATTATGAGTAAAACTCTTATGAACATTCATGTACAAGTCCGTGTGTGCTTTTTATCTCTCTTGGGTGACTGCCTAGGAGAAGTGCTGGTTTGTATGTTAAGTGTATGTTTAACCTTGTAAGAAACTAGTAAACTGTTTTCCAAAGTGGTTGTCCTGTGGCAGCTCCCCGCCAGCAGCCTCGGTCTCAACAGCAGCTGGTGCTCTCGGGTGGGGGCATCGGTGATTTTAGTGTGTGTGTGGAGGGGGGGGGCTGACTCCAGTAGATAGCGCCTCGCCCCCTCCATGGTACCTGCTGAGATTCAGCGCCTTCGCATGCTTATGGATCTTCTGCAGGTCCCCTTTGGGACGCATCTGCCTGTTACTCATCTTCCTGTCTCTGTATTGTTAGTCCTTGTTCTTTCTTCTTCCACTTGAGGGCAAAGATCTGATGTTTTGAATTTGGTACCGTCTTGGGGGGGGAAGAAGACCTTTTGGCCTTTACCCTTTGAAAAGAAAAGAGTATACTTTTGATGGCGGACACCTACACCTAACCCCCTTTACCATGGTCTTCTCCTCTAGAAAGGTGTTTTCTGGTGTTTGCTGAGCATGAGCCCTGTTGTGTCATTCTGTGGGTCTGCAGCCAGTTCTGAATTCAGTTCTATTTTCTTGTGTGTGTGTGTGTCCGTGCACACTACAGTACATGTGTGGAGATCAGAGGACAACTTGGAGAAGCTGGTTGTCGGGGAGCACATACCCTTCCACCTATGGCCTCTGGGTACCAGCCCCTAGTGTGTGCCTTTGAGCTAGCTTAAGATCTGGGAAGCATGCTCTCTTGCACTCTTGGATGGTGAAGAAGACTGAAGCAGTGTGGATTGGTCCACAGCCTTCCAGGGACTCTGAGACTCCTGCCCAATAGAGTCCTTAGTAAATATCCATTTCTCAGTCACCCACCGGTTTCTTGCTTTACATGTAGTTTCTGGGGATTGAACTCAACTTATCAGCCTTGGCAGCAAGCACCTTTACTTGTTGAACTATCTCACCAGCCCCTCAAACAATTATTTTTAGAACTATTAGAGTTTACTATAACTATATAACTATAGTTTATATATCACAAACTCATCCATTTCAGGTATACAATTCAGTGGTCTTTAGTAATGCAACTGGGGTACAGCCATTGTCCTAGACCAGCTTTAGAGAATTCTTTTGCTCTTATAGGATCCTTTGGGCCCATTCACTATTGATCCCTGTTCCTACCGTTATCCCTAGGCAACCACTAGTCTATTTTTCATTACCATAAAGTCACCTCTTCTGGGCATCTTAGGTAAATGGGATTACAGAGTAGGTGGTTTCTGGGCTTGGCTTCTGTATCTTAACAATAATGATTTTGAGGTTCACCCACATTGCGGTGTTCCTTCTCACTGCTGGTTAGTATCCCATTGTATGAAAGGTCTTCATTTTGTGCACTGGTTAATGAACAGTTAGGTGATCTGCTGCTCATGTTTTTGGTCTTTTACATGCTGAGAGTTGAACTTGGAGTCTTATACATGCTAGCCAGGTACTCCACTGCTGAGCTGTGCCTTCAGGCCTGTTTTAGCTGACATGTATAATGCTGCTGAGAGCACTGGTGTGCACATCTTATGTGGACACGTGCTTGGGTGGATGTTATCTAGCATGGAATTGCTGGATACCAGTTTCTGATTTTTGAATCTTATTTTCTTTCTAATCAATTTTCTGAAGTATAATATGCATGTGGTAAGAGTCCTAGTTTTTCAGTATCCTGTTTGAGACATTGTAACCCATTTTATTTGTATGACTATCATTCCTGTCACAAAATTGTCACTCCAATCCCGAAATTGACGTATATAATTTATATCATCCTAAAGAGTTTCTTTGTGCCTTTCTCCCTGTCCCATGTCCTTGCTAACTACCAGCCTAGGCCTTCTCACCACAGCTGTGCCTTTTCACAAACCTCATTTATGTTCAGTTAAACACATATAGTTTCTGTGATTAGTTTATTACCATAAACGCTTTTAGAGTTGATCCATACTGGAGTACATATTTTGTCCCCCCACCAGAGAGAGAGAGAGAGAGAGAGAGAGAGAGAGAGAGAGAGAGAGAGAGAGAGAGAGAGAGAGAGAGAGAGAGAGAGAGAGAGAGAGAGAGAGAGAATTGTGTCATGGGAAGCCCCCAGAAGTAGAGGTCAAAGAGCAAGTCAGCTCTCTCCTACTGTCTGTGTTCTAGGCTGAACTCAGGACACTAGACTTAGTGTCAACCCACTATGCTGTCTTCACTGGCCCCATTAGGAGAGTTTTGCCATTAACATATTCTTGCTAGAACTTGGTCCTTCAGTTTTAAGATTAACCATCCTAACATTTTTGTGACAGAAACTCACTGTACTTTTAATTTTGCATTTCATATAGTGACTAATGATGCCAAACAATTTTTCAGGTTTAAATTTTTTACTTATTTTTATGTGTATGAGTTTTTGCTTGTGTATACAATCATGCACGCATGTGTGCCTGGTGCTGTGGAGGCCAGGAAAGGGCAGCAGATCCCCTAGAACTAGAGTTACAGACAATTGTGTGCAGTCAGAAGTTTCTGTCCCACCAGAAACTCTCAAATATCCAGCCGTCGCTTCCCAAATAATTGACTCAAGGGCTTAATATTATAGTAACTGCTGGCCCAGTAGCTCAAGCATATTACTAACTGGCTCTTACACTTAAATTAGCCCATAACTCTTATCTATGTTTAGCCACATGGCTTGGTACCTTTGCTTAGCACAGCATTTTCATCCTGCTTCCTCTGCATCTGCCTCTCTGCCTTTCCTCTTCTCAATTCTCCTAGTCTTGCCCCGCCTCTGCTTCCTGCCTGGTTACTGGCCAATCAGTATTTTATTAAACCAATATGAGTGACAAATCTTTACAGTGTACAAGAGCATTATCCCATAGTTGTGAGCCTTCATGTAGGTGCTGGGAATAGAACAGCCAGTGCTCTGAACTGCTGAGCCAGCTCTCCAGCTCTCTTTTGAGGTTCTTACTGGCCATTCATCTATCGTTTATGGAGACTCTTGCAATCTTTGCCTTGCTGAGTTGTTAGACTCGGTCTGTATTCTAGTCTCTCCTGTTTGCCTCGCTTGTCTCCAGCCTGTGACTCACTCATTTTTGTGATGGTGCCTTTTGTTGACATCCATTTATTCAATTGTTTTCCTTTTATGGGGTAACAAGTCTTTCTCTGTCCCACCAACCAGTTCCCAAATAATGACATGGAAACTTATTACTAAATATGAAAGCCAGGCCTTAGCTTAGGCTTGTCCCATTAGCTCTTATGATGTAAATTAACCCGTTTATATTCATCTCCGTTTTGCTTCATGCCTTGATTATCTCCCCTTCCTCCTTTCTTTCCCTGGAAATCCAGTCTATCCTCTCCTGCCTAGCTATTGGCCATCCAGCTTTTCATTACACCAATCACAGCGGTACATTCTCACACCGTGTACAAATATTCCACAACATCACAGCCCACACTTTTTATGTCTTTGTCCTAAGATTCGACTTGTGTGTTTTCTGTTTTTATGTGGAATCTGCGTAGCTGTTTAGCTTCTGCTCCTCACTCATGTGGGGCCCTTGTAGTGTTATTTTTCACGCAGTGTAAACTCATGACTTCTTCATGTGGACTGTACTTGTCCCAGCACCCTTGTCACACAGGTTGTCCTTTCTCCCCAGGATGACCTCAGCTTCTTTGTTAAACATCAGTCAGTCATCAACACGGTCTAGTTCTGAACTCTCTGGAGTCATTTTAATTAGACTGGTGTGTGTCTTGCGTGTAATGAAAAAAAATATATATGTATATGTATATCCACCCACCCTGGAGTCTTAGGCTGGCCTCCAACTCAAGCCAAGCTTCAGCTTTTCAAGGATCAGAACTACAGGCATGAGCCACCATTCCCCTTCCTTCCTTCCTTCCTTCCTTCCTTCCTCCCTCCCTCCCTCCCTCCCTTCCTTCCTTTTCCTTTTTCCTTTTTTTTTTTTTTTTTTTTTTTTTTTTTTTTTTTTTTTTTTTTTGAGGCATCAGTGCTCTGCCTTGAGCTATTCCTTCAGCCCTAGTTTTGCTTGTTGACATCCCATCTCTCTGTTGCCCAAGTTGGTCTTCAGCTCCTGGGCTCAGCCTCCGAGTATCTTGGCCCACACTGCACCTGATTTCAGAGCTTGTAGTTGTTCAGCTGGGATGAGGGATGTGGGCGCACTGCTCACTATCCTTCCTGCCTAAAGATGACATTGCTAATAGCATCACATCCCCATGAAAAGTGGAAAAGATCGTGTCTCACTGGAAGTGCATGTGAAGCCCGACCTGGAATCTGTTGACTGTGACTGCCACTTGGCAACTTAGTATTAAGGTTCTTTGCCTTCATATGTGACATAACACGCCCAGTATATAATAAACTGCCAGAAATAAACATCATGTGGAAGAGCTAAAATTGAACTGTCTGAGCTGCTCATTTCTTGTGCACAGAGCTATGACATCTTGCTTCTAGATGCTAACTTCTAGATTCAGTTCTCTCTCTGTCCACACTGGCCATCTACAGCCCAGTGCTTCTGTGTGCCTCGCACTGTAGCCAGCCTGGTCTATTTGGGTCTATAGAACCTTCAGTTGCCGTCTGTGAAAAAGACTCAGCAACTCCATACTGTGGCAGGTGCTGGTTTGTGGACTGGCTTTCATCCAGGACCCTACTGAGTGAGTCTGTCTTGTCATTTAATTTCCAGGGTGGCTTCTGAGCAGAACTGGCAGGCAGCATTGAGGAGCTAGGCCCACTACTGTAAAGTCACAGTTTCTGCCACTGCCCTGCCCTGTGCTTGAGCCACCAGCCTCCCAAGGGCAGACACTGGAGTATATTGTCTCGGCAGGATGATTACATGCCAGGTTCCAGGGCTGTTGCTGCTGGAGCTGATGAGACTGAGCTCCTCAGCTCCAGTTGGCTGTGTTGTACCTGCAGTCTTCATATTCCTGCCTGCTTTTGTCTGTTCCTGTGTGCTCAGAGGATTTCTCTGTTGATGGAGATATAGTGAAAGAACCTGGCAATGTAGTTACAGAGCCTAAGAGATGCTCCACTGCCACCATGGCTACTGTCCTGACGGCTGTCTCAGTCCTGAGGCTCTGAGCAGGCTCCAGGCAGCCATCAGTGCCAACCTACTTCACAGAATACTTCACAGTGTGTGAAGTACAGGGGTGTCAAATTTCAAAGAACCTTACCCCTTTTCAACACAGCACTTTGTCCCTAGAGTCTTAGAGTCCCAGTCCCAGAGATGCTCAGGTGTTTAGGACAGTCACTGCTGTCCCATGTCCTTTACAAAGCCCCAGGGCTGTGGTGTTGGTGGAGCTCTTCCTTCACTGAGTGATGGAGAAGACAGCTTTCAGGGGAGAATCATCCATGGCCAGGGTCTGAGAGAAGCCCTTTCTCTCTAGCTTTGTCATTCTCCCACTCGTCTCATAGCCCAGGCTACCTTCCAACTTGTGGTCTTCCTCCTTAATCAGCCTCCTAAATACTGGGATTATAGGTATGACTGTGCTACCTAGTAGTTTTGTATTTTTTAAATAAAAGACTTATTTATATTACTTTTCATTACGTTGTGTGTGTGTGTGGGGGGGGGGGGTAGTGCAGTGCCTTTGGAGGCCAGAAGCATCATCTCCCCTGGAACTGGAGTTATGGACAGTTGTAAGCTGCTATGTGGATGCTGGGAACCAAACCCATGTCCCTTGGAAGAACAGCAAGTACTCAGAACCCCTGAGCCCTGTCTCTAGCCCCAGCTGTATAGCTTACTTGGCTCAATAGGTACAGGCTTTTACCATTAACTTGATGACCTGAGTCTGACCCCGGGACCCATGTGGTGAAAGGAGAGAACAGACCGGGAGTGTTGTCCTCTGACCTCCACATGTGTGCATTCATGCCCTTCTTCACATGTAAGGAGATAAATGAATGCAGTAACTTTTTAAAAAGCTTCTTCCATATTCCTCCCCACTGCAGCCATCAAGTTGCTGCCCTGTGTTCTGCCCTTGGACAGTAATAGGAATGTCCACTGGACTCAGGGAAACTTGTCCTCAGCGTGGGCTGGAGGTGTGAGCCGGTGTGCGCTGCTTCAGTGGGGCCTCCTACCCTTGAAGCCCTGCTGTGGGAAAGAGGCTTTTGAGTTTTCTTTCTTCATTTTGCCACAGACAGAATTGTATCACACATCTCTAAAACGAGTAAAATGGCATTTCAGCTTCTAGTCTTTATAGACTCTCTGAACTTTAGGAAAGATCATTCTGGTCCCTTTTCATTAATAATGAAAACCAGGGGGCAATAAAATGATCTTAACGCGAGCCTGGCAGGAACACCGCCGCAGTGAGGGTGAAGGGTGAGCTGGAAGGGAACCACAGGTGTTTCTCAGGCCTGGGAGGGCAGAGCTCCTGCATGGTGGACAGCTGTGTAGGGTCGGAGTTCCCAGATCGCAAGCTCTGGAGGCTGCGTGGCCTCAGGGTCTCGATGTCAGCAGAAAGAGGCTGTGCTTGTCCAAGCATGGGAGGCGTGCCCATGGGGAAGCAGCTGATTCAGCAGACTCTAGGTCTGCTGGAGTTGTCAGACTAGTACAGTTGCCTTCTTGTAGGAGACTCAGTGGCCAGTGGCAATTTGAGAGTTAATGGTGAACGTGGTTTACTGACTGTAGCACCATGGGAAGGCCTTCTCTGGGGATTTGAGTTGCATGGACAGATGTCCCTCTGGAACAAGGGTCCCTCTCAAAGAGTGGCAAGGTCACTCTTTTAACACATTTTTCTCCTAAACATGGGCTTCTCCCTCAGCAGAGGTTGGATTCCACATCTGGAACGAAGAGAAAAGCTGACTAGAAGAGAAAGAAGGAGCAGTGGAAAGGCCCACACAGGACCCAGGGACTTTGCAGTCTAGGGTCCAGCTGAGAGGGTCTAGAGGGAATTCTCACCACACAGGGCTCTCCACAAGGCCGTCCTTGCCTTTATGGGGTGGTCTTTTCAGATGTGAACACAGTGTAGTTCAGACAGAGAGAGTGGGGACATCCTTGTTAGCCAGAACACAAAACCCAGAGCTCACAAAAGAGCACATTGACAAATGTCTCTAAACACACACACACACACACACACACACACACACACACACACCATTTGCATGCCACTTAAGACCATAAGTAAAAGCAAAAGAAAAGAAATAAGTATTTATGATTCTTGCCACAAAGGACTAGTATCCATGCTACATTAGAAAGTCTCTCGGAAGTGAGGAATAAAGAAATGAAGCAGGAAATGGAAAGCACACACTATGCCAAAAAGGAAATGCACACATCAGATGGGTGCCCATCAGAGGCAGAGTGCAGTGCCGTGCTGCTGCTTCCAAACTGGCAGCCTCTGCAGCATATGGACGCACTGGAGCAGGCACTAAATCCATGGCTAGGGATGGATTTGCCAAGCCCTATGGAGGGAGTCTGGCCATGTCTCTTCTGATCCATGACCCTTTGAAGTCTCAGGATTTCTGACAGCCTGTATGGGAGCTGGCACGGGTCTACAGTGTGTGTGGTGCAGTTACAGATTGGAGAGGGCTCCGGGTCAGCAGGGAGGTTACATGGAGTACTAGACAGCTATGGGAAGACAGTGAGAAATGGGGGGAAAGAGGAGAATCAGATGCGTACCCCGTGCTTTACATGTGTATAAACAGTCTCTGGGAGAGTACCATGGTGCCGTGGACAGTGGCTACTGGTGGCAGGGAATGAGAGAATGTCTCTTTATACTGACTTCTGCTACTTGATTCTTAAACTATGAGTCTTGTCAGAATATGTAAAACAGAAATGGGAGTTGAAGATGGGGAGAGACCACTATGTTCATTGCAGTTTTATGGCCAAGATGAGCTGGGCCGTGTTGGGGAATCCCATGTGCACTCCATGAGTACAGGGGACTGTGGTAGTAAAGGAGACATTTCTTTTGATCCCCTCTTGCCTCCTTAGAGTGTGGTTTAGTAATCAGATTTGAGGGGTGTGCCCCTGACGTTCGTGGAGGTCATGGGGGCTTGGCTACCCTGGGTAAGCCACATGGCCACAGCTCCAGCTCTATGCCCACATCCCACCACTAAGTCTGCGTGAGGCCTCAATTCCTCTCCTTTGGTCCTGAGACAGCGGATGGTGGCAGGTACCTCAGTGAGCTTGCAGGCACATGTGGAGAGGGAAGGCAGGAGGGCTCTCTGGAGCACCAAAGCTGGTTACAGTCCTCCTCTGAGGGTTCCCAAAGTGCGTCTGTCCCTCCTTGCTCCCAAACTCCCTTGTGAGCGATTGTTCCACTGGCAGAGCACCTTGATTCATCCATAACTGCCAAGTGTGTCCACCATGGACTCTGTCCTTCCTCTTGGCAGAGCCCCTGAGAGGAGACTGACCCAGAGACTGGAGATGGCAGGCCCCTCATGAGTCCTTCTTGGGATGGTAAAGAACCCACCATTCTTATGCAAATAGAATCTCTGCTAGCTTGCCCAGAGGTGGCCCAGTGTTCTCCTAAAATGTAGAGCTCTGATTGTGGCACTTCCTCTTCCAAATTCTTCACTGCCACTCCAGTGCTGTGGGCTAAGTACTCAGTACTCAGAGGTACTTACATGCCTCTCTAAGACCAGGCTAGAAACTCAGGCGGGCCCCTGACCTGTCTTCCTCACCCCACCCACCCTGCCCTCAGAAGCTGCCTTGCTCAGTCCTTTGCAGACTGGTGTCTTGAAGCCTGAGGAGTGAGCAGAGCAGAGAGGACCAGGTCACTGTGGGCCCTGGTTTGTCCCTCTGTGTGCTGTTCACACACTAGTCTCCAAAATGATCATTCGTTCTTGACTCATGTCACCTCTGCCATCTGACTGTCAAGGCTAGACACCCAGCTCACAACTGAATGTCATAGTCAACTCACTGCCATCTCAAGAGAGGCAGATGTTCAGGAAGCCTGGGAAGAAGAGAGGACAGCCAGGCAGATGTGATGGTCACGTGCTACTTTCTACAGCTGAGTGTCTCACTTGCCCGCCACCCGAGACACTCCCACTCCTAGGGAGGGATGCTGGAGACCTGTCCTAGCTTTCTATTTCTTCTTTTTTCCTACCACTAGGCCCTGGAGGTTCCCGATGGCGAGATTACGGTGCCTTGGCCATCATCATGGCAGGAATTGCATTTGGCTTTCACCAGCTCTACAAGGTGAGTTGCCCCCCAGGGGCTTGTGCTCTGCCACCGTATGGCCCTCAGCCATCTCTCCTGACCCCTGGCTTACTTACAGAGGCACTGTACTCAGTGGATGCTCAGCCCTAGAGCACAGTGGCCATGGTGGAAGTAGGTCAGACAGCAGGAGAAGCATGAAGACACAGGCACTTGTCAGCTTTCCACCCTGGGCACCCCCACCCCCAGCAGGACCTGTAAGGCCAGATATTTGGTGAGGAGTATGTCAATTTTAGAGATAGGACAACCTAGTGGTTAAGAACTTGGACTCTTGGAGCCTAGCTGTATGTGTTAAGCCGACAGTCCCAGAGTTCAGAGCTACCTCCACGACCAGGCTGGAGCAGATGAAAGTCTGCCTCCCCGTATCCACGTTCTCACTTTGGTACAGTACTCAGTGAAGGAACTGAGAGAGGCTTTGGTTTTGACAGTTTTGCCCAACTGCTCCAGCAAGTGTTCTGAGCACACTGAAGGTAGGACAGGAGCACGGTGTTGCTCAGTAGGTCAGCTGTATTAATGCATCTTCTGGGTATGATGGCTTACAGCCTCTGTAGAACGTGCCTCAGGGTTGCAGTGAAGGCCAGAAGTCAGTCCTTAGGATGGTGATGAAATGGTGTTGGCTCCTTGCCTGCTGGCTCCTGGGAAGCCCCACAGATGCCCTTGTTCCACCCTGGTATTTAGAATGAGCTCAGGGAGCCCACTTCTTGTTTTCTGTGGATTGTGGTAGCATCTGTATACACATGGGATTTTCCCTGGGCCTGTGAGTCAGCCAACCCCCAAAAACAAAGTTGATGCTCATAGCAGAGCTGAAGGCACTGAACAAACGTCTGCTCCCATCTTATCAGTGGAGAGGCCCAGCCTTGATCTGGAGAAACTAGTCTAGAAGATGCACAGCCAGAATGGCCATGCCAGGCCTGCATACCCTGGAGAAAGGCCATGTTCTCTTCTGATCCATCCTGGTTTGGTGACTTCTTTCTTGTTTTGTTTTAAGGACTCTACTGAATAACTTACAGCACATGACATGTGTTTGATTCTTGGATTCTTAATTTTTTACTTTATACAGTAGCTAATGACAGAGTTGTGACGGAATATTGCCAGAATAAGAAACTTCTGTGCAGAAATTCAGAAGCTAGGTGTTCTAGGCTTGGGATTTCCCCCTGTGAGTCTGTGGTGGTTTGTATGGGGTGGCCTCTCTCTGGCTGTGACAGGCACCAACACAGAGTTCACAAGTACCAAGGTGCTGCAAACAGCACCTGATTGTCCCATCACCTGCCCCCAAGGGAGCAAGAGGTGTCGTATCTTGGTTCAGATTGTCATCTGTTTCCATAAATCCCTGACCACTAGCTTGCTTTATTAAGAAAAGAAACATTGCAATGTTGGGACAGTAGGGACACAAGAAAGTCTCCAACGTCTGCTGGTAGTTTTCTTTACATTTTTTAAAAGTGAGAGGCCGTCTTACTTTGTACAGGCACATAGATAGATGTCGGCAGAGCAGCAGCAGCAGCAGCACACCCTGCCTGTGGGCTCTGACCTCAGGAATGGGGGTAGTTGGTTACACAGCTGAGAATTTCTTGACTTTCGTACTTAGAAAACATCAGGCTACAGTTGATGAGTTCCGCTTGGTTGTGGGTAATAACTCACACTGTGGCTGCAAAGCACTTTGCAGAATAGAAACGGCTTCTGTGCATATGCTAAATGACGAGCTGCACTCGAGTCTCTCTTGAAATGAGTTCTCCCACAAACCCCTGTGAGGCCTGCTTCTCTCCCCTAGTACAGAACCCATAATGGAGAATATTCCCTCTTTTTTTTTCTGTCTGGAACCCAAATAGACTAAAAAACCTAAGTTCTCTCTGGGTAGCAGATGCCAGGCTCATGTGCTCAGCCGAAGCAGTGCCCTCTCAGGTTGGTGTGACCCTTACCCTCCTAGACTGGAGAGCCAGAAGATCTCCAGGTCCCAGATTGCTTGGTGGCAAAGCACAGGTTCTCTTCATCTAACACCTGCTAGCTTCAACCCCTGTACATCTCTGTCCCTGTCCCTAGCTGCGCCCCTGGCTCCTCAAAAGATGGGAGCCTTGTCCTAGGAGTTCCTGTCTGGTGGCTTTGGCTTTCTGTGTCCCTGGGACAGTTTCTCTTCTGCCCTGTCGCTCAGTTCTCGGAGGATCTAGGCTATTTTGCCTTCGCTCTGTGAAGAAAGCCCCTTCTAATATTTAGGAGAGTCCAAGGTGCCCTCTTGAGTAGGCTTCCAAAGTGCATGCCTTATGCCCACCATGAGTGACTCCCAGTCCCAGAAGTCTGTTAATGTTCCTCTAGTTGCTCCAGGAGAGTTGCGTTTATGCAGATCCAGTACTGTTTCTGGATGGTGAGGCTGTTTGTTTCATTCACAGAATTCAAGTGTTAAAGATTCAGAAGAGGGAAAGCTGCCTTCCTCTCCTCCCAGAAGCCACCACTAGCGTCAGTGTCTAGCACACCCTCCACAGTCTCCTTAGAACTTTTCAAGTAGAATTTTAAAGTGTCGTAGAAATATATATCTAAGAAAGTGAGTGAAAGGGGCATGGTCTCCCTCACAGAGAGACTCCCTGAGCTTGAGGATAGCTCAGAGACCTGACCTAGCCTGTGCTCCACTCCTGACTCCTCCTCACCTACTTGTGGCCTTTGTCCTTGTTCTGTAGAAGTTTTTTTGAGGCTGTAACCAGGGCCCCGGTAACTTTTTCAAGCACCCATTTCCTAGTGTGGATTGTGTTGGGACCGGAGTGACCTGCAGAAGATCAGGGCAAGTTGGGTGGTGGGATCTGAGAGAGTGGAGTGGCTGCCTCTTCACCTGGTCCCTTCTTGCAGAAGTACCTGGTGCCCCTCATCCTGGGAGACCGAGAGGACAGGAAGCAGCTGGAGAGGATGGCAGCGAGTCTCTCCGAACTGAGTGGCAGCGTGGCCCAGACAGGTAAAGATTAATGACTCCATCAAGTCACCCCTCAAAGCCCCCTCACGCAGCCCCTTTCGGCCCCTCCCTCTCCCTCCGTCTCCACTCTGTGGTGACTTCATTTATCTGCTCTGAGAATCTGTTCACATTTGCAAATGAAGCCGCCGTCATTTCGGTTTAATTTGAAATTGCTTGTTTACTGTCGGCGCGGCCTCAATTAATTATGTTTTTACGGAAAGGCTCCCAACCTCAGAATATTAATAAGGGGAATAAAATGACAGCCTTTCTAAGGGCTGTAAAGTTCATTTTTAATTTCTGCTTCTATGAGGTTTTCAGGGGGGTTTTCAGTGATTTTTTTCCCTTCCCTCGAAGAATCCAACTCAGGGTCAAGAGAGTCTGTAATTACTGTGGCTCCCAGGACCCCTGCCACCTCCTCTGTTATCGACTCCACACCGGTAGCACTCAGTACCTGCTGCCCTAGTGATGGCCCAGATTAGCTGGGACCTGTTGTGGCAGAGGTGGCTCTTCCCTTTATGAACTTGTTTACTAAGTAGATGCTGTGAATCTTAACCTTGAGGCAGGGGAGAGGGCCACCTGTCCCAGGCAGGAGTCTCTGCCCCTTACTGGCACCTGTGCAAAGCTGTCTGGAACCCTCTAACTCATCTGTCCCGTGGGCCATTGCTCCTAGAAGGCAGGGACATAGTAGTCACAGGCCTCAATGGGCCATATGGCAGTGGGGCAGAACAGAATGGGAAAAGCACCACGGGATGGGACTTGTACTTGGGTGCTCTAGGTCAGCCTTGGTCCCCGCCATATCCAAGAATGGAAAAGTACAAGTCCCGTCCAGTGAGATGAATGATGGGAGCATGCTGGGAGCCAGAGAGCCAGGCACATCACAGCCAGGCGTAATTAGAGGGGAGAGGTTGTGGACGGATATACTGTTGACCACGGACAAGCACACAATGGAAGATGAAGTAGAAACACCAGAGGTTACACATTGTGCGGCTGGATCACCCCAGGCACAGATAAATTACCTGAGTGTGGGGGCAGGGCCTTACAGATAAATTACATGTAGCAGGGAGGCGGGCAGCTTGCAGGTATGTGGGCACTGACTTAGCAGACATACTGCTTTCTTCCCTAGTGACTCAGGTACAGACAACGCTGGCCTCTGTCCAAGAGCTCCTGAGACAGCAGCAGCAGAAGGTCCAAGAGCTGGCCCATGAGCTGGCTGCTGCCAAGGTACTTCTCTTTGGGCCCTTGGGTCCCCAGGTTCTCCACCTGTATACTGTCTTCTGTAGGCTGACTGCCCTCCACTTGCTGTCTTCTGTCATGGGTGGTGCTTCCGAAGCTGACACTATCCATCCCATTAAAGAAGTGAAGCACCACTGCATTGGTGTAGCATTAACCATCAAGGACAGTATTCTTGTTTTTGTGTCACCTCTTGATAACGGGGATGAGAATTCGCCTTCTGCTGCTGGACTTTTGATGGCAGACATGCTCGTACAGGCTGGTTGTAGGTCCCAGCCTAGCCAAAAGCTGAGACAACAGAGGAGTGCACCATAGGTAGTTTACTGGTTCCCAGTCCACCTTGCAATGGACAGTTTCTAGACCCAGAATCTATGAGGTCAGGTAATCTGAAAGGAGCTTGCTCTTCCGCTTGCTAGCTGTTAGACCACAGACAAGGTACTTATACGTCCTGAATCTTTACCTGTGAGATGAAGCTGTGGCAGCATCTACTATTGTTACACTGCTTATGTGCTCTGGAGTGGTGCCTGATACAGCCAGAGCCCAGGATTCGGGTCCTCAGCATCATCCCCAATGCACCATCTTAGATGGCAGGGAACCAAGAGGCAGCATCTAATGGTCTGTGGGATCCTCTGAAGAGTCCCACGTGAGCTGCTCCCAAGAGTGCTGAACAGATTCTGCACAGCTGGATTGCAGATCCAGAAAACTGAACATCTTTGCGCTTGTGCTAAAGCCCGGAGTCCTTGTGGTGAGGAAGGTCCCCAAGAGTCTTCTCCAATGTCTTCTCCACTTTACACATAGGTTGTCTCACTTCCTGCTCAGGTGGCTGGGTGCTACTGCTGCTGGGCTCTGTGTCCCCTCCAGGCAGCTGTAAAGCAGACAGGAAGGCAGCATGGCCTCCACTTGACTGTTATCATTCAGATCTTTGGCCTGCCAGTGGCCAGCTGCCATTCCGGAAATTGGAAAACTGTTTTCAGGCCCTAAGCATAAGATGAAGAGCACATGTGCTTTAAGGAAGGTGGGGCTGGCTGGTTTGGGGGCCTGCTGTGATCTAGAAGAGTCCACAGTTGTCACAGCTCACACTCCACAGAACCTTTCTCTGCTCTCCCGGCTGAAGTGGGGCTCTGGCCTGGCATCCAGGCCCACAGCGTATGAGGACTCCTCTTACCTCATAAACCAAAGATTCAAGCTATGTTTTCTCAGCTGTAATGTAAGTTTTTATATCTGCCTTCCAAACTCCTACTGGAGCACTGTAAAAAATGAAAAGAGGAGCTTTAAGTAATTAAAAACCTACATAAAACTGAAGCCTGCGAGTTTGCTACAACTGTTTTTTAAAGAGACTGGCTAAAAAGCCCCAGATGTCAGGTTTTATTTCTAAATCCTGGCATCTGGCACCATGTGCGTTTGGAAATCTGAGTCCTTTGTGGCCGGTGAGTGGAAATTGCTCCCTTGTTAATGGGCTGCTGCAGCTTTCAAGGTCTTGGAGAAGCCAGAACAGTGGCTCCTGGGCCTTGCTGTCTGGTAGTCTGGGGTAGGGACTCTGTGGAGATGTGTGTGAGGACACTGGCCACTCCCTGCTCCCTCCAGATGGCCCCAGTCTCTCTGAGACTGGCAGCTGAGAGGTTTCTTCCTGAAGGGCTGTGTCAAATGGACTGTCTAGGCTAGTCCACAGTGCATGTTTTATGTGGCCTACCACATAAGCTCACATGGAAGATCCAGGGGTGTCCCCTCTGCAGAGCCTAGTGAATTGAGATCGTCCTACCTCTCATGCCTGCGTATACTGGCATCACAGGCCACATGGCCTCCTACCCACAGACCCCACTGTGGACAACTGCCTGGCCTTTTCTCTTCCCATAGAACGGTGTGGGTTCCTCAAGGTTAGTGGTAAGAAGGTGTCCCACTCCTGCTCTTTGGGGACCAGGGTCAGTCTTTCTCTCCACTCAGCTTTGATTTGTCCCAAACAATGAATAAGATTGGGTGGAGTGGGGTTTGTCTAGGCTCATCCTTTTTGACACCATCCTTCTTGACCCCGGGAAGCCTCTGGAGACCTGAGGTCACAGCCAGGTACATGGAGACTGCTTTAGGGTGAGGCCGCCATCTTGACCTGCTTAAAGGCAGAGCTATGGACAGCACAAGCCTTTCTCTATCGGAGGCTTCCCCTGACTGGTTACCACTAACTGGTTAGTGCTAATTTCTGGGGGAGGTGTTTCAGAGAGGCATTGTTGTGAAGTAGCTTGTGTATATTGGTAGTAGTTTAAATGGAAGGATGGGGTATTCAACAGCTCCAGCAGCCCCTCCCATTGCCACCTGCCACTACAAACATGTCAGTGTCTGTGGGAGAGGTGGGTAATGCCACCTACGGACATGCAGTGACTTCTTAGCGTCGGTGTATACTACACAGGGTTTGGGGATTATTGTCGGGCATTGTCACAGGCGTGATAGTAGTAGAGTGGGTCACAAGATGTCTGGCAGCAGGCGCCACTTTGACCCGTGTTACTGTGTTCTAACTTTCAGGCCACCACATCAACCAACTGGATCCTGGAGTCCCAAAATATCAATGAGCTCAAGTCGGAAATCAACTCCTTGAAAGGGCTTCTTTTGAATCGGTAGGAGAAAGAGCCAAGGGCTCTGTCTTGTCCAGAGTCAACCTGGTGGGGGTGTGGCTTGGGGGCTGGCCCAGCAGTCACAGGAGGGACAGGACCCCTCACTGAGCTGGAACTTGAAGATCTTGAGTCCCACCTTAGATGTTCCTGCCTCCCCTCCCCAGACCCCTCCCACACCAGGGGACACTGTTCATAAACATTGATAGAAGAAATGATTGAGGGGAACAGCATGGAGTCAGAGAGCAGGGGCTGCAGGCAGAGAACTGGCAGGCACATGGCGTTTATGACACAGGGCACCTGGAGGTGGTCACTCCTTCCTGAGCATAGCCACTCTAGGCTACTGAGGACTACAGGGTGAGAGAGCATGTGTCAACAGAGTTAGCCCTGCCCCTGTGAAGCTTTTTTGTGTCCCCTGTAGTAGCAGCCCTGACTGGGGAGTGACCAGGCCAAACAGCTGAAAGTGTAGAGACCAGGAAGCTGGAGTGAGCAGTCAGTGTGCCCCAGCAGGCAGTGTGCGCCAGCAGGCAGTGTCTGGACATGTGAGTGTCTGTTTGGTCAGGGGCAAGACCATGACACCTGAGATGGGTTCTATGGGGGTGGCAAGGATGGGGTAAGGGATGCTGTGATGAACCCTGGCTAGAGGACCATGCTTCCTAAAGCCTCCCGCAACATAATTTGGGGGTGGGGAGATACACAGGACAGATGTACAGACATGGGTCTCTACAACAGATGTGGCCAATCCAGGCAGGGCAGATTATTCTTAGAAGTCTTTGGCTTTCCAAACCTAGAAGATAGGTGTTCAGTGGCTAGGGGACACATGCAGGCCATGGGGGACACTGAAGCCAAGAAAATGACAAACTGAGTTTCCTGGAACATTTGTATGAGAGTGCAGGCCTGGTATGTGTGCCACCAGGTGGGCTCTGGGGCCAAAGGCTGACTCTGTGACTGGTGCTGGGAAGTGGCACAGACCTGGACAGGAGCAGGGCTGGTCCTCTCAGCCTTTGCAGAAACAGGACTGAGCCATGACCATGCTGACCTAACTTGTCAGCTCTGTCCTAGAATAGGCCTCAGGCGGGGCTGGCTGCTGGCCCAGGGCCCAGAAGGAGAACTGGCTTTCCCTTGGTTAAAGCTTGGGCTCACAGGTCCCCTGCTAAGGGTTCTAACATCTCCTTTTGCTCTTAATGCCTCTGCTCCGCACTGCTGCCTTTTGCTGAAATTGTGGATGCACCAGCCAGGACTCCTGGGTTCCCAGCCTTGGCCTCCTTGTCCGTCCCGTCCGTCCCCCACCCCCCATCTTTTCCCCATGTAGCCATAGGAGTGGAGCAGGGACAGTGTTGAATGGTGAGGGGGTTTGCCCCAGAGTGGTTGGGCCCCCGCTGGCAGACCAGCAGCTGCCAAGGCAGATGGTGTGAGGCTACACTAGGACAATGGTTGGGACAGCACAGGATACTCCAGGTGTCCAGCTTGACTACAGACCTCCAATCCCCTGACTGTAGCCCCATCACTGAACCCTCAGGGATCACGGGAGTATATGACACTGGAGCCAGATGATGTCACCAACCTCTGCCCATCTCTTTTCTTCTTCCATTGCCAGGAGGCAGTTCCCTCCCTCCCCGTCAGCCCCGAAGATCCCCTCCTGGCAGATCCCAGTGAAGTCTCCATCGCCTTCCAGCCCCGCGGCCGTGAACCACCACAGCAGCAGTGACATCTCCCCTGTCAGCAATGAATCCACATCATCCTCTCCTGGGAAGGAGAGCCACAGCCCTGAGGGCTCCACAGCCACATACCACCTGTTGGGCCCCCAGGAAGAGGGTGAGGGGGTGGTAGATGTCAAGGGCCAGGTGAGGATGGAGGTGCAGGGTGAGGAGGAGAAGAGAGAGGACAAGGAGGATGAAGAGGATGAGGAAGATGATGATGTGAGCCATGTGGATGAGGAGGACGTCCTTGGGGTACAGAGGGAGGACCGGCGGGGTGGGGACGGGCAGATCAATGAGCAGGTCGAGAAGCTGCGGCGGCCAGAGGGTGCCAGCAATGAGAGTGAGCGAGACTAGGGCTGGCACCTGCTTGCCTGCCTTCCCAGCGACATCAAGGGCAGGTGGGCATGAGTGTGGCTCTGCCTCCGTGAGGGTGGCCGGCAACCCATGTTGGGGCAGGGCTGACCTCAGATGCAGCAGTGTGGGGTTGCTTTTCTGTTCACCAGCCTCCCAGACACCTCTCAGCCCCAGCCCCGGTGGCTCTGGCTGGTCACAGCCAGGTGGAGGGCTCAAGCCCCTGCTGAGCCCCCTCCTGGACAGGTGTCTTGTCCAGGTGTGTCCTCTGAGTATCTTGACTACCTGACACCATGCATGGCCAGAGCTCATGGCATCTCCTGCCTGCTGTCACCTTGGTGCAGGGGGAACTATGGCCCCCTTGGTTTTGCTGTTTTCCCCGCTGTGCCCTGGCCTGGACTGTGGCTTCCTCTTTGCCTGTTCCAAAAGCCAGAGCCCTGGACCCACTCTTCATCTTGTGGGCCTGACAGGACCCAGCCTCCCCACAGCCAGGTCCTGGCTGACAGATGCTGTCCCCAGCCCACCTGCCCTGTTGTCCTGAACACCACACAAGACCGTTCTTGCTTGCTGTCAGGGTTTGGCTCCTCAATGGTAAGGTCTGCTTCTCCCTCCTGCAGTGGAGCCAGGCGGCAGGGCCTTCCTGACCAACAGCCACGTCTGTCCTTCCCACTGAGAAACACATGTTCATTTATGTGATCATGTATAGATTTCAGAATATAAGATATGACTGTACATAATTGTAATAAATATGAGTTGCCATATTTAACTCCTGGCTCTGACCTCATCTGCTAGCACCTGCGCCTCTGAGGTGGGTCTCAGCCAAAGTGCCACCAGGTGACCACCAGAGTAGGACCCTTAGGGATGAGGGCTCCAGGGACTTGTCAGAGTTGCTCACCCAGAACTGGAGGGGCTCTTTCCCTGCGCTGGTGTCTGTGGAGGGCGACATTCCCCTGGGAGCAGGAAGGAAGGGACTCGTTACTGTATATAGACCTGCTGCTGCAGGATGAGCTGTCTTCCTTAAATGGACGCACATTCCCCAGGAGTCTGTCTGCTCTGCTAGTCTCTCGCTCCAGCTCCCTCGCTCCAGCCCTCCCTGTCTTCCTTTAACCTTCACAGCATGCTGAGCTGTGACCAGAAAGCTGGGGCAGGAAGAGTGCCCTCCAAGGGGGGTCTGTCCAGGCCTGGAGCCATGGAGAGAGAGGATGCCTTGTGTGGGTATGGGCCTGAGAAGCGGAGAGTGCCCAGTAGTGAGCACTGCTGCAGGTGGGGCCACACAGCAAGGCACATGTCCCTCCGGTGGCCGTGGCCGTGGCAGTCCACTGTTTCCCCATTGTCCTGGGAAAAGAAGGAAGACATGCCAGTATGGCTGAGGGATGTGGCTTTGGGCTCTTTTGTTCCAAAGGATGCCTACCTCCTACCCCTCTGGTTCTGTCTCAGGCCTCCCCTTTATCACCTCACATGGATCCTCTCCAGCCACCTTGTCCCTGGAGAGCCCTGGAGAAAGCTCCATCCTTTACCTCCTGTCCCCAAGGAAGCCATGTTTCTGTTTCTTCACTCAGACTCCATGGCTGGGGAACCCCAAGGACTGCAGTGGGCCGTCGGAGGGCTGGGCCATGCCCCTCCAGTGAATGGGACACCTGGATCCTGGGCCATCACAGCCTGCTTTGGCTAATAAACCATTTGTTACTGTTTGTAGCTTCTGAGGTCCCCTCTGAATGGAACCAGAAAAGACCAGAAGGGCAGGTGACAGAAAAGAGGCCAGAGTAGGGGCTGGGGCAGTGAGTGCTAAATCTTGGCCACCTGGCAGCCTCCCCCACCCCACATGTTCTGCTTGCTCTGGATGTGAGAGCTGAGTTTCCCCCACCTGGGACCATTATTACCAGAGTCCTGGGCTCAAGCTCAGAAGAGAAGGGACAGAAACATGGCTTCGGCTTTTGAGGACAGAGAGTCTGGCGTGACTTCAGGGAGAGAAAAGCCCCTCCCCAAAACTGTGTGAGGGCTGCCTAATAAAGGCGGCTGCTGGACGGGGGAAACAGCCCTTTGGAAAAAAAAAAGCCTTTCATTAGAAAAATAATGCATTTCATCCAAATAAGGTAAAAATATTTGGAATGGGGCAGAAGTGAGCAGCAGGCAGGGCCTGTCAGGCCCTTTCTGGAAAGGAGTACATTATTAAACTCAATTACGATGTCTTTTTATAAAGTGTCGTTTGGGAGAGGACGAACCTTGGTGCTTGGAGGCTGTGCCCAGCTGTCTTGACTGCCCTGCACATGCTCCCCCAGTGCTGGGTGACTCACTGGAACTACCTTGGACAGAAAGGATGGATGGAGGGCACCACCCAAGGAGGGAGGATGCTGGCATGGGGAGCGTAGCTGGACCTTGTTGTGGGGTCTGCATCAGGCATCCCAGGCACTGTTGGTGGATAAAGGAGTGCCCAGGCACTAAGTTTGTACCCCAAAATATTAGGTTTCTCTGTAGTATATGTATATTAATATATATATTTATGAGAAATTTGTGACTTGGGAGGGGATAGTAGGACCTTCTACCTGGAATACTGGCTTATGCTTTGTTTTTACCAAATTCTCTATCACTCACTGTTTTATAATGATGTAACCCTCCTTCTCATTCTGAGTGACTTGCCCATTGATAGCAAAATGGTCCGTGATTGTCCTTTGGTGTCCTCATGCCCACCGCTTACTCAGGGACCCATGAGGCTTGAGAAGACACTGGGGATCTCAGCCAGGCCTCTCCTCTGGGGACTGCTCTGCCCCTGCCCAGGGAAGGAGGAGACGTACTGTGGTCATTCTCAGGGGCACAGTGAATTTAGGGCTGTTTATCCTGGTCTAAACACCTCTGTGGGATCCCAGAGGAGAAGGCACAAGAAGTCCCACTCATGTCGAGTACTCCCTGTGCGTGAAGCCCAGACCCCTCTACTCTCCAGATGCTCCTGGCCTGGTACAGGTCTTTCTTATCCAGACCCACCCTGTACCTCAGGTCTACACAAGGTGACATGCCTATGCCATTTGCACACATTACATATGACCACTTAGCACACCCCTGCCTACACAGTCCAATCTCGGGTCATAACCCCATGACTCCTCATCAAAATGAATTCAAAAGTTCAGACTGCCTTTTGGGTGACTTCAAGTCTTCATAGTTCACTTTCCCTGAGGACTTTAAAGTCTGTGTTCTCCCAGAAGAGGGTGGGTTTATTGAAGCTTTATAAGGAGAAGTCTGGGAAGACGTTAAAGGGACAGGGATGTTGGGTCCAACAGCTTGTGTCTGCAGTCCCAGCTACCTGGGAGGCTGCAGCAGTGAGGACTGTGTGAGCCCAGAAGTTCCAGGCTCTGGAGAGACCTGTAAAGAATAAAGAAAGGCCAAGCAAGCATAGTAGGGTCATGACTTTAGATGCAGGGCAGTCAAAAAGCCCACCCTACATTGAAAAGTTAAGTAGTTAAGTGAGAAAGTCCCATAACACATAAGCGTCCAGACTCCCCCACTCGGCAGCACAGCACACTGGCATGGAGCCATTTCCTTTGCTGTGGCCGGTGGACTGTGAACTATGGATTCTTCTAGATAAACTGTACTTTGGTTTTTATTTATTTTGCTTTTTATTTTATTCGCACATGCGAATATGCACATGGAGGCCAGAGATGGCCTCTGGTGTCATCCTTAGGAATACTTTCCACCTCCTTTGAGACATCTCTCATGGCTTGTAGCTCGCCAGTCAGGCTTGACTGGTCATGAGCCCTAGGGATCTGCCAGTTTCTGCCTCCCCAGCGCTGATGTTACAGGTGTGTGACAGCGTGCCAGCGTTTTGACATGGGTTCTAGGAGTCAAACTTGGGTCTTGTACTTGCAGGGAAAGTGTCTCACCAACAGAGCCATGCCTCCAGCCCCCTCGGACTGTGGTTTCCATGGACTCCAAATAAAGCTATGGTAACATGGATGTGTATGCAGCTTGATGTCTGGCAAGCCTATCACCTCAACTCTGGTATCATCTCCAGGATGCTGTTATTTGCAAGGGACCTGGACAGAGACAGCACAGCAGTTGGCCTCCAGAGGTTCAGGCAAAACTAAAGACTGGAAGTTTGAGGCAGGCAGGGCCAGGTAAAGTTCCTTGACGGGGAAGCAAGTTCTCCCATTAGTGATGTGATCCCATGCCAGTCAGTTGCCCTCCACATCCTGGAAGTCAATTTCTGTCTGCTTGCCCCCCGTGTTGGGATAGCGCTTGCCAGAAAGGATAGCCCAGATGGCCCTCTTTGTTTCTGCAGGGTCCCCGGCCTCTGGAGGCCTTGCTTCTTGGAGGCCTGCCCTGTTCTTAGGCAGCAGAATGTTCATCCCTGTTTTCTGGCTCTGAGTCAAAGCCACCTGTAAAGCTGGGACCACCTCTCATGACAAAGAATGGACACCTGTGTTGCCCGATGGCCTGGATATACTGCCCAGGGAGGACACTGTGCTAGTACTGTGTATCACCCCTGATCTGGTGGCAAGGCCCATTCTAGCAGCTGACTCTATTGCCAGAGCACCCTGGCCAACCCTGTCTGGGAAGGAGCCTGTCCATTGAGATCAGCCGCAAGCCTGCCTAGCTGTTTCTAACTCATTCCTCGAGGTAACACAACTCCTGAATTTGTCCCAGTTTGAGTGTTGAAGCATCTCACCCATCACGACTAATTAAACCCTAGAACAAAACATGTTTAACAGCATTGTGTACCCAATCCAGCAGGCCACAGGGAATACCCACAGCAGCTAGCTCCCCTCTGACTCTACAGGTAGGGCTAAAACCCCATCTTAGTGGCTTATGTCCCTGATGCAGGGCTTTTCCCTTCTTGACCCTTCAGAGGCAGCAACTCACTCTCTGGAGGGACCCCTGGGCATTTCCTAAAGGTGGCTAGAAAGTTAAACCCTCTAGGGATGGGTCTGGCAAGGTCTGGCCAGCCACAGAAAGCCCAGGGACAGGAGATGAAGGCCTATTGGGGGGGGTGTCGGTCAAGATTAGTGAACCCCCTCCCCTACCTCAAAAACTGCCTCTGCTCCTTGAGCCCTGCCCTGATGACTACTGTGCTGTGCCCAGAAAGAGCCCTGTGGCCACACCACCCACCAGCTTATCACCAGCTGAGCTTGGGACTTGGCTCCCTGCCTCCCCTCCAGGCCCCACAGGAGGCGGGGAGCCCACCAGAGCCTGTGAAGCTCCAATAATGGTTTTAATTTGTTGAACTTGTGTTTTATCCCATAAATTAGTCACTGTTTTATTTAACAGAATCGAGATATCCACAAACAACAGGCGAGTTCCAACTTGAACATTTTAATAAGACCAAAAAAAGTCTCTATTTCCATGTCTGTTATAAACATATTTATGTAAATAGCCTGTGGGCTGAGTTCCAGGAGCAAAATAGAAGGGGAAGGGCACCCCGTGCTGGTCTGGAAAGGCTGTGTGTCGAGAAACACGCCCAGCCTGGCACCAGTGGGCGAGGCTGCATATACGTTGGTCCCTGGACCCACAGTGGTTGAAGCTTGAGTGCAGGGCTCAGCGAAGGAGTGAAGCACACTACAAGGACTCAGCTTTTGAGACCCTTGGGAAAGTGACATGGTGTCCCCCGTGGCAGGAGTGTGGCATGTCAGTGTGATGGTCCTCGGTAGGGAAGAAGACTAAGGTGGACCCTCCACTTTGAGACCAGCTCAGAGTGGGGCTGGCATGCTGCAAATGGTAGGACTGAGAGGCAGATCATCAGTTGGAAGTGGTGGGTAAACAAAGGCCACATGAACTGCAGGAGCTGCAAGGTACCTGCACCTGCCCAGACTGCCAGAAGCTTGACTTCGCTTTCAAAGGTGTCCTGAACTCTTGTGCCACCAGGGCCAGCAGCCTTGGCTAGAAGGCTACAGACCCATGACCCTATTCCTCTGAATCT
This sequence comes from Phyllotis vaccarum, assembly GCA_033318265.1. Lineage (NCBI taxonomy): Eukaryota > Metazoa > Chordata > Mammalia > Rodentia > Cricetidae > Phyllotis > Phyllotis vaccarum. The sequence goes on along the minus strand of JARWLC010000003.1, from coordinate 60,529,772 downwards.
GCCACCATGTGCTCCAAGCAGGAGCCTCGCCAGCATCCGGATTGGATCCGGGTACGTGCTGTTCCCAGACTGGGCAGGTCCATGCAGGAAGAAGGAAGGAGCTGAGGGATTGCCTTGCCAAGTGGCAGTCCTGTAGCCCGGGAGAATACACAGGAGGGCTGGCCAGAGTGTGAGGCCTGGTGAGGGTTGAGGCCTTGCTGCCAGGTTCCTAGCCTCAAGTGGAGTTCAGGTGGGGCTGAAGGGCCTGGCCACCCCACCATCTCTCTCTAGCAAACAGTGGGAGAATCTAGCCTTTTGGCCAGGCAAAACTAGTCTATCCTCAAAACCCCTGCCCTGCTGGGCTTCAGAGTGTTCAAGTTCCTCTTCCTCTCCCAGAGCACTTGGAGACTGGATATGTTTGGGCTTCCCTACACAGCTGGGTCATGGCCAGCCACTCAGGGATAATTTTAAAAATAAAAGATAATGTGACAGATTTTTTTTTCCAGTTTTTATTGAGTGAAAATGTCAAAGCTTGCATCAGTCATGCAAAAAAATCAAATAAATAAAACACATATATTAAATTTCTAATAGCACTAAATTCAAGTGGAAAAATATTCAGTTCTTAATAACCAGGTGCCGAGGAGACCAGATTCAAGTAATCAGGGGCACGCGCTGTTCAGTTCGCTTTCACGGTCTGCATTTTTTTTTTTTTTGCCTCAAAACCTCTCTATATATCTCTATATATCTATATATGTATATACATATAGATATATACACACATATGTGCATACATATTACTTTTATATTTATATATATACACATACATAGTTATAAAACATTAAAAAGAGCATTGGTGGATCAGGCATCATTTTCCTCACAGAAAGAAAATAAAACAAAAATTACACGTTAAAATTCAAAATGAGCTAGCAATGGCTTATAGTCCTAATGTGCAATATGAAGCTTACAAAAGGCTAGACTTCTCACTCTCCGTGTCTTCTTTTCTTTTTTTCCTTTTTTTAAATTTTTGTTTGATTTTGCTACATTGATTTTTTTTTTAATTTTGTTTTTTTCCTTTACAAAACTCCTTCCACAGAGGCAGGGTCCTGTGGGAGGTCAGACTCTGGGCGAACTCTCCAAAGCAGCATGGAAGCTCTGGCAGGGGCTGTTCAGAAATCAACGTGTGTCCTGTTGGATTGGGTACTTCCATCTCACCACTGTGCCCTCCCTGCTCCTCTCCAGTTCAGATGGTCCTGGCTTTCTGGCTGTGGGCAGCCAAGAGGGGACACACACACATGCACGCACTCACAGACACACACACATGCACACACTCACAGACACACACACATGCACACACACACGCGCGCACACACACACACGCACACGCACACACACTTGGAGACAGATTAAAAATAAAATGCCACTGTCCCATTTGGGCAGGCTCCCCTTGAAGATGTGTGGGAGGGGCTTCTTGGTGGCAGCTTCCGCCTCCATTGCTTGCTGAATTGCTCTTTCAGCCTGACACTCCAGAATCTGGAGTGTACAGGGTCACACCACAAGCCTGGCCTCAGGCAGCCTGATCCTAACAGGGATTGGAGCAGCAGGTGGACAGGTACCTGCAGGTGAGCCCTGTGCTGAGCCTAAGTGGCCTTATTGCCTCCTCTAGAAAGGGGTATTTTGGGAAAGGAACCAAATCTGGGTGGGCTGCACCACCACAAAAGCATCCAAAACAAAACAATAAATCAAAACTGGAACAAGGGGGGAAAAAAGCCCTATAAAGCCACACGCATAACCAACAGAAAAACCCTCAAATGTTAAATTAGCTACAAACTTGTATCAAGAGAATAGAATAATCGCTTTTTTCCTTGTCTCTACAAAATTCAAGTTAAAAGTTGGAATCACGCAGCCCCCATCAGTGCTAGTATGAAGACAAAGTCTCAAACTGAGACCTCTAAAATAAATGCTAAACAATTCCATGTGAGAAATTGCACTCAGGTCCCCAATCCCAGGGCTGGTCTGGAGGCGGGGCTCAGCTCCCTCGCACCTACCTGCTTTATTTATTTATTTATTTATTTATTATTTATTTATTTTTCTTCTCTTTTTGTTCTATGTAGAATAATAACCTTTACAGGAAAAATACTGTACAACTTTCTTGGGTTTTTTTTTTCCATTTTGATTATTAAAGCCAAAACCAGTGGCATCCTTCCTGTTTGCACCAGAGTAGCTGAGACCCTTGCCTCCAGGCCCTCACTTAGTAGTGTCTGCTTTGGACCACAGCCTCGATTCACTGGAGTGTGGGCTGGGGCCTGAGTGTCACCAGACCTGGACCACAGCTCGGGGGCGGGGATGCTGCTGATTTCAAGACATTCCCTCCATGTCCCTGTAGTGTCACCGTGCTGATGCTGACCGTCTTCGGCCCTCCCTCCCCCGAGTCAGGGGGAGGTCTTAGCTGCATGGGGGGGGGGGGGGGGCTGCCAGGTGCTTCAGGTGCCTGCCGCCCCGCAACCCGGTGACCCCCGCGGGGGTCCTCGCCTGTGGGCACCGAGAGGAGCGCAGGCCAGCGCAGACCAGTGCTGCCACCCGGACACAGCACCTGCTATTCCCTGAACACCCGCTCGGGCAGGCCGGGAGGGCATGGGCGACCTGGAGCACCAGAGGGGTCCCCGCCTCTGCCCTGAGACGGACTCGGGGTCCGGAAGCACCGGCGGGGCCAGGACGCCTCCCTCCCTGGGGCGGCCCAGCGGGGTCTGTACACAGGGGTTCACATACAGAGCAGTTCTAGAGGGGGCTAGAGTGGCGCACCAGCTAGGGTGACGTGGCGGTGGGCGCCGGGCCGGGGCCACCCAGGGCCGCCAGTGGGGTCCGCGCGCCCGCCTCGCCCGCAGCTTCGGGAAGTGACTCCTCTGAGTCGGTGCGCAGGTCCTCGTCGTCGTCATCATCATCTTCCTCCTCCTCGTCGTCGTCGTCCTCTTCATCATCATCCTCATCGTCGTCCTCAGCCTCCTCCTCCTCCTCGGGAAGCTCCAGCTCCTCCTCATCGTCCTCCTGAGAGGACTCCCCAGCGGGGATGGTGGCAGAGGCGGCGGGCGCGGGCGCAGCAGGACCGTCGCGAGGCCCGGGAATGGTGGCAGGCGGGCCTGGCTCCCCAGTGTCTCCCAGTAGGCCCAGGCCCGCAGCCGCCGTCTGCAGAAAGAGCAGCGAGCTCGGCTCTGCGCCGGCCAGCGTGAGCGAGCCGTCCAGGTTGACAGGCGCACCGGGCGAGGCTGCGGGAGGCTCTCCTCGCTCCTGCTTCTCGTGCTTCCGTTTGTGCGAGTCCATCTGCGACATGCCCACCACCGTATGGCGGCAGCCCGGGTAGGTGCAGTGGAAGTGCGAGCACTTGAGCTTGTACTTGCAGTCGGGCACAGCGCAGTCCGCGCTCGAGCTGAACTGGCAGAAGCCTGCGGCGCTGATCACGTCCTGCTTGCCGTGGTGCTTGCGGTGCGCAGTGACCTTGGTGCTGTCGGTGCAGCGGAAGCGGCAGCGCAGGCAGTGGAAGTGCGTGCTGGTGGCTGAGAACGGGCAGTCGGCGAAGTGACAGCTGAGCGTGGCCTTAAAGCGCTTGAAGTCATCCAAGACCAGGTTGTCCACGCGGTCATGGTGCTGTGCGTGCTTGTACATGTGCGTGCGCCCGCAGAACTTGTAGCCGCAGTTCTCCCGCGTGCAGTGGTAGTGGGTGACCTTGAGCGAGAACTGGCAGGCTGTGTCCTTACAGTCCTCATAGAGGTCAAAGCGCCGGAAACCTTCCAGCATCATGCCCTCGTCCAGCATCTTGCGAGAGGAGGCTGTCTTCCTCCGCTTGCCAAAGGGAGACATGTCCTCGATGATCCAAAAGCGCTTTTTGGCCCCTGAGGCTGTCGGCATGGAGATGGTGTTCCCTAGGGAGGGGCAGAAAGAGGTCAGCGTGGAAGGGGTGTCCTTTTGGCAACAGTGCCTATGTGGGCACCATTCCCGATCACACCCACACAGGCCCCCTGATCCTGGCATGGTGGCCTGCAGACACCGTTTAGGAGCAACACCCTGGCTTTCCCCTGGCCCAGAGCCTCTCCCACAGCCCCCTGGGAAACAGCAGGGAGTCCCAGGCTTCCCCTGTCTTCTAGGTCTGCAGGATGACCACAGAGGCATCCCGGGATGTGGTGGCTGCTTCCTGGCCAGTTTGGGTGGGAAGTGAGGACACATCCCAGCGCTAATTGAAGCTGAAGGGGAAGCTGGGAATCTAGGTCGGCAGAGTGTAATTACCCAAGTTGGACCCAGGCCAGGACGCCATCACACGCCTGCCTCTAATGAGGGACAGGCCGGCTCCCTTCCTGCCAGCTAACCAGTCTCCAGCTGCCTGCCTGTCTGTGCAGGAGGACTTGCCTCCTGGAAGCTGAGTGCCCCAGGGCCTTGTGGGCCTGTGACTCCTTGCCCCTAGAAGCATCTTCTCCTTGATACCAGAAGTTTCCTTAAGGTTTTAGAGTTTTCTGCCTGGCCTGAGGGGGACCCAGGAAATCCCAAGAAGGCTGTACTGCCTTCCTGAAGCCTGAACTCAGGGGCTCAGTGGGGATCCCAGCTCTCTATAGCCACCCTGGTCCTAGCCCTGCTTCTCAGGGCTCAGGAAGACTGTGGCCACAGGCTTCTCTATGCCTTTCTGGAAGACACCTGAAGACACTTTCAACTGCCTTCCGCACTAAGGAAGAGGCAACCACCCCTGGTATTTCATCACTTATTCCCCAGGAACAAAAGACCCCTGGTGTGATCCTGCCCTGGGGAGATGAAGGCATCTTCCTCCCTGAGCCTTCCCAGGATGCCTGACTACCTACCACTTTTCTTCAAAATTCTGCAACAGCATATTGAAAAGAAGGCCCAAACACCCAGCCTTGGCAAGTGAAGAGAAACCAAGGGCTGGGATGGTATAGGGACATCCAGGCAGGGGGCAAGGTCTGGAAATCTGTGGCGGACAGAGCAGTGCAGCTCCAAGTCTTGGAGCTCTGCCTGGTTACGAGCAACAATGGGCTCAATTCACTCTGCCCTTCCCAGACCTGCCACCCCTGGGGATGGCACAACACCCAGGCATATAAAATGAAGCAGGAGTGGATGATAGAGACCTGGAGTGGCGTCCACTCAAGGAACAGGGCAAGTACACCATTCCATGAGGGCACTGGATATAAGGCTGGAATGGCAGGAGCTATCTATCATGAGCACTGAGCAAGTCTGGGGACCCCATCCGTTTCATCTCCCTGTCCAGCTTCAGAAGAGAGTATTGATACTCAAACCAGTATCAGAACCCTGTGAACCTGGGAAGCTCCCACGTGAACCGAGGACAGCAGCACGGTGGGGGACGAGAATCTTACAGGTCACCCAGAAGGGCCCTGGTAGTGGCGATCTGTTCTCTGAGGAGTGTGGGGTGGCCCTGCCCTTGGCTCTTCTAGCCACAGATAAGCGTCCAGTCCTGGGTCATAGCCTTGAGGATCAGTCGGGGTGACAGACACTGGCAAGAAGGCATATATGGGTTACCTGCAGCGTCCTGAACTAGGGGGGCGTCACTTTTTACTGGAGTTGGAGTGGCAGTGATGGGCGGGCTGCTGATGGGGTGGGCCAGGCCCCGGCTGGCTCCCAGAGTGGCACTGAGCAGAGAGTGTGACAGACAGGACGGAGAGAAGAGGCATGGGAGGGGAGGGAGGGGTGGCCGGAGCACAGCTGGTGGGAAGGATGGAGTCAGGGGGGGCGGTGCAGCCCCACGAGCAGCCTCATCACCAGCCGCGACAGGAGGAGGAAGAGGAGGAGGAGGAGGAACCGGGCAGCCTGGAGAGGGTGGAGAAAAGCAGAAAGACAAAACAAAGAACAAACAAAAAGAACCCAAATGAGAACCCAATGGCAAGTGCATATGGAGATATGTGGACAGATGAGCAGAGAGGCACCACGAAGTGGGAGGGGCAGAGGCGAGAGACTGGTAGGTACAGTGTGGGCAGAGGCCATGGTAGGCATCAGGTGTCCAGGGAGGGAGGGCCTTGTGGAGGACAGGACTGGGAGGCAGGAGCCTCTCAGAGGCCCTGGGTTCTAGATGAAGGTTAGGACTGAGGCTAGTAGGAAGGCTGGCACAGGGCCTGTCCTGCTTTCTCTGGAGCTAATGGGACAAGCCCTGGTCCCTCTCTGGGGAAGCTGAAGTGACCTGGAAGGAAGGCAGTAGGGGCCTCAATGACCAGTGTTGTGTAGGCCAACTGTTCTCCTGCATGCCATCTTGTCTTCCTCGGAGGCCATTTGCCTAAACAACCTTCTGTCCCATGAAAGACTCAGCGGAGCTGGGACTGGGAGGCAGGGCAGCCACTCACCTGCTGCGCTGCTCTCATTGCCCACAGGGGTGCTGGAGCAGCTGCGGTCCATGGTGGATGACTCAGAGGATGCTGCACCAGGGCTACAGCCAGTATAATCCATGCCCTCATCTGTTTCAGCATCCATCAGGCTTGGGGGACCCTGAAAGGAAGTGGAGGGACCCTAAGAAAACAACCCATGGGATTCTTTGGGCACTTTGGGTAGCGTGGTCCTTCACCTGGTAGCAAGGACAGTTGAGCCACACAGTCGAGGATCTCACCTGGGATGGGGGCACACGGTCGAAGTTCTTCCCCAGCATCCTCCGCATGTGTTTCCGGGCGTGTGAGGTCATCTGGTGCTTGAGGAGAAAGGAGAATTGGCAGCCTTCCCGGATGCAGTGGAAGTGGCTATTCACCTGGTTGTACTTGCAGCCTGTGGATGCAGCCACACAAGCGTGAGCTTCCCCAGAGAGTGTGCTCGGTACAGGGCTGATGTGGTTCACGGGCACGTTTAGGGAAAATGTACTTTCTCTAAGGGAATACCTGTAGCCAGCTTACCCCGGATGCCCAAGTCTGTTGGGCTATCTAACCCTTGACCTCCCCTCTGGCTTGCATGGGGGCACATGGCAGGCTTGCTCTAGTCCCATACCCATTCACTGAGAGGCCACAGCTCCAGGGCCAGGGACCTTTGGTAAACTACCTCTCAGCAAGCCACCCGTGTTCACACTCTTCTAGAGCAGACTTTGTTTAGGTCAGCTGGTCTCGACCCCCTGCTGCTTTGCTCTAGGCTGAGAACAAATGGAGGAGGCAGGACCAAAATGGCATCAGCTAAGGGCAGGTGAAGGCCTGCCCGTTGCCATGGCACCGAGCTGGCCAAGTGTCTTATGTCATCTCCCAGCTTTGTTTGGCCTCAGCTACTACCAAAAACACCAAAAGTTGAGTAAATAAAGGCAAGTCCAGAGGCCCTGACAGCTGTGAGCCATGCCTGGTGCAGCAGAGGCCACCAAGTGTGGACACCTACCACTGGGGTCACTAGCCCCTCTCGGGCCATGAGGTCCTTTCTGAACTAATACTCAAGGAAAGTTTGCTTTCTTTCTCTTCCGATCAGTTAACCTGGAGTGTCTCACCTTTCACCTACAGAATGGTTAGACTGCAGCTGAGCCCTTGCTACCATGACCACAGGACCAGAAGAGGCCTGGTCTGTAGACACCACCTCTGCCGACCAGCCATTCTGTCTTCCACCTTCGGGTCTATTCCTAGGAGATCCCTGCCCTACGTCTACAGGTCCATAGAAGTTTGCCCCATTCTGAGGCTAGATGAGTAGGCTCTGCCCTCTACCTCCTGCAGGCCTGGGGCGTTTCCCTACAGGCACCCCCACCCCCACCCCGGGCCTTGGGCCAATGAGTTGAGCAAGAAAAGCTGCCCCAGAGACACCTGTCACCAAACTCAGGAACACCGGCAGCCTCTGGGGCTCCTGCTTACCATGCACTCTAGCAGAGCTCATAATTTACCTGTCTACAGGTTTCTGGCACTAAGGTCAATTGCAAGCATATGCTAAATGCTTTAGAAAAGAGCAAATTACCGAAATGAATGAACAGATGGACAAACTCAGCCCACGTGGACAAACCCTCAAAATTAAAGAACTCGCAGGACTGCTATGGTCTTCCCTGTTCACTCTTTTCAGAGAAACAGAAACTGAGAGCAACAAAGCCATGAATGCCAGGGGTGCAGCCTAAGGTGCTGGGAGGGGCCAGTCCCTGGAGCCACCCTCCCCCTCTTCCTGGGATTTCTGTGCTCTGACGCTTTACAACCGGTTTGACAACACCTGGCTTATGACATTTGTGATATCTTTCCTGGATCATGAGGTTGGGAGTGGTGGTGGCAGAGAACACCTAGAAAGATGGCCCAGGCTACTAGGACCTCAGGGTTACCTACTGGAAGTCCCTACCCAGCTACCTGGTCTTCCACACTCCTCACGCTTGGTGAAGTACTTGAAGCCATTGGCTGCCCGCCGTTCTGCTTTCTCATGCTTCTTTATATGCCATGGAAGCTTGGTGGTAATGTTGGTGACAAAGTAGCAGCCTGTCCGGAGGCAGTGGTAGTGTCCACGCATCCGGAACTCACAGTGCTGCAGGGAGGCAAGGGGTAAGTGTGTCAGGACAGGCAGTAACATCTGTAAGCTCCTACTTGTCTCTGGGCCATGAAAAGTTCTCTGCACCTGTGTTCTTCCATGCTCAGAGTCAGAAAACACAATTGCATAAAGCAGTATGTTCGTTTGTCACTCCATTAAAACATCCTACCTGGTGATATTGCAATTCTTTGCTAAAGCCACACCCAGAGTAGACATCACTAATCTATTTTCAAGTTCATCCCTATATGACCAGACCTAGGTAGACATCACTAATCTACCCCAGCACTCCTCTCTCTGGATATGCCCAAACCTAGACATCACTAATCTACTGCAACAATTCTTTTCTACACACTTGGACTTTACCTGTGACTACTCAGGCAGCCCTACCAGTCTTGGGACTAGGCCTTTAATACAAACCTGAGCTGTCCTTTCTGTCTAGGCATGGACTGTTCTATTTCTTTATCCAATGAGCCTATTTAAAATTCTAGGCCTCTAGGGAAAGGAGATGTAGCTATTTCCAGGATGAACATGAATGATGTCAAACACACAGTGGCTGAGATAGCATTTAGTCACCACTGGGAGTTAGGCCTGAAATGACAACCCTTACCAACTGAGCATCAGTCTGGACCCCTGCCCAGGAACCTCTAGGGGTTCCGGGGACAGACAGTGAGTGTCCTTTCCAGGGTCTGCTGCAGGCCAACTTAAAAATGGCGTGAAAAGTAGAGTCTCTGCCAGGAGGAGCTCACCCTGGGCCCTGGGCCTCCCCCGCCCCGCCTCACTGACCTGGTTAGGACACAGACACTGCAGAGAGTAGTAAGCAAACTGGTCTCGCACGTTCACCAGGCTGTTGCTGGGGTTGATGTGGTCCAAGCAGTGGGACTCAGCTTTGCCTGAGGTCTTGCAGACGTACTTGCAGTTCCCAAAGAGACAGTGGAAATGGAACTTGCTGGCATATTTGCAGTCCGTCGCCAAGCATGGATCGCTAGAAGGGAAACCACAGCCCAGAAGGTCATTGGCATCCCAAGCCCTCCCACTGTCCTCACTTGGTTTGTGTTAAGGTTCCCTCCTTAGACACAAGGGCTGTAATCAAGGGGAATGCAGGGGGTCAACCTCCTCCTCAATGGAATGATTCAACTAGAGACTACAGATCCCAGCATGCATCCCTGTCTCCTATTGGGAACTCTTGCCTGGTACATGGGGATTGCCATATGTAGGGTGCTCAGAGCAGTGCATGCTGGGACATGTAGTTTCCAAGGCCATACCTCAGGATTAGAGATAAGATGACTGTAATAACTTCTTGGGCATAAAAATAATGGATAGTGCTCCCAGTCCTGGCTGGATGCCAGAAAGAGCTTGGCTGGTAAGATATGGCACTGCCTTGGATGTGGCTGACTGACAGACTGCAGATGGTGGGCAGCTCTACCAGGAAGCACCACTACTGTGGGGTGTGAACAAGTGATAACATGTGCCTGGTGTCGGTTCCTGCTAAGGCTCACAACTTTCCAGACATCCCAGGGTCAACCAAGGCCTACAATGCCCCCTTACCCAGAGAACCTAGGAGCTTGGGGCAGGATAGGGCCGGCGGAGGTGTTGGTGAGTGGGGAATAGCTGGGTCACGCACTAATGTCTATGAGGGGTGAGCTCCGGCAGCTGCAGCCATGGCTTAGAGGAGGGCTGTGGGGAGATGTGGTCTCCAGAGACTGGACCTATGGTGGGAGCTCTGGCCAGGTTCGAGAAACTAAGGAAGCTAAATGTCTCGGGGAAGGGAGGGGAGTACAGGGAAACAGGAGAGGACACTAGAGCACTGTACCCTTCCGTGCCATGGGCCCAGCCCCAGGTGCTCAGAGAGGGAGGACAGCTGTTACTCAGGTGGTATAAATAATCCAATTTATTACTTTTTATTGAGAACAGGAAGCCACACACTTTATGATACAAAGTCACCGTTCTCGCCGCAAGAAGCCACCACCATTAAGTGAAGAAGGCCCCTTCCACCCCGACCACTGTGCAGGTCTGGAGGGGCCTAGGCCCGTTCCCACCCATGACTTCCAGTCCCTATTGAATCAGCCTGGGTCTGCACCACAGAGTTGGCCAGAAATATGGCCCAGAGGGAACATAGCCTTTTCGTAGGGCCCAGTAAATTTCCTGAGGAACCCTTATACCTAGCTCACCCCAGCCAGTCCTTGTAGAATCCCTATGGAAGCTGGAGCTAAGGCCACTTACATTTTCATCCCCACCCATTGGCTGCTCAGTACAAGTGTACAGCTGGATGGCTAAGTCCCAGAGGCTGGGGACAGCAGTGTAACTGCAGGGTAAGGAGCAGGGTCTCCTTGCTGCCCTGGCTACACCCACTCCCAAGACACAGGGACAGGTGCCGGCTCATGGAGGGACTCACTTGTCCTGGAACTGGAGGAACCCGGGTTTGACCTGAGGCTTGGCGCTCTCTAGAGACGTCGTCGCCAGGGGCGAAGTGGGCAGGTGAGGCACTGACGAGGGAATCTGAGGCATCTGGGGTATGGTGGAAGCCAGCTGCTTCCAGGCGAGCAGGGTGGGGGTGGAGGGCACGGAGACTGGGCTGGGAGCGGGCCCCTCCAGAGAAGGTCCAGGGGCCATGGTGCCAGGAGGTGCTGGTGGGGATGAGGGCACCAAGGGAGGTTTGGTCTCGGCAGCAGAGGCTGGGAAGGAAGCCTCTGTAGTTCCTTTTGCTGTTCCTCCCTCTGTCCGGAAGTGGAAGCTAAGAGAGGCAGAAGAACAGGGCATCAATCAAGAGGACCTACTTCCAGGTCAGCTTTCCCTGTGTAAGCATGCTCGTCACTTTATGTGATGCTGTCACAACTCAGGAGCCTCGTATGCCTACCTCATTCCCCGCCATGGACTCTGGACGTCTCCCATGACCTGAACAGAGGAGCTTGAGAACAAACCATTGGTCTCACTGTCATTCTGAGCTCCTCCCTACCCTGGGGCTGTGCATGAGAACAGGCACGTCCCATAGGGACCCTCCCTTCAAGAGGGTGCTCTGAGATTTGCAGGAAGGAGGACTCTCTCAGTGTTTGGTGGGTTCTGATGCAGCGGTTGGAAGGGAAGCCTGGCATGGGGCCTGCAGCTGTACAGAGAACTCTTATAGGCAGCACTGTCACTGCTTTTATCTCTATGGAAATCATAAAGTCGTTGCAATTCATTAGTTCAAAGGAAATATAGCGGTCTCACTTGTTCTAGAGAGGTCTTCACCCAGGAACCCTGCCCTGAATTCAAACCAAGTCTTTCTAGCTGGGCTCTGGCCTTTCTAAGCACTCTTCAGGGGGCTCCTGTGCAGGGCTGCAGACCCTACTAGGTCTGGCAGGTAGCAGCTGGTGCTCTGGCGCTGTGTACAGGAGAGAGGGAAGCCTGTCACCTTCCTTGGGTAACGCCTGTGAAGAAGCCATGTCTGTGGCCAGGTGATAACTGCATTGGGATATGGCTTGGAGGGTGGCTAGAGGCCTGCGCTACTTCCATCCCCAACCAGGCCCAGGCCAAGCATGAATAGAGCTGTTTTAAAGATCACTGCCCCCTCCAGACCCTCACTCACTTTGCATGCTTGATGGCCCCGTCCAGGGTGCTGAAAAGTGCACCACACTCCTCCACCACACAGTGGAAATGGGCCTTGTGGAGAAAGTCACATTGGGCATCACAGAAGTCCTTGGTGCCAAACCTAGTCAAAGGAATTTGCCAGTTAGAGGACACCTGTCATAGGTGGGGCCCTGGCCACCAGGTGGGAGCAAGATCCTCTGTACTCCACACCAATCTTTGTGGAACCCTCACCTGCGGAGGTACACCTTCCATGGCTCGGCCAGCTTCTCTTGAACTAGCGCCTTCATGGCCTTGCCCAGGAAAGGGGAGGACTCCACAGCAGGACTTCCCTCCACTTCAGTCTTGATATTAAGCAAGTTGCCGAGGCTGGGGTTGCCCTGAGACATCTGCAAAGATAGATAAGATTGGAGCTGGGCAACTTCGGGACAGACAATGCCCATCTTCCTTACTGCCTGACCCCTATGGTGCTGGGAACAGAGGACACACATTCCATTTGGCCTTGGCTAGAGAGGAGGCCCATCTGAAAGGCTGTGGCTCTGGTCCCCGGGAGACAGGGCCTTAAGTAGCAGACTAGCCTGTGGCTGGAGCCATCATACAAGATGAGGCCACTGCTCAGGGTGTAGCCCATCTTTCCCTAGACGTTGCGCTCCCTGGTTATTCTCCTTCCAGAAAATATTCAAAAAGAAATGCAGGAGGAGGGATGGGGGGAGTTTGGATTTCTTGAGAACAAAAGCCACCAACGGAGGGTAAGGTAGACTCATGGGGTAAGAGCAAGCAGATTCACTGCTGCTGCTAATATGGGAGAGGAGCTGTAGGCTTCTGAGGAAGGAATGTGAGGGAGCCGGGAGGAGTGAACAGGGGACAGCAAGGAGCAACCAGGAGAGGGCAGGCAGCAGGACACCAAGGCTGGAGCTGCCAGCGCCGGTGGTGCCCTGCTGGAACCCACGCACCGCACGACGTCCAGCCCAGACCCAGCTCCCTCTTCAACCCAGTCACTTGTATACAGTAACCAAATTAATCTTACTGCAGTCAAATTTATCATGTGAAGGGGAAAATATATTTGAGATGATGTATAATTCACAAAGACCCTGCATTATTTAAAATAAATGTTCTGGAGCGACCTCTCCGGAAGGCGTCCGAGACCATTACTCAAGCCGAAAAGTGGAAATTGATGCTTTGCTCCCATGTTAGTGCCCATCCTCCACCCCTCTTTAAATAAGCAAAAATATATAAAATAAATAAATAACATTAATAACCAAGGGCCAGAGAAGTTAGAGGGTTCCCGAAAAGCTTTTGGAGACTTCCATCCGAAGGGGAAAAAAGGTGTCAGCGGCTGAAATATATTTCTTCAGCCAGTTCATTAAATTAATTTGTAAGCAGTGGCTCTGAAATTATATTCGATGAAAAATGGCCTCAAAATTTAAATGGTACAAACTCATCTTATTAGAGGGAAAACATTAAAAAACAAACACATCCCCCAACCCCCCAGCTTTAATTTCTCTGGGTGGGGGAATGGGAGGCGTGTGATGGATGGTTCTTACCTTATTCATAAGCGAGGATAAAAGAGATGAATTTGCCGGGACTGCGTGGCCATTTGATTCATTACTAGAACACACAAACCAAGAGGCTTCAGCTCAGACATCTACGGGACCAGGCCCAGAAGCCCTTCCCTCCCAGCCGGCCAGCCAGGCTCTGGGGCTTTGAGTCTCTGCTGTATCTGCTCCTTGGCAGGAGGGTGAGCTCAGGTCCCCAGGGCTAGCCTAGACTACAGGCCCAGGCCACCTCTCTGGGGACCAGGCCAGCTCCTGCAGGAGCTTTTCTGGCCTTGCCTCACCTGGGCTCCTTCACAGTCAGGTCTAGACTACGGTCTTGGGTGGCCTCGTGGGGGCCTGGGGTGCCAGCATTGTCACCAGATTCCTGCTTCACCTGGGTCTGGGGGAACTTGCTGGGGGTGGGCTGCTGCCCACTTCCTGCAGGGGAGGGGAGGGAAGATGGGATCAGAGGGGCTCAGGTTTCACATAGGCACAAACTCTGGTGCCCCCCACCCCCCAGCCCCGAAGGGAGGGCAGTGGGCTGAATAGGCTGGGGGGGGTGGGGGGGGAGACACAACCCAGGAGGATTAGCTGCTGGTCAGCGATTCTTCCCGCTGACGTGATCACTTGCGACGTGTACCCCTGTGTGGCAATTCTTCAAGTGATAATTATTGCAAAATTATGTCAAAGTTGTCCTAGCTTAGGGCCTCCTGGAGGAGGAGGGTGGGCGGTTGGGGAGGGGGCCTGGGCGGGGACAGGGGCCCTTCATTTCCTCCACCAACTGTCACAGTCGATTTGTGGGGCTGCCGCTTAAGCTTTTATTAAAGACTCTGTTAATGCTGAGGGGAAGTGGCAGATCTGGACTGGGAGCGGCCCCTCCATAGTCCCTGCCCACTGTTGCCGAGGCGACAACCCTTTCTGCACTGAGCATGCCTGAGGAGGGCATCTGCTGGGTCAGGGCTATCAAGGCTGACGGCCAATCAGGGTGGTTCAATCTATGTGACCTCGTCCGTCCGTCTGTCAAGCTGTCCAGGGCAAAGACTCTAGGCTGTCCTGGATGCCTGACTGGGTATGAGGGGGAGTTCGGTGGAGAGAGGCCACAGAGGTTGGTGGGGCAGGGGCAAAGGAAGTTGCTGACAGGGCGGTGTCCAGTGAGCCTTGCTCCATAATCCTCAAGTGACTGAAATATTAATTTGCCCCAAGGCATTACAGCTTACAAAGAGGCTGCTCCACAGACAGCGAATGACATTTTATTAAAAATAAAGGGAGACAGCCGCCCCTCCCCTTTACCAGACCTTTCTTATTTGGGGGATGTAGGGGAGACATTTTTTCTAGGGAAGAGAAGTAACCTGGCAGTCTGGTAGCAATCTTCTGTGGCCCTGCCTGCAGGCCCCTGGCTGGAGGGATGTAGCTAGAGCAAGACCCCACCCAATCTTGCAATGGAAGACAGGGGTTCCAGACTGGACCATGAGCCTCTTGCTGGGAACCAAGATAACTTCTAGCCCCTGGGAGTCTGTACTACAGCAGTTCCTTAAGTCACCTACCCTGGGCTCCAGAGAAAAAACCCCCAGGTCCCTTCCCCAACAAGCATCCTCAAGAGGTGGGATTAGAGCCCTATGTGGATGAAGGGGACCCTCAGTCTTGGCTGATTTTGAGATGGTTTTGGATGGGAGCAGAGCATGAAGGCTGAACAGCCAGGTGCTGAGGCTATGCTTAGGGGCAGATCCGTCCCTGCCCCCAAAGCTCCACAGGTGGGGCTTCTGTCTGTCCTTAGCATCCAGCTCAGCAAGTAGCCAGTGAGTCACTCTGGGCAAGCACCAGTGAGTGAAAGGAGCCATATCCCAGGTGTGAGCTCAACTCTTTCCAGGAATCCAAACAGCACTGATTGCCCTCTGCGGGAGAGGGGTAGGGAAAACAACCAACCAAAAAATTAAAAGCATCCTTCCAAAGAAAAAAGAGAGTAAGAGGAGGGCAGACAAGGGAGAAAGCCTGAGAGTCATTGCTGGCCTGGGGGTGCTATCCAGGTGTGGGATGCAAAAACCCATATCCAAGCTCATGTTCCACTCAGTCAGCTAGAGGAGACCCAAGAGAAAGACAGGACCTGGGATGGCTCTGCTCAGGGACTCATCGGTGACTGAGCCAGTGAGACTTGGAGCCACTGGGGACACCCAAGGGCGCAGAGACAGGGGCTATTGGCTGGCTCTGCATATGGAAGAGCAGAGAAACAAAATCCCTGTGTATGTGGCCAAAATGAGCCCACCCCCCAAGAGAAAAATCAACAGGATGGGGAACAGGCAAGGAAAAAGAGCTGCTGGGTGGGAGGTGCAGGTGCATGGACTGGGCAGACATCCTTCCCAGACTGCCCTGCGCTCTTCAGTCTGAGTACTAGGAGTTGCCAGTTTCCAAGTGTGTTTATTTACTGGGCAGGGCCCAACCTGCTCACCTGGGTCAAAGGTGGCAGAGGGCTTGAGGGCGGCCGCAGCCAGTCTAGCCATCATGGGTGAGATGAGGCCTTTGCTCGCAGAGATCCTTTCCATGATGGAGGCAGGGGGTACCGGGAGGGAGGTGGCAGCTGTGGGGGCCGAGTCTCCAGCTCCAGAAGCCACCAGAGCTGGCATGTCAGGGGTTGCTGATGTTGTGGCCACAGAGGACATGGCACCCAGGAGCCCTGGAGATCCCACAGGCAGTGAGGTGCTACCTCGGCCAGGAAGGAGAGGGAAGTAGGGTGCAGTTGTGGGTAGGCCTGAGTTGGAGAGGGCCAGCGCTAGGGGAATAGAACCAGACAGGCCTTGGGGCAGCAGGCCTGCCATCTTGCTATTGGGAGGCTTGGTGGCACTGGGTATAGCCTCAGTGGTGGTGGCAGAAGCTGCAGCCGCCAGGGATGCAGAAGATTGCTGGCTGGTGGGGGAGGCGCTCAGGCTGGAGTTCTTGCTGCTCAGGGCAGAGAAGTCCACCAGGTCATCATTGCTGGATTCCTCATGTTCTGTGTCCTTGGTGCCCAACAGTGAGGCTGGCAGTCCCAGGGCACCGGAAGAGCGGATGTGCCGACGCTCGTGCTTGCGCTTGTGTGAGGTCATCTGGCTGGTGGAGGTGAAGGTGAAGCCGCAGCCCGCGCGGATGCAGTGGAAGTGGTTGGTGGCCTTGCTGTACACACAGCCCTCGTACCGACACTCCTCATACTTATAGAATTTCTTGAAGCCGTCCTTGGCGTACGCGTCGTCCTTGATGTGGTAGCTCTTGTGCTTCTCGATGTCACACTTGTTCTTGAACGTAAACGTGCAGCCAGGGCGCCTGCATGGGACATGAGGAGGCTGTCACACGGTCTCATGGGTTGTTCCCTGATCTGGGAGGAATGGTCTCTCAAGGGAAGACTCGGGCTGGACACCAAGGCAGGGCTAATCAGCAGCCCTGACTTTCTGCCTCTATTCCCAGGAGGAGCAGGGCCCTAGTGATCACGGGCCTGTTTCCCTGCTGCTGCCTCTTCCAGTCTTCAGTGGGCCCCTCACTCACCTGCAGTGGAAGTGTGTGGTCTTCTGTCCATAGAACTGACACTCAGCTGTGCCACAGTCCTCAGTGGCTCGGAAGCGCTGGAAGCCATCATTAATGAGCTGGGTATTCTTCTTATGGAAGTTCTCGTGGGTCATCACATCTGAGGTACTTGTGTACACCTTGTTACATCCCACCTGCAGAGGCCAGAACGTGGTTAAGAGGTGCAAGTCTGGTCCCCCTAGGCCAACCAAGATCAGTGTTGTGGCTGGAGCTAAGGTCACAGGACTCTGCTCAGGGGAGCTCAGCACCTCCAAACCTCAAACTCCTTAGGTTAATCCAGGCTCTGAAGCAAAGCAAACCGTCAGTGACCCCCCCACCCCCACCTTCTGCAGGAGTGACTGTGATCTAGCTACAGAGAATCAGGTTGTCTTTGAGCCCAATATACTTTCAGGTCCAGATGAAAGTCTCACCTTCTGGAGAAATTAGGTTTGAGGTACTAGTTGGTGGCTGTATCTCTAAAGCCTTAAGACTGGCCAAGGGCTGGACCCTGGAGGTCACCTTTAGCTCTGGGACTTCCTTAGTAGATGGCTCTTGGGCACGGAGCCCTCCCACCCACTGTAGCTGGGCCAGGCAGGCAACGTTGCCATATTGAGTAAAAAGCAGTGTCTCTGAGCACCCTCAAAGGTGGCCTGTGCCAGTGTCTGCACCATCTCAGGCCCAGAGGGTGCCCCCCCACACACCAGGTTGTTTCATAGAGGCCATAACAACCCCTGACAAATACGGGGGAGGCATGCAGGCTGCTATTTGCAACCCAAAGTTGCTCCTCCTGGGCTTGACACCTTGAAAAAGCCCAGACTCAGTGAGGCATTAAAACAAAGAATTAAACAAAAACCTCTACAGGAATCATTTGCAATGCTGCTCTTGGTGTTAAAGCCCAAAAAAATGTCGGTCTCTATAAACAGCTCACTGAATTTCCCTCACACCAAGTATGGCAACAGGGAAGGTCCCACCCTGGCCACCAAACACTGTCGACATTTGAGCTTCTGGGACTCTACTTGCCAGACACCCCTATCCTGGATGGGGAGAAAAGAAGGGTCCTGGTCAATCAGGTCCCTGACTACTGGGGCAATCCTGGTCTGGGAGGAGAGGGCTAGAAGGAAGGTTCCAGACCCCTCAGGCTGCTGGCACAGCAGGCACCTGCATGCAGTGGTAGTGGGTGCTCTTCCCATTGAGGTGGCAGCCATGGTAGTAGACACTGCAGTCATCCAGCGGGCTGAAGCGCATGAAGCCATGCTGCAGGGAGTTGTCTCGCTTCTTGTGCATGTTGTAATGTCGGATCACGTCTTGCTTGCTTGTGAACCTCTGCCAGGAAAGAGCACCAAGTTGGCAGAAGCCCATGCCCCTAGTCCATGTGCCAAGAGTACTTGGACCAGGGCTGGCCCCAAGGCCCTCAGGTCACCCTATAAATAACCCTGCTTAGGGTCAAGGCAGCCCAGACTGCCCAGCCAGTTCCCAACACACTGGCCCTTGGTGGGAATGATTCCAAAGACTCAGGAACCACAGCTCCTTCCCTGACCTCTTCCGAAGCTCCCAGTGGCCACATCCAGGAGCATAAAGATGCACTGGGCTGGCCTTGAAGACCAGGGCTCAGGTGGGTGACTACATATTCTACCTGGTGCTCAGTACACAGGCTGAGCAGGCAAGACAGGGGGAGCAGCTGTGCAGATGGCCCAGCGCTGCCTCTTCACTGGCTCTGCACTTGCCAATAGCACTGAACATGTGATCTCAGTGTTTCATCTTGAAAACGAAGCAGTAAGACCGACCTTTGAAAGTCCCGGAAAGACAGTTACTAAGGGGTCCACGCTAGATTCCCAGTGCAAGGGAGCTGGGATTTGCACCACTAAGACATCAATGGTTACTGCAGATCCTATTGGCTGCTTGCTTAGCAGGAGCTTGGGAATGCGGGTCTGTGTTCTCTGCCTATCCATGTGAAATTCGGATGGCTAGTGGAGGACCCTCCTGCCCCCCTTCTTACACTAGCGTCTATGCTGGTGGGTGAGCTAAGCATGGCCCATACCTGGTAGTTGCACTCTGGGTCCAGGCAGTGGTAGTGCTCTCGGTACTGGTAGGCGCAATGGATGTGGCCACAGTGTTGACTCCCTGAGAACCTGAGGAGGAGAGAGGGTCAGATCCATGGGATGCTAGTCCCTGAAAAGACTCTTCTAGAACCCAGGTCTGAACAGATAGTTCTTTTGAGGTTTAGGGTGGAAACACAGAGAGACAAAGGTGAAATGTCAAAGCTGGGAAAGCCAGAGGCAGTAATTGGACCCTGTGAGGAATCCCAGGCGTACCAAGCTGCCTGACTGCCAGCTCCTGCCTGGAAGGCAGCACCCGATGGAGCAGAGGTCAGATGGAACAGCATCAAGTCAGAGGAAGAGGCAGAGCCGAGAGGGGATCTAGAGCCCATGCTTTGACAAGCAGTAGCCTGCCTAGTCCCCCCTCCCCAGCCTGCCAGCTCTGCCCAGGGAGGGGCCCCGACTGGGCCAACTCTGGGATGTTGTGAGAGGTGTTGAAGGCTCCCTCTCCCTCTCTCTCTGTCTCTCTCTGTTCTGGGCTTTTCCTGACACTTGAAACAGTCCAGAGTTATGAATTTTTAAAGCATGGCATCTGTCCGGCTTCCCGCAGCAGGGAGCTCACTTTCCAGCCAATTCATGGCCAGGAGCCCTGGACTGCTGGCCACTGAATGGCTTCTCTCTACGCCTGGATGTGCTAGGATGTGGCTCTCACAGCCTTGGTGATGGCCAGATAGGGCCAGCCACTCTGGGGAAAGCCAGCCATGACAGCCCTGGGGAAGGCACTTCACACTTCATTCATCCAGCCTGTTCCCTTCCGTGAGTGATGCCCTGTGTGCGTGTTGGGGGCACTGTGCAGGAAAAGTCACCAGCAATATATATTTCACTGCCAAAAATGCCATGTGCTGAGGCCCCAATAGAAATGACAGTGATAAAGAGAAGACAGAGGATGAAGAAGAATGTGGAAGACCACAGAAAGACAGATGCCACCAGGGCATGGCCCCTCCCTCACCCCGGTATCCCAGAAGGAGAATACTACATATTTCCCTCAGCTCTAGCAGCTCTACTGTGGTCTGCACTCTATCCAAGGCTCCACACAAAGGAAGGATCCAGGTCAGCTGTAGAGGGGGCCCCATACTGTGGCAGGCCTGGTACCAAGCCTTTCCCTATAATCCTACATGGGTTATAAGTTGCCTGAGGACTGTGTGGCCTGCGCTATCACAAAAGGGAGGGTCTAAGATGGACACAGGAGCAGCCTCTCTTGGGGAGGTTAGAGCAGAGATGTAGAGAAGGCAGTCTCTTGGCTTTATGGACACGCTTATACAGAGGTGGTCCCACAGTCCTTGGGCATTCCTGGCTCCCCGCCCCCCTCGACCTCTGTCCACGGGCTCCTCCCCAGGGGCCTACCTGGCAATATATTTCTGGTAAATGTTTACATCTTCTGTGACAGCTGGTTTATCTGTGGGCAATCCATTCCTGGTAAGACACACAGGGCACAGCCGATTAGCAGATGGGGGTGGCCTCAGGCCCTAGGAGCCTCTGATGGGCAGCTCCCTGCCCTGGACCCTGGCTCCTCTCTCCTGAGCCCTGTATCATTCTGAGGCACTCAGGGTAGTACTAAAAATGTGTATTGGCAGGAGCCTAGAGGAGCTCAGTTAGCCCGCCTCTGACAAGAGTGTGCTACCCTGAGCAGGTGGGGCTGGAGGGCCCAGCCAGGCCTACAGTTAACCTGGATAGAAGCCAGGGCCTGAGGCCCCCAGCAGGCAATGAAAATAAGTGGGGTAATGGCTGAGGAGAAACACCAGGCAACAAAGAGGGGACAGAGGAAGAGAATAGTACTAGACAGATGTGCAGGATAGGGGCATTCACTTCCCTACCCTAAAACCAAAGGGTACAGATCTGTCTGGTTCACAGCATCCAGAACCTGTAGGCTCCACACTGCTATAGCAGAGGAAATGGCTTGAGGGAAGGGTGTCATTTGGCCTTACAAGACCCACTGTTTTATCATCCAGGCCAGTCTTCTATTCCTGGGTTATGGTTCCCACCTAACCCCCGTCTAACTCCCTGCCTTTTCCAGGGACCAGGCTCTGAGCCAGAAGCCAAGGCCACCACCTGGACTCCAGCCTCTGCGCCCACCCCAGAGTGAATTGTTTCTACCAACCACAGCCTGCATTCAGCCCTTGTGGCAATGGAGGCTAGTAAATAAGGAATTCACAGAGGGTGTGTGACAGTGTAAGGGAACATAGGAGATGTGTTCTATGCAGGTCTAAGATCTAAGGTTCGAGAATACTGGATGAGGGTACAAGAGCAATTATGTATGTGTGTGTATGTGCATGTGTGTACATGCATGGCGAGCTGAGTTGTACAAGCAGATGTGGCCACCACAGTAAGTTTTGCAGGTAAGGAGAGAGTCCTCCCTATCCAGTCCAGCCCCAGGGTTCACAAAGGCAATGGGGGTGGGGGCTCCTTACTTGACAGTGGAGACAGTTCCCGTGGTGATGGAGTCTGTTTTGGAAAAGGTTGACTTCAGGTACTCGGGAGTGTTGAAGGTCAGGGAGGTAGATGGCTCAGGTCCTGGCCCAGGGGCGCTGGGAACACTGGGCACACTGGCAAGGGGTGTAGAAACCAGGCTGGGGGTGGGTGGAACCTTAGTAGGGCCTGGCTTCTGAATGCCCCGAACGTCATACTTGGAGGGGCGCCCCACCTTGCCTGTCTTGAAGGCAATGGCCCCACCCATGTCAGGGCTGCCCTCTCCGGGTTTGAAGAGGTGCAGGTACTTGACGTTTTCCAGATCATACTTAGATGGCTTCTTGTATGTGCTTCCATTCTGAGGTCTTAGGTTCTCACCCGTCTTCAGTTTGTGGATAAAGAAGTCATACTTGGAAGCGCGGGCTACCAGGTTCTGCATCTGGACACTGCTATGTGATGGCAATGGCAAGATGGTGGCCTTGGTTTCCAGGTGGGCAGTGTTGCTGGCTAGCCGTAGGCTGGGCAAGGGGCCCACCACCTCCTTGCCCGCCCGGTCCTCAGCCTTGCTGCCATGGGCTGGCCAGGGAAGTTGCTCGCCGGCCTTGAGTTTACGGATGTATTCCTCATATTTGGAGAAACGTGCCCGCTTGCTGAGGGTATCTTCAGAGGTGGGCAACATGGACGAGGCAGCTGTCTCAGGGGTGGAGCTTGCATGCAGCCTCTGAAAGCTAAGCTTCCTGGCCAGCTCATCCCTAGTATTCTGGTCATCATAGCCAAACATTCCGAGGAACTCTGTCATGGTGGAAGCAGCATAGTCCCTCAGAGAGGAGGCTTCTCCTACAGGAGAGAAAGGGGTGTGTCACTTCTGGGAGGGAGCAGGGAAGAAAGAGACAAGAAGCCCCTCTACCTTGAGCCCCCACCCAAGGAGGGAGGGGACCAGTGTGGGGAGGGGCGGAGCAGGACATGATCTATGGACATTTGGCTCACTTGTTAGGTTTTACGACTCTTAAATTAATTTGTTTTAAAAAAAAGTAATTAATACTGGGGTAAAATAAAACGAGTTCATCAATGCCAGGAAAATCAATTTCCTAAATGTTCTGGCCGATGGCTTTTCAGTACATTAAACAAAGTTTCATAAATGTCTCCGCTCTCTCGCCTTGGCCTAATATGAAAGAGAGGCCATTTTACTGGAAGTAAAGGCAAGATCCCAACCTGCCTCCTGAGGTGGGGGGCAGTGATCACAAGAAACAGAACAGGTAGAGTTGGGGAACCACTGACTAGACAGGTAGGAGGGACCCCAAAGTAGAGGGATCCATTGTGAGTGGGTGGCTTAGGTTTGCTTGGTCGGAGGATCATGCCGAATGCCTCATACATCCCCTGAGCAGATGAGAGATGTGGCCTAAGATGTCTTAGATTCTGACCTTTTGACCCAACCTCCTCAAACTTCCCCCAATAACAGAGATGGGTAGAGGCAGGAACTATGTCAACGGGCTATGCAGACTTAACCAATGCCCACCACCACCACTCCAGCCAGAATCTGTATCAAGAACAAGTCCTTCAAACCTCCTGATCACCCTGCAGCTCCTCTGCTCATGTATAAGGGTGGGTCACCTGGGAGAGTAACGATCAGAGCCCTGCTGGATCCAGGTCAACAGGACCGAGGGAAGAGTGTCCATCCTCACACCCATACCCAACACTCTGAGAATTCCTCTCTCTCTTTCCTTTCCCCCTCCGCTCCCCCCCCATCTCTCTCTCCCTCACATAAGGACACACATACATTTGTACAGCATACATATTCTCATATACACATTCACAGACACAACCCCATATACTACACTTACATGCATCCTCATAATAATGTGCCCATATTTATATATACACTAAAGGCATATCCCTAGACACTTTCCCCAATTCTGCAGATGCACACACACACAATCCCCCAAGGCCCACACCCAGTGAGAGCTCAGCGGGCCTGGAGGAAGTGAGTTCCTCACAGTCTCTTCTCCATACATACAGTCTATCACCACAGCAGATGGACAGTTCCGAACACACACAAGCTCATTCATTTCTCCACCAAACTCCTGCTATGCACCTACTGTGGGCTGTTCCCAGCATTCAGATCAGGTGCACATAGGCAAGTGAGATGCAATAACCCAGGGACTCCCATGCTTTGCCTTCTCCTATATTCTCCTCACCTGAGCACACTCCAAGCAACCAGGTTCCAGGCTAGAGTTCCCAAGAATACGGCCAAAGAAGGCACGACCAGAGGGGACTCCTGACTCCCTCCAAACCTGCCAGATCTAGGACTTTAAGGGCATACCAGAAGGAAACTGATGGGACAGTGTACCCTAGCAGGAGAGAAAGCCCAGCAGGATGTGGAAGGAGGGGCTCTGAACCATCATAGGGGGCAGTGGGACCCCACTAGACTCAGAAGAGGACAGTCAGACATTCTCAACACCCTGAGTAATGCAAGGAGCTTAGAGACAATTGCCTTGGCAAGCTGATGGGTCAGCACAAGCCTGAGCTCCAGACACACAGGTTGGGGGCTGGCCTGGGAGTGGGCTCTGATTGCTGGATGAAGTGGTTCAGGGACCAGGGAAAGGGCTAAAAATAGCTAGAGGCAGCTGAGGCCTCACTATATATGGCAGAGAAACAGAAGGCTCTGAAGGGCAGGCAGCATTGAACAGGGAGGGGGACAGCGGGGGTCCCACAGACAGCCAAAGTCCTGGGGAGCCAAACCCAGGGTGGGCAGATGAGCCCTGGGCTAAAGACACAGTGCTCAGGGCTGAGAGAGGGCCAGGCCAGAGGCCTGGGGGCAGCAGCCACATAGTCCACACCCTGCTCCTGCCTTCACAGCTCCCTCCTGATGCCCAGCTATGGGTGCAGCTATGAGGGTATTGGGAGGGCAGCAGCCCTCGTTGCTAGCCTCTCCTCTCCTCAGGGCCTAGCACAATCACCTTGTGTCTGGCAACAGCAAGGGCTTTTCCTATCAGAGGAAGCTGAAGGTCACACTTTTCCTCATTGATCTTGCAATGTTTGTTAATTACTCTGTCACTGATGTGGCGAAGGATAATTAAACAGCTCTGTTTATATCTTATATGCATAATTATGTGGCTGCGCAGGGCTCCCCGCACGGGGAGGAGATGCGCCCCTCGCTGCAGGGGGAAGGGGACAGGGGAGCAGGCAGGGGAGGTAGGGCTCCAGGAATAAGCCGAGAAAGGAGACTGGGGACTAGAGCCAAGGCCCCAGGTCCCAGGGCTTCAATCCAAGAGGAGACTCCTCTCCTGTGTGAAATGCCAGGCTAGCCCTCCCCTGGAGCAGAAACAGGGCCGGCGGCTGTGTCCTAAGGACAAGGAGACATTGATGAAGCCAGGCAGCTGCCATCTTGTGGGAAACAGGTCAAGCTGAGGAGCATGTCCAGGGCAGCTGCATGTTGAGAGGATCTGCTGGCTGGGCTGAGCCAGGCTTGTGGCTCTGAGACATCCTGCTTCAGAAGGCAGGATGGGATACAGGGAGAGAGACAGGGTGGTGTGGATGCACAAAGCCCTTTCTAGAAATCTCATCAAGCTACCGAGAGAGAACTTAGAGATGAGAACTCATGATGTTCATGCTACCACGGACACAATCCCATTGGTTCCCATACCATGACCAGGCACCATGGTCCCGAACAGGCTCATCCCTCTGCAGGTATGTGCAGTTACCTATGTATCCACCATCTGCTCCTTCATCTATCCAGTGTATCTGTCCACTTGCCCCCCACCTCAAAGCCCCACTACTTGCAGCTCCCCAAGACCTGCTCATACTTGGGAAGCTGCCAACTCTGCCCTGTCTCTCCTCCACCCCACCTCTCCAATTCTTGCTCAGTTGGATAAGGTAGCAGTGTTTGGAGGAAGAAGGAAGAATTCCCTGGATATATCACCTTTGCCTGCTGGGCCTCTCCAGGGAACTGGGCCCTTTTCCAGCCTTCACCCCCCCTCCCCATGCCCACACACACACCTGAAGCCTGCTTGGTGCTGGGGCCACTGTCATCTCTGGAAGCCGTACCATCCGACTCCTTCTCCTCCAGTGCACTGCTATCCTTCGAGGGCTCCTCTTCTTCATCACTGCAGCCCTGTGGCTGGACCATGTAGACGCCTTCTGGCGGCAGCTCCACACCCTCACGGGCAACGCGCCCCAACACTGGTGTGGGTGCAGGCTCTTCACTGTATTCCCCATTGACCCATTTCTCGATCACTGCCCGCCTCTTGTCTTCTTCACTTCGGGGGGCCCGGGCCACCCCAGACTCAGGTCCACTGTGTTCTTTGTCCCGGGGACATAGCGGGCTACCTTCAGCTTGGGAGCCAGCCTCTGCTCCCTTCTCTACAACCACCTGTCGGCTCAACTTGGCACAGATGGCGTTGAGCTTCAGGCCGCCTTTGCGCTTGGCTGCCATTGGAGGCTTGCCTGCAGGTGGGTCGGTGCACCGGGTGCCTTCAGCTGCAGAGATGGAGGGGGGCACAGAGGTGAGAGGCCTGTATAACAAGCACAGCCACCCACAAAGTAGTTCTCCACTCCCTTGATTGACCACAGTTCTGCCAAACTTCCTGAGACCACCTAGTCTGTAATTATCTCCTGTATTAGCCTGGATGCTCCAGGGCTGGACTCACAGTTGCTCTACCCTCACAACCGAACACAGAATCCAACATGAGGTAGGTGGTTCAAGATAAAGAAACGAATGACTCTTCAAACACAAGAATTCCCGTGCCCTATTCCTAAAAGAATTTCCTAGGCTTGCCTGACCTGAACTAGACCCTGTCCTAGACCCTCTCTGAGGTGACATATCCTTTAACACAGGAAATGAAGGCATGGGCAGGTGAAGGGGTTGGCATGAGGTAAGGCTGTGTTGCTGGCAGCTTGGCTCTACTTCTAACTGTTCACCTCACCACGGGTCCCTGAGGAAGAGTCAGCTGCACACAGCTTCCAGCCTGTGCCAACCTCCTGCCTTCCTGACCCAGCAGCTCTTGGCTGGCACCTTCCCCACTTGAGCATCTTGACCTCTGGCAGCTCTTCTGCCACATCAGGTCTCTGGCTCTGCCCTCTGTCCCTAGTCCTTACTTTTGCTCACCATATGGCAAGGGCTCTTCCTCTCGGCCAATCAGGCCCTGGCCTTCTTCCCATCAGTCTTCTCTGCTTTTCACATGCCTGCCCTCCATTTAGTCTGGCCATTTCCTCACTGCTTCCTTCCCACAAACCTCAGTAAGGGCTACCCTAACACAGCTCCTCAGAACCCTCCTTCAGCCACTCTCCTTGTCTTAGGACCTCCTCCTCAATTCTTGACGCTCTGAAAGTCGGCTTCCAAACACAGAGGACATATTGGGATTTCAATGAGGACATGTAGGGACCAGTTGAAGTTACAGATTCTGTGCTTAATCTCTCACATGGAAAGGCTAAAGACTCTGCTAAAGGACCACTCAGCCTGTATTCTGCCCTCAGTAGGCCTCCCGGGGTTTTAGGGGCACACTGGCTGGGAGGACCAATAAGGGCAGACATGCACCCACATCGTAACCCCGTATATCAATCTGTCAGCTGTCCACCATGCATTCGGTGAGGTCTCTACTCACAGTATCTCTGCATATAGGGACCCATCTACTTTCCATAGTTCTTTTCAGGGAAATTAACATGTCCTATTTGGGTCAGAAAGCCAATGTGAGGGGTTCTGCTCAAGCCTGTGACCTATCATGATCAAATGTCATGAAAACCTATACCCTGTGGGCCCACCTGTGGCTAAATCTGTGTCTGTGTAGAGGTCTCATGCCACACACACAAAACTGCTTTGACTTGTATATGCAGATTGACCACCCCTTCAAATACACAAGTCCTCTTGTCACATGTATGGCTCTGCTGCAGATTGACCACCCCTTCAAACATACAAGTCCTCTTGTCACATGTATGGCTCTGCTTGTCCCAGAAGGGAAAGGGTAGTTCCACTGCTACAGAAAGGTCTGCTCAGTCTTGTCTCCATATTCCTAGCTCAGAGGTCATGGTTTCGGGGCCCTTCACTCTATTCATGTTTGTCCACAGCACCAGAGCACCGACATGTGGAGCCTCCTTGAAACTCAGTGATAGAGTTCATGGTCACACCCTATCCCACTTAGCCTCTGGGCAGACTATAGGCTCTATGGTAACACATTACTCAACAGGGTAGCAGGCCTCACCTGGGCCCCTTTGTCCCGTCTTGGATGGGAAGAGGCAGGCGGAGTGGAGGAGCCTGCACTATTTTTACCAAGAGGTAAGCAGCCAAGTGTGTATGGCAGACGGCAAATGAATCTATAAATATTTATCCCAAGGAAGAGGGAAGCACAAGCTCTCAGGGCTACACTTGCTGCTGGCAACACCCCCTCCTCAGGTCTCCACCCATCCTGGAGCCTCCCTGAACTTCAGCCCACCCAGCACAACCCACCCTGTCGTCTCTATCTCGGCTTCATGCCGAGTCTCTGCCTGGGCCCCCACCAGCTGTGATGCAGCTGTGCACCCAGGGCCCACCCCCAGCCCCAGGCCCCTTTGCTCTAGCCAACTCCCTCTACACCTGCCCTCCAGCTGCTGCTCTGCCCCAGACCACCTGCCTTCCAGATGTTGCCCTCCCCCTGACTCTACTGATGGTCCCATGGGAGGAGGTGGAGAAGAAGTAGGAGGAATCTGGGCCCAGGACACAGGGACAGAGAGGCACAGGCAAAGGAAAGGTTTACAGTCATAAGTGCCCACACGTGCGAGGCTGGGGCTGCTAGAGGGGCTTATGTATGAGTCTGAGAGCTGAGCTGCTTGCCTGCCTTCCGGTCCCCATGAACCTTCAACCAGTTCTTCCATCAAGGCCTTGGAACCTACAGATTAGCAGCCCTCCTCCACCGGTCTGACCCCAGACTCCTGTCCATGTAAACATTTCTCTGACTTTCTTCCCTAAAATATAAACGCCATGGCCGGGCCTCAATGGAAGGAAGCCATCCGTCCCCGGTCCTGTCATTGCCCCTTTGATCTCCTTCCCGCCACTAGGCTGCCCGCTGTTCTATTTACACTGGACACTTCCTCTGGGAACAATGCTGCCCAGGAGGCAGGCTTGGGCTGAAGGGTGGGAGGCACTGGCAGACTTAGGAGTGATGGTGAAGGTAGGCAGAGGAGAGCGGAACTGAGAAGGATCTGGAAGAGTCCATTCAGTCTCTGGCAGCCTGTTGCTGATCCCAGGAGTTCTGCTCCAGCCGGGTAATCACTAGGAAGTGCACAGTATAGGTCATGGCCTGGCCTTGGGGGTCAGAGTCCTGAGTGCACAGCCTGGCTGTGAGCTCCAAGCCTAGGCCAGAACACTGTAGAAGTGTAAAGTGAGGTCTATCTGTGCCAAGCACAGGACCTGGCAGGCAAGAATTGAGAAAAGGATATTGAGCCAGCACAAGAGGGGCAACAGGCAGGTGTGATAACGAATCTCAATCATAATACTAAGGCAGGAAAAGCTCATTCGGACCAGAAAAGTAGGGAAAGGACAGACAGGAGGCTTGGGGTTACCACCTCTAAGCTCCCTGCCTCCCAATTCTCCTAATAAGGGCTCGAACTCTTCCTGCCCACCTGGCATCCCAGGAAAAAAAGCGGAACTCACTGGGGGTGGGTAAAGAGAGGCACAATTGTCTACCATTCAAGTGGGGACTCACTGAAACCCTTAAGGGCAGTGAGCAGGCACCGTGATGATCCCATCTGTCAGAGAAGGAAGCTGGTCCTGGAGCTGTAGACACCTCAGAGCATGAGCACATGCTCACAAGAGCCACCGAGGCTGGGTTTGAAGTGGCCCAGGCTTCCCTCCAGGAGTTTCTTCCATATCCTATGCCATCTCCTCTTCAACCTTACTTCCTGTTCCCATAACTTGGAGCCCCCTAAAGTGTTAACTGCGATGGATAAAATGGTGCAGCAGATTGCTACAATAAATAATTTACTGATATTTATAAATATTCAAATCAGCCAGCTTCAGAAATCGAATGAAGGGAGGGCCCCGGGAGAAGGGCCCGATATGGTATGAATCTCATCATCCCCTCCGAAGGCTGGGAAGGCCAGAGCTCCTGCCAGCTTTTTCGAGAAAGGGGGGCTCAGAGGGCTGCACCTGGACCCCCTGGGCCCAACCTCCCTGACCATGAAGTGTAGACCAAAGGTAGTCAGAAGATGCTCCTTCCTCATCTGGTCCAGCCATACCCTCTCTCACAGGCAGCCTGGGCACAACAGAAAACGCTTAATGCCTACTGCCTTATGGCCCTGGGTCTTGGAGTTGCTGATCCTGCTGGGGTGGGGGCAGCCCCATGGGACTAGGTAGGCCTGGCAGCCCCCTGCCTCCACCCCCCTTGAGTAATGTATTTCGTGGCCAGGCTGCCTGTCAGCCACTGGGCTCCGGTGCTTTATGGGCTCTGCTTGGTGGCTCTGAACTCCCTGGTAGGAAATAAAGTTCTCCCTGCGCGTCCCTTCTAAACATTTCACTCAGTGGAAACGGTGTTTAAGAAAAATGAGGACATATTTCTTCCTAAGGATGCAGTATCCCCTTTGGGCAGCCTAATGCCTGCTGTATATCAGGAGGTGGGGAGGCAGGGGCCAACAGCCAGTCCCCTGGGTGAGGGTGTATGGGGCCTTGCCTGCTTTTGGCCAGGAGAAGCTCAGGGGTCACAGGCACTGCTGGGCCACCCTGGTGACTGTCCTAGCCTGCAGTGTCTAGGGTCATGTAGCAGGTGACACCCTCAGAGCACCTTGTCTGTGGCATACACCTTGGTGACCCTCATATCCCACCATGTCTGTTGTGCTAGCCCCATTCCCAGAAGAGGCAGCAGAAGCAACGAGGTTCCTAATTGCTTTTTATGTCACCCAGTCAGCATGAGAGCACAACTCCCACCAGGCTCAGAAGTCTGAGGCCACAGGCTTAAACCCTACACATGCCTCCCACAGCCTTCTAAACAGCTGTCCCTGAGTCTTGGACCTGGTGTACCGTTTGAGTGTCTACCCTGCTACCCATGAAGAACTTCATAGACTACAAGCCCCAATCGGAGAGTGTTTGGCCTTTGTGCCAACACCCCTTCAGAGCACTGACCACAGGCCAGCACTTGGACTGAAATGGAGACTGTGCTGTGAAAATAAGACAGGCGAGTTGCTCTGTATCACCCCGGCTCCTCCATAATGGCTTACTCACAACAGATGTGGGAACAAATTTCAAAACTGACCACAAGAGCTACCACTGTGGCAAAGGACACAGGAGTGATATGAAAGCAAAGAAAGGCTGCTGGATATGAGCCCCTCACTTCCTCCTTCCACTGTTCAGTCCGTCTCCATAGGAACAGCTCCCTCCCCTAGCTCTCCTAGCCAAAAACTGTCCCCTAGGAGAGGGACGTCCTTCTTGGGCCTGGTCCCAATCAGCTGGGAACACAAGAGCTCCTGAGTGTTTGTGGGAGGAAGGACTGGTGGCTGCTACCCTAGGGTTCTTGGTCCTCCAAGCTGGGGAATGGGCGGGGCTTGGTCACTGGGCCCTAGCTTGCCCCCCTTTGTTTATTTATTTATTATGATTTTTTTTTTTTTTTAGTTCAGTTAAAAGGTTTACTATCCAGACGCGTCTAAGTGGCCTCACTTAGCGTAAGTAACTCTATAAATCAGGGGAACTGTTAGCATCCACCGCACAGGCTGGCTATCAATCTCCCCCAGGTCACAGCTAAACAGGAAGGGGAAAAAAGAGAGAGCTGCCACCCAGGGGAGATTTAAAACACATACTGAGCAAATACACACTGACTTTGTGCCTGCCTGTATGTGTGTGTGCATCCACAGGCACACAAACACATGTTCACACTATACGTACGCATGTCTCTATGGTTGTATATTCACATTATATAAACATATGGGCCCAGAAAGTGGCCTGGGCTCTGGAAGTGCCCTGTGGTCATGGTAATAGTACACAAACACTGTTCCTGATGCCAGAGGGCAGACAATGTGAGGGGATACCAGGCCCCCTGAGGGACAACGTCTTAATTCCTGCTACAGGCAAGTGGTTCTGGATGTCTATAGAAAGGATCAGCTTGGTCCCCTTCCTTCCCATGGCCCTCAGCAAACACGATGAGACTGAGTTCAAAGCAGGCAGTTGGCAGAGGGGCAAAGCCAAACAGAAGGCTATGTGGTTCTCACACGCTCATCCGGGTGCTTACCCACTGAGCCCCAGTACTGGGCTTCAGAGAATCATCTAAATGAAAAGAGCCATGGAAAGAACGGAAGAATATGATACTCAGCAGGGTGACCTTCTGGTAGCAGCTGCAGCGATGCCCCACCCTTTTACTGAGTAGGTGCAGTTGGGCGTCTGTGTAGCCTGGATATAGGCTGTCACCCATCTCTCTGAGGCCTCAGACCTAGAAGATATACTACTAGCTGAGCCATACCAGGAGCTGGAGCAGGGTGGCAGCTCTGAGTAACCTCAATGGTTGGGAAACAGACACAGGTCAGGCAGCCTAAGGGGGAGACCAGCAGGGCCTATGTCCCCTCCCTTCATCCCTGAGGCCTCCCTGGCTCACCCGCCTGCCTGCCTGCTGCATCTTTCCATGAACTCTATTTCTCTTCCTCTCTGAAAACAACTGAGCTGTAAATACTGTTTAACCTTCCCCCCTCCCCCCACCCCCTCCCCTCTGCACTATAAAAACACAAATATGCCATAACTCAGCCGGCCTGGCTGCCCAGCCTCCAACATGCCCCGCGCCCGGGCCTCTCAGGAAGGTCATTACAAACGACTTTCCGATTCACTGCTCCTGAAATAATTTTGTGTATTAAAACCTGAATCTGCACTTTCTGGGGCCGAAAGCCTCGCTTAATTATGGCGGGTGTCCTTGGGACGGACAGTGATCCTTCACTCGCCAGCCCGCGCTCCAGCCCTCCGCCCGCCAGCCCGCCCCCCTCCCCGGGCCCAATCTGTTTTCAAAGTGTGTCTGTCCTTTATTAAATTGTTTTCTTTTCCACATTATCAGTTGCCATGGAGACCTCATCTCTCGGATTATTTGAATTTCATTATATCTATTGATTTGGGAGCATTTCATCTTTTTTATTGTTTTTCTGTCAATTTTCAAAACGAATAACCATCTAATTTGCGTCAGTGCTGATTATGTTTGTCCCTCAATAGAGGTCGGCAGCTGCGCTGGGGAAACAAATCAATGAAAAACCATCATAAAACTCCCCACTCCAGTCTCCGGGATGTGTGGGTGACATTCCACGCCTGCGAGAGACACACTCATCAGCTCCAACTTCAGCCACGGTGGCGGCGGCAGCGGTCCCGCTCCTCCTCTGCCTCCTTTGGCCTTAATATTTAATTTTGCGATTTGGGGCATTATTAGTGGTGTTTTTATTAGCGCATGTGCATGCGAGTGTTTGGTGGTGGGCTGGCTGTTTCATTAATTTGTGGGTGAGGCAGGGAAACCCCTAAGGAAGACAGGGCAGACTGTGTCTGGGGTGTGGCGGGAAGTGGAGAAAACAGGGGGAACACCCTGAGGAGGAAACAGGAGCCTGGGGACCAGGAGGGCCCTGAGGAGGAGCTGAGAGAGGGGGGACCAAATGAAGGGGTGGAAAAGAGGGAATTCAAATTGCTTACTTTGTTGGTTTTTTTTAAATAATTTATGCAATTTTAAGCATTTATGTATAAATTTTTTAATAAGCCACCCTGGAGCAGGATGGCCATTAACATCCCAACGTCCTTCTGTCCAATGGGCTGGCAGGGAGGATCAATTTCTGAGAGTACTTTCCCTTTTTTATGGCATGATAAAATGCTTTTAAAGCAACTTACACAAATATGGAAATTTTTTTCTTTTTTTTTTTTTCGTCCCCTCTCCCTTCCCCTAACAGCCTTCTTATTCACCAGGGAGGGAGGGGCTGTTCTTGTGAGTGTGTGTGTTTGCACATACACACACACACACACACACACACACACACACACACACACACACACACACACACCATACCTAGCTCTCTCTCCTGCTGGGGAGGGGGCTGAGAGGGCTGGCAGGTAGACAGCCCCAGTTCTAACTGGAACCAGCTGCCTGTCCTTCTAACAAGGGCATAAACTTTCATTACCCATGCACGAAGTCAAAGACAATTTAGGGAAACGCGCTGCTCGGAAAAGGAAAACCTCAGCGATTCGTGGTCCACACCGTGGCCACCATCTGGGGGCTGTCCATTTAGCTTGAGGGCACCCAGGACCTGCGCCTCTGACTCTGCCCTGCCCGGCAGGAGCTAGGGAGCAGGACACAGCCAGTCCCCCACCCCTCACACCCTGTGGTGCCTTCCATGAGAGGCAGTCAGAGCTAGACTGGTGAGCTCAGTCTGCAAGGGTCTACTCCCCAGCTGGACTGGACCCTGCTGGTCTTGTCTCTGACAGAAGCTGCCCCTTGACTTTGCCCTGCCCTGGAGCCCCCTCATCAACACTAGTCAAGAACAGGTCCTTGTTAGTGAACTAGATCCTTCATTTCTGCTGCTTTAAAGACAATAATGCAGCCACGACTTGGCAGCATGCAGGGATGGACAGACAGATGGATCAAAGAAAGAGGGCAGGAAAATCTGCCCTCAGGTGTCCTGCAACCTTTGAGGAAACACCATAGACTCAGGACAAAATGTCTTCCCTAGGTATCGCTAATTTGGGAGCAGGCATGCAGCCAAAGTGACTCTAGGCAAACTGGGGCAGTAGCCACTGTTCTTGCTCTAGGTCTTGAGGTTGAAGGCAAGCTTGAAAGTGAGCAAGCCATGTGAGGAGAATGGCAGATTGTCCTCATCACCAGAATTCAGGGCGACCATGGTCTCACCTTCCCGTTGCTCAGGATGGGAGGAAGGGTCTGAGGGTGAATTCCGCCCAAGGGATGAGGACCATCTCTAAGCCCAGAATAGGGCTTTAGTCCCTCTATCCAGACCTCCTGGTGGATGACACCTCCTGAGATGAGAGGTGGTACTAGGATTTCAGCAGTTTCCAAAGAAAATAAACAACCCAAAGCAGATATTTTTCTACTCTTAAGTAGTTAGTTACCACTTATACATGTCTCCTCTGCTCTGAGCCCTAGTGTGTACATCTGCAATAGTGTGTTTAAGGAATGATTGTCTGGGACACAGATGGTGAGTACATGGTACCACTTCTATTATGCTTAAGACTGACCACAGAGAGAAAGACAGTCTCCTTCTCTGTAGCCTTAGAGGAAGCTAAGTACAGAGTCTAACCTGGCATGAATCTGTGAGTGTCTGCTCAGGGTTGCAATGACTGTCGGGACCTCCTATACCCCATCTGCCCAAGCTGGACCCTCTCTTTGTGCCTTGCCTGCTCAGACTCTCCCACCCCACAGTGCCAGGCTCTTTCTGAAGGCACCTCCTGGTGAGTCTGTCTGCCCAGCTCCATCAGTAGCTGTCCAGTAGGTAGCGCAACACAGCCTCATGGCTCTCTGGAACCTCTTTTGTGGTAGCAAGTGAGCTGCCCTACAGAGGCCTGGACACTCCAAGCCCTTAGTGGGAATCGAGGGGAGTGCTCACCTCTCCTTTTCTGTGTTCAGAGCCCCCCAACTGTCATTAAAATAACAAGTTTCTGTTACAATCTAAACATTCCCACATCGCATAAAGGGTTATATTACACCCGAGTCACTCCCGGCCCATGTTTGCACAGAAAAGCTCACGGCAGGTCCCCCCTCCTGACGAAGTGACTTATTAAAGTTTAAACAGTAATTAACAGAACAATAAAAATAAAGGGATGTTTGGGGAGTCATAGCGCACACAGGGTTTTTGGCAGTGCCAGCAGTTTTCAGTGCCCTGCGCTGGCAAGCAAAATGTGACTGTGAAGCCGGGGACAGAGTATGGGCCAGAGTTGAGCCAAGGAGACTTGAGGCCTGACGGATAAGAAACTGAGGCCAGACTAAGAGGGTTGATGGTCTAGTGCAACAGGAGGACACATGGATACAGGAAGAAACTATGCCACAGAGAACTGGAGGGAGGGGACTTTTGTGAGGTACAGGGGTGGGGGCTTGATGGCTTGGCTCTGGCTGGCCTAGGAGACCAATGCCTGGTCACATCTAGCCTACTCCAGCAGGGACCTGGCTGGGGGAGGCTTGAGGTTCTTGGCATTAGGAGACCCTGAAGTTAATGATTCCTGGAACAGGACCCTGGCCACTCTGAGCTTTTCTCCTACTCAAGAAGGCACCTTCCCTATTCTGCATCTAGTACCTGTGTCAGGGCTCCCTGAGAACTCTCCTAAGTGCATGAGTAAAGACTGTGGGGGAAGCCTTCCTCAGTCTGCTCTGGGGGAAGGAGACCAGCTATCATATAACTTGGACCAAGCCCCACCTAAAGCATGAAAGTACCCAGAAAGCTAGGTCAATCAAACCCCCCTGCAAAGTCTTCGGAGCCTAAGATCTTCAGGGAGCCCAAGAAAACTAGATCATCTTGGGGTTAGGGGCTAGCAGGACCCCCTGCTATCACCCTTCTTCCAACACAAGAGGCTCAGATCCATGGCTGTAGCGAAAGCAGTCACAGTGAGCCAAGACAGGCAGAGGTACCAGGGAGAGCGGCCAGTACCTTGGTGCTTTTCCCTCAAAGCCTTGGGGGCCAGAGGAGAAAACTGGAATCCAGGCTGGCCAGGTGACAGGCATCCAAGAACTGCTGAGCTAGTCGCTGGCCTCCAAACCTAAGCTCCCTCCCACTTCTTCCCTTTCCCACACTTCCTTGTATTCTCACTGCTTTAGGTCCTGTTGAGGGACAGCATGTGTTCACCCCAGGCTATCCATCCTATCTTCCCATCCCAGTGCTCACTGACAGACCTGTTTGCTGCGGTCCATCACCTCCCTTCCTCTTAAGGAGATCTACTGTAGAATCAACATTCTCTCCTCGCCACAAAGAATTTACTTTAAAAGTGGATTTTTAGAACACCATCCTCATTCGACACAGGCCTAGAGTGATCTCCAGGACACCAGGAGACCATAAGGAAGCCTCTCCCTCTTCCTCCTGTGCTTTCCCATCTCTGCCAGTCTGACTAGGCCTTCCTCAAGAGCCTCCCTCTACCTAGGTGTCTGTCATTGGCAGCCCCAGACCAACATCCAGCTCAGAAGTAAGCCCTAGCCTAAGGCTAGAGGCCCTCCCAGCCTCCCTTGCAGGTCCCAAGGCTGGTCCCTCCACATCAAAAAGACAAATGCTAGCTGGAGTAGCTGTGAGCCATGTGTTAGGTAAGAAGCCAAACTCACTCTAACCTCCTATCTCATGAGATCTGGGTCCTGGAAAGCATATGCACACAAAAGGCAAGGGCTGTGTCTCTGGCCAGACCTTGTGGGCACAGGAAGAAGTGGACTATAAGGCTCTAAAGACTTCAGTGTTATTCGAGTGTCAGACATGTACAACTGTGCCCTTGGACCCTCAGGGTCCTAAGTCAACAGTGTAACTCTCCCTGTTTTCTGTGTAGGGCTCATTGGCCCCACCCCACTCCAGTGACTCATAATGGGGGAGGGAGCATGGAGGCTGGAGCAGAGAGAGCTCAAGGGGGCAGGTGATGTTTCCCCAGCCTCCAGCTGCCATGCTCCACTGGCAGGCAAACCAGGAAGGTGCTCACACTCCCTTATTGCTGGAGGAGGCAGCCTGAGTCACCCTGCTCCAGAGCTGTGCTGAGGATGGGCGGCACACTCCAGGGTAGGAGAAACGCTGGCAGAGAAGACAAAGCAGAGGATGCTTGGGTAGCACCGGGGAGGACGGGTGGGCAAAGAACTCTTCTCATGAGTCTGCTCTAAGGTGGACAAGTAAGAACTGTTCCTAGAGCCTTCAACCTGCTGTCTGTCCCAGGGGCACACACAAGGATGTGAGGCTGTACAAGGAGCTCCCGAGGTGGTAGGAAAGCCTGCCTTCAGGTCCCCTATGCCCTCCCACCCCAGAGAACAGCTACCAAGATAGAGGCTATCTTAGATCTGTGCCAGACTTCAGAACTACAAAGGGGCCAAGGCCTAAGAGGATTGGTAAAAAGCCAGAGTCACTCACTTACTACTCAGCATCAGACAGAGCAAGGGACCCAATTCCTATTCTGACTTCCCTCATGGCCAGAAGACCACCAGACCCTTTCCTGTTTAAAGGGCAGCTAAAGCTTGGAAACTGTTCTAGAGTCGTTCCTTAGTCTCTGCAGAGGTTCCTTGCTGGGGAGGATTCAAGCCATTTCCTGCTCACCTGTTCAAGAACCACAACAGCTCTGAGGTACAGGGTACAGGGCTGTAAGTTCAGCACCCCAGTTCTACAAGAGCAGTATTAGCAGAGGCTAGATCTGTTCTGGTCTCTCCACTGGAAATGGTGAGACTGCCAATGAGGGGCATTGCAGGGTTGAAGCTCACACAGTCCTTTGGGCTGCAGAACTATCCTGGGGTTAGGAAAGGGGCCTGGGATACCCGTCAGGCCCTGGGTGGTAAGCAAGGCCCAGAAAGGGCAGGCAGGCAGCTATCCACAGCACCCTCACATTCTCTGAAACCTACCGCCTCCAATCCTTTGCTGAAGCCAATAGTGAGCAGGACATGAGGGGACTAATTTAGGAGTATTTTTAAAACTATGGCCCTGGTGGAGGGGTTTAGCAGTTGTCAGCCATCTGGAATAAAGAATTACAATCACCTCCCTAATCCTATATTCCCTAAACCCTAAAGCTGGTTAGCGAGGGGACGGGAAGAGGCAGCAGGTGGGTGGGGGGTGAGTGTCTGTTCCCAAAGAGCTGTCCATGGACCCAGCAGCACCTCCCTCCCCTTGGAGGGTGCCTGGACCTAGGTGTGGGCAGAGGAGCCCAGTGTGCCTACAGCCCACTCAGCTCCCCCACTGCTCACGCTCACTCCCCAGGCCTCGCTGTCTTTCGCAGGGGCCGTCAGGTAAATTAGATCTGAAAGCTGACAATTTCTGACCATATTTCCTTGATTATTTCAAACAAATGCACAGCAGCCGCTGTAAGGAGATTAAAGTGACATAAACGTCCCGAGTGGGAGGGGGAGGGCAGAGGATTCAGGTCACCCCCATCCGTCCCCCGCCTGACAGACGCTATATCGCTATCCAATCCAATAAAAAATCCCCCCCTTTTGCTTTAATTAATTTTACAGCTAGCTTGCTTAATTACTTTCAATCAAAATCCTCCTGCCATCGCAAAATTAGAGATGGTTGAGCTCCATTAGCCTAAATTCTTCATTTCCATATAGAAAAGAGGCTGTCTACAGAGCCAGCCTGGGCCCCTGGCAGGACAGACACCGGTCTGCCCACCCGCTGCCAACCAGCCCATGTTGGCTTCCATTCTCTGTCTGTCTTTGCCTTCTTCGTGCTCTCTCATCTTCTCCACCATGGCACCTTGGGCTGAGGGTTCAGGTGGGTGTCCTTCCCACAAACCCCTAGGTCTTCCCTAAACACCACGCAGGGCTAGGCTGAACTAAACAGCCAGGTTAACACAGTGCTCTGTGCCAGAACTCTGCTTCTGCTTCTGGGGTCTTCCTCTTCCCTCTCAACAGAGCTTCAAGTCCTGGCTACCCAAGCTCACAGCGGCCAGGGTCCTCGGGCAGAGCACGAACATTCCAAGTCTTAGAGTTTAGAAAGTCTGTATAGGCTCTAGAACCATCATCCCCCAGGGTTCCCACTGAGGACTCAGGCTAAAGCTGTTGCCCAGTGTCAGAGCCACAGTAGGACCAGCTGTCTCAGTAGCACAAGACAACACAGCAGCCCCCACAGACTAGTGCCCCCCATAGCCATGGTTCTCAGTCTGCAACAGCTGCTTCTCCACCCCCAGCCTGGTTGGTGGGTGGGAGGTCTGGGCTCTGTCCACATCCTGTGCTGTGCTGCCTCCCCTCCACCTGCCTTATCCTCTTAGTCCCAACCCCAGCTCCGGAAACTCCACTTCAGGTTTTCTATGCTACAGCCCTGAGTGTCACCACAGGGTCCAGCCCAACCTGGGATCCAGCTGATTAAGGATCTGCAATAGGATGTACGGATTATAATAAAACCTGGCTCTGGACCTCCAGGGGCAGTAGGCCAAGTCTGGGTTCTAGGACTGCTCCCTTCTCCTTTCTCCACAATGACCCCCAGCCCAGCTGTCAAGTGAAGACCCTTCAGAGAGTCCAAACCACTCCAGCTAGACTCTGGGAAGTGAGCAACAGAGTTGGCATCAAGGGACCTGGACCAAGCTTGTCAGAAAGGCAGGATGGAGTGGGGAGGAGTATTATCTGAAATCAGCCTTGTATCCCACATGCTCTTCTTGGGGAAGAAAGCCAGACTGATCTCTCTTAGGGAACCAATGCGTTGGTAGCTTGTGTTCAGCATGGTGCCTGGGCAAAGGCAAATCTGTAAAGAAAGAGTGCACCATGGGATGTATGAGATCCTTCCAGGCAACAGGCCCTAGGCAACAGCTGCCCCGTGGCTATGGTTGTCTAGCATGGGGTGTGAGACCAGCTATTGGTGGATGAGGATCTGAACTTTGAGCCTATCTTTTGGGACTGCTAGTAGCCCCTGAGAGTCCCTGGAGCCCTCTGGTCCAGGTTTTCCTCCTGGTTTGCAGAGCTTCTCAGCTGCATTGTGAACCCACACTGGCATTGCCCACTCCAGCCCTCGGGATTCTAGAGGCTGGCCTGAAGTCTCAGGAAGCATGGAGGCTAACAAGGACACATCAAGTACTTCATAACTACCAAGAAAGCAGAGCAGAAGCATCCATGAGTTCAGGAGGTGCCTGGAGTTAACCTGCCCCTGCTGAACCCTAAGGTCAGCAAGTGAAGAGGCCAGGAAGGAGATATGATTCTTTCCTGGCTCCTTTTCTCCTGTCCAGGCCCATCACAGGGTCTTGTACCCTCTGTCTCTCACCACAGGGAGTAGGGGGTTAGGGAGGCTGCAGCAGTGGTCCCAGACTATGGACACCTGGCTACTTCATGTTGCTCTTTGTCTACTGAACTGAGGCGAGCCTTATTACTGGTTTACCCAGACCACCATGCCTGGCCCACCATGCCTGGCCCAGAAAGGCAGAAGTGGAAAGGCTGATAGAAAGAAAATTCAGGGTCCCAAAGATCAAAGGACACAGTCCAAATTCTCCTCCATGCCAGGTGGCACCTGGGAGGCAGTATACTCTTCTACCCCAGGCCTTCAGTATACTGACCCTTGACCCCTGAGCAAAGGTACCTCCTTTAACTCTGGGCCTGGCCTCCTTTATCCTAGGCATCTCTCAGGGGTCCTAGTGATAACATCACTTCTGAGAAGCTCTCCAGATCATCCCCTCCCTTGGTCCTCATCTCTGAGCCCTGCTCTTGTTTGGAGATCTTCTACAGTAACAACTCATTACCCATCCACCTCCTTAGACCAAGAGATCCAAGGGACAGAACCACCATGCAGCACAGCGTCTGGCCCAATAAATATTTACTGAAATGAACACAGAAAGCTAAGTGCTTCTTGAATGCACTGGGGCAGATCCGGGGAACTGGGGTGTGGCCTGATTTCTGAACCAGATCCTGCCTAGCTCTAGGAACCTTTTCTGCTAGCGAGGGTGAGGACTCCCTGGCTGGAACTGAGCTGACCCTGTGTCTTGCCCTCTTCAGTCCCAGGCTCACCTCCAAATGCCCTTCCCAGGACCCTGCCCAGAAAACAAAGAAGGCCCCAGTTGTTCCTGTATGTCTCTGAAAGAGGAACAACTGTTCCTAGTCAGTCCTTTCTGAATAAACCCAGCAACTGTTTGCAGTGTAAAGCAATTTTCTCCCTCTGCCTTCTGTCCTTGTCCCAAAAAGGAGAAAAAGAGATTTATAAAAAAAATACGGGGGAAGAGCCCATACCAAGCCCCACAATCTCCCTTAACCCACTCTCCAGTCTGTCTGGAAATGTTATGAGCACAAAGAGGGCACAAGGACAGCCACCTGCTGCCCCTGACAACTGGGACAGCCGTAGCTAAGGGACAGCCCGTGAGATCAGAACCCAAAAAAAGGAGCTGAGAAAGTAAAGGATGGAGGGAGGGAAGGGGGGCGACAGGGAAGGTCAAACCAAAGAAGGTGGAGGCAGTATCTGGCCAGGAATGGCAGGTCCAGTGGGTTGTGAGCCCCAGAAGACCTCCTGGAGGCCAGGTAAAATGCAAAGGTAGGGAGCTTGCTCACTTGCACTCACTTGGTGGGATAGTGGATGGGATGGGGGCGGAGAAGACCCGAGAAGAAGGAGCGAGGTCTATTAAAATCCTCTCAGTGCATAACACAAAATGTCAGGGTTTATAGCTTCATTCTTGGCTTTGCCAGGACTGAGAACCCTGAACAGAAATGTCACCGCTTGTCATGTTTAATCACCTGCTGTTTGTTAACACCTCCCCTGCAAGGAGCCTGTCTCAATCTGCCCCTGGGCCCCCAAGGGACCTGGAAACTGAAAACATCCAAGCTCCTTCTCAGGGGCTCTTGGTCCTGCCTCAGCTTTCCTGACGAAGGAGCTGCCTTCTGTTGCCATCTGCAGACTCCCGAGGAGTCCCAGAATGACCCTTCTTATCAAGCAGGTCATGACCCTACTGGCAGAAGATGGCCGAGCTTGGTGTGGAAGAGGAAGCCACATCTCCTGCCCTCCAGCTTAACCCACTAGCTGCCTCAGCCTGAAGCTAAGGCAAAGTTAGTCAAGGAGGGCCTGGGATTCTCTGGTGTCAGTTTGAACACAGGGAAGCCACAGGACACCCACTCTTCACCTCCCCTCCACTCCACTTTGATCTAGTCACACCATCTGTGATTCTGGCTCCCTCTTGGAGCACACTCTTCTGGGTCGGCTAGACTAGGAATTCTTAGCTTCATAATTTCCTCCCCTGGGGTGGGCGGAATAGACGCTCCAGGGTAGATATGCCCCAAGTACCTCCAAGTTGCCCTAAAGGCAATGAGATGCTCCTCACCTCCTAAATCATAATATGGTCAAATCTGGGCAAAGAACTCAGGTCCTCTCAGGCCCATAAAGCAAAGCCCCACTCCACCAGACAGCTGTTTGCAAAGCAGCCACTTTGCTCTCTGTAGTTCCCAAGGTAACACTGAGTTGCAGCAACAGAGAACAGTGGGGCACTGAAATGACTGAATGAAGGGTCTAGTGGACCAGGGGATGGATCCCACCATCTCCCTCTGCCTCCACAGAAGCACCCTACACAAACACAAACCTCAAGACGAGTTTCCTAGGAGAACAACACTTGTCTAGTTTGCTTCTACAAGTGCTTTGGTTCACTCTGCTCTGCTCACTTCCGTCGCACCAGGGACAAGTCAGAATGACCCACCCTGGCAGCCCTCCCTGCAGACAAGGGAGAGTCCCTTTCTCAGGAGCTGTGAAGGATGAAGGCCTGCAGCAAAATATGCTTTCCTCTAAAGTCTTAGCAGCCATTTGCATCAGCCACTACACTGTAGGTGGCTCCAGGAAGGAGTCCAAAGGGACAAGTGGACTGTAATGGGATGTGGAGCCCTTCAGGGACACAGGCTGAATAACACAGTTAGTTAGTACCCAGGGATATAAGTTTGTAATTTCCCCTTGACATTGCCATGTGGAACAGCCCCTCAGGGAAGCCTGCTTCCCCCCTGGCAAGGAAGCTCCATACTGTGTCTGTCTCCTGGCTTTTAGGAACAAGTCTGGCAGTGACTATGGACCTCCTGTTACCCCACCTGTGTTTTCTTTTCATTCCCTCCCCCCCCCTTTCAGTGCTAGAGATGGAAGGAACCCTGGGCTTCACATGTTCTAAGAGAGTGGCTCTACCACTAGACTACATCCCCTTGCACCTGTGAAATAGGCCAAAATACACTGAACCTTGTCTTTTTCTAGGAGAAATTCTCTGGGTGCTGAGTAGAAACCCAGAGGATGTGTGAGGTCATGTGACCCTGTTACTTCTCCAGATGCCTTAATCCTTCTGTGATCCACAAAGAGAGTGTTAGAGGTGTATAGAGGAACTGCTACAAGGCCGCTTCTAGCTTCCCATACTTCCAGGCAATGTCTTGTCCTGCCGGGGTAGCATCTACATACCCACTTGAGGACACACACACCTAGCTGAATGCAGCAGACCACACAGCAAGCCAGGGTCAGGGAAGAGTGGTATCAGGGAGTCAGCTGTAAGTCACCCCTCCTGCATACAACATGTTTAGCTCTGGAGGTCCCTAGCTGACTGCTCAGCTGTCCAAGTTGATGTGGAACCCAGAATTCATAGGATGATGATCTTTGTGGTCCTGGGTAAATTGGAGTAGTTGATGACCTTACCTTTGCTCACCATGTTGTCTGGGTAGACACTGCCCAGACTCTCTGTGTGGTATCTATTCCGGATGTCCCTTCTTGGGGTAATTGAAGCCCCTAGGAATGAGACCCCAGACACTCCCACTGGAGTTTTTGATATCTGGTCCTTATCACTGGCAGGTATCACAAACACATATGGAATGTGTCTTCTACCTGAGCAGATCATGATGCATCCCAAGAGGACAT
Organism: Phyllotis vaccarum; assembly: GCA_033318265.1. Classification (NCBI taxonomy): domain Eukaryota; kingdom Metazoa; phylum Chordata; class Mammalia; order Rodentia; family Cricetidae; genus Phyllotis; species Phyllotis vaccarum. The sequence continues at coordinate 60,485,794 of JARWLC010000003.1, read as the reverse complement.
CAGAAGTGGGGCCTGGCCTGAGCTGTGGGCACTTCCAGGTCTAAAGCTAGTAGGCCTGAGATCTCAGATTTATCAGATGAACATGCTGCCTGGCCAGGCCGCCTGCTATAAGCCTTTCATTAATTTACTATTAGATGGGAAATTACTCCTCACCCAGGAATATAAGTTTTCATCTTATTTTAAGTTGGATTCTTAAAACAATTACCAGGGCATCTGGCGATGACTTCACCACACTACCAGGGCCCTGCAGGGGAGAAAAGCAGCCCTGAGGCTGCACAGGCCCTGCTCTGGCCCCTAAGGGGGGCTGAAAGGACTCAGAGCCCCAACCTCTGCTCCAGATCCTGAGAGAGCAGTGGACACACTATATTTCTGAACTCTGCCATTTGTGGAAAGGCTCTCTCCAGTACCACCTGCCCCATGAACCCACTGGTGACAGTTGCTGAGAGCTTCAGCAGCTGGTGCCGCGGGAGCATTTTCTATTTTTAATTGTTTGATCGGAATATTAACTCATCTAGGCCTGCTCCCAAGGCACAATTCCCAGCCAAAGGGTTTCCCCGTTTCCCACACCTTCTTTCTCCCCTTGCTAGTCAGAATCAACGCTGAAATTAATAATCAGAGACACACAGGCCTCTGTGAATTTGCAAGAGATCAGAGTATAGAAGATTAAAAAGACGAAGAAGAAGGCAATCTCTTCCATAACCCAGAGACACCCTAGAGCTGGTCCTGGCCTTCTGTGTCTCTTCCAATTGACCTTGGGCTCCAGGGCAGCACATAGGCACAGCCACTCTGATACCCTGGCTTAGTAGAGCTCTTTGCCCTGGTCCAGACTAGCTGGGCAAAAGGCTGGCTTTTGTTGTAGCTTTTGGGCATCCACTTAGAGGAAGAGAGACCTTAGGAGAATTGGCCAGCAACTCCTCTATGGAAACCACAAGGACTGGCCCATCTACCAGGGGTGAGTCACATAACCAGCCTGAATGGGGTGGCTCTTGAGCACCTTCACCTGACCTCGTCACAGGAAAGGTCTCCCACCTAGACCAAGGGTTCCTGGCCTCTTGGCCCTTCTCCCTTCATGTGCCCTTGGCTCCCACTGCTATGCTCTTCTCTCTCAAGGTCACAGGGCTGTCCACACCAGGAATATTTACTCACCAGACTGGCCCTGTTAGCAGCACTCACCACAAATATGCTTTCTGATAAAGTTGGCAGAAAAAATTCTAGAGCTCAAAACAATGTCAGAAATTAGCCCCCACCCCCTCCCAGCGAGGGTAAGGTGGGGCCTGAAACAGGTCATGCAGCTCTCTGGGGACAGTCCTGGGGAGCTTTTTGTTACTCTCCCTCACAGCTAGCTCCTTCCTGCTTTACCTCCAACATGCAGCCTGTTGCCAGGGCCTTGAGGACTGGGGACTATGCTGAACCAGGTCTTGGGGAGTAGTCTTCCCACAGCCTCCAGAGGCCAGGGCCAGGCCAGGCAGCCTCTACCTTGGCTGCTCCCTGGGCCGTCTCACCTCACTGAGCCCCTTCCCCCTACCCTGTCCTCTCTCTGTGCACAAGGGCTTTAATGTTTTTATTACCTGTTTGACTCGCTGCCTTATTGCTTCTCCCCTTAATGGGGCCGTAACCGTGGAAACGAGGTATAAACGGCCACCAGAAAATGAGATGATTAAACAGGTCACCCTGGCAAAACAAACTCAGATGAGGAACCTCTAGGGGGTGGGGAGGGGAGGCTATCCCTCCCCCATCCAGAGCCAGAAGGCCTGGACCAGGGCTGTCCACATGCCCAGATCGCTGAAGAGACTGGGGCAGATACAGTAGGGCGCCCCCTGCTGGTCAGCAAAATACCCAGTCAATCCTCAGTTGGCTAGGCCTTCTGGCTTGCTGCGCCTTTAGGTTCTCAGGCAGCAGGGAGAAAGGCACCATTCAGACGGAAATAAAAGCTAAGACCATGAAGAAGACACCTTTTAGGGTGTAATAATACAAGTTCCAAGAGTCTTTCTACAGGCCTCCAACTAAGGTAGGGATTCCCTAAGAGGGCTGGCCATTAGTCTCCTCATCCCTCCCAGGGGTTCTTAATTCAAGGACAGAGCCCTACAAGAAAAGCTCAACTCTGGAATGTTCCCCATGGCAATACCTGGTGTCCAGAGTGACAAAAAGTATGTTCCTCTTCCCCACCGATTCTTCCAACTCCAGAGAGTACCCTAGCCCCAGCCCAGGCCAGGAGACGGGCTTTAGAAAGCAGTCCCAACAGTCAAACATGTAGGCCTCTAGCAGGGCTGTGGGACCAGGAGACACTCCAGAGGGAAGGCCTGGGAGATGGTTTTAAGAACCATGGTTTTCTGGTTTGGCTCAAACATCCTAGCATAAAGTAGAGCTCCAAAGCTCTGGCAGTCAGGGCTGGCCTGTCACTGTAACCTTCCTGCCTATACTGGTCGGATGCTGGAGGGATCCTAGCCTAGAACAGAAATCCCAGAGAGAACACTGCTCGGCAGGAGGGGAAACAGGGTAGATGGACTACAGAAACTTGGTTTCCCATTCTGAGCCCACCCGCTTACACACAGTCATGGCTGTTGTAATGTCCTATTGCCCCTCGCATCATCCATGATAACAACCTATTCCTTCCTGTAAAGCAGGCCCTAGACACTCTTGAGAAGCTAAAGCCCAGGTCCTGAGGGAATCAGACATTTCCTGCTTTCCTCCTTCTGCTCCACTCAGAAGCTGGGCAGGCACTTGGGGAAGAGGAATCTCCATCAATCAATTGTGCCAGCACTTGCGGTGGGAAGGTATGAGCCCCAGCCCCATAGCAAGCACTGGGAGATGTCGGCACAGCAGCTAATGGTCATGCCTAATGGTCAGCATTAAGAGCTGTAATGATAGAAAACAAGGTACACGAACATGAATGCTGTCCTGGCATACCAACGCCATGGGTATGAACTAGCTTCTCAGAGCAGCAGGCCCCAGCCAGCCTCTTATCTCTTATCTCTTTCTAGGGCCAACTGGGTATGAGGCTGGCAAGGGACGTGAGGGAGCAAGGTGAGTAGGAAGGGCCTGCCTGCCAGAGCTGGGTGGCCTGGGAAAAAAGCAAAAAATATGGTTGTACAAACGGACAGTAACTGCTCTCAGAGTTGAGGCAAGAGGTCTGGGAAGTCTAGAAGACTTGGATGGTGGGAGTATGTCCCTAAGGCCACTCTTTATTGAACATCCTGGTTCATTTCAAGACCCTCTTCTTACTATGAGATGATACCAGCTCTCTGTTACACTGTGTATGCCTGCAAACTGAGGCGCTAGGCATCTGATTCTGCAAAGTTTCTCAGGACTCGCTCAACTGTGGCCTCCTGCCCACCCGGGGGCTCTTCCCTCACATGGAACATGTGTTCTCAGAGCCTGAGGTGTAAGGTTATAGACAAGCCTGATCACCAGCCTGCCCCCTTTCACAAGCCACCCAATAAGGCAATCTGCTCCACTGACTTCCAGCACCTTTTGACTTTCTAGACTCTGGCCTGGCCACCCTAACAGCTGCTGCTTGCTTTAGGGGCCCATTTCTGGTAATTACTTTGAACCAAATTCCTTTCTTCTCTAAGCATGAGGGCCAGGGGAAGGGAAAGTGAGGAAGACCAGTATAAGGAGAAGGAGGTATCAGCAGCAGTTGCTGTTGGTCAAGATTTAAAACAAGCTCAGGAGGGTTGGCCCTTGGGGCCTGGAGTTGGTGGTGAGTAGAAGACCTGATTCTCTAATAAGGGTGGGCTAGTCCAAGGTAGCTGATGGAGGGGTGGGGATGCTGCAATGACCAGCCAGGGTCCAGAGAAAGAAGCCAAGAGCCTCACCTCATTCCCTGCCTGGGGAAGTGGGCAGGGACTTGAGCCAGGGGCAGCAGCTTTAATGAGGAGATGCTGCTGCCGTGACTCAGCCCTGCAAAGGTGCCTCTATTTATTTTATTTTCCATCATAAAAACTCAAGCTGCAACTCAGCCAGATTCCCTGGCTGTGGGGGTGGGGAGTATCGGCAATGCCAGGGAAGAGGAGGGAGAGACGCCCAACTGATGTTGCACCCCACCCACACCCTGTGCCCCTCTTAAGAGTCTGTGGGTTCCATTCAAAGGTCCCTACCAGGGAAGAGAGTCTGAGGTGGGATCTCTCAGGGGAACCTTGTAGACCTGCTTCTGCTGCCTCTGCCTCTGTAGGAGAATGACCATGTTAGGCCTGTTATCCTGAATTTTGCTGTATTTGTAACTAGTATCAGGCTGGGTCACAGCCCTGAGCTAATTGGTGTCTCAAACGCTTTCTACTAAGAAGGGACCAATAATATACTTCTCATCTCACCCATGTGACTCTTCCCTGGATGCCTGCCTCACTGAGCAAAATCAAGTTGGTAGTCAAAGACCTTAAAGGTCATCGATGCCCAAGTCCTTTCAGAGTACCTGGGTACACAGCCAACCTGTCTGAACGGTACCAGGAAACACACCACTTCCAAGACAGCCCATGCTGTCCTTGGCTCCGATGGCTCCTTCCTGCCAAGATGGCACCAGATCACCCGCCCCCTGCAGACTAGCAAAACCGGTGCCCAGCCTGGCCCCAGCTTAGACTGGTTGAGTGGGTGTATCTGGCCAAGTACAGTCTGCAGGAAGGGAAATTGAGGGCGATCTAGTTTACCCAACAAGAACCCTTCCAGAAGCAGCACAAGGAAGGCCTTTCCCACTCCCTGATGCATGAGGAGTTAAATATACTCAGAGCTATGAGGATTCATAGACCCTCCCATAGCTTCGAACCTTGGACTCACACAAGTTACTCTGGCTGCAGGGGCTGAGTGTGGAAAGTCAAGTTCTTTGCTCCTTGTGGTAAGACACACCAGTGGGAGTCGGTTGCCATTCTCCTGCCTTAAGCTGTTTCATGGGCCAGCTCTATTGGCCTCATCTTCCTGGCCTCTCTATCATGGAAAGCTGTGTTTCTATGTGATGTGGGAACAGAGGGTCTGTCTAAGAAAAAAGGTCTTGGCCTTTAGTCCCAGTAGGGCGAGAACAAAAGCCTGGCTCAGTGAGCCCTCCCAGTGATTGGTCTGGAAGACGGGTCTGCAACAGGGTACTCCTCAAGAGCTCTTCTGTGTTCAGTGGCCTTCCCTGTGGGCTTGATATCTTGCCTGTTTGGCCCTTTACCCAGAACAGCCTACTTGGATCCTCTACAGGACAGCTCTTCCCTTCTCAAGAGGGGCATTGCTAATATCCCATATAATCGGGGACAAGTTCTTTGTCACAGCTCTGCTGCTCTTACCCAGGCTCCAGTGTGTTCAGGCCCAGGAATCAGCTTATGGTGGGGGTGGGGCTAATCCTGGGGAGCTTCCCAACTACAGGACGGATCTACCTGTGTTTGAAAGCTTCCTCCCTGCTCCCCCTCCTTACCCCTCCCCCAGGGAAATCACTCTAAAAGGGCCTAATGGAACCATGGCCTCTTCTCTCCCTCCCTCTCCCTCTCTCTCCTTTTTTTTTTTTTTTATTAGCATTTGTGGAATTTATTCCCAAACTCTCCTAATCTTCCGTACACAACCATTTTGATTTGCATAACCCAACCCCCTCTCATAAAAACTGGCTGCTAGTTTAATTAAAAAATGTAAATTTGCTGTCATCTCGGGGCCTGGTGAATTAGGACGACATCGGCATTTTTTATTGCTAAAGACGTCCAGATTGATCCAGCCCTTGGCTGAACTACTGTGGGGGGAAAAGGGTCCACATGGCCCTTGAGAGTCTTGAGATCTTCCTGTCCCCTCCTGAGAAACCTCAGTTCTCTCTAGCCACTGAATTACTTATGGTCAGAGTGCTTCAGAACCTGGATGTGTCCAAAGCCTGAGGGGAGAGCTAACCCACCGTTTAGTACTTGTTGGAGATCTCTGGCACTCACAACTCTTGGGGTTTTCCCTCCTTACACTGTGCTGAAGTTCTCAGTTGGAGATACCAGGGCTTCTCCCAAAGGAAGGAAGCCCCGGACTGCACTGCACCAGCAATAAGCCTTGGCATGTTCAAAGGACATGCTCTGAGCTCCTGAGGATGAGAAGAGAGTTGATCCAGAGATGGACTCAGGGAGGACAGATGTGACTGAGTCCCAGTCTGCTTCCCTTTTTTGAGAAGTGAGGTGAAAGTGCTTTTCTTCCGAAGTTCTGAGATTAAGTGAAGAGCCTGAGGTACCACTAGACAGCTCCTCCAGGAAACAGAACTTTGACACCACGGGCCTTCCCTCTATGTGTGGCCAGAGTCCAGACTTGGGTCCCACTGGGAGTGCCCCGCTCCAGCTGACTTCCTGGCCATTTTAGCTTCTAGGAAAAGTTTCCAGACCTTATCCCTAGAGTGTGGAGAGAAGTAAGTCTCCCCAGAGCCCTCGAGGTGACACAGGAGACTCTGTGACTTGCCTCCAAGCCATACCATCATGGCACTCCCCAGAAACGAATAAGGAATGAAGCCTCCATGGCAGCCTAGGAGAGACTGGCATAGCAGGATGGGAGCCAGCTCCAGTTGGCACTCAAGTCAGAAGGAAGAGGGTAGGGCCCGCCTTCCAGCTGAGTAATGGCTGAGTCCTTTGTGCTGGCCCATAAGCAAGCAGGCTCCCCTGTGCCAGGTAGGGGGTGGTGCCAAACACTGGGCCTGTCTCTGAGGTCTGCTTCTTGGCTGGCATGGGTGGGGGCCCCAATTCTGAAGAAAAGGGGGCGGGTCCTGAAAGGGTGGTGATGAGACACCTGATTAGAGGTGGAGGCGGGCTGGTTCTTTGTGGGGTGGAGGACAGGGAGGGGCAGGGTGGCAGCAAAGACCTTAAGACACCTTCTTCAATTTGCCCAGCAGGGGGCGTCATGCCCTTCCAGGGCACGGATGTCCAGAGGACCTCCACCTCCCATTAGCCAAGAACACACCTGTTTCTACAGTCTAGCAGCTCTGTGGATGTTCCCTGCCCCCACAACACACACCCCCAATTGCTCTCTGCCACCTCCTGCCTGCCTTCTCTACTTACTGCCCTTTGACCTCAGAAAGGAAGCTGTCACTGTGCATGGGTCCTACGGGACTCTGCCATGAACTTGGACAGAGCTAATGCCAACTCTAATACCACCTTTCCTTGCCCAAAGTGAAACAGAAGGAGTCAGGGATCCGTTCTGATGGATTATCAACCTGCTTTCCCCTAAGACACTTTAGAAGAGCGCTCCTTTGGGCACCTAGGATGTGAGTGAGGGTCCTGGCCCAAAGTTGGTTTCCATAGAGGATGCTAGTACAAGGCAAAGAACTAAACTCAAGTTGGAGGTTCAGATAAAAAGAAAACTACCAAATACAATTAAGTCAAAACCAGAAAGACACCAAATTCACTGGTTAAACTCTGCCCCAGGCCAGTGGGGAACCAGCTAGAGGCAGCCCTAGCCCCATGCCAGGATCCCCAGACCCAGATATCGAAATGTAGTCTTTGGTCTGGCCTACTATCACCTCCCAGGGTGGGGGCTAGAAGGGGGGCTGAGAGAGAGAGAGTCCTGGGCCCCTTACTTTGAACTGATAACAGCCACCTCAGCCCACAGATTCTCAGGTGAAAAACACTCATTAGCCATAATAAGCAGCTTGATCATCCGACACAGCCTTGTCCCAAATAAATTAAATTCCTTTACCTTGAGACAGTCGCCCCGAAACCAGACTAACCACCTTTCCCAACAGGACGCTGCTTTCAAAAACTAAACCACCCCCCACTAAAAAAATAAAAACATACACCCCATAAGCCACACACACAGAGATCTTTGCAAAGGGAAAAGTGTGTGTCTAAAAAACACAAGAGAAAAAAAACACGGAGAACAAAAACCCCCACAAAAACCCCCTAAATACTCTCCTCTCCCTCTGGGTGCCCCCCAGCTCCCTCTCGGTTCTTTCATAATGGCAAGCATCAAATTAGTCACAGTCACTAAGCAAGTAACAAATAACAATATCACCATCCAGAAAGCAGAGCTAGCAGGGACCATGGGCACAGACCCTTGGCGCCAGTCCGGTACCCTCGGCTTAGCTGCTAGCTCATTGGGCTAAAAATACTAACTTCCGTCAAAGAATCGAAAGAAAAGTGAAACAGCCTCCTCCCGTGGGTTCCCACCGCCTGTACCTGTTCCAAGATCCATTCTCCGCTCCTTGGTCCCAAACTCTTCGAGAAACGCCATGAAAAGAAGAAGAAGAGAGAAAAGAATATGTTTAGTGTCTCGCGGGCCCCCTGTCCCCGCCCGCCCGCTGTCCCTCCCCTGCCGGACCAAGCGCATCCCGGACTGGGGGGCGCGCGTCGGGCCGGGCCGGGTCGGGAGGGCGGCGGCGGGGAAAGTTTGCTCCGTGCCTCCCGCTCGCTCTCACGCTCCGGCCCGCACGCTCCCGGGCAGCTCCGAGTTGTTTCAACTACAACAGAAATTGCCTGTGGCCGGGACCCGGCTGGGGATCGGGCCAGCCAGGCCGAGGGCTTCCCCACTCCCCGCCCCGTCCCGAGCACTCAGGGGTCGCCGCTCCGGCCCGGCCCGGCCCTCCCCCGCCCGCTCCCGGTACTCACCATAGTCGGAGAGTCGAAAGCCGAATTCACTTAAATAATCAACTTTCATAATACTTAATTAATGCCTAATTGCAACTGATTACTCCCCGAATAACAAGTTGTTTTAAAATCCTGATGTCATTGCTCCTGACGGTAACACTCAGGGTAACAGTTTGGCAGGAGGGAGCGGGGCGGGCGGGAGCGGCCGGGCGCTGCCAGGCGCCGAGGTGATTGGCAGGGCGGCCCTGGCCCCGCCCCTCTTCGGGAGCGCGCGCGGCACCGGCAGGTGAAAGATCAGACACGCGCCCGCGCCCCCGCCTCGCTGTGGCGCTAAGGTGAATGGGGCGCGCGCCCGCGCGCCTCGGACACGCGCGCTCCCGCGCTCCCAGCGCGCAGTCCTGGGGCGGACTGAGGGCGGGTCCCACGACTCTCCAAAGCTCAGAGAGGAGGGAGGCGGGGCCGGCGCTCGTGGGGTCGCGTGCGAGGGAGGGGGAGGCTGGTGTGGCTGTGTGTGGAGGAGTCGTGCGCCCGAGAGAGGCGAGGGAGATGGCACTCGCGCCCACGCGCCCACTCTCGCCGTGGGCGGGCGGTCGGGCAGGCGGGCGCGCGCGCGCGCACTCGCTCACTCGCTCGCTCTCCTCGGCCGCTCGCGCCGTCGGCCGCCCTGTGCGCGCCCGCGTAAACTTTTCCGCGCGGGAGCGAGCGCAGGTGCGAGGTTTTTGCGGCACGCGCGCGCGCGAGCGAGCGCGAGCTCCTGCCGTTTCCTTTGGAGCTGCCCTTGGGCAGATGTGGATGGGGGTTTGTTTCCCTGGCTCGGCCCATTTCCCTCGTTTGGTTGTGGCCACTGGAGTTCGGAGAAGAAAGGAGTCGCGGGCGGCTCAGCTGGGTGTGTCGGGGAAACTTGCACGTCAGCCTTGCGCTCCCCCGTGCGCACTCCCGCGCGCTGGCCACCGCGCTCCCGCAGGCCGCACAATCAGAAGTTTTCAACGCTTGACTTTGATTTTGCCTTTAAAACGGCCCCCGAGACCCACCGTGTCAGGCCACACATGTTCCAGTCCCAGGCCTTTCTGGTCCCTCCTCTCTCTTCCCTCCCAGTTTCTAGGCAATCTCCGTCCGTTGATTCATGCCAGCCCTAGACTTCTTTCCATCCTTGAACACAGGTAACCCTCAACCAAGCTGGCCAGCATTGGTTCCCTGGGGACCACACCTTGCGCACTCGGATGTCCCCTAGGGCTGGACCAAGTATTTAAGTGTCTTTCTTGACTCTCCCTTTCTCCCTGGGTTTGTAGGTCTCTTGCCATCACCCCACCCCCGCCCCATACAAACCTAGATGGTCCTTGCTGTAGCCACAAGTATTCATGACTCAACATTACCATCTGGCTTGGAGGGGCTCAAGGAAAGTCCTGCAGGTTTGCCAACCCAATACCTGTTTCCACCATGCCTGGCATCCCTCCTGTCCCTTGGTGGCCAGGCCTGCTGTCTACCTCTCCCTACTATCCTTTCTCCTGTTACAGGATGGGCCACACTGCCTTCAGACAAGGGGAGGAGAATGGTCTGGGCAGCATTCAGCAAAATGGCGCTGGCCTATTTTTGCAATATTTCTATTTTGCAAAGGGAGGGGCCCAAGGAGGCCTTGAGGCAAAGACGTCAGGGAGTTAACAATCTACTCTTTCTCCTACTTTACCCTTTTCTCCTTCTCTTCTGACTGTCCTTTAGTTCTAAATGGCCCCACAAAAAATACAGCGAGCTTCTTGCCCGGCCACCCACCCTAACACCTTTCTTGGCAACCTGAGTCTAGGTTGTCATATACCATCCATGCTTCCCGGCCATGCCATTCCTATGGTCAAAGGCCCAACTTTGAATTTGGGCCCTAAAACTCTGAGTAAGGAAACAGGGCTTCTTAAATCAAGCCGCATACTCCCCAATGGCTGGCGCAGGGTAGCCAGACAGCACCACGAGCCCAGCCCAGCTTCTCTGTGGGATCTCTGAGTCCAGGACTGCCCTGGGAAACCTCTGTAGGTGCTGCTGTCCAAACCCTCCCATCCCAAAAGCCCAACAAGGAGTCTGTCCCCTTCCAGCCTTGGTTTGTAACAACAGGCAATTAGTCCCACACCCCAGACTAGTGTGGGCAACCAGGTGAAGAAGAAAACCTGGCACCATGTTTAGAGGGGTAGTGAAGATGTCTGCCCACACAAGGAGCTCCCTTCATAGAGGCCTGTACAGCCTCTGGTTGGTTCCTAATGTTCTGGGTTTCAGCTGATGATAATCAGGGCTGACCCTCAGGAAGGAGGGGAGAACATCTCTCCCTTGCTGTTACCTAGGTAAGAACAGTAACTTTGTAGCCTCTGAAGGCAAAGGCTGACTAGGAATGGCTGACAGGGCAGAACCTAGAAGAGTCAGATCACAGCCAGCAAGAGAGGCTGCCACACATAACCTGTGGTGGGGGAAGAGTCCTGGGCTACCTGGAAAGCATCTTTTCTTATAAGGTCATCAGCAGCAGCCAGCACAGGAGGAGTAGGGCTGGACTCAGGAGAAAGGAGCCATGAATAGCAGAAGGCAGATTAGTGAAGTAAGAAACTGGGGTCAACTTGGCACATTAGGATTTCAGGACAGAGCCGAAGGCTGAAGTATAAAGGTTGTGTGTAAAGAGCCTCCAGATTTTGTCTGCTCTGTTTTCTAAGCGTGTACCCACATCAACTGGAGAGGTCGATATGTGTGTGGCATCTCTTAGGGCTGTGGCCCATCTAAGTCTTTCTTACTTCTCTGATACTGTGACACCTCTGAGACCCTGAGACTAGCCATCATGAAAACAATCCACAATGTCTACTGGTCTCCAGGACCTGGGCCCAGAGCCTCCAGGTCTTTCTAGGACACCCCTACCCCAAGTAGAACAGAAACCTCTTTAACAACTTCATCGTGTTGAGTGGCCCACACCAGCCCCCTCTCTCCCCAGTCAGGTTGCCATGCTGGCTCCCATCCTCTGGAACCCCCAGTGTGCCCACTCATTCTCTCTCCCTCTCGAGCCTGGGGCCTTCTCACTCACCAACCTGTTTACACATCAGGTATCTCATGCTTTATCTGTTCTCATTTTGAATTTGTAACTTTCACATAAACTTAAACAAAGCTCCTTTTGTTCCTGAACCCCACCCCACCCCAGGATCCCAATAAACTGGTTCCCTCTGAGGCGACTGGGCCAGGGCACAGAAGCCTTAGCCAGAGGACTGTGTGTGCATGTGAACAAGCATGTTCGCACCTGCGAGGGCGTCCGTATATTTGAGAGTGCTCCACAGGGATGGAGGGAGAGTGTCAGGAAAAACAGGGAGCCAGCAGAGTGTGGACAGGAAGAGAGGGGACACAGAAGGGTGGAGCCATTTCAACAAGGCCTGGGCCAGCAAGTAGCAAAGAATGTAGACTTCAGACAGGTGTTGGTCCAGGGGACATGCACAGATGAAGAAGAAACAAAGGGTCTGGATGGAGAGGTATAGTGGGTGGCGAAGCAAGATACTGAGGCCACGCTAAGTGTAAGGCAGACACAGGGATCACATTATGGCAGGGTAGGGGCTGGCACAGCCGCACGCTCGGCCCGTAATCCTGTTAGCCAGCAATCTCCATTCCGAAAGAGCTTCATTTCTTTGTGAATATTTGTAAACTAGATATCTAATGGAAAATTATAGGAAAATTATAGTGAAATTCATGACGGAGAAATCCGATTATCCCTAATTCAATTATGCCATCTTAGCCCACACAGCACATTTCCCATTTTTTTCCCATAAATACCGATGCCAGGGGTCCCGGTAATCAAATAAAATTGAAAATCATCTTCCCATTAAATTCAATTAGCCGCAATTTCTAAAGCCTATCAGAGATTTTAATTACTAAATTATAAAATTCTCCAATGCTAAATTGAAACCAAAAAAATTGCACATCCTTATATTTCAGAGAAAAAAAAAAAAGGGCCAGCAAAATCCTTCAAAAATGTTCCTTTCTGTCCAACTCCAGAGCAGTTTCCCTACCTGGAGGGACCTCACAGTGGCTGCTGCCTCTTTGCTTGCCAGGGAAGCAGCCAGGGGGTCAGAGGGGAGCACCCTTGCAGGGAGGACCCAGACATGCTCACTAAGAGAGGAGAAAACCACACCCCTGAGCCCAGCTAGGGCGGTAGCCATCTTCACTATCCTCAAGACTTCTCTCCTGAGAAGTCCTCACCCGTCTTTCAGTGAGGCCTCTAAAGCTATCCTGTTTGGTGAGCTGGACCACAGGTAGTGGGGTTCGGGGACAGTCAGCTTCTTTCTTAGCTGAGGCTCCCAGTGGGTTCCCTGATGACTGAGGCTGGGTCAGAGATGGGAACAGAATGACAGATAGCAAGTATCTGTGTCCCAGGAACTTCTTCACAGCCAGGCATGTCCAGAGTCTACGAACCCTGGCTGTTACCAGCTTCCGGGGACCAGAGAGAGCTCAGTGTGGTCCAAATCTGGCCTCTCCCTACACTTCCAGCACATTCACTCTTTTTCCTCCCCGGAGAAGTCATCAGCCTTGAACTGGCCTGAGAAAAGCCTTGCCTCATGGAGAGAGGACACTTTCCTACATCCTCTTTAAGGGACACACAGGCCATGACACCTAGCAGTAGCCCCTCCTCCAAACCACTTACCGGCCTCTAAAGGGTGTTCTGTGCTCCGGGAGAGCCCAGGGAGGTGGCATTGGTGGCAGCATAAGGTCTTCCCTGTCTAAAACTCAAGTTAGTTGGCTGGGTAGGCAGCTAGTGGCCGCAGTGGACTTAGGGGAGTCAGCAGAGCCCTACGAGCAGCCCAGCACCCAGAAACAGGGAGCAGGTCTGATCTGCCAGGCAGCCTGGAGTGCCAGCAGGGGAGGCACCCACAAACAAAACAAAAACAAAAAAGTTAATTATCTTTGGCTTTTTCTTAATAAATATCCAAACTGGCCCGGCCGGATCCTCCGCTTTGGAAAGAGAAAGAGAGAAAAAAAAAAAAAAAAACAATCTCAATCCAACAGACTCATTCTTTCTGTGTGTCTACTTTTCCCTTTGTCTCTGGTCCTTGGTTTGTCCCTTATCAGAAGCAGCAACAGTTTCACATACATTTCCAATTTTTGCCAAGAGACTGCTTATAAAATTTTTTTTCTTGTCTTTTTTTTTTTTTTTTTAAAGTTTTTGGGTGGAAATGGGCGTAAGAGAAGAGAGAAAGAGATAGAAAAAAATGGGTGAGAAACGCAGAAAAGAAGCAGAAGAAAGATGTGAGGGACGGTGGGAAATGAGGCAGGTACCCAACTAAAGGGTGCCTTGTAGCCACAGCCCTGCTGGCAGCCTGACCCTGGCAGGGCCCTGCTCTACAATGTTATGTTGGCACTTTATTTCAGTTACTGTCAGAAGGCTCTGGGATTTCTCATCTTAAAATCCCAAAGCCACCTAGGCCTCCCTGGCCACTCTAGCTGCCCTGTTGCTGTATAGTCTCCCAAGAGAAGGGCTGGGAAAGAGATGCAGGGGGGAGAAGCAGAAGGAGGAGGGCAGTTGGGATGGGGGTGAGGCTTTTCTGTTTGGAGTCATGGGCATACCTGGGGAGAGGAGAGTTTCATGTTGCTGCCTGGGCCTACATGTTCAGATGATGAATGTACATGCCTGAGCCTAAACTGTCAGAAACTCAAGGTTGGGCATGACGTGGGGGCAGCCGCTAGGACATCGAACCCTGGCTTTGGGATTCCTCTGCCTGGGTTCAAATACCAGCTCCATTGGCCACTGTCTGTAATCCTAACCAAGTCAATGTCCCCCTCTTTTTCCTTTATTTCCTCATATCTAAAGAGAACAATTTTCAGATGTTTAGGTTAGGGGATGGGGGGGGGGGGGAGTAGCTGCCAAGGAGTATGGGGGCTTCTCCCTGGGAGATGAGCAAGTTCTATAATTAATAGTGGTGACTGTTGTATATCCTTGTGAATACACTTTTAAAAACCCACTGGGTTGTACATTATAAAATGGATAGATTTTATGGTATGTGGATTAGTGTAGAGAAAAGAGGTAATGGCTGTATACTCTCTTTTTTTGGAATGAGGTCCAAAGATAGAGGTTCAATTCATCCTGGCATGGATAAGTGATCGGCAAGTATCCACTGTTAATACGGGGCTTGGGGCTAGTGTCCTTGATTACAAATGCCTCCCTGGGTTGCTGGTCAGCATGTTGTCAAGCCACTGAGCTGCCCCACCCCCATGCCTGGTGGGGGATCCTGGGCAGCTGCTCCCTGCCAGGGGTGGGAAGTGTGGCCTCCTCAGGGTCCCTGGAGAGACGGCTGCCCACCGTGGCGGGCAGACTCCCAAGCTACGCTCGCTGTCTTGCAGACACTCATATTCTCCATGTGCAGCAGACCGTGAATTCACCTTCATACTAGTTACAGGGTTATTTAGCTTCTCCTGACACTGACAATCGCAAACTTTAATTCGCTGCTTGGTTTCTTCCTGCTGTGCCCTCTGCCCACCCCTAAAATCCTTGGGAGAGGATGAGAAGTACTGAGGTCCAGCCCTCTCTTGCCAAAGCTTGCCCTTTGGAGTGATAGAGTGATGGTAGGAGGTGGAAATGGTCCACAGGAGAAGATGCTGGGCAAAGGGCTGGAGAGAGAAGGTCTGGGAGAGAAGGAAGTACCAGCAGGGCTAATGGGAGCCTCTGTCCTGCTCTCCAGCTGACACTAATGTATTCAAACTGACATCCATCCTGTCTGAGTGACTCACCCATCAGGCTGCTGAGCTGAAGGCCTGGCTGGGACCCACGGGGGATGGGGACTCAGTCTGGGGCTGGGCTTCTGGCATGAGGCTGACTCCTCTACCTGCTGCTAGCCTAGCAGGTGTCCCTCAAGAAAGCAATTTGCTGGAGCCCATCCTACAAACTTATCCTCCCCACCTCTTCTGCCAGTCTCCTATCAGGTCACACCAGCCCATCCTGGAGGCTTTTCCAGGCTTACTGCGCTGGTGCCTGGGTCACTTCTCTTCCCTTGACAAAAACAGGTGGGAAATTAAGACCTCAAGATCTCCTGCCACTCACCCAAACAAATCACACAATTGGTCTGAAACCAATGTGGGAGATAAATCCATAACCAGGTGGCTGGCTGGGTCTAACGGGACTTTCTCATTGACAAAATCCAAGTGCAGCCACTCATCATGAGGCTGAGTCTCAGAAGCAGAAAGCCAAGCCAAGAGAGCTCACAGAGACTAGAATGCTAGAGGTTAGGAAGGGAGAGCAAAGTCAGCCAGGGGCACAAGAAAGGCTGGAAAATGCATGTGTCCACTTCTTCCCAAGTCCCATTCTCTAGCTCCACCCCTGCCAGCCAGAGAAGTGGCCATAGTGGCCTGGACAAGAGGGAGAGAGAGAGAGATGTCAACGGGGCTGATGGGAGAAGGGGCTTGTTGACTACAAACTGTCCATTATGGCTCAGATTATAAGCATATTGCACAGGGCTCTCTGCACGATGCCGGGGAAATCCAATACGCTGAAAGGTTAATGCAATCAATTAGGGTGACAAGGAAGTAAAGTAAAGCCTTCCGAGTAGATGAAAAGGAGAGAGGGAGAGGGAGAAGCAAGCCATGAGTTTGGGGGAGGGGGCAGCATGGGCGGTGGGAAAGAAGAGGGAGAAACTTATGGAGCACACAGAGAAGGCCTCAAGGGCAGGCAAAATGGAGAGACCAGGGACTGACTGCATCAGAGCCAGCAAAGGAGGCACCCAGATAACTGGTTCATAGAGCTCCTGTCCTAGACCTCCAACTGCCTCCTCCCCATTTGTAGCCCCACACCCAGGTACATTCACACAACTGTGGTGTGCCACCCCAGGGCAGCTTTGATCGCTGACCTTGGACAGAGCAAACACCCAAGGGTCTTCTCCAGCACAATGACAGCCTGACTTGTACCTTCACCCTCACAGGCTGAAGCATAGACTCAGACCCTTTTCTTATCTGGCATAGGCCCATGGATCAGAGACTGTGGGCAGGACTCTTGTTATAGAAGCTGATGGTGTGAGATGGGCCACATTCCAGGGCCCAGCAACAAGTGTGAGAGGGCCCAGGACTGTTTACTACACTCCCCAAGTTACATTCTTTTTCCAAAGGTACACTGGACTCAAAAGCTTTGCCATATCCAAGGGCTCAGACTCAGGGAAAGCTCCGTGCAACTTCCCGGGCCTGGATGCTGCATCGCGTGCCTCCTGGGAAACTCTCGACCTTCCCCTTGGATTCTGGGCTGGTTGCTTTTAGCTACTACTCATTCCTTTATCCCAACAGCCCTGCAAAGTACACCTTCTCACCTTACAAAGTGGTCCAGGGATGGGGTGGGCGCCTAAAGATGACTACAGATCTGAGATTAAGATGTTTGATAAAGGCTGCAGGAAGGACACTGGATGCATCTTGGAGAGAGCTCAGGCTGTTGGGAAGAGCTGGGACTTTAGAGACTGAACTGAACAGGAGGCACCAGATAGAGGAGGGGCTGAGGCTCTCCAACAGAGCAGAACTTTAAGCAGCCAGAGATCAATCCCCAGAACAGGGTTTCAGTATAATCCCAACCTCACTATGGTGACCACACAACACTGAAAATGCACTTAACACCAAGGATTTACACACTTAGGCAGGTTACAGCAGCAAATCTCATGCAATGTATATTTTACCAGAGAGGGAACAGAAATCAGGAACCAGAGTCTGGGCCAGCAAATCCTTCTCTGTATAAGGGCCAGGTAATAAATATCTTATGCTTCACAGGCCAAACAGTTTCTGCTGTAGTCACTCAGCTCTGCCATTGTAATGTGAAAGCAGCCACAGACAATATGAAAATAAATGGGTGTCACTTTCCAATAAAACTTTATTTACAAAAAAACAGGCCATGGGCCAAATGTGACCTAGGAATTGTAGTTTGCCTGGGATTTGTCCAGAAAATGGAATCTTTCAGGATTTGGATGATTCCTAGGAACAGTGTATCTAATCTGACAGAGGTCCCCAGAGGAAGCAAGGCTCTCCTGTGTGGTTGGTGGGGGGCGGGGGGGGGGGCTGGCGCAAGGAATCGGATCTGGCATGGGAAGTCTATTTATGCCTCACAGCATCCTGGGAAACCCTTTGAAAGTTTTGAGATTCTTAAGGAGGCGAGGAGAGAGGAGGAAGGCTGCATGTGGCTCTGGTCATTTCGGGTCTCAATGCACTGAGATAGCAGTGAGGCTGAAGCTAGAGAGCAGGAAGGAGCGACCAGAGGGAGCCAGAAGGGGCGCCGGGAGAGAAAGGCCAGAGAGCGCCCGGGAGCTGCGCTGTAACCAGGGTGGTTCTGGCGGCAAAGGGAGGAATCCACCGGCCCCAGCGAGAGCGCAGGGCGCGGGCCGGGCCTGCCCTACACCGGGCCGCCTCTGATCACGTTTTCAGGGCCACTGCCCGCAGGCGCAGACAATGCTGGGGGAGCCTTTGAAGTCCGAAAGGGATGCCGCGGTGGGAGCCAAGGGACTCTCCTCCCTTCCCCCGTGCTCCCTATAGGGAGGAGGCCAGCGGGACAAAACTGGAGCGGGTCGCAGCCTGGCCCCCGAAATGCGAGAGACAAAGGGAAAACAAACAGGTTTGGAGCCAAGCGCACGGTGCTGTGTCTGTCCCCTGCCCCGCCGAGCCGGGATGATGGATGGCTGCAGCCAGCCTGCTCGCCCGCCAGGCAGGCCCCGCTATTTACATAACACTGGCGTTCCACCGGTCACCTCTGACACTGCACTGCCCCGGGCTAAGGCCCGGTGGCCCTGGAGTTCCTCGAGACACCAGGGGACTGTGACAGCCTGTGAAGGCCGGGGCAGTGCTGAGTGCCTGGCTTCCAGGGAGCCCTGGCTTAGGGTAAAGCAGGATGTGGCAGCCTCCTCCCAGCCAGTTCTTACCAGATATGGAGGGGGCTCAACCTCAAAAGAGGCAGAGCTGGGGGAGGGGGGTCTGGGACATTAAACTCTAGGATCTCCAGGCATGGCCAGAAGCTTTGCTTCCCTGGAGAGCCAGAGGCAGCTACCACAGTGGACCAACAGTATGGCCAAAGTGTAACACTAGTCCTAAGGGCAGCCCAAGCATCACAGCTCATTCCTTGTTTCAAATCTGCAACCCATCCATTTCCAGCCTGTTTCCAGTATAAAAGCTAACCAGCTCTTGATGGGCCCCCATTGTTCCCGACAGGTTCCGGTAGCCATGTGGCTCCCATCCCCTGTCTCCAGCTCCCCATCCCCTCATGGATGTTAGAAGAACTGAACTCGGGCCAAGGTGATGTACTTCACACCAGCAGTAACACAACACACAGAAGTGGGGGTGGGGTGGGGCTCGGGCCTTACCTCACTGGGGGTCCTAGAGATTCCTCAAACACAGTTGGGGGCGTCACTTCATCCTGGTGACAAAGAAGAACCTGTTAGTCTTTCCAGGAGAAAAAAAACCTGTGACTTTTCCCCTCCAAGCCTGCTGTCATGACCCCTATGTGCCCAAGGGCTCTCTGTCAACTATGGGCTAAAAGGCTGATGCTTCAGGGTTAGCCAGAAGAGCCAATGACCTAGACATACTCAACTGGCTCTGCTTTGGGCCCATTTTAAGTATAGACAACCAAAGATTGAAAATTCAGAGAGCAGTGGTAGCTGTTACGTAGGAAATACGGCTCTTAGGATACTGCTATCCAAAAAAGTCAGATTGCTCTACACACTGCCCAGTGGAGGCAGAGAGTGGTGTCTGTGTATGTGTGTGCCTATGTATACATGTGCACACATGTGTATGCTGATTATAGGCCTTCAGGCTCCTCTGAACCTTTAGTGGCTAAGTAGGTATTCCTAGAGACAATCCATCAATGTAACACCAACCACTCCTTGACTCTTTTCTCCTGGGCCCTGAAAACAAAATTAACAAGTGGCAAGTTGATCCCGCGTGATTTCATGAATGGTGGGGTTTGAGGGGCAAGGCCAGGTATCAGGAAGCTACAACTCCATAGGAACGGACTGTGGTCAGTCAGTACCTTCCACCCTGATGGACCAAGAAAACGCTACAGAAGGTTCAGATGGATGGGCAACAACACTGGAGGATCTTTAAGCCATCACTAATGTAGCTCAGCTTGCAGGCTCAGGTCCTCTG
This sequence comes from Phyllotis vaccarum, assembly GCA_033318265.1. Lineage (NCBI taxonomy): Eukaryota > Metazoa > Chordata > Mammalia > Rodentia > Cricetidae > Phyllotis > Phyllotis vaccarum. Next base: position 60,466,199 of record JARWLC010000003.1, on the reverse strand, counting down.
CAGCCTAGAGCAGGAGTGTGGGGATTCAGGTTCAAACAGGACAGACTCCATTTGTGGAGGGAAGACCCAAGGAGGTTCGTGCCTACCCACCTGTCCTTTCCTGGGCCCACCCCATACTCCAGCCTTAGCACCTGCTCTGCAGAAAGTTTGCTCCCTCTTTTCTCTATTTTTCATTTGTGGCTTATCAATGATGCAAGAAGAATAACACCAACTTCCTTAGGCTCTGTAATCCTCAAATCAGATTGGGGGATTGCAGAAGATGAGGTGACCTTGTCCAGGGTTCCCAGAATGTCACCCAGTCCCACCACTGGCTCTCTCATTCCCAGGACATATTTAGACAGATAAAGCTAATTGAACTTGACATGTCCTCTTAAGGAGGGCTCCCCTCTCTGCTAGGCTAGTGTTATAGTCTACGTGGAGTTGCTGGCACAGAGGGTGCCCAGTGCAGCAGAGACCGCATAAAGGGCTGAGAGCCTGGTGACCATCAAGGGGTCTGGGAGGGTTTCTCTGTGGGCCTAGCACACTTATGGGCCGAGAAGGTGGCAGCTGAAAGGGTGTGCAGAGGAGTTGAGTGAAACACCTAAGGTAGGGGGCAATAGAGAGAAATTGGGTGCCAGGCAGAGGTGGATGAGGCTGATGGAAGCCTCAGAGTGAAAAAGGGACAGAGTTGGGGATGAGAGGTGAGCTAAGTTAAGGGGAAAAACTATAAACTAGGCCAAGGGAGTAGGGGTGGAGTCCCCAAAGCCAATACTGGGAGGAGCCTCTTGGGCTTGGCTGGCAGAGTACACACACTAGCCAGCGAGCCATAGGCCCCGGCAGGGACACCATCACTGTCCTAGTCATCCCAAGCTCTCCTCCAGATCTGTCAAGACACCCCAGCCAGCCTCCTTTGGACCCCCAAAGCCCCCCAACTCTACAACTCCAGTATCTCCCTCCTACCACCTTTTCTCCACTCCCCTCCTCCCCGGCAACTGTGCATTTATTAATTCATGAGGCACTAATTAGTTCTTTGTTTAATTTTGTGTTAAACAGACTGACCGGAATGATAACGACTTACAGCACAGTGTTGCCGTCCCTAACCACCCCTGTTTTCTGACAACAAGGGAGCGAGGGAGACCGGAGTGCTGAACCCAAATCCCTCAGCAGTTGCACTTCATTAAGTCAAAATGTGACAAGGAGCTTAGAGAGCAACTTGCAGATCTGATCACACAGAACAATCGCAAGGAAACTTTCCAGGAGTTGGTTGGGGCTGGAGGCAGGAGGGGGAGGGGCAGAGACACATATACTCCGGAGCCAAGATGCGCCCTCCAGTCCCATCCTTGCCTGTCCAGGGCAGGTAGCCTGGCTGAAGGCAGCAGGGACATTCATTATCTCTCAGTTAGATCTGGGACACTAGGAAGATTCTAGACTCCCAGGGAGAACCTAAGCAGTATCCAGTAGGCCATTTTCAATTTTTTATTCTTCTGTCTACCTTCTGCCTCTGCACCTCCCAGTGAGGATACCTTGCTCTGGCCTATAGGAATGAACAGTTGGCACAACCAGATAATAGTAGTGAATGGGAAAGCTGGCATAGTTAAGGAGAGTTCTGCAGGGGTGGGGGGAAGACTCCTATCCTCAGGAGGCTAAGGTTGAGGGAAACACCTCAAGGCTAAAAGGAAAAAGGAATATATATTCAGAAGTTATAGCAGAAGTGTCCATGTGTTGTCAGAGTACCCTCTGCCAGTTTTCTCTCTCTTCTCTTTTTTGGTTTGCTTTTTGAGACAGAGTTTCTCTGTGTAGCCTTGGCTGTCCCGGAACTCGCTCTGTAGACCAGGCTGGCCTCAAACTAACAGAGATCCACCTGCCTCTGCCTCCTGAGTACTGGGATTTAAGTCATGTGCCACCAACTCTGCCAGTTTTCTATCCACCCATCCTCCATTAGTCAGCCCCATCTTCCCATCATTCATTCAACAATCCATTCATCCATTTTCTATCCACCTTCTGTCAGTCTATTCAGGATTAACACTAACTACCTTGAGAATGGAAAAGTTGAGGGCTCTGTGTAGAGAAACATGGAAATCAGAAGAAAGCAGAGCTAGGCTCTGGAGCTTGTAGGTTGTGGTGGCTCCCTATCCCTAAGCAGCTGATCTCATGGTGGCAGTGGCCTCTTCCTTCCTGTCCATGAGAACAAGTAGGCTGTCGGCCACAGAGATGTCAAAGTACCAATCCCATCAGCTACAACACAGGCAGGACAATGGGCACAAAAAGCAAACTCTGTCTGGCCTAAAGACATCAACCCTGACTCTGTACGCTAGGGGTACAGAGGTGATATAGGAGAATAAAAGCCCACAGCACACTGACAGCATGAACCTCCATCTCGCCGGGTGTCTGTTGCTGTCTTCCTGTTGGCTGCTGCCCTTGTCCATGAGAGGCCTGGGTACACACAGCCCACTGGCCAGGAAATGATCGTGAAGGGCAGCCACAGGCCTCCTTTTCCCTAGCTAGGTCTAGTACAGTGGTCTCCACCCCAGCCTTGCTGCCCTGCGCTGGCTTCTGTTAAGCTGCTGTCGGGCTGCCTAAGCAAACCAATTAAAACTGATCATTAATTATAAAAGAGAAGGAGAAGAGGAGAGAGGAGAGGGTGAGCAATGGGGGCAGGAAGAAGGAAGAGGAAACTGGGCTAGAAAGGAAAGAATCGGAAGGTTTTCAGGGAGCTCTGATTGGGGGACTAGGGACTCAGTGGAAGGATGAGTGGCAGGGACCAAAGATTCTAGAATTAAGGAAGCAGGAAGAAGCCAAGGATGATGGCAGAAACTTTGATGGGCAGGAGACTATAAGAAAAGGAGAGGCCGAGATGTGCTGCCAAGGCCTGAGGGAGCCTGACTCTCATCAAGTCCCCTCTGTCTAGAGCTGAAACTCCTCTATGACCTGGCCCCACGGTCTTTCCCACTGGCTGCCTGGCTCCATATGTATGAACCCCAGGCCAGGTTTCCGTCTGAGGCTCCAACCTGTTCCTCAGCCTTCTCAGGCCATGGAGATTCAGGACAGCTGTTGGGCCGCCTGGCTACCCACCCCCTGCTACCCCAGCCCACCTCCCCATCCTCATACACCCCCCCCCTGCCCCCGCCCCCAGGCTGGGCCTTTCACAGGGGCCGGGGCCATGTCAGCCAGGCAGCTTGAGGAGGAGCAGGCACAGACAACAAGGGCAGTGTCATGGAAACGGGCACTTTCCCGGAGAAATATTCTGTTTGGCCTCCTTCTTGCATTGAGGAGCTGTCAGGAGCCTGAGTGAGAGTCACACTATCCCGGGACCAGGCGTGACGAAACCTATTTTCTGCCTCAAATTTGATTGATTAAAAAACTTTTTAGGAAAACCATGTTGAAAGAGTAGAAAAAAGATAGCGAGGGAGGAATAAGTAAGAGAAAGAATACAAAGTGCTACAGGGAAGAAGGATGGGAAGAGAAAGGCTACATCCAGGGACCAGCCGTCCCCTGCACCCTGCAAAGCTGCCAGGGTGTGTATCAGGGGCACGGCCACAGCACAGCCAGGCGAAAGGGAACGTTCAAAGAAAGCCTGGAACTTGCCCACCGTGGTCAGCAGGACAATGAAGAGGCTGCGGCTCTGGACAGTACAGTGCAGCAGGGGCTGGATCTGGACAGCAGAGGCAGCAGCCAGAGCACGCTGCCTGTCCCTGCACAGGGAGAGGAAACCAGGCCTCCAGGCCAGGAGGGGCAGGTGGCTCTGCGGGCCAGCATCAAATTAAAATGGGCTCGAGATTGGCTCTGTGGTTTCTCCCAAAATAGTCTTGATTGGAATTTGGCCAGAATCCTGAAAAATCAAACAGGGTCAAGAGGCCTTGTCGTTTAGAGTCAGGGAAGGTATTTCCCAACTTAGTTCTTTGGGATGTAAACTTGTATGCAGAGGCCAGAGCAGATTGACACCGAATGACCTCATTGTTTTCTACCTTATTATTATTTGTGTATAAAGTGTTTTGCATATACACATTTGAGCCATATGTGTGTCTGGGGCCCAAGGAGGTGATGAACCTACCTACGTGTGTGCTAGAAATTGAATCTGGGTTCTTTGCAAGAATAGCAAAACAAGCAGGATCTTTTTTCCCTTTCTCTGAGACAGGGTCTCACTGCATAGTTCTAGCCGTCCTGGAACTAGCTCTGTAGACCAGGCTGGCCTTGAACTCAAGAGATTCACCTGCCTCATACTCACTCCCAAGTGCTGGGATTAAAGATGTGCACTACCACCACACTGAAGCTGAACAAGTCTCCAGTCCTTCACCTTATTTTTTTGAGACAGCTTCTCAGTGAACCTGGAGCTCATAGCATTTACTAATTGTGCTACCCTGGCAAGACGGCCATCCCCAGGGATCTTCTTGTCTCTGCCTCTCCAGTGCTGGAATTACAGGCATGTGTCACTACAGCCAGCTTTTTGCTTGGATGCTAAAGATCTGAACTCAGGTCCTCATGCTTGCACAGCAGGCACCGAACCAACCGAGCTTCCTCCTCTGCCTCCTCCAGGAGTGTTTTTAATAATAGTAATATGACCAAAGGAAAAGAAGCATCCCACTTGGCTTGTCCATCGTGCAGTTGGTAACGCCTCGGCTGCTCTGTGCTGGCGTTCGCTCCTCTTACTTCTCTGTCCTAAGTCAATGCTGCCTTAAGCTGTTCTTTTGCCCAGCCAGGGGCTTGAAAGATGATGGGGTGGGGGTCCTGCCTTGGTTTCTCAAGGAAAAGAGCCACTCCCTTCTGCTCCTAGGACTCCCTCTGGAGAAAGAAGCATGACCAGTTCTCAGTGTCTACCCCTGATCATGATAACAGTACCTCATCTATATCCCTGGATAACACCTATGCTCTCTCTGGGAAGAAGGGTCTGAGTTGGTAGTTCAGTATACTCCCTTTTATTTTCAAGGGTCTCAGGGGTCAAGGTGACAGGTAATGCTGGCCAACAAGTCAGCACATGTTGTTCCATGTGCTAGAAAGGGCTCAGTCTCCACTCATCAGTGTGTGTGTGTGTGTGTGTGTGTGTGTGTGTGTGTGTGTGTTTGTGTGTGTGTGTGTGTGATGCTCAGAGAGATGACACTGCCCGTGGCCTTGCTATAAACCACCCAGTCTTTGCAGCTGTTTCCCGGTATGAGGAAGACAGAACAAGACAGACCAAAGAACAGTGTCAGTAAGTCGGATCTGAATCCTGCCCTGTCTGGTTATTACCAGATGCTGTGAAGACCCAGAATAATAAAATAATATTTAGCACAGTTCTGGTATGTGAAAAAATTGTCCCTAGACATTCGCTTCTAAGGTCCTTCATGGGAGAGATTCCACAGTTTCACTCCAAGGTATAGACCTTAAATGTAAACCATAGAGACATAAACACTTGAACACAATGGTTCCTAGTAACACCGGTCAGGACAATCAAAAGGTGGACATAGTCTGAGATCCCAGCAGTTGAGAAAGGATAACGATGGTCTATATGTACTATGGACTATTATACAGCTATAAAAAGTAATAAAGACTTGACACATGCTACAACATGAATACATCTGAGTGAGAGGTCATACAAAACAGGGAGGTTATAAATTGTATGATTTCAGTTACACAATAATGAAAAAACCATCTAGGCTACAGTGAATAGATAGAGAATAGTTAGTGATTATCAGGAGCTGGGGAAGGGAAGAAGCAGAGGATAATCCATTACTCATTTCTGTCTGGGGTGATTAAAAAATTCTGGAACTTGCTGGGTGGGGTGGTGCACACCTTTAATCTCAGCAATCAGGAGGCAGAGGCAGGTAGATCTCAGAGTTCAAGGTCAGTCTGGTCTACAAAGAGAGTTCCAGGGTGTCGTAGACTACACAGAGAAACCCCGTCTTGAAAAACCCAAATGATAAATACAAATTCAGGGACTAGATATTGCTGATGGTTGTACAGCTTGTGAGTGTACCTAATGCCACTGAATGTGCACTTAAAATGGTCACATTAGTAAACTTTATGGCTTGTGTATTTGCCATAATAAAATACACTATACAAAGGAGCTTGGAAGAAGTATCAGACATGAGAACTCCACAGAGATGTTAGACGAGCCAAGCTAGGGTTAGAAGGTGACATGGTAATTTCAAATGAGACCTGTTTCCTTCCAGCTCTGGACAGGATTTAAGTCACCATCTGAGATACTTGTACCACTGAAATGGATAGAATGTTTGTCTAGCACACATGTGGCCTTGGGTTTGATCTCTGGCACCCCATAAACTGGGTGTGGTAGTGCACATATGTAAGCCCAGTATTTGGGAGATGGAGACAGGAAGATCAGAAGTTTGAGGTTATCACTGGCTACATGGACATCCTGGGCTAGACTCCATCAGAAAGGAAGAGAGAGACAGAGGTAGGAAGAAAGGCACATTATAATGGCAGAGGAAAGGCCCGGTGGCTCCTCAGGTGGACCTCCCCTTACGATAGCCTCCTTAAGTGACTCCATCTTCCATACACACCACTTCCTTACATGCACAGGCAGCGGGCAGTGCTTCTACAAATCCCAGTTTCCCCAGTCTTGCCTCTGTACATCCCTCTGCTCAGCTAGGCAGAGACTCCTATCCAGGTCCCTGTGCAACAAGCTCCCTCCACAGGACTCCAAGTTATTGACTTCTTACCCCCCCCCCCCAGGACTCTAGAGCTTCCCAAGGTCGGGCAATCCAACCCAAGGGAAATCCTACAATACTGGGGGTGTAGGAGAAAGCCGAGAATTCTGGGGGTCCCCTGAGCTCTCGTCCCCCACCCCTTCTGCCTTGGCCCGGGAACTGTCAGGAGATCAAGAAACAAAAGCTGCTTCTTGACAGGGAGTCATTTATATTTTAGCTTCGTTCCATTATCCTAAGGAATCCTTCATCAGCAGATGCAATATTAACAGCAGAAAAATCAGCTCATTACATCCGGGGGGATTTCATCAAGCCAGCAATCATGTGTGCAGCTCCCCAAGCCTTCAAGAGGCCAGTGGGGCTGTTATTTATTTATTTTGTTACTTATTTATTTAATTTTTTGGGTTCTTTCCACATAATTGAGCCGCATCTCAGATCTTTAATAAATAATTTGTAGGTCCTGAACTGCACACAGTCTTGCTCTCTGCCGCGAGAGCCTGCTTTAGCCAAAATATTTACCAATATTTAAAAGTCATTAGAGTCAGGAAGGAAGTGGGGAGGGGTACTGGGAGCAGTCTGATTTGGGCCTATGGTGCTTATTAATCTTGCCCTCCAAACCCATCTCTTGGTGGGAGGGTGACCATCCTGCCTGGTGACTTCTAGCAGAGGTCTTGCCTGTCATTCTCTGCTTTATTAGTCAAGATGGAGGTTTCCTGGGAGCTTAGAGAGAGGTTGGATGTATCTTGAAAGACACATCCTAGTTTCATGAGCTAATTGGGCTGGTGGTGGAAGAGACGCACTGTACGGTGGCTGAGGCTTTGGCCACCTGCTGGTGGGTACTGCCTGCCATGTTCCTCAGGGGAACTCAGTGGGACAACTTGCGCTGCCATCCACCAGGCCATGGCTGCTGTTACAGCTCATCAGAAAGCATCCCTTTTGCCTTCCCAAGGTTACGCTGAAGGAAAAAAAAATCTCCAGGGGCCTGAAAGGCAGACTTGGCCCATTTTATAGACTTAAAGTTTAAATCTTTGCTCCAGGCTGGGCCACCAGGAGAAAAGGCTTCAGGAATGGCTTGGCCAAGCATCCATTTTTTTCCCCACACATCCTGTCTAAATAGACCAGCCTTCCAGAGGCTCCTGGCTCCAATCCCCAAAGCCAAGTGGCCACCGGTGCTGACAGAACTCCTGCTGCCACCATAGGCTGGCCATGCTTTCACAGGTTTTTCCCAGCGGGGGCTGGATTTCTGCCCAGCCAGGAATGTGCTCCCAGGATGTCAATTCTAATCTCCCCAGCGCTGTGACAGAATTAAGCTCCAGTTTGTCCGACAACATCCCAAAGTTTCAGAAATCCAGGGCAGGCTTTCTAATCAGGCTGCGGGACAAAGGTCTGGCCTGACCCTGTCACTTCCATTTATGCCTCCTGTCTGTCTGGGCCTCGGCCTTTCTGCAGCTTCCTCCAGCCTCTGCCCCGGACAGCTTCCCCCTCCCCCAGCTCCCCTGTTTCTCCGCCCAGAACTTCCACAACCCAGCAGCCCAGCTAATCCCATTGCCCCAACATCTAAAGCTCAGGGATGCCTGTAAGGTGACCAACCTGGCACTCAGTCTGCTGGCCCAGCCTTGCTCAGGCTCCCTGTTGGTCAGCTTACTAGAGGGGATCTCAGGCCTCACTAGGCTACGCTGTGGCTCTGACGAAAGGACCTCAAAGTCAGCCAGCCCACTGTGGTCATCAGTCAACCCTGGACTGGGTTCCTGTAATTGCCATTTGCCTTTGAACGTCCTTTTGGAAAGATCTTGAATGGCCTGGTTCCTCTGTCACACTTGGAGGCCCTGTGGGCAAAGACTTTTCCCCTTCAACCATCTCTGCTGGTCACTGAGAAGTGACCTACTGTCTATGGCAGCAAAAGCAGCTTTAAACCAGGAGGAGGCAAGGCCCATGATCAGGACTCAAGCCTTGGGTTCTTTCGGACTGGGATGCCATAAGAAAGGGTTAGACACCACCTCCTCCACTCCTTGTCCATGTGGCTGATGGCTGGGTATGGGGTGCGCAAATCTGCCTCTGTGCCCACAGGACATGTCACGAACCGTTGGTTAGAAGAGGCAAAACCTCTGGGAGACAGAGAGAAGTGGGTGTGGCCCACAAATGAAACCTGCTTTACATCCCTTAAAGTTTTCAGAGAGGAGTGTAGATGACAGCCAAGAGGGCACCCAGAAGTGTAGAATCTGAGCCCTTATGCTGACTGTAAAGCTGGGGTTCCCAGGCAGGGGAGGGAAATGAGAAGGTCTGAGGAAGAAGAAAGAGGATGGCTTCAAAAGGCATGAAATATGAATAGAATAATCAGGATATGGGAGAGAGTGATCCAGAACTGCCTACTGGCAGGTATCAAAGAATGTTTTGAGTCCAGGACTGGTTGCACATGCCTTTAATCCCAGCACTTGGGAGGCAGAGACAGGCAGATCTCTGTGAGTTCAAAACCGGCCTGGTCTATCTATTGAGTTCTAGGACAGCCAGGGCTACACAGGGAGACCCTGTCTCAAGAGAAGAAGGAAACGGAAGAGAAGTAGAAGAATGTTCTAGAATGCCACAAGTAGGCAGGGCCATGCCATAGCCTCCCTGCTTCCCCATGTGACCCAGGCTGAGACTGACCCTGAGCACAGGGTCCCACCTATCCATACACAAGCTTTTCCAAGTCTTCCTGTTCCAGCTTCTTTGCTTCTGTGTAAGCAGTTGGGGCCCTTCTTTCCTAGTGATGCATCAAGAGGGTAGCTCCCCAATAGTTTCTTCTGAATTCTGCTAATTTCTATCACATCAAGGCTGGTTTGGCCTTCACCAGTCCAGCCAGCAGGCCCTAAAGGCAGCCCTGCACTGTGTGCTGACGGTTTTTGCTTCCTTTGGATGGCAGGCTGGGCTGGTAGAGGTAAGGGCAGGAGATAAAAGTGGCCAATGAGGGCCCTGTGATGGTACTGCACACCTTTAATTCCAGCACTCAAGGGGCTGAGGCAGGAGGATCTCTGTGAGTTCAAGGCCAACCTGGTCGACAGAGAGAGTTCCAGGACAGCCAGGGATATACAGACAAACTCTGTCTTGAAAAGCAAAAAAAAAAAAAAAGTGGCCAATGGGAACGGCAGCCGGGAAGGGCTTGGTCTTTTAATAAATCCCTTTTCTGAAAAAATGACAGAAAAGTTCTTGAAGGCCTCCACTGGAGAACAGACAAACACCTGCCTGTCAGCACTTTCCAGAACTCCACTGCTGCTCTCTGCCCCCTCCCCTGACTCCCCTAAATTTCCAGTTTTGCCTTTGTGTCTTTCTCTCTGCTTCATCTTTCTTTGGTTGCTAAGCTGGGGTGCTGGTGAGTTATTCTGTGCCCCCCACATCTCCCCCCCCCCTTGCTATTTATCAGCAGATTGTGTAGAGCTGAGTGGTGTGAGCCTCACCCTGCTAAATAAAGCTTTGGTATTTCTGATAAAGCCATCAAATTCCTTATCACAGTGCCACAACAGACACCCTGTCCCTCCCTGTCCTCACCCCTTCCATGCAGTTCAGATTTCCAGCTACTCCAACACCAAATACGGCTCCTGAGGATGGAGGTGGGGGCAGGGAATGGGGGGCAGAAGCCAACCTTTCCTAGATCCTACTTTCCCAGTCAGAGCTGCTGGCACCCCAAAACCCAGGGCTGGCCCTAGGGTGTGACGCACTGCTTCCTGACCCCATTCTGGAACCAGGGGAATACTGTCATTGGAAACTGCCCTGGACCAGGGGAAGTCCTCATAAACAGAACAATCCTGTGTTAGGACAACAGCCCACAGGAGCGGGGAGGAGTCCCAAGGAGCTGTGGGCCCCTTTGGCAGTCCTGGCACTGTGAGCTGGGATTTTTGTGCTTGTAGCCAACACTAGTACAAAGAGGGGACACTGAGGCCCCTTTAATGCAGGGAAGATGAGGACTATGTCCCCATTGGGCTGTACTGTTCACCACATGCTCAGAGGTCCTGACTCCTGACACAGCCCCACGGGCTGATAGGGCTATCACGCCATTTGACAGATGAGGAAACCAAGGTTGGCCCAATTCCACACAGCCAGGGGCAAAGCCAGTGGGGGCGCTGGTCTGTCTGGCTGATTCTCTTACCATAAAAGACATTTCTTCCTTAATCAATTCTGAGAGCTGACCCCTGGGTCAGGCTCTGTCCACTTCCTCAGTTATGATTCCATGATTCCTATGCTCCAGGGTCCTCTCCCACCTCCCTAGTCCTAACTCAAGAGCCCAAGCCTTGCGCCCACACACAGTTTGCTGGTTGAAGAATCAAATTTATTATTTTTAATTATTTTGATTTATCAAACCAGCAGCTACAACCGTATTAAACCAACTTGGCTTCTTGGCATTTAACAGAAACAGCTGCTCCAGACCCTCCCCTGAGACTCCAGAAAACACCCTGCTTATCCACTTGCTCCCCTAGAGGCACCTCTGGCCCCTAACCCAAAGTCTCCAAATTCGAAGGACACTAGACCCTTGCTTCTGTTCCTCACCTACCAAAAGAAGGTATAGGTGGAAGGCTCCAAGGAGGTAGCTAGGGCACAGCCATCAGGTACTTTGAAATGCAGTCCTCAGTCTCCTGCCTCAGAAGACCCTTCTAGAGCCCTGACTCTGTGGTGGGGATTGTGGTGCCTGGCTCAATCTGGAAGGGCTTATTTTAAAGTCTGGGTACTAGAGAGGCAGTACCAAACCACAGGTTTCCATGGGACATCCAGGTTCATCTACCCAGTACATAAGGAGAGACCACACACACACACACACACACACACACACACACACACACACTGAGCCAGGACTGAAAGCTGAATCAAGCACACAGAGGGAAGACGGAGGAGCATGAAAACTGCCGCTATGGGCACTTTCAAATTCTAAGCAAAATTGTATATAAATTGTGAGTGGAAGACATATCTCTGACATTAAAAAGTACAGACCCCCCCCCCACACACACCTCAGCTATTTCTAATCTCTCCAGGGGGGCGGCAGGTCTCCGTATCTTCTCAATCGGGTGAAGAGGCCATCCATGCAGAAAGACATTTGTAACCCACTGTACTACATCACAGAGTATCTTCATGCCCAAGAAACAGGCTGGGGTCAAAAGCAGGATCTCCATTGTCTCTGTCATCTCTACTCTATTACACCTGGCTACAGAGAGCCCCATCTGGCTGCGAGTTCTGAGCTCTAATGGGCACCTCTAGATGCGTTATCTGTCCTCTCTGGGGTCCAGTTTCTTTATCTGTAAAGTGTACATGATGAGAGTGCCTGTCTCAGAGGTGGAGACAGCGAGTGTAGGGTCCTAAGCAAAGTTTCTACACATATTCTGAGTGCAGAAGGTAGTGATGACAGTGCTGTGATCAACATTACCTAAAACCTCTCCCTGATCGGGATCTGGCAGGCTGAAGAGCCAGAGTTCTGAGCTGCCTCAGCAGGGTGTCCCTGCTGCCTACCTGAACAGACAGCTTCTGTAGGCAGGAAGGGCAAACAAGAATGACATGGACAGTCACAGTCGCCTATCAAAACCTGTACGTTCACTCTGCTTTCCCGGGGACTCATGCCCTAATATGGGCCCTGTAGCTTTCTGGGTTATTTCGAGTGCATGTGATAGTGACTCTAAGCTTTGTTCTTGGTGCCCCCAGAAAGCTTCCCACCCAAGAGAGGAGTTGGGAGAATGGTAAAGCTCAAGGTCACAGCTTGTGTAGAGAAGGGGCACAGATGAGTGAGCTCTGGAGAAAGATGAACAAGGGTCGAGTAAAATTGAGGGGCCCAGCTATAGGACACAAGGTGGACCCCTGGCCACGCCCTAATGCCCACCCTCCGGAAACACTCTGGGCAGGACAGCTACTTGCTCCTAAGGGAGGGATTCAAGGACAAAAAGAAGGGCCCAAGCCTATCTGTTCACTCATAACTCTAGTGAGGAGGCCCCTCTGCTTAACAGCCAAGCTGGCCCAGGGGCCCCTCGGAGCCTTGATTTATTTAGGGACTAATTATCTTTCTGCTCAACCTTGGCCCACCAAGTCAGGATGACAGAGGGTTAACTAGACAGAGGGGCTGGCTGGCTTTGCCTTCACTCTACCTCCATTCTAGAGACTCCTATCACCTACCTCCCCCACCCCCTGATCTTAGGGAAAAAAAAAACCCATCAAAATAACTATTTTATGTCTCCAAATATGCAGATCATTTTCTTTAATGAAAGATGCTTGACGTCTCCGATCCAATTAATATGCAAATGCAGGAGAGGATTTATTTGTGACATTCTGTCTGGGTGGAGAGAAAACAAAAAAGGCCTGTTAACCAAAACACTAATTGCTGTGACTGATTGTCACATATCATCATTTTCATAGGATCCTCCATTCCTGGCTCACAGGGAGCTTGAAACCAAGACTCACTCCACACAGGCATCAAGGAGAAACAGGGCAACTGGCTACTGGCCAGCATCCCCCTCATCATGAGACCCTGTGCTGGGCTGGATGAGGTGGAGGGTCCATGTGACCCCAGTCCCCCTTTGTCTGTCTCTGACCTTCTGCCTCTCTTGGCTGGTTATCTCCCTTACAAGGCTGTACTCACTGGGAAAAGTGGGACGGGCAGGCTCCAGCATCTATGGGTCTGGCAAAGCACAAGTGCCACGTGGCATCAGTCCAGCTAACTTTGGGTCTTGGTGGAAGGAAGTAGAGGCAGGCCTCTTTTGTAAGGAAGAAGTGTCCTGGGAGTCGAGTCCTCTCTGGATCCTCTTAGTCACAAGCTTCTGTTTCTTGTTATTCATGTTGCCTTTTCTATTTCAAGGTCAACATAGAATCTCCTGAACTGCACTACCTGGGGAAACAGATATCCACGCAGCATGGCATCCTCTCCTTTAGAAGACATAGAGACTCCATGGCTACTCCTCGAGATTTCTATGTATCTGCTGAATCTGGGCAGACCCCTGTGTCCTGCCTTTGCGCCATATGATCAACTAAGTGGGAGGGTCAGAGTGGCTTCCTTGAGTAGTTCTATGACACCCTCTTCTAAAAGACTTATGGCTTCTTCCCTTGCTCTAGAGATATCAGGGAAGGGAGTAAGGACAGAAAAGGCCCAGGTGAAGTAGGGGGGAAAGGCATATCTTGCTCAAGAGCCTTGGTAAAGGACAAGTGCATTCTGAGTGCTGTGAAGCTCCAGACGCAAGGCTCCGAGACGGTAGAAGATTCTCTAGAGTAGATTTCTCCCCACACAGAGGCCAGGACTCAGGGACACCACAGGACGCCAAACTTGGAGCTTAGTACCTTGGGGGACTAATCTCTTACTGTGGAACTCAAACATTTTAGGTGATCAAAAGCTGTAATCCTAGCATTTGTAATGCCAGCACATGGGAAGCTGAGACAGGAGAATCATTAGTTCAAGGCCAGCCTGGGCTACAAAGCAAGTTTGAGATTAGTCTGGCCCACATACAAAGCCATGCTCAGTCTCAGAAAACAGAAAGAAGCCTCTTCTGTCTTTCTGTCCACTTCATAGACTGTTTCCAACTTTCCAAATATATGTTGAAAACTTAGGGCTGGCCGGCCAGAATGTACAAGGTTGAGCAGTCATGAAGGTCCTTGAGACTTGGCCTGAGCATTGGGCTTTGCATCTTGCTTGAAGATATAAAAACAAAAGACCAAAATTGAGAGGCCACCAACCAAGAAGCATGCAGTGAGCACCAACATAGATCGATCCAAGGCTTTGTGTCTGCTCCTAAAGAATATAGAGTGCTGGAGGAAGATGGCGGCTTCCCACTTGATTCCCATCTCAGAAGTACCTCAGCTCCTCCAACCCAGCTGCTTCCCTCAGGCGACTCCATCAGGGCCTTGAGGAAGAGCTGGCGCCAGGGCAGCATGGGGCAGACATTCTCCCCCCCAAAAGTTCTGCCCCCGCACCCTGAGAACAGGCTCAGCAAGATGCCGAGCGGGGGAGCTTGGAAGCCTTCCGGGAAGAGCACAGCCCTGGCACCATTCCCGCCGGGAAGGAGGTGAGCTGGGTCTGCTACAATGTCGGCTGCTCACCTGACTCGCGCCCACGGAGGCTGAGCACCAATAGGATGTGCGTGGGTGCAGACGGGTGGCGCGCATCATGGCGCCAGGAGTCCAGGGAGGAAGGGCAAGCGGCTGGGAGTGGCAGCAGGCTAGCTGGTCAGCTGAATGGCGCCCTGGCTGTAAGCTGGAGTGGGAAGGCCCCACCCTTCCTTGTAGATGGCAAAAGAGAATGGTCCTCTATAGAACACTGGGCCCATCTCACCCAACACAGATGCACCCACTTGCCCCTGGCTTGTCTACTACATTAGCCAAGAGAAAGAAGCCTGGTCTCATTCTTACTTTGATTGTGCCCACCTCATGGAGGCTCTCCACATAGCCAGTGAGGGACCCTGGGGTGTGGAACACAATATTTCACTCTCACCATGCCATGATTTAGAGCCCCTTTAAAATGAACACATCTGTACATTAAAACCACTCATAAAACAAAGGAGTGAGTAGCTGTGGCTCTGAGCACTCTATTAAAGCCAGGCGCCCGCGCCCACCCCACTGCCTCACCCATCCCTTCCCCAGTACCCAGCCTGGGGCAACATAGGCCTCACTGGACACAGCAAAGTTGGATCTGGATAGACTAGCTTCCTGGCAATGGGCAGGGAGGTCCTGTGCTTTACAGGTGTTCCTGCCCAGGCCTAGAGGAAAGGCCTGGACTGCAGGATATCAAGCCAGTAGCTCTGGCTGGAGGCTCATTCCTGCCCACTGCTGGTCTTCTTCTTCTTCCCCCTTCCCATGGCAAGAATAGGTCCTCCAGATGCCTATAAAACTCACCCATTTGTTGTACTTCTCTTAAATACCCCTGGCTGGGGTCACAATTCTTTTCTAGGGTCATCTCTAATTTGATACCTCCCAGGTATTAAATACACATCCCAAACCCCAGATCCCTTCTTCCCAAACCACACTAGAAGGAGAGCAACACCAAGTCCACAGCCAAGCTCTAACAGCACCTGCCATGCCTCCCAGACCCCTTTTGGTCATGGGTGGGGGATAAATCTACTTTCCAAAATTGTGACCCCAGAGCTCTTTTGTCACGGGGCACTTGTAGAGAAAGCCGAGGCGTTCTCCACATCTTTGCCGAAAGGTGTAAGGCAAATGCCCCCTCAAGCTTTAAAAATACCCCAGCATCTAATTCATGGGACGGAGCAAAGGCCACGTGGTCAGAGTAGAGTACATATAAATAACCAGCAAATCGTTTCCCAGAGCCCTAGCCTTTCCCCAGCACCAAGAACCTTTCCGAGGGAATCAAAGTGAACACAACTGTTACCAAGTCACTACTAAAATATTTACCAGCCTGGCGAAATGCCGAAGGTGCTTGGCACCGAGTGTTTGCTTATTTACAAGGCTGTTTTCAAGTGTAGAAGACAAAGTAAAGCAACCTGAGCTATTAAATGGAGGGGCCAGGTGGTACCCACCAGCTGCCAGCTGTCCCAGGCACTGGGGAGCTAGAGAAGCATGGTAAAGATTACCCCCAAAATGGGTCAGGAAAGTGACAGGCTTTGGAAGCCAGAAAGGACCCACCAGTAACAGTGAGGGCTCATGGAAGGAAAGTGGCCAGTATAGAGCCACAAAGAGTACCTTCTTGCCTCTGCTAAACCTTTATCACCAGCATGAGTTCCAGAGCTGCCCCTGGACTTCTGTACATTTACCTGAAGAGCCACCTAGCCTACCACAGGCTGTGGGAAGGGCCCTGGCAACAGACAGCTCAGGAAAGGGGAGGCCCAGAAAAAGGGAGAGGGCTGGCTGGGATCCTAAGTGGGGGGGAGATAGAAGGGGGACATACGAGGACCTGGGGAGAGAAGGCACTCAAGTTTTCTCTTCCTCTTCTTTCTTTGAAGTTTCCTTGTGGTTTGAATTTAATTTTGATTTTCTCAACTTTAGCAGATTGAAGTTGAAATAACCTACAAATTACTTAATGTGTTGTAAATCTGGGGGAATTCAGGAGTAATGGGGACCACATGTTGGCCTGGAGGGAACCCGTGGAGAACTGAGGGGAGGTGGCCCCCAGAGACATGCAGGTGGCTATCCAGGGCAGAGAAGCTGGATGCTTAGGCTCTCCCCCAAAAGAGGGGGTTTAAATCCCTTAAGGGTTGGGGTAGGATCCCCAGATGGCCAGAGGGCCCTGAATGAACATAGAGAGAAAGCATTAAAATCATGGACCTGACTAAGTTGCCGGCCTAGGGCTGGCTGGTGGCTGTGGACGCTGGGCAGCCAAGAAGGCTGTGTGCCAGGCATCCGCCAGGCCCCTCTCCTGCGCCAATGCCAAGGCCACAGCCAGCCTGCTGTGTGCGTGTGGCTGTCAGCGGAGCTCCTGCCCCTCCCCCTCCCTTCTCTGCAGACTTCTCTCAAGTACTCAGCCATATGGTTCCAGTTAAGCTCCATATTTTTCCTTGTCGATTGAAGAGACACACTTTCCTCTTTGCCAGACAGTTTGCAGATTGCTCTGTTGGCTCAATTTCTTATTGGATTTCTCAAAAAACCTGACATTTTAAATTAATTTACAGCCACAACAAAAAGAGTTCAGAATTTTAATGGTGTTGTAAGTAATTTTTAGGTAATCCACTCCAGATTTTGATATTAACCTTTGAAACTGAAGTTCATTCAGCTACTATGTTACAATACACAGTTAGACTCCAGGCCTGGGGGAATATGGGAGAAGCACAGAAGGCTGCCTAGGAAGCCCTTTCTGCTAGGAAACCCTTGAGAGGTTAGGGCCCAGGGAATCTCGGACAGGTAAGTGATGGCCAGAGACCATGAAGGACCTTAAGATAGCAGTGAAGGTGTTGAAGCATAATTGCATGGGCCAGGGGGGGCTGCCAAAATGTCCTGGAAGGGACAGACAACCTCAGGAGGGAGCTGTATTCTTCCAGTCACTCAGAAGAAGGTTGGAGGGAAGCTCCACCTCAAGAGTGCCCGGAAATAGCAATAATAACAGTAATCACACTGATAGTTGGTATTCATTGTAGTCAAACACTTTACATATGCTAACTCATGGACACTTCAAACCACCCTTAGGATGGGCACATTCTTGCCCTCACTCACTCACAACCACCTTAATTGCTCATATTTAGCTCAATATACAATTATATTCCAGGCTACTCAAGTAACTAAGGCAGAAGGATCGTGAGGCTAAAGAGTGAGTTTAAGGCCATCCTGGGCAACTTGAATGGAACCATGCTCCAAAATAAAAAGAAAAATAAATAAATATTGAAAATTGGAACTTATGGGCTGAGGAGATGGTTTAGGGGGGCAAAGTACCTGTTGTATAAATATGAGGACCCAAGTCTGGATCCCCAGAACCCACATAAAAGCCTGATGTGGTAGGTGCACATTGGCAACCTTGGCTGATGAAGCAGAAACAGGCAGATTCTTGGGCTTGCTGCCCATGCTACCCATTCAGTTTAGCCAAATGACAAGCTCTAAGTTCAGTGATAGATTTTTATTATTATTATTATTTTTAAAAAATAAGATGGCGAGGCTGGAGACACAGCTCAGTGGTTAGGAGCACTGAATGCTCTTGCAGAGGACCCAGGTTTGATTCCCAGCAACCACAGGGTAGCTCACCACTGTCTGTATTTCTAGTTCCAGGAGATACAATGGCTTTTTCTGGCCTCTACATGCACCAGGCACACATGTGGTGAACAGATATACATGCTGGTGAGATACCCATACATATTAAATAAGGAGGAGATGACAGAGGCCAGTACCCAAAGTCACCTCTGATCAGTCACAAGCAAACATATCCACATCCACATGCACACAGCACACCACACGCGCGCACACACACACATACACGCACACACACACACACATCTGAAAAGACAAAACTAACCCAGGAGTCTAGCTCAGTGGTAGAATACTTGTCTAGCATGCAGAAGACCTGAGTTCAATAGTACTGAAAGAAAAAAAAAATTCATGCCTAGCAAAGGCTATGTCCCTGGCAGAATGAAACCCTTTCATATCTTGACTCATTAAATGGCAGAGTTCAGTTCACACCCCATTTTACAGAGGAGAAGAGGAGGGTGGGAGAGGTACAGTCTGGTCTTCAAGTTTTGGAGCCACAGATTGGTAGCAAGAGTCCCAGACATTGTCCTTCCCACCTACTCTATTCTTCCACAAACTGTTGCAGAACCCTCATTGTCACCATATCCCCCTTTTTTTGTAGCTGGAAGAAGAGACACAGCCCTTCAGGTTGTGACAAGGAGGCCACCTTTTCCTTGTTCTGCCTCGGGCCGAGCTGAAGGCCACATGCCAACCCGGCTGGAGGAAACTCCAGGCATGGCGAAGGCAGCCCTCGCCAATGTCTTTACTAGGCTCTGGCACAGCACAGCCCTGCCTGGGTGCCGTGCCAGCTCACTACACCAGCAGATTGCTAGCATTCCTTTCCTGCAGGAGCGTCCCAGGGCACCCAGAAAAGGAGAGAAAACAGATGGGGGACCACCCCACCAAGGCCACAGTAGTCCCTGGAGGGAGCTCCCAAATCAGGCACATGGGACTTTCATCAAAGGATGGAGAGAAGTAACAGAGGTGTCTATGCGGCCAGGGATCTTCCTTGATCTGTGTCTTATCTTAGAGAAGTGGGTTCAGGGCATGAGTCAGCTGCTGTAAACCCACTAAGATGTCCCTGTATCAATTCCCTAGCCAGCTTCCCCACTGTGAAAGTTGGGGCCATGGGGAAGAACATGAGAAGAGCCCACCAGAGAGGTTTTTACTTCTTCTTTGGAAGTGAGCAGTGCCCTGGAGTGAGGTGGTAAAGGACTGAGTGAAGATAGAGAGGAGCCTGGGTCCAGGCCTGGAAAGAGTATGGACAGAGAGGCAGAAGGAGATATGTGGGTGAGCTGAGCAGAGGCAAGAAATAGTCTCCTACAGGGTCCAGACAGAGTCAGGAGAAGCTCAGTGGCTAGGGTAGGGTGGTAAGGGCTGCAAAGCCAAGAGGCAGTCACCTGTCATGGGAGCCTCACACACAGACTGTATATAAAGGAAACTGCCCTGAAACCTAGCATTCTAATTGGGGTCAGCATCTACCTAGTTCTTCCTAACTATGTCTGCTATTTTGAGTACCTAAGTTGTGAGTCTGAGGAAAAAAAGAAGTCAGCCTCCCAACACTTAGCTTTAAGTATTTTGTTTTCTTTGTCCTTGGGGTTCTGAGAACCCAGTACTGTCAAACAGTGCTCTGAGCCAATGCCCCCTTGAATCCCCATTTCTGGAAGTTTCTTTGGCCCAGGATCATTTTCCTTGCTCTATTCATGCCTCAGATTGAGTTCCTAAACTCCCAGAATGAGAGAAACCCTCCCACCAGGTGCCAGCAGCTGTAGGGACTTCTGCCCCTCACCACTTCCAGGCAGACAAAGTGTATATATTCTAGATTTCTGGAGACTGAGCAATGAAGGCTGGTCCAAGAAGCCAGCGTTTGCCTTCTTTACAAGCAGAGGCAGTAGAAGGATCAGGCAGCAGCTGCCAAGGCTGCCCACAGCCCGTGCCCAGACTGCACAGACCTGGGAACCTGTGGAGTCCCTGGCTAACTGCCAGACAGCATGTATGAATGTCAGGGGGCAAGGTGGGGGGTTGGGGAGGAGAACTCAGGCTATCCATGCCCCGGCATTAGGCCAACATTTAGAAGGTTGAACTCACCCTGGGCATGATGCCACGTGCCCAGAAACCGGGCATCTGTTGGCACAGTAGCATGTGAAGAATGACGACTCCTACTGATGTCCACCACACTGGGCATCCCTTTCAGCATATTACAGTGGTAGGTCTGATCCTTTCCCTACATAGCATGGAGGATGGGGTCCTCAAGTGTCCCTTTGGCAACATGCCAACCACATACTGTGGGCTATCCCCATTGGCGTTGGGCCGCACATGGAAGGGCTTGGGCACCCTGGTGGACTTCAGCCAAGTGCCAAATGGCTGTCCCTGTTGGCTTGAGGCCATCAACTGGGCACCTATGGGTTTGGGCCCATGGTACCACCTATTTCCTGTAGCAGCCCATAGGACTGCCTTCTTTCTGACACTCCCTACAGACAACCATGGTCCATCATTTTATGGCCCACAGAACAATGTTAGGAATCTTCATAAGATTAGAAGCAATGCAGAAAATTAACATGAATGTTGTCTCCTTCCTGCCTGCCACCTACCTGCCCAATTGCTTCTATTTTCCTGTGTGTTCTAGAAACTTCCTGAACTCCCTGGTTATCTACTGGCTTCTCATTCTCTTTCCTACTCTTTCTTGGCTTCTTCTTTTATTATTATATTATTATATTATATTATATTTTTTTATTTCCCTCTCTTGGTCAGGTTAAAGTGCTCCTGAGGGGTGATTGACAGAGGTTGCCATGGAGACCCTGGCTTGAAAAAAAGCCTTGTTAGTTGCCAACTCTGTGTGTTGTTGTTTTACAACTGTGACCGACTGTCACATGAGAGGGGGACAGCTGGGGGCCGGGCAGTACAAAGGAAATGGCTTTTTAATGGAGTGCCTGGTCTGCTCTTGAAGACTCAATAAAGAGTAGCTGGTGCGTCCCCTTGCTGGGCCCGGCCCAGCACACAGGGCTAGAGGCCTTTTGTTCCTCAGGAGCTGGGATGGGAAAGTTGGGAAAATCAGTCCTGAGAGGTGAAAACAAGAGGCTTCCCCACCCCCCTTCACTGGACAGCTATTTTCTCTCACTCTCAGGGTGCCCTGATGGAGGGACAAAACTCAGTGTCTTGGACAAGCTGCCATGCTGGGGGAGGTGGCTGGGGGAGGGGTGTGCAAGAGAGGGAGGCTGGAGCCAAAGACAGGGAGAAAGAGGAGGGAAGCCTGCCTTTGGCTCCAGGACCCTGAGTGAAAGACGGGGAAACTAGGCCTCTGTGCAGAGCAAGAGGTGATGGGAGCTGAGTTCAGGATAAGTCTGAGCACTAAGGAGAGGCAAGATAACCAGGGAATGCCTCATTTGGGTCCCCAGACTCAGCTGCAGAGCAGTCAGGGAGCATCCTCCCCAGCAGAGAGCCCGGTGAACGCCTTCCATCACTGCCATGCCCACTGCAATGTCACATCAGGTGGGCATTTCAGAGGCAGGAAACAGGCATGGAGAGGATGAACCAAATCAGCCAAGAATGCACAAGACCAGAGTCAGAACGGGAACAGTATCCTTCCAGACAGCAGAAACCAAACTGATGCCTGGACAGGAAGGAGACTTTGGTGGCTGAGGGTAATGTTCTCAGAGGCCTCATGGAGTCCAAACTGCTTTCATAATAACTGGAAGTTACCACATATCTTTTTCAGTGTGGTAGTGGGACAAGGATTCCCAGCAAGAACCAGGCAGTAACAGTCATTACTCTCCTTCACCCGGGTTCCTTTCATCTCACAAAACGATGCCGCAATCATTTATATGTTCCAGGCAGTGCTAGAAACAGTGCTAACCCTTGGTTCTTGAGATGGAGGGTCACAGAGCCCAGGTAGGTCTTCAACTCACTATGCAGCTGGTGATCCTCCTGTCTCCGCCTCCCGGGTGCCAGAATTAGAGATATACAACCATCATGCAGGTTTATGTAGTGCTGGGGACTGAACCCAGAGCTTCATGCATGCTAGGCAAGCACTCAGCCAGTTGAGATGAGTCCCCAGCCCTCTCCCTAAGATTCTTAGGAATGGACAAGGCAAACATGTAAAGCCATTTGGCTGAGCATCCAAGTCCAACGCCTGGTTCAGTCAATGAGAGTGACAGGGAGCAGAAAGCATAGCAAGCCATCTTTTGGGGGGGATACCATTTTCATTTCAAGGGGGTTGGAGAGGCTGACAGTTATTGTCACCAGTGTCAAACGTTAAGCTCTCCAGTGGAAACCAGGCTTTTGGAAAACCTGTATCTACTGGTGACTTTGACAGCGTCCTGATACTTAATAGCTTTTCTGATGAGATCAGAGAAGATATTAACAGCTGTGACTTTTTTTTTTTTAATATCACACAAGGAAAAGCGTCAACGTGGAGAGGTCTCAACGTTCTTCAGTGTCAAGTTACAAATCTCAGATATGGCAAATGAAGTCATTCCAATGGAAGATAGACCAATGGGCTTTGCTGCAATGGAGTGCCCAGGTTCACTGATGCGGTTCCAGATTTCGTACACACTGAAAATCTTGGAGAAAGAGGTACTTGCTGAGCTTTGGTGGAAAAGCAAAAGAGATGCCGTTCTCTGCAAGTGTGCCTCCCTTTCCCCCAGTCATATATGAGCATGCAAAGCAGCATTTATTTTGTTTGCTTGCTTGGGTTTCTGTTAGTTTATTTTGGTTTCTTGAGACAGGGTTTCTCTGTGTAGCCCTGGATGTCCTGGAACTCTGTAGGTCAGGTGGCCTCAAACTCAAGTGTTGTGATTAAAGAAGTGTGTCACCACCTCCTGGCAATGTAATAGACTTTTTTTTTTCTTTGAGATGTATTTATTATGTATACTATGCCTGCACATCAGAAGAGGGCACCAAATCTCATTACTGATGGTTGTGAGCCACCATGTGGTTGCTGGGAATTGAACTCAGGACCTTTGGAAGAGCAGCCAGTGCTCTTAACCTCTGAGTTAAGAACAAGAGAACAAACAAAAATAAATAAACAGAAAGAATTCAAGGTGGGTCAGCACATTCGTGAACCACTATGGGTATAGGCCATGGGGTTGTGTGTGGGGGGTGCCCGGACAATTATCTCATTCCATAATTAATTGGCAAAGCCCTGCTTATCAGAGGCTATTGGGAAATGCCGTCTTCTATGGAGATGCAGGTAGAATACATCTTATTAGAAATGCTTGGGACCAAAAGGGTTTCTGGATTTCAAATAGTTTTGGATTTTGAATGTTTGCATAAGTCATGAGATATGGCGAGGAAGAGACTGACAATAGAAGTGAGATTCATTGTATTCATACGTAATTTACACATACAACCCCCTTCCTCCCTCTCTCCCTCTTCCCTCCTTCCTTTCCTTCATGGAATTATTTTTTTTTAAATATTTATTTACTTACTACTTTATAGGAATAAACTTTTAATTCCAGCACTCGGAGGCAGAGTTAAGTAGTTCTCTGGAACTCCAGGCAGCCTGGTCTATATAGAGAGTTCCAGGCCAGCCTGGGTAACGTAAAGAGTTGCACATCAGCCAGGGCTACATAGAGCCTGTCTCAAAAGAGTTTCTTCTAACTAAATCAAAAAGAAAAATTGTATGAGTCTCCACGTGGCTGCACATGCCACCGTGAGCATGTGGCAGTAAGTAGACAAATTCCTGACTCTCAGGGGTAAGAAGTCCTTCCCTTCTCCTCTGTGGGTTTTGGGGATCTATCTTAGGCTTGGGTTTGACAGCAAGCACCTTCACTGCTGAGCCATCACACCAACCCTTTTCATTGATTGATTGATTGATTGATTGATTGATAAGGTCTCATGTATCCCAGGCTAGCCTGAAACTCATTGTACAGTAGAGGATGACCTTGAACTCTGACCTACCTACCTCTGCCAGTATTAAAAGTCTTCACCACCACAACCAGTTTATGCAATGCCCGGCATAGGACTCAGGGTGTCACAGATACCAATTGGGCTACATCACCAGCAATTTTATTTTGCTCATAAATTTTTAATAATTTAAAAATTTGCTTATAGTTTTGCCCATCATATTATTTTGTTGTTTTGCTTTTTTGAGACAGGGTTTCTTTTATAGCCCTGGCTGCCCTAGAACTCTCTGTAGACCAGGCTGGCCTTGAACTCAGAGATCTGCCTGCCTCTACCACTCAAGTGCTTGGATTAAAGGGGTGTCGTCGTCCCCACACACACTGGTTTTTGTTGTTGTTCATAATATAATTCTAAATGCTCTACCTTTAGGCTAGACACCTTGCATAAAGCCAGGGGGGAGTTTTCCACTTTGAGCATCATGGAAGCACTCAATTTAGACTATTTTCAGACTTGAGATACCCGATCTTTATCACCTGGCAGGATGGTAATGGTGGAGAGCGCAAAGGCTTAGGCAGACCAGATGCTATAAGCTACTCACTATTATTAAAAACATCACCTTGGGCGAGTGGGCCAGGTCCACTCTTAACTTGATCCCTTCTAGTTTCCTAGGGGAGGGCAGTAGCAGCTGAAGCTGATGGTGAGTAAACCCATCCACCCCAACAGGACTGAAAAGGAGCTGGGGTCCTGCCACTAGTGTGTAACTCACAGCATGCCCTGGGCCCTTTCCCAGACATGTGCTAATTATCTACCCCTCTATCCTTGGGGAACCAGGCTAGACAGGAGCAAAGTGACTTCAAGGCTTTTTGCTCCATACCGCCTGGGAAAGTTAATGGCCCTCAGCCCCAACCTGGGCGCTAGGGGAGAGATGTGGAATTTTCCAGAAAAACTTCAAAATCATCAGTCAGAGGAGAAAACATTTGAAAACTGACCCTGAAGAGAGAAAAGAGCTCCAGGTTTTCGGTTATCACCAAGGTGGTGGTGGTTGGTGGGGTGGGGTGGTGGCCCTGGCTCGGGACATAGAAGCCAAAGTTAAGGGTTTGCATCATACACAAGGCTCCCAGGATGAGACCTAAACTTGGCCTGGTCGCCTACGCTACCCTTGTCCTGTGGGAATCAGAAAGACAGGGCCTTGACTACCAGGTCTTCCTGCACACACACCTGCATATCCCACAAACTTACTAAAGATGCCCTTGTACAAGAGGCTTCTGAATCTGGGCTCCATAAGGGCAGTGGCAGGCATTCTCCACACTCACTAGGCAAGTCCTGCTCGGGGGGGGGGGGGGGGGGCACTAAGACCTGAGGCTGTGGAGACACCCCTTCTCAACCTCAGGAAATCCAGAGAGGCTTTTGGGAGGAGGTGGCCTCTCTTCTGAGACCTAGAAGATCTATCTGCTTGTGGTGTAGTCAGAGGGAGCTTGGACTCTGAGGACACATTTGGGTTTGAATTCTCTGCTGTGGCTTCCTAGCTTGGAATGTGCACTATGGCCATCTCAGATAAAATAGGATTTGACATTGGTAGCTACTTTAGAGGATGAGGGATTCAGCAAAATTATGCATCTAAAGAGGCCTTGGCACGAACTGTACACTCAATAAATGTCAGCCACCAGTTTATCACCATGCAGTTTGCTTAGGTTCAACTCCAACAGGTGCATTTGGGCTAGATCTCCAGACTGACCGGAAGCAGGGAGAGGACAAGCCCAAAGTAGGTATAACTTTATCTTCAGCCCTTATTCTTAGAGCACAACCCCTTGGACGCAGTGGGTGACCATCAGGGGTGGCGACCACTCCACCTTCCTGGGCCGTGGACTTGAGGAGTGTGTCTTTGGCACTGCAGCTTGGGAAGAAGCAGGCAAAGAAGAAAAAAAAAATTCCACGGCCATGCCCTCCCCTGAAAAAAAAAAAAAATTCTAGGAAACAAAATACAACGACATCTTTTTATTTTGTTTTTTTCGGTAATTATACTAAAGATGAAAAACTCATAATAAACATCTCCCAGTCCCCACCTGCTAACAGTAATTATAATAGACTCAACAATAAATGGTAAAGCAGGGCAGAGCTGCATCTCGGGAATTCTCTAGGGCGTGTGGATTAGCTCGGAAAGCCTGAATGATTAAAATACACTAATTAAAATTTTGTGTTCCTTGGTAACTCGTCTGCCTGGGCCCCTGGTGTTGGCAAAATGGGAATTAACGTGACAAAAGCAACACAGAGGGTTTTTGTTTTAAATAAAGAAAAAGGAGAGAGAGAGAGCGAGAAAGAGAGAGAAGGGGAGAGGGAAACGATCTATATAAACAAGTTAGACACGGGAGAGAAGAAAAGGAGGTGGCTTTGACTCCTTCTGTCAAGATACCTGGGACAGGAAAGTCTGAGGCAGAGTTAGAACTGACGAGAATCCTTCCGCATCCCCATGATCCTGCGGGGGATATGGGGGCATATGTCCAGGGGCCACTGTTTAAAAACAATTACTGGAGAGACGGGGATGTGAAGCCGAGAAGCAGAGGCTGCAGGGGCCCACCCAGGTCCGACTTTTTCCAACCACATTCCTCTAGGGCGGCCACATGCCCGAAGCTCCCTGCCCATGGCCAACGGGACCCTGAGAGGACGCAAGGGAGCTTCTATCCCATTGCAGTTGCACAAAAGAAATTGAACACTTTTGAGTTGCCCTTAGCAACCTAATTGCATCAGTACATTGCACACAGGAGCCAAAGTAACTGAATTTTGATGAAAAGACGGCGGTAATTTACGGCATCACAAAATTAGTTGTCATGGCGACGGGTTAATTACATCTCAAATTAACAATGCAAGTGTGGTGAAATTAAATATAAATCATATTTTCTGCATAAATTATAGGGGTTGATTAGACCGGGGCTCTGGGAGAGGGAAAGGTTGAGCCGCCACGGGCCCCAAGCTGCATTCTGAGCTGACTAGAGAGGCGCCTGTAAACGCGGGCACGGACCGGGAGCTCGGGGAGGGGACTTGGGACCGTGGAGTCAGGCGCCAGGGCTGCCTGGGCGGCCTCCCTCTGCTCTCACTGCCACTCGCAGGCCCAGCCCGGGCTCCATGCAGCGCCACGGCTGACCCTAAAGTTTGCTTCTGTTCGGATCAAACTTTGGCTGGGGGAGGGGGTGGGCTGAGTGCCAGGGACAGTAGCTCTGTCTTCACCCCCTCTCAACTCCTGCTTTCTACATTCTGAGCTCTCTTTTGGAGAGTCACTGCAGTAGGCCAGTTTAACCCTCAGTCCTCTCTGTTAAATGGGGTCAAATAGTTTTCAAGTCATGGACATCTTAGACATCGAAGGACAGGTCCTGTGCAACCCAGCAGGCAAGTAGTAGGTGGCTCTGTGCCATCAAGTGGACAGTGTGAGCTGTAGGTACCTAGAGGCAGAGGCCTTGTGGTTATGGGCAGCTATGGGCACATTTGGTTGAAATGTGCTTATTTAGCCAGCTCTCTCTCATCCAGCAACGGTATCAGTGACAGCCTCTCGACCACCAAGACCTTCCTTCAGTGGGGAAGAACTGAAGAGTTAACAGCAGACATTAAGAAGCTGAGTCCAGATAGTCCTGAGCATTAAGCCTGGCAGCTAACCACCGGGATATGGGTGATGTCCCTGATGCCCATATCCAGGTCTTAACCTGTTGCAAATAGGCAGTATATCCAGCTCTGCATGGAGCTGGGTCTGGTACCCAGCCCCCATGCCATCCCCTGCCAGGCAGATTCATCAGAGTAGCTGATTGCCAATTGCTTGAGAGCAGTGGTTCTCAATAGTTTCTCATGTTGTGGTGACCCCCACAATCATAAGTTAATTTTTGTTGCTTTAACGTAAATAGTGAATATATGAGATAGCTGGCTCCAGGTGGGTCGTGACCCATAGGTTGAGAACCATTGTTCTACCCTGTCTCTTACATTCCTGGTTCAATGTCTTAGAAGCTGAATAACACAAAAGGGGTCTCTGAGATCCTGATGGCCAAGCATTATCTAGACAGAGGTCTCAAGAACCACAAATCAGAACTAAACTCAAGAGAGCAAGTCACTCAGAAACTGGGTAAATTCCTGCGGTTCTCAGGCCCTTCCATGGGTAAGTCAGATTCAACAGCCTAGACAGGTCCAGACTTCTGTCTGCCCTTAGCCTACTGCATCAGGGTTCCAATTCTAGCAGGCCCAGGTCCACCCTCAAATATTTCCACATTGCCTTTAACCCTATTTTGATGATGGGGAAACTGAGTCTTGGGAGGTGAAGACACTTTCTAAGAAAGGGCAGATAGCTGAGATTCAGCCCACCCCTGAGTCTCACTCTGAACATACAATGGCCCCCTCTCAAGGTCGCATCAGCACCATGCCAGGCCGTGTGAGAAACACAGGAACAAATGAGCTACAAGTCTGCCCATGCAGAGTTCCAGCAGGGCACACAGGGTCAAGCAAGCAGCCCCAGCTCCACATGTCCAATCCATCACCATAGGACAGTAGTAATGGAGGCAGCAAAGCAAGACAGGGGTCAGCCTGGCCTCATGTAGGAGGTGGCTAGGCCTTGCAGGTGTCTCCAAGGTGGTAAGCTGGGCTAAGTGCCCAGTGAGGCTGAGCCATGCTTCACCTGGCCCAGGTGCGAGGAATTTCCTGAGGCTTCCACAGAGACAGGGTGAAGGGAGGAAGCAGAGGCCCTTGGCAGTCTCCCTGACCACGGATGTGCATGTGCAGCTCATGAATATTTCAGTGACCATTTATTTATCCCTGTAACATCCAGCTGCTGGGGCCAGGGACCCAAGGTGGATAAATATAGCCACTGGCGGATCAATGAGGCATCCGCTCCCCTGCGCCAGCCACATCCATTAGGCCCCTCGTTCCCACAACCTGCTGGCTGGGCACCTTGTCCTGCTCAATTGGTTTCCGATTTTCATTAGTGGTAGAGGCACAGCCCCTCTCCAACCCTGGGTGTCCCCCTTTACCTCCTTTGGATCCCTCCCCCCTTGGGCTGGGCATGGAGTCTAAGGCTGCTGTCAGCTTCAAGGGCCCTATCTGAAATCCCCGCCCACCAGAGTAGGGAATCAAGGCGCGGTGTTGAGTTTAGTGGCCAGACCTCACTTCCTGTGGGCAAAGAGGGTGATGGGGCTACGATACAAGAGCTGGTCAAAAGTATAGGCCAGGTACAAAATGCTGGGGCTCTTGACGGCACACCCTGAAATTTCTGTGTGATCCTCATATCTAGAAGAAAGGTGCCTATGGGAGAGTTACCTGGAAGTAAGGATTGGGGTTCCCTGGTCTGCCACAAGAGGACTCTCAGCTCCATTAGTCAAAACTGTTCCCCTCAGCTGCACATTGCCCACAAGCCACACCTCCTCATCTCCTCACCTAGGCCAGGCCCCTACTTCCTGCCTGCCATCCCAAGCAGCCTGGAGCTCCTTAACTGAGTCTGAGACTGTGTTGTGGATAAGCTGAGGACATCTACAGATGGCCAAATAAAGCACAGAGGCTACTGCGTATAGTCAGGTAGTGACCCTAAGGACACTAGCTCAGCCTTGGCAAGCTCTGACCCCCTTTCATTCACTCAACAAATACTCACTTGACACCAACCATG
This sequence comes from Phyllotis vaccarum, assembly GCA_033318265.1. Taxonomy (NCBI): domain Eukaryota; kingdom Metazoa; phylum Chordata; class Mammalia; order Rodentia; family Cricetidae; genus Phyllotis; species Phyllotis vaccarum. Next base: position 60,436,517 of record JARWLC010000003.1, on the reverse strand, counting down.
TGCCCAACATTGTCCCCAGCATCTGAGGGTCCAGCTATAAGCAAGGCGGATGCCAATCCCCCTTTTTATACAAGACAAAAATGGAAATGATTTAAGGGAGGACTAAGGATCAAAGGGACAAATAAGAAGCTTCTAGAGGACAATAAAACAAGAGTATGTGGGGAGACTTTGGATAGTGACATTGAGGAGGTGACATTGGAATAAATAGAGACCTAAACAGTCAAGGGAACATGGCAGCCTGGGCCTTCCGGCTCAGGAATGTGGCAAGAAGGAGGGGACAGAGCAGAGGCCACCAGGGAGAAAGGAGAGAGTCCATCTACCCGCTCCTTTAGTGCCAAACGGCTAGAGGCCCAGGGCAGTAGCTGGCAGCATGGGCGTCTACAGTGGGCTTGTAGCAAAAATGTGGCCTGGGTAGGTAAGAGGAGAAAAACCCCAGATGGGGGAAGACAGGGGCTCGCAGAGGCCCAGGGACCAAGCCCACAGGCATGCTGGTGATAGACACAAGCCCCTCCCCCAGAGACACTGCTGGGACAGGCTAACTTGGGCTCCTGTGTACACTAGGAAGCTACAAGACCATGGCGACAAGACCCAGCCAGGGCTTCCCAGCCCCTTAGCTCACAGTGAAGCAGTTCCTGATGGGCAGAGCTTTGACCCAGCTAGATGGAGACACAAGGGCTGTAGGTGCAAGGGAAGGATCAAGTATAAATCCCAGAGGGAGAGGGAGGCAGGCCTGTGCCTTTAAAAGAATTTTCATTTAAAGGCTCTTCTCTCTTCCACCATTTCAGTGATCTATATGCAAATATGCTAATGCATGCAAATTAAGACACCACTTTTAGTCCCAATTTAATAGAAAGCATTAAAATACCATTTTTTTTTCCAAAAAACTCCATATGCATGAAGGAAGGTTTTTTTCCCCCCCTCTTTTTTTTTTTTTTTTTTTTTTTTTTTTAACTTTTCGTTAAAGTCACATTCCGGCAGCAATTTTATGCTGTCAAAATGTTCTCAACAAGGGGAGATTTGACTGGCTTCTCCAGGAGCCAGTAACAAGAAGCTTAGGTGCAGTTTCTCTCTCTTTCTCTCTCTCTCTTCCTTCCTTCTTCCTTCCTTTCTCTCTCTTTCTTTCTTTCTTTTTTAATTTTGCTTAGGATTTTGGGCTAAGAGGGAAATGGGAAGGCAAGTCACTTAGGTGTTTCTCGGAAAGTCTTGCAGGCCAGGATCCCATTTGTTAGATGCACGAAACTTCCAGGCAAGAAACAACTGCAGCACTGAGATACTGTGGGTCACTCTTCTCTCCTAGCAAGGGTACAGGTGAAGCTTGTATGTGACACTCACCATATCACTGCTAGGGACAGCTTCTATGGGTTCAGGGGTTCTGGCCATGAGCATACCAAGGCCAGGACAGTTTGGTGAGGACAGGGGCAGGGCAGGGAAGGGTGAGGAGTGCATATCCTGTGTTGGAGCATAGCACAGCAGCTATGTACTGTACTTTAGGACTATTTTCACCATCTATCAATTCTGTAATTAAGTGCAGTGTCTTCCACTAGGGTCAGCAGATCATTTCCAGAGCCTCCTCCAAAGGCCATACTGGCCACACAGCGTTCCTGTGACTTATCTTTCCCCTAAATGGTCTTCATTAGAACAGCTGTCTGTCCGGCAGCACTTGAAATGCTCAGGCTACAGTTTGCCCCAAAAGTCCTGGACAGAGTGGGGCCAGGTTATTGTGGAAGACACAGCAATCCATCTCTGTTTCTCTGGGCAGTACTTCTGGACCATCCTGGCATACGTATTTTGCCAGCTCCTCCATAGTTCCCAGAGTTTCCTTCTTGGGTGAAGTTAAACCACTGAAAACCTCAGAGGACCATAAAGTGCCCCTTGTGGACAAGGTACCAGTCCTATGTAACAGCTCTCTGAGTGTGTCTTCACTTTGAGGCTATGGTGGACACTGACTCTTCACCTTCTGGAAAATCACCCCATTTGCCCAGCACCAGCTGTGAAGTCTGCCCTCAATGGATCCTCCCCTCAAAGGCTCTAAAGCAGAAGCAGGATCAATCCTGTGTCACCAACCAGAAAAGTGAGACCCAGAGAAGTAAGCCACCTGCTCTACACCTCACTGTGGATCAAGTGACTGTGAGCCCCATGTCTCTTCGCTGCCAGAACCAGCTGGATGTTTAAGAGTCAGACTCGTTCTATCCATCTCAGTTAAGTACCTAAGCCAGGCGGTGATGGCACATGCCTTTGATCCCAGCATTGAGGAGGCAGAGGCAAGCAGATCTCTGTGAATTCCAGGTCAGCCTTGTCTACAGAGCAAGTTCCAGGACAGCCTGGGCTACATTAAAAACAAACAAACAAAACCCTTCCGCCGGCCTCACTCCACTCCAGGTACCGCCCCATCCAGAGCCTCAGCTCACCATCCATATAATGGGAGAGAAAAATCCCAGCCATCCATAGTACCTTCTGGCCCCATCTGTTCACCACTGCAGAACAGATGGGGGAGAAGATAGTGTGGGGGGAGGTCTCCCTAGGCTAAGGCAGTGATGCAAACTGCTTCCCTGGGGCCTCACTGCTCAGGAAGGAAGGAAGGAAGGGGAGAAGGGGGAGAGAATGAGAGAGAGGGGAGGAGGGGGAGGGGAGGAAGGGGAGGGGAGAAGGGGGAAGGGAGGGGAGCAGGGGGGAAGGAAGAGGTTGAGGAGAGGAGGGGGAGGGGGAGGAGAGCAGGGGGAAGGAGGAGGGAGAAGGGAGGAAGGGAGAAGGAGGAGGGGAGAAGGAGGAGGGGAGAAGGAGGAGGGAGAAGGGAGGAGGGGAGAAGGAGGAGGGGAGAAGGAGGAGGGAGAAGGGAGGAGGGGAGAAGGGAGGAGGGGAGAAGGAGGAGGGAGAAGGGAGGAGGGGAGAAGGAGGAGGGAGAAGGGAGGAGGGGAGAAGGAGGAGGGGAGAAGGAGGAGGGGAGAAGGAGGAGGGGAGAAGGAGGAGGGAGAAGGGAGGAGGGGAGAAGGAGGAGGGGAGAAGGAGGAGGGAGAAGGAGGAGGGAGAAGGAGGAGGGAGAAGGAGGAGGGAGAAGAAAAGTCTACAAACAGGAGGCTGAGGAAGAGAAATTGAAAACACTGAAGGCACTTAATAAGAAGCAGAAAAAAATACTTAGATTGTGCCTTTTAGGGCTAGTAAGAATAAAACCACATTCTAGAAAACTATTGGAAGGAGGAGAGGGATGGAAGGATCGAAATCAAAGCTTCAAACCACTAGAGCTGTCTGGGACCAGGTTTGAAGGGACAGGTAACAGACACCGAATGCCTAGGACCCCACACACTGGTTCTGGGCCTGAGCTCTGGCCTGAGGTGTAGGGAAGGCAGATGTACAGCTCTCTCCAGCACAAATGAAAAAGGTGTGTGTGTGGGGGGGAGAGCAGGCTGGCATGATGGAACCCGTCAAACAGAGCACAAGCTGGGGAAGAGAGAGAGAGAAACCCAACCACCGAAACTCATCCTGAGCTGAGAATCCACACAGAGGGAAACGATTTCCCCATCAAACCAGTTTTATTGGATATAAATATCTAATTATTCATACCAGGACCTGGAATACCAGACATTTTGCAGTTTTTATAACAGGTGTAGGAGTCTTTACAAACGACTTTATATATTTATATATATTTATATCTTTTAAAGCTATGTATTAACAAACCTGATTTAACAAATCTGATTTAACAAACCTGATTTAAATTTCATCTGAATTATATTTTGCTTACTGGGTAGGTTTTTGTTGTTGTTGGGTTTTTTTGGTTTGTTTTGGTTTTTGTTTTGCTTTGTTTCCCAAAACGCAGAAAAGCACTAGAATGTTCTGTTACTGTTTGTTTGCACCCTCTTTCTTGGGGTGGAAGGTTATCTTCTGAGAAGCAGTGTACTAAAATCAGAAGGAATAAGGGTCCCCCTTACTGCCCTGCGGTGCTATCTGCACCAACCCCTCCCTCCCAACTCTTTATAACCACAGGGTCCACAGCTCTGAGTCAATACTTCATCTGGGACACAAACCCTCCGTCCCAAACAGACAAACAGAGATATTGACTTTTCAGAGAGCCCACAATTACATGCCACACAACTCCTGTGTCAGCTTTTCACAGAACAAGAATCAAGGATGAGGATAGCAAGCCACAGCTGGGTGGACAGGTCAGAAAGGTAGGAGGGGTCAGAGGAAGTTGGCTTGCAGGGAGCTGAGTGACTATCATCTGGAGGTCCTCTTCACCTAGAGTTTGTTTCTCTCTCTAAATGGTTTTAAAGAGACGGTGACTTCTCAACCCTGACACCAGGTTTGCGGCCATATCTTTCTGTTCCCAACTCTGTAGAGCAGAGAGGTAACCTATTCCAGGCAGGCCTGAGCCCATGGTATCTCCCAGCCCTAAGCCAGTCTCCCAGCACCTCTTGAGGTACTTTCTCTCCACTCATAGAAAACAAAGTTGAAAGTCTCATCTTCAGGCTTTCCACTACAAAGGCTGAGAAATCTGTCTAGGCAACAGAGGGGGTGGCTGAGGCATAGAGCTGTGTGATCTCAGGAGCATCTAAGCAAGATGTCCAGTCAACAGCCTGAGTGAGGGGCTGAGAGAACACACAGTAAGTGCCACAGAGGCCGAGGCCCCCAAACAGGAGTCCCTGAAGCTCCTGGAGTGCACTGAGCCCTCAGGGCAGTAGGACACTAAGAGCCTTGTATAAACCAGAGGATCCATCCCAGAGGACACTGGGAGCATTCAGGGTCAAGGCAAACCATTCCTTGAAGCTCAAGGGCCAAGGGACGCATTTGACTTTGACTGATATTTAGGGAGACTTCAGCCAGGGGCTGGCTGTCCCCATAGACAGTGAGAAAGAAGCTGCACGTCGAAATGGCCCACTCAAGCTTATTGATTCATAGAAAGGGCTCCAGGTTAAGGAGAGCCTGGAGCCTCACCGGAGCCCCTCCAGAGAATGCCCACCATCCTCTACTTGGAGACCCATGCTCAGGGGGATGGGCTGGGGCCAGGGGAGCCGAGAACAAACAGCAACCACAGGAAGAGTTGAGCATTTCAATTATTCATATGCCAGATGGATTCTTTTCCTGCCTTTTTTTCTATAAAAATGAGGAGGGAGGGAGTTGGTCTCACAACAGTCTCTGAAATGGGGAGAGAAGGGGTAGGGAACACTAAAATAGAAATCAAGCCCCCTCTGTGTCCTTCCTGAGCCCCAGAGACCCCCAACATCCCCAAGAGCAGGGCAGGAGGGACCCAGGGTTTTCTCTGTCAGGGACCAGAGTTGCCCTTTAGGTTTTCCCACAAGCAGAGAGCAAAAAGCCAGAGAAATTGTTGAGGAGAGGGAGAGGGAGGGTGAGAGAGAGGAGCTGAGAGCTCAGGGGGGAGAGGCAGAGGGGGGCAGAAGAGGGTTCTGACCTTCTGTGAAGGATATAAAAAATCCAGCCGCCTCAGGGGACACCCAACTATCTAGCATATTGCTGTTAAAATGTCTGCAAAATTTAATACACTTGGCATGCCATCTAATCAGTCCTTGGAAACTCGGGCACTCTCGTCCTCCAGTATTCTAACTGCCTCAGACCTTACATCTGGGGGACTCCCCTCCCACCTTGTCCCCCAAATAAGACAGAGTTGTTCTCACCTCATAAAAAACAGTTACTCTGCCTTTTAGAGCATATTCCATTCCTACACATGTCCAAGGTTCAGGATTTAGAGAGACTTTTAGAGAGAGTCAGGTATATAGGAGAGAGTCTAGGTAAGGTCCCGGGCCAGGACTCTGGTATCCAGATTTCTTAGACTATGGTTAAGTATGTAGTGACAAGGGAACATGTTTTCACTCTGTTCAGGGAAGCCAACAAGAGTCATCTATCCTCACAGCTCTTATTTAATCAGCTGCCTGGAACACAGGAAAGCCATATCCTCCTGGCTGGATGTGGACACCTATCCATTGCCTACCTCCCTCACACCCCAGGATATAACATAGACTTTAACACAGGTCCAGCCCCATACCCATCTATCCATCTATTCATCCACCCACCCATCCACCCATTCATCCATCTACCCAGTCATCCACCCATCAAGATCCAGATACTCCGACTCTCCAAAGGCTATCTAAGAAGTTTCTAGATCTATTTAAAAAAATGAGCTGCCTTACCTTCAACCTGCAACACAGCAATCACAGCCTACTATGACCGGATATTTTTGGCAGGCCACCACTTGCTTTGGCTTAACAAAAAGAAACCTCACATAACTGCTTGATGGGACTAGGAAAATGACTCCCCAAAGATTCCCCTCCACTCTAAGAAAACAGAGTTCTTTTCCAATCCCCTTTGCCCATTTCTGATTTCCTTGTCTCTGACCTAAAGCCTCGGGGCCTGGGTTTGGATCCCAAGGCTCTGCCCCCTCTTAGCAAGTAACATCAGAAAAGCCACTAATTATCTCTGACTTATAGGGCTTGGCTATGAAGTGGGGTACTTGCACCTGTTCATACAATGGCTAGACAAATCACGGAGGAAAAGGGTCAAAAGCTTTGAAAACTTGACCACATGCTCCTGGTAGAGCTCAAGGTGTGTTAATGAAGATAAATGAGGCTGGATTGTACCAGGGCTGGTGCTGGTGGCCTCCTCCCACCCCACTGAGCTGTGGCAAGACATAATGCTTACAAAGAGCATAGAAGCCTCAGGCATGCCCACCCCTACCCCCGCTCACAAGTGAAGAAACTGGGACAGAGTCAACAGATGACCTACCTGTTGTCACAGAGTTCCCTTAGGCAGAGCAAGGCGAGGACATACTGTTCCCACTGTCCAGGCCTCTGCCCTGGCCAAGGGACATGAGATGGGGGTAGTGACAAGGAGGCAGGAACTGGAAAGGGACAGTGGGGAAGGTATGGAGAGCCTCTGTCATTTGTACACGCATACTAATACAAAGACACACACATACACTAATACATGCACGTAGACACACACTAATACACACACACTAATACACACATACACTAACACGCAGCACACACACACGCACACTCACGCACACATGCACACACGTACACACACAATGAAATTAAAGTGAGAACTTAGCCAATAAGAAAATCCTATCCCATTCCATCGAAACTTATTTTAGGGCAGAAGGTAATTGCCAAGGCTTCAAATAAAAAGCCAACTACGGGCTGTAAATGGCTCCAAGTCTTTAATTAGACCCCAAGGAAAAAAAGCAAACAGTTGCAAAAAGAAACCGAAAGTAAGTGAAGCTTCCTGAAGGGAAGACGCAGGACCCCTCCTGCCTTCACCCATCCCAAAGGCCTTCCACTGTGGCTGCTCTGCCTGTGGCTGACATTGGGAAAGTACGCTTAACAAACAGGTTAGCAGTGTCCATTTTGGAGGCAGATATGGAGTCAAACTTGTCTTATACCCCAAAAGAGTCCCAGCCCTGTCCTAGGACTTCTTCTAGGGTCTGCCTATCTATGTCCCAGCCTACCAAAGCTGACCTCTTGTTGGACACATTAGGCCTCAGGGAAAAGTGAGATATTTCTACTACCCTTGGATGTGAGGGAGTGAGGGAAAAAAAATGGAGTGGCCTTGACTCACTTGAAGTCCTGTGTATCTAAGGCACAGGCCCAGCTCTTTGGCCACGGTATTGTCTGTCATTCCCTGGGGTTTCTCTTCCTTACTGTGAGAGTTCTTTCTTTTCAGTCCCATGTGGCTGGGTGGCCCTAGGGAGCCACAGACAAAACACGTAACCCCCTGGCTTTTTCTTTTTGATTTCCCTCCCAAGCACATATAAATGTTCAACAACCCTCAAGGTGATGGCATGGCATGGGGGCCACCTGTAGGTTATGCCATTTCACTGAAACAAGGCAACTTCCCATCAGGCACCCTGCTCCTAAATCCCTGCCCAATCCCTGTCCTTGGAAAACACAGAGGGCCTATACTGAACGTGGACTGGGAAGGAAGTGTAACTTACCCTTGGGAAGGCAATGGCTGCAGAGGGAAGAGTGGAAACACATGTTCTCATCTCTCATAGGTTGATCCCACTCGGGGGTAACCGCTCCACAGGTTAGGGAACTAAACGAGCTAGTCTAGTATCTGACAAACTATGACAGAAGCCATAGCCCAGTTCTACGTGTTGCTTAGTTGAGGGATGGATAGTGAGGTGGGCCAAGAGGCAGATAAGGAGGAGGTCTCACGGGAGTCAGGGTGACAGCCACCCCTCATTGGGTATCTAAGTGTGAAGCCGCAGGCGTTTTAGAGAACACATCCTTGCAACTAAGGACATTGTGCCCATTTCACGGAGAAGGCAACACAGCCAAACAAGTGTGAAGGAGTAGCCACGCGTCTACAAAATGGTGAGTCTGCATTATTACACAGGGTGGCCAGTCCTAAAACCGTCCTTCCCGTTACGCTCCTGACCACTAGTGTTTCCTGCTCTGGGCTCTCTGATGGTGACTAGAATGCACGTGCCTGGATCAGCTGAAATAGAATGCAGTGAGAATCATGACTTTGCTGTACCACTCACCAAGCCACCAAACTGTGCTGTGATAGCCAAGACCTACACAGTCATTACGTAATAGGAGAAATGGGTAAATCAGACCTCTCAAATGGTGGCTACTTATCTCCCTGGGCTTAGAGGCAGGAAGTGAGAACCTTCTTTGGCCATTTCTTTTTTCCCTGCTCATGGAGTTAGGAGAGTAGGCCCCCTGGCAGACAGTAGACGGCTAGCCACATATGACCAAAACAATCCCAATAGAGCAGACCCAAGACAAGAGTCTTGTTTGTGGTGTAGAGGTGAGAGGCTCAGCAGGGCTCTAATTTCTTCTCTTACTTTCAGCTGATTTGTCCAGGAGGCTGGAGTGGGGAGGGGTTGGGGGCCTGAGGGTGGAGTTGGGAGGGGTTTGCCCTTTATGTTCAGAGATGTTAAGAACAGCCCAACAGCCATGGTACTGTACATGGGGTACAACCCTACCCCAAACAAATGAGGCTCAGCTGGTCCTCCCTCCAGTAGGTCTCTTGTGGATATGAGATGGCACCAGAATTGCAGATCTTCTTACAGTCACGTGTCCCTACACAGAAGTGTCACACTAATAGAGCATGTGTCCCATAGGCAGGGAGTTCAGAAAAGGCAACATTAAGCAAAGATTGGAGCCTCTGCCAAGAGAAGTCCTGGAATCTCTATGGCTCAGGAGCCAGGGATGACCTCCCTCCACAACAAGTCTTGTCTCTGAGGAGAGTGTACCAAAGGAGGGACTTCAGCAGCTGTGTAATATGAGCCCCAGATGGTGATGTCACTTGGCTACCCTGGGCATCATTCCATTTTAGTCTGTCATTCTTATTATTTTGAGATGGTCTCCAGCATCCCAGGCTGGCCTAGAACTTGCTATGTAGCAGAGGAATGACCTTGAACTTAAGATTCACCTGCTTCTACCTCCTAAGTGCCAGGATTGTAGGCACGCACCACACCTGCTTACAAATTGCTGGGAACTGAACTCAGAACTTCATGCAGGCTAGGCAATCACTTTCCCAACTGAACCAGCTCTGATGGGCAAAGAATGCTGACTTTTTTTCTCTCTCTTTTTTTCCTCACTGTAAAATGAAGCTGAATGGGACGCCCCTGCCATGACCAAAGCTACCGCACATGCTCAGTAATAGCCCCGAGCATAGACTATGCTAGTTGAACTCACACCGCTGGGGCTGCTACTCTTCTCACAGGCATCATGATTCTAAAATTCCAGAGACTTTCTTTCAGATTGGGTTTCCAGGAAATGAAGGGAGACTGGTTAGTAGCCTAGAAAGCTATCATTTCTAAATTCTTTATCCCTTGAATCAAAATGAGTAGAGGACAGGGGAGATTTGCTTGGAAACCATGTCTGGCCACTCTGTGTAAACCCCAGTGACCTAGAAGTGGCCAGAATAGGCTCCAAGACACATGAACCCGAGCATAAGCAGATGGAAGGTGGTCACGTGACTGGACCTTCCTGGCCCCATCTTTTAGAGGATGATCTTTGGGGTGAAGCCTATTTATCTAGGGCAGCAAGGGTTAACACTGGGGCTGGCAGAGGCCAGGCAGCACGGAGCACTCCCTGTTTATTAATAAGCTATTTATCACCAGCTTTGCTTTTAATGCCATTTGGGCTTAATGTCGTTAATGAAATATAAATACCCACACTAACGATGTCGGTCAGAGGCAGCACGGGCAGCAGACGGCTCAAGAACCAGGGCCAAACCGCTGGGCACGCTGGGGAAGAGGCTGAGAGCTCGGGAAGCAGCGGAAGAGGTTCCTACCAGCTCGCTGCCCCCACCCCCTTCTGCTCTCACTGCAAGACTTCCAAGTTGGCAATGCTGGGAAAGGCTGGGAGGAGGCTGCCCAGGGGTTTGGGGAGCGGAACCCTTCCAGGGTGAGGATGGTATTAACTCCTACTGCACAGAGCCCAGCCCAGAGAGCTCCCACCTTGGGCACTGCCCTCCTGGCATCAGGCCCCTTGGCTGCTGGAAGCTGGACTTCCACCAGCTGGCTGCAGGCCCTACTTACTACACTGAGCTCCCTGACCACGGGGAACAGAGCCAGGGTGACAGAGGTCACAAGAGGGAGCAGTTAGGATTCCATGGAGTTTTCCAATAAAGATTTCAATTCTGGCACCCAGAAGGACGTTCTAGATAGCTCAGCTCTTTGGATGGCCTGCCCTTCCTGAAGCTGACATAGGGCTGCTTGGTTGTAGTAGGATTCAGGTGCTAGCTGACAAGGAATATATATATATATATTTGGGAGTGGGTGTCCAGAGGCTAGAAGATGGGTATTTCTGATCAGTGCTCAGAGGCCTCCCAAGGTGGAGGTAGCCCTCCAGAGCAGGCTTCCAGCCTTAATTTGATCTTGCCTCTTCTCCATTCTTAGCCATGCCTGCCCACCTCTCTTTGGGCTTAAAACAGAGCCCATAGCATCCAATACAAATCATCCCCAGGAGCTTCAGGTCTACTCTCAAGAGACGTTTGAAGCCAGTCCCTGAATAACAGACTCTCTGGGGAGAAGTGACTACTGCACACTGTCCCCGGCCCAGGGGTCACAGAGGCCCCTAATGGGACTTACTCTCCCACACATCCAAGGAGAACTTGGACCCAAAGAGGTGATCTTTTACCTCCAACCTCCTCTCCATGGACAAATGACTCCAGCCCCAGTGACTCCAGCCCCACCTGCTTGCAAAGTCCTCAGACAGCTTTCCAGAGAGTGCCACTTCTTTCTGGTGGAACCCTAGGCTTCCCTTTGTAGAAAGTCCCAAAGATTCTTCTCCAGACAGGGTGTCAGAAGAAAGAGGGTGCCAGGGAAACATGAATGTCTAACACACAATGAACAATCTTTTAGTTTAAGTATATCCCAAATATCGTATATTAAATATACTTAAGCTAAAAAATTATTTGCTGTTTATCTGAACTTCAAATGTCACTAGTGGTTCTATATCTTAATGGACTAATTCTGGCAATTCACTCCAAGCTATTCAGTAGGGACACCTGACAGGTTGCAATAGATCCTGGTGGGTGGCAGGATCACAAGGGCAGTGGAGACTTCCACCCATCTTTACTGATCTTAGAACAGCAGACTTCCTTCAAGAGACTCTACCCAACTGTCCCCACCCCCTTCAATGGCCATTCCTACACTGTCCTGTGCCACTGCTCACTGTGGTGGGTCCCCTCTCCCTGTACCCCTCAAAGTCACCTCCATGTCCCCAAGGAGCACAGAGCTCGTTTGCCAAGGCTTGGTGGAGCTCAGCAGCTAATCCCTTGGGTGTCTCCTGTCAGATTATTAATTAGCTAAAGCGGATCGGTCCTAGAACGACATGCACTTGAGCTTCAGATAAAGCAGGCCAGGAAGCCGGTCGGGGGGCTGCTTAAAGTGACATGACCCTGTTTGTAAACTGCTTCCTGGGAAGCTGGAGATAGGAGGGGGCACAGACCCTTTCCATCCACACCTGTGTCCGTTCCCAGATGAAAGTGCATGCTGGGTGAGAGGTTCATTACCCAGGGGACCACAAAAAGAGGGGTCAGACAGTTGAAGCTTAATAAAGAGACAGTGCCTAATCAGATCATGTCCTTCACAACACTTCAAAAAGTCTAATTCACTTGGGAAACCAAGAATGAAACAGAATTCTCACTACAGCCTACAAAATATGTAGACTCTTCAAGGACGCTAGGTGTACAGGCCTCCCAACTGTCCTCTAATAAGGGGAGTGGAGACAGGCTCTTCCCTCAGGGATCTCACAGTTAGCATTCCTTCTGATGGATTGGCTCTTTCCCTAGATATTAATTAGCATGGATGGCTTCCTCACCTCCTTCCTATCTTCATCTCAGTGACCCTTTCTCCAGAAGCCACACCTAAAATTACACACCAGCCACCTCCCCCTCTCTTCTAGTCTCCAAAAAGGAGACTACCCTTCAGCACAGGTAGCCACTGACATCCATTTACTTCTTTTATCTTATCAACATTTGTATCTCTCCACCAGATGAAAGTTCCAACAGGACAGGAATTCTTGACCCTCTGGCTCACTTCCTTAAAGGAGAGACCTTGAACTATTATTCAGTTAGGATAATGAATAACAATAGGGGAAAACTGAGCAAAGGCAGAGGTCAGAACTGAGCCCTGGTCCACCCTGATGTCTCTTTGGCACCCAATTCCTCCCAGTGAATTTCTCTGATCTCTCTTTTCTTGGCTTCCGCAACAACCCTGCTCCAAGGCACATTTCACTCACTCCAGTCCTGGTCTTCTGACCATGCCCTGGAAGACTGACCCCTTCCCAGCTGGCATTGCTCCTCTCTGCCCAAGGAGTGTATGGCAGGGCAGACTAGTGAGCAGAGGCAACATCCTGACTCACAGCTGCTGCCCAGGCCCAGCTCAGCTGCTCGAAAACTCCTAGGCTCGGGATTGTTTTGACTTGAGTCGGTGAAGCTGAAATATTGAGTCACAATGGCCCGAAACTTCATTACCAGCTCTTAACACAGATTACTAAGGGAAAAAAGTTGCTTTTAATTGCTTTTTCCGATTAGCATTTCTGGAGGAGAAGGTAATGTGTACTTTCCTCCACTCACCCAACTTGAATTATCATTTGTTCCCAACTCTAGGCTGCAAGGTTCAGAGTCAAAGAGACTCCTATTGCTGAGGGAGGCCAAGGAATCAAACTAAAGAGACCACTGAGTGGAGACCATTACTAAGCCTGATGGGAGCAAACAGGCAGCGAACTGTGGTCAGCTGTCCAAGGATCTAGAGGATGTGCTGCAAGCATCTCTCTGGAGTCTCCAGTTGGTGCCCCCACCTCCATACTTAAGGACTTTCACCTGTACCAGGGATATGCCTACATAGACTCCAGAATAAGATAGGACAAGGGACCAGGCATGATGTACAGGTCTGTGATCTTAGTACGTGGGAAGATGAGACAAGATCTCAAGTTGAAGGCCAGCCTGGGCCGTGCAGTGAGACCCAGTCTCAAAAACACAAAAGACAGAGCTAGCAAGATAACCCAGCATGTAAAGGTGCTTAAAGCTGAGCCCAACGACCTGAGTGTAGTCCCTGGAACCCACACAGGGGAAGGAGAAGAGACTGAAAACCACCCTCTTTTCTCCATGCACACACACATACACAGACATAAATGTCTATGAACAAACACAAAGCAAGGGGATCCTGGTAGCACAGGAGAACCTTGAAGGTCTAAAGGAAAAAGGCTGAATTCATAGCACTGGTTCCAAATGTAACACTCAGGGGTGTGTGGTTTCATGTTGGTACCTTCTCACTGTGGACACTCGGAAGCCTCAGGACCATGGTGAGGCAGAGTGTCAATTTCCCATGGGTAAGTCTACTCTCTGAAGCACCGTGTCATAAGAGAACTACCCTCCAAGGTATTTCTAAAGAGGGATGGTATTGCCAGTCTTCCATCATTCTCCCTTGGATCAGAGATTCTCCACTGGAAGGCAGAGGGCACTGGGGAAACTGATGAAAAGAGCTGTCTGAATATACCTGTATGACCAGAGAACATTCCTCCCCAGAATAGAAACAGAAAGATCAGTGACTCTTCTCAAACCTTCCCCCAGTCATTCATCCAAGGAGGTCCCCCAGATCACCACAGCACCCAGGGGTTGTGGAGACACAGGCTACCCTTCTTCTCTTCATGGGTCCCTCCCTCTCCAACCCCACCCTTCTGCATCCTGCACCGCAGCTGTGTGCTCTAGAGCTGCCAACCTCCCATCAGATCAAAGCCCTGGAGGATGCCATTAGAACTGTCCAGTCCAGTTAGCAATGAAGGTCACAGATCTAGTGCAGACCATGGAGGGAGCAGGTAGAGAAACCTCCCACTCACCAAGAGACACAGGCCTGTCCACCCAGATACACCCTCCCCTAAGGCAAGCCGACACCCAGGATGACTAGCTGACACCTCCCTCAGAATCAGACAGAAGCATCAGCTGTGGGCCTGGGATATCCCCATCAGCCCCTGGCGGTGGCACCAGCCTGCCCTTCTGCTCAATCCCTCATTCTCCCTGGAGGTCAGGTCTCCAGAGCTTCCTGGAGGGTTGAACTGCTGTGCCACATATTGCTTCCCACTTGGGATAAACCCCTATGCCCCCTGCAAGATGTCATCAGCCTGCCCTTCCTGTCACTCCCCCTGGAGGGCTGAGCTGGTCCATATGGCTGAAAATCCATTGCCAGCACCAGTTAAGTGCTCATGGGATCCTGGCAGCCAGCAGAGACAGCTCTTCGCTTACACCAGCCAGACCTTTGGCTTGCTCCTGGGCTACACGACAGCATCCAGAGATGCACAGAACCTGACAGGATGTCATGCATCATCATCTCCATGTTACAGCTAAGTTCGCTGTTACCAGCCTGGCCCACACAGGTGACGCAGGATACCAGGGAGGAAAGTCTTCTGTCAGAGGCCCCAGAAACAGGGACAGGGTCTGGGTTCAAGTCTCCCAGCATGCCTATAGCAATTCACACCTTCTTCTGTGGAAAGGATGTTAGGATCTCTGCCAGGGAACTAGGCGGAGGCTAAACTAGCCCAGTGTATAAGACAGTCTCAGCTAACCCATTTTTTAGCCCTTAAAGAGGCTCATCTGAGGATCTGTACAAGGAAAGGGCAGAAGCTCAATTCTGAGGACACAGATCACATTAAAGCCACACGGAGGGAAACCCAAAGGACGTCCAAGCTGTGCACAGACGCCCATGGTGAAATGGTTCAAATCGGCAGCCTTAGAGCAAAAGAACAGTGACTGTAGTATTCCTAGGGGCCAGGGTGACTCCAAGATGGCACTTCCTCGAATATACAAGAGGTGACTTCACTGAGATCCGTGGGACACAGGTGCGCAAGGAGGGGTCGGCGGTGGGGGTGGGGTGTCAGAATGTTCCAGGCACCCAGGGACTGTGGGTAAGCCTCTGAGCACACACAGACTTTCCCTACTAGCCTTCTCACCTTCTCTTCATCCTAACCATCATCTTCCTGATCCAGTGGTACAGCCAATGCTCGCCTGACTCATGTGTCTTCTCTTGCTGGACACCCCCCCCCCGCCATGATATACTGTCCCCAGGACACCCTCAGTTGTCCTTTAAAGTAAGTCAGATCACTGTATCTCCCTAGGGACACCTCACCACACCTGTCCCCTGGCACACAGAACGTCACACACCCTGGCCCTCCCCAACTACCTTGCCACATGGTCTAGCCACTGAATGCAGTTCGTTACTCCCAACTGAGGACCTTTAGATTACCTATGGTCTTTTTCTGGAATTCTCCTGCCTGATCTCCAGGTAGCTGTCATTCACTTCACATTTTTAATCCTCCTCAGAGCCTGGCCCTGAATATCCCACCCAACAATTCCTCAATCTCTTCTCATTATCTCATTCTATTTCCATTGAGCCCAAGGTCTGCTATGTTTGTTTTTCTGAGTGTGTTCCTTGTCACCTGGGATGGCAGGGGCTTCCCCCTCACATTGTCCATGGGGGAGTGACTTGTAGACGTTGTGACTATTTGATAGAAATGCACCTGACAGGGTCTGTGGACCACAGAAAGTGCAGACTTCTCCCCTGATCTCGGCCCTGGTGAGGCATTCCTGCTAGAGCAGTTTGTGGTCAAGTTCACGACTGAAAAGGATTGAATGAGCCAGCAGGGGCTCAGCCTTGACATTCCCTCTGTGAGCCCTCAGGGTTCCCAAGCTTCATTATCAAAGCTGGAGACGGCCGATGCCAGGATGCAGGAGTCCCATTGGACCTGTTGGGCCCATACACTGTGCTGGGTTGCAAATCCCAGCTGGCATGGCCCCTGGGAGCCAACTGTGAGTGGAAACTTCAGAAAGGGAAAAATTAATGGGCATGTTTTGCCCGGAGAAAGAAGGAAACAAAAAGAACAGAGCAAGACTCTACAGACACCTCAGCAGCTGCTGAGTGGGGTGGGGCATTCAAGCTTCTTGCCTTCCCAGCCTTCTAATCCTCCAAGGAAGCAGAGTCAGGCCCAGAGAGCCTAGGAAGGCAGTGGAGTCCGTATGCAGAGCTGGAGAGATGGCTTAGCAGCTAAGAGCACTTCTTGCTCTTGGCAAGAACAACTTGGGTTTGATTCCCAGCACCCACATGGTGGTTCACAACCATCTGTAACTCCAGTCACAGGGGATCTGACACCCTCTCTGACTTCAGAGGGACCAGGTACACACATGGCACACCTACATACAGGCAGGAACACACCCCAACACATAAAATAAAATAAAAAATTAAATTTTTTTATAAAGTCACCAGACCCAAAGGAGACTTTGGTGCAGTGAACTTGCCACACAGCCTTTCTCAAAGCCTACACTGTCCCACTGCTACTGAGAGGGCAGGAGATCAGCAGCGACATGCCCAGGGTGCAGATCATCACACTCAACACCAGGAAGAAGAGTCTTGCCACTTTAGCAACCAAACGCTACATTTGCATTTGATTTGCAAGCTCCCCGGTTACATTCAGAGTCTCTGCTAGTCCCCAAGGAATGACAGCCTGAAATGAAGCAGGCTTACAGGTTTGGGGATCTTGCGAATCCCAATCAACACCAAGGTGCCAACCTCTCCAAGTGCTTTCTAACCTTTGGGTGTACAGTCCAGAGTTATAGAACCGAACCGCAGAAAGAAGTGTAGGATCTGTGACCTACCCATGGTGTCCGTGGAGGAGGAGAATACTGGTGGAGAAGCTGGGATGCTGTCTCTAGTGTGGTGTGCACAGGATGAGTGGCTCCCAGCCTTACCCTCCCCAGTCATTCTTGGTCCTCTCTACCCCAGGCTCCATTCTAACACTATGCCCATCAATTGTGTGAACACATAGACTTTTCTGAACTGGTTTTCTTGAGAATGATGCCAATGATCAATATGCCCCCAAGAAACTGCTGTGATTGATACCTTCAGGCAGCTATCTGAAATTAGTAATTACAGACACTCTTTGTGGCTAAGTGTTTTGCCATAGGCAAGGGGCCCTGATCAAAGATATCCACACTTTGTCTAGTAAGGAAGGTCTAGCCTGGGCTAGAGACAGCCTGACAGAGCATTCCCAGGCCAGCTTCTTCCACAAACAAACTCAGGGCAGAGATTGCCTGTGTTCATGCCAGCCAGTGTCCACACAAAGGATGCACCCGGCTGTCCCCATGGTGAAATTCAGAATGACCCAATACTGTAATCTTGGAGTAGCATCTGATGGGGTAAGGGCATCACCTGAGATATCTGCCCTCTGCCATACCCTTGAGGTCACATCACTGAGATCACTCACTGGAAAGACTCTTCAAGGTCAGTTGTACCAACCTCTTCGAAGAAACCAAGACCCAGAGAGGTGCAAACAATAAATTTGATGGCAAAGCCAATGCTGAAATATAGGTGTTCTGTTCCTGTTTCCACATAACTTCTTTTCATCTAAGAACCCAAAGTGACAACCCTCCACCTTGCTAGCCCTCCCTTCCCAGGAGAGGCTACCTTTGCATTCCAAGAGGCCGAGGTCCAAAGTCCATTCCAATGCACTACACTGGGGAGCTGCACGGTCCTCCAGCGAAGGAGGACTCAGTGTCTGAGGCAGCTGGAGGGCAGGTGAGATGGAGAGAATCTGCCTTCTCTCAGCAAGGTCTGTGTGCCTGCCAGAGAGGAGAAAGGGAAACAGATTAGGTGTCTGGTCTGGAGAGAAGGTTTAGCTGATAAAGGCACATGCCACCAAGTCTGATGACTGCATTCAGTCCCTGGGATGCACGGAGTGGAAGGAGAGAGAGAGAACAGATTCCACAAGTTGTCCTCTGACCTCCACATGTGCACCACGGCGTAGGAACACAAGTGTGTGCATGTGTGTGTGTGTGTGTGTGTGTGTGTGTGTGTGTGTACACATGCACATACATACACATAAACCAATATGCATAATTTTAAAATGTTTAAAAGATGATTAGGTTACAACTGGAACCCACCATGGGAAGTTTCAATGCTCTGTGTGCTAACTAGCCAGTGAAACAGGAGATTCTTGGACCTGCCTTGCCAATCAGTAGGTGGGATTGCCATGATACATGCTATGCCTGACTCTGCAGCCAATGTGCCCTTTGCACAATTATTAGCCAATTTCCATGAGGTGTCATACCTAATAAAAGAATCGAGCAAGAGAAACAATACTAGGCCAATCAGGTACCACTGAGTAACAACAGAGGGATCACACCCAAGGTTTGGTACCTGGGATGAGAAGTCAAAACCTGAGAATGAATCAAGTCAACAGATCAGACCCATCCAAAAGAACCAATCAATCCCGGATTCCTAACCATCTTCTCTTTCCAGGTTTCCTGTTGGTGAGCTCTCCTGGCTGTTCCCAGGACTCCCTGAGCAGCCCTAGAATCTTTAGAGAATCAACAGGTATCTCTGCAGCTACCCGGGGTGATGAATTTGATCCCCCCTCTGCTTTGCTCTTTGCTGCTATCTCATCTCATTGACAGGAAAGAGGGTGTGGACACACCATCAGAGGAGGCTGCTGGGAGAGACTCCTTTGTGATAGGTGCTGGGCCAAAAACAGTGGCCTAAAGAAAGTTGGAGCCCTGCTACCGGCAACCTTTGTGTCAATTTAAACAAATATTGTGGCGTTTCCATGGTGATTCCTGTTTTGAATATCCACTTCGCTCACTTTTTAAAAGGCTTTTCCTGTTTGCATTTCAACTTCAAACCTGTAAATATTTTCAGCCTTTTTAGGAAAAAAGAAAGAGCCCATGTGCGTGCAAACACAAGCACATCAACAAGTACACAACATCTCAGAAGTGACAGTCCAGCCTTGGGACATAAGGATGTGGGACATGGAACCCTGAGGCCATTATCCACTCTCATACCCACCCTGCAAACAGAGCTGTCACTGAGATTTCAGCTTTCTTCTCTGGGGACTAGCAACATCCCATACACAGTGGTGGATGTGTGTTCTTTCCCCAAGCGGCCCATCCTTGCCTGAGCAGTCTGGAAGGGAATAGGTAACAGTCTGGTTGGTTTTCTAACTTGACTCAGTCATCAAAGTCCCCGGAGGGAGGGTCTCCCCAGGGTGTGTGACACCCCTCCACACACACACACACACTCCCAAGGCTGGGCTGAGTAAAAGAGAGCTCTGTGAAGGCCAGCTTCAGCACCAGACCCTCTTCTTTGTTGGGGCAATGTTTCAGAACCAGATCCCTATGGAAAACTGAGATTGAAGGAGACCACAAGCTAGGGGTGGATTGACTTGCTCCCATTCACCCTTCAGCATCACACAGGGTTAACAGCATGTTTCCTGGTTTCCATGGATTTCTGCCAGGCCCTAATGTGAGTTTCGTGTGATTTGGGGGAAGTGGATTTCCTTTGTTTTCCAGTTTGAGAATATTTTTTTCTTTAAAAAAGAGGAAAAAACACTTTAATGGGAACGTCAGGGCCCCTGGGAGACTCACTCCTTTGGGTTCTGAAACTCCCTTGCCTGTTAATCCAGAGTGCCGAAAAGCCCAGGCAGCTTTTGGCCCCAGCTGTGGGCCAAAGAAAGGGGTTCCTTGGATCCCAGACAGCCCTCCCATGGGGGTCTTTACCTCAATATCTCATCAAAAAGAATATCTCTAAAAGTCAGTATCTAACTTCGGAGCTGACACACACCCCTTCCAGGCTCACACTGGGACATTCACACTTGCCCAGTCAGGGGAAAATCCACCTCACTAGAAGGAGCCAGAAGATAAGAGTCTAACCACTTGCCAGAGGTGTCCCAGAGTCTCATGTTCTGGTCAAGAAGGGTTCTGGTTAGGAGGGAAGAGAATATTCCAGACCACCGAAGGGCCTGCCCAGGAGAGAAAACACTGAAGGGTGTGGCCAGGCCACCTCATCAGTTCCCCCAATTCCTGCCATCCCTGCCCAGCCTTGCTAGGGTGGCATGACCTGGTTCCGAGACTCCCCAACCAAGTGGCCTGACCCATTTACCAAACCAAGGCATGGGCCCCAAGTCTTCCAAGCACTACAGCTCTCCCACGCCTCGGCCCTGGAGCTGTGGCTGGATCTTGGACATTAGGATCTGAGCCTTAATGGATCTCTAACCAGTTGACTCAGGTGAAGAGATGAGAAGCCAAATGTAGTGGCAGACATAACCCTGAAGGTCCAAAAACATGGGTCTGAGGCCAGGTTCCGCCACTTAACCCTCTGATGGCCTTCCTGGGGCCAGATGATCTCCTAAACACTTGGCTTCCTCATCTGGAAAGACAAAGAAAAAGCTGATAGGGGCCATCTTTTCTCCAACCCAACAGGCCCGGGCTAGTAAGAGAGGCAAACAGGGCTCCAGAAGTGCCCTCAGATTATAACTTCCCTCTTTAAACCTCATCAAGAACCTTCTAGAACCTCTCCCAGGAGGACTCCAATGGCCCTTTGCTCTATCCTCCACGTATCCTTCTTCATGATATTAGGCCCCACACAGAACTGGAGTAATTTGTTCACGAGCCTGTCTTCAGCACTGGAGTCTTAACTCCTCAAGGGCAAAGCCCAGGTCTTAATTATCTTTGCATCTCCAGCGCTTAGCACAACAGCTGGCCCACGGTGGGCGGCGTAAGTGTCGGAGGAGCTGAACTAGTCCCAGATTTCATGTCACAACCAGACAAGCCTGGTGCAGCTTCTCCCTCTCCAGAGAATGCTTCACTGCCCGCTTTTACAGTCCGCTCGGCTCCTCTGAGTCCAACCTGCCTGTTGGTTGGTCTCTCTCCTCCCCCATGACCTCACTGAATTTATAACACGCATGTTCAAAGAGACTTCTGGTTACTCAAAGCTCTTCCAACTAATCCCCCCCCCAAAAAAAAAACCCCTGAGCACCTACTATGTGCTAGGGAGGAGAGGGCACAATGGGTGAGTGGTTTTCTCCCTCTGCCAACCAGCTCACACGAGGACAGGTGATATTAGCAAACCAGATTAATTTGACAAGCACCGTGCCAAGTAGTCTATACACATGATCATGATGAATCTTTATTACACAAAAGCAGGAACAGCATGGGCCCCATGGGTAGATTAGGGAGAATAGCACAGAGATATGAAGTGACCCAGCCAAAGGTCACATGGTTCACAGCTATGGAAGCCAGATCAGGGCTGGCGACCCCCAAAAGGTCTTCCTCCTCTGGATCTCAACATTCACCCTTGCTCAGTGTGAGTCTCACCTCTCCTGGTCTGGAATAATCTCCTGAAATACACCAGGGCTGCCAGAAAACACTTGGGCCTTGCAGCCAAAGGCAACATCTGTGCTCAGGTTTTCTGGCCAGGCTTATAAGTGGGAGGAGGGGTAGACCTACAGGAACACACCAGACATGCAGGAGGGACACCTGGATCTACCTGGTGAATGGGCTCTTGGCTACAGACCTGCCCGTTGCTCTGTATGATGGGATGGTCAAGACTGTGCTATTTCAGGAGGTCCTGTGGAAATATGACAACTTCTGTTCCTAGCCTGGTGGGGGCTACTGAGGATCTTCCTCCTCCACAGAGAGGCAGAAACTCCCCACATTAGGACCTTCCAATATAATGAGCCCTTGCCTCAGAGGTGTGGAGTTGGGGAGCAAGGCTAATGTATCCCTGGTGGGTTTTTTTTTTTTTTTAATCATAGGTGAGGTGTATATATAGGGAGGCACCTATCACCTCTTCAAAGGAGAGAAGACAGGGAGAGGAGACGGCGGGGAGAGAGCCACAAATGCAGGAGAGACCGTGGAGGATCCACCAGGGTAGGGAGAGGACAGAGCGCTAATGAACAGATTTCATAAGCCACCCGGAGTGAAAACAAAAACACAGACGTGTACATTGCCCAACTTCAGGGTTGTATGGAAAAGAAGAAAAGAAAAAAAAACACAATAAAAAAATCCACATCTTAAATACAAAAATCCTGTACGATGTGTTGCGGCATGAAAGTGTTTTCCAGTGCATTTTTCCTCTGTGATCTCACACAGCCTACGACGGGTCCGCCCTGCACGCTCGGTATTTGATGGTGCACACTCAGAGCAAACACACACAATTAACCAAAACAAGGGTAGTTAAATATTCAAATCACTACAAACTGGCATCCTGCGGCTTCACATGACCTCTGGAGATGTCTGCATTGGCTCTGGGGGGGGGGGTGCTTTTAGATGTTAGAAGGCAAAATAAATGAGACAAGAAGGAAGTTCAAATAGAAGGAACCAGAAACCCAAAGCCTAACTCCCAGCAGCCCATCCCATGGCCCTTTCTACACTTACGGGGCTAACCAGCTGAGAAGAAGGGACCAGTAAGGAGCCCACATCTCAGAGTCCTTTTCTACACATATCACTCATCCCACAGTTCCTGCATGTCTATCCTTTTTGTCTCATCCTCCCCCTTTTTAATTGTTGGATGAATTTACAGAGCACTGTGCCAAAAACAATCAACTCTAGGGAACAGAGTTATACAAAAAAGGGTGTGTCGCCAGAGGGAGACGGATATCCATGGAAACCACCACCTTTCACAGAGGCCTAGGTGAAGCTTGGGTGAGGTGGACCAGGTTGGGGGGGGGGGTGTGGAGAAGTCTGTTCCTCCCAGAACACAGCCTTAGGAAAGACTGGAGTTGCTGACAAACTGATGTAGCCAGATACAGTGTGGACAGTCAGGAAATGAAGTCAACCAGACAGCATGTCAATGGCAGCGCTGTTTGTACACACACACACACACTCGCGCTCACAGCTATATGCCACTGTGCCAGATCCCAGGGCAACAGGCCACAGCGGCTAAGGGCACACAGCTTTGGAACCAGATTGCCCAGGTTTAAATGCAAGCACTGACATTCCTGAGCTGTGTGGTCCTGTGTCCGTGTCTCAGTTTCTTCATAAGATGGAGATACTAATAGTCACTCCTGAATCTAGGCACGAGGACTCTATTTATTTCACTTAGTATGAGTAACATTCTAAGAAAAGTATCCAGCACATGAAACACAGTTGATAAATCACAAAGAGAAGGGGTGGGCGACAGGGCTCCTAGACTCTGCTTTAATAAAGGGAGAAAATAATAGTTGTTCATATGATTATGTGCTGTGTACTTGAGATTTTAAAACACCATTATACACAATCATCCAACTCAATGAAAGAGATGTTAATCTCAGCTGGAGGGTTGAGAAGCCAGGACTCAAAGAGGGCTGGGCCACACCCGAGGTCACACACAAGCAAAAGCATTCGAACTCAGAGCTTTTGGACAAGGGTAGGCTGAGGGGAGGGGTGGGGGGGGGGAGAAGAAAAGGAGGACCAGGTGCTGGAGGCTCTCTTCAACCTAGTTTGGGTAGATGCATAGTGGCCCAGGACTGCCTTCGTAGGCATCAAAATGAAGAACTTCCCTGTGCTACTGACTGCTGGCAGAAAAGATGGGCCAGTTCATAGACTGGGTATTCACACTCCTCAGGAGTTCCTATTCAATGTCAACCCCATGAGACCAGTGCCAGCCCCTGAATCCCACCTCTGCTCACTTGGCATCTCCAGAATCAGGAGACCCCTTGGAGAGGAAATGAGAAGGGTGTGAGCTACCTCCATCCCAGCAACGGACCCGTACAGCCTGGGAAAGGTCTTACCTCCAAGTCAGAATTGTATGGAGAACCTGAGTTTCAACCTTCTTGGAATCTAGCCAGATACCAGGGAAGTACAGGGCACAGGCAAGTGAGGCCTAGGGGGTAAAGGGCTCCCTCATTGAAAACCAGGCTCAGGGGGTTCTGCAGGGCAAATTGGAGGCACAGCTGTCTACCCTGTTTTATTCTCACCCTAGGTGAAGTCCAGGCTTGGTGGCTCAGCCTTTCCACCATCGACCACCCAAACTCATTCAGATATTTCCTCTCACTTGCTTTTTAAAAAAAATTTAATGTTCTCTATAATTCATCCATCCCAGAAGATAATCGATAGAGCCCGTAATGAAAATCTGAGCCATATTTTATGATCCGCTGCAAGCAGAAAGGGCCACATCAGCAGGTCCGTTTTTGGCTTTCCTATCTGTCTTATCTGCTACCCCAGGGATTACTTGCCCTGCCCGTCCTGCCCACAACCCTCCACCCAAAGCTCACAGGAGCAGGGCCACAACCTTTGCATCACACTGATGCTCGCTCAACCAGCTCAGTCACAGGACAGTCACAGGCTTTCCTGCAGTGGCCCCCAACTTGGAGCCCTGGCACCCACTCCTACACTGGGAGCTCACACCTTTAGTCAGTGTCCTTCTGGAAGACCCAAAATTTTCACAGGTGACATTTCCCACCAAGAGAGCCTGCTTCAGGACTAGGGAGGTGACTCAGTTTGAAAATTACTTACGGTGTAAGCAAGTGACCTGAGTTTAGAGCCAGCGCTAAAGCCAGGTATGACGGTACACATGTGCAAACCTCGTACTGGGGTGGGGATGGGCATAGGGAGTTCCTTGGGGATTGCTGGTCAGCCAGTCTATCCAATCTGTAAGCTCTAGATTCTGTGACTTACCCTGTCTCAAAAAGTAAGGTAGACGCAAAAAAGAAAGGCACTCTCTAGTTTCTACACACATGACCACACGTATGTGCATGCACACACATGAACACATGCACATGTTCACATACATATTAATGCACACACATATATGAACACACACACACATGAACATACATGTGCCCACACATATGAACACATACCCTACTGGAAAGTGGAAGGAGGCAAGGAACAGGAGAGGGAGAAGGGAAGCAGGCTAGACTCTAAAGTATGACTTGGATCTTCTGACCAGTGATCAGTGAAGGTGGGACATTATTGTTCATTTTTACTATCTCTACCAATCCTTCCTGTCTCTCTTGTCTCCCACTCTGTGAGGTGAAAGAGTAGGCAAGCCTGTCAGACAGGCGGAGGGACGTATGGGATACTGAGGAGAGTAGTCCCTACAGAACACTTGACTCCTGTCCTGGCTTCTGTTTGGAAGCCAATCATCAGACACCCTGTTCTTCCCAGAATCCCTCACTGCCTAACACCAATCAGAGAACAATACACAGAGATAACACAGTGTTAGGAAAAGATCGGCAGAGCCAGCAGAGCTAATTAGAGGGGAGAGAGAGAGAGAGAGAGAGAGAGAGAGAGAGAGAGAGAGAGAGAGAGAGAGAGAGAGAGAGAGAGAGATCAAATTAATAAGAAGAGTGGGCTTAGCAGGGTGTGGCCACGGCTTTAATCCCAGCACTCAGGAGGCAGAGACAGGAGGATCACTGTGAGTTCCGCCAGGGCTACACAGAGAAACCG
The DNA here is from genome assembly GCA_033318265.1 of Phyllotis vaccarum. Lineage (NCBI taxonomy): Eukaryota > Metazoa > Chordata > Mammalia > Rodentia > Cricetidae > Phyllotis > Phyllotis vaccarum. The sequence goes on along the minus strand of JARWLC010000003.1, from coordinate 60,410,855 downwards.
TGTCTTGAAGAAGAGTGGACTCGAACCACATGATGGAGTATTACACAGCCAGAGGACAAGCTTGTAAAACAGGTTTGGTGGAAAACTTTGAACAGCATTGTTTTGAAGGCTGCCTAGCAGAACTTCTGGTACTGTCCAATATGGCAGTCTCTGGACATGCGTGGCTTCCAAGCACTTGTAACAGGGTGACTATGACTAAGGAACTAAATTTTTAATTTTATTTAACTTTAATTAATTTACATTTAAATAGCCACATGTGACCAGAGAGTAACTGTATTGAACAAGACAGGTTTAGAGGAATAATCTCATTGATGTAAAAATAGCTTTTCTTAATAAAAAATTAAAAACCCTTTTATCCCAATGCAACAGGAATAACCATTATTAACTATAATAATAGTTAATATTTAAATGTGCTGCGGCATGCCGGGCTCAGTATTAAGTACTTCAGATGGGCTGTCATGTGGAATCTTAACCAAGTTCACTGTTACCATTATTCCCAGTTTATAGATGAGAAGACTGAGGCTGAGAAATACCAAATCATTTACCCGGTGTCACATTGCTGTGGCTCAGTGAGGCTCAGAGACAGCAAGTTATTTACCTCATGTTATACTGCTGTGGCTCAGTGAAGTCTTGGCTCTTCTAATATACTTCTAGCTCTACCCTGACTATTTTTAAATTATTTTTTATATTTAAAAATACTTACTCAAAGCATAAATTGAACTAATAGAGAGAATGTATTTCGAAGAATTTATTTTTACTTTATATGGTTTGCCTGTCCGTATGTATGTGCACCAATCACGCGTGTACTGTGCTGAGGATGAGGGTGACAGATCCCCTGGAACTGGAGTTACAGACCGTTGAAAGCTGCCATGTGTATGCTGGGAACCAAATTCTAGTCCCCTGCAGGGCAGCCAGTGCTGTTAACTCCTGAGTATATCTCTCCAGCTTTATTTTATACTTTTGGTGTTTTTCAAGAACGGTTTCTCTGTGTTATTGTCCTGGCTGTCCTAGAACTGTTTTGTAGACCAGGCTGGGTTTGAACTCACAGAGATTCTCCTGTGTTTGCCTCCCAACTGTTGGGATTAAAGGTGTATGCCCCACAGCTTGGCCAAAAATAGATTTTAAAGCATCCTTCAAGGAAGGGATTCCTTTTCCCTAGAAGCAGAAGATGTAGAGAAGTTACTGGAGTACTTGGTTAGTACCTCAACTGTTAGGTAGAGAAAGAAACTGACCTTGAGATTCCCAGGTCCCACATGCCCCCACTGCTCAGTGTTCTGTGTCAATAGGACCTTCAGTGATGCTGGCCTGAGACCCTCCAGGCACCAGGTGGCTGGAGAAATCCAGATTTCTTCTCACCTCACTGGTTAGTTCAGAGCAGGGTCTTAGCACTTTGGGAATTGTAGCAAGGTCCCTGTCTCAAAGGAGGCAGAGCCTGTATTCACTTCTCACATAGGGCTCTGGCTTCCTACCTCCTAGGAGTCAGAACACAGGCCCAGTCCCAGGCTGGGACCACACTATGTTTGATGCCAGGACATAAACAGACTTATTTTTCCCAGGAGGGACAGAACAACCCCTATTCACCTACTCTTGGGCTTGGTTCAGAATGAGGGGAACAAAAAAAAAAATCCCTCTCGGGCTGGACAGTGGTGGCTCATGCTTTTAATCCCAGCACTTGGGAGGCAGAGGCAGGTGGATCCCTGTGAGTTCAAGGCCAACCTGGTCTACAGAGTGAGTTCCCGGACAGCCAGTCTCAAAAACAAAAGAAAATCCATCTCAAAGTCAGAGATGAATATGGACAGCCCAGACAACTGAGCCAAAAGTCAAAGCAGACTCAGGGACATTCCCTGCTGTACTTGTTTGTTTTCCAGGGCACTGGCCTGGGAACAGAGGATACAAGGTGACAGTCCCACTTGGTCTGGATTTGACTCTGGCGTCTCCTCCCTAAGATGCACAGATTGGTGGTGGTGGTGAGGGTGAGGATAAATTCCTTATGCAGAAGTGGTTATTGCTCTGTATTTCTCCTCCCCAATGTCTGCAGTTCCCTGTCATTTCCAATCTACCCTAAGGTTCCCTTTGAATTCACGTATTTATTTTATTGGGCCGGTTTCAGGTGCTTCTAGCTTATCAAACAATCAACCCTGTGAGGCATGCTGGGTGTTTCCAGAAATTACATCACAAAAAATCATGCAATTAAAGCGTAAGGGGGAAAAAAAAACAGAGCTGTTGCTTAATTTCATATTTTAATTAGCGACTTATTGTAAACGTAGACTTTTAAAATGGAGGCGCCTAAGCAAAGCCAGTAAACAAGTTTTTCTAATGAATTAATTTCACCTCCTCATCCTCCTCATCCTCCTCCTCACCAACACAACTATCACTCTCTAGATTTTCCCTGTCCCCATTTCTGTCATCTTCCCCAGGTCTTGATCTTTGCTCAACCACACATGACAAACAACCTCCAAGTAAAATTGGGAAGTCTAGTTCCATGGGAGTCCTGGCCCATAAGTTAATAGCCTTGACCTTGAAGACGTTGTCTGTGGACCCAGCATGAAGGTGGATGTTGCATTTCTTCATAACTGACTCTCAGGGGACCCCTATATTTCTCTTAGGGCACAAACCTCAAAATTAGACAGAAAGGAAAGCTGGGAGCAGGGATGACTGAGTCAAAACTGGAAGCATGGAGGAGCCGGGTGGTATCTGAAGCCCAGCAGTGAGGTGGAGAGACCCAGAGAGAGAGAAAGGCTGTGCTGCTGGGAAACCTAAGAGTCTGTTGGCTGCCTGGAGGAGGAGGAGAGGCATGAGTGGGGGGAGAAGCAGCCATCTGTGACCATGGAGAAATACTGAAATTAGAAGATTCTGTCTAGCTCAATTCAAGAATGATACGGCCATATATCCCAGAGAACTGCCCCTCTACTGCTCAGGTACATCCAGGGGTCTCCAGGCCTTTCCTGCTCTGACCTCCCAGCTTGGCCGCATCTTGAAGCCTCCCTGTTCTAGGAATATAATAAACAGAGGCCACAGCAGAACCTCCCACCCTCTACAGCATACTAAGACGGTTCACAGGGTGCTTTAAGGTCCTCGCTCACTGGGGACCAACATAACCTTTCCTATTACCCCAGGAGCTTGGCCAGATAGAGAAAGGACATAGTAGACTAAAGTATGCCTCTTCCCTGGCACTATCGTCTCCCAAATCAACATAGAGACACCGCTGAGGATCAGCTGTGCTCTAGGGACCTAGTCCTGGCCAGGGCATTTGGTGTCCCAACCAAACTCCACCTTGGCCACTGAAAAATTACAGTGGAGGACTCAGCAAGGATGTTGTCCACCAAGATTTCCTTATCCATTTCCCTCTAAACTGGACCCTCTTGCCTGACATACCCACATTCTCAGCGACAGTAGGTGGCCTTATGATCATAGCGGTGAGGGGATTGGAGGCCATCCGGATGCCTACTCATTAAGAGTCAAAGAAAGGAAGGAAGAACCAGAGAGAGGAAGGGGCTGGACCCCATGTCATTGCTCACCGGCTAGGAACACAGACCCAACCCAAAGACAGATCCTGCTGGGTTGAGCTTCAATCATAAAGGAAAGCTCCCATCAAACACAGGCTGGGCATGGATGTACCCCAAGATTAGGGATTTGGAAGCCCATCTGAGGAAGCTGGCCCTGGGAAGACAGCAACAGGATTTAACACCTTATCCAGGCTGTCTGGTAAACACCCTGAGCTGTGCCTACACTCCACTCAGCAGCTGGGGCTCCTCAGGTGTGTAGGCAAAGATGGGCAGGTAGAGACAGCCGTAGGCAGAGACAGGAAGGGGGGAGAAGGGGTTGAGGGGTGGAGGTTGGGTGGGGCTGGCCTGGGAGGATGGGATGGGAGGCAGCCAAGCCAGACAGTCCCCGAGACAGCTGACAGGTGCAGGAAGGGGGGCAGAATACTGGGGTACACGCTGCTATACCTGGGGTGGGGGGTAGCTGAGGAGAATGAGAGGGAGAAGAATCTTATGAGTAAATGACCTTTAGTCTTAACTTCCTCAGTTTTAGATTTAAGTAGAAACTGGGGTAGCCCTGGGCATTAGACCACAGGCTACCCAAATCACACAAATCGGGGCTTATTGTGGCCAGGTAGAGTGACAGTTGGCTGTTGTCCTTCAACACACCTGTCCCCAGTTCATATATACATACCCCAGGGTCCAAAGTCAAATCAATCAGAAAATAGTGTCCTACTCATGGAGGGTACCAACAAGTTAGGAAGAGCAACGTGGGTGGACAGCACTGAAGTAACTGGGAGGGACCTCCAGCTTCCAAAGATGGCTTGGGGACACTTAAGACTGGAGAGGTCAAAAAGAGTCTGGGGGTCTGGGGCATTCTTAGGGAGACCACCATAGATTCCAGTCCAGAGGCCAAGTGAAGAGATTTGGCAGAGGCCTATGCCCAGGCTAGGCACTCCTGGTACCACCTGCACCACCAGGCTCAGCAGGGTACCCCACTAATCCTCTTTCCTCTTCCGTCTGCTCCCTGAGTAATTACAGTTTTGGGTTGAAATCGCCTTGGAGTGTAACCCCCTGCCTGATGCCCTGTCTAAATCCTTGGGTACACAGCAGGGCATCTTCCCCTTCTCAAAGAGCTATAGAACATTTCCACAGGCAAACAATACACCCTCCCTTTTAAATCTCCTCACTGCTTGCTCCTTTCAGCAATACCTGCCCTGGTCTTGGCTCCTTCAAGCTGTGAAGGCCCCTCTGCTGTGTTCCTCTGCTTTAGCCCAGGGCCCCCTTAGTGTGCTGGTGTGGAGAGGAGGGGGTTCCTGACCTACTATAGGCCTTGCCTCCTGCACATTCTAAACCCTGCAACCCCCAGAAATCCATCCATAGTTGCTTCATCTGAAAGAATCCCAAAGAGGTCATGATGGAGAGGTTTTCTGAATTGCTGTCCCCCATGGGAATGCCAGCCCTGCTGCTGGAGGCTAGTTTGGCCCTTGGATGTATACCACCACCTAAGTTAGTGTGAGCCCTCTCCGCTCCAGATGAGGTCCTGCAGATTTGCTCTCAAGAAAAGCTAGGGTCCTGTTGTGCCCTTCTTGGCTCCAATACCAATTCTGCCATCAAAACCATCCTTAAGGGTTTTCTGCAGCAAGTCCAGTGTCTTTGACAGATCCCTCCAGTCTTTCCCATTCTTATCATCTAACGTCAACACCGAATCTTTTCCTTAAGTGCACCTACCTTTGAGAGTATGCATATATACACACACCCCACCCAACCAAAGGAGAGAGAATATACTAGAATACCCCCACTCCTACACAGAATGATCTAGGCTTGGGGCTAGAAACAAGCAAAACCAAAACACTGTTTCACCTGCACCAAGCAAATGTCCAGAAAACCCTGGGCAATACATTGACTCCACCAGATACTAGAACACTTGTTCAGTTCCCTACCTTTTAGAAACAGGTCCCCAATGCATCTCTTTTGGTCACTGATAATTTTTCAAAGATAAACAAACTGGTTTGGATAAAACAAAATCCAACCTGAATTCTTCACCTAAAACTCAAGATGAGCCTCACCTACCATCATTCTCCTTTTCTTCTCTGCCTACCTCTAGTTCCCTGAAATCCAGGCCACTTGGCAAAAAAAAACAAAAACAAACAAACAAACAAAAAAAAACAAAAACAAAACAAAACAAAAAAAAACCCAAAAAAAACCCGAAACTTTTTGGTCTATAGGCACCACCACACCTATGTCTGGCTAGTCATTTATGCCCACTTGAAAGGATGATGGCTCACTGAGAAAGTCCTGTTCGTCTTCTTCTTCACATTGGCCTGGACTAGAAGAAATAACAATGAAGGCAGATATGTGTATTTACCTTTCTGGTTGGTTTCTAGCTTATGTCTTTCTCTGGTTGTTTTTAGACTCCAAATTTCAATGGTTCCTTTCCTTAACATTTATAGTCCCTTTCCCAAAGGTGAGTGTGATCTGGACAACTGGTCTACCTATCATGTCCAGGCAAAACAGAAGTTGCTCAGCTTCCCTGGGGTTTTCCAGGCTAACCCAGGCTAATTTCATGACAGGAAGGAAGCCAAAAATCAAGAGGAAAGACAAAGATCTGAGATCTGTGGTCACATGTATCTCTCTACCTACTCAGTGTGTGATGTACCTGCCTACACCCACAGTCATTCATGCCTGGCACACCCTCACCCACCACCCTGTCCCACCCACTTAGGCACCTGAGTGGCCTCAGCCTCTCCACTTTCTGCCCTCAGATAGTCTGGAACCTCTGCCAGGGCTCCCGCCTCCAAAGTCCCCATCAGTGGGGTCTGCTCGGTTTCTGTAGCTAATTTACACACGTCAGGATTTAAAATAGCTGAAGCATAAATGAAAAGTCCAATTTCTTCAAATTTGCATTGTAAAACCATCCTTCAACTTCCTTGAAATAAATTTTACTATTTTATTAGTGCAAACAAAATGGTAATAAAACACTAATACAGCGTCTTGTATCCAGGGGAAGAGCTAAAATTAACACAGAGCGAGCAGTGTTTGCTATTACATTCAATTACCTTTTTACTTGAGATTTACATTCTCATCCCCTTAATCTCCATAGTAGTGGCTTCAAAATCATTCCTCCCAGACTCTGCCCTTCCAGAGCCCCCACAGCTGGAAGCCAGGCCTCCCTCCCAGATGGCGCTCACCCCGGGCATGGAGCCTGCCCCTTTCTCTCCACAGCTGCCACTTGTCACAAGGTCCCAGTCCTCTGCCCTGCTTATAATTTTCTCACATCTCAGCCTCTTGGTACAAGGCAAGTTCAAACCAAAGGGCTCTGACCTGAGGCACAGGCAGACATGTGGTTATCAGTGAGCAGGTGCACAGGGCACAGGCGGGGCACTGCCCGCTGAGTCTGCTAGAGGTTCTGCCTGGTACAAAACAGAGGCAGGAGTTCTTTGGAGCTCCAGAGAAACTGCCATCTCTGGTTTGACAGGTTGTGGGAGAGGACTTGCTACATGGCACAGCTGGGGACTCCGGAGTGTGGCAGGAAGCACCAGTCATGCTTCGTGTGGATGAAGTCTAGGTCTTAGGATATGGCTGTTTGTTGGTGGCAGTGTGGAGCTAGAAACCACTTCACGTGTCTCCTCATTTAGGGCTCTTCCTTCAAAAGACATATTCCCTAAATGAGAAGACCAGTCTCCCCTTCTCCCAGTTACCACCATGAAATCCAATCCCCAGGGACAAGTATAGGGTGCATAATTACTGATGTACATCTGGTCAGCTTTGCTCCAAGCCACTTTGAGAGATTCCCCAAAGGCTTTATCTGGATTCCAAAACTGTCACAGACTAGCTAAGGGCCGAGGACACACAGCCCCCACCCCACCCTACCCCCGCCCCCAGATTCTTCATCTGAATAAAAACAATGATCCATAAGCTCCCTTTCTGGAGGTCATGATGACCAAGAGACCAAGTGAACACAGTAAAGGCTGTGTGCTTCACAGATCAACTGGCAACTTGTCATGAGTCCAGAGCAAAGTGTGTGGGGTTGGCGGCCTAACCAGGGCCACAACAAATTGGAGCTTGCCAATTTGACTGGCTAGCTACAGAGCCCCTAGGGTCTCTTGCCTCTTGAGTGCTGATTTCAGGTGCACACTGCCTTGCCCAGCTTATTACCAGTTCTGGAGATCTGAATTCAGGTTCTCATACTCTCAAAGGCAAGTTCTCCACTTACTGAGCCATAGGCAACTAAGTCCCAAGAAAGGATGCCTTTGGCTTCTGTGACTTTACCTTGAACTACAGCCTTTCTTTACTGTTGCAATCTCTAGGAAAGGCCTCAAAGTGTTCCTACACTGCCTTCAGCGCTAAAAGGGATGCAAGAACAGCCACTCAACCCATGCCCCAGACCGCCTCCTAGGAGCATTTGGAGAGCAAGTCTGGAGAAGTCAGACAATATGATACCTGAAACCCCCCCACCCCCCCCCCCCAAAAAAAACCAAAGATGTAACCCTCTCTCTCCTAATCTTAATCTACCTGGTTTTTACAACCAGTGAGGACAAGAAGTTAAAATTAAATGGACACACACAACCACACAGTCATCTATACAGACAGAGATTCATTAGCACATGGGACCCAATCACACACAACCTCCTACATAATCACTTATATAAAATCATTCACATACACTCATTCACACACACACACACAAAACTGTCTAATCACAGCTAGTCACATCTCATTTACACACACAATCCCAATCCCATATGCAATTACTCGTATACTCTACCAGCATCAGTTGCACACAGCTGCCACAGTCATTTATACACATAAACTCACACGTTCATTCACACATCTCACAGGCAACCAGTCATATACATACTATCATCCACTCAACCTGCCATCTAATCACACACACAATAACACTCCAACCACCCATCCCTGTTCCCAACTCTCTCAATCTTCTGGAGGACATTGGGTAAAAGGTTTCAGCTTAAACTGATGGGTGGGAAAGATGGCTCAGTGGTTAAGAGCACTGACTGGTCTTCAAGAACACCTAGGTTCTATTCCCAGCAACCACACGGTGGCTCACAACCATCTGTACCCCAGGTCGAGGGAATCCAATGCTCTCTACTGATCTCTGTAGGCAGCAGGATATATACATTTCATATTTCATATCCATACATTCAGAAAACACTCATACACATAAAATAAAAATAAAACTTCAAATAATAAATAAAATGAGATTCCAAATGCAACACTAGCAGAGACTTCAAGAGTCTCTCTCTTTCTCTCTCTCTCTCTCTCTGTGCGCGCATGTGTAGTGGATGTTCAGATATACATGCACTGGTATTTGTGGAGACAAGAACTCAATGTTTCACATCTTCCTGTATCTATCTATATCTGCCTTATTTGTGAGACAAAACCTTACACTGAATCTAGACCTTGTCAATTTGGCTCCCTGGCTACAGAGTCCCTAGGGTCTCTGCCTCCACACTGTTGGGGTTACAGGTATGTACCATTTTTTTTTTAAACCAGTTCTGGAGATCTGAATTCAGGTTCTCATACTTTTCAAGGCAAGAGCTTTACCTACGGAGCCATCTCCCTGGCTCTCAGGAAGAGAAAGCCCACCCAGAATCGAGGACCCAGGCTATTGACTGCTAGGCATTATGGGTCAGATCATCAGCCACCATGAGGTCTACCTTGCTTCTCAGCCAGCAGCTGCCTTGATCTTTCTAGCTAGGACCCTCTAACCACCCCAGGCCCTAATCACCTTCCCTGTCCCACAGCAGGAAGTTACAGAAGCAGCCCCTTGTGTGCTGGGAGCTGTTTTCATTCCAAGTGGCCTTCTGCATTTTTTCCTTCTTTTTCCCCTCCCACCCGTGAAACAAAGAAAGTTTGTTGTCAAGGTATAGACCTTTCTTGGGCCTTGTCCGAGTTTCTACTTTGTTTTTCTTTTCCCTTCTCCCTTACCTCCACCCTGCCTTTCCCTACCTCCCCACCTTGAATAAATAAAGCACCCAAAGCTGGCACCAGCTGGTAAAGAAAGTACAAACTATCTCATAATTTTCTAATTTTTTTTTTTTTTCACACACTGGCCCAGGGTTTTGGGCAAAGGACAAAAGCTATTGTTGGAGTGTGCACACACGGAGTTCTGAGTCACCGATCCGCCTCGGCTTCCAGAGAGCTCATAGGTCTGTTGGGCTGGCAGAGCCGGTGAGCTCAGAGCCCTGCGGGGGCGTGGGTGCAGGCGCCCTCTTGGGGCGCGGCCCCGCCCCCCACCCTTGCCAGGGCTCTCCGCTGGGCTGGCACTTCAGCTTTGTTGGCTGTTAATCATAGGGGGAATTTAAATAAAATGTTATGAAATAAAAAACAAATCAGACAGAGTCCTACCTCCCTAATGCTGTAATTTTAAACTCGGGACGTTGTCTCTCAAGCTTTCATAGAGTTTCGCTGGTGGCCATCTCAACACTGGACATTCAGGGGGTATTTTGTCCAATATAATAAATATTTTTCCATGTTTCAAAATCATTCTCATGATGGCCACTTGCATAGGTGAGGCTGGATTTACTCACTGTGTTATCTTGGGCAGGCGATAGGATGACACAGGGGAATGGGAGCATTGACCCACAAGATCTAAACCCAAGGCTGGGGGCTTTTCCTGAGTGACCCAGATCACCTGAGCCATGGGTGGCCTTGGATTGTGGACCTGGAAGATGGGTAGGAGCCCCACCCAAACCTCGCCCAACCTGAGCCAGGCTCCAAACTCCCCTACCCTTGCACTCAGAAAGACACAGTTTCCAGCAATGGCTCTCATCCTCCAGCTGACCTTCACCCTCACACGCCGCACTTCCCCTTTATAAAGCACCCTGGCAGCCAAAGGCCCATGACAACACTCTACTCTCCTTTTTTATATCTGAATATCTCAAAGCACTTAGCTAAGACTTTCATTTTCTCATTTACCCCAAGGAGAGAAGGTCGTTCGGGAAAATGGTACAAATATGCCCATTTGTCAAAAGCAAAAGGGAAGTGAGTTAAAAGGGACATTTTACCAGTTAAGCGAACAAGCCAAAGTAACCCAGGAGAACACACGGGCTCTGCTTGCCTGCCCAGGGCCTGGCTTCCTTTTCTAGAGTCTGTGGCTGAGAAGATGGCTGGGCATGAAACACAGGTTCCTATTTTGCAGAGTCAATCATTCCCCTCTGGCCTCAGCTCAGGAGACCCTCATCTAGGGTCTCAACTCAGACTGTAAACCTCTAAAGATCATAATTATATATGTATATACAGTGACCAAAGGGGGAAAAATACTAGATGTAAATACACTAGGTGTTTAAAAAGAGCTAATTAAATTCCAGATAAACTATTTTTTCTTTTACCTCTTTTAAGATTTTGTGTAAGACGTGGTTCTAAATTTCCCAGTGCTTTAAGGAAAACATGCATTTCACAGTCATATCAACCTGGATCCAAAACTGTGACCAGACATGGTAGGTGGTACACACCTATAATCCTAGCACTCAGGGGGCCAATGTAGGATATCAGTGGAGAGTTCAAGTCCAGCTTGGGCTATGAATTGAGACCCTATCTAAATAAAGGCAAAACCAGCCAAACAATAACAACCATCTGGCTCTCTTTAATTGAGTTCCGTGATCTTGACAAGGCTTATTTCCTGAGGTACGGTGGCCATCGATCCACTACCTGCACGGTGCCCTTCAATCCCACAAAAAGTCACAGCACAGGATCTGACACACGGTCGGCACTCAGTAAAGGTCTGTTTCCTTCCTCTTTTAGTAAAATGAAAATGGAAAAGCATCTCAGCTTTAATGCCTCACCCGGGAGACAAAACAAGAGCCTGCCCCTGCGCCATCTCAACGACTTCCTCCACATCCCCTCTCACATGTCTCCTCCCCACCTCCCTCAGCCACCCCCACCACACACACACACAGATCTCGGCTCTCCTGTGACTCACCTGGAGGGTGAGGAGTGGGCTGAGACTTGAGAGAACAAGTATCTCTTCTAACTCTCACCCTTCTTACTAGGACAGGACTACCCCTCCAGGCAGCACACATACCTCCCTCATGCAGCGACTCTGGAGGACACGCCAGGCGGGTGATACTCGGACTGGCGCCTTCCTGGCAGCCACCCTCTAGTAACAGGTGCCAGGCTGCAAAGGCCACCTGCTGCTGGGGGGGGGGAGGGCAAGGACCAAGCTCCCATCTATGAGGAGAGGTGAAAGGGAACCAAGATGACAGTTGCATCTAGGAGTAAACTCCTCCTTTGCCAGACAGTCCAGGCTAGCCCAGAGACTACTGCTTGGACATCCAAGAGCACAACCCTGGCCCTCAAAAGTCTTGCTCCTCTCTCCAGGGCTCTGCACTAGATGAGTATGTTTGCCTTCTTGTTTGGCAAGGGTATTTAAGACAACTTTTGATGGGCTGGGACATCAACCTGATCTTGAGGGTCCTGAACCAAAGCACAGGGCAGATCTAAGCCCATTGCTCTCCTGCCTTCCCTGTGACCGGTAGAAAGGATTTAGCAGGAACATTAAAACATAGGAACAAGAGCTACTGTGTGCAATCATGCGCCAAGTCCTTGTCTGACATGTAGGGAGACCCCACACCATAGCATTATTCACAAGGAAACTAAGGCTCATCATAACAGATACGTCAAAGCCACAGTCTCAGTAAACAAAAGGCCAGGGATTTGAACTCATAAACTTAAGGATTATTCTGCAGTCTAGTTCTTAAAGCAAGATCCTGCATGGCCTTTCTAGAAAGGAGCCTGAGAGACATCCCTAGCCACAGGAGGACAGATGTACCTCCCAAGGAGTAGGTTGTAACTCTGTCTATGTGAGTACATCTTGTCACCTCTTGTATCTCAGGGATAGACGCTTCTTCATCTTTCTTTGGAGGCTGGAGGGCAAAGTTAATCAGTGCTACTGTACCCAGGCAGTGTGGCCAGGGGAGATGTGCAGGGTGGCAATCGACTCCTTGAAATGTTTAAAGGGGGAGGTCTAGAAATTTGAGGCCATTGTTGAGGGCTGAGACATATAATATCTGTTGGCTGATTGATGGTTATAGACATCATGGAGAATGGTGGTAGCAAGGGACAGACCTTTGGCATATACTAACCCTCAAAGCTAGAAGCCTTCTTTTCAAATCAGGGATGATGCCAGCTCAAAAATGGTGTGCCCTTTCTTTTAAAATTCAAATGGGCTTCTAATGAGAGTCTGGATGTAGGGAGGAAACCAGACAAAGTCCCCACAGCATGGGCTATCAGCTTGCCAAGTTGCCTGGGAGGAGATCCTGGGACCTCACAGCAGGGGACTCTGCCCCCATGAAAGATGGCAGAGTCCAGCAGGGTGGGGGCTGCTGGGTCACTGGGGCAGACAGTCTCCAATCATGCTGAGCACAGCACATCGCTTCATTCAGAAACCCAGAGTAAAACGTACAGCTGGGTCTAGGGTGGATTGAGCCCTTAACTCATTCGGGATCGCTGGTGGAGACACCGAGGCGGCAGAGGGGCTGGGAGATGGTAACTTGGGAGTAAGAGGAAGGCCATCCCTGGCAGAAAGGCAAGCCTGGACATAACCCCAGTGGCAAATATGGACACATACAAAAAGAAATCATAATTCTTTGCAAAATCCCTCTAAAAACCAAACAAGCATTGGGAGTTTAGGGAGGGATGAGTGAGCCAGGGCGAGGTGGGGTGGAAGGGGTGGAGGCTAGGGGCAGCTTGCTTTCCACCCCTGCCAAATCCTCATTTACTGTCAGTTTCAATCCATTCGGAACTTACTGAGTCAATTGCCTTTTCACGGGGGAAGGAGTCTGCACAATGAAGGGGACTTTTCAGCCCACATTAGCACACAGGGCACTGGGCAATGTCCGGGAATAAACACACACATCCCTCCTGAGGCCACTGACCCCCACTCCCATCTGAAATAACCCATCCAACAGTACCAGTCTTATACCTACACTCCTCTATTTTAATTCTTTAGGATGAGTTTTTTTTTTTTTTTTTTTTTTTTTTCCGGAGGAGGGGTTTTGTTTTGCTTTTAACGTGGCTCAGCCCGTGGAAAGTTGTATGTATGCTCTAGTGTACACACACCACACATCACACACACACACATGTTTAGTACGTTGGGAATAAAGAGAATCCACCTCTCAAGTAACAGAATTGGGTTAACTCTAGGAAACTCTAAATTGTCTAATCGAGAATGAAGGGATGGTTGGAGAGAAAGAACCTAATTTAGGCATCCAGGAAACAGGGATTTAGTGCAGGTTATTATTCAAATTAATTCTAGAAAACGGGGTTTGTGGACAGTACTTGGCAGTCAATACCTATTATGAAGACAATGATAATGATTATGGTGACTGCTTTTTTATAATCATCATGGTGACTCTTTTTTTTTTTTTTTTTTTTTTGCATTGTTTTGTGGGAAAGCATATGCATGCCATAACACTCATGTTCAGGGATGAAGGGACACTCTACAGGAGTTGGTTTTTTCCTTCCACCATGTGGATCCTGGGGCCCAAACTTGGGTCATCAGACTTGGCAGCCAGTGTCTTACCAGCTGAGTCACCTTGCCAGCCAATGACCGCCATTTGTTTTTGAGGACTAAACATGTATGTGCTTGGCTCCTTAAAGCGTCTATGTGACTTCAGTTAATGGCCGCCAGCACCCAACAAGGTGAGCTCTGTCAGCCCAGTTCTACGGACTTAGAACTCTTCTAAGGGCACAAAGATCCTAGGCAGGAGAAGAGTTTAAGGTTGCTCCCACCTAACTCTAGACTAGTGAGTGACAAAGGAACAGTGTGTTAGGATGGATCACAAGAGGTGGATGCACACCACAGAGACCAGGACTTCAGGTCAAAAGTCCATCTCAGCTACTGGGATGTCCCCGAATATCCCCCCTCCCTCTGTCTCCAACACTGCCTCTTGGGGCTCCTGCATTTAGCTCTAGCTTAGAGATATTGCCCAACAAAATTTTCTGTGATGCAATAAATGTATATGAGTGTGTGTGTTTGTATATGCCTGTTTCTGTGTGGATATGCTTATGTGTATATATGGTTGTGTATGTCTTGTACGTTTGTGTGTGTGTGTCTGTGTATATGTGTGTATGTACCTGAGTGAGTGTCTGTTTGTGTATGTGTGTCAGTATGTGCATGTTTGTGTGTATGTGTGTATATGTATATTTTGTGTCTATGTGTGTATGTTTGTGTATGTGTGCCTATATGTGTATGTTTGCGTGTGTGTGTGTGTGTGTGTGTGTGTGTGTGTGTGTGTGTGTGTGTGTGTGTGTTGTCCAATCCAGCAGCACTGGCCAGTGTGACTAGGGAGTATCTGAGCTCAATTTTCAGTTTAACTGAAATGTCCTCAGAGTAGTGACCACTGGATCAGCTATTTCGAACCTCAAACCCCAAAGCCTCATGCTATCCCCTCCTAGTTCAAAACAATTTTAGAAATAAAGGAAAAAAAGAAGACAAGAAGAAAACAGAAGCATAACCTGGCAGCCCCCACCAGCATACAGCCCTCCCTCCCTCCCCCCCTCTCCCTCCCTCCCTCTCTCCCTCCCTCCCCCGTTCCCTTTCCTCCTTTCCTAGCAAAAAAGCATCAGTTTAATTAGATAAATCCTCCAAGCCCATGGCCTGGAGTTCATCATGGAAATTAACCTGCTCCAGATCTCAGATAGTGAAATAAGAACCGGAGTGTTTGGGCATAGCATGGTGAAATAGGAGAGGCCTATGGAGTTTCATATACCTCATCTCCCATAGGTGCCCCTCGCCCCTCCAGTGCCCCCTACCCTCACCTTCTTAGGTCGCTGCCTTCATGCCCACTGTCTTTCTTCCTGGCTTTTCCAGTTTCCTCCTAGGTCTGGAGTGCTTCAATACAGGCCCACTCAAGGGCAGTTAGGAAAACTGTGCTAAGCACATGGTATGGCATAAAGCTCCTGTGGAACCTCATTGTATGTTAGCTGCACATACTGTCCTGTCTCCCAAATCATCATGGCAACCCTTTGAAGCAGAAAGGAAATTCTAGTCCCATTTCATGGAACATAAAAACAATGGATCAGAGAATTATTCTGTCTAAGTTAGAAAAGCAGGGTTTGCATTCAGCTCAGCTGGTCTCCAAGACCTATTTTCTCAACCCACAAACTCTCTCCATAGGCAGAGTCTATAGGTACCCCAGGCCAATCTCAGGGTCTACCCCATCCTTCCATCTCCTACGACCTGTCCTAATCAGCAAATACCTCACCAAGCACCCATTCCAACCACAGTGAGAAAGAGAATCCAATGGTGCAGGTCATAGCTTAAGCCTGACTTCACATGGGAGCCTCCTTACCCAGTTCAAAATACCAGGGAAACCCCAATGCAGCCAGAGAAATGAAACCAAGTTCAGATTTCCAACCAACGTCCCATTATCCTACAGCAATTGGGCTCTTGGCTCTAGATACATAATGAACAAGTCTCCCCCTCTACAGATGAGAACAGACTAGAATTGATGTAAAAATCACCTGATGCTGGTCCCAGTCTCACCAGCTGGAAAATACACAGAACTCCTCATGGCAACCAGGGTCACCACAGGCTGAAACAAGGCCTGCCACATATCTTCAATGAAATCCCCAAACCGCCAGAAAAGCAACCCCCCAACTTGTCCCAAGGTCCTAGTAAAAGAACTAATTCAGAATCTGACACAAACACACAACCCCCAAGACCCAAGTCTGTGTCCGGGCCCTTTCTGGAATGGAACTCAACAGGGTCCCCTTAGAGACACATACCAAATTACAGAAAACCAGCTCATCTGACATTGGGGACATCCTGTACTTGACAACATGACCATGATAAATTCTTCATTACATTTAATTACTTTCAAAGGACAGTCACAGGAACCCGGCTGACTGTCAAGACAACCCTGAGAGAGCAGTAAGGTCAAAGGCTATTTGACAAGACAGGAACCTGAGGCCCAAAGAGAGCATATGATGTACTCAAGGTCACAGTAGTGTTGTATAGTAACAGAACTGGAACAGAGTCTTACTGTCTAAACACGCAGCCATGCCACATGAGACCCTATGTGACAGAGACTCAGCTCAGAATGACAGGGGAGTAGACAGTTCAGAGCCCATGTGTCTTACTCCTCTCTCCCAGCCAGAGATGCAGGCTTGTGACCCACCATCTCCCCTGAAATTCCCAAGGAACCCTAGGACTAGTAGGTCCGGAAATGGTCCTCACATAGCAAGCTGCACAGCTGAGCTCCCTGGGGCGAGGGGGGCGGCTGAGATGCTGGCACAGCCCCTGTGGGTACCCTGCCAGCAATTAGTGCGGGGAAGGGTGCCAGGCCTGGCAGAATGCATTCTCCCACCACTTCTTCTCATTTATACACACACACACACCGCATACTACACAAACACCACACTATACAAACACACATTCAACACACACACATACACACTCACACATACACACATACCCCACACTACACAAACACCACACACACACATACACACACCACACTATACAAATACACATTCCACATCATACACACATACCATATAAACACACATCCATCCACACACCACACACATAGATATGCATACCACACACACAAATACACATTCCACAACATACACACATACCATATAAATACACATACATATACGCACATACTCCACACTACAAAAACATATACCACACCACACACACACCATCGGAGATAAAGCATAACTTCCTTTCAGTAAATCTCCTCAGCAAGGCACACACAGGGCATGCAATTTGGCCATTACCGCTTTTAAACAACAGAAAGGCAGCGTACCCACCATTAACCCAACCTGCTCCCTGAGGACTTCACGTCAGCTCAGCCACCAGCCTTCACCTCAAACTCCCACGCACACTCTATAAGTTCCCAGAGTTGCTTTCCAAAGGAAAGAGACATTTTGGTTTTGGTTTCTTAACACCCCCTGCCCCCCGCCAGAACATTATGAGGTAAAACCTGAATTGTGCTTTCTATCAAGCCCACTTCTTTCCCCAGAGCGAAGCATCGGAGGTTGGCACATGACCCTGTCTAAGACCTTCTTGAGTGCCTGGGAAGCCTAGAGAACATAAGCATGGCAAGGAGAAGCAGCTTGAGACTTGACCTGGGGCACCTGCCTGACCAAGCACAGTTTGGTTCCACAGAGGATAACCGGTGTGTTGGTCTGGATTCATCTACAGGGTCCCCCTTGTGACAGTTGGAAGAATTCGACTATCCCAGGGATGAGGTAAGCAGGCAGGAGTGGTGTTGAGGACTATTCTGCCCCCTCCCTGCTGCGGCTCCCATCCCTGAGAACTGAAAAGCAGGCTACAAGAGCAAAGGGCCCTGGAGGGTTCTTAGGCCAGTTTATAAGATCTGTGAGAACCCTCAAAGTATAAGCGATGTTTATGATTATGAGGGTTTTTTTTATATATATTGAGAGGATTCTCAATAAGAGACATGTACATCTTAGAGACCCATCCCAAGCTCCAAGTGCCTTGTAGCTAAGGCAGGAATAAGCAGAGAACAGGTTAGACTCCTATCCTTTCTGGTGGTGTCCCTGGCTGGTGGCTTCCTTTGGAAGCTGCTCCTATTTTATCCTTGCTGTGCCCGAGAGCTGATCGGAGCAAGGCCAGCCCTTGAGCTGGGCTATGCTCCTGGGCTGGTGCCCACTGCCTCCTGCCTGTCATCAGGGCTGCCTGGCAGTGAGCAGGCAGAGCGAATGCACAGTAGAGCCCACCAGCTGAGAGGAGAGAGAAAGCCAGTTCTCCGCTGGCTGCTCTGTGAGCCTCAAAGATCCTCTAAGCCACCTAGTGTCCAGAGTTGAGCTCCGGCCGCCACTCTGTCCATCCAGCTTCCTAGAACAGCTACAGCTGGGGAATCCTAAGGGATTGGATGCGGAGGTATGGGACAATACAAGCTCCTTCTATCAAACCCCACCCCCAGCCTGGACCTCCTCCAGGAGCCTGAGGCCTGTGTAAGCACTAGGGATATAACCCAAGAGGAAGCAAAGGCCCTGTGGCCCTTGCTCACACTTTCCGAGCAAGATGGCTGTTGCTATCATCCTGCTCTTTCTCCTAGAAAACAACCTATTTTAAAGGCCCCCTTTGTGTTCACTCAGACCACACCTCCCACCTTAGACATCTTGGGGTACCCAAACCCCAACTTTCAGGCCTTGTAAGGGACCTCCTGGGCCTCCTCTGTCTCAAGGTCTCTAGGCCCCCACTCTGATTCTCTTCCTCACTGCTGTCTCTTTCCTCTGTGTCCTTAAGACCTCTTCTCACCTTGAGAAGTGTTAGGATTACCCAGCATTTACACTCAATGCTCTTCTGTATTCCTTAAGACTTATTAAGAATGATAATGAGTTCCGAAGGAGCTATGTGCCTCTCTCTCTCTCTCCTCTCTCTCTCCCTTTCTCCCTCTACCTTCCCCCTGCCTCGTTTTTTTTTTTTTTTTCCTCTACGTGTCTTCTCCACAGAAGACACACGGGAGAAGACACACAGGACAAATCCAGATCAAAAGGGGGTTCCTGGAGGGGGGGCAATAACACGGACCAAGGGCACTTGAGGATTCATATCCCATAGTCCATCTATCTCTGGCCTGCCTCTCTCTAGTTATTTTCAATTATTGTGATTTTCGAAGACAACTCTCCTTTCCCTCTCACAGAGCGGGCCACCCTTCACTCTACCAGACTGGACAGGTATGGGGGCAGCTTGCCTGCAAAAACCTCATTAACATGCAGCTCTTAAACGGTTGATTAATTTTTGCAAAATTTACGACACTTTAACTCCCCCCCCCCCCCAAGCTGTGGCCTCAGAACCAAAGCAACTTAACTTGATGGGGGATGAGATGGGACTGTCCTCCTCCTCCAGTGGACTCTTGCCACTGGAACCACAGGCAGCCGGGTGACAGATGGAAGGCACACAGATGCCACTACCCAGGCAGTAGACAGACCTGCTCTCTAAAGAGCATGGCACCAGAGGGGAGATCCCAGGGCAGCCAGAGCCACACCTGACTTTTAGCTACTGGGGGGTTAATAGGAGATGAAGGAAGGCAGGAGCCAGTGGGTAGAGAAGTAACTAAGAGAAGCTCAGAGCTGGCAACGACATCAAGACTTGCGCCCAGCAAACCACAACGCATCCCGGGCAGAGGGACTGGCCTTATCGGTCTGCTGGACTGCCCTTCAGAGAAAGGGAAGAACGGATACTAATGAAATTACAGTTTTTAAAATGTCTATAAATTAAATCTATCTCCCTCTCCCTGTGCCTCTGCCCCCAGCTCCTCCAGCAGGCTTCTTTGCCTCAACCCGTTCCCTTGCTCATGCCTGTTTCTCTGATATAGACATCAAGAGGTTACGGGCTCAATTATAGCTCTACTGGAGTCTCAGCGTCAGGCTTGCCTGGCCTTCTCTTCTCCTCTTCAGAAACCAGATGCCAAATAAATCTCTCTTCTTTATATTTTTATTGTCAATGCCAAAAGCCTGAAGATTCTTCCCGTCGACAACCAGCCTTTCTGAACTAGTTCAGAAGGAGGCAAATATTCTTTTAAATTATATCTGAGGACAACACAAACACCCCTCTCTCTGTCCCCACTTTTGAAGGGCACGCGCAAAACCTTGGCTCTCTGTGAAATGTTTAAAAGAGGTGAGGAGGTGCAGTGTGTGAATAATGTTATTAGGGATGGCGAAAGAGCATCTGGCATGTAGAAAAACCTAACGTATTTCTAAAGTTCAAAGCTGACATCATAAGGATTCTCACTAGCAAGGTCTATTTAAGACAGGCCGAATATGCAAGGCGATTGTTGAAGAATGGGAAAGGATGGCCTTTACCTTCCTAATTCTGTCACTCTGTGCTGTAGGGAGCTTTGTCAATGCAATTTTACACCCTAAAAGGGCCCTCTCAACACCTCCCCCCACAGCAAAAAGTTACAATATTAAGTTTTGATCAGCCAGGGTTGCAGGCTCAAGAAGAAGGAGCCAACTGCTAATTGGAAATCTACCAGGAAAATAGAAAAGAAAAACCCAAGCTCCATCTTGTTGAAATATTAACCTGAGGAGATTTCAAAACCTATTTTTCCAGGCAAAAAGCACTTAAGACAAAGGCCAGAGGATGCTGAAGGTGGACAGGAGAGAAAACCTTGGTCCTACCAATTAACAAGACTGATAAAAAGGAGGGAGGTGGGAGCACATTACTACCAACTCATTAATTCTTTCCTGTAAACAATTTAATTAAATTCTGCTAAATACAGGAGAAATACTTATTTTGGACTGCTGCCCCCAGCCTCAAAAGCAAATTCCTTCGCCCCTCCACCCTCAGCGCCAACACTTACAGGCCTCCCTGTGTACAACCTTGCAGGAGGCTGTCAGCCCACGCATGGACTGCACTGCTCAGGGGTGGGAGATGGCAGTGCCTAGGTCTGAAAGCTGACATTTCAGCTTTTAAAAGAATCCAGGTAAAATGGGCTGTTGACTTCTTAACTAAAGTATTGTCATGTTCTAACTCAGGTTCTTATGTTACTGAGCTTTTAAAAAAAGAAAAAGAAAAAAAAAAGAAAAGATAAAAAAATGAGAGTGGAGAGAGAGAGAGAGAGGGAGAGATGACTTTCCTTGAATGATCTGTTTAACCTAAGCCAGAGGGAAAAAAAAGAAAGTCATTAATTACTTATGTGAGCTATTGCTTCAGAAAGACAATAAACCTGCCCGGTCGCCATGGATATGACATATTTGCTCGGAAAACAACACAATAATTAGCAAAGGGGAAAGATACAAGGAGAATATGCAAACTCCTGAGTTTAAAGCCACAGTGCTCTTTTTACTCTAAGCCTCTGCTCTGTTAGCAATCTAAAGCAAACAAAAATTTAAAATATAGCAAAGAGAGAAATAACAGGACTGTTCCCCCTCCCTCCTGTGAGGTGAAAAACAACAACCCCTGAACCCCAAAACAAGACCATGGAAAAGAGAATGGGGGGGTATTGCTTGTTTTATTTCCTATAGCAGGGGTGGAGTCTTGGTGGATTTTTTTTAATTGAGTTCTTATTTGGTATTGGGCCTTCTGGCCAGATATAAATTTATTTATGAAAGCCAAATGCCCTATGTGAGCCTCACACACCACCCTCCAACAAACACAAAGTAAATGGAAATGTAGGGGGGGGGGTCTAGTTTAAAAAGCCAGTCTACTCAAAGTGCATCAGCTCTGTAGAGGGACATCCATTCCCCCTACCTTCAAGAAAATAGAACCCAGGTCTTGCTTTAATATTAAAAATGCATTAAATGGTTTTACCTACAACTTAGTCCCCAAGGGTCATTACAAAATGTAATCGCTTTGTATCATATCTGTCAGCGTGATAAATATCGGAGCCAGAGTAGGTTTGCAATTTTTCAGAATGTCACCAATCAAGATGATTTTTTTTTCTGCTTCACTTTCTTAATTCACCGATGGACACCCCCCCCCATCATGACAACCAAAGTCACAAGTCTACAAGGAAAAACCCAAAAACCAAAACTATCTGACCTGAGAAGAGAAGGAAGAAAAGTTGAAATACTTTTAGCTATCAATCAGAGGACACTGATAGTCTCTTAAAAAGAAGGAAAAATTAAAACTTAAAAATTTGGGGTGACTATTTTCCAAAGAGATTTAAAAAAAAATTAAAGCACTTTATTAACTTTGAGTGAAAACCCTTTCCCTTCTTCCCAGAGGCAAAATTCCCAAAAACAGATGGTCAGGACCTCAAAGAAAGTAAATATACCTCAACCCCACAGCCAGAGAAATATAACTTTGAACTTCTTTTTAAATTGGGGGGGAGCAAGATAAACTATTAATAAGAATGAAAAATGAGTTGACTTTTGTTTTTCTTATTCCCAAAATCATTCAAAGACAAGAGAAGCAGCTATAAAGAGTGAGGTGTCTATTTAACTGACTTTCCTATTTTTTTAAACAATAGTTTTTTTTTTTTTCCCCCAGATTGGTCCCTTTGATCTTGAAAGAATTTTTCTCTTCTATGTTGGGGGGGGGGGAGAATCGGTGGTGAGATGGTCTGCTTTAAATGGTGACGCAACTTGGGGATCAAAGCCTTCTCTTTCTGTTAGCCATAATAAGCTGTACTTGCCACGAAGCGGGAGTCTCCCGGGCTCCTTTCCTTCGTCAGAAGGAAATAAAATGCTCTGAGCAAGACACGAAGGTGCAAAGTCTAAAAAACAAAAAGGGTAAGGCGGGGGGGGGGGGGAGAAGAAGGTACTGGCTCTTTAAACGTTTTAGTGCATATGGAGTTTGATTTCTGAAAGAGATCAGTTTAACATCTCCATAGAAACCAGCAACAGATTATCATCAACAGAATAAATAACTAGTCTAATAAATTAAACAGGAGGCATAAGATCGCTGGAAACCTGATTACTGAAGTTCAACAATATTCCCCATAAACCCTAGTTAACCGCCTCTAAGGTGGCTAACAAGATGGAGTGAGGTTCCGGGAGACGGACGCTGGACGCTGCCGAGACCGAAGAAGTTTCTCCTTCTCTGTCCAGGAAAGGTTCTGAGAGCTCCATTGAGGGGCAAATTATAAGAAGCCAAAGTTTGGGAAGTGGGAAAGTGGTTCCAGTTGCCTGAGGCGCTGGGGCGCGGGGCCCGAGGACGGTCTGGGACGCTCCGCCGGGCCGCCAGCAGGGTACAAGCCAAGCGCTTTGCGCTCGGTGGCAGATCTGCCCAGCGCCCCCTCCGGGCACGTGGAGTGCAGTCAGGGCGCAGCCCCCGGGGACCAACTACCCCCCGCCCCATGCCTGGCGCAGCTGCTCCAGCTCAGCCCGGACAGCTCCCTTTAGGACAACGTGTGTGAGTGTGTGTGTGTGTGTGTGTGTGTGAGTGTGTGTGTGTGTGTGTGTGTGTGTGTGTGTGTGTGTGTGTGTGTGTGTGTGTACGTGCGTGCGCGCCGCGGGCTGGGCACGGGGAGGGGGGGGTGTCACCAACGTTACCAGACGATGTTTTCCAGTTCCCTTGTGCGCTCTCATGCGCGCCTGTACCAGCTTGGAGACGGCCTAAATTTACCAACTTTGTCCAGAGACGACTCCGGTTTCCTACCCCATCCCACTCCACAACCTCTGTGAGGGTACTAACTGTTGGCTGGACAGCTACACACACACTGAGGGCCGCCCCCCCCCCCCTTCTGGAGAAGCGACATACGCCCGCAGCCTCCCCAAGATTTAGCCAGGTTTAGGGGAGCTCCAGGCTCGGAGGAGGAGTATCATCCTTGTTTTCCTTCTGGTCACATCTTCCATCCAGGCACCCGCACCTTCACCCTTCCCAGGGTGCCTGGATGGAAGTCCTCCGCACCCAGGCCGGCTTCGCAAGCGGAGGCTAAATCTGGAGAAACTTGTAAGCGGGGAGAAGCGGTCCCTGGCCGCACTCCTCTCCTCCCCCAACTCCGGACCCCGGTCGGGGAAGACTTGGAAAAAGAATCTGTGCCCACCCCCTAGAGAAAAATCTATTATTATGATCTTAATCTACGCCCCCAAAGTGTCCCTCCCGCTGTGATTGACACCGCATACACCTGTTCCCCTCACAGAGGAGCGTCCAAACGCTGGGGACAGACATTCGCTCAACCGCTCCTCGGCGGCCCAGAGCCCGCCCGCGCCAGGGCACCCCCCGCCCGCAGCCCCAACGCGCCCCTGCCTGCATCTCTCCACCCCAGGAGGCCGCCCCCTCCCCTCCCAAACCCGGCTCCCCTTCTCTCCCGCTCCCGGCCGCTCTGGCTTCGGAAAGAGAGAGAAAGAACAGAAAGCAAAACTTCCTGGCGGCCGACGGTCATCAGCTGCACATTCTACAAATGCCACCGAGTAAAAATAAACCGGCCGCCGCTCCGCCCGGCCGGCTCACCCCGGGCACACGACTCAGCCCCCTGTCCCGGGAGCTCCAGGGCTGTGGTTCTGCCTGGTCAGGTCCCCTGATTTCCGCGCACCCCTCGAAGCCCCACTCCCGGACACCCCGTCAGCCACCAATTGACGCTCCTTTATAGTGAAACTCAACCCAAGTGTCCTGGTGGCCCAACCATCTCCCCTTAACTGTCCCCTATTCCCCTACAAGCTACCCTCCCCTCTGTCCTCTATCAGCAGCCGGTTTCAGCCCAGTGCCCTTGGATTCAGGGCTTCTCCTCGACAAACGCTAAGCCCCCAGGTATTCTTCTGTCCATCTAGGGTCACAGAGCCCGCCCGATCCTCTCCCACCCCTAGAGAGCCCCCACCCCCACTCCGAGCGCCGGAGCTCTCCGCTCTCCCCGCAACCCGGCCTGCCTGCCCCAATGTCCCAAGTCCCCGGGCGCAACTTCTCTTTCGGCACACACAGTAGCCGCCACAACTCCCGGGAACTTTTCCCCAGACCCAGGCGAGCTCCAGCCGACCGCAGAGCGGTCTGAGCCGGTGCTCCGACTCTCAGTACCCAGCCTTTCGAGCCTGAGCCCGGGGAGACTTGGGTATGGGGGAGAGAGTGAGGAGCGCCACTTGCCGCGCTTGAAGCCGCGCACTTGAGATAAACTTCCCAGGCACAGATATAAAAGAGGGCGCCGCTTCCCCCATCCAAGAACCTTCTTGCCTTCGTTTTCCCACCCGGGGCTCCCCTTGGCACCCTGCGCCCACGCGAACACTGCCTACCTCTGCCGGCAGCACACGTACCCGGGTGTCGGGGCACAAGAGCCGGCTGGAGGAGATCCCCACCCACCCCTTCCCCTGGGCAAAGTCTTGCAAAGTCACCCCAGGAACCCCTCACCCCTGCCTCCTTCGTGTCTCAAGACAGCTCACGACCACTCTGCAGCTGGAGGGGGGCGTGGGAGAAGGAATGATCACCCACTATTGGCAAGCACCTGCGCCCCCCCCAGCCCATAGCGAGGAAGACGCCCCCACCCTAGTTGCAAAGTCCTGGTACTCGTACTTGACACCTCCCCCTCTTCTCCCTTACCCCTCAGTTGGAGTAAGTGACCCCCCCCCAGGAGCTGCAGCCCCCCCTTCCCCAGAGCGGCTCGCCGGGCATTCCCCTGGCCACTGCGGGCGACGCGCCACCCCGCGCCGGGGTGCCAGCCTTCTGTGCCCCTACCTCCCGTACGGCCGGAGTTGGTGGCAGCCGCTGCTCGCACAGGCTGGCTGGCTCGGTCGTTCGCTCTCTCGCCCGCTCCCTGCTGCAAGCCGCAACCCCGGGGGTAGTGGGCTGCACCGGGACAGGAGTGACGCGGGAAAGCACTCCGATAGGCCCGCAGAGGTGGAGGGCTTGGGGGGCCGCGGAGGAAGGAGCGCCGAGTCTCTTACCTGCACTTGGGGCGGCTTTGGGTGACTTTCCAAGTCCGGGGAAAAATGTGTGTGTGTTTGGGATGGAGCGCCGCGGGCGCGCATGCGCGACCAAAGTTGCCGGATCCCGGATTTTTCACTCCCAGTCTCTGCTCTTGCCCGCTGTGATTATGGAATTCTCCGCGGCCGAACGGGCTAGTGGGTGGCATGCAAAACCCGGGACGGATCGCGGGGCCGGGCTCCGCTCCACCCTCACACCCCCAGACCTTCCCCTCTTGCATTCTTCCCACCCACCGCCCAGACCGGGCTCCGCGTACGCGAGTGGCGAAATCGGTCTGCGAAGCAGCAGCAGAGCGCGCGGCTCCCATTGCGGTTACGGAAGGTTTCTATACTCTCAGAATGGAGTTGAGACTGGGACAGAAGAGGAAGGGACAGGGTGCAGTTACTTTCTAGCTATTCTAAACCTTTTGATGCCCCTAGTTTGATTCCCACTTTTTCATTTCAAACTGGCTCTTTTTTTGCAAGTCAGACTGTTAGAAGTGCCGAGTGCAATCTTGCCAGTTTGGTAATTTCTTTGCACTTACTGTCTGCAAGGGAGGGGGGTCATTTAGTCACTTATGCAAGTAATAAATAAAGTGAGCGAGATAGGCCGAGCAGAATGACCTTACTGTGAGTGTGGGAGGAAGGCAGATCATGTACATTAAAACAGGAATATTACAGAGTGAAAAGGTCCACGGATGAAAGCAGAGTGTGTTGGGAGAGCCGATCTCTTGCCCCAGAGGAAGGTGACAGCTTTGTACATCTCCTTTGAAGGACACTTTGTATCCTAGGACACAGGCAGGGCCTTGAGTTAGCTGTCTACATGGACATGGGTCATAGGACCTACAGCCTAGGTCTAGGTCTCACCTTCTCCAGCACGCCACCATACTCCAGCATGGAACCAGTAGTGATAGTACCCGGCAGAAATTCAGGATGAGATACGGGGGGGGGGGGGGGGGGGGCGCAGCAGGGGACCCCAGAAGGCAAGATGAGTGGGAAACTAACCACAATAGTACTAAGTAGGTATGATTAATTGAATAAACAAATAAAAATGCAAAGTATGACCTAGGCTTTGAGATGTGCTTTACAAGGTGTGTTGAGCCAAAAGAAGATGCCCGCAAGCTGGTAAAACATGGCTATTGGCTGGGGATTGAGGTCTACTCTGTAAAGCTTTCTCTCAATCTCATGACCCCACATTTTGCATGGCAATCATTGGGACAGACTTCTGCTGTGATGTGTTGCATGCCCTCCCACAAGCTGAAAGTTCATTGGTCCAGAGGCAAATGGCCAGAGTCTGGGGACTCTAGAGCTCTCTGGCTCTGAAGTATTGGAGTCCCCAAATAAAACCTTTAGATCAGGGCCAAGAGGTGTCTCACATGCTATAGATGCTACACTAAGTGACATCTGGTGTCACACTTGCTGGGAAATAAATGGCTCAAAAAAATGCCAGCTCCTGCTACTCAAAATGTGTTCAGATTTGTCAGCCCACAAAAGCCAGATTTGAGGGTTTGGATACCTCTCTGGTTCATTCCTCCTTCTCCGAAAAAATTAACAGGAATCATCTGCAGTCACTAGGGACCCTTGGACCTTACTCTCCTCTGCTGTCCCAACCAAGGGCTTCTTCAGTCCCCAGGGGTTTTACTCACCCAGCATCTCTGAGATATCCGTACCTAGTGAACTCAGGAACACACTTGTCCCTCAGAGATCTCAAGCTCAACCCCAGCAGCCCACAGAGAGAAAAACTGAGCCACTGTAGAGTGAGAGGAGGCAAGCAGGCCTTCTAACTTTTGAGGAGAACCCCAATTCATTCATTCATTCTTGTAGCAACACAAAAACAGAAAGAAGCCATTAACAGCCAGATGCCAGCCACTCACCAACTGGGTGACCTTGAGGCATTTGACCTCTCGATGCCTCAGTTGGCTCAACAGTGAAATGGGGATAATAACAGTATGTCCTGCCTGTGAGTGTTGAGAGACTGAAGTAAGTTAATACAGGAAAACGGCTTGGGCCAAGATATTGATCGGTAAGTTCCAGTAACTGTCATTGCTCCTGGGGACATCCAGTACTCCTCTGTCCCTCATTCCTTCCTGCTTCTCTCCATCCCTTCTTGTCCTCTGCTTATTCATTCACTTAATATGTATCTACTAAGCCCAAACACCCCTCTGCGTAGGAAGGAACTGAAGCAGACCATGATCTAGGCCTGACTAGGCAGGGGATGGTGGCAGATTTTGCTAATCTTTCTGACTCTCTCTTCCACTAGAAGCACCCCCCACACACACACATACATACACATTCCTTTTCACCTTTCCCTCAACCTCACCAACCTACCTCACTTCATATTTTCCCTTAGGAGCTCTGCAACCTCTCACAGTGATCTTCCTACTTTCTCAGTGAGAACCTTATCCTTGTGTGGGGCTAGCATCCTGGGCAAGCTGAAGGGCTTGAGAGCAGGAGGTTGCAGGAGGAGGTAAATAGACAAAGTTCCTGTTGGACCTCAACACCTCCCCATGCCCAGCTGAAGACAGGAAACAATATAAGGGGCTAGGAGACAGTGTTACATTCCAAAAGTAGGTTCCTGCCTCAGTCAGAGGTCGCCCTGGCTTTTAAACCCATTTTCTTGCTGCCTCCCCCCCCCAAAAAAACCCATTTCCTGAAGCATTCTTTATAATGAAATTCAGACTCTTTTCCCTACTATAAAACCTCCCAAGATCTGACTTATCTCTATGTGCCTTTCTTCTTGGTCTCACTGACTTTCTCCATTCTAGGAAACACCAGGTGGTCTCTACCTCAAGACCTGGGCTCTCTGTGCCTGGACAGCCCATTTTTTGAGATGCAGGATCGACATGAACTCTCACTGAGCATGTTTACCTGCCCCTGCTACCACCTTGTGCAGCAGCTCTTGGCCTCCCTGTTATGTTGTCCTGTTTGTGGATATACAATGAGTTTGCTTATGCATTGATTACTGTTTCCTTTCTGCTCCTGCTAGAACAGAAGCATCCTGAAGACAGGGACTCGGTGACTCTTGGGATCCTTGGTACCAATGACAGTGCTTGGGATTTAATAGGCCCTCACTGATGAGTTGTCACTGGATTCAAGGTGCTCTGGGGAATCATGGCTAGGAAGAACCAAGAAAAATGTTTGGGAGAGTAAAGACGGTTGATCTAGTACAACCCAGGAAACAAGAGATGAATGAACTGACCTGATCTCTACTCCCTGGGATTTTGCTGGAGTTCACAGTGGGTCAGGGTGGGGGATGGGGATGGGGGAGGTGGCTCTGGAGCCTGTGTCATAGCAGAGGAAGCTGGACAGTCCCTGCTGCTGGGTGGAATGTTTGTAATCAAGAGCCTATCCCATTTAGAAGTCTCAATGTCCCCCATACACACACTGCCCCCACTGAACAAAGGCTCTGTCTTTATCTCTGGAGCTCAGGAGCCAAACACTGGGTCTGAATAATTGATTATGAAACAAACAAATTTAAGCCAGCCTCTGTTGGTATGATTAGCAAGGCCTTGGAAGGTATGGCAGCTTAACTTCCCTCACTGTTTTTTGGTATCTAATCCTCTGTAAGGATTGAAAGCAAAACCTGACCCTACATCAGTAGCCAATGTTTATCAAGTGGTTACTATGTGCTAAGGAACGCTTGAATTGTCTCTCCAGCCCCATACAACAACAGTAGAGGTAGTTACAGTGGTGAACATAATGCTCACTGTACAGATGAGGACACCAAAGCACAAAGAACAACTTGCCCTAGACTGTGGTAGACAATCTGAGTCCCCCAGGACCAGCTACATAGGCAACAAGTTAACAAAAGTCACTCTTTGACTTAACAAGAAGACAACAATCTTGTCTACCTTCTGTTGGCACTCATAAGCCTGTGAGACATACTGGGAATGAGATGTAGCCGGAGAAGAGGCTAGAGCATGTCTTTCTCTCCGTGTGTTGTTTGTGTCTTGCTACTTCACTCTGAATGGCCTGGTATTTCTGTACTACACGAAACTGGTCTTAAATCCTAAAATTCTTTTTGACTCAGCCTCCCACGTCCTGGGATCAGGGTGTGAACCACCAGATCTGCTCCTTTGCATCTGGCTGCAATCTAATAACAAACAGAAATCATTACAAAGTATTTCAAACACAGCAAAGCACCCACCACGAAAATGGCAGACCGTATACTCATTCCCTGTCTTTCCCGGGCTATATTCTTTGTCTTGAAGTTTTCCTCAGGTACAGGTTAGTTTTGGGGGTTCATGGTGTCTCTCAGGGAGCTGCTGTCACAGTAGGTACTCAATAGACGCCTAGTGTCTAAATAAATGAGTGCCAGAGACAAGCGATTATGGTGATTACTGGGAGAGTTGTAATTAAAAATAAAAAGAGCTGAGTTCATTCATTTTATTTCCAAATGTCTCTCTTGGGAGTGTCCTGGGGAGAGAATGGGAGAGGGGTTTTCCCCAAACTCTGTTCTCAGGTCCCATCCAGACTGTTACACTGTGC
Organism: Phyllotis vaccarum; assembly: GCA_033318265.1. Taxonomy (NCBI): domain Eukaryota; kingdom Metazoa; phylum Chordata; class Mammalia; order Rodentia; family Cricetidae; genus Phyllotis; species Phyllotis vaccarum. The sequence goes on along the minus strand of JARWLC010000003.1, from coordinate 60,380,604 downwards.
AAGTTCTTCCACCCCAGTACACCCTCATTCCCTTCGCAAAGTACACAATTATTTGCCTCTTACTATGTACACAGCATATATTTGTTATAGAAAATTCAGAAAACACAAGTAAACAGGGAGAAAATGTAATTTTTTCCCCTGTATACCAGGCAGGCCTAGAATTCCTTATGTAGCTGAGAATAACCTTGAACTTCTGATCCTCTGTCTCCACCTTCCCAATATGGGGGTTACGGGACTGTGTGCCTTGTTTATGTGGTACAGGGAACTGAACACTACCTAGTGACCCACACCCCTAGTCTCTTTGGAAATCGTTTTAATTCCACGGTCCATGACTAATCATCTTGAGTATTTCTAGTCTAGCTTTTTTTTTTTTTTTTTAAAATAGTTTTCCCCTTTGTCTGTCTTTCACAAATTCACAAAGAACACGAGACCTTTTTTTTTTTTTTTCTTAGCCTGCCATAGGTATGTAACATGCATTCCCCCCCCACACACACACACATGTTTAGATTTTCTTCTACGTTGTGACTTTTAATGGCTATGGGGCAGAGTTAGGTGGTAATTGCTCAAGCAATCCTTCACTGTTGAAAATTTTGAACACAGAACTTGTTCCTGATTCTTTTCATTATTGTAAATAACCCTAATGAATATCCTTGTCCATAAATAATCACATGATTTCTTTAAAGTGGATTTGCTGAGTTAAAGAGCATGCATACATTTCAAAGCTTTTGAGACCCATCACCAGGCGGCTCCCTCCCTGGAAGGGCTCGTGGGTCTGCCCTCCCTCAGACAGCTTTACCAGCCCATCGCCACCTCACTGGCTCCAACCTTCAATGTTCTCTCTCTTTTTAACCCCTGCTAATTTAATGGGTGAAGGAGCCCGTGATTCCAATCATGAATCCTTATTAGAACCAAGCTGGCCACATGCAGGAGCTGTTTCAAGGTGCAAGTGGCCTTGCTGAGATCCACATCCTGGGCAGAGATGGGGGAAGGATTTCAGAGCTGGAACTTGTTCTTATCTTCAGCCAGCACCTAGGCTCTGGGCCTGTGTGCTCAGCCTGTAGGGGTAAAAGGGATGGAGTGGGCCTGGTCTATCTTTCAGCCTCAACTCAGCTCCCTTTTCCTCCCACAGATCCACCCGCACCTTCCAGAAACCTCTCGGTAGAAAATCCTTAGGGGTTTTTATGCCATAAATACCTACCTGTTTTCCCCAGCTCAAGAGCCACTGGGTACCTGCTTTCACCTTTCATATCTGAGTCTCAGCTCCAAGCCAACAGCTGGCTGTCTTTCTCCATGTTGTGACCTTCTTCTGGCTTTGTTCTTGTTAACTGGCATTTTTTTGATATTTGTGTTTACTCCTGCCTGGTCCTGAGAAGAGTCCCATGACTAATGTTTTCTTAGAGGAAAGATCTCCTGGTCCCATTGTCTCCACTGTCTGCCACCGTGCTATCTACCAAAAGAAAAAAAAAAAGTGTTCAATTTCAGTGATTGGGGAAAGAGTTCAATGTAAACAATGGGATGGGTGTAAACGTAAATAAAATACAAACCATAAACACATGGTCTGCACTGTGAAAGGCGAGTACTGAGGTGTGGAATGGATTTTAAGATGTATAGGAAATCCACCAGAACAGCCCTGCAGCTTGACTGGGAGATTCTGGATGTGGATGTCCAGTGCTTCTTAGACAGAGGAGAAAGCGCTGAATGGGTCAACTGTTTTTCTGGTGAGGCTGTACAAACCTTTATTTTCCACACTGGGGATTGAATTTAGGACCTTGTACATGGTAAGTAAGTGTCCTACTACCAAGATACACCCCCAGATCTTTCTTATTGTAGTTTTCAGAAGCTACCCAAGCTCTCCTCGGACTTCCTCTGTAGATCAGGAAAGTCTTGCATTTTTTGGATCCCCCTGCCTTAGCTTCCTGAATAGCTGAGATTACAGATGGCAGGTTTGCACTACCAGGCCGGGCTCCTGTGTCCCTTTAGAGAAGGTTTGGAGACATGACTGTGCTCTGTACCCTGGTAGGCTGGACTTGAGTTGGCAGCAGATACCCGAATACACAAAGGGACAGCCAGGTAAGGGGCAGGGCTGCCTGCTGACATCACCTCTTACCCAAAGACCCATGGGCCAACACCTTAGCCACTCCCACGCCTGCCAGGGCGGGGTAGGCCTGGCACCAGGGCCTGTTGAACGAGATAAACCTCAAGATTGAAAAAGTCAGAGGGACCTGCCTCCCCCTCTCTCTACTTGTCTCCTAGTAAAATCCATACTTCCCCTGGCCTTTCGACTCCTGCTACATTCGACAGAGTACTCATCATTAACCCTTGGCTTTTCTGTGAGCACAGGCCCCACCTTTTCAGTCCTAGGAGATAGATCCTGCCTGAAGTTGGCATGGCCAAGCCACAGGCAAAGGAAACTCGCCCAGACCCTTTAGAAATTGCCATGCTTCTTCCCAACAGGACCTGTGGAGGTGGCAGCTGCCTGTGGCACCAAATCCCACAGAGGGCGGGGCTGGCCAGGGAGGCAGGAAAGAGCTGTTTTGCTGATGAAGTGCCTCATGTCACATGGGTAGGAGTGCCAGGTAGTTGAGTGTGGGTGGGAAGGACCTCCCAGCTCTGCCAGGCTAGCCAGGATACAAGCAGCGGCTCTGCCCGCCTCTCTAACTTCACCTTGTCCCACCCCTTTGCCACCTTCTGCTCCAGCCAGGTTGAGCTATCTTGAGCCTCACTCTGCTCTCCTGCCCTCATTTCTGGGCCTGCCTGCTTCCACCCTTCCCTCTGCCCTGAGGCCTTTATTCCTCATACTCTTCCATAAAGACCAAATCAAGGGGTTGAAGACAGGGCTCTGCCGGTACACTGCTTGCCTAGCAAGAACAAAGCCCCTGGATTCCATCCCCAGAACCACATCTGCCTGTAATCCTGGCACTCAGGTGGTAGAGGCAAGAGGATCAGAAGTTCAAGGTCATCCTCAGTTGCTGAGCAAGTTCAAGGCCAACATGCGATTTGTGAGACCCTGTCTGGGGACATTAGCAACAACTAAGAAGGTCAAAACAGGAGGCATTATCTTATCCAGGGAGCCTTCCATGGTGTGGTCCTTCTCAGGGCTGAGTTAGACGTCTCAACGTGTGCTACCTACAGGCCCTGCTTCCTTACTCTACCTCAGCATATATTATCATGGTCTTCTCCCTGAATCCCACCTGAGTAAAACTCTGTGTGTGTGTGTGTGTGTGTGTGTGTGTGTGTTTTAAAATAATCTGTGTGTTGGAGCATAGATTTCAGAATTGGGTCACATGGGTTCAAAATCTCAGCTCCACTCCTTTCCTGAGCCTTTCTTGGCCTCAGTGTGCTCATCTGTAATATGGCTACAAATCTGTCTTCTACCATTGTAGGAAAAACTTTGTGAGATAATTCATCTCGGCCTGGATTCACACTCGGCAGCTGTTTTTCAATTCTAGCACCCAAAGGGATGCTTAGAAAAGGTCAAGTGAGCAAGAAGTATCACTGACAGGAGTGCGTGTGTGTGTGTGTGTGTGTGTGTGTGTGTGTGTGTCTGTGTGTGTGTGTGTGTGTGTGTCTGTAAGACATCATATATGTGGGAAGGATGGGGTGGGACTGTGGGGGTGGAGAGTGGAGTGCACAAGGAATCAGGTCCTGTATACGTGTGTGTCCACTATGAGAGGTAATGGCTTGGTTATTTATGGCCAGGGCTTAAGGAAAGGAAAAAAAAAAAAAAAAAAAAAAAAGATAAACCAGTGTTCAGTAATGACAATGTAATTACCTTTTTATTATTTTTTCAATAGGATTCAGCGAGAGTGTGGGCCCTGACTGCAGAGCACATGTAGCCTGGCTTCCTGCTGCTTTGCGTTGTGTCCATCCCACAGGCCCAACAAGGCAGAGGCAGTGTTGGCCTGTCCTGAGCATGGCTTCTTGACCTAGAGGAGTTGAAAATGGGGGAACAAGACCACCTAGATCACAAAGCAGAGCTATGGAGACCATGCTGTCCACAGAGAAGGTCATACCCAGAGCCAAAACACAGAGAACAGTTCAGAGTTGGAAACTGAAGTTCAGAAGGTGAGGCTGCTGACTACGGTCATGCGGGAGTTTGGCGGCAGAGTGTGAGCAAAGCCCATTTATCTGAACCAGCCAGCGCCCGCTCCTGCTACATAACCCACTTAAAGTCGAGTCTATTTGGTCACTAGAGGCCCCAAGATTTCTTCTTGGAGGGAATGGCTTTGCTAAAAGATGGCCTGACTACTAAAGAAGACTTAAATTCAGAGCCCTGGTCCCTTTATGTTGACCAGGCTAACTCCTACTAGAACTGGCTAGCTGCCTAGTAGCCATCTGAAAGCAGCCTTTTCCACAGAGCTGTGGAGGGAGAAAATGTCAGCATTGGTTTATTGTTTGCTCATTTCTCTACCTCATCCATACATCTGTCCATCCTTCCCATCCACTCTTTCAAGCATTCATCCATGTGTCCAAGATGCCATCCATTAATCAATGCAACCTTTTACCCAACCACCCATCTACTCAATAATCGATCTATCCATCCATCCATTCATCCACACCATTTTCTTATCCATTCATCCAAGTATTTGTGCATCTGACACCTGTCCATCTATCTATTCATACCCTCGCTGATTTATTCAATGAACATTTGATGAGTGCCCCATCTGCCGGCTCCTTGCTAGGACCCACAGACCTGGTGATGTTGATATGCACAAACACATTATAAGGAAATCCAGGAGCCTAGGAAACTTCTTAAGACTCCTGAGCTAAGTGCAGGTAGACAAAGTCAGTCAAGCGGTCTGAATCTCCAACATCTGTCGGAGCTCTTGGCTATGTCCCTTTCTCTTTGCTACGGTTTCTCCCTCTATCACTGAGAGGTAGACCACGGCGAGAGACACAGCCTATACAGAGAAGTATCTTGGGTAAGGAATTTGATTGGAAGATTGTGAAGCTTCAGGGGCCAGGGATGTCTTTGGGTTTTAGTGAGACGGTAAGAACCAAAAGGTTCTAGACCGGGGGTGGGGGTGGATACGAAGAAAAGATAATGCAGGTTGGAGAACTAGCAGCAGCCTGCTCTGTGGTTCTGCATGTCTCACCTGCCATGTGGGGCTTCAGCTTTGGGGTCTCTGATGGCAGGTAAGTGACAAGCGCTAGGCCCATTGTCCTCCTCACCACTCCCTGCCGCCCACAGCTGTGATAACCCACACGTAGCACTCTGCCCTCTGGAATTTATTTTAAGGTCTTGGCTTGTTTATTTATTTTATTTAGAGATTTCTCGGCGCTTTGCAGAGAGGACAATTCGAATGGGGTGATTATGAAATACTATTTCACCTCACTGTTCATTCACAACAAACAAAGAGAAATGATTGGTGATTAAAAATGCATTCTCTCTGCTTGTTTTCTTTTGTTTTTACCATTATGGAAATATTATAAACACTGAATACTAATCTGGACCTGCAGGGACCTCCAGACCTTCCAGAAAACAAGGCTGCTATCTTTTCCTCAGGCATCCTTATGCTGTCCTCTTGAAACTCCAACTACGGTTCAAATCCTCCTAAGGCTCCTGGCATTGCTCTGGTCTCTGGCGAGGAGACCTCCACACCTTGTGTAGCTCCCTCCAAGCACCCCCTGAACAGCAACAGGACTCCCCTATTCCCTATTCTTCTCCTCTGCTCTAGAGGACAAAATAAAAAAGAACGCAGAGCCATGAAGCTCAAGAGCACTTAGTAGGTCTCAAAATCACTTTTGTGTAGTTTTGTTCTCAGCACCAGGCAGGCCTGAGCCCAACTTTCTGGACCACTGCTTTCCGGCCACATGACCTTGAACACTGGGAGTTTCCATTTCTGCCCTACTTGAGACTGAGGTAAAGATGTGTCCACATCCAGGCTTGCTTCAAGGATGCTAAGGGATTCTAACAGCCGAGCCATCACACGGTCTGACAAACAAAAGTATTCAGTAAATGTTGGGTCCTGCCTTGACCTCTATCCCGATCCCTGTTGCATCAGCATCAGTACTTTCTAAGATCCTCCAACTGTGGTGATCTGAAGTGGGAGCATCCTCCCCCAACCGCCCCCACCCCCCACCCCCACCCCTCCACCCCGAGCACACATTGATAGCACAAAAGCATTGACTCTTTCCTGAGGACACAGCCTCACCTACTTGGAAATACCAAGCTTCCTCACAAAGTTGGCTTTCCTTGTCTCTTTTGGAGTCATACATCAGACACGTTCCCATTTTTTCCCATCACAAACAGATAAACACTAAGAATCCAAGGGCCTGCTCCTGTTCCAAAGCATTACGGCAAGTCCAGATAAATAGTCCCAAGGTGTCCGTGTCTCCTTTATCTTTCATTTTATTTAACCAAATTAACCACTCTTGGTGTCCCCTGTACGAGTGTCTTTCTCCGTCATATAAAATACAATCACGACTGCTTGCTACATGTTTCAGATACTTTATCATTAACATCAATTCCAGCCAAATTAGGAGTTTCTCCCAACATAATTGCCCTTCCCATTATCCGGCGCTTTATTTTTTCAAAGCACTTTCCGACCATTAATTAGTTAACCCTTAGGACGCCCTAGAGCTGGCGCTCAATGTCACCCTCCCTGTCTCCTGACTGGGGAGAGGAGGTAGGGAGGGGGTCAGGTGCTTTGCTGAAATCGTTCTGGATGTGGGAGGGGGGCTGAGGGAGAGGGTGAGGCCGTGGGAATCTGCTTCCCAGTCTTAGGCCTCTTGTCTGGGCCCAATCCAGACCTGGGTTGCCAACATCTGGAATGTGACTTGAGTTTAGGAAGGGGTTCCCAGCACTTTAAAATGGATGGGACTCCTAACATTATAAACCTCTTCTCCATGCTTGCTGAATGAAAGAAGAGAATATAGCATGGGCTGGGTAGCAACACCTCTACTGGACACAGGAAAGAGAATAAGGAACTTCCCAGGCCTAGGGGCGGCCACATGCCGTGTCTGCGCCTCAAACTGTGTGTTCCCATCACCTTGCCTGGCTCCCTCCATCATTTTGCCAGTGTCTATACATCTTTCTACATGCCTTTGTGGTCCCAGGTTAGGTGGACAGGTGTGGCATACTTGAGGGCAAACATCCCCAGGAACCTTCTGGAACAATCCTCATGACTCATTTCTGGCATGGGCTTCTGGCTCTGTGGTAAACTGCAATCACAGCTGCTAGGGATACACTGTCAAATGACCAATATTTTACATTTACGGCCTCTCTCTAGGTTGGACTTCTTTAATGATTTTTTTTTTCTTAAAATACACAAGCTGGCTCCCACAAGGACATTGCCAGGAACCTACAGAGAGGTTTTCCAAGATGCTCAGGTGGACTTCACACATCATTCGATTTCAGCAGCGCATCCCCCTTCCAGCTGCCCAGATGCTGGGGCTATACATGCCGAGGCAGCCAGTAGCATGAAACTGTTCTTCCTCTCCTCCCGTCTGCCCTACATCACTGCTCTGCACTAGTAAGAACCTACCAGAGCAGCAGAGAGGAGCTGGCTATTTGGTCTTCACCTTTAAGACCCTGGGATTTGAGTTCTGTGAGCAGCATGGGGAGATATTAACACCCTCTGGCCCGCTGTGAGTACTCAGTGGATATAGGCTCTCAAGGGGTGAATAAATGGCTGTTTCAGAGTTTCACTCTTCCAGCCTCCTGTTTTGTTTTGTTTCTTCTTGGTGGGGGCATGAAAGTAGAGAGTGATGGGGTTTAAGCCCAGGGTCTTTTGCATTTTACGAAAGTGCTCTACCACGGTCTCAGCTAGGCTTTCCATTGCTGTGATAAAGCTCCATTACCAAAGTAACTTGAGGTGGAAGCAGCTGATTTCAGCTTGCAATGCTCAGTCACCCTCCATCACTGAGGAAAGTCGTGGCAAGAACTCAAGGCAGGAACCAGGAGACAGGAACTGAAGCTGAGGCCATGAAAGAGTAGCTTACTGGCTTTCTCCTTCATGGTGTGTTCTCCTGCTTTCTAATAGTGCCCAGGACCACCACCTCAGGGATGGCCCCGCACACAATGGGCTGCTCCCCCTCCATCAGTCATTAAGTAAATGTTCTACAGGATTGACTAGAGGCAAATCTTATGGAGGCATTGAGAATTGAGAATCCCTCTTCCCAAATGACTCTTGAAACAAGTTGACACAAAATTAGCCAAGATAACCACTGAGCCACATGCCCATCACCCTTCAGTGTTCATTTTGTCCCATTTCCTATTTCTCGGGTTCTGAGTCTGAGTGTGCCAGGCAGGTGATGAGGTCCACGGAATGATGCCTTAGAACTTTCACCTCTTCATAGAGGAGAAATAAGAGAGACAGATACTCACCTGCTGTCCAAGATATGTTTGCTACCTCCTTGGTGGCCTCATGCTCCAAGCTCGGCCTCCTCATCATCACTAGCAGCTCCATGAGAGCAAGGCAGATCCAGTCCAGGCAGGGCGAATCCTCGGCTGCCATCCATGTGCCTGTGAGCAGAACAAAAGATGCTCAGATTACCCACAGAACGAACTTCTCTCTCTCTCTCTCTCTCTCTCTCTCTCTCTCTCTCTCTCTCTCTCTCTCTCTCTCTCTCTCTCTCTCCTTTTCTTCCTCCCCTCTCAACTCCATGACCCTTAAACTTCTGGAACTCTGTGCAATTATATATGCTAGCTTCAGATTGCTCAAAACCGGGGAGATCCTTCCTCCAGCTGGTGCCCTGACAGTCTCACCGAACGGCATGGATATCATCATCCATCACCTTTAGCCTGAGATACCCCCTATTGTAAGAACTCTACTTGGCCTTATAATAAAATCCCAGAGCCAGGTATTGGGGTAAATGCTAAAAGATCAGGGAGACAGAGGAACAAGCCACAGCCACTTCTCACCTAGCCACTTCCTGAGGCCTAAGGGAAAGACCCTGTTTCCAAAATTCCTCAGACTAAATGCCTCAGTCTTCAGCAGAAAGAGAAGGGCCAAACTGTCTCCTCCGACCCAATGAACTGTGTATTCATCTGGTCGTTCAGTGTACATTCACCAGATTACAATGATAGCTGGGTGGATCAGGTTTGGATCTTGGCTCTCCCTAGAGAACATGGGCAAGTGCCTTAACCAAGCTGGGCACTATCTTTCACCTGTGGCAGGGGATGAGGGGTCTATGCCCAGGACTCAGCCCAAGTGAAACAGTAAGCCTTGCATAAGCTAGGCTATGAGTAAAATTCAGTTTAAGAACCATAATGAGAAAAGCATTGAATTTGATGTCGATCAAGAGTTTGTTATACACCAGGTGGAGGTTTCTGTAGGCCCATTGGTTAGTTTAGAGCCCTCCAAACCACAATTACTATTCTATTTGTACTAATCCACAGAGCACTCACCTGGAGATGTTGCCTCCCACAGGTTTGGAGTTCATATTTCACCTAAGAAAAATCAAAGCTCAAAGAAGTTAGGAAGCAGGCTGGAGAGATGGCTCAGAAGTCAAGAGTACTTGCTGCTCTTCCAGAGGACCTGGGTTCAATTCCCAGCAATCACATGGCAGGCTCACAAGTGTCTGTAATTCCAGGATCCAACACCTTCACACAGACGTACATGTAGGTGAAAACACAAACAAAAAAATTAGTTAACTAAAATAAGAAGTTAGATAGCTTTCCTTGTGTCACAGAGAAGAACCAGGTGGCTAGTCTGCCCAGGTTGGGCTTCTAGAACCTTCCTCCACTTTCCATCACTGACTTCATTCCACGACCCTCTCTCTTACTATCTCCCACTACATGAGACCTTGGCTTTCTTGGGTATAGCTGGGGGCTTTGAGTGACCAACTGGTGCCTGGTGGACTTGATGTACTTGTCAGTGGTCCAGCATCACTGGGTACCATGCCACAGACTCTGTACCCTTCCGTGATGCATCACTGGGAACCACACTATAGACTCTGCACCCTTCAGTGATGCATCACAAGGTACCACATCATAGACTCAAGAGAAGTCCTTGACAGCAGCAGTGGAAACTACCAAAAACATTTGAGGAAAAAGGGTCAGACTTGGCCTTACCTGCTCCATGGTTCTCCCTCCCCAACCTCTTAACCCTTACTTAGGACTCCCTTCAAACCCCACCCACGGTTCTTGAATACCATATGAGTAGGGAGCCCTCCTAAGTGGTCCCAGTGGCCTTATCCTGAGGCTAACAGGAGGGTACCAACAGCCAAAGCACACAGCCACTTTCCCAGAGAGATCCTGTTGATAATCTGAGTTAGAAGTGAAACTGTTCTGCCTGGTCTGCAGTGTCCCTGGCCCAGGCTTGCTGGGATTCCTTCTTCCCAGCGGATCAGCTGTACAGACCCCAGTGAGAGAGTGTTGCCCACTTGCCTTTGAACCTACTCTAACCCAGTGCTTCTCAGCCTTCCCAAAGCCGCGACTTTTTAATACAGCCCCTCATGTCTTGGTGACCCCTCTGACCAGAACATTATTTTGCTGCCACTTCATAACTGTAATTTTGCTACTGTCGTGTATTGTAGCCTAAGTATTTGATATGCAGGTTATCTGATATGAGACCCCCAAAGGGGTCACAACCCACAGACTGAGAACCGCTGCCCTAACTAACCCTTTGTGGTGGAGTCTGTTACTATCTATATTTCTCTGTGATTATCCTGGGGCTTCCAGGGGTCCCAAGACTGACCCTGGCTCCCAAGCCCAGACCCAGAAGGTACACAATACACACTTGAGATGTGTTTGTGAATAAATAAAAACACACCCTAGAGTGACTAACACATGAAAGATGACAATTCCTATGAGTTGGCCCCTGTCACATGCCAGCACAATCTACAGAATTGCTCCAGGTGGCTTGTTTGGCCTTTGCAACTATCCTATGAGCTGGTACTGTCATCCTCACCTGCATATATGCAAATCAGGTCCAAGGTAAAGAGACTCCTTGAGAGCCAGAAACAGGCTGGCAGTTCAACCCAGGTATCTGGATGTGGCATTCCAACTCCATGCCATGACAGGGTTTCTGGTACATCAGGATTGGGGTCCAGGGATGTTAGGGTCTCAGAACTCTGCCCCTTGGCTCTCCCTCTGCCCCAGCAGCAGCTTGTGTCATGCATCCAAGCCCAGGGATGGGCTTATACTCAGTCCTGACTGATCTCCCTGTACATTCCCACCATTACCTATACAGGGAATTAAGACTCAAATCCTCATTTTGACGCCTTGCAGAAGGATGCTAAGTCCTTAAGCACTAATTAATTAGTGAGCGGTACCCGCTGCCATCAGCCACTGGAGGAAACCTCAGGCAGACCTCCAGAGTGCCAGTGTCCTTCTACCAACCAGTCCCAGGAAGAGCCAAGCATGAGGACAGAGAGGAGGGGGCTGACTGCACGATCGTGACCCAAACTCTGGTCTAATCCTGCTCCTTGTCATCCAAGTCCCTAAGAAACTGGGGTGTAGGGGGCTAGGGTTCTAGGACCTACCCAGCATGCCAGGACCATCACAGAAGGGAGTCTCCTGTTCTGTCAGGCCCGCTACGTTGTGTTTTTCAGGACTGGCTCAAGAGGTAGGTAGTCTTCTCAGTAATAAAGGAGGTGCCCCTAAAGACAGCTGTACTGAAGTTTCACCAATTAGAGCAGGGTCTTAGGTTCACCATCTGTGGTTAGCCAAGGTCATGTTTCCCTGGTGACGCAGATGCTAGTAACATCCAAATGTTTAGGTTAATATTTGAGCCCCTCCTAGCTGTATGGCCTGTGTGAATCAGTTTCTGAGCCTCAGTCTTCCCAGCTATAAAATGGACTAACAGTTCTCCATAGGCTTGTTGTGGAGATACCTTGGGATGCAGATGATACACAGACAGCCCTGTGTGCAGTGTCTTCCACACAGTAATCACAGAGTAAGAGTAGGGTCTTGCCACCTTCAGCTCTTCCAGGAATGTCCCCACTGGGTTCTCATCATTCATTTGTACATATTTGAGAGAGAGCCTGCACCATGTAAGTTAGCCAGGCTGTATGTACGCAGCTTTCACCTGTGCAGCCCAAGCTGCTCTTAAATACTCCATTTGCCTCTACTTGTCACGACACCTGACCTGACCCTCATAGCTCTGGAACACTGTTGGGTAAACGGTCCTTCTGGCTGATTCTAGACTGTCTCAAGTTAACAATGAGAATTCTGTTTTCATGAAAGTCCCTCAAAATCTAGTCAGTCAGAATCCCTGTTATGACAAGGACAGGGAGAAATTGTAGAGGCAGAACTGTTTTGGCCACTCGGCCTTTTTCTTCAGGGTTGGGACTCCTTCCTCCGGTACCTCAAAACCATTCCCCAGAGATGGCCAGATTTGGGAAGGGTCAAACAAGGGGCCTCAAAGGGCTGAACAAGACCTTTAGGTGGCTGGGCCCTAGCCCTTCCCCTGGAGCTGCGGCTTTGATAAAGTCTCCTGGCCTGTGGCAGCCCTGAGCTCCGCCCTCCTCAATATTTGCTCAACAATCAGCCTAGAAATGCATTGTTCAGGACAAAAGAAAGAAAAAAGAAGAAAGAAAGACAACAGACTGGAACAGCTTGGAAATTGCTTTTATTTTCTCTGCTGTTCAAATACCTCTGGGTCCCCAGGAGGGTAAGGGGGACCATTTCCATGGTACTGCCTTGAAGACAGGCCAGGCCAGAACTTCCACTCGGGGTTTTATTTTTTAACCTCTACTGTTATCAGAAGTTTGGGGGCACAGCCTCAGCTTCCTCAGGTGCTCCGAAGGGAGGCTTTAGACCGAGAACTGAGTAAGACAGAACAGTCGTCTGAACGAAAATTGTGCTCACCCATTTCTCATTGAAGTCTTATCCCCAAGGTACAGATGGGGAAGTAGAAGGTTAGGACACTCGCCCGAGAGCCACACAAGCATGAGAAAATGAACTCAGATCCCTAGCAAGCCTGTAAAAAGTCAGATGTGGCTGCATGCGACACAGAGACAGAGGTTCTCCCAGAGTTCACAAGTTCAGTCATGAGGTCCTGTCTTGAGAGAGAGAGAAAGAGAGAGAGAGGGATGAAGAGCAATTGAGGAAGTCACAGATGTGAACCTCTGATGCCCACAGGTGCCTGAACAACACATGAGCACATATGCACAAATACATGGCCTGCCCCCCTCCCTCACACACACACACACACACACACACACACACACACACACATAACAGTAACAATAAACCCAGAGCTAGTCAAGAAAGTAAGAAAACTGCTCCCGACATTTCAGGGGAGCCAGAATCACCCCCAAAATGGGCTTTCTCTTTTTATTATTTACTCATTAAACACCTTTATCAAGAGCCAAAGAAGTGGGCTGAGGGGAAAGTTCAGGGCTGACATCCACTGCCTCCACTGCACAGACTCTCGAGCCTGTGTGCCCAGCATCCCATCTCTCTGTCCCAGCAAGAAGAAGCTAACAGCCCTGAGGGGATCTTACAGTCCCACAATCTTCTTCTCATACACAGGAGGGACCGGCCAGCGGTGTGCCCACCAGCGGGGCCAGGCAGCCTGCCATGCAAATGGACTCAGGGCAGACATCAAGAGTACTGAGCATGTGAGGGCTCACTAGGCCAGGGGCGTTAGTCCTGGAGAGGAAGCAAGACCAGGGTTCCTTGGGCTGCACTGGGTGCCAGACATTTACATCCATTTGTTCATTTTTTTGCCGTGCTGGGAACGGAACCCATAGCCTCCTGCATAAATAGGCACCACACAAATACTCTTTACTCCCAAGGAGCCTCACCCCAGCCCTCCAGGCACTTCAGATGCAGCCACTTCCCAGAGAATCACAGCAACCCTTTTAAGCCTACTCATCCTCCTGTTCTAGCACGAAGAGGGAAACTGAGGCAGGCTTCTCCATGGCAGAGCTCGAATTCAACAACAGACCTGCTCGACTCAACCTAATCTGCCTGGTTGGCGATAAAATCTTCACAAGGGTGACATCAATCACCTCAGCGGCCTGTGTCTTTGTTTCTTTGTTTATAACATGGGTCAATAACAATATGTCTCACAGTTACCACGAGGGTGCAGGAGAATATCTAATGTAAGGTGCCAGGCACATAAAGACAGCATGGCTATTGTCACCATTGTCTGTAACCAGAGTGATAACAGGCAGCATCCGTGATGGCTACAAGGCGAGTATGGGTCCTCCAAAAGCGAGGCACTCAGAAGGCTAGAGACTTTGTGTGACATCTGAATCCAGTCTTCCTGCAACTTCCTGCAATTACCCTGCTCCATCTATTCTCAGGCCATCTCCAGTCACTCCAGAAGCCCCGATCTTGAAAGATGTTTTGAGGCCACACGTGCCTGTGGCCTGAACAGAAGCCACCAACTCAGGTGTCCATGAGCGTTTTGATGATGCCTATTCTACTTTTTCAGTGGGGCAGGGTGAAGCAAAGGGCCTTGCTTGAGGCCTGGAGCTTGGGTTCTCATCTCAGGTAATTCTCAAATTGGGGCAAGCTTCTCCCCAGCTTGGTTCCCAAAGACCCCGGGCATCTACTGAAGACAGGCTGAAGGATCCCCCAATGAATGTGAGAGGCTAGAAAGTTGGAGTCCTGGAGTGTGCTGAGGACAGAGGAATAAGAAGTTTGATCCCAGGACTCGGTAGCCTTCTCCTTATGAGGCTGGTCCTGGATCACCCTGCCCAGTTTTTGCCTAAGGGCTCTGCTCAAGGACCACCAGAGCTCCTCAACTGTGGGCCAGCAGGATCCAGTCCTAATTCCTGTCCTTCAGGTCTCTGACATCTTCTCCAGTTCGACCTTCTCGTTCTCTCTTTCCCTGCCAACTGCTCTCCCTCTCTCAGGCCACACAGGATGCCCCCCAGCCTTGTCTCCTGGACGGGCTTCATGTCCCACCCCAGAATGATGTCTCTGTCTGCGCTTTCCTCTGCCATCCTTTGTTGCTGGCTTCACAGAAGAAAGTATTCCTTTGACTGCTTGTCCTTCTGCTAAGATTTCGGGGAGTCTGGTTTCTCCTGAGTGCTAGACACGTCTGCTCTCTGCAAACTCATGCCAGTTAAGTTCAACGTAGTCTCCTCCAACAAGTGTTAATGGAAGACCTACTACGGCCACTCCCGAGATGGGCCCATCAGCCTTGCAGCCCTGTGCACTAGGCTCTAGAGGCTGCTGGGACACTACATTGAAAAAAAGCATTCAGAGAATGTGTAATGCCTTCTCCCTCATGACCCCAGAACATCTTTAAGGCCAGAACCATGGTCAATGTTTTTTTTGTTTGTTTGTTTGTCTTGTTTTTTTTTTCCCCTCCCTACCCTGCCCTATAGAGTGCAGGGCTTGACTTGGCTCAGTAAGCCTCCAGGATGGTGTGAGTTTGTCTTGAGACTTCCCAAGTGCCAGATGGGAGAGAGAGATGCTGTGGGACTTCCTGGGGGAGGTGCCATGGGCAGGGCCTGGGAGGCTTAAAGGAGTTTGGAAAGGAACTGAGCAGATGCTCTCTGGGTGATGGGGAATGAAATAGAGATGGGAGGGGCAGAGGACAAGGAGTGAAATTATGGGATATTTGTATCCACCAGAGTCAGTGTGGTACCTGTAAATAACATTAGGAAGTTGCCTGCCCATCTGGCCATGCCCATACCCAGGACCCTTCTATCCTACTCTGCCTAAGGTGCCCAGACTATAGGTCTTTTCCACGGGGAAAGGAATGGTTTCAGAGACAATGGTTTCTGGGACAGAAAGACAGAGACAAGGGCATCTTCCCCCAGTCATGGAGCCTTGGGAGTGCCCTGGGCAGGGCTTGCCCAGGCCTGGCACACCAGCTGCGCCCTCCACCCTGGGACATACTGTACCCAGGAATACTTATTAAAAGGACAAAGGTCCCATGGGGTGCAGGCACCCCAGGCTCAAGCCTGGCAGTTGGCCCAGGCCCTGGTTGTAGCAGGAACCCCTGCTCTCAACTCTGGTAACTGAGGTCTTGGAGCCCTCAGGAGTAGATCTGGATGATGGGTTCAGCCTCCTTGGTGGAAGACCACTCAAGTCATGTGAGGATGGCTGATACTTGGTGGCTGCTCTTTACCTACAAGGTACAGGTAGAACACAGGCTGCTTCAGGGCAGCAGCATGGAGTATGATTCTTTAATCTGAATGAACTGTGTGGCCTTGGGCAGGCAATATGACCTTCTGGACTTTCCAGCCCCATCTCAAAAGAAGAAGAAGAAGAAAACACACACACACACACACAGTTAAGAACAGTGCCTATCATTCATGACTCACTGAGAATATGTTCAAAACCACCTCAGACCCAGGACAAAGGAGATGCTCAATAAATAGCCACTTAGGCTTGCTGTCATTGGGATAGAGGGATGTGCAAGTCACTTCTGGGCTTTTTCTGCAAGTCCTAGAAGCAAAGAAACCGCAACGTGATAGTTGGCACAATGCGTGGCAGCCTCATGATCCGCAGTGCACCCTGAGGAGTCTGCCAGGCCTGAGAGTGATGGCCATGTGGGTTGAAGCCCCCAGAGTGGAAGCTGGGGCAATCTGGCTTCAAGGAGCTCTACCTGGGGCCAGCACAGGATAGGAGACAGTGATCGCTGAATCAGGGCGTGGGGGCAATCAGCTGTGAGAAAGTGGACCTGGGTTTATTACTGCTGAATGTTATCATCCTTGATAAGAACCAGATTAAATGAAGAGAGGGGGAGGGGCAGGTAAGGGTGGGGAGGGCGGGGAGAGAATCAAAGGGCAGTCTGGTTTGCTGAGCAAGCCCTAGCTGTTCTCAGGGCCTGGTAGGGACCCCAGAGCTGACATCTTTCTGGGAGGTGGGACACTAGAGACAAAGGATGGTGTAAGAAAGACCAAGGCCCTGGGGTACAGTCTACCCATTCTGGCCTCTGCTGCCTGCCATTATTAGAGCTGCCAGCTAGTCAGTCTATCCACAGGAGGAAGAAGCCTGGATGGAGTCCCAGCTAGGCCACATGACAGGTCCAGTGACCTTGGGTGAAAGGCATTCCCTTCTAGTCTCAGTTTCTCTAAAAGCAACACTCCTGGCCCCACAGGGACATCTCGCTCCCCTTTAAGTGACTTTCAAAACAAGAAATGGGGGTTACTAGTAAAGGTATCTGCCACCAAGTCTGATGATTTGAATTCCGTCTCCGGGATCCACATGGTAGAAGGAAAGAAAGGACTCCTGCAAGCTGACTTCTCACCTTCATGTCCAGCCCCACAAATAAATATAAGCTGGGGGTGGGGCTGTGGATGTGCATATGCTCATGTGTATATTAAGGTGCAAGTATGTGTGTGCATGCATGTGGAGGCCAAAGGTCAACCCTGAGTGGCATTCCTCAGAAGACTTTACCTTGGGATTTGTTGTTATTTTGTTTGGAGACAGGGTCTCTCATGGGCTCACTGATTAGTTGTGGGATTGGCTGAGCTCTAGGAATTCTGTCTCTGCCTTTCTAGGGCTGGGAATTTTCTAACGTGTGTCCTGGAGACTGAACTCAGATCCTTAGATTTACACAATTGAGCCATCTCCCCAACCCCAGGACACTATTTTTATCTAGCATTTTCTTTGTCCTTTTTGGGGGTCACTGGGTGGCTGATGGGGGTTGCTGGCCATCAGACTTAATGACTCTTTCCCTGTTCTCTGAAATATGCACACACCCCCCAGAACTTCACATTATGCAATGCAGGTGAGTCTCAATACTCCCATGTTACCTATGAAGAAGCTGGAGTTTGAAGGGGATAATAGTTTTCCTCTCCCAAAGTAGGAGCCCAGAAGTCCTGGCTGCTTATCCTGAACACCGCTCCTTCGGTGACCAGCCTCCCTAGCACCCCAGCAAAGCTAGGGGCCTGGCTGAGAGGGCCTTAGATTGCTGGGGTGTCAGGCCAGTGTGACTCAGGGGCCCTCAGCCCCCAGAGGTGTCTCTGGCCCTGAAACAATTCCACTCTGTGACAGGCCTCACAGGCATCCATGCCATCAGAGACAGCTATAAAAAGAAACACTTTCAGCCCCAGACTGTGTGACCCGTGCAACTTCACAGAATCCAGTGAAAACCAGAGATAACCTTGAGGAGGTCTGACCTTCAAAAGGGGTATGACAGGAGGGGACACCCTGGACTGTGGCTTGGCCTGAGCTGGGGACAGAGCATGTGTTTATTGTGTGAAATAAAGCACAGAGCTCCCGGGTAGTCCCTGGGAATAATAGTAACTACAACAGCAAATGTCATCATGTTCAGAGCACTGAATATCCAAGGCCCAGATGCCTCTCTTTGGCCCCAGGTCTCTCAGTGATTCACACTATTGACAGGTCAGGAGAACACAGCTCAGAGAACTCAGTACCTTGCCCTAGTCAACCCAGTTAGAAAGGAGAAGAATTAGGACAAGGGGACTCAATTCAACCTTCCTCTTCCCCAAGATGAAGTCTCTCTCTGTAGCTCAGGTTGACCTTGAACTCACGTTCCTACTGCCTCGGCCTTCCAGCTGTTGGGTTAGACTTTCTTCAGTTCTTCAACACTCTGGGCTCTTCCTGCCTCAGGACCCTCGTGTGTGCTGCCCTCTCTGACTCAGGGCTTGTCTCCTGTCTTTGTCCATCTTACGTCTCTCCCCCAACTTCAGCTGGGTACCATTTTCTTAGAAAGACCTTCTTCCTTCCTTCCTTCCTTCCTTCCTTCCTTCCTTCCTTCCTTCCTTCCTTCCTTCCTTCCTTCCTTCCTTCCTTCTTCCCTTCCTTCCTCTTTTCCTCTCCTTCCTTCTCCCTTCCCTTCCTTCCTCCCTCAACACCTATGTTCTAGGCGGTAGTTACCCAACAGTGATCTTGAGAGCCTGAAGTCCAGAATGGACCACTGGGCTCTGAGCTGCCCTAGCTGAGTGAATCCCTCCCACCCTAGGAAGATATTGCCACAAGCTGAAGGAAGATGAAACCACGGGATAAAGCTGACATGTCATTCCAAGGTATTTGCCTTTTATTTAAGCAACATAATCTGTTATGAGATTGCGTGTCTGGAATTTTATTTTTATCCTTGTGTGCATGCACAGCACATGCATGGAGGTCAGAGAGCATCCTGGGGTTAGCGTTCACCTTCCACCGTGAGACAGGGTCTCTGTTTTTATGCTGCAAATGCCAGGCTAGCTAGCCACAACTTGGACCACAGATGTGCCCCACCAAGCTTAGTATCTGCTGTTTATTTTAGTTATGTGTGTCTGCATGTGCATCTGTAGGTGGACATATGCGTATGAACACAGTTCCTGTGGAAGCCAGAGGCAATAGGTTTCTCTGGAGCTGTGGTTATAGGAGGTTGTGAGCCATCTACATGGGCACTGACAATTGAACTTGGGTCCTCCACAAGAGCAGTTTGCTATCTTAACAGTGGAGCCCTGTCTCCAGCCCCACCCCCATGCTTGGTTTTACATGGATTCTGGGGATCCAAACTCAGGCCCTTGCACTTACACAGCAAACATTTTATCTACTGAGCCATCTCCCTAGCTCTACATGGAATTTAAAAAAAAAAAAAAAAAAAAAGGTATTTCTCATTTTCTTGGTTTTATTTATTGAGGCTGATTGGTGCTGTACATTCGCAGCTGGCCTCAAACCGTATAGCTCAAGCTGGCCTTGAACTCTCTCTCCATTGTCCTGCTGGGGAATTATAAACATGAACCATCATGCCTCACTTTTATTTTTATTTCTGAGTGCTAGGAATTGAATCCCAGCCGTGGGATAACATATTCAATAAAATGCTTTCCCTACGATGTACTTACGATTATTGTGTGTGGTGTCTGCAGGGTCATGCATGCCAAAGCACACATGTGGAGGTCAGAGAACAACCTTGTGGACTTGTTTCTCTCTATTCACCTTCATGTGAGTGTGAGCTCCGGGAGTCCGATTCACTCCCTTTGACTTGAAAAGCAAATGCCTTACCCACCAAGCATCTCGTGGGCCCACATAGAAGTGGATCCCACGAAAGGCAGACTTAAGGTCTAGGCGAGACTCTTGGAGCTTCACTACTAAGCTACCCTGCTGGAACAGTCCTTAACAGCATAGCCAAGAACACGAAGGCAAGGGTGAGACATGGCATCCCAGCCACTAAGCTGACCCAGCCTGAGAAAACCAGGCCTGCATGAGTGTGTGTGTGTTGGGGGGAGGGGGTGTCAAAGCTTTCTAGGCAGTCCCAGAGCAAGGGAAGTCAGCCAGAGTGGAGACAGGAGCCCTTCAAGGCTCTGACTGTCCCAGCAGAGACCCTCAGGTGGGCCACAATACCTCTCTCATCCTTCCCTGGCTCCTGGGTAGAACAACAGCCATGTTGGACCACCTCCAGAAGACCAGCAGGCCCTGACGAAGGCCAGAGCTAGCTGTCCAGCATCAGACAGTCACAATCCAACTTTCCAGATCACCTGCCTCGACCTACCCTGTCCTCCCTCTCCACCCCCTCACCTACATGGTTCTCAAAGATCATCTAGCCTGAGTACCAGGTGAATGAAGACCCTGCCCCATTCCACCCAGGCTCCAAAGTAAGAAAAGGGGGAGGCGGAAGGGAGGTCACATTGCTCACTTGGCTGGATGCCTGGTTTTCATTAGGCCCGCTGCCTAATTTTCCTGGGCGTCACTTGCTTTCTTGGCTAGTCACTCCTCTTTCTTAACCATTACAGAGGTGTCACACCCCTGTCCCCTTACCCCCAGTATCATTGCCTCCAGTTCTTCCTGCTGCAAAGGAGGGCTGGTCCTCCTTTTAGGAAGTAGAATTTGGGGCTCTTAGGGAAAGAGTGAAGAAGATGAAAAGGATCAGGATTCCCATGGGAACCCAGCATCATCCCAAGTTTGGGTAGATAGAGGAGTGGTGATACCGAGCTGGCCTCCAGTGGGGTGGGGATGAGGAGCAACTTTTCCATAATGAAGCTTGATGTAGATAAACTGCCTTAACAGGGCTTCCAAGAACATGACTGCTCTGAGTGGGGGTGCAGGCCATTGATCTCTCTACAACGATGAAGGGGAAAGGAGGGAGAGAGATCCCTCCAGAGCCTGACATTCTTTTTAGGATGCCCATAAAAGATAATATGACCTGTAAAATCTGCAAGCTGCTTCCAGCCCGTGGCGCCGGGCCCCACATCCCATTCCTACCCCCCAGTTCCACACTCCTGTCCCAGAAGAGGGCACTACTGCCTGGGAGTCCCCAGAGACCCACACCCTTGGATATAGGGAGCTCAAGGACAAGAGGGAACAGCCTGCCTGGGGCCACTGTGGTCTGCCCAGGTGGACAGAGCTAGTAAAGTGTCTCCCTCTCCAGTGCCCCCTCCTTCTCTGCACCCCTGTCCCAGGCCCTCGGGTCAGTGGGTGGGGGTGGGGGCTAGAGATGTGCTGGGGCAGATCCCAGGCTCTGGTGAGTCACCCCGTGGGAGTGTGTTGATGAATCCAAATCCTGGGTCTTTTGTTTTTAGCTCCTGGGAATTCAGGGTCTGCCTCAGGCAGAATGGAGAGAATGGGAGGCTGACCTGGAGTCTCTTCCCAGCTTCACCTGGGAACTGTGTTTAGTTTGGAGCAGCCTTGGAACCTCAATATCCCTACCTTTAGAATGGGTATAAATTGATTACAGAAACTTATCTAATTAGTGAAAAAAGTGAGCATAAATGTCCTGCCCTGTGTAGGTAGGCGGTATTAAAGTATGTTATGACAAGCACAGATCTTGGGCCAATGACAGCCATCATTTACAGAGCGTTTCCCGTGTGTGCCAGGCGCCATAGTAAGAGGGGTATAATTAATCCTGCCAACTACTGTACGAAGCCTGTGAGATTTAATATCCATTTTTAAGGGAGGAAACTGAGGCTCAGAGTTTGAGTAACTTGCCTGAAGCCACATGACTTATATACCCAACTGGCAGGCTCCCCGGCCTCCCACGATGCAAATTAAGGAATACCTCTACAAATGCCAGGCAAGGTGATCATGAGGCTGGCCTTGTCCCGCCCCTGCCCTCCAGGTAAAGGACTGGTCCCTGAATTAAAGTAGGTGTTCCACACTTCCTCTGTTGATGACCCTCCCCAACCCATCCCATGCCACAAGGCCTGATGGGGCACTTGGCATCTCGGCCAGCTACACCCCCAGCTCCAACCACCTCAAGAAGGCTTGGAGAGACCTTGGTTTCTCCCAGCCTCCTCCTGTGGGCGAGAGGGCTGAACTGTGTCCCTGCACCTAGAGGTACATGCGTCACCACTGGGGAGAGCCCTGGGTTGGCAGATTTGCCTCCAGAGAGTCGGGCTAGAGAAGGCTCTTCCAACTTCCAGGACTCAACACCCTCGCCTCAAGGATCCACATTCTTCCTTTGTAGACCAGGGAATCCCTAGTTTTGCGTCTTCTCAGATGGGGAGCATCTGACATTCCCAAGGCTCTCAAGCAAGCAAGGCTTGGAACCACACCCCTCCCAGGCACAAAGCTTGGCCCTTCATACTTTACTCTATACTTTCCCAAATATTCACCGTCCACTTGGTAACATTGCTGGAAGGGTGTAGCTGACTCTCTCCAAGTCTTACAATGACAAAGCATGTACTGAGGTGGGTAGTCATTTCCCCCACATTTATTTGGAGGTAACCAAACCCTTAAGAGGTCACATGGCTTTGCCCAAGCTCATACTGCCCAAAGATAGACTCGAGAGTCTATCAGATTCGCAACTTTCCTGGTACATAGGCCCTGATTGTAAATCGCTAAGGATGCTCCCAGCAACACAGGTGTGTGGGCCTCTGTTCACCCCCCCCCCAAAAAAAATGTTAGGATAAGCCTTGGATATTTTACTGAGTACTTACTGAATGTGTAAATAGAGCTAAGCAGATGACTGGAGAAGACCTCAACTCTCAGGATAGCCATGAAAGATGGGCAACACAACAAACACAGGGGTGTATCAGATAAGGAAACTGAGGCCCAGAGACAGAAAGCAACATGCTTGAGGTCTCCTAGAAATCCAAGTCACCCACCCCCTCAGCCACAGGCCCCTCCCAGCCTCCTCCTTCCTCTAGCATCTAAGCCACTGGACCCAGCTCTGCCTCCCATCCCCAAAGGAGTCTGGGAACACAGTGTCTTTAAGCTGCCCTTTGAGGGACAAGCCAGGGAGGGGGCTGTGGAATCCTCCCCACACCACGGGCAGGATAAGAAGCTCAAACCCGTCTGTCAGAGATGGGGTCAGTGTGAGGGGTCTCTCTCTGCAAGCACTTACGGCACAATTGATGGGAGAAACGCTCGTCAAATGAGGGACAAATCATAAAGTTCGGGAGATGGAAATTAGGCGCGGACAAACGATCCAGGTGCAGAAGAGATTTATGAAGGAGGCTGTATTCTAGCTAATGACTTCTGCTAATGATTCTCCGAAGTGTACAGTGGCACAGAGCCCGCGCTCTGTGGGGTGACATGAACCCCGAGGGCCTGGTGAAGGACATTCCTGGGGAGATAGCAATGGTGAGAGGGTGAGGAAGAATAATGGAGGAACCCCTAGATGCAGGGTCCCCCGAGAACGGTGGGAGGAGACTTGGTTCTTGAGGTGGGAGTTGGTCCTGCCAAAGATTTATAACTGAACTCGGCTCTTTGGCTCTCTCCCTTCACTTGCCCTCAAAGTGCCTGCCTGCCTGCCAGCTCCCAATGTTGGCTGGGCTGCCACTGCTGACTCGCTCATTTTCAAGACCCACCCCAGGTCTTTCTTCTACCTGTCACCCCCGCCTCACACACTGCTGCATGGTCCCTTCCTGCTCCACCTGAAGGGCCATCCTAAGGGCAACCAGACCCCTATGACTTAGTCAGTCTCTTCCATTCTCGGGACTTTATCCCCAAGGTGCTACCTCAGAGGACACCAGCTAGAGACCATCCCATGATCTCCCCTCAGGTTTCCTCCGTCAACCGAAGAAGGGATGCTGACCCTCCTAGGTAGGACAATCCTTTCCAAATCCATCTTAAGTCACACTTCCTAAAAACCAGGTCCAGAACCTTTTCTTCAGGTCCATGGCCAGTATTCACAATAGGTAATTCACAGGCTCAGATTATCAGGAAACTATGCATGCATCTTAGATCCTGGGTGTGTTCGTTCATTCTGCCACAATTGTGTGTGTGTGTGTAGTATGTGCATGTGTGTGCGTGTGTGTGTGTGCATGTGTGCATGCGTGTGCATGTGTGCATGCATGTGCATGTGCGTGTGTGTGCATGCATGCATGCGTGCCCATATGTATCTGTGGAGGCTAGAGAAGTACTTGAGGTACCCTCTTCTAAAATTCTCTATATTTTCTGAAGACAGGGTGCCTTGCTGAGCCCTAAGCCAAGCTGACAGCCTCCAAACCCAGCAGTACTAAGGTCTCTATTGCCTCCCCACAATGCTGTGTGTCTAATCATTAGTATACCGAGGCTCACAGGGTAAAGAGGCTAGTCTGTCTACATGGTAGGCCCGTGCAGGGCAACTTATGAGCCTGGCCTTCTTGAATTCCCACCCAGGCTTCCTCTACACCAGAAACCTCTCTAGCTACTCAGAGCAGCTCACAGCCTGGTCGACTGAGAAGGGGGAAGATTGTCCTAGATGGCCCTTGCAGGAAGAGTTAAAAAGAAACCACTGCTGACCACAAAGCTGAGAACAGCTTCAGAGTGAGGGAACTAGCCGAAGTGTCAGGAGCCCTCTGTGATCTCTAAAGCTTTTAAGGTGATGACAGAGAGAAACATTCAAAACACACTGGAGGGAAAGGCTTAGACCAGTCAGCAGGGACAGAGAGTACCTGTCTACACTATTAAAAGAGATATTACCATAGATATATGCAGACAGTTTACTGCATCTCCCATGTTAGCCACAGGGAGAAGGGGCTGGGAGATTTTTTTTTTTTCCTGTGTTACCTGGACCATGTGCAACAGATATAGATGGGGAAACAATCCAGCAGGACTATTTTTATTTGGAAAATAGTCATAAAGTCCTAAGAGTAGGATGGGGGTAATGCTGAGGCTGGCTGGTACCTCATCCTCAGAACATCTCTGATGGTAAATGTGTGCATGACACAGAGAAGGGGGAGGTGTAACCTCGGAATCCATTCTTACCAGCCCCTCTCAACTCCAGGACTCTTGAGCCCAGCTATACCCCCCTGAAGTGATCAAAGGCCAAAGTGAAAGTGAGCCGAGCCATGAAACTCCAGCCTGGGGAAGCAGAAGGATGCACTGATGCCAGATAAGAAAGGATCACTGCTCACCAGCTGGGTGCTCTGGCACCCCCCACACCTCCATGTAGGAGTCCCCGGCCCTGTCTGGGGAGGGCAGCAGCTGGTAGTGGGCACAGCTCCAGCCTCATTCCCTGTTCTGTCCTGGAGCAGATTGAGGGGCTCACTGGAGACATCTCTTCTCCTTCGGCCTGGTCCTCTCTCCTCATTTCACCAATTCCTAGAAACCTGAACTAGTTGGTTGATGGATGGGATGGGCTGAGGTCTGGGACAAGTGAGTGTGTCAATGGAAAGCAGGTGGAGGTTCCTGGGGTAAGGGACTCTGACAGTAACTCCTTAGGGAGTTAGGATGGGAGGGAACGAGGCATCATGCAATGATGATCATTGGCATCTTGCCGCCCAGTGCGCCCACTCCTAGGCCTAACCTTGGACAAGCCACTCAACCCTGAGCCTTCTTTTTGGCATCTGTAAAATGGGGATAATAATAATAACTATCTGCCCGGCAAATAGAGGGATTAAATGTAATATATGCAAAGTGGCCGGTAATCGGTCAGCCTTCAATTAGTGGCAGCTATGAATTGTCATTGGACTTAGAGAAGAGACAGAAGGCCTAGGCGGGGGACCTTATTTAGCACAGGAGAGATTTGGGGCTGAGTAGGAAGGTCAGAGTGTCACACCCAGTGACTGGAGGGTATGATGAGGGCAGGAAGAGGAAGGGAAAGAGGAGGTACTGAAATATGGCAGAGATAAATATATGTCATGATCTTGCCCCATCTGGGTCACTGCTGCACCCCAGAAGTGGTGACTCAGCTGTAAAGAGAAGTCCCCACCCAGAGACTGGTCCCACAGGCTGTGTATGGCACAGGCCCACGACACAGCAAGCACATGCCAGGGAGGCCAGGGAGCGATGCCCAGGGTCACCCTTCTGCCCCAGGGCTCAGGCACTGCCCCTCTTTACACCGCGCCCTTGATGAGGACCCAGAGCCAGCCAGCTGACTCCCCTGAGGCAGAGAAGGCCCACAAGGATAGAGAAATGCTAGGGTCACACAGCAAGGTCTGAGAGAGATTGAAAGTCACAAGATCTCAATATAATAGAGCTGGGAAACCCAAAGCCTGCCTATCACAACAGGTGCCCAGTGTACTCCTGACACATATGTGAGCCTCAAACTTTATTATTCACTCAAAACAGGACTCTCTCTTACTCTTTCTCTCTCTCTCTCCCTCTTGTGTGTATGTGTGTGTTGTTTTTTGAGACAGGGTTTCTCTGTGTACCTTTGGCTGTCCTAGAACTCACTGTGTAGACTAGGCTAGCCTCAAACACAGAGACTTTCCTTCCTCTGCCTCCTCTGCCTCCTGAGTGCTAAGATTAATGCTACTACCCAGTAAGACAGGTAGTTCTATGGGCCCAAATGGGCCCTGGTGTGCTCAGAGGAGCTTTCCAGGAGTTCCTAAGGACCAAGTTGAGGGCATATTTTTTCAGACCTCATTCTCTGGAGTGACAAATGGACCCATTTGTCCATATGCCCTATGGACCTTAGCCTGAACCTTCCAAACAAATTCCTTCCTCTTTGACTCCATACTCTGTCAGTTCTCCCAAGTTGAAACCTATTGGCCTCTTTCAAGCAGCCCATGCTGGTTCAGTATGCTGAGCCATCGATCTCCACCCAACACCCTGGATTAGCAGCCTTGTTTCTAGAGGCTTCTTCTTCCCCTCCCCCAATCTCCCTTTGCCTTTTCTCCAGTGCTCGTGTATGTGTATCACCTTGTGTGTTTCTTCCTGGTATTTATCACCACGTGTGGTGAGCAAGGCTGAAACTTTCAAAAGAGCAATAGCCATGTATATTATCAACAACAGCCCCCGCCCCACAACACAAAAGGCAGAACTCTGGCCACAGGTAGATGATTTCAACACAGCCTTGGAATCTCACATGAGAGGGCACCTGGGCAGCCTCACAGTAGGCAGACACCCATATAGAAGGGCAATAACCCATAAAAGTCTTTGCTCTAGAACACCATGCTCAGGACGTCCTTCCCTGTCTCCTGGGATCCACAAGACAATGTTGTATGTAGACACCTACATTGCCTGCTCTGCTCTGCGCATCATGGGCCACCATTGCCAAAGCGTGGGAACCCACATGCTGCTGCCTTCTGGGCATGATACTAAAGGCCTTTCCCAATCGAGCCCACTACTTTTTGTAAAGAAATTAACACATGTTAATAAAAGGTGATGAAGCTAGGTGACAGTCACTGAGGTCATCTGCATATATTGTTACCACCTCATCTAGCTCTGACTTGGGTGACAGTCTTAGGATGGCTGAGACTTTGATCCAAGTGCCCATGGAAGCAGCCTATCCTTCCAGGCAGCTGGCCACAGTCTGTCTAGCTGCTGAGGATATCACTGAACTCTAACCTTTGAAGATGCAATTTCTCTTCTTGGCAGCTCGCTCCCTGAGGTCCCTGGGCCAGCACCCATGAATGTACAACATGAGCTGGCCATGGAAGCCCACTCCTGTAATCCCAGCACTAGGAGACAGAGGAGCAAGAGTTCAAGGTCATCCTCAGCCACACAGTTTGAGGCCAGCCTGGGCTAATATGAGACTCTGTCTCAGAGAAGTGAGGGGTGGGTAAATGGCCACAAAGTGATTTCTACACAAGCCTGACAACTTCAGTTCAAATCCTGGGAACTATGCAAAATCTGGACACTAGAGTATGTGTGTCTGTAACTCCCACACTCTTGTGATCAGGTGGGAGGCAGGGACGGAAGAATCCTCCAGAATCTAGCAGGCCAGTTAGTTAAC
Source organism: Phyllotis vaccarum (assembly GCA_033318265.1). NCBI lineage: Eukaryota > Metazoa > Chordata > Mammalia > Rodentia > Cricetidae > Phyllotis > Phyllotis vaccarum. Next base: position 60,352,750 of record JARWLC010000003.1, on the reverse strand, counting down.
CTGGAGTATGCAGCTGCAGTGGTTAATTTTTATCAACTGAGAGTCACCTGGGAAGAAGAAACCTCAATTGAGGGATTTCCCGGATCAGATGGGCCTGTGGCCACTTCTGTAAGAGAGTGTCTTGACTTACAACTGATGGAGGAGAGCCCTGCCCTCTGTGGGAGGCACCATCCCCAGGCAGGTGGGTCTGGGTTGTGTAGTCAGCCATCTACTTTGATTCCTACTTGACTTCACTGACTTCTTTCAGTGACCGACTGTGACCCGGAAGTATAAACGGAAACAAATCCTTTCCAGCACGATTTATGACAGTAAACCGGAAGTAAATCAGAACAGCAGCCGAGACTCTGGCAAAAGAGACTCTGCCGCCGCCATAGCAAAGGTAAAAGCTGGCAGATGGTAGCATACCCAGAACTTCCACTTTCACAGTAGAACTCCCAAAAGTTGTTCTCTGACCTGGGAAGATGTCACTGCATACATTCACCTGAACTCTCACATATCACACACACACACCACGAACATAAGCACATGGGCGCGCACACACACACTCATTCAGTGCATTCACTCCATCCTCTTTTGCTGAGCACCCACTCTGTGGAGTCCTGTCCTCTGATAATCCAGGTGTCCCTAAGTCCCAGTGATCCCACATAGATGGAATCAGGGCGGGGAAAAGTGGGGGGGCTACATGGTAGAGTGCATTTCCACTCCCTCTGATCAGTCATGCTTCTTAATTCAATAAGGTGAGAAGGATCATAATTTGATCATATTTGTTTTGCACCAGTGCAAAAACAGAAAATGAAGGGCTGCACAGCCGTGCCGATTTACTTCATCCGACCTTGATTAAAAGAAAATTAATTGTTGCATCTCTCAGGATATCACAGGCAGCAGCCAATGGCTCTTCAGGACACCATAAAGAGAGGAAATGGCAGCATCACTTTGCGCCCTTCCCTCCAGCCTCTTGAGTCAGGGACCAGGGAGCTGGGATTTGGGGGGCTCACTGCAGATTGATGAGACTGGTGGTTGGTGGGAAAGGCACGGGACACCTGAGATCATCGCATCCCACCGCCCAGAGAGGACCCTGAGCATTGGTACACCAATTCAGAGCCCTCCCACGAACCTCCCCAAACCCTTGGGGGCTCCCTTTTCCTCAATACTGGCGGGTGTCCCACAGAGGAACCCCAAGAAGATGACTTTCAAAGAATTAGAACCCCTTCCAGCTGGGTCCCTATCCTGTCAACCCAGTCCAGCTCCAGAGAGAAAGAGCGGAGGAGAGAAGCTGCCCCGGGTGAGCCGGGGCGGGTGTCACTGGGGAGAGAGCTCATGAAAAGTTAATGCCCCCTTGCAGGTTGTTGATTTTTGTTTGTTTTTCTCTTTTTGCCAGAAGAGAAGCCTCTTTCATTAGCCCAGACTGTCATTACCCGGCATTAAATTTTCATAGAGCGGGGTGGGAGGCCGGGCAAGGGGAGGCAGGCAGGGGGGCAGCCAGGGCTCTGGGCGGGCCTGTGGGGCTGAGCCCAGCTCCCCGGGGCCCCTGCCTGCACACTGCTAGTCTGAATGTAATAATTGCTTTACACCATCAGTCAGTGTGGCTTTTGATCTTCCAAATGCTTTTTTGGGTGGCTCCTTCTGTTACCCCCTATTTTATAGTCAAGAAATTGAGGCTGAGTGGTTCACCCCTACTCCTATCAGGGCCGAAATAGTGAGTGGAAGAAGAGACAAATCTCTCCCATCCCATTCCGGGGAAACAGTCTCAAACAAGCAGGCAGAGATTCAGAGTATGGTCGGGGTACCTAACCCTGGAAGAACAGCAGGGACCCGTAACCCCCTAGCCCCGCCCCAGGAGGCTAGTAGGCAGCTCCCCTGAACCAGGCTTCGATCCACATGCTTTCAGGCCAGGCAGGTGTCAAGGCCGTCACAATAGTGCACCTGGTATGGGCACCAGGCCTGCCCATTCAGCAGGGAACAATCACGGCTAGGCTGCCGCTGGCACAGAGGCCTCCAGGGGCTGTGGACTGATGGGCAGTGAGCAGATGGGCCTCCGGTGTCAGGTTTCCAGCCTAGGGTAGGGAGCCGGGGGAACAGGCAGGCTCCTCCCAGGCCCGTGGCCCCTCCTCTCCCTGCCTCTGGCCCCTGAGCAGGTGGGCAGACTGACTGCTTATCACCCCTTTGAGCAGGCCAGAGGGGACACAGGACCAGCCTGGGACTGGGCTTGCTTGGGGGAGGTGCCTGTGGGCTTCTCAGCCGGGCAGTCATAAGAAAACTGGACTCTAGCCACCCCCCCCCATTCCATCTACTCACAGGATCTTTTTCTGTCAATACCCCCATGCTCTGCTGTAGTAAAGGGGCAGGTAGGTCAAAGAGACTGAAAAAAGTGGTCAGTACCTAAAGAGACCAAACACACCAGACAGAGGGGCCAACAGGTGGGTGGTATGGAGCCCTTCCTTGTGGGTTGCTGTTCTGACTAGAATAAAGGCAGGTAACAGACTCAGCATGGGTTTACCCACTGCCCACATGCCATGCATGTGGTCGTCCAGTAGCCTCTAGGAATACCACTCACACATGAGATTCCCGAGGCCCGGGACGTCATGCTTGTGTACTGCTCCCGCCCTTATATTCGGGGAGCCAAATGCAATGTAGTAACCCCATTACTTGTGCCTTTTAGGGGGCTCCTGGGTGCCTGGTTTCTTCACTGTCATTCTAGTTCATTCTTCAATATTCCACAGAAAGCAGGGTGACTAGGGAAGGAACATGCCTCCCTCTATCCCAGTGTGTGTTCAGCCTAGCTCTATACTGGTAATGCTGAACTTGGCCTCAAAGCAAGGCATCTGTGGGGATAAAAATGAGAAGGATGGGAAGAGAATCCTAGCCTCCTGTATTACAGAGGCCTGGAGATGCCTATGCCATCCCTGACCCAAGTGTTTGCATCTGTGCAGTGGGGCAGAGCTGAGTATAGAGTGCCAATCACTGTCCTGTCAGGGACTGGGTAGTGGTGAAGTCATTGTGTCTCTGCCCACCAAGGCCTAAGATGGCAGTCACAGAGATCATGGAAGGAAGTCTGTGTGGGAACTAACACTCAGCCCCACCACCCCCAGTCAAAGCCCTGATGGAGCTCAGGTGTGAGAGAATCCAGAGTAGGCATGAGGGAGAGGACTGTGGGGCCAAAGAGGTACTGGAAAGGGTAGCTAGTCACTTCCATGTCACTGCCATAACTTTGTTTTGGGGGTGATGAAATATTATGCAGCCTGGGATGCATGATATGTGGGTCCATCTGGGTTCAAACTTGGGCTCTACCTCTTTCTAGACATTTGGATGATTGCCCCATGCCCGAGTTCAGTCATAAATAGGAAGAATAATGGTCAGAGACCTGGCTTCGAGAGGTTGATGGGAGAAGTTGGTGAGACTGTACCCAAGGGTTCTCTACCTGGCCTGGGCAGAGGGCCCAAAGTCATTGCGTGAGCAAATACAGTTATTAGTACATGGTGAACCTCATATGGGGTATCTCACCTGCAGGAAGGGTCCTGGTAAGTGGGACTCAGAGTTTATACAGATAATGTAGAGGAGGCAAGATTTGAACTCAGGTCCACCTTTCTCCTGAGCTCATTGAAGCCTGTGCTATACACGGAAGAAGACAGCAATAGCATAACCAGGCAGTTCTCAGGTCCCTCCAGTGTCCTACAGGCTCCAAGAACCTCCCCACTGGCAGGCTGGCAGGCTAATGATGGACAGCTTACCCTGCTGTGGATGTGATCAGACATTAGATAGGAAAGGGTAAGGGAATTCCTGCTCCCAGCCTGACTGGGTCCCCTCCCTTACCTCCTCTGCATGTGGCAGTGGCATGTGCTCATTCTAGGAACAAAGGCAAGCCGGGCACATTCCCTGCTTCCTGGTGATGTTGATTATCTAATTCACTACCCCTCAATTACTGCTTCCTGAGGGAGACATTATCCCAGAGCACCTCCTGCTTAGCCTAGAGGCTGGCATGGCTGCTTGTGGTGGGCCCTCCTCCATCAGGAAAGCCCACAGTGAACTAGGTCAGGGTCTGACCACCAGCCCCACTTGGGCAGCCTTCAGGAAGAGGGTTTTCTCAGGACCTAAGCCTGATCTCTTGACTCTCATAGGAACCTGGATGAGACACAAGCACACAAGCTCTTCCACCGTCAAGGATAAGTGTGCACAGGCATGTTTCGTACGGGAGTGTACAAATCAATATGTGTAAGGGTGAAAATGTGTATGCGTGAATACGTGTATGTAAGAGTGAGTGTGTGCACAATGCTGGGTATGTACAGTGAGTCTCAAAGTACATGTATAGGTCAGGAATGCAAACAATTGTGTAAATGACTGTGCGGGTAATAGATGCGTGATCGTTCCTGAATGTAGGAGTGTGTGTCGGGCTGAACATGAGTGTGTGAGAGAGTATAAACAAAGCTAGCTGAGGCTGGGGCAGGTTAAGGAGGACTCCCTCACTCCCAAGCACGAAAGCCTGCAGGGACTGGTAGTTCATAGAGGGCTTGGGGATGGGAGATGTCCTGGCCATGCAGGCCTCAAAGCTCCCCTCCTTCCTGTCAAAGGGAAGAAGAGATCACCAGGGCAGGTGGTCCCTGCTGGTTGCAGATGCAAAAAAGACTCTGCTGATTTGCATCTTTCATTTGCATACATTTCCATAGGGCCTACTGATTGGTTATTTGAAAGCCTCCCAAGATTAGTTATTTCAAAGCCTCGCAAACCCTGTCTGTTTGCAATGGCTTTGCCTGGGAAAAAAAAATAAATAAAAAGTTCCTGATTGGGCTCTGCCTTCCTGAAAGCTGAGCTAGCCCCCAAGGAATATAAGCCACTGGAAAGTAGGTCCTTCCATATTGCCCCCCCCCAACACACACACAATAACAGTTCCGAGGTCTTACCTGACCTCAAGAAGGTGCTGGTTATCTTCTGCCAATTATGAACACGTCGAGGAGAGAAAGATCAGGTACCAGCTGCCCAGACTTCTCAAATGTTCAGGCTGTAGGTGCCCAGCACTTGTGTGAAATAGCCTGGACCCCTAGACCAGTGACCAACCCTGAACGTGGTTAAGAAAGCTGAGGGGCTGCAAGTCAGCCCACCATTACCTGCTCTCTCCCAACCTTCTCTATACACAGCTGTCACTGACAAGGTTCCAGAGGCCTAATCTGCCCTCCTCACATCAGGGCTCTCTGGCGATACACCTTGGGATATATAGCCTCTGACAGTTCTTTGAGTTCCCATTCACCTAAAGGGAAAGCAGAAAGGTCCCACCAAGGAAAAAGACTGAGTTCCCAGTAAAAAGGTAGGTGTGTGTGTGTGTGTGTGTGTGTGTGTGTGTGTGTGTGTGTGTGTACACAACAGTCTGTGAAATGTATGTCAGTCTGTGGAACACAAGGAAAGAAACACTTTTAGCATAGAACAACATGGATTTACCGGTCTGTGCCCTGGTGTGCATCAGCATGTTGTGAACACATCCACAAGTGTGAAGGAAAACCATTTTTAAAGTGAAAATCCTAAATTCCCACTTTGCATTTTCCTGGACATTAATGACCTCATTTTCTCCCAGATTGAAAAGTAACCACAGCTGAGCAATGACAGGGCCTTTGAATTTCTCTTTGCCAATGCACACACACACACACAGAGATAAATTAGGTGTTTGTATGTCTGTGTGGCCTCGTTATAAATGCATATGTACATATATACCCAGGCTCATTGACTACAAACCTGCCTATACTAACACCCAAGGTTACTGCGATCAAACTGGGACACAAGTGTGTCCACATGTACTGCGTACCAGGTGATTATTCGTGGCTGGTGTTTGAATCGTGAGCAGCACATGAAACTATGCGCAGAACCAAACTAAGAGAGTACTTGGCATGGAAACACTAACAAACCATGGATCTGTGTGTGCCCAGGACTGTCTGCACTCGAGCAAGCACATGAGGCGTTTGTGACCATGTACAGTAGGTATGTGGACAGCCTAGAGCATGTTTGCATATCAGGAGTTGGGGGATGTTTAGTAATTAAATTCCTTTTCATGCTTTGCACCTGTCTCCTGAAAGCCGAGAGAACAGACGTCAAACGGGACAAGGGCTGGATTGAATACAGCCAATTCTGAAATATTTATTAGCTTGTGATTCCACTCAATGGAGGAGAAGGAATACCAGCTAATCCATCCAGCAGCGCTCACAGCAGGGACATTTCTCAGCAGTCACTTCTTAGATTTCAATGACTGCTCACTCTGTCCAAAAATGGGAGCATTTTCATCTGGGCCCACGTGGGGTTCCCCAGAATGACGGCTAAGGACTCACAAAGCAGGCACCAAACCTGAGCACCTCTGGCCCCTGCTACCCATTCCTAGGGCCACACAAGTCTCTCCTCCTTAGACAAAGATGGAAGTACGAGTGAGTAGTTAAGGAAGCTGGTACCAGCTACCATCCTGTGCTCCGGGCACTGGAAGCAACTCTTTATTTCTGATCCCAAGCCTCATGCCAAGCTGAGGAGAAAGAGATGGTTCACACCCAAGTTCAGTCCCCAGGATCCATACACCGGAAAGGATTTGTAAGTTGTCCTTCAGATAATGTGCATACACATAGACTTACACACAAAATGAGTAAGTTATCTTTTAAGTGAGATATACGCAATCCATTGTCCAACTTAATAGATAGGGAACTAGGTCTTCAGAAGCTTTTATATAGTGGTTCTCAGCCTTCCTACTATGAAGTTTTAATAGTTTCTCATGTTGTGGTGACCCAAAACCATAAAATAATTTTCGTTGCTACTTCATAACTAATTTTGTTATTGTTATGAGTTGTGATTTAATAGCTGATCTTTCTGATGGTCTTAGGTGACCCCTGTGAAAGAGGCTGCAACCCACAGACTGAGAACTGCTGATTTAATAGCCCAGGAAACTGAGAGCAATGAGGGAGGGCCATTTGGTTCAAAGTCAATAGGCCATCAAGTGCTTTGTGGTGGAAACAAAATTTCACCGGGTCCACAATGTGTGTCTCTCACATCCAGATTCTCAACGACTGACCCCTAGGCAGCATCTGGAAGATCTCCTACCTGCGACTTCCTAGACATTTGGCTACAGTGTGTCCAAATGTCTTTTTCTTCAGATTTCTTCTCACTGGGGTTCATTCAAGCTTCCTATTTTCAACAAATCAGGGGTGAGGAGCCACTTTCCTCCTGCTTTGGGGGTTCTTTTTTTTTTATTTTTAAGTTGGGAGGGCATCCATTCTTGTACATGTATGTGCATGCACATGGAAGCCTGAGGTCAGTCTTGGGTGTTATTACTCATCTACACATCTGCTATCTCATTTTGCTTTTTCAAGGCAGGTCCCTCGTTGGAACTAGACCTTATCAATTAGACCACACTTGCTGGCCAATGAGCTCCGGAGATCCACCTCCCCGCCTCCCCATTGCTGGGTGACCAGCTGTTTTTGTTCTTGTTTGGACTTTTGTTTCGGTTTTGATTTTTTATTATTGTTGTAACTCTGGTTGTGTTTGAGACAGGATCTCACCATGTGGCCCTGGCTGTCCTGGAACTCACTATGTAGACCAGGCTGGCCCTGAACTCCCAGAGATCTGCCTGCCTCTGCCTCCCCAGTGCTGGGACTAAAGGCCTGCGAACACCATTTTTATTTTTGTTTTTAACATAAATGTTAGGGATTGAGTGCAGGTTCTCACACTGCAGAGCAAACACTTCACTGACCAGGGTACTTCCCTAGCTGCTGCTGCCGCCTCTTCCTCTTCCTCTTCCTCTTCTTCTTCCTCTTCCTCTTCTTCCTCTTCCTCTTCCTCTTTCTCTTCCTCTTCCTCTTTCTCTTCCTCTTCTTCCTCTTCCTCTTCTTCTTCCTCTTCCTCTTTCTCTTCCTCTTCCTCTTTCTCTTCCTCTTCTTCCTCTTCCTCTTCTTCTTCCTCTTCCTCTTCCTCTTCCTCTTCCTCTTCCTCTTCTTCTTCCTCTTCCTCTTCCTCTTTCTCTTCCTCTTCCTCTTTCTCTTCCTCTTCCTCTTTCTCTTCCTCTTCTTCCTCTTCCTCTTCTTCTTCCTCTTCCTCTTCCTCTTCCTCTTCCTCTTCCTCTTCTTCTTCCTCTTCCTCTTCCTCTTTCTCTTCCTCTTCCTCTTTCTCTTCCTCTTCTTCCTCTTCCTCTTCTTCTTCCTCTTCCTCTTTCTCTTCCTCTTCCTCTTTCTCTTCCTCTTCTTCCTCTTCCTCTTCTTCTTCCTCTTCCTCTTCCTCTTCCTCTTCCTCTTCCTCTTCTTCTTCCTCTTCCTCTTCCTCTTTCTCTTCCTCTTCTTCCTCTTCCTCTTCTTCTTCATCCTCTTCGTCGTCTTCTTCATTATCATCTTTTTTTTCTTATTTTCTCCTCTCCTCCTGATGTTTTTTCCAAGCAGAGTGTTCTGTTAGCCAGGCTGGCCTCCAAACTCACTGTTATTTCCTCAAATATGTTTTCTACCCCACATTTCCATCTAGAATTTCAATTATGTGTGTGTGAGACCCCGGAAACTGTCCTGTCAGCTACTGGGGCCTTGGTACATTTTGTGGGTTGTTTGGTTGTTTTTGTTGTTGTTATTTTGGGGCAGGGGATGCTTCTACCTGTGTAGTACCTATGCCTGTGTATGCTCATGTGGAGGTCAAGGAAGAACTCAGGTATCCATCTTCCCATTGCTCTCTGCCTTAATGCCTTGAGACAGAGCCTCTCACCATACCAGAGCTCATGGGGGCGGGTTGTTGGCAAGGTTGGCTAGCCAGTGAACTCCTAGGACCCCTGTTTCCACCTTCAGCATTTGATTACAGACATCCTCAGCCATGCCTGGCTTCTTAGAAAGATTTCTTTTTGTTTTATTTTTTAATTGTGTGTGTGAGTCTGTGTCTGTGTGTATGTCTGTGTCTATGTGTGTGTGTGTGTCTGTGTATGTGTGTGTCTAAGTGTGTGTGAGTGTGTGTGTGCATCTATGTGTATCTGTGTGTGTGTATGTATGTATTATGTCTCTCTGTGTGTGTCTGTATGTGTGTGTGTGTCTAACTGTGTGTTTGTGGTGGGATTCAGGTGTTAGCTGATAAGGTCAGAAGACACTTATCCAGAGTCCTGGGCTCCTGAAGGGGGTGTGGCCATCCCCATTCAAGAGGGGCTGCTGGGATCTTGAGCCCCCCTCCCCCTCCATGTGTTCCTGCCTTCTTGAGAGACTGGTTCATCGCTTGGACCATCCGATCGCTCAAGTGTATTCCTAAGCTGTAGCCTGTTATCATGAGTGTTAATTTGTTTTCCAATAAATATTACTCTTGTATTGGTATATTTTAAGTGAGATTTACTGCCATATTTGTTTGTGTGTGTGTGTGTATGTGTGTGTGTGTATATGTGTATGTATGTCTGTGTCTGTGTCTATGTGTGTGTGTGTGTGTTTGTGGGTATGCCTGTGTCTATGTGTGTGTGTTTGTGGGTATGTGTATGTGCCCGATGTGAGCCACCCAACATGACTGCTAGAAACCAAACTGCAGTACATGCCCTTGACAGCTGACCCATCATCTCCAGTCTCAGGGTTCTGGGGATTCAAACTCAGGTCTTCATGTTTCCAATAACGAGTGCCCTCGTCCTCCGTGCATCACTCCAGCCTTTGCTGACATCAGCCTTCAGAGTGTTTTGGTTCCTTTTGCCGCCGTGGTTTTAAGGTCTCTGATATTTCCTCCTGTGCTGCTAACCAGCTGATAATTCATCCAGTGTGCATGTCATTCCAAATGTTGACTCCATACATCTTCTGAAATCTTAATTGAGTCTTTTGTATTTCAGTGCTGGAGAGGAAAGCCAGATCCTACACATGCTAAACACATTCTCCACCTCAGAGCATCAGATTCAGCCCCTGTTGTTATTGTTTTAACTTAATGAATCGGATGTGTATGTTGTTTGTATGTGTTTATGTGTTTCTGCACACACACACACACACACACACACACACACACACACACACACACACACACACACACACATGTGGAGGCCAGAGTTCAACATCGGGTATCTTTCTCAGTCACTCTCCACCTTATTTCTGAGGCGGGTTTTTTATGAACCTGGAGCTCTGATTCAGTCAGATAGCTAAGAAGTATCAAGAGCCCTGCTGTTTCCACCTCCCCATCACTATGGTTACAGGGGCACACCGCCACAACCATCCTGTCCTCTTACACGGTGCTGAGGGACCAAACTTAAGGTCTCATGCAACAAGCACTTTATTTACTGAGCTATCTCTCCAGCCCCAGTCTTCGTATTTAACACACACACACACACACACACACACACACACACACACACACACTTGTACAGTGGAGTAGGGATTATATGTGTATGCAGGTTTTTTATGCATATGCAGGCTTACATGCATTTGTACTGTGTGGCGTCCAAAGGTTGATGTTTAATGTGTTAACATTTCTATCCCTTCCATGTTATTAACCCCCTCCACCTTCCTGAGTATGAAGGGCATGATGTCCTTGTCTGCTGACTCTACCATTTGTGACATTTCTGGGCCTTTCTCTACTGATGTTTTTTCTCTTAGATATGGGTCATGTTTTTCTCCTTTGCCTGCCTGGTAACTTTTATCGAATTTAGGACATTTTCTTTTAAAAATAAACTTTTATTTTGGAGTAATTTTAAATTTACATAAACGTTTCAAAAATAGTACGGATAATTCCCACACACCTAATCCAGTGTTCCCCATTGCTCCTATCACATGTCACTATGCAACATTTGTCAAAACTCAGGAAGCTGACACTGATGCATCACTGCAAACCAGCTCCAAACTTGGGAGAGTGACCAGTTCTTTTTATTACTTTCCTTTCCCTATCCCCAGATAAAATCTAAATGGAGGAAATGCCAAGGTCACACTGACCTGAGGTCAGGTTTGTGTGGGATTGTCTTGATCATTCACTGATGCAGAAGAGCCCAGCCCACTGTGGGCAGCACCATACCTAGGCAGGTGGTCAGGTTGTAAGATAGCTAGACTGGGTTTTAGGTGCATGCCTTTAATCCCAGCACCAGGGAGGCTGAAGCAGATGGATCTCTATAAATTTGAGACCAGCTTGGTCTCAAGTAAGTTCAAGGCCAGCCAGAGATACATGGAGAGTCAGAGAGCAAGTCAGCAAATAGTAAATAGTGCCTTCAGATTCCTGCCTAGAGTTTCTACACTGACTTCCCTCAATGACAGATTACAACTTGGAAGTGAAAACCAAATAAACCTTCCTCCCCAGGTGTTTTATCAGAAAGGAAACTAGGCCCATGACCTTGACATTCTTAAGGAGTCTTAGCCAGATATCCTATTGCCCCCGTCTGTCTCCTGATCAGATTGGACCACAAAGGTGAATGTCCCTCCTCACTGCATCATACACTGTCCTGTGGCTTCACCAGTGAAATGGGCCTAAGGCTCGGTTCTGTGATGCTGCCGTGACTCTCCAACAGAATCACCGTTTTCCCCTTTCTTCCTCCTCTTTGGAAGCAGGTAAAGAGTATAGGTTGTGGACTAAACTCCACCTCTTCTGGGGTGTTTGTCTTTACATTGAAAGTTATTTTGAAAGAAAACTTCACCCCTTTTCTTCTGTGCCATCTATGGGTTTATGCTTGATCATTTTGCATTTTACATTAGGGCATCTGTCTCAGGATCTAACTCAGCATACCACAGACTGGCACAGATTCATGTCTAGAATCCTAGCACTCAGGATAGAGGTGCAGGATTAGGAGTTCGAGGTTCGACTAGGCTATATAGCTAGTTGAAGGCTAGCCTGGACTATATAAGACCCCTTCTGGTTTTCACGTCTCTTCTGTATCCTCTGATCTGTGATCATTTTGAGGTTTCTTATTTTTCATGACCTTGAAAATGTTAAGAAGTCGTGAACAACTTTTGTTAAATTTAGGGTATTTTGAAAAATAATATTTTAATTTTGGAATGATGTTTAAATAAGACACCACTTTCCATCCAAATAGTTCCAGCTTGGGTCAGGGGATGCTCTGGCAGGGTGGTCCCTGCATCTGTTTGGTAAAGCCCTGTCTGGTTCGTTGTGTGCTCTGTCTTATCTTTTCTCTGCTCAGGACCTAGAATTTGTCATTTCTTCATTTTTCAGGCAGTGAAATTTGAAACTAAAATATGGAGAGGGATACTTGTAGTGACCAGGGTGTCTGCGACACAGCCCTACAACAGATGTAACAACCTACGTATACAGCATATCTGGGATGCTTTCTGTACTCATCCATATAAACCTAGGTTTATTCTGTTACATCCAACCTAACAGTCATTCTGACCTTCCCCCTGCATCTGTAACCTCCAACCACAAGAAATCTAGCCTCAGCAGAAACTATTCACTTTCTTGTTCAACATTTATTTTTGAGACAGGGTCTCATGTGGTCCATGCTGGCTTCAGAATCATTGTATAGTCAAGAATGTCTTCGAACGCCTAATCCCCTGTCTCCACCTTCCAAGTGCTAGGATTTCGAGCATGTGTCAATCACCACGTTTGGTTTATGTGGTACTGGGAATGGAGCTCAGGGCTTCACCTGTGCAAGACATTCTTTACAGCTATGTGCCCAGCCCCTGAGTCACAATTTAAAACTGCGCACTGTGAGATGCTGGATTTGGTTGTAGTCTTCTATTTCTGACTTTTTTGGGGGTGTGGCTATGATATTTGCTATAGATTTGCTCTTGCCAGGACTTGCGTTGAAATTCTGCTGGCATTAGTTCAGAGTGAGAATACTCCAGGCAGTACCCTTGAGGGCTTTGCCCCATGCTGTAGAGGTCCTTTCTTGTCTAGCTATGGGAGAATGGCCCCCACAGGTCTCTCTCCTTCCTCCTCAAGAGCTTTTCTCTACAAATTTCCCTTGCTTTTCCTCTCAAATCAGTGAGGTTACCAACCCCCATTCAGCCTTCTTCTTCCTTGTCCATGCTCTGGCCCAGTGAGTCCCCAAGCAGTGAGCTGCTAGAGTCACTGGGCTGTTCACAGGTCCTTACAAGAGCAGTACATGCTCCTAACCACTGAGTCACCCCTCCAGTTCCACAAAACTTTGTTTTGGGGGGACACAGTCTTGCTCCTGCACCCCCCCAGCAAGTGATGAGTCTCTTCAAGCCGTGAGCTACCATAGTTCTGCTGCTCTTCTTCATTTTCCTTCTCTTACTGATCACCATCTTGTGTGGCTTGTAATCCAATATCTGAAGAACATTGCTTTATAGGTTTTTGCCCAGTTTCTTGGTATCGGGAAAGAGGGTAAATCTGACCCCACGATGGCCAAATGAATTGAGCTGTGGGGTTCCCAGCCTCCAAGTTAGTGAGAGAGAAGGTAACGAACATACATAAACTGTAATTCATACCAAGAGGAAGATGTAAAAGCGGGAAAGGAAGCTGGTAGAAACGTTAGACTCACGGGAAAGCCTCTGATGTGATTTGTGTCAAACCTGAAGCAGGAGCCAAGGGACGAAGCCTCAGTCTGTGAAGTTCTTGACTTGCAGACAGAAGAATCCTAGTTGGAATCCCAGAACACATGCTTTAAGAAAATAAAAGCCAGGTGTGGTGGGGGGCACCTGTAATCCCAGCTCTGGGGACATGGAGATGAGTGGATTCCCTGCTAGCAAGTCTTACCTACTTGATGAGCTCCAGGTCAGTGAGAGATCCTGTCTCAAAAGACACAAGGCAGAGGAAGACAGAGAAATGTCACCCAATGTGGTCCTCTGGCCTCTTGGTGTGAAAGCACATACACACACCATATATATATATATATATATAGACATAGACACACACACATGCAATACACACATACATGCACATACACACAGAGAGAGACTTGCACACATACATATATAAACACAAACACACATTCATGTATACATGTACACACACATACAAGTTCATATGTACACATACACACGCACATACACACGCACATACACACAGAGAGACAGACACATATACACAAGTCTAAAGAAGGTGCAAGTATGAACTACTTCACGTTACAGTTAAGTGACAGGCTTCCTTACCACGCCTCTTGAATCTGCCACTACCAGAGTAAGGTCCTTGAAAACAGGGATTTTTCCTAAGCCCTGAAACACCACTTGATACAAAGACAGTGACTAGCAAGATGGACAGACAGACAGGTAGGTAGGTAGGTAGATGACAGATAGATGATGATAGATAGATGATAAAAAATGATAAATATAGATAGATGTCTAAATACACACATATACATACATACATACATGCATACATGTTATATTACATTATATATATTACTATATATAATATTGCTATATATGCATACATATATATACACACATATATATGTATATATTCCATGGTACTTGGCTGACATTGTAAGTCTCTGACATTGGTAGAGCCTGATTTAGATCCCCACCATCTTCCTTTTTGAGCCTAAGTTTCCATGTTGGTCAACAGAGGGTGTCCTTTGGCCCTGATTGTGGGCTTTTGGTGGACAGTGCTGGGCACTACAGCCAGATCAAATGGGCCAAGGCTGAAGGCAGCAGGGTCCAGCAGGTGTGTGTGTGTGTGTGTGTGTGTGTGTGTGTCTATATGCACTCAAGCATGTTATGGCACATGTGTTAGAGGTCAAATGACAGCCTGCTAGATCCAGTTCTCCCCTTCTACCATGTCTGTTCATCCTCTTTCTACCCACATATTGAACTCAAAACATCAGGCTTGGCGGCAAGTACCTTTACTGACTGAGCCCTCTTGCTGACCCCCAACCTTGGTTATTTTTGAGACAAAGGCCTCCCTTTGGCCTAGGGATTCATATAACATTAGAAATGCTGATTCTGAACGACCCAGGAATTCTCCTTTCTCTGCCTCGGCAGCACTGAGTTTACAGGAGGGTACCACCACACCAGCCTTGTCACGTGGGCTCTGGGAATTGAACCCAGGTCTTCATGCTTACACAAAAGCATTTTACTAATGCAGCTACTCCTTGCTCCTGTGGACTCTATTCTAACATCATCCCCTATAATAATGCTGCAGATTTGTATTGAACCGAGGGGCACACACACACACAGAGCCCACATTCTACCTCTGAACTACATTCTTAACCTGGATCGATATTTTTATCCCATTTCTTCTTAAGGGTAGAAAGAGAACGGCCATCACTCCACCCCCCATCAGCATCTGTCCAGAGCATGGAAGACACCAACCAAATCACCCAGCTATGGAGGGAGCATGTTTTCATTCAAAACCTGAAGAACACGCTGAGACTTCCTGACCTACTGGCCAAAATGCAGCTCATCTCTCCAGTCTTTCTGTGTCAAATCCAAAAGAGGCCCCAGCCCAAAAGAAAGAGACAAGCCTAGAGTGGGTATGGCCAGTGTGGTGCGATGCTATTGAATTCTGGGTCCAGCTGCTGACCACCTCTTGGCTTCACTCACAGATAGCAAAGTAACCACCATGACCATTACTGACATTGTCATCACTGTTACCAACACCACCACCACAGCCATCATCATGCTTCCCACCTCCACCACAGCCATAATCACCATGCTCCCCACCTCCATCACCATAGCCATCATTACTGTCCTCACCACCAACACTACATCATGATCTCTTTCATAATCACCACCACCATCACCACTACCATGATCTCAAACACCATGACAACCACAAGCCTCACCACCATCAATAGGCTTATTTCACAAGTATTATCACAAACCTACCGCCACCATCATTACATCTTTACCACAGCCACCACAGTCATCTCCACCACAGCCACCACAGCTACCACCACCCTCAGCCACCATCCCATCACCACCACAACCACAACTATCATCATCATCACAGTCTCACAGTCACTACCACCATCTACGGCTTTGCTCCACAGACACCACTATGACTAGTAAGAGCCACATGACCACCCCTCGGATCATCACCACAGCCACCATCATCAGTATCACTATTCTTATCAACATTCTGTAGTATTAGGTTTCTGACCCAGACTTTCCGGCCTAGCCTCGTGGCCTGGACTTTCAGACTCACAGTCTCATAGTCCCACTGAAACACACAGACACTTATATTAATTGTACACTGATTGACCTGTGGCCCAGGCATATAACTTGCTAACTCTTTACCCTTAAACTAACCCATGATTCTTATCCTGTTCAGCCTCGGTACCTTTTCTCAGAGCAGCATAGTTGTCCTCTGCTTCTTCTGCCTTCTCTGTAGCATTTCTGCTCTTTTCCCCACCCATACTTCCTGTCTGCCTTTGGCCAATCAGCGTTTTTATTAAACTAGTAGGCAGGATGATTATTTACAATGTAACAACATAATCTGCTACAACATCCACATCACCATGTGCCACAACCATCTCCAGTTCTATCATCATCATCTCTCCCATTCTTCCCATTTCTCTTTCCCAGTCATTTTCACCATCACCACCACTATCGTCACCATCATCACCATCACCATCATCACCATCATCACCATCACCATCATCATCACCATCATCACCCCCATCACCACCACCATCTATCATCACTATCACCACCATCATCACATCCATCACCATCATCAATATCATCACCATCATCATCTTCATCACCATCATCACCACCATCACCCTCACCACCATCATCATCATCACCCTCATCACCATCATCACCACCATCACCCTCACCACCATCATCATCACCATCACCACCATCACCATCACCCTCACCACCATCATCATCATCACCCTCATCACCATCATCACCATCACAATTATAATCATCACCATCACTATCACCATCACCACCATCACAATTATCATCACCACCATCATCAGCACCATCATCACCATCATCATCATCCTTCAATAGTAAACCTCTTCTCCCCATTCTTGACTCTTATATCTAAGCCAGTGCTGCTGTTGGGCCAGGATTCCATCATGGAGTACAGAGACCCTTCTTTTCAACTATGCTGAATCTTAGAGCACCAGCCATACCAAAAACCTTCCACGTCTCCAAGGGCCCTGTTTGCCTCTGCTCTCTTACCCAGTCAGTTCCTTTGCCTGGGATGTGTCATCTTTGTGAAATGATTCAGCCTGAGAGCCAGACTCCCCAGGAAGCTTCAGCCCCTAGTCCAGGGAGCAAAGGCTTTTCTCTGTTTCTGGGCCAACCCTGCCCACTTGGGCTATGAGCCCTGGCACCCAGGGTGTACACATCTTCCAGTTTATAGTCTACTCCCTGCCCACCCCCGGCTACCCCCACACACTTCAGACACTGTGCTTCTTGAGGGCAGCCTGAATCCTTAGTCTTTTGTCCCTAGCACAGGATGTGTCTTAACAGAGGAGTTTCCAGACTGTCTGAAGAATAAATGAACACAAGCAGAATACATGTGTGTGAAGTGACCAGCTTTTGCCGGGGATGGGAGATACAGAGGGGGAAGCATATTCGGGAGGGGACAGGATGAAGTCTCAGCAAGAACTCCCTTAAGTGAAGTCTGACCCCCTCACACCCCCGTGCTCTCCATCAGCCAAGAAATATCAGAGCATTTGGGGGAAGTGCACTCAGGATCGCTTACCCTTTAGCCTGGGCTTCTCCTGTGGGACCCCCAATCTGGGGAAAATAGAGGAGGTGGGCCAGCATCCCTCTTGGCCTTATACTCATAGTCCCCACTCAACTGTTACCCCTTTAAGACAGGCTGCATGTGGCCTCCACTCCACCCGTTACCCCTTTAAGGCAAGTGCAGCTTCCCTTTGCTTGGTGAAACTGTTCAGTTTTCGGACAGGACAGGGGAGGGGGGCGGGGGGGAGGGCACACCTGTTGTGGAACTTGAGAGAAGGCTTATTTATAAATGTTCAGGGCTCGGGATTCTTGTGAAGCTGATGTCCGGAGGGGAAGGTCACCAAAATGCTTGTTTATAAAAGCAACAGCAACTGGGAACACCATAAACGGGCTAAACGGATGAAATTAACAAGCCGTCAGAGGCGGGGCATGGCGGGGCACGGCAGGGCATGGCTGGAGCTGCACTGGCCAGGGTGCCACCACTGGGCAGAGCCCCAGGTTTGCCTCCAAGCCAGGTCCCTCCCTGCTCCAGCTGCCCTGCCTGCCCCCCAAACTCCAGCAAGCTCCAATGCCCACCCCATGCCTGTCCTTACCCCCTGGCACAAGCTGTTCCTTTATTACCACCAATGTGACCACTTCTTTGCTCCCTCATAGCCCCAAATGTAGCTTGCTAATGCTAGATTGGGGGTATATCTTATCTTTAGCTCACGGGGGTAACAGCTAAATCTCTAGCATGCCCAGGGAGGGCCTGGGGGCCCCCAGGAAATGACCCAAGACAGGCGTTTCCCCCCCACACACACCTCCTCCCAGAAATCCTTGTCCAATTCCTATCTTCAGGAAAGCTGTGTCTTCCTTGGGTGACTGATGGCTGAACAGGTGGCTTCTGGGTAGAGAGTGTCAAGTGAGCAGCAGTGAGAAGTGGCCCTTTTATGGCTCACTTTCCCTGCCTGCCCAGCCTCGGCTGCTCACAGTTCTGAGAGCCTCCCTTTTGATGAGGGCCTGTGCTGCCCACTCTACCGCAACTTGTGTCCCAGAAGTAAGAAGGCTGCAGAGCCATCAAGAAGGACACGGGGACAGTTGAGGGGGAAACTGAGCTCTGCCCTCCTCCACATACTGACGGAATGCTCACACGGCACATGTGATCACAGACACAAGGGAACAGTCACATGAGGAGGGCTCCTGGCCTGGATGTTCTATCTCCCAACCTTCCAACTACACTAACAAGCATTGGCCAAGCTACATTTGACACAATTTACAGACCCCCCAACCTGGGTCCTGTGTTCTCTCCCTCTCATCTCCTGCATGTGTGTAGAGAGGTGGCTTGGCACCCCACTTCTTCACAATAGCATTCCCCATGTGTCCTGTCTCCAAGAGCTTCCCTTAGCATCTTCCTCTTCCTCCTCCCGTCTTCTGAATCAATTGCTGTCTCTCTATAGTTCTCTTCCCTCCATCGTGTGCCCACCCCCCCTCTTGTCCCTTCCCCTCCCTCTAGCTTCCTCCTCCCAGACTCTGCCTCTGTCACAGAACACCAGCGGCCAGCACATGGCCTCTGCACACTGGACGGCATCAATGCCACCGTCAGATCTATTTTTTACCTCTGCCTCACTCACTCCTCTCCGAGTCCCTAAGGAGAATCTTGCTTCAGGGTGTCCCTCCAACTGTGGGCTGCATGAGCGGGGAAGACAACACTGATATCCTAGTAACTCTTGGGCCCCTGGAAGACCCAGGGACAGGCAAGCCTGGCTCAGAGGCCTCTTGACATAGACTCCAACGAACCTGACCTTTCTTTGCACCAGAAATTGTTGGGCCTTGGTGAGAGATCTGGCGACCTAGAAATGAGTGGACCAGGGCTGTAGGAGGGGCATTAATGTAGTCCTTGGCTTCTATGACTTTATACACAGGTCACAGCACCCTCAAAATCTTTTTAAAATGCTTTGGCAGTAGGTAAAGAGGTGGGGGCTACAGAGACCCAAGAAGCTCTAGGAGACTGGAATAGCCCTACTGGAAATCACCCTCCACTCACCCATACTCAGAAAGAATCCCACCCCTCTCTCCATGACTAGCCCTTGAGTCTACAGAGAGGCAGACCAGGTCCAACTCTGTGACTCAAGCAGGACTAAGCAAGACTGGGAAGTGGTCAGATGACAGGGGTACTGGTCCTCACGCTGAGGACAGGGATCAAGTGGATCTGGATGTCTCCAACCTGAGCTCCTCTCCAACATACCCTTTGTCTCCACTTTCCTTCATGAACCTCACACACTTATTCATTCAGTCAGTCAGTCACCAGGCTAACGTTTGTCAAACACCTACTATGCACCAGCACCAGGCACACCAATCCTATAGTCTGAAGGGAAGGGGTCAATGAGGAAACCATTGTTTTCTTTTTTAATAGCTTATTCATTTTTATTTTATATATGTTGGTGTTTTACAGACAGTTCTGAGCTGCCATGTGCGTGCTGGGAATTGAACCGGAGTCCTCTGGAAGAGCAGCCAGTGCTCTTAACCGCTGAGCCATGGCTCCAGCCCTCAACGTTTTCTTATGAGCTGAGACGAGTTTAGTTGCTAGTGTGGGAAACTGTTGCCTAGGGGGACTGGGGCCTTCTGAGGGTCGGGGAAATAGGGAAAGTCTGTCAACAAAGGGATATACACAGGGGCACACGTGCCTCAAGACCCTCCCTCCCTCCTGCAGGAGCAGGACCTCCACTCTCTCTGATCACAAACGAGGCGTATCTTTCTTGAATAGGCAGTTATGGAAACTTCAGTTACATACTGGCACATGTGGTTTCTCTTGAAAAACAGAACGGCCCTGGGGCAAGTGTTAGTTTAAAAAAAAAGAAGAAGAAGAAAAAAAAAGAAAAAAGAAAACAGAACTGTTAAAAATTGAGACACGGAGGCCCAGAGAGGTTAAGGGCTGCTTTACCGTCACACAGCTTGTAGAGTCAGGACCAGTGTTCATATGCCACCTGCTCACATATCCACACTCCCTGATTCTGACTCCCATAGAAGGTATTTCTGGTTGAGAAAAGAGGAAAAAAGTCTGTGGCTTGGGTTGTACAGGAAGAACTTAAGGAAGAAGATTTTGTTCCCCACTTTCTAGGGCATCTGTCCTCACCCAAGTCCCCTGGGCTGGGACCACTGGTCCTCTCATCTTTTCTCCTGGGAAACCACAAATGATACAGCTGGCTGTGAATCCAGGCCCCAATGCCAGCCCGGTTCTCACCCTCCAGGCATGCTGGGAAACGAACAAGGCCAGATCTCAGGGCCCCAGCTTCCATTGTCTGCTCCAGACCCCATCAGTGTGTGTGTGCGCTGCAATTACCCATCAACTCCCCTGCCCCAGGCTGTCGACGAGGCCCCGTCCCCAGTGATTTGGAGGGAAGGGGTTATTACAACTTGCAAAACCTTAAATTAAGAAAGAATAAGAGCAGCGTCGCATGCCACTTCTGAAAGGCTGCCAGCGGGGCTGGGGTGATGATGGGCGTATTGTGCTCTGTGCTGTCGAAGGAGAAACTGACGGATGTAAAGATGGGGCAAAGACTGGAGGTGGAGGTGTCAGCAGCTACCTGTCCCAGCAAAGGCAGGGCCACATATGCAAGATTCTGCCTGCTGGGTGTGGGAAGTGAGATCCTAAGGACACTACCATCATGGCTGCAGTCTGGCAAAAAAAAAGCACACACAGAACTTGATGTAGACTTGACTGGAAAGGGTGTGTATGAACAGAGGTCTCCCCGGAGATGTCAAAGCAGAGCTTAAGGGCTAAGAAACAGCTGGTCAGGAAGAAGAAGATAAAGACAGGTCCAAGCAGAGGAACCAGACTATGCAAAAGTCCTGGGGTAGAAGTTTGTTCATGGCATGAGGCTGGTAAAAAGCAGGAAATGGGGCTAAACATGTCTTGGAAAAGGAAATTAGATGTAGAGGTAGAGGGAACAGTGGCAAGGCCCCTTGCTGAAAGCTTCTTTCTCCAACCCTTGGATCTGGGATGTGAAGGGCGTGGAACTCAACCTCAGGCATGATCAGCAATCACTAGCTCTGAGCTATACCCCAGACCACATGTTTGGTTAAACCTGGCCTCTCTGGTGTTGTGTAAGCAGCTCCTGGAAACCTGAGCTGTGAGCTTGGGGACATGGCAGTTGTGTGGACCAATGAAATGGGAGCGATGAAGTTGTAACCAATGGAGAGGTGATTGCCAGGGGATGAGTCAGTCACAGTCAGGATGAGAGTAGAGAAAGTAAGCATACAGCTCCAGCTTGGGGGATGCCAGAGCCACTTACTTAGATGGAGATGGAGGTGGGCCGATCAATCCGGGATGAAGGGAAGTAAAGAGCCTCCTCTTTCCATTGAAAACACTATGCCACGCCATGAAGCATGCTTCCAGTGCTAGGGCACAGGGCCCAAGGATCAAATCTGTTGCTCCCCAAGCCTGATGGTGGGCCTGTCCCCTGACATATAAGCAGACATTCTCCTGAAGCCAGGGCTAGCATATGAGAACAAACAAATGTCAAGCGGAATCTAAGGGTATGGGCACCACACCAGCTCACTCAGAGACCCTTAACCAAGACTGTCAATTTTCCCCAGCCTCGGGTCTGGAATCCCAGGCTAATTCAAAAAGGACTCTTCTGTCTCTGATGTCTTTAGACAAGGCTGGTATTATCAGGCCTATTATCTGTCTCCAGGAAGGTTTGGGAAACTTGAGAAGAATAAGTCAGGCCTGTACATACTCAACTGACTAGGAAGCCAAGCAGTTGGAGTTCTGCCTTCTCTATTGGGGCATAAGATTGAAAGTGGAGGCCCAAAGCCTTTCTGCCTCCATATCCCCACCCTCTCATATCTCAGTGTGTGCCCTGGGCCTCCTATAACCCAGGTACACACAGGCCCCGGGACCTTTGCAGCCTAGATTTCTTTCCCCTTTGTACATGTCTCTCAAGGTCAATGACAACAATACACTGGGTAAGGGAAATCTATGCCCTAACAGTGGCAGGGTCCCTTCAAGGTCATGTGATCCTGGATTGCAGGGAAGCTGGGAAAGAGAGGGAGGGATCTCCTCTCTCTCTGTCAGGAGCCCAGGGGCTGCTGCTCGTATATCTGTCCCTGGGAAACGTATATCCAGCTTATGGAAAGTATTCATAATGTGCCCTACAACAAACTGGCCCCCTTCCATAGCATGTGATCTAAAATTAAATCCACTTCAAATATATGGTAGATCGAGTCAAGCTAATATAAATGAAACATGATTAACAAGCAGGACGCTGGCCTCCTCAGCAGACAGGAGGGGGCAGGGCTAGGACCACCTTAACACTCCTCTGTAGCCCCCAGATTCCCTAGAGCCTCCAAGCCCTCTCTTTATGCCAACCCCCTCCTCCTCCCTACCCTAGACCAATCCTGTAATTTGTCCTAAGTGTGAAGTCAGTAACAACTATTATAACAGTGCAGTTGAGCAAGATGACTTCAGGACTTCAGACTTGGGACAGATTTGAGGCTTGAAGCTTGTTTCACATACATACATATATTACACACACACACACACACACACACACACACACATACACACACACACAGGCACACACATAGACACATTACACACACACAGGCACACACTCACAAACATATACATACATATACACATATCACACACATACACACACAGGCACACACACAGACACACACTCACACACATGTACACACACAGGCACACATTCACACATATACACAGGCACACACATATACACACATACACACACATATACACACATGCATACACACACTCACACATACACACACATACTCACACAGGCGCGCACACATATACATACACTCACACACATACACACACAGGCATACACACACACATTCACACACACCAGAGCCTTGCTTATCTATCCTACAGACAGACAGCAACAAGTCTTGCCCGGACAGGGTTGCCATGAGTGGTGCTGGTACTGTATTTGTTAGTCTCCCTCAGAGGCAGGTGTTCATGCTCATCCCTTTCCCAGCCCCCAAATCAGCCGGTAGAACAAGGGCCAGCCAGAATTCCTGCCACTGCAGGGATACACTTGGTGGGTTATTTTTAGAGCATTGGCAAGTAACTCTGTTACTGACCAAATGTTCCCACATCGGGGACAGACTCTGCTAAGAGAGCACTTGTTAGCTAAATGTAAGGTGGGAGGGGCATTGGCTTCACACTGCTCCAGGGGTGTTAGTTGTTCTGGTTTTTTTTGGTTCTTTTTCTTTACTGTTGATATTTCTGAAATAAGGTCCTACGTAGCCCAGGTTGGCCTGAAACCCAGTATGCAGCCAAGGCTGACCTTGAACTCCTGAACCTCCTGCCTCTTCCTCCCAAATGCTGGAATAATTGGCATGCACTAGCACACCCAGCTACGAGTGTTCTTGAGGCACACCCACTCAAACACAGTGTCCATGGCCTGGGAGAAGGAAGAGGAAACAGCCTGTGAGAGCAGAGTGCCTGCTCAGCCTTCCTCCCTTTCCCAGCCTGGCAGGATCTTGCTTTCAGGATACTCCTGGTCAGAGAACCAACAGCAATGTCACCCTTGGAGAGCTCTCCGCATCCCCCCTACGGGAAACACAGGTTTCCATTGGGTGTGTGTGTGTGTGTGTGTGTGTGTGTGTGTGTGTGTGTGCAGGCGCCTGTCTGTCATTGCCCTTCCCGTAGTGCCCTACTCCAAGTATGACACTGCTTGCTGCTTGCCTGGCCCTTGGGCTCCAGTTTCTGACTCTTCAAGCTGCTTGTTATAGTGTCCATTTGCAGGTCTCTGGACCCGTTGACCCTCCCCTATCTGGGAGCCCACCTTTTGTGTGAATCTATGAGAGCCATGAATGTCTGTCATCTGTTCATCCACTGGCCCCTTATCGGGTTTTACCTTTTTCTCCCAAAGGGTCTGGGAGAAGGAGAGCCCCACAGGGTAGGAGGGAGGGCTGTTGGCTTTTTCCTTGTCATTGGCCATTTGTTGCCTGCTTCACCAGGCGTGTTTGGAGCGTGTTTGCATAAAGTGGATGCAGGCTGCAATTCCGTGATGAATTCTATGAATACTAATCTGCTACTACCCTTGACCTTGGGGTCACCATAAGATCAAAACCAAACCATTTAATATTTTCCTTTTGCAGATCAATAGAAACATAAATTCCCCCTCAATGACAAGTATAATTTCAAACAGATCTATAGGAGGCATGCATGCATTTCAGCCGGAGATGCTCGCTCGCTGCCTGCCTCGCCTTTTGGGGAGCAGGCGAGGAGTCTCTTGCTTTTTTTCCCATTGAGTTTCGCTTTTGCCTTTTTTTTTTTTTTTTTTTTTTAATGGCTCTGAAATGCTATTTCCAGCAGCTGCTGTCATATAAATATCTCTTGTTTTTCTTCTCCTCTTTCCCTCCTGGTGAAAAGGGCAGGGGACCTATTGAAAATTCCGCTTTATCTTTTTCAGTCGGGTTCAAGTACAGGTCGAATAATCGATCCCTTCTCCTTTTCTTTTTTTGAGTTTCCTGTCGTTCTTTTGGCCAGATCAGCAGCAGAGGGAAATCGGGAGGGTGGCTCACTTTCTGTAGTCAGTCCTACGAAGGCTGCATTTGTGTGCTGGCATGTGCGAGCTGCGTTTGTGTGCATGCAGTTTTGTGCACCTGACAAAATACGCTCGTTCCAATCTGTTCTCTCACCCAGAACTCGAGGGAGGAAAACTGGAGAAAGCCCCAAAGACAAAAGTTAGGAATGTGGTGGGCACTGTTGACATTGCTCCTGGGCAGAGCCGCTGTGGGTGAGAGTGTCTCCCAAGGAGCACCTTGTCCCCAAAAATATTGGATTATATTTTTTAATTTAAAAAATTTTGTGTGCATGGTGTGGGTAGGCATATGTGTGACACGATACTTCTGTGGTCATAGGACAACTTTGTGGAGTCAGCTCTCTCTTTGAACCTTTACATGGGTTCTGGGGGATCGAACTCATGTTGTAAGGCTTGCAAGGCAAGTACCTTATCTACTGAACCATCTTGATGGTCCCCATTAGTTATTTTTAATACAATCTGAAGAGAGGAAAAATATAGGAGCGGACTGGGGAGGAAAAAATAATAGGAGGCAGGTTGGGGAGCAAAAGAAAAGAGAAAGACCATTAATCTGCATAGATTTTCCACTTCACAGAGTAATCAGTTTGGAAGTGACTGAAATAAAGTGGAATGTTGTCACATTTCCTCCCTCCACATTTCTTATTTACAGAGAAAGCAGGAGCTGGGAGAAATCTTCTCTGTCCCACAGAATGCCCCCAATGTTTGTTCCTGAAGGGGACAAGAACCCCAGACCTCCTCTTCAGAGGCCTGCTGCCTTGACACCCATGTGGCATCCGCCCCGAGCTGAAGGTGCAAAGCCAAGATGATTTAATTTATAGAAAGGACAAAGATGTCGTGTAGCAGATTTAATCATCGGAGAGTTTAAAAAAAAAAAATAAGGACCGGGCTAATGTCGTAATTTACATTTCAGGATAATAAAGAGAGAAAGACAGAAAAGGAAGGGACCCAAGTCTCCAGGAGGGAACAGAGAGGAGAGGCCGGCCAGGGGGCTGTAGGAGCCCAATAGATTTGCCTGGAACACCAATAAATTTTGAAAACAAACCCAGAAAGCTAAAGTCAGCCCCTGGAAAGTGCTGGGAAAATGGACCATCGATTTTAGACTTCATCTGCATTTTGTATTTTAATAATGCTCTCTCTGTCTTTCCTTTTCTCCCTCTCTCCCTCTCTCCCTCTCTCTTTTGCAAAATATAAAAGCTGATCTGATAAATATTAATTTGAACCATCATAATGTATTTGAAAATTCCAGCTAAAATGTCACCACATGGAACATTAATGTAATATTTCAAGGCCCTGAGAGCAATACTCATATTGATTGCATTTATATCACTCCAGGGAGGAGAGATAATTCTTCAATGTGGGACACATCTGGGAGCCAAGGAGGCAAAGGCTGGGGGGAGAAATGTGAAATTATATATGGTCATAAAAAATACAAAACAGAAAAACCTCCCCAAAACTCTCTCCTCTTAAGCATCGTCCCACACCCAAACTTGCCGTTTACATCCCCCAGCCTGTCCTGGACCGGTGAAGGACAGCTGCCTGCTAGCCTTTAGGGCAGAAGATGCAGGATGAAAACTGAGCCGCCTCTGCTCAGGTACCACCATCACAAAAGCCCTGCCTTGGGGAGGCTGATGCCTCAAGGAGTCTGGAGAGAAGGAAGAACCAGAGCCTAGCGGGGGTCGGAAGCTGCAGGGTGTAAGGTGCTATGTGTACAGTAGCTGTGGAAACTGGGGAAGGAGAGAGAGAAGGAAAGGAAGGCAGTCAGACACAGGAAAAAGGAGAGGGGGAAACAGACGGAAGACAGAGGGGGACAGAGGGGGACAGATAGGAGACTGAGAAGCCACAGAAGAGGAGGAAGATGGACCCAGAGGGGAGGGGGAGGAGGGGAGGAGGGGAGGCGGGGTGGGGGCGCCGGTCTGGAGTCCCAGCGCCTCTCTGTCATTAGGGTATTGATGTGCTCAGGCGTCAACGAGTCTTTGCACAAGTAAAAGGAAACCT
This sequence comes from Phyllotis vaccarum, assembly GCA_033318265.1. NCBI lineage: Eukaryota > Metazoa > Chordata > Mammalia > Rodentia > Cricetidae > Phyllotis > Phyllotis vaccarum. Next base: position 60,325,692 of record JARWLC010000003.1, on the reverse strand, counting down.
GATGCTGCTGGTGACCCTGAGCCCACGCCCTCCGTGTCTCCCTTCCCTAGAGCAGAAGAAGAGGTAGGCGCCTTGAGAGCTGAGATGGCCCAGACTCTACCATCCCAAGTTGACCACAGAGAGAGTGGCTAGGCAGGAACCCCGTAGTCTGGATTCATGCCCCATCCAGGTCTCCTCAAAGCCTTCCCAGGCTTCTTGAGTGCGTGAGGGTGAGTGATTTCTATGCGATCCTAGGAGGCCTTTGCATGAGACAGAGAGAGACGCCAGAGCATGGAGTGTTCAAAGTCAGGTTTATCCTTGCCATCTGAGTCTTTCTTTGCACACGTCACCTCTCAGAAGCCCTCTGTTCCACCATGCCCGCGATGGTTTTTTGTACAGTGCACTCGCACTCTTACCTGGGACTATTATCGGGAATTGTCTGCTTTCTTTTAAATTTGTCTTCCTGACCACTTGGAGATGAAGTTTTGATAGGATGGAGACCAGGCCTACCTTGCTCACCATCGCGTCCCCTATCCTTTGCCCGCCCCGGCCAGATGTTCCCTAGTGCTGGCTGACTTGATGGATGGAAAGTGAATGCCTGGACGTACAGACGGATGCTGCAGGCTCTGCCCTCACCCTGAACCAGCCCCTCCTCTCCCCCACCCGGGACGGCTCCCCGCCCGCGCCCGCGCCCCCGCCGCCGCCCCAGGCTGCGCCCCCCCCCCGCCTCCCCGCAGCCGTCATTCGCAAAGCTGCCACAATATTGTGAAGGCTCCGCGCTCCCGCTCCTCCGCGCAGCCCGCAGCCCGCAGCCCGCAGCCCGCGCGGGGGAAGGCGAGCGACGCGGGCTGTCGATGAATAATGCATGACCAAGGCGCCCCCTACCGGCGGCCGAGAGCAGCGCGCGACACGGCCCTGGAGGTCCCCATGCAGCCGGTCCTGCAGCCCTGAAAGCTTCTAGTCCCAGGTCCACACGCCACCCTCCTCCCTCCAGAACCGGGCACGAGCCTTCCATCACCCCAAGGCTGACAGAGGCTGGGAGCACGCCGAGCGTGAGGTCCTTTGTGGGGTGGGGTGGGATGGTGAAGCCTGGCACCTCCAGGGCCTCTGAAGCCGGGCTTGAACTAAGCCTTGAGTGCACCCTCAGGGAAGGGCAAGCCTGGACAACGCAGGATCTTAATTCAAAGGAGCGCAAACAATTTCACAAGTACTTCCAAGTTGCTGTGGAATAAGACTGAGATGTGGGAGGGTGGGGCAAAGTACAACGACATACAATACATGAGGACGTCATAATGAAATCCAGTCTTTTGAACACTAAAAAAACAAAGGGTTTTTTTGGTTTTTGTTTTTTTAAGTTAAAAAGATGCAGCTGGGTGTACCCTCGGAGGCAGAGGCAGGAGTCTCTATGAATTCGAGGCCTGCCCGATGAACATAGTGAAAATTACCTTTCCCTCCTTGGCAAAAAGGGGAAAAGTAGGGTGGAGATCAGTTAAGAACACTTGCTGCTCTTGCAGAGGACCTTGGTCAGACTCACAGCACACACATGATATTGCACAGCTGTCTGTAACCCCAGGTCCAGAAGATTCAATGCCTTCCTCTGACCTCCTCAGGCACTAGGCACCCATGTGATGTACACACCAACATGCAGGCAAAACACTCATGCACATACAATAAAAATAAACATCTTTAAAAAGCCAAAAAAAATGCAATGTATTAACATATTAATATATCACATATCGGACATGTCACACATACACGTGTCCCAACGTGTATATCTGCATTTGACAGGGCCATGAAAATGTTTTTCCTGCTCTGTTTTGGTGACACATGAATCTCCATGATGAGTTTGTCTAGTGAGGTCACTGGGGCAAAAGACCCTGCGGAACATGATGATTAAGAGAAAATCCCCTTTCCTTTGCATGTCCTCCAACATGCCTGTTATTCCTAGGGTCCCTGATGTGGTCACTGGTTTTTTAGACTGGCCACCATCTCCTAACAGGCAGGTAATTACGGAGGCTACCTCCCCTGACACACATCCCCATGGCCTTTCTAATGATAGTTCATATACTCCAGTCATGGCTGCTGTTACCTGATCCAACACCCAGCTTCAATAAGGCAGGATGCTCTTGGGGAGGGGGCATCAGAATGATGTCAGTAACACCTAGTACACATCAGAGCTCTATGCTCACTTTGGGTCCGGACTCTTCCCAGCTGCCTGGTCATAGTCACAGCCCATTCTGAGGCAAAAAGGAGGAGCCAGCCCATTTACATAGGACCCAAGTCGGGAGGTCTGCAGGGGAAGCAGACCCAGACGATTCCAAAGGAGCTAGTAGGTTAAAAAGCCTTCCTGGTGGAGGAGATATTTTCCTAGCAGAGAAGTGAGCCAAAGACTCATGGAAGCTTACCCTCTAGCCCTGCTCCCCAAAGCTCCTTCTGGCCGGTGTAACTACTGTAGGATCTCTGGGGCCAGGGCAAGGGCACGGGTAGGTGTCTCTCTGCACCCTGCAGTCACCCAGAACTCATCTAGACTGTGTGCCTTACTCCCCAGGCATCAGGGACATTCTTTTGGAGCAAGACACAGAAAAAGAAGATCTGGGATCTAAGTGCCCAAGACTCTCCAAAGAGCTTAGGCATACTGAGGCTTGTTTACACTGTGGCTAAGGGTCCCACACCACAGAATCAGAATATCCATGCAAGGATCCCAGCTTCTGCAAATTACTTCCTCTCTCCCTCTCCCTCTCCCTCTCCCTCTCCCTCTCCCTCTCCCTCTCCCTCTCCCTCTCCTTCTCCCTCCCTCCCTCCCTCCATTCCCCCCCCCCCTTCTCCTCTCTCTCTGTTTGTCTGTCTTCTGTAACCCAGGCTATCCCTTCTGATCCTCCTGTCTCCACTTCCCAAGTGATGTGATTACAGGAGTATACTACATCTTTTATTCAGTGTTGAGGACCAAACTTCAAGCTTCCTAGTGTGCACTCTAGCAACTATGCTGCATCCCAGTCTGTGCCCCGCCTCCCCCATCTCTGGCTTCTGCATTTTTTTTAACCAGCACCTGGGTCTCCCCCTTCAGTCAGTGCCTTGGGTCCCTCCCCTGTGCTGAACTAGTGGCCACAGGGCCACCATTAGAAACTTCCGGTGTTTGTAAGGGCCAGAGGGCATCTCCATTGAGCTTCCCTGAAACTAAAACTGCCCACGGTGGGAAGAGAGGAGCTGGGCTCTCTGGGGACCAGCCTCTGGGAGCTGCACTCTGAGACCTACCACCTCTGATCCTGAGAGTAAGAGCATGGGACTCCTTACAACCGACCGAATCTGTGACCTCCCATTCATTCATATGCATGGATCAAATTTGGGAAATGCAATTAATTACCTGTTGTTGTGTCTGCTTAAATTATTATCATGTTTCCTATGCACTTTATACAACAGAATAAACAGTTGGGGAAACAAGTTCATGGTGGGGACCAGGGCTTAGAAGAAACTGCCCTGTGTCTCTGGCCCCTCATACTTAGCATTCATAATCACATTCATTCATTCATTCTCTCCCATCTTTGTTCATTCATTCATTATTTGCCTCCCTCATTCATCCCAATATCCATCGACTCATTCATTCATTCACTTACCCAGGGAATACTTATTAGCATACCAATGTGACAGTCTCCAGGACAGGTGCCAGGAAGCAGCAGTAAACAAAACAACAGAACTCTGTCTTGAAGAGCTCAAAGTCGGAGGGGGGTGGGCAGCGAGGAGACAGACAACAAGTATGTGTAACATTTACAAATAAAGCCCGGTTAGTCAGGGAGGCCTTCCTGTAGGAGGTGACATTTAAAGCTGCTCCCTGGTTTATCCCTTCAGTCACCTATGCAGGCAGAGCAGGATTTGTTCCCTGAATGCACAGGATATTAAAGGCCCAGTCCTAGGAAGCCAAGACGGGAAGGCAAAGACACTCACGAGCTGAGAGGACCCAGAGGCTGGGGAATCAGCCAGACAGGGTCTTCCAGGACCCACAGAAACTGAGAGGTCTGAGTTACCAGAAGACAGGGCCAGTTTTTCTGAAGAGCCCAACAAGTCCCTAGGGATAGCAGGGTGAGGAGAAAGGGCCAGTGACCAAAGATTTAAAAGTCCCCACACCACCTAGCTGTCTCTAATTCTTTCTTGGAGACATAGGGGACTTGGTAAAGTTGGGCCTTGAGGAAGGAGCAGAAGTTTAGCAGCCGAAAACAGATACTCCAAGATGACATGTGCAGGGGCCTAGAGGTGGAGGGGAGCCGGCATGCTGGGGAACCTGGAAAGCCTGGCATCCTGGCAGGAGATGGTGCCTTGGACCCCAACTGTGGAAAATGAGACAATTGGATTGTAGGTGGCTGTGGGAGCAGAGCCGAGGAGGACAGGACTGGGATCCTTTTGTCAGTGTCAACATTATCTCCTTCATTTATTGAGTATGTGTGTGCCCATGTGGGGGTCAGAGAACAGTTTGTAGGAGTGGGTCCCAGGGACTGAACTCAAGTCACTAGGCTTGGCAGAAAGCGCCTAATCTGGTGTAGCCATCTCCATGGCCCTTGAGTGAGAGCAACTGGAAGCTGTGGATGGTCATGGCAAGGTGGAGAGGCAGCCGTTTTCCTGTGCATCCTGTGTGGGCTTGAGAGACATGGCAATTATCCACCCAGAGCTTCTGCCTATGCCAAGCCAGGAACCCCTAAAGAGAAAGTCCCTGGGATAAAATTGGGTCATCAGACTGACCGCCCCAGTAACCACTTCAGGGCGCTTAGTCCAGGGGCCTAGAAAAGAGAGGTAGGCCAGGAAAAGGCTTAAAAGCTTATAGCCCTCAGTGTTTATCAAGCGCCCCCCCCAACAGGTGTGACTCATTTGTTATCCCATTAATAATAACTATAGTAGAAGCAGCAGCCTAGTAATGAACACTTATTTTGTACCAGCTTCTCTCTGCTCTGCTCGCTTTTAGCCTCATTAATCCCTTGCATCATTGCTACATCCCTACAAGAAGGATATCATTACCATTGTCCCTACATGACAGAGAAGGACGTAGGATACCAAAGATAAGTGGTTTCTTTACAGAGGAACTGGCCAAAGTAGGACATGAGTTCAGACCCTGTGGCATCCACAGTGCATGTGGACGTCATTCTATGTTGCACCTGATTATGGGCTTGGGGCAGAAAATGGGTGGCAAAGCCCAAGGGACACAGGACACCTGTGATGGTGGTGACCCCCCGAACAGCCCATCCTCTCCCTTCAGACAGCCAGAGCTGCCGCTTTCTCCTTCTGCTAACAGAAACTGGTGTTTTATGAACCCCGAACCGCAGCAAGATTCTCCTATTAATTTATTGGTATTGCTAATTAAACATCATATTCGCAAATGTAAATTTCCTAATGGCCTCCTTTCCATTTCCGAAGTTTCCTAGAAGAGCATGATTGTTATGCTGTCAGTTACATCTCAGCGGGTCGTGGGCAGGCAGGCGCTGGCACAGGGCTTATGGGTGTGGAGGGGGCTAGAGGCCTCTGGACAAAAGAGAGACAATGAGAATGTTGGGGGAATGGTACAGCAGACCCTGCCCCAAGAGCCTGAGCCAGCTGTCTGCCTCTTGTCAGGTGTAGACTGTCCTCTTGTCCTTGAAGTGGCTGTTAGATGTGTCCAAAGCTGTTGGCAAAGCTGTGCCATAGAGGTCAGCACTGGGGTGGAGGAGACACTAAGAGGGAGAGAAAGAAGAGGAGGAGGAGGGGAGGAGGGGGATGAGGGAGAGGAGGAGGACGAGGGGAAGGAGGGGGAGGAGGGAGAGGAGGAGGACAAGGGGAAGGAGGGGGAGGAGGGAGAGGAGGAGGACAAGGGGAAGGAGGGGGAGGAGGGAGAGGAGGAGGACGAGGGGAAGGAGGGGGAGGAGGGAGAGGAGGAGGACAAGGGGAAGGAGGGGGAGGAGGGAGAGGAGGAGAAGGATGAGGGCCAGAGACTGAATGGATGTCACTGTTTAGAAAGGCCTTAAAGATGTCCAGTCTCTGCTCCTCACTTGAAAACGGGAGGGGGGAGTTGCAGAGCTAGGCCAGCTGTGGCTCAGTGTATAAAGGTGGCAGCAACACCAAGCTTGGAGACCTGATTTAATACCTAGGACCAACATGGTGGAAGAAGACATCCCAGAAGATGACCTCTGACCATGCCATGGCAGATGCCTGCGCACGAACGCATACACACACACACACACACTAAATACATACATATGTAAATTAATTAAAATAATTTAATTTCCATAAATATAATAAATTCCCTAAATAATAATAATTTTCCTAAAGAGGGAAATGGAAAAACTGAGACCAAGGGGAAGAAATGGCTGGAGACAAAGTCTACTGCTGAGCCCTGAGGAAGCACATGTCACCTCACCCCGGACAAAGGTATAATTGCAAAGACCCTGCTCTGAGTCCCGAAGCCCCCTGACCCCTCAGTTCAGCCCTCCCTTAGTGTTTAAGACCAACAGCTCTACAATAAGAAAGTAGTGTCTTGGGGTCCCGCAAGCTGTCTGCTTCTCTATACCTCTGTCAGGGATTTTTGTCTTTAAAATGGGCTGTCGAGGGCACTATCAGAGGAAGCATGATGCCAGGAGAGGCCCTGGTGGGCAGAACCCAGCCTACTTCTAACTTGGTGGGGCAGGGGCTCCAGCCATGTCTTGACCTGGTGGACCCAGCAAGGCCACACAGCCTGGGCCCTTGTCATATAATATTGCCACCATATGCTTCACTACCCTGAGATGTCGGCCACATTCCCACAGTCCTCCCTAGCTTCAACATAGCACTCATGGCCCCCCTTTACAGGGGAAACTGAGGCCTCCTCTTGAAGCTAGTGACTCCCATGCTTGAAATTCTCCAGACAACAGTTTCTGTGGCCCCAGGGTTTGACTAGTGACTGCCAGCCTTCTCCAAGAAACACTCAAAATGCAAGATCCAAAGACAGAATGATTTTGAGGGGTTCGAGTCCCAGACGGCTGCGTCTCTTCTGGGAATCCTTAAGTCTGTCTATAGGCCCACTGAGACAAGCCTGCAGGGGGATTATGTTGTTCCATTGTAAATAATTGTCCCATCCACTGGTTTAATAAAAACACTGATTGGCTAAAGGCAGAGAGACAGTGTGGGTGGGGCTGCCAGACTAAGAAAACTCTGGGAACAAGAAGAACAGAGCAGAAATGCCACAGAGAAGCCAGAAGATGCAGAGGACAACTATGCTGCTCTGAGAAAAGGTACTGAACCCCATGGCTGAGCAGGATAAGAACCATGGGCTAGATTAAGAGCAAGAGCTAGCAAGTTATATACCTGGGCCCCAGGTCAGTCAGCGTACAATTAATGTAAGCATCTGTGTGTCTCTGTGGGACTGTGGGTCTGTGGATCTAAACCTTGAAGTTAGTCCAGAAAGTCTAGCCAGAAACCTCATAAAACACAAGCTAACAGACCTCTGTTGGTTTTCTCTGAGATACTAGGGTGCAATCAGTCTGGTGTCTCCTACCTGTGTCCCTGAATATGGGGATTGGGGTGTGGGAAAGTGAGGCAAGGGGCTAGAGCACTGGCAAGAACCCTCCCTGACCCTTGTCCCTGGTGTCTCTGAGCAAAGGTGAAGAACAAAGCTGGAGACAGAAGGCATTGTCTCGGTGCCAGGGAGCATCCAGCCCTTGGCACACCTGTTTCCCTGCCTCTGTGACCCACCCTGCTTTTCTGCCAGTATGTTTAGGGGACCAGTGGATAATCTAAGTAGTTATGTTACTGCTTGGAAATCTCTATTAGGAAAGTTTTAAAAACACACTCCATTGCTGTTTATTATTTATGGTAATGACACAGAGTGTGCTGCCTCACAGTCCCTGGGTCCCGGGCTTCTAAGATTCTGTGGTGAACGTAGCACCCCCGCAGATTGGAGCTGAGCTTTCAACAAGCCCCTGGGCCCCAAGGTATTCTGACTCTTAAAACATTGCTTCTATTGTGGCAAAATAAGCTTGTGTGCCCAAAGTGAATGGCTGAAAGACACCAAGCACATGATAGGGTGTGCAGCCATCTAGTTCCAGAAGTTTCTCCTTACCTCAAAAGGAAGCCATGTGCCCATTAGGCAACCACTCCCCACTTCCCCAACCCCCAGTACCTGGAAGCCATCCATCTTTGCAGAAACATGTCTATGTGGATCACTAGAAGAGTTTCCTCCAATCCAGCCTTTTTAACGGGGCCTTTCTTGCATCCACACTCTAGTCCTTTCCATGGCTAAAGAGTATTCCACTGTTGTGGAATAGACAGTCATGTTGTTCCCACCCCTGGACTCTCGGGCACAGTTCGGCTACCAGGGAGACCATGTTTCAGGCACAGGGAAAGATCTATCTAGATTCTGGCCAGTAACTGGCAAGCAGCAAAAAATAAAGATGTCTTTATATGCTGGGCAGAAGTCATCCAGCTCAGAGGCCTGGGAGACCCCTGGGTGCTCTCGTTAGGCAGGTGGGCTCCTGCAAGCCCTTCTTGAGGATCTAGTCTCAAGTTCAAAAACTGCAGATTCCTTGAAGATGAATGGGGCCACTGAGCTGCAGAGTGCACTTAAAGAGCCCTGCTCCGAGGCGAGGCCCTGGGTCTGGATGGACCTCACTTCTCACAGTAGGGCATGTGTAGAACCTACTCAGCAAAGCCCTGAGAGAGGCACATGGCCTGATGCTATCCAGTTTAAATGTCCTACCCAGAAGCATTTTAGAAATAGAGAAACTGAGGCCAGAGTAGAGAAGTGACAGCTGTGTCACCACCAGCACCTTCACTACTATCCCTGACTTTCTTCCCACGTGCCTGGCATAACTCCTGAGGTTATGCAGTTCACTGGGAGAAATCTCAACATTCCCACATCACAGAAGAAAACCCCCTGTGTGTAGTGAGCTGACCCGACTGTGAACCAGAACTTTGTTGGGCTTTATAAAGATTTATTTTATTATTTATGTATGTGTATTTAAGTATCTGAACTATCTTTTATGTAAGTGGGAACCACAATCATACTTAATCTTCCACTGGCTTCTTCTCACTAGGCACTAACTTTTGGAACTACTGCCTATCCCAATGATCTTTATAGATCAAATTGCTTGTTTTTAATTTTGTATCTGAGCATGTGTGTTTGAGTGCATGTATGAGCATTCTTATGGAGGCCAGAGAGGACATTAGATTCCCTGGAGCTGAAATTACAGGTGGTCCGGATGCTGGGAACGAAACTTGGGTCCATCCTCTGGAAGAATAGCAAATGCTCTTGGCCAGCAGCCTCTGAACCAGAGGGTTTTGTGGGTTTTTTTTTTTTTCTTAGCTAGACCTGCTTCACTGCAGCCAGTGACAGCCATCCTCAACACTAAATCAGCATTCCTAGCAGGGCGTGGGTTGAGGCACCCTATGAATTCAGAACCCTTGTACTCTCCTGTGGGGAACCACCCCTACACCAGGAGCAGGGGAAGCACCAGCAAGCTTGGGTACAGATACCATCTCTGTTCCTTGGTGACTTCAGGTCACTGAGCCTCACAGTGCCGACCTATAAATGGGGAGCCATAAGCTGCTGAGGTAGCTTGGTCCCTAAAATGTTTACTGTGTTCCAGAAATGTAGCACAAACACCCCCACACCTCACACAGGGGTTCCTGTCAGAAGATCTGACAGGATCACACACACACACCCAACCCTCAGCTGGGAGACCAGCCTACCTGACACTACTCTGTAGCTGAGATGATCCACGGACACCATCTCCCTAGCTAATGGGAGAAGACACTACCTTAATTCCACCTCCATCAGACCTCCGCCAGAAGACACGACCCTTTCACCTCATCAATATTCAAGAGCTTAACAAAAAAAGCTATAACTAGGGAAGTCAGAAATAATGGAATGTGGTATTGATTATTTTATGGTGCGATTAGGGGTAATTACATCTCTCAAATTTTATTTTAATGTTACTTTCTACTACTTTTAGCCTTTTAAAATTATCCCAAACATCCTCATTTAATGGAACACACATGCCTTCAATTTCAATGTGAAATACTTTTTTTCTGTTAAATTGTGACCTCAATATATTTGAAAACATAAATTACACTATGTATAAACCATAAAAAATGAATGATGAATTTAATTCTGGTGAAGCGTGAGGGGATGAGGAGGCGGATGGATGGAGGAGCTGTTTATCCAGGGTGGAAGGGACAGTTGGAGGCACAGGGGGATGGCAGGGGCCAGGAAATGTGCCCACACTTCAGGGACACCGAGAGCAGGGTTCAGAGCTCTGGAGGATGCTGGGCAAGGGGTACCTGCCCCAGTACCTCCCCTTTCTTCAGGTTCAACTTCAATTTTCTTGTGCATGCTCCCTGTGCAGCCAGACTCTAAAGCTCCTGCGGAATTAGACATCTCATTGTGCGTCCCAACCTAACTCTGTGTCTAGTAGTTTATATGACTCGGTCGCTAATATGCTGCTACCCCAAAATCATTGGTTCCATTTTACAGGCTCGAACTGAGACTGAAGAGGTCACCTGAGGCAGCTTTGCTTCTGGGTGATGCTGGACTTTGTGGAACAAGACCTGAGACCCAAGAGCTTCCATCCATCACAAAGAGAAGCCTGGTGTAACTGCTCTTGTCCCCACAATGCATGCATTTTATTGTCTGTGCATGGGTCTGCATAGCTTTGTATCATGTGCATGCAATCAATGTCTGTGGAGGCCAGAAGAGGGCATCAGATTCCCCCCAGGGCTACAGTTACTGATGTTTGTGAGCCTCTGTGAGAGTGCTGGGAGTCAAACCCCAGTCCTCAGCAAGAGCAGCAAAAACAGCTCTCAAGCTCTCAAGCCCCAGAGCTCCCACCCCCCTCCCCCGAGACACACACACACAAAGCCTGGCATAGTGGCTCATGCCTATAATCCCAGGATAGGGGGGACATATGGGGGTGAGGGCACATGGACAGACATAGGTCGGGGCAATCAGATCCCTCAATTTCATTAGTCAGCCTAGCTGAACTGATGAGCTTTAGGTTCTGTGAGAGACCTTGTTTTGAAAAATGAAAGTGTAGGGCCTGAAGAGCTGGCTTAGTGGTTAAGAGCACTGGCTGCTCTTGCAGAGAGCTTGACTTCAATTTCCAGCACCCACCTGCAATTCCAGTTCCAGGGAATCTAATGCCCTTTTTTGAGGTATCTTCTATGCACGTGGTGCATATTAAAATCATGCAGGCAAAACACCAATACTCATAAAGAAAAAAATAAAAATTTAAAAGAAAAGTAGAGATGGAGAAAAGAGAACCAGGGTCTCTCTCTGGCCTACACTATACTAGACACACACACACATACACGCTCCTACATTAATAAAAGCAGACACAAACATGCCTACACCAACAAGTGAATATACCACAGACACAGACACACACACATGCAAATTAATAAAGCCATTAAATAAAAGATTATGCCCCAGAAAATCCGTTCTTCCTCCCTCCCCTCCCCACTGTCCCTTCTCTCCCTGGGGATTGAACTCAGAGCCTGTTTGCCCCAGGCCCTGGTTCTACCACTGCACTTTGCTGGAGGCCACTGCAAATCTCCTTAGTCCTGTCCCTGCTGTCAGAGGGTGGAGCAGGGTCTCAGGAATTACTCTTGAGCCCTCAGAACTGGGTTCCAACCCTGGCGCCTCTGACTTTTCCTGTTTTCTGCTCCTCCTCTGCTCCCACCCCAACCCTGGTGAATTGCATCACAAGCCTTAGGAGGGCAGGGGCCACCTCTCTACACTAGTACTCTATGTCCCATATGGCACAACAGAAACTCCAGGATGCACCTGTACACAATGCCCTCTTCAGCTGCAGCCTCTGGCATGCTAATTTAACTTTTTTGTTTTATTTGGGATTTTGTTCTATTTTGGTTTTACGTTCTGTTTGTTGATTGGCCAGTTTGTTATGGGATGTGGTCCTCTTGGACCTCTAGGCTGGCTTCAAATACACTATGTAGCCAAGGTTGGCCCTAAACTATTGATCCTCCTGTCTCCGCTGTCCAAGTGCTGGGATTATAGGCATGTGTCAAAATGACTGAGAGATTCTAATTTCAAAGGCCAATTCCCAACCCCCATCCCACCAGAATTTCACTGGATGGCCACATCCCTCTCCAAAGCCCCCTCTTCCTGGGTTTCCCAAACTACTAGACTCTTACTTCTGGTCTGTGACCCTTCCCCACTTCCTACTTGGCTCACGCAGGGTGCTTACAGCTTAAGTAGCCATCTAAACCACCACTCTCCAAAAAGAATATAGATCAGGCAGTTGAATGTATGATTTCATTTTTATGTGGCAATATGATGTGGGTGGTATGTGTGTCTGTGTGTGCATGTTCACGTGTGTATAACTAGACATCCATGAGTACAGATGGACACATGCCGTGGCATGTGTGGAGACCAGAGGACAATCTCAGGTGTCTCTCTTTGTCATCCACCTTGTTTGTCCCCTGATGTATATGCCTGGGATTATCCTGTCTTCTTCCCCTCTACCACTGGACTGGAGATTCCAGATGTGAGCTGTGGCGCCCAGCTGTGTGGGCTTGCTAAAGATCCTCAAGCTTAGCTAGCAAGCACTTTATCTACTGAGTTTATCTCCCCAGCCACAACTAACATGTTTTTTTTTTTGATAGCCACATCTTAAACATGAAGTAATTTAAACACTCTTTAAATGAATTACCTGAAATCTAACAATCTCAACTTGTGATTGGCATAAAAATCACTAATGAGCTAACATTCTCCATTTGCCATCCTACACCTTTGAAATCAAAGCGTATTTTATGCTTGATGGCCTGTCTCAGCCCTGCTACCCACATTTCCAGTACTCAGAGGCCATGTGTGGCTTGAGGCTTCTGAGTTGGGCATTAAGGCATGCATGATAACTCTGACCATCCCCAAAACTCACCTCCCACCTGGCTCTGCCTTCTCCACACCTCTTGTGGAAGTCAGCTCTGTGTCTCAGACCCCCTCCCTTCCAGCTGAGCTTCTGCCAGTCCTCATCACACCCCACATCCAGTCACTTCACTGTTCTCTTCTTGGATCACATCTGAGTTCTGGACCCTTGCCCACCTCCTCTTCTGCCCCACTGGCCCAAGCCACCCACACTTGGCACCTGCCCCCAGTGAGATTCTTCCTCCCTGGCCAACACCTCTGTTCTTGTCTCACCCAAATACTCCCAGCTTACATCCTAGAGAGGTCCCTGAAGAAGAGCCAACCCTGTCACGTGTCTGTTCCTGAGTCTCCTGAGACCCTGAGGGTCAAAGTTCAAGTTTGTTGCTTTTCTCTTCCATTTGTAGTCAAACTGCTTTACAACTCCCATATCCTGAACTCTTGGGAAAGTAAGTTGACTCTACATTTTAGTCTGTCAGAAGGAAAGGTAGCGAGCTCTCTAACTGGTCACTGGGTCTGAGTTGTGCCAGAATCACCAGGGAGCCTGAAACTGTGCAATTGTACAGGCAGCCTTGGCCTCAGCACCCAGAATCCAGTCATCTGGGGAGCCATCTACACTGAGGCTCCATCTGCATCAACCATCCAGCATGGCAGCCCACGGTTGCCAGCATCTCACAGCTTCTGAAACATGGCCTTCCAAGCTGGGCAAACACTAGCAAGCTCACAACCCACAGTGTCTACAAGCAGGAAGCCTGGCTTATGTTAGACAATCAAATACTTGGGACCGGAGACATAGCCCAGTGGGTGAGAGTGCTTGTCTAGCATGCTTGAAGCCCTGAGTTTAATCCCTAGCACCCCATAAAGCTAGACATGGTGCATCACATTTGTTTTTTTGCTTTTTAATAATTTATTAACTTGTATTTTATGTGCATTGTTGTTTTATCTGCGCATGTATGTCTGTGTGAGGGTGTTGGATTCCCTAGAACAGGAACTACAGACAGCTGTGAGCTGCCACGTGGGTGCTGGGAATTGAACCCAAGTCCTCTGGAAGAGCAGCCAGTGCTCTAACCACTGATAAATCTCTCCAGCCCCAGTGCTGTACGTTTGTAATATCAGCACCCAACAGTGGAAACAAGAGGTCAGGAGTTCAAAGTCATCTGCATCTACATGGTGAGTTCAAAGCCAATCTGAGCTACTTAGCATGCTGTCTAAATAAATAAATAAACATTAGAGTCAAGTATGGTGGCACATGCTTGTTCTACAGCCCTTGGGAGACTGCAACAGGGGGACTGCCAGAAGTCGAAGCCATCCTGGGATACACAGTGAGATCTTGTTTCCAAAAGAGGGAAGGAGGGAACAATGGACCTAGATTTTCCATTGTGAGATTCCTTTGTCTAGAAAGACTCATTCAAAGATGCACGCCAGGGCTCGGCAGTTAAGAGCATTTCCTATTCTTGTTCTTCAGAGGACCCAAGTTCAGTTCCCAGCACCCATGTCCAGCAGCTCACAAGCGCCAGGGGACTGGACGCTCTCTCCTGTACTGCTTGGGCACCTGCCACACATTCAGAGTGCGCATGTGTGTACACACCCACCCACATAATTAAATTAAAATTGAAGAAGTTAGTGAGGTAGATCTATAAAACCCATGGACAGGCATCTAAAGCATCGTGTCCCGTGTGGAGAAGCCAGTAAGAACATTACATGTGGTTAAGACATCACCTACAAAAGAAGATAATTCATATATTTGAGAACTCCAAACAAATGTACAGAGGGCGTGTAGAGTGCCAGCTGCCAAGAACTACAGAGGAGACCCACACACACACATTGTGATATTAGGGAGACTAAGATAAAAAGGTTTGTGGTGAGTGCAGCTGTGGATGAGGAACAGAAACAGGCCCACAATATTGGTGGGAAGAACCATGGTTGGACCATTTTGAAAAATACTCAGGCAATTAGTTGAAATGCTAAATATGCAGTGATTATGGGTCCCAGACTTTTAGAAATAGCATCAAGAGAAATTTAAAAAAAAAAAAAAAAAAAAAGGCTAGCCAGGTGTGGTAGTGCATGCTTTTAATTCCAGCACTTGGGAGGCAGAGGTACGTGGATCTCTGAGTTCAAAGCCAGCCTGGTCTACAGACTGAGTTCCAGGACAGGCAGGGCTACAGAGAAACTCTGTCTCAGAAAAACATAAGTAAACAAAAGATTGATTAGCAGTAGGTAAAGAGGCTTGTTGCTAAGGCTGAAAACCTACGATCAATTGCCAGAAATTACATGGCTAGGAGAGAACTGATTCCTGAAAGTTGTCCTCTGACCTCTACATGGGAACCATGGCATGCACATATACACACATGCATACACACAAAGTGAATAGAAATGTAAAATAAATAAATAAAAGCATGGGCCCAAAAACATGTGCACACATGCTCATAAATGCAAAGAGTAGGCACAAGGAACAACCTGAATGCCTTCAGCTGAGGGATGGATGCAGAAATGAGAACTGTCCACTCAACAAGGTGAAAAAACGCAATGTTGGATCTGGGAGATCACTTGCATGCAAAACGAAGACCTGAGTCCAAATTCCCAGCGCCCACATAAAAAGTCGGGTGAGTCCCCATGCTGCCTATAACTTCAGTGTTATGGAGAATAAAAACAAGAAGATCATTGAGGCTGGCTGGTCACCAGCCCATGTTTGTTAAGACCCTGTTTCAAGAGAGTCTGGTTGAGAGGGTAATAGGGCAGGACCGTAGGTACCTTGCCCAGGCCTCTTCACCTGTGAGAACAGCCATATGCACCCATACACACAAGCTTCATACACCACATTCCGATGCCCACACTAAAAAAAGTGGAACATCGACAGACACTGGAATAGTCATGAACCTTGAGATGCCAAAGACTATACAGCATACAATCTCAATTTATGTGCTGCTGAGGACCAAGCCTGGGATTTTCTATATGATAAGAAAACAGATAATACCATAGAGAAGGAAATATGGTTGCCAGAAGCTGCAGACATCAAAAAAAAAAAAAAAAAAAAAAAAAAATGACTGTTTGCTTGTGACTCCAGGGCTTCTGGGATGGGTGATGGCTCTAAATTCATGGGATAGAAAACTTTCAAGAGGTGAATTGTATGGTAAGTAAATGCGTTATAAAGTCACGAGGCCTTTCATAAAAAAAGGAGAGAGAGAAAAAAAAATCAGAGAAGGATATTGTGCTACAAACCATAATCCCAAGGCTCAGGATGCTAGCTAAGGCTGGAGAGTTCCAGGTCAGCCTGAACTACACAGAGAGATACTGTCCCAAACAAAACAAAATAAAGCAGTAATAAATTGAGGCACCGAGTTGTGGCACATACCTGTAAACCCAGAACTCAGGAGACAAGAGAATTAAGAAGAGTTCAAAGCCATACCCTGCTACATAGCAAGTTCAAGGCCAGCCTGGGCTACATGAGACCCTGTTGCACAATCTTAAAAAGGGGAGAGGGGTGCTAGAAATAAGCAGTTACCTGGAACACATGAGGCCCTGAGTCCAACCCTTCCCCCAAATATTTAAGCTAATTAAGATGACGGCATCTACTCTATTGTCACATCAGTCATGACTAGTCCCCAAAGTGAATTTCTGCCACAACCCAAGTCCCCCAGTGAACAATCTGTGAACAAAGTATTCAACATTTAAATGAAACAGGATCCAGATTTGTGATTTTTTTTTCCCTTTGCCTCAGGCTCCAATATGGCTCTGCTCAGCCATTACTGATCTTAGCTTCATTTAAAATTTTGATTTATTTTTGATCACTGAGGATTTTGTGCATTAATTTTCTTTTATTTTTTTAATTGAGTTAGTGCTTGCATGTGTATAGTGTGTGTGGTGTGTGTGCCTGGGTGTACGCCAGTCAGCATGTGTGCAGGTACACATGCACACAGGTGTGTACCTGTGAGGGACAGAAGTGCTTGGTGTCATCCCACTCTTTTGTTAATTTTTAAATTTTTATTTATTATCATGGTGTGAGAAAGCGGTGTGGATACGTGCCATGGCACATGTGTGGAAACTTCCACCGTCCTGTGGGCTCCGTGGATTTAGCTCAGGTCTCCAATCTTATTCTGTGATTTCACCCACTGTGCCTCCATGCTGGCCCCGCTCTCCAATTTATTTGCTGAGAGACTCGGTGAGCCTGGGGCTCCCCCAGCTTGGCTGGTCTAGCTCCTCAGCTTGCTTCAAGGATCACCTGTGCCCAGCTGGGATTCCAGGGTACCACTACACTTGGTAGCTTTTATTACGTGGCCTCTGGGGATTCTAACTCCAGACTTTCTGTTGCAAAGCAAGCATTTATGCCTTTAAGCAATCCCCCCACCCCCCACCCCCCACCCCGTCCTTCTCATTTTATTTGAGACATGATCTCCTTTATCCCGGGTTGCCCCAAATTCACTTTGTAACCTCTGAGAATTGACCTTGAATTTCTGATCCTCCTACATCCACTTCAGAGTGACTGTTAGGATTACGGATGCACCACATCCAAGGTATGTGCGGCTGAGGATCAAACCTTGCTGTGTGCTAAGCAAACTGTCTACCAATTGAGCCACATCCTGGGCCTTAATTTTTGTTTTATAATAGTATTGCTTATCTTCATTTTTATTGTTTAGGGACCGCCATCACTCCTGAAGTTTTGCACTGGAGTATTTGATTCATCCTCTCCCCAGAACTCTGCCTTGGGTTGCTGACTGACCATGGCCTCCACTCACCGGGGGATCCCCAGGCTCCACGGAAGCCAGAGGGCGAAAGCAGGTCCTAGGGAGCAGAAAAGGGAAGCCTGGAGCTTGGAAGAGGGGTTGTGGGAGGGGAGGGGACGGGGCTGCCCGCCGCCTGATGCATATCGATCTGCACTCGGGTCGGCACGGGGGCACCACTGGTGGCGGGGTGGGGCTACCGCACATTAGCGCGGCGGACCGCTCCCCGGAACAGTAACGGGAGCATTAGACGCCCCCGGCCTGCGATGGGCGACCCTGCCGGCGGGGCGAGCTGGCTCCTGCAAGGCGAGCGCTTTGCTGCGGGAACCCACCCAATTGCCCAGTGCTGTACAGTCCTGGCTTCTCATTCCTTCGCGTGAGCTGAGTCTTCGGACAGGAGTGCTCCATTGAGCCGACCCAGGTGTAGAAACAATCCCCCCCACCCCCGACTACCACCACCTTTTGTGAGACAGGGATGGCTTTCTGAAGCCCAGTCCGGCCTCGAACTTTCAATCTTCCTGCCTCAGCCTCCTGAATGCTGGGACGACAGGCATGAAGCCTGAGACACCAGGCTCCTGGGAGCCCCTGCCCCCCTGAAGACTTCTCTGATCCCTCCAAGCCCACTTTGGAGCCTGCCTTTGCATTTCCACAACCAACCCTCAACAGTTCCCCAACAGGATTTTTGCATTCCTGAGAACT
The DNA here is from genome assembly GCA_033318265.1 of Phyllotis vaccarum. NCBI lineage: Eukaryota > Metazoa > Chordata > Mammalia > Rodentia > Cricetidae > Phyllotis > Phyllotis vaccarum. The sequence continues at coordinate 60,307,431 of JARWLC010000003.1, read as the reverse complement.
CAATCTCTCCTAACCTGGCTTCTCCCCTTTTCACCGGGGGGACCCAGGTGTTACCAATGATGGAATGTACACCCAAGCTGATCCAGAGGTCAAATCAGCAAAACCTCACCAGCCCTTGGACACCTGGGTAGCAGGGCAGTAAGGCAAAAAATCAAAGATGAATTTTAGTTGTACTGTTTAATATCCTTGGGCAAGTAAATGAACCTCTCTGGAGGTCTAGGGATGTAGCTCAGTGATACAACGTCTGGCCAGCAGAACCATTCTGGACATTCGTTTTCACAGCTGCAATTCCATTTGCAGAGACCTGGTTGACAAAGGTAAAAAAATAAAATAAAATAAAATAAAATAAAATAAAATAAAATAAAATAAAATAAAATAAAATAAAATAAAATAAAATAAAATAAAATAAAATAAAATAAAATAAAATAAAATAAAGAAATCCTAATTCCTGCCTTTGCCAGAAACACTGGAACCCAGATCCAAGAAGAAGAGGTTGCTGCAAAGATCCTGACCTCCTCATGGTGGGTGAGCACAGGCCTAGCAGGACACCCTTTGGGGCTACTGTGGTGGTACTGTGATAGTCCTGGGAGGGGATTGGCAGTGTGGTTTCTGTCCTGTCTCCGGCACCATCTCCACTTACCTCCCAGACAGCAGGCTGGGTCACTTCTGGTGACAGAAACCATCTAGTCTCTGGGCTTTTCTGCCAGAGCCTTGTCCTCGGCCTGGTCCCTTCTTCCTCCATCCATTTCCCATCTGGTTGCACCTGTTGCTCCTTGTCAAGCAGATACTTAGGAAGCAGCTTAGCTGGCTGCCTCTTGGTCTCCCTTCTCTCAGAACACACTGAAGCTTGCTGGAGGGTGACTGGGTCCCAATCCTCACCCCTCAGTGTGACCTGACCCAGCCAAGAGGCTTTTCCCTGGAGTTGGTAACTAGACCAAATGCACATATCCACATCCTTGTCACTATACCCAGACCCTGAGGCCATAGTCACATTGAACACCTGTCCTTTATCCCTGCCAAGAGGCAATTTAGGAAAGTTTAGAGCTGGGGTCAGGGTAGTTCAGGCTCTCAAGAGGAGCTAACATGCAAAATGAGCATCTGGGGAGAGCCTGAGCATGGCCGTAACCACATACAATTCATCACACGTGTAAGACCTAGATGGTCCACCAGCCTGTGGCCTGAATGAAATGCACAGCCCTCCATGGAAGTCCTGCTCGCAGGCCAGCAAGAAGAAAGCATCCTGTGATAACAAATCACAGACTTGGAACTCGGTGTTTCCGAAAACATTGCTCTGATGATGCATGTCCAGCACAGAGGAGGTAGAGGGCTATCTTTCCAGAGGTACCAGGGACCTAGCTGATGGAGGTTCCACCTTGGCCACAGGCTCCCAAGATATCCTGAACAGGGAGCCCAGAGGCTAGAGGAATTCAGTATACACCCCTCACCCACAGCTCACGCTAGAATCAGTCTCATGGCTCCGCTTCACAGAGGCATCAAGACCATGAGGTGGGCTGTCTTTTCGAGGACCCAGCAGGGAACAGAGTGTAAGTTTCTATCAACTCACAGTCTCCTCAGTTGTAGTAACAGCATCTCCCTGCTTCAAGGATCCAGCTCCAAATCTAGAGGCCTTCTTGACCCCTCTCTGCTCCAATTTTTTTTTCCTCCCCAGGAGCTGGCTATGGAACCTAGGATGTCCTGCATGCCAGATAAGGACTACGCCACTGAGCCCTGCCAACTCCCCCCCTTCCGCTTCCCTCTCTCCCTCTCCCTCTCCCTCCCTCCCCCTCCCCCTCTCCCTCCCTTCCTCTCTCTCTCTCTCTCTCTCTCTCTCTCTCTCTCTCTCTCTCTCTCTCTCTCTTTCTCTTTCTCTCTCTCTGTGTGTGTGAGAGAGACAAAGTTTCTCTGTGTAGCCTTGGCTGTTCCTGAAACCTGCTCTGTAGACCAGGCTGGTCTTGAACTCACAGAGATCTACCTGCTTCTGTTTCCTGAGTGTTGGGATTAAAGGCATGTACCAACACCATTCAACTCGGGTTTTTTTTATTTTTTATTTTTAATGTGTGTTTTTATTTGAGGCAGTGTCCCGGGTAGTGCAAGCTGGCTTCAACCTCTACATAGCCAAGGATGGTCTTGAACTTCTTGTTTTTCCCTGCTTCTGCCTTCCAAGTGAGAATACAGGTGTGTACCACCATGCCTGGTTTATGCATGCAGTACTAGGGATCGAACCCAGGGCCTTGAGGCCAGCACCCTGCAACTGAGCTGCATCCCTACCCCTCCTCTCTGCTTCTGTTATCCAATAGGGGATTGACAGCCCCGTAGACTTACACACCCAGCCTGGACCAGACCATCGACATCTTTGTCTCAGTCGTGAATGTAACCTCCTCTCTCACACCTGTTCCGTAGAGAGTCTCCACTGAACAGCTACCAAAGCCATACGTAGATGATGAGGTCAGAAGGCAGAACACATCACTCCCCTATTGAAAACATTCCTGCCTACCACCTGCCTCAGCCTGAGACTGTTTGGCAGCCCGAGGATCCTGGGAGATGCACCTCCCCTGCTAGCTGTATGGCCACCCCCTCCCCATCTCCATCTACTCTAGTGCTCCTAGCCTCTTTGACACTCTGAGATAGACATCCCTCTCCTGCCTTGGGACCTTTGCACCAGCAGATCCGATGAGCTGTGCTCCCCTCTCAGAGCTCAGAAGAGCCCCCTCCCTCAGCTCCCTCCTGGCTACTGGTCTGGATCTCAGCTGGCCTCCCTCCCACTCCCCAGCCTGCTTTCAACAGCTCTGTTTCCTAAAGCAGCTCTTTTTGCTGGAGGGCTGACCACCTTTTAACAGCCCAAAGAATGCTTCATTATGCTGTCTGTCGCCTCCACATACAGTTTAGTTCCCTGCTACACACCTACCATCTGTAGTAGCGCCCATGCACTACATGAAGGATTATTGAGAGTGAGCAAGTGAATAGACAAAAGCATGGATAAATGCTGAGAACCCAGGCTCTGGAGCTGGACTGCTGCTGCTCAGGGTCCAGCTTCAGATGTGATGAGGAGGGATCTATGCCACTCCCTCGGCTTGCTCATCTGTATAGTGGGCATTAGAACTGTAGCTATTGGCTGTATCTATAAAGCTGTCTGGTTATGCCTGGCAAGGCAACTTGTGGTTGGCTATCATAAAGCTTTGACATATATATTTTGACATATATATATAATTATGCATTCTCTTTGCTTCCAAGGGGGTCAAGTAAGGAAGATGAAAGTTGTAGGGCATGCCACAGTGGTGGGCCCTTGTCTACAACCTACAGATGAAGGGTTAAGGGTATGGCTTCTCACTAGAGTACTTGTCCAACTTGAGGGAGGGGCTCTGAGTTTGAACCCAGAATGGAAAGGAAACAAGAAGAAAAGCTAGAAGTGAGATAAAATATTAATAGGAGTTCCCTCTAGGCTGAGATGTTGAAAGATTAACATATCACGTTTTCTGTATCTCATACAAGGGATGTAAAACGGTAAGGTTTAGTAATCAGCTTTGTATCGTGTGTGTGGTGTGGTGTGGTGTGATGTGTGTGTGTGTGTGTGTATGCGTGTTTATGAATAAAAAGATAGATGATGGCCTGAAGAGATGGCTCAGCAGTTAACAGTGTTAACTGCTTTTACAGAGTACCAGAGTTTAGTTGGCAACACACACATCAGAAGCTTACAACTGCCTGTTAACTTCAGCTTCTGGTCTACATGGGCACCTGCACTTGTGTGCACATACCTACACACACACACACACACACACACACACACACACACACACAAGTGTACATATCTTTTTTAAAAAAATAAAATAAATCCTCTTTTAAAAAAATGCCTGTGCCTGGGCAAGGCAGTGGTGGTTCCTATCTTTAGTCCCAGAACTCAGGAGGCAGAGGCAGGCAGATCTCTGTGAGTGAGTTCAAGTTCAAGCCTGGTCTACAAATCGAATTCCAGGACAACCAGAGCTGTTTCGCAAAGAAACACTGTTTCAAACAAACAAACAAATGCATTGTGCAGAGGTCAGAGGACAATGTCAGGGTTGGTTCTCAGCGTCCACAGTGTCTCTTGCTTGACTTGCATACACCAGGCCAGCTGGCCCAGTTTTCCAGGAAGTGTCCTATCTACCCCTCCTGTTTCCCCACAGAAGCTCTGTAATTACAAATGTGCTACTGAGTTCATGGGTTTTACATGAATTCTTGAACTCAGATCTTCATGCTTGCATAAGTACTTTACCCACTAAGTCATCTCCCCAGCCCAGGAAGGGGTAGTGTTTACTGTTTCTTTTTAAAAAGTCAGTGTTTTTCAAAGCCCCCCCCCCTTTTTGAGACAGAGCTTCTCTGTGTAAGTTTTGGGGCCCGTCCTGAAACTCACTCTTTAGAACAGGCTAGCCTCAAACTCATAGAGATCTGCCTGCCTCTACCTCCCGAGTTTTGGTATTAAAGTCATCCATAACCACCACCTAGCTCACAAAATAATTTTTAAATGTAATCAAAATTGTTTAAATCACTGTTTAAATTGATCCATGGGAAGCTACCCATGCCACTGACATATGTACCCATATCTCAGTCATAATAATCTAAATACACATACTATATACACAGAGAGAAACAGAGACTCTGCAGCAAGTCTTTGGTACCTACAATATTTCCAAGCAAACACATGCAGAGAAAGAGCAACATGGAAATGTGTTGGTGCTATGTAGCACTGAAATATTTGGGCACTGCTATCACCCAGGAAAGATTGCCATGGTCACTTTGGGCTTCTGCAAAACACGCCTGGGACACTGGACCTGTCCTGTCTTTGGAGTCCCCTCCGCTCATCTGAGATGCCCCCTCCCTCTCCTGGACACCCAAAACTCCCTCACTCCCTTGAACTCCAGTGGTGACTACCATCAAGTAGAGTTGTGGGGTGCTGCCCCCATCTGGCCATGCTTTCAGGGTTGTACTTGAACCTTTCTGTGGGAGATCTGTCTTCCTAGCTACCCTGACACAAGGTTGGCTATAGGGCCTTCCTCAGATCTCACACAAAACTTGCAAAGTCTTCCTTAGAAGACCAGCTCCTGATTCCCTGACCCCTTGACCCGCCGCTGCCCTCTGCTCCCAGAAACCACTTCCCTTCATCCAACCAAGACATCCTCCTTCCTCAAATTCTCTCAATATCCCATCCTAAAAAAGAAAAGTCTTCTCCTGTCCTCCGACTCATTCTTCCCCACCCCACCTATCCCTCCATCCCCTCCTCTTTCCTCTCCTCCATTCTAAAAGCATCCTGCAGGTCCCTTATCCACGAAGTCCACCTGACTCTCTTCCCAGCTAAATGCACCTCATTCTTGCTCATTGCTAGAGAGAATGGCAAGTCCTCATCTACACTTGTGCCAAGAGCAGAAGCTCAGGGACAAGTGGGACAAGAGATCCCTGCCTGTTTTCCTGGAGGCCTGAATCCAGGGAGCTTCCAGGCTAGGCTGGGCAGCCTACTGACTCATAGGGATGTGAGTCATGCCCTGCTCTGGGTTTCGGTCTGTCCCATCTCCAGTAGGACCAGAAGACAATCTGCTTCCTGTCCTGTTGAAGCTACTGGTGTGTGAGAGCCCATGGATGGGCTGTTAGAAAAGGTATTCTCCTAGCCTCTTCTGATTCATTCTTGCCACCACATAACACCACATAACCATCAAGTGCTTACTCTTGTGGGTGAAGACCTGAATGGAGACAGATTTTCCACTCATGTGTGTGTGTTCAATAGACATACCAATCGCTGTTACATAGCTGAGGTCCCCATTGTCCTCACATTGGTCACCAACAACCTCTAAAGGCCCCCTGACCCTGGACCAAGAACAGGAGACCCAGCCAGATTGGTGGCTACTCATCTTCCCACTACTCCACCCTAACCACAAGATGCCAGCAAAATTTAGACAAAGCTAGAAAGGGCTGGGACAATCACCCTTACCATGAATCCTTATTCCCTAGAGAAACCGTCAACCACATAATCTAAGGAATCTAACAGGAGCCCAAAGCCACAGAAGCCCCTTCATGCTCCATGTTGTGGCTCTGGACTCCTTGTCAGAGATCCCATAAGGACCCTGTGAATCCCACCCCAAGCAAAACTGAGTGGCGGGGAACACCTCACAGGGGGCCCAGTGGGATCCAGCTTTGACTCACAGCCACAAGCAAATGGAGTGAGGATCCCCTGGCGCCCCGGCTCCCTACCCCCACCTTCAGAACTGTGCTTCCCGCAAAATCAATCATCCTGCCACTGGGTTTGCGGGAAGTGGGGGGCGAACAGAAGACTCATGGGGCTCGCACTCTCTTGCAGGGTGGCAGGCGCATGTGTCTGGTGTGGGTAGACACAACTGTCAGAGAGGGCCCAAAGGGTCTCCACCCATGCCCTAGGCCCCTCCTCAGCAGGTCAAGCCAGGCCCAGAGATGAAAGGTGGAGATCCTGGGGTGAGGAGACTGCAAGGTGCAAGGATGCGTTGCTGAAGATGCAGAGCTGCCTCAGGGAGAGGCAGAAGGAGGCAAGGAGGAAGGGGTTTGTTAAGTGTCTCTGAACCTGTATTCAAGCCCTGTCCCCATACCCTGCAGACTAGGGAGGTGATTATAGCTGGCTCAGCCCTGTCAGAGCTGGAATAGGGTGACACAGGAGTCTGCATTGTGGTGTGTGGTGGGCAAGGTGACAAGGAACAGCCCCTTAGACTTTTCCCCCTCTGTTGACCTTGGCTGCCTGGATTCTGTCACCAGAAAGCCATTCCTGTGCCCCAAAGAGAGGGACCACACACTCCCCTGTTACCTGGGAAAACTCCTGTGGTTGAGCAGCTGGCAGCTCTCCGATACAACCTCTCCATCCATCACTGTCAATAAAGATAGCAACATACGTGTTCACGTTTGCACAAGGCTCTAGTGTGTAAAGCCTGCAAGGATGGGCTGGGAGTGTGTTTTATTATCTTTTCACCTCCATTTGCAAATGAGAAAACAAAGGTCACGGAGTAGTGGCAGCACTGAGCGTGTGGCTGGGGAAGAGAGGTATGGCCCACCAACTGTGCTCCCTTGGGAAGAGCACTAGGCCAGAAGTCCTATCTCCTGGTAGAGAGCCTGGGCTTGCCTAGTGGCTCACCTACCCAGCTATATCTCCTCCCTGGGTCTTTACCTCCCTTTCTGTAAAATGGAGTTACTGATCCCTGCCCTGCCCCATGGGGATAGTGCAGAGAGCAACCGGTGCTACTGGATGGGAGAGGCCTTTGGAAACCTCACTGCCTATGCGCAGGCATCAGCAGCCAATCTGCTTCACTATGCCCAGGAACTGCCACCAGACCGGACAAGGTTTTCTAGATCTGGTGCTTGGCGATATTCTTGTCCACAAGGGAACTCCCCAGTCTCTGCTCTACCGTGAGCTGGTAGCAACACAGAATAGACTTGGCTGCTCAAAAGAACCCCCATCCCTGGGAAGGGGCACAGAGATGGTGGGCCAGGTTGCCAATGTGAATATTAGCTGGTGTGAACTAATTTGATGATGCTGATAAAGGCTGAGGTGCCTGGGGCCACAAGCCCCACCCAGAACACCACCACTCCACCCCCACTGATAACATCAGGACTGAGCTGTCCTGGCTCCTTGTTCTCAGGTGATGAAATCCCGGCTCCATCAGGCCGGCTACTTTGGCTCTTACCAAATCGTTGTAATTGAGATTAATTTGGGGGCGAATTGGGTCAGCCCTCGAAGGCACTCATTAATTTGTGGGGGAGGTTTAGAGTATCAACAGCTGGGCCTTGCACCCTGCGGGCCTGGAGCCATTGGATAGGGAGCAGGAAGCATGATGTCCTCTGAGATGGTACGTCCCAGGGCAGGGAGCTGGACAAAGCTTCTCCAACTCCAGGCCAGGTGGTACCCTAGCATCTCCCCCCCCCCCCAGGCTTTCCTCTCACTCTGGGGAGGGGACAGCAGGCTTTTGACTCGAGTCCAAAGGCTGTACTCGGTCTCCAGAAGTTAAAGGGCTCATTACAAGGGTGCAGAGGGGGGAGGGGTGCTCAGAAGTTCCTTGGACATCAAACGGCTCTTGCAAAACTTTCAGATGAGTTAAGTGTAAATGAATTTGAGGCAGACAATGAAGTTCCCTTCAGAGACACCTGGGCAGAAAAAAATTGAAGGGAAAAGCGCCCCAGGAAAAGCTCATTTGGAGATTTTTTTTTTCTCCCCCTGAACCCAAAACATACAAGGAAAACAAACCCACCCGTCTACACCGGGTGCCAGAGGCAGACAGACACGCCCTGACTCAGTGCTGGGCTGCCAGCAAGCTGAGTACATACACGTGAGGAGGCCTGGGTGCACATGCGAAGTGGAGAGCAGTAGTGATGAGGCATGCGCATGTGCAGAGGGGGCACCAGTGCTGGGATGGAGCAGAGCCAAGACTTAGAAGAATGTGGGCCAGGTAGGTGGGCCCAGGGGTGAGTGTGGGGTCTATGTCCTAGCTATGCACAGTAAGAGGTAAAGTCCATGTCTCTGGCACCCTCTGGCCATATTCACGCTCCTAGTCCCTAGGCAAGGCCCTCCCAACAACCAAGCAGGTGAGATGTCACAGTCAGGCCAGGGATCTCCCTCTCCACCTACTTGTCCAACTTGATTCAGCCTATTTCCTGGGTGTCTTTTTTTTTTTTTTTTTTTTCCCTTATGAATCTCAAAGGGACAAAAGTAGATTGAGTCACCAGCAACCAGCTATACCTCTGTCCACTCTGGAGCCCTATCCCACCCTAAGGACCCAAAAGGAGGAGGCTGCTAAAGCCTAGCCAAAGGTGACTAGAGGAAGTTCTGACCCCTGCTAAGTCCTCATCACATCTCCATGGATGGCCTGACCCATGTCCCAGGCTGGGCCCTCCCAGAGGGCTCCAGTGGAGCAGCCTCCTGTGCATTTGCAATTCATGGCTCTAACTGAGATTGCATTAGGCCCAGCTGTCACTTGTGATGAATGCTGCTAGTTTTTTAGAAAAAAATAGGCTCTGGATACAGAGTGACAAGACAGGGCCTGGGGACCAGGCATGGCTGGTGTCCTCTGTAACCTAGAACTGGACTCCTTGGAGGCTCTCAGAGTCACATGAGTGAGGACCACGGCCCTGATACAATCTTCTTCTTACTAAACCCTCCACAATCCCTGCCTTCAGGGGTCCTCCTAGTAGTTCTGACTTGGTGATTCTCAACCTGTCAGGACCCCTTGGGGTGAGCGGAATAAACCTTTCACTGGGGCTGCATATCAGATATTTACATTACAATTCATAACTGTAGCAAAATTACAGTTATGAAATAGCAACAAGATAATTTTATGGTTGGGGGTCCGCACAGCATGAGAAACTGAGTTAAAGGGTCATAGCATTAGGAAAGTTGAGAATGGCTAGTCCTGGGAGGGAGTCTGCCAAACTGACAAGCCAACTCAGGTCTGAGGGAAGAGAATAGCCATTATGTGGGCTGGAAGTGCTTAGAACGGGCCCAAAGTCAGGGACAGAGCTCCTGGGAAGGAGGGTTGGTGAAATTCCTGGAGAGGTGGTGGAAGCGCCTGTTGACTTGCAGCCTCCCTACAATCCTGGTCTCGGAGATGCATGTCTGCTCACATCTAGCCAGGCTCCCGGGTTACCTCCTCCTCCCCATCCCACAGGCCTGGGCCATGAGCTTTGAATGGGGACATAGGACTGGGTACAGGAATTAGTTGGAAGTATCAATCAGGACCCTCCCACACGTCCTGGCTTCTCTGCTTCACTTCTCCGGCCTTTAAAAAGGAGAAATGTCCTCAGTGACGTAAGGTCAGTTTAAGAACTGGAAGTGGCCCTGCATATGTCCCTTCTTATGTTCATTGTTTTTTATCCCTGCTCCTACCGTGCCAGAACGTATCCAGAAGTGCAACCAGGAGACCAGCATGGCAGACAGTACAATCCTTCCATTTGTGTGGGACTTGTTGGAAGAACCGTCGCTCGTTTGGGATGGTTATCTTCTTCCTCTCTTTTCCTTTTTTTTCTTTCTTTCCCTGAGGCTTTCCATCTCTATGATGCCTCACCGTGGAGGCAGAAACGAACAAAGTGGGTAGAGCTAAGCCCTCCATACAAATGGGGAAACTGAGGCTGAGGAGGCAGAGGCTGTACACATAGCATGGCTGAGGAGCTGGTGGCTATTTTTCAGAATGAGCAAATGGATGAATGAATTTGAATGAATGAGTGAGAGAGGGAACAGCCTCCAAGGGAGCCAATGGAATTCGTGGGCTTCGGGGGAGATGGAAACCTAATGCCTCCAGTGATGAACTCCCTACTTGCCTGTGTCCTGTATCTGGACTCTTGCTGGCTCTGCCCAATGGGTATGGCCGCTGTTGAGCCAGATGGAGGCAAGAACCTGGCTCTTGCCCAGTCAGAGTTCAGTTTCCACAGCATTCACAGAAGGGAAAGAAACAAAATCAGTTTGGGATTTAAAATAATATATATATATATATATATATATATATATATATATATATATATATATATATATCTGTGCCCAAGGTGTAGATGCGAGCCTGGCCCCAGACATATCATTCTAATATCAGCTATTCTAGGTGTCAGGCGACATGCAAAGGGACACTGAAGTGACAGGTGCTGGCTTTGTCATCTGTTCACAGGTGGGGATGTAGGACTCAGGGATGAGAAGTGAACTGGCCTAGAGCCACCCGTGCACCTACAGCCTGGGAGTGGGGTGGGGGGCTGACTTCCTGTGGTGAGAGAGCCTTGGGGCTCATCAAATAGCTACAGGACCACCCATAGTGTGGCCCCTCTTCCCAGTTGGAGCTCCTATCCTGGCATTTTTGGTTAATTTGGAAAACTTTGTCCGGAAAGCTAGATGTCTATTCCTAACAGCTGACCTTCACATTTGTTCCCAGGTGGCACCGGGGCACTCCTCTGCCAGTTCCACATATGGGGTTCCCCTTGCAACAAGGCAGGAGTCGAGACCCACGTCCACGCCAATGACCCTTCAGCCCCACAAACAGGCTACATTTGTGTCTACACTCCAGACAGATGTAGAAATAGATGCCATTTGCCTCTCAGGATACAAACAGCTAAGCCACATTCTGGAGAATTCAGAGTCCAGGGTTCAGTCCCTCACCCCTCAGCCGCACCTTCCAGGTGCAGTCTAGGGCCAGGAACAAAGCACACTGGATCTGAAGAGAACTGGGTTCAGCTCCCAAGTTTCTCCCATCAGCTGTGTGTGACCGTGGGTTTACAGCTTCCCCTCACTGAACTTTAACTTCCGCATCTATAAAATGGACTCGATTATGCTTTATGTCAGTATGGAGCTCCCAGCCAAAGGACATCATCCCTTTGATCTTGGGTCCTCATCCCCTTCGGCCCTCCATTACGTCCAGCTGCCACCAGCTGCCATCAGGGCATCATTTCAACCCTTAAAATGCCCCAGAGGCTGCACCATGCCCTGCCCTTCACACAGGTATTCCAGGGACTCTCTCCTCCTCACAGATGCCAAAGCCAGCCTTCAGATTCCCAGATGAGAGGGCTTCACAATTCCCCTATTCCAGAGTCACCTCTTTCTCCCACCCAGGACACCCTCCACCTCCCCAGGGACTCCTCAGGTAGCTGTGGGCTCAGGGACCAAGCTGAAAGCCCCTCCACTCCCCACTGAATCTGCTGCCCAGCCCCTGCCACCCTCCTCAGGGATCAGGATCCTACCGCATTCTGCCACGGGCCTGAGCCTATTTCATCAGGCCAAGGATTGCTTTTTAAATAAATCTAAAAACTCCACTTCCTCCTTGGCAAGTTCATTTTAAGTCATTTTATCTCTTTCCCCTCTATATTTTTCCCAAATAATGTGATTAAGTGACTCAGCGCCGGCTGCCTCTGGCAGGCCCGGCCTCTAATTCAGTTTGAGGACGGTCACCTTTGACCCCACTCCACTCTAGCTAAGAGGACACTTAAGCCATATTCTGCTGCTTCCTTCAGAGAGAGGCGGGAGGGGGGGCTAGTGAGGGGTGGGGGGAGTGGGGGGGGGGCCGGGGGGAAGCGAAACAAACTTTCACATAAAATTATGGTATATGGATAATTGAGAAGTTTAAAAACATGAATCTAATTGTACAGTCCCGAGAGAAAGCCATATCGAGCCACCCTATAAGAGGCCTGGAATCTCCCCATGATGATTTATTGCTAAATCCTAGTATTTTTCAATACATTATAGTTTTTAAATTGTGTTTAAATTGAGTGTAGAGGAGCAGAGGCCATTAGGAGATGCAGAAATGATGATTATATTTAAATATTCATGCACGCAGTACCTTATTATTGAATCTGAACACTAACAAAATCAATATTAAGTGCGGTTTGACATGAATTTATTTATGAATTTCGACTTTCTAAGTACTGTATTTTTTCACTCAAAAATTGTGAGTATAATGTAGTAATGATATCAAAACACAGTGTCAGGGAGCATTAGCTGGGGTGGTTAGAAACCTCTGGATTAGGGGGCCCCAGATTGCCCTCAAAAGTGCTTACTATACAAAACCTTTTCCTTTTTTTTTTTTTTTTTTTCTCTCTCTCTCTTGCTGTTTCTGAATCACAGTCCACACACACTCAGGGCGGGTGGTGGGGAGGAAGCCAGCTCAAGTGAGCAGTGCTGAGGGCTTAATGCTCCTATGAGGCTGAGGGGGGGCAGTGGATGTGGGGTTCTCTGTCAGATCCCTCCCCCCAGCCCCCATCCACACCAACCCCATGTCCAACCCTCCCCTAGAGGTTCCAGGGTTTAGATCCCTCAGAGGGAAATGCTAGCAGGTGGGAAGAATTTGTGTCTTTGTATCCTGAGACCTTGGATTCTGGGGGTCAGAGTGAACGCCCAAAGGGTGGGGGGTGGGGCAAGCTAGAAAGAGTTCTTGTCTCAGAATACAGAGCTAGTAGCTCGCTGTCACTAAGCAGAAGTTTGGGTATCTCTGGCTGTTTAGCCTACCAGGCCCTTCTGCCCATTTGCTGGCCCTAGAGAGCACCTCCTCTGCCATTTTCACTGAGGTCCTTGGAGACCAGGTCCATTTCCTCTATCTACAGCTTTTCCTGCATATGACCAGGATACTAGGACACTTCCCCAGCCTGCTGCTCTATGTCACCCTTCCAGGAGGCCACCTAAAGCTAAAGAGTCACCCAAGAGATCATATGTCTCTGGCTTAAGCAACCTAAAAGCCTCGAAAGGCCATCCAAGTTGGTGATGGCCTCTCTCCACAGGAAGAACCTCTCCATGTTCCATTCAGTCAGGTGTAAGACAGACTCACACACACAGCATAAAATAAAATCAACAATCTTTTGAGATGGAATCTCACTTTTTCATGAATAAAACTCTGACATTATAGTCTTAGGACACTCCTGGTATACCCATTGTAGAGAACTCAGTCCAGAAACCCTGTGTCACCTAGACCATCCCTCATAGGTCCCATAACCACAAACCAACAAACACCCACCTAGCCCTGGGGCCCCATCAACACAGTAGCATCCCGACATACTTTTCAACCCACAACTCCCAGGTTCTCCCATAAAGAGATAGATACCCAGACAGGTGTGGCCAGGTTACACAGCAGTGCACCCCACACACACACACACACTCAGATCCATGGACATCTTTACATACCCTGGCAAATACAGATATCCTGATATAGTTAGGCACCTCAATTTAGAGGGAATACCCCAACACACAGACACACCTGGCATACAAATGCATAAGCATACTCAACACAGAGACACCCCCACTTCCCACTACCAAGCCTGACTCCTTGGCCCCACCACCACCAACAGCATCAGGCAGGTAGGTAGATACCACCTGGGGGTAAGGGTCAAGTGGCACTTTAGAAGCTTGATTCAAAATATGCCTCTGCCTTTGAAGGGGGAGCTGCAGCCCACTCCAGGGAGAGGGGGAGAAATACCCTACCCGACCCTAAACTCTTTTCCAGTAAATCGATGTATTTTGCTATAATTTTATTAGGAATATAAAAGGAGCTTTTCAAAAGTGCTTAGGACGCAGAAAAAAAAAGAGGCGGGCGATGGAAACATTAGTCTGTCTGTGTTAGCAAATCCCATCGTCACATTTTATTGTTACTGTCAGGATGCAAAAGCTGCGCTTAAAACAAAATAATACATAATGTATTACCAAGGCATAAACATCAGCGAGCTGCGAGCGGCCAACGTTTTTATTTTAAAAAGAAGATGGGGAAAAAAAAAAAAAAAGGACCAAGGGACATCGTGTGTGTGTGGGGGGGGGTGCGGCTTCCAATAAAGAGACGGAAGAGCTAGGACCCCCGAATCTAGACAACCCAGAGCTTCAACCACAATATGACTCCTTTATTGACTCCCCCTGGGTGACGGAGTCTTTTCTCTGAAGATATCCTGGGTCCTTGAAGTTTGGCTTCGCTTTTACTCAGGCCTTTTGACACATGCAAGCTTGACCTCCACAGCCGCTTTCCTCTGTTCCGGTTCAGAGAAAGATGATAACTCACTGAGTCACACAGCAGTGAGAGCCAGAATCTAGGGCAGAGGACGCTGAGTGGCCAAGGGGCTTGAAGGTCTCCAGGTAGGACCCCATCTGTGAACTTGGGTCCCTGAGGTGGTCTGCTTTATCTCTGTTGGCTTCAATCCATTCTTATGTCCAGAATGTATTTTCTTCCCTCTTGCCAATATCATAAGCCTGGCATATCTGGCTCAGAGACCTCAGCCTGGTCCTGTCCTTACTCACCTGGTAGCAGTTCCTGTCACCTTCCTTACATCTCAGTCCACCGAGTCCTTCCTGCCTGACAATTCTGCTGGAAAATTGTGTGGGCCCCTTTATGGCAAATGCTGCTTCCTCCAGGAAGGTCTCCTGGACCACCTGTCTGTATCTTATACCTGTTTTCCATTAAATTGTTTGTGGCTTGTTTACTTTAAATGAAAGGAGACAGGAAACCAGTTGGTCCTGGTTTCTGTGATGACCCAGTTCCTGGCCCCTATACAGTCTGTCTGTGTGCTTTGTGTGGAGGAAGGTGGATGGGCCACGTGGTTCCTTGGTTGTCACAGCAGGTAGCAGATGGGACATATATGAGCCTCTGGGCCTGTGGCATATCCTGGCTCCCCAGGGAAGCCAAGGCCAGCCCATCTTCCCACCTACCTCCCCTCTAGAGCCTGAGTCTGAACCCAGTCTACCAAAACATGCATGTAAAAGGCAAGGCCTCCACAGCTCTTCACCATCTGGCTCAGGTTGTAACATCTGGCAACTTGCTTCCCCAGTACCAGCTCTAAAGTCTTCCCAGATGTTCTCTGGTGCTGGGAATTCCTCCCTTACGCCCTATTCTTCTCTGTTTTTCTTAGACCTCACCTCTGAGGAGAGCCGAGAGACTTCCACCGCCCCTCCCACCAGTCCTGGATTCTCCTCTCAGGCCACTGAAACCCTCCAATCCAATCTCTCTCCTGACCTGTGGAAGCAGCTCTAGGGCCTCAGGGCTCAGCCAAGGCCTCTGACCCCTTGGGAGAGCATTCAGGATAAAGCTACAGAGAGTTTTAAAGGAAACTCAGAGTCAGAAGCTGTGTGGTTTTCAGATTTAGCATGTTAACCTACCTGTGCCTCAGTTTTTAAATCTGTAAACTGGGGGCAAGAACAGTGCCTACCTCAGGGGCCTTTACAACATCGGGAAGAATAACAAGAAAAGCCACTATTAATGTGCTCTTAGGGTCTTCTCTATCACCCAAGGAAGGGGACATTGGGACAGAGCCACAATAAAGAATGTTGGCACCAACACCTACCCAACCCTAGCCCTCTGGGGCACCTTACCCTGTAGTTTGAGGGCACCTGGTGCCACCTAGTGGTGGGTTTGGACACTGAGCAGTCTGACCCTGTAGATGGGAACAGAGTCTGTGTCAGGACAGACACCAGAGAGGTAAGGAAAGGCTAGAAGCGGGATTTTTCCTGAGGTCAGCATGCACTTAAGAAGTACCCCAACCCATCTAGAAGCCAATTTAAGTAATGAAACAGGAAGTGATCACTTCCAGGACGCTCTATACTCTTTGTTCAACTCAGAAGCCATCATGCCCTCTAGGCTTGGATACCAGCACTCCACCAGAAAGGAAGATCCCCAACCCGGAGGCTTGAAGGAGCACTCAGCTCTCCTCACTTCACCTCACCACCTCTTACAGTCACAAGTGTTCCCTCCTCAGACCCAAAGTAGTAGGAGGCTAGATGGCCTGTTCCTGGGGTCCCTCCTAGTTCCTAGTGTGAGCCAGACATGGGCTCTGTGTGTGTGTGTGCGCGCGCGTGTGTGTGTGTGTGTGTGTGTGTGTGTGTGTGTGTGTGTGTGTGTGTGTGTGTGTGTGTGCGCGAGCGCACATGCATGCGTGTATGCATGCATGCCCGTCTATGTGTGTGTGTATCTGTATGTGTGTCTGCGTCTCTGTGTGTGTGTGTGTGTGTGTGTGCGCGCGCGCGCGCATGCATGCCCGTCTATGTGTCTGTGTATCTGTATGTGTGTCTGCGTCTGTGTGTGTGTGTGTGTCTGTGTATCTGTATGTGTGTCTGCGTCTCTGTGTGTGTGTGTGTGTGTGTGTGTGTGTCTGCGTCTCTGTGTGTAGGCGTATTGGGGTCTCTGTGTATAAATGGCAAACAGCTCACACTATGGGGGAGTAGTGGAGGTAGTGGTGAGAGGAGAGGGTAGAGAAACAACTGGAATGTCATCATGATTAAAGCGCTAAGGGACAGAGCATGGGGCAGAAGGGGGAGAGGAGGCTGTGACAGAACAGGGTGGGCTGAGCCTGCCCCACCGTGAGGTCTCTGTCACCTGCACTTGTCCAGCTTGTGACCCTGACAGAGGAACTGAACCTCCCCATGTCTCTGCTTTGCCACTGCTGAAACAGAAAAGGCTGCTCTCTCCTGGGCTTGTCTTTGGGACTGAGTGAGAACCCAGGGAGATAGGAGATGTTTGTAATAGCATCTGCTCCTAGGAGACTGCTCCACATGCCAAGGGGGCTTCTCCAAACCCTACCATGCCTTCTCACACACAGAGCAGGAGCTCAGGACTGAGCCTGGAAAGGGGCACCGTGTCTGGCTATTTAAAGCCGTGTGACTGAAAGTACTCAAGTTGACAAGCTGCATTGACACATGTGTTTGCACAGAGACCTCTGAGCACGGCTGTGTCTTCAGGGCTGGGGGCACGGGATGCCAGGAGTAGGGCGGTGCTCTGATGCCTGAGTGTGGGTGTGCAGGGCCCCAACAAGGGCTGTCATTGCCACCAACAGCTAGGGCTGTCATTTCAGGGGAAAATGTCACTCACCCACTCTTCTTAACCCACCCCCCACCAGGCAGGGTTACCCCTCATTTCTCCCTGTCAGAGCTGGGTAACAGGGGCTTTGAGTCTCTGCAAAGGTCAGGATCAGGAATCCTCTGGAATCACCTTACACTTTGAGGTTCATGCCTGAGGCCTGAGGTATGGAACAGAATCCTGGGAGATGTCACTTCTCTCTTCTGCCACAAGATTATAGGCTGAGGGATAAAAAGAAAGCTTAATTAGTAAAATGCTTGACATGTAGGCATGAAGATTAGTTTGAGCCCCAGTACCCAAATAAAAAAGCCAAGCATGGTGGTGTACACTTGCAATCCTGGTGCTGAGCGGGTGGAGGTGGGGGCATCTGGACACTGGCTGGCCAACTTAGTGTAATCAGTAAGCCCCAGACCCCACTGTCTCAAAAATGCAAGTGGATGGTCCCTGAAAAATGTACCAAAAGGTGATCTCTGGTTTCCATGAACAGAAACACACACTACCGCTGCCACCGCCATCGCCACCACCACCAACAATTCATGATAGGCTAGCTGTGGCTAGCTCTCTGTGTAGCTGTTACAGTTCTAACTCAGGCCTGGGGTACAGAGTGGGGAGACAGGGAGATGGCACAGGGGAGAGGGAGGATGATGACCCTGCAGGTCAGGCAGACCTGTATTCTGATTTCCAGAACCATTACTTCATGGCTATGTGTTCAAAGACAAATCAAGTAACCTTTCTGAGCCTCGGCCCCTTCCCTGTCCAGCAAGGGCTAATACCTATGCAGAGTTCTTGGCCATATCATTTGGAATCTGTAATGGAGGCCACATTCAGTGCCAATCACCTCCAGGAATCCTTTGCCTGTGTCATCTGTCCTCACATCCATCTGCCCATTCTCCATGGTGGCTGCTTAATTGCTGTGTCCATTCCTCAGATGAGGAAACTGAGGAGTTGGGTTTTGTAATGTGTCACCAAACTTCAGAGCAAAGGCACCTGGAAGCAAGAGAAAAAGTTTCCTTTCTTCCCTCCTTCCTTGTGTGATCAGTCTGGGGGCAGAAAGCTGTCTCATACTCTCATATGATGCCTGAACAAATAAGCTGTAGGTTTCCTGACCTCTTTGCTGTCACCATACACCTGGGGGGTGAGGGTGGTCTGAGTCTGGATCAGGCCTGACATCTGCAAAAGTCCCTACAGTAATAGTTCTTTTGTAGGCAGGAAGATGGACCCCACCCGCACTCCAGGTAAGGACTCTGAATCCCCAGGAGTGAAGCATGTTCTTTGAGCCCAGCTGACCAGGCCGGAGGCGAAAGACCCTTAGGAGGTTCCCACGGGAGCTCACAGCTTGGCGGAGAAAGATAAACAAGTGAGTAGACATCAGCAGCAGAGGCCTTCAGGCTGCTGGGATGGGAAAGAAAGAACATCAGGGCAGTGTCCTGGAAAACGAGAGGCACGTTTCTGCCTCCACTGCCTTGAGCTAACTCTGTCTTAGAAACTGAAGGACAGGTACTCCAGGCAGCGGACTATATGGCTAAAGCAGAAATGTGGGAATTATCATAACACATTGCTGAATTCTAGACTCTAGCTATTTGTGGGAGGGACTAGAGGGGAGGGGAATCCAGGGGACATTCTCCTGACAACTAGGTCTACCATATACACCAATCCAAGCAGCCAACGTGAAGCAGCCTTTTTATTATACCACATCATGAGCCAGGGGCTGGGACCAGGCACAGTGAAGAGTCTGTGTGCTCCACCATCCCAGGATCTGGCTAGGGTGACTCTGGCTGTGCAGAGATAGATAGCACCATCTGAATGTCCCTCACAGGTCTGGCCCCACCTGGGATTCTGGCTCAAAACTCAAGCATGCATGGCTTCCCACTATGGTCTGCACACAGGGCTTCCTCACAGTGTAGCACGGGTTCATAGAGATGGGTGCTGAAGAAGAAGGTAAGGTATGAGGGGTTTCAGTGAGCCAGACTCTGAACTCAACATGACAGTGCTGCCCATTGGAGCCATCCATAAAGCTCTGTCCAAAAGCTAGAAAAGGAGGCACAGAACACACACCACCACACCATCCCACCCCGTGTGCATCCATTCATGCTGGAAAGGGGCAGGTAGAGCAGGGTCAGAGATATCTCTGTAGCTCTCCTTGGGATAGAGCAACTAGCTGCCAAGGTCACAAATGGCTCAAAGACAGATATAATGACAATGACGTCTCTTGTAGGGAAGGAAAGAGAACAGAAAAAAAGGGGAGTCTGAAGACCTTAGTGTCAGTCACCATACCACGTGGCAGAGGCTGTCCTGGCTGAGGGTCCCTGACAATCAAGGAGCTGCTCTTAACTGCAACCCCCTCAGCACACAAGAACTTCCTGAGGCCCAAGGCAAGGTTTTCCCAGAGACCCTTTCTCGTGGTTTCCTTTCCAAGCCTGCCTTCTCTCTGGTTCTGTCTGGATTGGTCCAGTCCCAGGTAGTAGGGCCAGGAGCAGCCTCGGACTTGCCCACTGTTTTTATTCTTTGATTTCTACAAGGGGCCTAACGCCTCCCATTGCAAAGCAACATTCTCCAGGGGGGCTGCACCCCTCACCCCCGGCCAGGCACAGGGGTCAGTGTACAGGAAGGAAAGAGAGGTGAGGCATCTCACCTGGAACCCCCACACTGGGCCCCAGGTCTCTCCTCCAGCCCAGCTGCGGCAGGGCCTTGATTCATCTCTAATGTCACAAGGCCAAGTGACAGTACCCAGGAGCCAAAGGTTGCTGCTACAACCTCCATCAGCAAAGGAGCAACTAAGACAGTGTTTGGCCTCCCAGCCCAACAGACCCAGTCTCCACATCGTTGAAAGTGACTGGGGCTATGCAGCGTGTGTATCTGTGGCCAGCACAGAGCCCAGCACATAGGTGTGCCTAAGCTAGGATGTGTTAGAATGAACACATGGTTTAAGTTTCCATTTGTTTGGCCAGCGACAAGCAATCAATAAACATTTGGTAAGGGAGTAAATGGATGAATGAACTGTTGTTATTTGTTTATTTAATTCAGGATTTTTTTTCTTTTTTTAATTCAGGGGCTCACCATGTAGCCTTGGCTGGCCTGGAACTTGCTATGTCGAATAGGCTGGCCCGCAGAGATCTACTTGCTTTTCTGCATTCTTAGTGCTAAGATTAAAGGTATGCACCACCATGCCCAGCATGGCTTTTTTTTTTTTTTGGAGACAGGATCTCATGTAGGTCAAGCTGGTGAGCTATAGATGAAAATGACCTCAGACTTCTTTTTTTAATATCTCTATCTATCTATCCATCTATCTATCTATCTATCTATCTATCTATCTATCTCTATCTCTGAGTGTGTGTGTGTGTGTGTGTGTGTGTGTGTTGGGGGCAGGGTATGTGTACTTGGAGTGTAGTGTGTGCATGTTTTGGGGGTAGAGTACGTGTTCTTGGAGTGTAGGTGTGTAAACACACATGTGGAGGACTATGTTCAATACTTTGTTCCCCCCCCACACACACACACACACACTGTACCTGAAGTTCATCAGCTCAGCTCAGCTGACTGACTGGCCGATGAGCTTCAGGGATCTGCCTGACACCACACACCACCCTCCTAACTGACATCTCCCCAGCCCTTGAACTTCTGATGCCCTGCCTCCACCTCCACTGGGACCGCAGGTGTGCACCAGCACATCAAGTCTGTGAGGTGCAGGGATCAGCTTCTGCACACTGGAGCGCTCTGGCCACTTCACACAGAGCCCTGAATTCCCAATGCAGTCACACTTAGGATTTGTGGAAATTAAATGACAAGGCAAAATCCCTTGAGGGCCTGCTGGGGAGTTTATTTCTTCCACTGAGATTCACCCATGGAGCCCAGGGCTCAGGGCTCCAGGTCCCGGGAAAGCTTGAGGTCTGAGTGCACTGACCATGCCTTATCCTTCTTCGTGGTCCAGAGAAGGTGGGGCGTCTTTTTCTTTGGCACAGAGAGGAGAGGAGTAGAGGCAAGATGGTGGAGAAGTGAAAGCAGTCCCCACACAGCTGCCAAAGGTTTCTCCCCTATGCATGGGTCCACTGCTGGTCCTTGTGACTATCCCAAAGCACAGGACCCTGCCTCCCACCCTCAGAGCCCTCCTAACATTGTGGGGGCAAACAGAGGGGGAGACCAGATTCTTCCTGGCAGTTTGAAGAGTTTTGGCATTTCCAGGAGGGCACATGTAATATTTAAATGACTTCCCCCAGCACGCCTGCACGCCTGCCTCGGCTTCCCAGGTGAATTTGTAGGCACTGAAATGGGCTAATTTCCCACACAAGCCATGTCAAATATAATTTGGGTGCAAAGTTGGTAATTATACGTAACATCAGTCTGATGTTAAAAACACTGAAAAATTTAGCAAGAGGAGACGTCTGAAGAGACGTAAGTCTGAGGCCCAGCCAGAAAGAGGCAGGCCCAGGCCCCGCCGAAGCCAGAGTCATTAATTAATAATAGCATGTTTTCAGGGACTCAAGGACGCAGGTCCCCAACTGTCTGAAATTCCTTTGTCTACCAATTACCAGCCTCTAGGGGTGGAGTAGGGGGAGCTAGGGAAGAAGGGGGGCCCTGATCTTGTTAAAGACATAGTGAGCTTTGAGCCAAGGCTGCAGCCCACCTGTGGGCAGATTCTACTGGCCAACTGGCCCCACTCTGCTCTTGCATCCCCAAACACTTGTCCTAGGCCAGAGAAGAGAGACTCTTACCTCCTATACTCAGGATGACATGGAAAGGCGGGGAGCTTAGCCAAGTCATTCAGAAGTTTCAGTGAGTCCAGAAAATGCTTGGGTGGGGCACAGATGTCACCCGCCTGTCCCAGATAGTCTCATTCTTAACTCCAACTTTCTTAATCCCCATGGCATCCTGTTTTCCTAACCCAACCCCTGGAAGCCTCTTCTGAGGGATGATCTGTAAAGCCACACCTTTCTCTGTCCCTGAGAGCCTTCAGGAAACTGTTGGAAGCCTCAGACTTGGCACTCAAAGGCTGGAATTACAGGCACGCACCACCGCCAGGGACTTCCACGTGCTGTGAAAGGGATGTAAAACACCTCCACTGGTGTCCTAAGAAATCTTTAGTATGGACTGGGGACAGAGTTTTAGTTAGCAGAATGCCTACCTAGCGCACATGATCAGCCACCAAAACTGTATCAACTGGGCATGGTGGCGAATGCCTGTAAGCCCAGCACTGGGATGCTGGAGGAGAGAGGATCAGAAAGGTCATCTTGACAACATAAAAATGTCAAGGCTATCTTGGGCTATATGAGATCCTGTTTGGAAAAAAGGGGGGGGAGGGAAGAGGGAGAGAAAGGGAGAAAAAAGGGAACTCGTTTCTATTTCACAGACCAGGAAGTTATTCTCAGAGGAGCATGTCCAGTCGTGGGAATCCGGGGAGCAGAATGAAATGCAGGTTGAACCAACTCCAGCAAGTGTTCCTTATTTGTGCAAAGACCAACCCCCTCAAACACCGTCCTTAGCCCAAACGCATGAAGCTGTGCCACCTGCATGCATGGTGGTCCTCAGGCCTCACACTGGATGCACTTGCAAACTTTAGAATTACACATGTCCAGGTTTAAGGCTGTCTGGGTGCTGCCTTGGTATGGGGAGTGGTTTTAACTTCCAGGTGATTCTGGTGTTGGGTGGTGAGCTCATTAAAGTTATCATGCTGAATCTCAGCGCTCTAGCATCTCCAGCCATAATATACATCTAAATCATCAGATCTTTTTACTTCCTCTAAGTACCTCCTTTTGTTACTTTATTTATTTATTTATTTATTTATTTATTTATTTATTTATTTATTTATTTATTTATTTATTTATTTATTTATTTATTTATTTATTTATATATATTCATGTATATACTGTGTGAGTTTAGGTGTGCAGGTACCCATGAAGGCCCACTAGATCCCTCACCTGACATGCTTGCTGGGAGCTGAATCCAGGTCTTCTGTTAGAATGGTGAGCCTTCTTAATTGTTGAGCGATTTCTCTAGCCCTCCATGGGAGTCCTAAGGCCCAGATTCTGGGTGTGAGCCCTGGGTTCCATTCCCAACACCACAAGGTGGTATAGTAATACACGCCTGTAATTCCAGCACTGGGTAAGTGAAGTCAGGAGGGCCAGAAGCTCAGAGCTATCCTCAGCTGCATTCTGAGCTTGAGGCCATTTGGACCACATGAGACCCTGTATCAAAAACAGAAAGAAAAAGAGAGGAAGGAGATGGAGGGAGGGAAGGAGGGAAGGGATGAAGGAAGGAAGGACAGGCATTGTGGCACACATCTTTAATCTTAGCACTCAGGAGGCAGACAGGAAGATCTGAGTTCAAGGCCAGCCTGGTCTACGTATCAAGTTCCAAACCAGTTACAGCTACATAGCAAGACCTCTTCTCAAATAGGCAGCGGCGGGGGGGGGGGGGGGGGGGGGGGGGGTGTAAATGAAGGAAGGATCAGCACTTTAGAGCACTGGCTGCTCTTTCAGAAGACTCAGGTTCAACTCCCGGTACCCGCACAGGAGTCTCCCAACCATCTGTAAGTGCGGTTTCAGATCTAACACCCGCTGTGACCTCCTCAGTTAAAAGGCATGTGCATGGTACACATACAGACATGCAGGCAAAGCATACATATAAAATTAAATAAATAAACCTACAAAAATATTTCAAAGGGCGGAAAAGTGAGAAAATAAAGTGCAGGCCCTGACATTGTGGGCGTGGGTGAGAATCTGTAATTCTAGCAAGTCTCCTGTTGATTCTGATGCTGTGGCCACAGCACACCATGTTTGTCTGAATGTTCTAGTCATCAGAGTAATTTGCAGGTGGCAGTGTCCCAGCCCGGAGATGCTGATGGAATTTCAATGGGAGACCAGTAGTTTTCAGACTGAGGTACTAGCATGTTAACGTTATTTGGTAGCTAGTGAAATGGTGCAGAGGGGAAAGGTGTTTGTGCCCAAGTTTGGCAACCTGAGTCCAATCCCTATAGATGACATGAAGATGGAAGGGGAGACCCAGCTCTACAAAGATGTCCCCTCCACGTATGTGACTTGGGATGTATGTGTGCACACACACTAGTAATAATAAAAAGTCTGTCAGTGTGATTTGAAACAGTATCCACACTACCAGTACTAAGGCACATACATCTCTGGCCAAGTACTTTTTTTTTGAGGGAGGCATCTTCTATTTTATCAAGCTCCCAGGTGATTCTAAGGTAGAGAAAGAGTTTAAAAAAAAAAAAACCTATAAAACTCAGATTTCATTCCCTTCATCAAGGGATTCAGATATAGCAGATTTGGGGTAGAACCTGAGAATCAGCATTCTTTTATTTAGAGAGAGAGAGTGTGTGTGAGTGTGTGCGTGTGCGTGTGCGTGTGCGTGTGCGTGTGCGTGTGCGTGTGCGTGTGTGTGTGTGTGTGTGTGTGTGTGTGTGTGTGTGTATGAGGGTTTGTCTGCATGGGTGGATGTGTATCACATGTGTGCCTGGTGCTCACAGAGACCAGAAGAATGTCAGATCCCCTAGAACTGGAGTTACAGTTGGTTGTGAGTCACCTCATGGATCAAACCCAGCCCTCTAGAAGACCAGATAGTGCTCTTAACCACTGGGCCATCCTGCCAGCCCCTAAGAGTCAGCATTCTTAAGTTTTGCTGGGGAGATTGTAGTGGCCATCGAGGCTAGACCTCATCCTCCAGCATTCTGGTCCACAGCCTGCGTCAGCCCCACCCCCCACTCACCCTCCACCCCCTAGGGAATAGTCACTGGGTTAGGGGAACTCAACAAGGGAAAACAGACCGAAGGCAAAATTGATGTGGCCCAGACCGCAACCTCCAGTGGCCTCCTCTGTGGCTGAGCAGACTGAGGGCACCTTGGCCACGGGGATAAGCAAGAAAGTAGGAGCCCTGGTTTTCCAATAGGGCAGGGTGGAGCAAAGCCCGGGAAGCCAGACAGGAGACTTCTACACAGCTAGTTCCTTGCTGTGGTTCCCTGGGCTACCCACCTGGGCAAGTCAAGACAGCACCACCCCTGTGTGCTTCCATGTCCGGATTTCTAAAGTAAGAGCATCAACTCACCGAACCTCACCTTGTGTGTGTGATTGTGTGTGGTTTTTATTTTTAGATTAAAGTCACTGCTCAAGGCAAAGAACTCAAGGAGATCAGAAGCACTCAGTGAAAAGTCTCTTTTGGAAATAACTCTATTCATCGTTCTGCGTGTGTGGCTCCAGACATTTGCTTTGCATGTGCAAACAAATGTCTGTGTACATTTTTATAAATGGGCTTGTGCGTATTGTTGCAAGTTGCTTTTAACATTTCACCGTGTATCATGGAGTTCTCCTTGGGCTAGTCATAAATATCTGCCTCATTCTTTTTGAAGTCTGCATAGTATTTCACAACATGGACAGGCTGTCTCTTTTTTTATTCTACCATATTTCATTTATCTATTCATTTATTTCATCTTTCTCCTGTTGGTGGACATTTGGGATGTTTCCATTTTCACCCTACAATAGACAGTGTAGCAATGGACACTCTTACACAGGAGC
The DNA here is from genome assembly GCA_033318265.1 of Phyllotis vaccarum. Lineage (NCBI taxonomy): Eukaryota > Metazoa > Chordata > Mammalia > Rodentia > Cricetidae > Phyllotis > Phyllotis vaccarum. The sequence goes on along the minus strand of JARWLC010000003.1, from coordinate 60,281,651 downwards.
CTTGGAATGCATCATTGCACATGTGTGTGTGTTTGCCGTGTGTGTGTTTGCCATGTGTGTGTTCCTGTGGGTGTGCACCCATATATGCTGTGGCTTGTCCTCTTGTATGCATGCGCATGTGAAGGTCAGAGGTCAGGTTGGCATTTGGTATTTTCTTCCATTGATCTACTTCGACTTTTGGTGTTTGTTTTTTTTAATTGTTTTTATTGTTTTGGGGGTTTTGGGTGTGTTTTTTTGTTTTGTTTTGTTTTTTGATCTGCCTGAAAGACTGTTCATTTTCTTTCTTTTTTTCTGGGAATTGAACTCAGAGAGTCATGCATGCTGAGCACATGTTCCATCACTGGGCTATCCCTCTCCTGCCAGGCCACTGGAATTTTGATAGGAGTTAAATCAATAGATTTGAGGGTGGGACAGTATAGCTTTTATATGTTTGTGCATGTGCACATGTGGAGGCCAGAGGCTGATGCCAGGTGTTGCTGATCTCACTCCATCTTTTTTTTTAGAAAAAAACTGAATTAATTAATTTATTTATTCATTCACTTATTAAGCGTGCACGTGACTGCCAAGGCACGCATGTGGAGGTCAGAGGATAACTTTTAGGATCAGCTTTCTCCTCCTACCATGTGGCTCCTGGGATTGAGCTGGGGGTCTTCCTTCTTGGTAACATGCACCTTTGCCCACTGAGCCATCTCCCTTGCCCTCCGTATGAATTTTTTGAGGACGGTCTGTCACTGAACCTGGAGCTCATCGATGGGGCTAGAGTCGTGGGCCAATGAGCTGTGTGGATCCTCCTGTCCCTGCCTCCCCAACTCTGAGATTAAAAAGGGACATCAGACCTGGCATAGTGGTGATCTTCTGTAATTCCAGCACTCCAAGGGCAGAGGCAGGTGGATCTCTGTGAGGTTGAGGCCAGTCTGATCTACAGAGTGGGTTTCAGAACAGTCGGGCCACATGATGAGAGCCTGTCTCAAATAAACAAGCAAAGAAATAAATAAATACCCTGTATTTTGTGGGGCTGAGGGTATGGCTCAGTGATAGAGTACTTGCCAAGCATGTGCAAAGACCTGAGGTCAATCTCCAGCAACAGACGGGGTAATATCTCTATTTTGCTCTCTCCAGAAATCCTGCGTTGTTTGTTGTGACCCTAGTCAAACTTCAGTACGGAAATACCCTTCTTTTTTTTTTTTCTTTTGATGCAGGGTCTCACTATGCAGCCCTTGGCCAGCCTCAGTATGCCCCCACACCTGGCTCAGAAAAACCCTTCCTAAAAGTTTCCGGTTCTCAATGAACTAATCTACCTTCCCTCTTCACTTGGAAGCCCTCCCAGGGCTCTGCGGATGTGATGTCTCCCTCACCACGGTCAGACACAAAGCTCAGTTTTGTTTCTGAATGGAGGTGCTGGGACTGTTTAGGAACAAGACAAGAAGGAAGCAGCATAGACGTATGTCTGAGCTTCATTCACTCCTCACACATGTGAGTGACGCTTTGCTGAATAGGTGGCAGTTTTTAGATCCTGAAAGAATAGTTCCTTGATAGTGTGTGTGTGTGTGTGTGTGTGTGTGTGTGTGTGTGTGTGGTATGTGTGGTGTGGTGAGCATGTGTGTGATGTGTCTATGTGTGTGTGTGGTGTGTGTATGTGTGTGTGTATGTTTATGTGTGTGTGTGGTGTGTGTATGTGTGTGTGTATGTTTATGTGTGTGTGGTGTGGTGAGTGTGTGTGGGTGTTGTGGGTGTTGTGTGTGATGTGTGTGGTGTGTGTATGTGTGTGTGTATGTTTATGTGTGTGTGGTGTGGTGAGTGTGTGTGTGTTTTGTGTGATGTGTGTGGTGTGTGTGTGTGTGTGTGTGTGGTGTGTGTGGTGTGGTGAGTGTGTGTGTGGTGTGTATGTGTGTGTGTGTGGTGTGGTGAGTGTGTGTGTGTGGTGTGTGTGGTGTGGTGAGTGTGTGTGTGGTGTGTATGTGTGTGTGTGGTGTGGTGAGTGTGTGTGTGGTGTGTGTGTGTGGTGTGTGTGTGTGGTGTGTGTGTGTGGTGTGTATGTGTGTGTGTGGTGTGGTGAGTGTGTGTGTGGTGTGTGTGTGTGGTGTGTGTGTGTGGTGTGGTGAGTGTGTGTGTGTGTGTGCTTTCTTGCTTGCTTGTGCTCTTCAGAGTGAATCGCTGCAGGGACAACACACTTTTAAATTTCATCAGCACGGTTCACTTTCCTTCCACTGATGTCTCCTGTCCAGACAATAAGCAAAGCAATCAATCAAAGCCAGATTGTGGCACTGCCAATTCCTCTGGTGTAAATACTTCTACCATGGCCAACATCAGCCTGCCAAGGTACAGTCTGTGCCAGAGCTGAAAAAAGCCGCCCAGTATCACATCTTTCCGTGGGGTTCTAGTAGTTATACATGAAAAACAAATAGCCAGAGAGGGAGTAAACAGAGAATTATCTAAAAAGAGCTGAGAATTTAGGCATTCATTGGTTTAATCTTCTGCTCATAACATTTCTGAAAATTTTTGTTTTGTTTTGTTTTTCAAGACAAAGTTTCTCTATGTAGCCCTAGCTGTCCTGGAACTCGCTTTGTAGGCCAGTCTGGCACCGAACCCATAGAGATCCACCTGCCTCTGCCTCCCAAGTGCTCAGATTGAAGGCGTGCACCAATACTCTGGCTTTAGAAACCGTACTGTATGTAAATAGTATTCCAAAACCCTATAGCAATGAGAATGAGAGATGGCTCAGTAGTTAGCATTTGCTGCTCCTCCAGAGGACCAGTGTTCAGTTCCTAGCACTCATGTACGATTGCTCACAGCTGCCTATAAATCCGTCTTTGGGGGATCTGGAGCTCTCTACGGGCTTCTGAAAATGCTCATACTCATATGTCATGCACACCCAGAAACACAAATAAGTAAAAATAAAATCTTTTTTAAATTTTTTTTTTTAAGTTTGAATATGGGGGTTTGGAGAGTAACTCGCTGTCTTAATCATTTTTCTGTTGTTGTAAAAAAACACCATGGTCAAGGCAACTTATTAAAAACTGTTTAATAAATAGGACTTACAGCTTCAGAGAGTCCATGATGACAGAGCAAAAACATGGTGGCAGGAAAAGCTGGGACTTTACATCTGCATCTGCTAGTAGGAGGCAGAGATGGCACATGGAGAATGGTGGAAGTCTTTCAGAATCTCAAAGCCCACCTCCAGTGACACACCTCCTCCAGTAAGGCCACACTTCCTAATCCTTCCCAAACACTTCCACTAACTGGAGACCAAGTGTTCAAACATATGAGCCTATGGGGGCCCATCCTCAATCAAATCTACAGACTCATGTGGAAAATGGCCAGGCACTCAGGACTGCTTTGGTGAAGAGACTTCTGTTGCTGTCTCTGAGCACAGAAAAGACCATTCAATCCACAGCAGGTGTCAGGGATGGGATGCCCCTGCCATGACCCCTTCACCACTGCCTCTAGTGACTGGTTGTATCTCTACCAAGCTCCTACAGGAGCTCACCAGCACTAAGCCAGCCCAGTGACTCTTTCAAGTAAAAAGAGTAGGCTGTACCTGATTGGTAGAAGCTAGGTCACATGGATCTATCCTAGCCGCAAGAGAAGCCGGAAAAGCAAATTTCTGATTTCCACCTTGGGAGAGCATAATGTAAGAGGTGCCTCACAATTATGAAACTGCCCCCTGTGACAACCACCAGTTCCTATCAGTAGGATATCACCACTAATACCAGCACCATGGTTACCCCAGCAGTACCCAGCAGACCTGGTCTTGGTCTTTCTGTTAGCAAGTGCTATATTACACAGTTTCACATACTTACATGGGATAGTTTTGAGGGTGGTGGTGGGGCTCCTAAAGATGCTTACTTCAGAATCAAGAGGCCTGGTCATCTATTCTGGAGAGCATGAGTCCTCAACCATTGTCAAAGGATTGAGAGCCTATAAAATGCTTCAGAAGCTCAAAAGAGAGAGGTCTGTGGGTATGTGGAGTAAAGAGGGTCTCCCAGATAAGGCAGCATCTGAACAAAGCTTGAGTGTTTGGAGGGGAGGGTGCATGTGTGCATGCCCATGTGCACATGCAGAGGCCAGAACAGGTACTAAGTACCTTCTATTGCTCTCCACTTTATTGCCTGGGTCAAGATCTCTCACTGAATTACAATTCACTCCTTCATAAAAGCCAACTAGTCAGCCAATTGTCAGGACCAACCTGTCTTTAACTCCCAGTACTAGGTTACAGATATGGGTCTATGCCTGGTCTTCTTCTAAGTGGGAGATGGGGATTTGAACTCAGGTCTTTACACTTGCAGAACAAGTGCTTTTGCCCACTGAGCCATCTTTTTAGCCCCCAAGAGACTTGGAAAAATGGAGAAAGATTTAGACAAAGACAATGGAAAAAGGATGCACCTTGATAGGTGAACCCATGTGAGCCAGGGTTCATGCCAGAGAGTCTCTGTCATGTTAGGGGATTAGGCTGATGACAAAATGCAGGAGATGTTTTTCAGGATTCTTGACCAGGACTTCAGAATAAGAAATACATTTTAGGGGCTCCATAAGGGATCAGAATACATAAAGTGCTTGTCTTGTAAGTCTCAGGACCTGATTTCAGTCCTTAGAACCCATGAAAAAATGCTAGGTCTGGCAGCACACACAGTACTGAAGAGGCAGAGGCAGAAGGATGAATCCTGAGGCTCACTGGCCAGCCAGTCTAGCATCATCAGGGCGCTCTAGGCCAAGAAGAGAACCTGCCTCAAAGAAGGTAGACAACATTCTCCAAAATGACACCTGATTTGTCCTTTGGCCTTCACATGTTTATTTGTGCACATACACCAGCCCGGCACATACATAAACATGCAGATATGTAAGTACATGAACACGTATGTATACATGCATACATAAGAAAAGGGGAATATGTTTTATATTCAGACAGCATCTATTATACACTTATCTATATAGACATGCCAGGATACCTACTCATGTGATGATACATTGTATATTTAATAAAATTAGTCTGGAATATCAGAAAGAGGGAACAGATCACAGTCAATTCTCACCCAGCCAACTTCTCAGGCAGAACAGGGTAAGTGCAATCCTCAAGGGTCCTCAGCCTGGCTGGTCACTTCTACAGAATCCTCAATCTCCGCCTCCTCCTGCCTTATATATCTTCCCCGCCCAGCTGTTTTACTTACTGGTTCAACTCTATATCATAATCCTAGGGATAAGATTAAAGATGTGAGCTATCACTGTTTGACTGTTAGGCTTTGAACTCACAGACATCCAGAAGGATCTCTGTCTCCTGGCGTGGGTCCCCACTCTCTGACCTTTACAGCTTGACTGTGGCTGATTCTGTCCTCTGATATTCCAGACTGATTTTATTAAATATACAATATATCACCGCATACTCATGCCAGCACTGTAGGCATGTCCCACCACAGCCGGTCTGTGCCATGCTGGGATGGAACCCAGGGCCTTGTGCATGCTTGCCAAACACCCTACCAGCAGCTGAGCTCCATTCCCAGCCCCTGTGCCATAAAATCCGTGGAGTGCTCAAGATGCAGCTTGGTTGCCATCAGAGTGCTTATCCAGCATGCTCAGTCCCAGGGTTCAATACCTAGCATGTATAGCCCCTAGGTTCCATCCCTAGCACATGCCTGCAATCCCAGCACTTAGACAGTGGTTCTCAACCTTTGTAATGCCTCAGCCCCTTAATATAGTTCTTGTTGCAGTGCCCCTCGACCATAAAATTATTTCATTGCTACTTCATAACTGTGTTTTTGCTACTGCTATGCATCATAATGAAAACACCTGATATTCGACACCCAGAGGGTTATGACCTCCCAGATTGACAACCACCAACTTAGGAGGTAGAAATAGGAGGCTATCCTCAACTACATAGCAAAAAGACCAGTCTGGGCTCCAAAAGACCCAGTCTCAATCAACACAGAAAGAAGCTGGGCATGGTAGTGCACATCTATAATACCAGCTCTTTAAAAAGTAGAGGCAGAAGGAGTGCTTCAAGTTCAAGGTCAATTGATCTACCCAAGTGATTCCAGGCTAATCACAAGACCCTGTCTCAGAACAAGACAAAAAACTAAGAAACAAGAAAATTCACTAAGGGCACTGGAAATCCAGATTGGATAATTTGTCCAGCCTAAGGACCCATGAGGACTTCCTGGAAGAAGCATCTAGTACCAAGCATGGGTACTAAGACCAACCAGTAAGGAACCTGCAATAGCAGTGAGGGACTGGAATGAGAGCCTGAGTTCCCCCAAGAACCAGCAAAGCTGCAGGCAGAGATCAGGATGGGAGGGTTTCTGCCCTGCCCTGCTTCCTAGAGATTATCTGTGGGACACCTTGAGATCAGTGCACCTTCCACCTCCATTAGGGACTGGTGCTTTGTCTTAAACTCTGGATGCCACACTGGGCCAAAGGTGGAGATTAAGTGGGGGTGGAGAAGAGAACTCAGCAGCAGGCTTCACCCCCTCCCCTTTCCCCAGCCACAGCTTGGAAAGGGGAAACATCTCCCCCTGCAAGAGCCCCCGACCCTAATCACATCTGGTTCTCATTGGCCCGGTTTGGTTCCAATTGACTCACTTCCTGCTACCACCTCTGGGAACCCCCATTCTCCAGCTGTGGGAGCAGCCCCCACCTCCTTAAGCCTTTAGCAAGTTCGGCCCAGTGGGGTCCCCAGTGACCTAACCTTGCTTCTTGGCTTCAACCGTAAACATATTACGTGTTGTTGCTCCTTAGACCTTTACTGTGGTTGCTCTCCCTGGCTCTTGGGGTGTCCTGGGCTTTCACAGTACCCACTACAGCCTTCTAGGTCCCATCCGGACCTTCAGGAATCCCATTCATACCCTCACTGCATAGCATGCTAAGCTTCTTCAGTCTATCCCCAGATCTTTTAAGAGCAGCACAGAGCTGTGTCTACCCGCGGGCGTTCCAACTCAGAGCCTCAACACCATTCTCAGGGACTATAGGACCTCAGAAACAGAGCTGATGGTATGTGGGGTATGGCTGGTATGTGGATCGTATGTGAACAGAACTGGAGAAGATTGGGAAGAAATGACAGTTCCCGAAGGCAGGAGAGAACTAGGGTTGGAAGAAGGGACCCAAGGCCCATATGAAGCCAGAGAAATGATGGAGAAGTCAGCTTTCCTCGCGCCCACCACCGGGTGCAGTGATAGTCCCCTAGCAGGGGCTCTCGTCAGTACAGGTTGATGCCCTCAACCCTTGTCCAACGGGGAGTGGGCATGGATCCCGTGACAGAGTCAGAGAACCTCAGGTCCCTGAGCAACAGGGACAGGGGAACCACAGGGCTCCTGGGCCCAGACCCTGGCTTTGCTACTTATCAGTTGTGTGACCTTGGGTGATGCATGTCCCACAAGACAGTCACAATGTGTCACTTAATTCCTTAACATGGAACATTCACCACAGAAGCTGTTTTGGGTGAGTCCATATTCCACCCCATTTGAGGGGTGCCCCCCATTCCGCACAGCACTGTTCCTGCTTCCTTGGGAGAGAGTTGAGATAATAATCACTATGATTAGAGTTATTAGTATCAGCCTCATCTTACAGACTCAAGAAGGGCTTGGTTTCCTAGGGCTGTGGCTTGTTTAGTGGAGGATTTGTCTGGCAGGAACGAAGTCCTGTGCTTTGTTCCCGGCACCAGATTGAGTGGGTGACAGGGCATATAATCCTGTATCCCACCCATAATTCCAGCATTCAGGAAGTAAAGGCAGGAGAATCAACACTTCAAGGCCATTTTCACCTACAAGATGAGTTGAAGGCCAGCCTGGGCTACATAAGACCCTGTCTCAAAACAAACAAACAAAAATAAGTAAACCCTGATCCAATATCACCGAACAGGTAAAAAGCAAAACCCAGAATCTGAGCTCAGGAGCCTCTTGCCGTTGGTCCTGTAGACTAGAGCCCAGAGGTGCCCCCAGAGACTTGAGGTCTAATTGTATGGTCATATCCACCAGGTTTTGAACCAGACTCTGGATTGTCTGCTCCTGTACTTATGAACACGGTTCATTTGTGTCTCCCCAGAAGCCAGCATTAGACACCTTTCTCTTTCTCCGGCCGCCAACCTATTCATCCCATAGATTTTTGCTGAGCATCACCAGAAAGCCCCATGATGACACCTTAAAGTTAGTTTTAGTAGCATTTTAAAGCCCAATAGCAGACATTGTTTTCATTTCAGTGGGAGAAAGTGATGTAAAAATGATTGATGAGTTATGTCAAATTCTTCTGTCATTATCCATGTGTACTGACTCTCGGGGACTTTTGGGGACTCTCAGGGATTCTCGGGGACTTGTCTATTGGTCTAGCCCCATCCCAAGTGCTCAGGAGCCATTCATGACCATCACCCTGAGCGGTGCAGCTCTTAACTGGAAGTTTCTGGAAGTGTGACCCCCCCTACCCAGATCCCAGGCCGACCCACAATAGGGAAGTGTGCAGTTGGAGGGTCTCAGTCAACTTGGCCCCATCTGACCGACCTCCCTTTTGCTACACAGTGGTCCTGTCTAGCAGTGTTTGTTTCTCCAATAGTCAGAGCCTTCTGGGTACCCTGGGACCAGGACTAGGGGCCTGTCTTCTTTCTGAGAAGGAGGAACAGATGAGGAAGGACAGGCTGGGACTGCAAGCAGTGAGCTGCTGCTGCGCTGCAGCGCCTGGCATGGGGACAGGGTTTGTTTGCACCTCTTTGAAGCTGGGAGATGAAAGCAGGGCCCACATGGCCTGCCTTTGATTCTCTTCTCCCTGGGCCCCAAGCAGCTGTAGCAGGGCCAGCGCCCAGCCCTTCACTGCCCTAGGGGACAGAAGGGGCCTCCGGCCCATGGCAGTTCTCCCCTGGGTGGCTGGAAGGTGAGTGGACAGACTTGCCTGAAAGAAACTGAGGAAGCAGCAGGTGTGACACTCTGAACTGCGCCATAATATGTCTGGAATGGCTCCTCAGGTGGTGATGGAGCACCCACCATTAGCAACTATTCCTGGAGAAGAGACACAAGAGTGTGTGGTAGGGCGACACACCCGTCCGGGATAAGTCTCTGTACTTCAGTAACTGTGTATGCACGAATGCATGCCTGCAAAGGCCAGAGGTCAGCGTAACTGTTTAGCTTTTCTTTTTGAGACACCATCTCTTATTGAACCTGACTTGGCTAGACTGAAAGATGCAGGTGGCCTGCTTTCTCTACCTCCCCGGCTCTGGGATTCCAGACACTCTACCACAAGCGGCTTTTTCCCATGGGTTTTCAGAAATCAGGTCCCCATGCTCGTTCAATAAGCCATCTCCCTCTTTTTGAGGAATTACTATATACCAGACACTGCTCTAAATTCCCTTCACACAAGTGCCACAGAACAGATAGAGAAAATGTGTCACATGGGAAGTGTTTGGCCCTATCAACCACCACCATCATTCATTATGACTGCTTCTTCGAAATCTACTGACCATTGCTGACCTTTGAGAAAAGGGAACCAGCTCTGGAAAAAGTACTCACCCCTAAGATCTCATCAGTGAGGGAAGGAGCAGCTGCTGAGGTGGTAACTCAGAGCCGGGACCTGGTGCCTAGGTCTCTGGGGCGTAAGCGGTTGGAGATTATGGAATGCCCACAAAACTTTGGGGCCAGCAAGGGTGAAAGCATGAACACAGCCTCTGTAGTTCAAGAACCCTGTCACCCCCGTGGTATAGGCCAACCACCCAAGGCCAGACACCTGTCCAAATATCTTAGTTCTGTCCTCACACAATTCAGGACATAGGGAGCCAGGACTCCTATACTCAGCCCTTGCTGCCTCTTGTGGAGAAGGCAGGACCCATGGCAAAGCCAAGGCTGGGGCAGGAAAAAAAAAAAAAAAAAGGCTCAAAACAAGGGTCCCAGGCTCCCAAGCAACCAGAATTGACATTGGCTCTCTCTTGTTTCACTGTCTCTTCCATGCTGCGGTTCCCATGTCACTAGTAAGCAGACTTAGACTCAAAGCCCTGTGACTCTGGAACTCACCCACAGTAACACTCTTAGGAGGAAGCACAGCCAGAATGGAAGCCAGGACTCACTGATCCAAAGTCTTTCCACTAATCCACTGCCAGAAAGTTCCATGCTTTTCCTTGCTTTACTAACAGCAAACCCAGGCATCTCTTTGGGAAACTGGAGGCCTCCAGACCCCCACAGGAAGAAGAGCAGCAATCTTGTAAAACAGACCCATTAGGCGGGAACCACACCAGCTCCATGACATCCCCCCAGAAACGTTACCTCTACCAGACATGGAAACCCACAGGGCTTCATACATCCCAGGATTACTTCAGATGGAGCCCCAACACAAAATCAAGCACTGCAATGTCAAAAGGCTGAACACACTGTCTACACTATCACCCTTAGACTGCAGAGATGGCTCAGGATAAAGATGCTCGCCACCAAGTCCAATGTCCTGACTCCCTGGGCCCCATAAGGTGAAAAGCAAGACCTGACTCCTGTAAATTGTCCTCTGGCTTCCATGCCATGCAACACACATGCTCCCCTCCATGAAATAATTTTTAATTGAATTTTTAAAAGTTGTCTTTTTTTTCTGGGGAAGGGGGCATATTTGTACTGACTTCACTGAAACACACATGGCAATGGTATGATTTTAGCCTTTTTGTTTCATTTAAAAGTTGTGTGTGTCTGTCTGTCTGTCTGTCTACCTGTCTGTCTGAGACATAACTGACATATCAAACTGACTGTTCCCTATTTCTGCTTAGGCTGTGTCTATGTAAGGAGAAAACACTAAGAAAATAACAGCATAGGATGCTGGTGGGTAAGGCCCAGGGTATGAAGCCTTGCGAAGATCAGTGTCCTCCTGCCCAAATGAAGCACCTGGGGAAGGGTGTTGGGACCCTGGCACTACTGACCCTGGTGAAGACCAGGCACAGGTAAGCATGAGCTTGCGAGAGACCAGCGGGCATTGTTCACACCACCCAGGCTCCTGTCCATATCTACCCAGGCCCCCATCCGTATCCATCCAGGCCCCGACAGCATCCACCCAGGACCCCATCCGTATCCATCCAGGCCCCGACAGCATCCACCCAGGCCCCCATCCGTATCCATTCAGGCCCCGACAGCATCCACCCAGGCCCTCATCATCATCCATCCAGGCTCCGTGTTGGGGAGCCTGGAGGCCACATTGCCGCCTCCCCTCCCTGGGCTGCGTGGCCCCGCAGCTGGCTGGCGTAGAGCACACATGTTTTGACTGAAGCCCTCTCCCCCACCTCTTGAACACGCCAACATTAAAGGGAGCGTAGCTTTGTAAAACTGAAACTATAAAACGCTTCTGAAACCCAGCCCGGGGGATTAAAGAAACCACATGAAAAGAGGCTCGGGCCGACCTGGACGCTGACTTCCTGTTCAGAAGTTCGCTCAACATGTGCCTCCCACCCGGGCTGGTGGTGTGGATAAGGAAGATGAGAAAGGAGAGTGGCCAGGACCAGTGGAGGCATCCAGGAGCCTCCGGTAGTCCACAGAATGGCTAACGTGTTTTCCCTGGTGACCTCCAGAGGCTCTGAGAAGGTTAGACATGGACTTTGGCTTTGGAACCCTGCCCTGTAGTGACAGACAGTCCAGGAGGCATCCTGTGAACGTCTCCTCAGCTTCTGCTCTCTCACTATGCCGGAAGTCCCTGGAGCTTCCCCTGGCTCATCCTCTTGTCCAGCCATGATGAGCCCCTCTGCCAGGGGCCAGGAAGATGGCTCGCTGAATAAAGCGTTTGCCATGCGACCATAAGGACCTGATTTAGATCACCAGACCCATGTAGAAAAAGCTGGGTGTGGGGGCTGAAGAGATGGCTCAGTGGTTAAGAGCACTGGCTGCTCTTAAGAGGTCTGAGTTCAATCCCCAGCACCTGCCGCAGGTCCTTTATAGCTGCTTGTAATAATCCAGCATGTCTGATGTCTCAGGTCTCCACAGACACCTACATTCGTGCACACATGTGTGAATATGTACACACACACACACACACACACACACACACACACACAGAGTCTCCATTAGCCACAGGAGCTGACACAGAATCAAATAACTCTCTCTGCTGCTTCTCAACTGTGAGTCCACTCCAATACCTTAAAACACTTACCGGACAGTGTTACTTAGGGAAAGTGGATAGCTAAATGCCAGGTGTGTGGTAAGAGCTTCACAAGGGCAGATACCCATCATCATCTACGTTATTGGGCAGGGCAAGATTAGAACAGTCTTGTAGGATGCTAGATCCAGCTGCCGCTGGCAGAGCCTTGGGCTGCAAAGGGAAAAAAGGATGATCCGCGTTCACAAGTTTGAGTTATGTCTTGCTATGTGGCCCCTCTGTGAACCCGGGGCATTTGGTCTTGGGAACAGTGGGGTGTGACAGAGGTCAGAGGTCCCCTTAGACTCAGATGTTCCAGTTTGGGACTAGATAGCAAAGGCAGCTCTGGTCTGCCTCCTTCATAGATTCTTGCCTTAATGACCAAAGAAGGGCCCTCAAAGACTGCTGGTCTTGAGGCTGCACACACCCTAAATATACTCCCAGTGGACATACACTCACAACTCCTAGCCCCACCAACCCACCCCCACACATATAAATGCAGACCCCCTTATGTGACACACATCACAGGTCACTCAGTAACCACTACCAGTCCCCAGCTTCCCAAGAGCCCTCCCTCTGTTACATAAACTCCCCGTGCCCTCCAGTGTCCCCCACAATCACTTACCTAATATTAGGATATTAAAAAATATGGCAAGATTTTAAGAGACTTATTAAAATGCAATTAGCAGGCGTGTACAACCTAAGCAGGGAGATTATTTTTAAAAATGACTTGATTGTGCGGAATACCACGCACCTTCCTGAGGCCGTAAACCTGCCAATCACACACACTCTCAAATGAGGCTTCCTTGCTTTTACTTTGTCCTTCAAGATTCTCACAGACTTCTGGTGACTATGAAGGTGGTGCCCCCAACTCACAAAATCTGCCCATTTACACATATTTACACTAAGACCATCTGAGAGACCCTGTTGGAAGGAAGTCAGGGGGCTAGTCAAGTCCAAAGCATAACCTGTGGAACCTGAAGTAGGCAGCCAGAGGGTGCGCAAAGATAGAAAGTCCCTTATCCTCACTGCTATGGCTTAGATGAGGGTACAAGGCTCCTGCTTATGGGAAACTGCCCGTAGATGAGGAAAAAGTTGGAGAGCGGCTGAAATGAAAAGGAAGACCTCCTAAGGGGAGAGTTACTGCTGACCGCTTCTGAGGGTTGCACACCAGAGGCCCTCCCCACGCCCAAGCCCCTCCCTACCCTGCAGCAGCCACAGGTCAAGCTGGAAAAGTGTGTTATGCTGCCCCCTGCTGACTGCTCTCCACATTGCAGCTCCGCTCTTAGGACCTGGAGATCCAAATGCAGGCTCTCTCCCTGAGTCCAGTATCAATCACAGGTTGGGCCATGAGGACCCCCAAGATCTCTCCCATGACTTGAATCTGCAGGTAAACATTCACTGGAGCTGTGAAGACTTCTGCCAGACCACGGCCTCTCATGCCGCCCCTGCCTCCCTAGCTTAAGGAGTTTATCAAATGTGCTTGCTACTTCCGGGCATTAGGCTCCCCCTGGCACTTTTATTCCATCCATAAAAAGGCTATTTCATTGAGAAATAAAGTCCCATCTCCCTGACGTGTAACTCCTTTCAGAGCTGTTACTCAACTGCCAGGCAAAATTTATGCTTCCTGGATATTCTCTCTTGTGATTGCAACTGGAAATTAGGCAAAAGCTGGAAATCAGATCTCCTTTCTAGCCAATGGATGTGTGTTTCTTTCTTTGGTCTAAGGAATCCTGAGAACCCAAGGGGTGCTGGAAGGATTCATTGCTTCAAAATAAGAAGGCCATGGTCAAAGCCCTTGAGTTTATGTCTTCCAACTATGTGACCTTGGGCAAGGCCATGAGCCTCAATTTCCTTACCCATAAAATCACTTTCTTCCAGAAGTGATGGTTCTGCATGCAGTGAGTAGATGGAGGTGGTAAGGCTTTGGAAACAGAATTTCACCTTTATTCTGGAGGCAAAGGAGCTCTCTCTCTCTCTATCTCTCTCTCTCTCTCTGAAGCAGCTGTTTTCACGCTGGCAATGGGGCAGCTGAATGCTCTAGAGCTTCCTTAGACTACAGAATGCAAGACGATGCTGCAGACATTTCTCTATCTGTCATCTGGGTTGTGGTCCAATTTGTTCCCTTCTGCCTCACCTTTGCTAGAAGATGGAAACAGAGCTACATTCGGGTCTTAAAATTTGCATTTCTAAACTGAGCCTGGCGTGGCGTGGCTGAATTGATCTCATCAACTGGGAGGTAGAAAGAGGAAGATCAGGGGTTCAAGGGCAGCCTGAGCTACTCTGTGAGTTCAAGAACAACCCCACCGACATAATACCCTATCTCAAAAAAAAATTAGTAATTTTCATTTTTAGTACATTTAAGGGAAAGCTGATGCTGTTGGCTGGGGACCTCACGGTGAGAACCAGTTCTAAGGTCCACGGTGCTGGTGTGAGGGATGGCTCATCATCCTAGGTCTCAGAGGAGGAGAGATGACTGAAGAGAGGTGACAGGGCTGAGATGTAGTTCAGTTAGGAGAGTTCTTACCTAGCATGCAGAAAGCCTTGGCTTCCATGTCCAGCCCTCCATGACTAAAGGCAAGGTGGTTCATGCCTATAATCCCAGAACTCAGGAGTAGAGGCAGGAGGGTCAAGGGTTCAAGGTCATACTGAGTTACACAGTGAGTTTTGAGACTGTGTTTGGATGTTAGTCAAAGAATAAGTAGAGGAGTGGCTATGAGGAGAAGTGACCTCTAGCTGGGTATATGAGAACCATCTTCTGTCCCTATCATCCTGCCTGGCTTGCAGATGTCTGTAGCATCGTAGACACATGCATGCACATACCATATATATAGACACACACACACCATATACACAGACATACACACACACCATATACATAGACACACACACTCACACACCCCATATACACACATACACACACTCATACACACCATACACACATTCACACCATATATACAGACACACACACACCACACACACACCATACATATACTCACACATACACACCCCATATATACACATAGACACACACTCACACACACACCATATACACACACCCCATACACACACACAGGCATGAAAGAAGCAGAGGCATGGAGACATGGCAAGGCTTGGGCTGAAAAGGCCAGGAACTCTGAACATCGCCTCCATTTCTACCAGCAGATGACCAGCCTTATCCTAAGTCAGAGGCTCCAGCCCTCCTATAAGCCAAACTGAATCCAGGATTAGTGAATGAACTGACTGGCTTAGAGTTACACCAGTTCTGGCCGTGACCAGTACAATCCCCTGACAGCCGGAAGATAGGTCTTCTCACCACACAGCCTCTCTGGTTACTTGGTTAATTTGGAGAATTACTGAGTTGATAACTGCAGCTACAGTTTAAGTAAGATTTAAATACCCAACAGGGACTCGAAGCCAACCCTAAGAGAGGAGACGCTGTGATCAGAAGCCAACAAAGGAAGCATCAAAAGTCTGAGAATCCAGGGCTGCAACCTTGGTGCTCACAGAGGCAAACCCAGGTGTGCCCTGGCCCTGTGCTGATTACTCCATGGAACAGACAGAAGAGAAATACAATGTGTGCATACTGGCTGTGGACTCTGCATACTCACTGGGGAAAAGATGAGAACCCAAGGCACCTCTGATCTCTAATCACATCCGAATAGCCTGGGCTGGCTGAAAGCCCCCACCCCCAACCCAAACACAACCACCCTTTCCAAGATGTCACGGCACATAGATGTGTCAGGCATAAACAGATGCCTGCAAGACCTGGGAGGTCTTGGTAAGAAATGAGATGTCCCCGAGGCAGGGGCAATGTTCACGAATATGACTGCCATAGGCCAGCATTGGTCATGGGTACCATTCTGGCTGTGGTACATCAAGAGTGTGTATGTTGGGGGGGGGGGTCACAGAGCCGGTGTTCTCACATCTTAAAAGAGAACAGGAGTCCTGCACAGAACCTCGAGCACTTTCTAATTAAAGAAGACTGTCCCACTTTTAAGAGGATGAGGAGAGGGAAGAGGGAAGAAGTCTGCCTATGGTTTGTTCCAGCTGAAAGTAGCACCCAGAGCCAAGTTCAGTACATGCCTAGGCTCTTCCTGCTTTGTGAGCTGCTGAACCATTTATAATGATTTGCTTTGATTATATTATTTAGACATAGTCTCATGTATCACAAGCTGTGTCTTGAGTGTGTCATGCATCTTAGAATAGCCTTGAACATCCACCAGGTATATGCCACCATACCCAGTTTATACACTGCTAAGGATCGAACGCAGAGCCTCATGCTAGGCAAGGACTCTACTTATTGAGCTACATCTTCACCGTAAGCCTGGTGACTTCATTAACTCTGTCCCCTTCATCTGGTATCCAAGGATGAAGGTGGTATATACAACACATAGAGACTTGGGAAATAGCATTGAGTCACAGGACTTCAGGATGTACTCATACCTTGGTCTGTGGTGTCCCAAAGCTAGGTGGCCTTGAGGTGGAGAAAAGGAAAAGTGAGTGGTGGCAGAAACAGAGAAAGTCACAAAATGACTCCCAGGAGCAACACTGTAGCAAGGGTAAAGATCCAAGATGGAAGGAATGCCCTGTCTCCCAGCAGCCACATCTCATGCATCATTAGAACACAGGAATGACATATGATCCAGAAGGACCTTGAGAGTCATTTCCTTCTAGTAGGGCAGGCAAGTCTTGAACCAGCCCTGCTCCATGCTCCTGGCATGTTCTTGTCCCTGTGAACAACCACTTTGGGATGGTCATCTTTATAAGGTACCCACCTGAGGCCACTTGTCTCCTAAAGGTCTAGTCTTATTAGACACCCACTGGTGTCAGAGTAAACTCAGTCTCCTGCTAGGCATCAAGCTCCATAATTTTCTACCTTCCATACCATCCTGCTTAAATACTTCTCTTACTGAAAGCAATGCCCACCCCCAAGTGTTTGCTTGGTTCTCTTCTGAACGCTGAGAAACATCTGAAATTGCCCCATGTGGTTATTACATCTCCAACCCTAGAATACGGGGGTGGGGGGGAAGGGAGGGAGGGAAGGAGGGAGGGAGAAGGAAGGGGAGAGAGACAGAGACTCTGTTCTCTCTGGAGGGCCTCCTTGTAGCTAGAATGATACCTGATACAGAGGAGTAAAGTGTGAAGGGATAAATAGAGTCTTGAACACACAGGCGAAGTGCAGGCACTATCTACAGAGTAAGCATAATCCCAAGGCATCAGGCTGGGCTCTGACCACTGGCCTCGCTAGCATCTGAAGGTCTGTCATTGTGGATCCTTAGTTCTTGTGAGTTGACATAGACCCAGGAAAAGCCAAGACCACCCAGTGGTGTATCCAGGATGTGGGACCCAAACTGCCTTCTGTTGGCTTCCCCTCTAGGTGGCAGCCCCCCACCCCCCATCCAGCAGTTACCCACAGGGGACAAGCCTGGTTGGGGGCAGGAGAGGGGGCTGGCCTTGGAGTCACAGTTCGGATTCAAGAAGGGAAATCATCTGAGCTTTTAAAAAATTAAATGGAGTCAGTAATTTGATTTCAGAGAGAAGCTGAAAACCTTGTAATGGCAGCAGCAGCTCAATTCCGTGGTGAAAAGGAAGAGCCTTAAATGGGGCTATTAAGCTTTTGCCTGGGATGGATCTGCCCGGAGAAGGAGGAAGAGGGGGGGATGCAGGGGGAGAAGTCATCTTTGAGGTAGGGACCGTTTATCAGCCAAGACAACCCTGATTATTTATTTATTTATTTAGTTTGCGTTCTGGGCGGGCATTGCTGCCGGCCTCTTCTTGGCTGCGTTTCAAATCCCCCTTCCAGCCACAGGTCGGCCTGGGGGCAGGGGGGTGAGGCAGTACCCTCTCAGGGAAGTACTGAGTGGGGTTCCAGCCCAGGCCACAGCTGGGCTTCTGAGCCACTGAGTTTGGGGGCTCTGGGTCACTGCAGGTCAATGGGTCTGTCCAAGCTAGAAGGGTACCAACTGCTACCATAGAAACCACAGGATGTGATGACCAGCAAGAAAAGCAGCAGCACTCTATCTTCCCTCCCTGGGGATCCCAGCATGCTTGTGCAGTGCTTAGTACTCAAGGCTTTGCATGATCCTTGTTCAACTCCTTCAGTAACTTCACTGGAGAGGAACTAGTATGACTTCTACTCCGTTGATGAGGAAACTGAGGCTCAGAAACCTTCTGCTAAGGTGACAAAGCTGGAGTGGAGACCCTGAGCCCTAGACATGGGTGGGCATGGCTATAAGGCCTGCTCCCTCCCCAGATGCCTTTCCAGATTTAATGGTGAGATGTGAAGCACAGCTGGGACAGCTTGGGGAAGCCAACGGCCCTTGTCCTGACACAGCCCTCTTCCTGAAGGGAAGTGTGAGCATACCAAATCATGCCCTCCCTTTCCTTTGTGCCACACACACACACACACACACACACACACACACACACACACACACACACAAACACTTCTATGACTCGCCCCTGAAGTTTCTAGAAAGGTTCAGCACAGGGGTCTTTCAAGGCATCCCTCCACATGTGCTAAAGCTAAAGAAACTGATAGCTTTTAGGGGTGGGGTGCCAACCTGGCCTCTATCCACTCCTGACCATCAGAGAGGGGAGTTCCAGGCTCACTGGAGCTGAGCAATATGGTTTCTGCAGGAGCCAGAAGGCTTTGGGTGTGTGGAGGTAGGGGGTTAGTTGTGTGCAGCCCATGGCTCATGCCAGCCCTCAGGCCACATAGGAGCTGACTCAAGCTGGAGGGTTCTGTCTGCTCCTCCTTCAGAAGGGATTGCAGGCCTCTCAGAGGTGGAAGCCAGAAGATCCCTGGGAAGTGTTGTCTGGGGAACTTCTGGGCCCACCCTGTGCCTCCCAGGGAGCTCTGGACTTGACATCACCAGGTGGGCACTGATATCTGGCTGCCTCCCACTTGGGGTGTTGAATGTGACATCAGTCCCCAGCAAGACAATGAGTGCCAGCCCTTCCATGCCCTGACTTGGTTCTGAGGTTGACAGGTCCAGGTTCCCTCTGGTCCCCTCTCCAGAGGGATCATGGTCATTCTGCAGTGGCCTTGATTATTGGTTGTATCTCCCAAGGTCTTCTGGGAGAATGGTGAATAGTCAACCCCTCTTGAGCCTGGCTGCTTGTGAAGGGCCTTGTCAATGGTGGAAACTCTTCACTGCTGTGGGCAGGCTCCCTTGGGGTGGGATCCATGAGCTCTGTTGATTTCACAGTCTCTCTTGACAATTCTCCCAGTGGGAAAAAAATTTCCTGATGGTTGGGCAGGGTTCTTCTCAGTCATCATAGCTCTGGGAACTTCAGTTAGGGGAACAGATGGTTCTGAACCCAAGAACATTTGGGGCCTGTCAGATCTCCAGGAGGGCCACAGAGGAGAAGGTATTTCTGAAGACAAATGCATGGTTATGGAGGTGAGAGACAGGAAGACTGATTGTAAGGGTCTGGGGCCCACCTGGGAAGCTTCCTAGTGCTCTGAGGAGAGTGTAGCTGGAGTCTGGGAATGTGGACTTAAGTCTGCTTTCTTTGAGAGATTCTGAGGACCATGATGCTCTTGCATTGCATTGGGGGAAGGGGAAGCGGTGGACACCCAGCTTCCTCCTTCCGGGCTCGTTTGCACAAATGATGTTGTCAGTTCCGGCTGTAGAGACAGGAAAAGCATCAGAAATAAAAGCATATGGCCCCGACCACCCTGTGAACCTCAGCCCAGAGAAGGACATGGGTGAGGGTAGTGACTTTGGGCTGGGCTTCTAGGCCTGCCTCCAAAACCTCCACCTCAAGATTGTGGGAGCAGGCCTCAGTTTGAGCACCTTGTGAATATAGTTGCTGTCTCTACTGCTACTTTCTTCAGTCACATCTCTCAAGACACAGAAAGGGCAAGAGCCAGGTGGGACAGAGAAGAGGGCTCTGCTCTTAGGTGGAAGCACATTACGTCCCCACAATCCCTGGGAAACATTCTGAATTTGAGGAAGAAATGGGGGGGGGGGAGCACGGCACATGACAACATGTCAAAGTGTGGCTGTCTTTGAATGAATAGCGGTGAAGGAGCCCATGGAGGCCATCACTACCTCATGGGGACCAGACTCATGAGTAAGGAACAGCATGTAGAGGACACAGCTGTGGACTTGCCTTGGTGGTTTCTTTAGCAGGCTGGTGGTGTACAATACGCTGAAGGGGTTCATCCAGGGTGGCCATTCCTGGGATCTGGGACTGAGGAGGGGCAGCAGGTGGCACTTCTGCTGAAGTAGTATCCCATCCAGGGGACAGGGTGGGTAGAGTAGTCCTTGGTGTGGCTGTTGAGTCAAATGGCTCTTCTCTTGAACCTTCCAAAATGAGAAACAGAAGTCAGTCTTGCCCCTAGGGAAGTAAAATCTTCCTGACATCCACCATAAAGGCCATAAGCTTTCATCTCCTCCACAGAACAGAAGCCTAATGGTCAATGCCCAGCACTGAGTTAGGAGCTGTCCTCATGGCCGAGTCTCACAGGCCTTTAAAATTAAATTTTATATGCTAGAAATACAGTTAAGTTGGTAGAATGCTTGCCTCTCACTCACATAGTGTTTTATTACAGGGAAACACACGTGCCACACTGCATACGTGAAGGTCAGAAGACAACTTTTATGAGTCACTTCTCAGGGTAGCAGGTTCAGCATCAAGCTCCTTTACCTGCTGGACCATTTTGCTAGCCTTCACCCAGACTTTTGAACATGAAAACTGTTGCCACACCCCCACTGCCACTGACTTTCTTTTTAGGGTGGGGCACCCCACTTACTCCATTGCTCTCGGAAGCCGCCATCTGAAATAGTTAGGATGCTCTTAAATACTATTCCTTTGGGCTTGGTTTTCATTTTGTCAGGGAAGAGGGAGGCTTTTAAAAAATCTGTAACCTGGGGCCTGGTGTTTAAGATCAGTTGCTGCCCATTCAGGGGACCTGGGTTCAGTTTCCAGCACCTGTATGGTGTGTCACAACCACCCATAACTCTAATTACAGGGGATCTGATGGCCTCCTCTGACTCTGAGGGCACCAGGCATAAACATGGTACACAGGCACATATGCAGACAATGCGCCCATCCTCCAAAAAAAAAAAAAATAGAATGACCGAGAGTCTAAAAGAAAAATTTCAGAACCGCAGGCACATAGGCAACCCATTCATAATGTAACTCGTGAGTCACATGTTGACAAAAGAAAAGCTCTTTGTAAAAAATTCCTGGTGAAAATCAGGTCTAACTGGTGCTTGTAAGTAGTTGCTAAAAGCAAAGACTGGAGAAGAAAAACCGTATGAGACACAGCTCCTGATGCCCAGGCTTCTAGACTGCGGGGAAAGTCAGGAGCGAAGAGCAGGCTATAAAAAGAACAGAAAGCTCTAGAAACTGCATGGGGTACAGAGGAGGTGTGCTGGGGACCAGGGAGAGGAGAGATTCATTCCGGCTGCTGATATGAAATTAATAAAACCAGAAAGGGAACATTCTTTCCTGGTGTAAATCTTCCCAGGGAAGGGGGGGGGAAGCCCTCCTAAAATGTTTTTATTGCTGTTGCTATTTTTGTATTTTATTCATTATCTCCCTGTGAACAACCTACCTACACATCAGAGGCCAGGACAAAGTCCATCTCATCATTAGCGCCTTCCCCTGAGCCCACCTGCCCTCCACAAGATTCCATAGAAATCTCTTATCTCCCCTTACAGGCTCCTGGAGAGCCCCCCATCTGGTGGCCTCCACTGCCTCCCAGCTCTCTCTCTCCCATTGCAAGCACTTGCTGAATCCTGGCCCCGATAGAGTTCCAACCCTCCCTTTCCAAAATCAATATCAGTGCCACAGGAAACTGTTAAAACAAAAGCAGCCGAAACATGTAAAAACTTTTGAGAAATATTTCCATTTTTAGCAGACTGTTAGAACTCGACCCGTCCTCATCCCCACCCCCAGCCCATCCTGCGTTTGCCTTTGTTTCTAATTCTGAGTTTGGGGCTAGATGTGGTAGGCAGTCCCCCCTTTTAATCTTTAAATATAGTTCTGAATATAATTACATTTTTATGCAGCACCGAGACATCATATCCTGGTAACGGGGCATTCTTGCACTATGAACATCTGAGTCCAATCTCTTTCCCGTCTGTCTTCTATTGAGGACAGTGAGGAAGTCTGAGATGAAAGTGATTGACATCATTTGTGAATTATGTGTATTTCCTCGTGCTGGATCTGAATGGGTTTTGCTCCTGGTGGTTTTGCATGTGTGAATACCAGGTTGTCTGGTAGTCCGGCTTTCACTGAAATCCCGATTCACAACAGGGTTGCAGCATCCCAGGGGAACTTGCACACACAGTGTTTACAGGGCAGTTTGCCTTGGATGAAGGATGCGATGCAGAGTCTAGGGCTCTCTGCCAAGGAGTCTTAGGCACTTGCTGACCTGAGGCACTGGAGCCCACACAGAAATGGTGGGATACACCAAAGTGGAAGAGGAGCATCCTGTACAGGTGCTTTCCTGAGTCACCACCTTCTAATGCAGTGTTGTGACAGGCCCTAGGATCCTATGTTCCAGAGTGAAGGAAAAAAAAAACTGAAGCAAGAAGTAGGGATGTAGCTCAGTGGGTAGAGAGTGGTTGTCTAGCACACATGAAGCCCTGGGTTGAATCCCCGGTACTTCATAAACTGACCAGAGTGGTATATGCCTAGAACCTTACCTGATTTTTTAAAAAGATTTATTTATTTATTGTGCATACAATGTTCTGCCTGCATGTATGCCTGCAGGCCAGAAGAAGCCACCAGATGTCACTACAGATTGTTGTAAGCCACTATGTAGTTGCTGGGAATTGAACTCAGGACCCCTGGAAGAGCAACCAGTTCTCTTAACCTCTGAACCACCTCTCCAGCCCCTGGAACCTCAACTCATGTGGGCTAGAGGCAGAAGGACCAGAAATTCAACATGATCCTCCACTATGTAGTGAATTCAAGGCCAACCCTGTCTCAAACAAAACCAAACCAAACCAAAAACAGAAACAACATTCAGAGCAGTAGTACACATCTGCAAACCTAGCACCTAGGAGGGTGGGGAGTTTAAGACCAACTAAGGCTACACACTAAGACCCTGTCTCAAATATAAAAATAAGCTAAATGGTGGTCGTGCATGTCTTTAGTCCCAGCACTTAAGAGGCAGAGGCAGAGGCAGGCAAATCTCAGTGAGTTTGAGAATAGCCTGGTCTACAAAGTGAGTTCCAGGACAATCAGAACTGTTGTACAAAGAAACCCTGTCTCAAAAAACCAAAAATAAACAAAATAAATAAAAATAAAGGTCAGTCAGTAAAGTGTTCACCACACAAAAATATGAATGAGGACCTAAGATTAGATCTCTAGATCCCTTGTTTGAAAAAAAAAATTAAATTTTAAAAGCTGTGAAGCTGGAGAGATGGCTCAGTGGTTAAAAACATTGACTGCTCTTCCAGAGGACCCAGGTTTGGTTCCCAGAACTCACATGGCAGCTCCCACCTGTCTGTGACTCCAGTTCCACAGGATCAAAGCACTTCCCTATGCACCAGGTACACCTATGGTGCATAGACGTGCACACAGGCAAAATACTTATGCACATGAAACTGGAAAAAAAGTTCTTAAACGCCCTGTGGACCTGTAATCCTAGCACTTGGGAGGCAGAGATAGGAGAGTTTTTGAAATTTGCTAACTGGTCAGACTAGCTGACTTAGGTAAGCTCCAGGCTCAGAGAGAGACTGTCTCAAAAAAAAAAAAAAAAAAAAAAAAAAAAACCCAAGTTGAATGAACAAGATGGACACTAAACATTAACCTTTGGCTTCTACGTCCGTGTGTACATCACACAGACACACAGACAGACACACACACACATGAGGCTGAGCTCCGAAGCCAATGTACTCCTGCCTTTGTCTCTCATCCACATCCAGGTACCTTTTCACCATTCAGGACCTAGGCCTCTCTTTACCTCAGCCAGTTAGGTGAGAGCTCTCAGTCCAAAGCATGAAATACTGCCAAAGGAGAATGAAGCCAGGGCAGGGAGCTAGAACTCGTGTGGCATGTACCTGTCGCCCCAGCAGGCATGCTTTCAGGGTTCCTTACTTACCCACACACTGGAAAAAGTTCTCCACTGTCCAGTGTACTGGGAAGACCGTCTCCGCAAAAGACAAGCTCAGGTCCACCCTGTAGAAAGCCCGTGTCCCTGAGGAGTCTCTGGCCTCTGGGCATGGCTGTGG
Source organism: Phyllotis vaccarum (assembly GCA_033318265.1). Classification (NCBI taxonomy): domain Eukaryota; kingdom Metazoa; phylum Chordata; class Mammalia; order Rodentia; family Cricetidae; genus Phyllotis; species Phyllotis vaccarum. The sequence continues at coordinate 60,257,388 of JARWLC010000003.1, read as the reverse complement.
GGCAGCATTGGTTACATGTGAGAGATACATACGTCCTATGGCTGTCCCTGCTGGGGCCACCTCCCAAACAAAGTTAAGCCTCCAGGGCATAAATGTTGAGGCCAATACCCAGCCAGTTCCCAAAGACCTGCTCTCTGTATTTCTCGTTTCAGATTCAACCAACAGTCCATGCAAGAGGCCTCAGAGGAAAACAGTCAGGTTATGTCATCAGGACACTGACCTGGTCCTTAAGCAGCAGCTGAGCTGGTATGCTGACGACCAAGAAGTCTCTGTCTTCAGTTACCGTGAAGGTGTTGGACTGGTGCACCCGAAGGAACCTGGGACTCAGAGACTCTTCCACATGGGATCCTCTCCTGACCAGACCTAGTCTCTGCTTGGGGATGGGAACTGAGATCTCCGACTCTGGCTGGGATGATGCTGGAACCAGAAGGAAAGATGGTGACACAGAAACTGTGCAACAGGCCAGAGTCACATCTGTGACCATCCCTGCACAGGACTCGATATCCCGAGACCATGCCTGTGGGGACAGAAAAAACCAAAAACCAAAAAGGCCCCCCTGTATAGCTCTCAGAGGATGCTGCCCTTGGAGAAGGTCATTAGAAAAGCAGGTGCCAGGAGCAGGATGGCCTTTCTCTGCCAAGACTGTATTCCATGACCCTGCCTGGTGCCCCTACCATTTCAGGCAGCTGTTAAGAAACAACTCATATCAGTTGTTTACACTTTAGCAAGAATTTTGTTGTGTCAGCCCTCTCGTGGGGACATTCTGAGCCAGCTCTGCAGTTGCTAAATGAAAGCATTTGTCTCTAAATAAAGATATTTCAAATAGTACAAACAGGGTGGACGATGTGTATAGAGTTGGCGAGGACATCCCCCAAGGCCCTGGATTCCCCAGAGTTCTCATTCTGAAACGTATTTCATGATAAAATTCTAATCAAACCTGCAGGGTTCCTCATCTTTCATCTCCCCACACCGGACAAAGCTTTTGATCCATCTAACTTTGCATAGTGAGATCTTTAGAATTTAAATTCCCTAGAGATTCAGCAGAATGCTTCCAGACTCCTGGCCTCTTCACATTGAAGAAGATGCATGGGAAGGGAGGGAAGGTATTGCCTCCTAGTCTTGCAGAATAAGACCACAAACCCTTTCCCATCTTTGTCCTCAGGGTCCCTAGATCCTGCCTGGGGCCCCCAGAAGTTCCCAGATCTCAGGTGTGCAGTCTTCAGTAGACAGTGCTGCTTATAGTCACACACACACACACCCCACACCACTCAGATGGCTTCCATGTCCTTGCAAATACCTCCCAGCATCAAGCATTTCAGAAGTCCTCAGCTAAGGGAGGAGACGTAAAGTGGAGCAGAAGGGACAAGGTATTTGGCAGGGGAGAGGAAAGAGGCATGACAGACAGTGCTAAAATCAGAGGTGGGTCTTAGGGGCATTCCTGGGTCTTACCCAGCGGGCATGCAGCCTTGAGAGAATAGGCAAAGGAGCCGCTCACCAGCCAGAGTGGCAGAAGCTCCAGGGACGTGTTCCTCACCTGGGGAAACAGGAAGGTCCCCCTGTGGCTACTGTTTCTTTCAGAGGCACACTCCCTCCATAAGGGCCCACCCTGTCCACTCTGCCTTTCATCTCATCTCTGAACAAAACCCCAAGAGTCAGAGCCCAGGCCAGGGTCTGTTGCTCCAGCACAACCAGGAAATATTATTTAGCCAGGATATTTTTAGCAGGAAGCAAGCTCGGAGCAAATGTCATGTGAGCCATCTTCTCTTACACGGCAACTTTGGGCTATTTAAAGAGATGGTAATTATGCTCCTGCCACCATGATCAGGACGCGCTGAATACATGATTGCCGGAGCCCCTCATCTGCCGAGCAGAGCACTTTACGCTAATGGGACCCAATTTTCGAAGCCGCCTGCCTAAATCTGTCCAGTCTCACAGGTGGACACATGAATTGGCACTTCAGGGTGACAAAGTGCTTCTTGGGTTGTCAGGCTGTAGGACCCCCTTCAAGCCCGGCATGGCACACTGTCCACCACTGACCTCCTGCCTCTGAAGAAGTTCTTGTCTTGGGCTTTGGATGGTGACTGTGGTGGCACCAATGTCCACATCTAACCCCATCAAACTGGCATCCTCCAGAGAAGCCACCATCTCCCCTCGAAGGGACAGCAACCATGGGATCTGAAGATATAAGGCAAAAGTCACAATTCAGCTGACCAGGAGACATGCTCATTAGGGGCCGAGGAGCGTGGGTATTGGGGGGTGGCCCTCGAGAGGATGCCGGTGTCATAGGATTAATTGGCAAAGAGATAAGACGGTAGTCACTTAAAGATGGCGGTACCCTTATATTTGAGGGGAGCAGACCTCTTATGGGAGTGCTTGGAGCACAGATGAGCATACTGGGACCCTGAGAGTAGGGTCAGTCCCTCAGCCTGTGTACTATCCAGACCAGTATAACTAGCATCCTGGGCTCTCATTACTATGGCAAAGGGACACAGTCAATTGGGGTTTTGAAGAAAGAAGTACAAGGAGGAGCCATCCTCCAGTCCAGGGCTGGGGGGGGGGGGGGGGACACGGGGCTTTAAGACCAATGGCACAAATGGATTCTAAACACTCAAAAGGATGTGAGGGAAGGAGGGATTGGCTCTTCCGGACCAGGAAAGAAAAGGGGGTTCCTGATATAGTGGCTTGTGCCTATATTCTTAACACTTGGGAGTGTGAAGCAGGAGAATTTCTATGTTTTAAATAACAGCTTGGGATATACAGGAAAACCTTGTTCTCTAAATTACAAAAACTGGGGACTGGGGCATAGCTCTCTCAGTTGGTAGAGCGACTGCTTAGCATGCCCTGGGTTTGATTCCCTCTGAACTGTTAAAAAAACAAAACAAAACAAAACAGTGGTGTGGTGTGGTGCACACCTTTAATCCCAGCACTCTGGAGGCTGATGCTGAGTTCAGGCCAGCCTGGTGTACAGAGTGAGTCCAGAACAGAAACCTCTGTCTCGAAAGACAAAAACAAACAAACATACAAAAGCATGGTGGTACACATGCACTCAGGCTTGGGACAGCAAGATGCTTCAGCTGCCAAGCCTAATGACTGGAGTTTGGCCCTTTGCACCACATAGTAGGAGGAGAGACTCAGTTCCCTCCTTGGCACTCAGGAAATGAAAGCAAGAGCTACTTAATGAATTCAAAGGCAGCCTGGGCTACATAGAAAACTCCAGGCTAGTCAGGGCTATATGGTAAAATTCTGTCTCAGAACAAAAGAGGGCGGAGGGAGAGGAGGGAGGGAAAAACCAGAGAGGGCAGGTGTGTACTGCAGGAGTAGGCGGCCTTCCAAAGGAGCCAGCTCCTACCACTGGGAACCTTTCAGAGAGAATTTCAGCGTGGCAGGACCCGGAGGCTTTCTACTTCAGCAGGGCTCTGCCAGGTTTTCCCCCAGATAGCTGCAGGCTTCCACATGGAAGGCACCATGAGGAGTTCCAGATCTGCCAAGACCCAGGCCCATAAAGGCCACTACTGTCTACAGACACTCTCTACAAAAGGACCATAGAAGTGACAACCTCCTGTCTCAGAGCCTTCCGAAGCAGGCCTAATAGAACCTTCCAAAACAATGCCATTTCCTCACCTACCTGTCCACCATTCATCCTTGGAGGCAAGGGCCTAGAGACCTGCAGAACAGAGAGAAAGCAACATCTGCAAACTGTGGGCAAGGAGTAAGCAGAGGCTTCTGCAATTGCCACAGCAGGGGTCCAACTAGAGAGTCATGCCGACCCGATTGTTTGCTCATTAAGACAAGAAAATCATTTATGTTCTGGGACTCAAGTGTCAACAGACCCAGGGAAATGTCGCCTCAGCTGCTGCCCTGAGCCAGGCCAACAGGACAGCTGGAGTGTGGAGCACAGCTGGCAAGGCGGAGGGTGGGTGTGTGCAGCATGACCCTGATGTTCAGGACGTGGTGAGGTGGTTCCCAGGCCTCTCCCTCTCATCCTGATTATCCCAGTTGCAAAGGTAGAGGGGTGTGATCACACAGACATGATGCTTAGGATGCCCGATCACCTTGGGCTTCCCCAGAGAAAAACATTCAGTGGTAAAATAAGGATGATCTCAGGGTTCCTCACTGCACCTCAACTCGTGGTGCAAGCCAAGGACCTGCCTGAACCCAGCTGCAGTCAGCTGTCCTCTTTACCTACATTTCCTTTATTATGTTACTTACGTCTTTATTATGTCAGGGGGGTGGCATGCATCTGCCACAGTATGTATGTAGGGGTCCAAGGACAATTTAGGGGAGACAGTTGTCTCTTTCCACCGTGCGAGTCCTGGATATGGAATTCAAGTTGTCAGGCTTATCTTCCTATTGCCTCAGCCCCACCCCTTTGCCTTTGCTGCAAGCATGGGCAGGGATATTGAGGTACAGGACAGAATCATAGGCCAACAGAGAGCGACTACCTCCTCCCGTTTCCATAAAAGTTAAGGACACTGAGTCCAAAAAGACTAATGAGCCTTGACATCTCTCCCACCTAAGCCTGCCTCCCCTTTCCTTGGCATGTACAGAATCCATTCTTCCAGGTCCAGAGACAAGTGGATAGAGTTGAGGAAGGCCCCCATTCTCAGCCTTGCCAGTGCCTCTAGAGAGCCCAGCACAGCCCACAAGGAGCCTGTAATCCCCTCCCTTTGGACTTGCTGCCTTCACTCAGGGAGCAGAGAGAAAGGAAATGGAGAGAGGGATTCAGCATTTCCCAGGTCAGCCTCCAAAGCCTCCCTTCCATCTCTGCACCCCATTTCCAGGGCAACAGGGCAGTCCTGGAGGCTGGCTTTTCAACAAAGGGAGCAATTTTGTATAAAGAAGGAAAAGATAGTGGGATCAAGTGCACAACCCAAACCCACCATGCCCTTTAAGTGGCCACGAGCCTACTATATTTAGGGCCTGCAGACATTCAGCAGGACCTCGGGTATTCTTCCCTGGGAGCAATCGCTAATCACTGCATTGAGTTTACCGGTGCCCCTGGGCACACTTAACCCAGGGCAATGAATAGTTATTGTGCAGCCTCCCGCTCAGGGCTTGTGGGCATACTTAAGCAAGCTCGCAGATCGCTGCAAACAGGGCATGGCTTGGGTACACCCTTGGGCACCCTGTGCCATCAGCAGGGAGAGGCAGAGTATTAAATATCTATGTGCCCTGTGCCTGCGGCTGCATTTAGCCAGGGGCAAGGCTGGTGTAACGGCTTTAATTAAAACTTAATGCAAGTTCAAGGTGCAGCCATGGAAGCGACTGCAGAAGTCACCGGGAATGAATCAGTCAATTCGATGAGGTGATGAGGTTCTACAATGGGTAAGGGAAAAATGGAGGAGACAGGGGTGGGCAGCAAGGGAGGGGTGGGCGGGAGGGGGGCGGCGGTTGTGGAGTGGAGGAGTGGCAGTTGAGACCAATTGATCCCATGCAGTCCAATTCTCTGCGACTCTGCCCAGGGGAACGGGGGTCCTGTAGTGCAGTAGGCTACACCTATACTGTGGAAAGATTGTGGGGATCTGGGTAGGTCAAAAGGGACAAAGTTGACATGTGGCTGGCCATTAGCTCTGCTTTCTTCCGGTTTCTGTCCAGAATTGTATGACACGGGCAACCTTGTCCCCCTGGTGGCCGCTCCCAAAATTGCAGGGCAGTGTAAAGAGACTGTTAAATTCATGCCCTATGACCATGCCTGGGGACCTTTAGAAAAAGACCTATGACTCTTAGAGACAGTGATACTGTGCTTGGCATGACCACAATGGTATCTAAACATCCCTCTGCCTTAGGAACTGCTCCTTAAAGTTGGGTAGCAGAGAACTCCAGAGGCAAGATCCCAGGGGCAGGCACAGAGCTGGGGTCCCAGCCTCTGCTCAGCTTTCCCTGTCTCAGCACATTCATTTCAAAGCCCAGGACAGATGAGAATAAAACTGTACGCTCCTCCTGAGGCAGGACCAGTGTCCATTCAGATCTGATCATTTGGCAGCAGCATGGAGCCTGGCATTGAGCATGTGCTTCAAATGAATGCTTCGTAAATGGATGGTAGATGTCAATCACTTCTTCTCGCCAACCTTTGTGTCATCAGCAGAATTAAGCATCTGAGTTTTTGGCTGTTTGAGGTTCTTATTTATGGTGTGGATGTATACGTGTGTGTATGTAAGTGTACTTGTACTCAAGGATGCCACCAGGCAGTAACACAATTGGTGTGTGCCCAGGCCTTTCTGAAATGTTACCTGGATGAATGAGGGGTGAGATATTACATCTGAAATGCATCACTCCTCGGTGCTGGGGATGGAATCTGGGAACTTGCACACCCCCAAGCCTGATGTCTATAATTCTTTGACGTGACTACGTTAAATAACAGATCCAACACTGATGAAAATGTTCGGTGGATAAAGCACTTGCCTCTAAAGTGTAAAGACCTGAATGTGAGTTGCCAGAACCCACACAAAACCAGATGCGGTAATTGGACTGTTTTGTCTCTGAATTCCTATAGCAAGACAGGAGGCAGAGTCGGGAGACTGCAGATGTTTGAAGGCAGATAGCCTGGCCGGCTGCAAAGAAGAGACCCCGGCTCAAACAAAGGAGGGTGAGAACTGACTCCTGACAGCGTCCTCTGACCTCCACTGTCCTTGGGACACACATGCACATGAATACACACACGGGGGGGGGGGGGGGGGAGGACAAGGAGGAGGAGCAGAGGACAGACTCTTGATGCTAAGCCAGTAGCTTTCCTTAATTCAGAGAGAAAAAACCACAATTCTGCTGTTCCGATGTGGATCATACGGCATAAGGAACACAGCTGACTCCTTTACATTCATCACCCACCCCTTCTCCCGACACTGCCTCAGTATTCAAAAGCCCAGTGGAAGGTGATATCCAGCCAACACCTAATGTCCAGTGGTCCTACCCTGTGTCTCCTCTGTCACCTCTGCTGGGCTACATCCCAAGGTTCAGGAACCACAGCCATCTACCCGGGCCTTAGAAGAGAGGCCAGCCATGGATGCCATCACCATCTCCGGAGCCCTCCCAGGCCTTCCTGAGCTGTTACCTGGATGAATGAGGGATGGCAGAGGACACTCTGTTCACCCAGCCTCGCTGTAATCACGGGACACTTCATTATGTAGCGATCATTCTGCTTCAACCTTTTTGCCCCTTTTCGAAACATTCTGATTTCCAACCTGTAATTTGCTTTCTGGAAGTCAAGCAAAAGTCATATGCACAAACGAAAAGAAGAAAATGCTGTTAATAGGCCACAATTATGGGTCAGCCTCTGTTCACAGCAGGCATGATTAACGCAGGCCTCCTGGAAGCCTGTCTCGTGGAATAGTTAATAAGCAAGTGGAAGGATCTTGGGGACTGGAGATCTTGGCAGATTCTGGCCTGTGGCAGTTCAGCCCCCACAGGGGAAGCCCCTAGGGAAGTCTCTGGGCCAGGAGACAGCTGTATCTTTCAGGAAGGTCACCCTTAAAGAGACAGCTTGGCAGTTTGCATCCACTCATTCCTGACAACAGACAAGTATCTGTCCACAGTCTGTTTCCTTCGACCCCAGTAAAAAATTCCTTGGTCCCATTTTACAGCTGAGACTGTTGCGGCTCTGCAACAGCACATGGCCATTTCTGCAACAGGAGCTTTAATATACTCCAGGCCCAGGGGTCTCACAGGCACCTACATTGTCTTCCTTCATCCCTGTAAAAAGCCTCAGTGTGAGCTCTGGAATGGGGTGAGGGGAGGAGTCACAGGGAGGGCTCTGATGACAGAAGACAGAGGAACAGTAGGGTTTCTGAGGGGAAGATGATAAACCAGGCATGAGGATACACACCTCTAATCTCAGCGTTCAGGAAGCTGAGGCAGGAGGATCCAAGGACTGTTTGGTCTACAGAGTGAGCTCAACTCCAGCCTGTGCCTCAAAATAAGGGGACAAGCTGAAGGCGGTGGTGCACACCTTCAGTCCCAGTACTTGGGAGACAGAGACAGGCAGCTCTCTGTGAGTTCTAGGCCAGCATGATCTACATAGCTAATATGTTCCAGGCTAGGGTTTATAATGAGACCCTGTCTCAAAGCAACAACAAAAGAAGCTGGTATCTCTCGGTGAATGTGCACTTGCCTGGCAACCTAGCATACACAAGGCCCTGAGTTCTGACCCCAACCCTGCAAACAGTTTCTCAAACCCACCTCTTTCTGCACAAAGCAGCCAGAGTACAGAGCTTGGAAAATGAAGTCACCCTCATGAGCAGGATGCAAGAGGAAACCACATTTGCCAAGAAGAGAATCCAGATGGTGGGGGCCCTTCTTGATACCTGTGACAGAAACAGACAGGACCATGGGAGAACAGCAAAGTCAAGTCAGGAGTGTCTGATACCCAGATAAGGCTGTAGTTGCTCTGCTCTGGAGCACCAGAGAACAGCAGAGTCTCGGAATGCAGGCACCAACAGGAAGCCTGTTGGTTCTCCAGACATGCAGGCCAATTCTCCTCTCCCAGAGACCTTCCAGCTCTGGACCCAGCCTGCATTGGAGAAGATGTCTCCTAGCTCCTCTACTGACCTCTACCCCTCTACCCTCAACTGTAGTCTACTTCCTCCAGCAAAACCGACAGAATCCCATTCAAGCTTGCAGCAGATCACTCGGCTCTCCATTCAGAGCCCCACATGCACTGCTGGTGTTCACCTGTCTGCTGTTCACTGCTCTCCTTGTACAGTAGCCACACTAGCCTCCTTGTTATTTCTAACGCACCGTGGATGTCCTTGGGGGGGGGGGTCTTTTCACTGGCTGTATCTTCCACCTGGAGCGCTCTTCTAGATAGCTATGTGGCTCGGTCCATTGCTCTCAGATCTTTAACTTGAGAGGCCTTGTCAACGAGGCTCTGTCAGCAGAGCCTCCATCTCTCCTTCTTACCTCACCCTACTTTGAGGCTCCTTTTCTGTATCCCACATTGCTGCCTAGCCTGCTGAAAAATACAACTATGACTCCAGCAATGGTCTTGTCGCCCTTCACTCAAATGCCAGCCCCACGGCGCCAAGAGTATTTATCTGTTTTGTTCTTTGCTGTATCCCTAGTGCCTTAAGCTGCATCTGGCGCATGGAGGGCTCTCAGTAAACATTTATTGGATGAGTAACACACAAAGAAGAGTATTGCTGAGCAGAGGGATTACAGGCAGTTTTCATTATCGTCTTTAGATTTCTTCTGTTTCCATAATTATCTTGTGTTGCTTTTGAGGTGATTTTTTTCAAGTCCCCCCAACCCTCCCCCGCCCCCGAAGCCCGTACTTCCATTCTCAGATAGTTGATGGAAGATGGAGCAGCCTGGATGGGGGGGGGGCTCTCTGATGACATGCTTTCTTTTTAAGAGTGTGCAGCCTTCACGACTATCTTTAGCCAGGATCAAGGACGAGCCTGTGGCTCTGAAAGGCAGGTCGCTGGGGAAATAAAGTGTCTAAGGCTGGATGTGCAAATTGACCCGGATTGCTTCAGTTTCCCATTCACGTCTGCACTTTGTAAATATTTGCCTGCATCCTGCTGCTCACACCTGTCTACTGTCCCCTCAACTTTATGGAAGGCAGCAGGCAGCCTCCCCACCTGGCGTTGCTGAGCAAAAGAAACACTCTTCCTCAGGAAGCCACAGGTGTCTCTGACAGCGCCTAAAACTAATGGCCTGTGGCTGGCTGCTGTGACTAATTCCCTGATTATTGACTTTATGATTTTACACTTAAAACTTCTTTATAATAACACAGAGAAATGTTTAATGGGCTCTATCCAGAGCCATAAAAATTACTTATTGAACAAGTGTTTTAAAACTATTAATCTATTGTTTTCCATTAATAATGGCTTTCCAAAGAACAGGCGACAGCTTAATGTATCTTCCACGTTTTCTCCTGGAAAAGTGGCCTTTTAATACACAAATACCGCTCCCTTTGCAGAGGCATCCCTGGCTAACTGACCATCCCAGGGCCAATTCAGGATGCAGGCCACAGCAGTCCCAGAGAGCACTTTAGAATTTCCAGACTAAGCCAGGAGTGGTGGCTTACACCAGTCATCCCAACACCGGGAAGACTGAAGCAGGAGAACTGTCGTGATTCTGAGGCCAGCCAGGACTGCAGAGCGTTCCAGGGCAGCCTGGGCCACAACGTGTGACCTGACTTTAAAAAATCAAGAAGGGGGAAGAAAAATCTGAGATGGGAAAGCTTCCCTCCTCAATTTCTTCATTTTTGTACAAAAGAAGAGAAAAACTTGAGTATCTTACTAGCAGCCTCTGTGGCCAAAGTTACAAGAGGGGAGCTACGGGCATGTTCTCTCTATTCTGGTTCCTTCTAGAAGTTTCTAGAAGGTCTTCCCACTTTGTAATGGGTAAGCTCATGGCTCAAAGTTTTCTGAAAGGGATAATTTGCCCTTCATTTGGCTGTTTTAGGCATGAGATTTCCCACCAAGCATGAGATGGTGGTTCCAGTTGGTAAGACTCGTGAGCCAGGGACTAGAGGGATAACTCAGTGACTAAAAGCCCTGGCTGCTCTTCAGAGGACCTGGGTTGGTTCCCAGTAGTCACATGATACCTCACAAACGTTTGTAATCCCAGTTCCGGGAGATCCCATCCTGTTCAGCAACCCCACTAACAATGCATGTACATGATACACAAATTTATATGAAGGTAAAACACCCATACACATGCCATAAAGCTTTAAAAAGAAAAAAAAAATGATTGTGTACCAGCAAGATGGCTCAGTGAATAAAAGGCACTTGCCACCAAGCCTAATGACCTGAGTTCAATATCTGGTACCCACATAGTTAAGTAGAAAACCAAATCCTACTAGAGTCAGCCTCTGACCTCCACGTGCAGGCTGTGGCATATTTTTGTAAACACTACATTTTAGTGTGCATGCAAACATGTGCACACACACAACTAATAAACAGAATTTTTAAAGAATACGTGTTTTAACTGTCCCATTAGTTTCCCAGAGTGATTTAAGTTTAGAGGCATACTAGCACTTGATAGGCACTTCAATCAAGGTTTGGGTCCATTTGTCCACTGAGCAAATATCTATCAGGAGTCTCCTAAACAGGAGACAAAGTCCTTAATCCTGGAGGCACAGCAGCTATCAGCATGGAGCACATGGGCTGTGCCTGCGCCCAGCCACCTGCTGGTGGCAGTGACGACAAGCATGTGAACAAGGGTAGAAGGTCACTTTAAGTAGGTATGAGAACTGAGAGGAAATGGGATGAGCATGTAAGCAGGTGGAGGCTGCCTTGAAGAAGGTCAGGGCAGCCCTGGGAAGGACGGAGCATGAAACCCAGAGAAAAGCCTTTCAGGGAACTGCAGCATTCATGCCCTTGTGTGAGGAGTGTATTGGCACTCTTAGCAAAGGCTCCAGGCAGTCAACGACTGAGTATTGAAAAACCCGGGGGCTAAGACGATAGCTTACCTGGCAGGCGCAAGACCCTGGACAGCCACTGCCTCAAACCCTGCACGTGGCTCCTGGGGATCTGCAGGGTCATGTAGTCTGAGAAACACTCGACTTTCCCTGTAGAATAAGAAGTTAATTCTGATGAGGCGGAGAGGACCCGGGGGAGAGAAGGAGAGGAGGAAGGATGGACAGGCTTTCTTCCAACCCTGCTGCAGGGACCAGCTAGGAGAGGGATCACCTCTGCTTCTAGCCGGTGTCTTATGGAGAGACAGGGAACAATGTGGTTGACTAGTGAGTGTAGACACCAGATCAGAAGAACATCCAGGTCTAAGCTCCTATCGTGTGTGTGTGTGTGTGTGTGTGTGTGTGTGTGTGTGTGTGTCTGTGTGTGTCTGTGTGTGTCTGTGTGTGTGTGTGTGTCTGTGTCTGTGTGTCTGTGTGTCTGTGTGTCTGTGTGTATGTGTGTGTGCGCGCGCACCTATGTCTGTCTATCTGTCTGTACATTGTACATATGGCTGTTGCTCAGTCTGTTTCTTCTAGAGTTGATTGGATGATCGTGATAAAGCTATGGACAATGATGATGGAAGATAATGGTAAATGACCTATATTCTCTCCTAGAGTCTGATTTTAGTCTTTATCATTTTCCCCCAGAATGAACTATAACTGTTGGGAAAGCCTTTTCTGAGACCTAAGATTCCCTCTAGTGAACCAGGAAACCTGAAAGCCTGGGGGCTGATGATATATGGCTTAGTGGGCAAAAGCTCTTATTGAGTAAGCATGAGGAGCTGAGTTCAAGTCCCCAGTATCCATGCAAACATCCACGAGTGGCCATGTATGCACCCCCACCGCAGTACTGATGGGTACAGAGACAGGAGGACACCAAAGTTTGCTGCCCATAACTTAGCTCCAGCTTCAGTGAAAGGAACAGGGTGGAGAGTGAGACAGGACACCTCCTCTGGCCTCCAGTTATGTGAAGGGAGCAGATACCCAGACACATGCATCTATCATTCACATGGACACAAAATAAATTAATTTGTAAAAGGTGGGGGCCAGTGAGATGCCTCAGCAAGTAACAGTGCTTGTCACACAAACATGTTAATCTGTCAACCTCGATCAGACCCTCGGAATCCATTGCCTTCAGTTCATACTGGTATAACAAAAGACAGGGTCAAAAGCAACTTGAGAGAAAAGGGTTTTTTTAAACTCAGGGCAGGAGCCTAGAGGCAGGAACCAAAACAGGCCATGGAGGGATGCTGCTTGCTGGCTTGCTCAGCCTGCTTTCTTACAGAACACAGGACCACCTGCCCACAGGCGGCATTGCCCACACTAGACTCCTCCCCCAACATCAATCAAGAAAATTCAGGGCCAGCTACGGGCACACGCCTTTAATCCCAGTACTCAGGAGGCAGAGGCAGGTGGATCTCTGTGAGTTCCAGGCCTGCCAGGACTATATAATGAGACCCTATCTCAAAAACAAACAAATAAGGGCAAAAAAATAAAAAATAAAAATAAAAATAAAACCTACACCACTTTGTGGCTGGAAGAGCATTGGCTGTTCCAGCATCCACATGTTGGCTTACAACCATCTATAACTGAAGTCCCATAGGATACAATGCCTTCTTCTGCTGTGCAGATAAAGCATGCAGACAAAACACTCATATACATGATAAATAAAATATGTCTAAAAGGAAGGGGGGAAGGAAGGAGGGAGGGAGGGAGAGAGAAAATGCCTCAAGGATTGCCTATCGGCATTTTGATAGAGGTATTTTCTCAACTGAGGTTCTTCTCTGATAACTCTGGTTTATGTCAGGTTCACATACACACACACACACACACACACACACACACACACACACACACACACGAATAAAATTAGAAGTTATTTTTTTAAAATCAGCAGGGAGTGTGGGGGAGGACCACAGCATAGCGCTTGGCCCAGAATAAATGTTCAACAAGTATCTGTTCCTGAGTGGCTGACGGTGGAGACCCCAGGATTCTGCTGCCTGGCTGAAGTCTGGGCTCTTCTACTCATTGCTGGGGAGATTCAAGACAAGCCCCTCACTCCTCAGGGCTCTAATGTAAATGAGTTAGTGATCCCTGTGTGGTGGCAGATCTCTATGTGTTCAAAGCCAGCCTAGTCTATATGATGAGTTCCCAGCCAAGGCTATTATTTACTGAGACCCCAAATCAAAACAAAAAAACAACAAGCTCAAAATAAACAAGTTAGTGGACACCAAGACTCCATGCCAGACCTGGTACATGAGCCTGTGCTGGCTATTTCAGAACAAGAGCTTCCTCAATGACAGGACACCCTGACTCTGGCTCCAGGCATCCCTGGGAACTCAAACACTTGGCTAGTGCTTGGGGTCTGCCTTCCAGGCTGGTGTTCTGGCTATGAATGTTTTCTGGCTGCCAAGAAACCACAGCAGGCAGGTTATCAGTCTGAGAAGAGGGGACCCGCCCAAAGCCTTGTGTGAACCAGAAAAACATGATTGATTTACCTGTCAGATCTCCATGTGCCGGGCGAGGCCTGTCCTTGTTTGACCGAAAGGGGAGGATCCATGGGAACACAGCAGGCTGAATACAAGCCAGACAGATGGCCCTGCAAGGGAGAGACAAGGGTGTGGAGTGGGTGCCCAGCCCAGCAAGGCTGCCTAGTCTGATTTCATTCACAAGCAATTATATCTCATTTTTGTTTTCATTATTTTTTTGTTGGATTGTGTCTTAGGACAAGCTTTCACCACATAGCCTAGGCTGCCTTAACCTCACTATGTAGCCCAGGCTGGCCTCTAACTTGTAATCTTCCTGTTTTTGCTACCAAGTGTCCAGGTTACAGGTGTGCAATATCTCAATTACAGTTCATTCAGTCAATTATATTTATGTATATATGGATTTTATTATTTTTTATGTTTATTCTGCTAGGGGTCAGATCTAGGGCATCAGAATGCTAAGCAAATGCTGTACAGCTGAATTATATCCTAGCCCCAGAGACAGATTGTTTGCATGCCTACCGTAGGCAATAGCCAAGACAGGGACCAAGCAAAAAATAAATAAATAAATAAAAAATAAAAAAGAATAAAGGGATCTCCCATAGCAATCAAGGACTGAGGAAGGAACAGAGATAAGATTCAGAGAAACAGAGGGCTGGGAGGCTGAGGGAGGGCATTTCCTGGAAAGCCAACATAGAAAGATAATTTCCAAAAAGGCAACATTGTGATTCTCATACAAATTTTTAATGAGTCTATGTTAAGGATTTTATTAAGTCATTGCTAATGAGGAAACCCTGCAGATTTAAAGCCAGTACAAAAAAGAGAGAGGGGAAATAAAAGGAAAAAAAAAGTGAGAACCGACTTTTTTTTCTAGATCCAAGATGTTGGAATGAATTTGCAAACAGACTGGAAACCAGCTTGGTCCACAGGGGGAGGCAGAATTTCTGAATGAAACACCAGTCCCTCGACAAGAATCCTTTGCACACCCCAGGGTTGTCCACAGCTTAAAGCACCCCAAGGGACTGGGCAGGAAGCTCCTTCTTTGGTAGGTACCTGTCAGGCAAGCATGTGGACTTGAGTTTGGATTCTTAGTGTCCATGTAAAAAGCCAACTAGGTTGATGCACATTTGAGGCGGGGTCTTGTGGTTCCTAGGGGTTTCCTGGCCTGCTAGTCTGTGCTGATTCAGTAAGCAGTAAGAGAGCTTGTCTTAAAAAAAAAAAAAAAAAAAAAAAAAAGGCAATACAATAGAAATCCCTGAATGTGTGTATATTCACTGTAGGCACGTTATGGATAGCATAAACAGAAAAATGGGTAAAAGAAAATGATGTATTCAGAAACAATAGAATCTTCATTGTTTCTCAACCTAATGAATAAGAAAAGTGTGTCATTTGCAGGCATGGATAAATCAAATAAATCCGAGTCAAAAGACAAAAATAATAAATAAAATAGGTGGAGGTAGCATGGTGGTCTGATCTTTAATCTCAAAACTGGGAGTCAGAAGCAAGCAGAACTCTGTGAGTTTGAGGTCAGCCCGGTCTACAGACTGAGTTCCAGGACAGCCAGGGCTGTGCAGAAAGACCTTATTTCAAAAACAACAGCAACAAATAAATAAAATAAAATGGAGAACAATAAAAAAGGA
The DNA here is from genome assembly GCA_033318265.1 of Phyllotis vaccarum. NCBI lineage: Eukaryota > Metazoa > Chordata > Mammalia > Rodentia > Cricetidae > Phyllotis > Phyllotis vaccarum. The sequence continues at coordinate 60,241,867 of JARWLC010000003.1, read as the reverse complement.
GCCCTTCCACACACACAAATGCACACAGGCACCCTCATACACAGTCTTGCCATATATGCTTCACTCGATGGGTTACATGCACACAAACATATATACACACATGTAACACATGAATAATAAATAATAAAGCATCACAAGCTAAAGTAAGATTGGAATCAGAGAGAAAATGTCTCACTAAGCAAGCCATTTCCAACAGGCACAGCCAATAATAGTTAAAAATCTGAGGGTCTGTGAGGTGGCTTATTAGGGGAAGGCACTTGTCACCAAGCCTGAGAAGCAGAGTTGGATTCCCAGAACCCACATGGTGGAAGGAGAGAACCAACCCCACAAAACTGTCCTCTGACTCCACACGTGTGCAGCAGCACATAGGTATGTGAGCACGGACAAGATAAATGTTAAAACAGTCAGACAACTATTCCTACTTATTTCAAAGTTTCTACATCAGATAAAACATCACCAAAGTGGGCTGGAGAAACGAATGAATGGTTCAGCAGTTAAGAGCACTGGCTGCTCTTCCAGAAGTGCTGAGTTCAACTCCCAGCAACCACATGGTGGCTCCCAACCATCTATAGTGGGATGTGTTGCCCTCTTCTGGCATAAAGTCATACATGCAGAAAAAGCACTCATACATAAAATACAATATAAATCTAAAAAAATTAAAAATCACTAAGCTGTGGCATTTGAGCCAAGATAGAATAACAAAAATTTAAAGCTTTCATCCAGAAAGGTGCATTCCGGCCAGAGAGAGCAGCAGGTGAAAACCCACAAGCAAAGGGAATGAGCTGACTCATTCAAGGTCCTAAACAAGCAAGTTAGTGCAAAAGGACCAGACAGTAGGAATGTAGAGACAGTGGGCATACTCTAGAGCCAGGAGGACTGGGGGACTGCAGAAGTTCTGCAGAATCCAAGGTGGGAAAGGCAGAGGAACCCCTGTGTATGCTTCAGAGTTTCCCTGTGTAACAGCCCTGTCCTGGAACTCATTCTGTAGCCCAGGCTGGCCTTGAACTCACAAAGATCAGCCAGCCTCTGCCTCCTGAGTGCTGGGATCAAAGGAGTGTGGCACCACACCCATATGGTAGGTTTGTGAGAAGGTTAGACAGATAAATATACACATGTTGCTCTTGCAGAGGACCTGGGTTTGATTCCCAGCACACACATGGTAGCTCACAAACACTTGTAACTCCAGTTTTGGGGTACCTGACTCCCTCTTCTGTCCTCCATGGGCACTACACACATGTGATGCACTTATAGGCATGCAGCAAAGCACATAAAGCAAAATACATCCCAGGACTCAAGAGGCTGAGGCAGGAGGATTCCCATGAGTTCCAGAACAGACTGGGCTACAGACTAAGAACTTTTATTAGAACCAAAATCAATTCTCAGCCTTTTGACTAAGGTAAAACAAATGCATTCACACATGCATATAACCATACATACCTATACATAACACGTATATACAATGGCAAGCCAGGCCTGGCTCTATTAGCAAGTACTAGGAACAAGTACTAGTAGTACACAGCATAACTCCACCCTACAAAATAAAGAACAACAAATGACCTACAAGGTCAGGAGTATGCCTAGGGGTAGAGTACTTGCTTAGTGTTCAAATATCCCTGGTTTTAGTGGCCTTTTTTGACCTCCTATTGACTTGCACATATCTCTAGACACACACACATATACACATGGGATTTTTTTTAAAGATAAAAATACATGGGTATGATGGTGTGTGCCTTTGTTCCTGGCACTTGGGAGGCAGAGGCAGGTGGATCTCTGTAAGTTCTGTAGTGTTGGGAATAACTCTCAAGACTCTGTGCATAATAAGCACTGTACCAACCAGAAGCCCCATCTCCAGAGCAAGTTTCAGGCCAGCCAGGGATACATGCTGAGATCTCCTCAAAAAAATAAATAAAGCTTTTATATTATTATTTATTATGTATGTGGTGTTCTGCCTGCATGTTTTGCAGGCACACCAGAAGAGGGCATCAGATCTTTATTATAAATGCCTGTGAGCCACCATGTGGTTGCTGGGAATTGAACTCAGCACCTCTAACAAAACAGCTAGTACTTTTAACCTCTGAGTCATCTCTCCAGCCCCATAAATAAATAAATCTTTTTTTTAAGTGCAGTTTTGATGGACTATTTCAAGAGCCTGAATACTCCTGAAAGGCAACCCCCTTAAGTGGCATTGGGGAAATAGCCCTGGGGTGAATGACAGGACTTGGAAGAGCTGGCAGGAGCCAGGCCACTGAGAAAGCTCCAGCTTCCAGGTGCTGGGAGATGGGTTCAACCCACCACTTTCAGAAGCCAACACCATCTAAGGCTGATCCCACTGCAACCTGTGACCCAGCAATCTCATTCCAACAACAGCATCCCGGGCACAGTGCCCAAAAAGGCATGCACAAAGCTGTCCACAGAGCAAGGCTGTTCCCTCAGACTGGAAACCACCCAAATGCCCATCAGCTCTGGAATGAACGCACTGGGATCTGTTCACCCTATGAGATGCCGGAGCACAAGAAAAGGCAGCATCAATGCAGTTCTGCTGAGTGAAAGAAGTCAGACATTCGTAAGCGTCTCTTTTGAGATTGTATTTATACAAAGGGCAAAAATAGACATAGTCACTGCATTGGGGAAAACTGGAAGTCACTGAGGGGGGTGACTATTCAAATGGGTGTTAGAATAAGGAGTGTAAGGGAGAAGCTGAAAAGGATCCTGAATGGGCCCACCAAGTTCCTATGTTTCTTCAGCAAAACACTGGATTTTTTTCTCTAGATTGTACCTCTTTCACTATCCGTGAGTTATCACTGGAAGCTACAGAACTCTGAGCACTGTGAAAATTGTTCTTATCCAGAAAAATGTAAGACAGGGGTTGGGGCTATAGATCAATTGGTAGAGATTTTATCTGACATGTATGGAAGCCTGGAATCAATCTCCAGCACTCCAGAACACAGGGTTTGCTTATCAATGTCCATAATCCCAGCTCTTGGAAGGTGGAAGGAAGGAGGATCAGAATTGAGGCCAACCTGGGCTACATGAGAAAATGTCTTAAAAAAAAAAAAAAAGAGTAAATCATATTCAGGTAGAGTGCAGTTGGTTATGGCTACAGTCTAGTTTTGCATCCATTAAGGGAAGCCATCTCCGCATTCTGGACTGCCTGTGTATGTATCTGCTCTGGGGACCTTCTTTTGAACTGAAGACAACATTTAATAAAAATGTGCTCATATTTCAATTTAGTTTTTCGGTGCTGGGTAATAGATCATGCACATGTGAGAATAACACAGCACCACTTTACATTCTCTGCCGGAGATTTTTTATTCAAGTAGAAGGCTTCAGATGTAGCTCATTGGTACAGTGTGTGGCTGCACGAGATGTACAAACTCCTAAGTTTGATCCCCAGTGGAAAGTGTATGCAAATTCCTATTTGTATATTGTGGATATATACATATATGTGTGTGTGCATATGCAAATGTTTAAAGCTTTATGTTAAGTCATTGATCCAAGTGCGCCTTCATATACCTCTAATCCCAGCACTTTAGAGGATATGGCAAGAGGAATGTGAGCTTTATACCAGTCAGGGCTACATGGAGAAATTTTGTCTCAAAAACAAAGAGACTGGAGAGGTGCCTAAGTAGGTAAGACCCTTGCTGTTCTTGCAGAGGACCAGGGTTCGGTTCCCAGCCACCCACGTGGCAGCAATTGCAGGAAATCTGTTGGCCTGTGAGCTCCGTCCATTTGGTGTCCTTACAGACGTGTGGGCAAAACATTCATATACAAGAAAAACAAATAAGTAGATATTCAGGACCAAAACCTAGGACACTAGATTCCCATCAAAGGTTACGGTCACTGAGTCCTCTAGCTCTTGAATGTCAAATGAGCTGAGAAGGCTAGGTTGCCAATCAGATCAATTGCCAAGGCCCTCAGTCTTTCAGAATAGGTTAGCAAAGAATGTCTAGACTAGGGCGGCAACACTTTAAAATATAGTTCCCCATGTTGCGGTAACCCCCCAACCATAAAATTATTTTTGGTGCTATTTCATACCTGTAATTTTACTGCTTACTTTATGAATTGTAATGTAAATATCTGTGTTTTCTGATGGTCTTAGGTGACCCCTGATTATTTGACCCAAAGGGATCACAGCTTAGAGGTTGAGTACTTTTGGTCTAGACCATTTCCCTAGACTGTAATCTGAGCGGGGCTTGCAGCCTGCCAGTCAACTGCCTACTCTCCACCTACTCACCGAATTCAAAACCCAGAGTAAAGCCAAGTGTGGCGGCACAGCCCTGCAATCCCAGCATTCTGGAAACCGAAGCCAGAACCTCTGGAGCTTGAGGCCAAGCCTGAGCTATACACCAAGACCCTATCTCAAACCAAAAGCGAGCCAGAGAGGAACCCTCTCTCCAGAGACAATGGGTGTCATCATTTCTGCTCCAGGTCCTGCTGCCTCTGCTAGAGACTCCTTCTGGTTCCCAGCAGGGGGCAGCACTATCGCCATTTGAGTAGTTTTCAAAGCAGATGCTTATGCTGTGGTGTAGCCAAAGTTCTGCTGCTATAGGCCAAGAGACCTAGGAAAAGAGAAACAAGGGGCTGTGGCTGATGTTTGGGGCCACAGTGTTGTCTTACAGGAAAGTACATTACATCAGCCTTGCTGGAGCGGAGGCCGCCTACACTCCTGCAATCTCCTCCTCCGGCTCCCACTAGAAGCAAGATTCCTGTTTGGCTTTTACAGCTCCTGAGCTGTCCCTTCCCACCTAGGGATAGATAGACATAACCCTTCATGTCCCAAAGATGAGCCCCACACTGAGCAGCTGTGAGAAGAGGGTGGTTCATCCTCCAATTTGCCGACCCCACCCAGCTTCTCTCCATCGCCCTCATTGTCCGCAGATCTACAAATGTCACAAAACACACAAAGGCCTACAGTCAAGGAGCCCAGGGCTGCCTGCCAGCTACTGTTGACCTTCAAGCTGGTGGCAGAGACCTCCCTCCTGCTCTGAGTAGGTTCATTCTCTTCTTCGGTAGTGCTGGAGAGTGAGGCCTGGGCTTGTGCATGCTCGGCAAGTGCTCCCCAAGACAAGGGATGATGTGGAGCTTAGGGAAGGTTTCAGTGAAGAGCCAGACCTCCCTTGAGAAGACTGGCTTCTGTGATGCCTCTTTTTCATTCCTGTCTTCAGCCTGACCAAGCCTTACCCACCCTCCTCTTCCTCTCTGCACGTGAAGCTTTTGGATTCTGAAAGAAAATGTTTGATTTCTGCTCCATAAAGGAAGCCCGGGTGAGGTTCCCCTAGTCTCTCAGTTCCCACAAGGACCAGAAAAGACCCTCTTTGGAGGCCTGGGTAAGGCCACTCACCAGACAACTGCCTCGGACCTCCACATCCTCGGCCTGGTGACGCCCGTCTCCTCTCAGAGCTTGTCTAGGGACACTTCCAGCTCATAAGTAAAAGACCAGCCCATTCCCTTCCCTTGGTTGCCAAGAGTCACTCAGGTACCAGCCAGGTGCCAGAATGCACAGATAGGTGCCAACACCTCCCAACTGCCTTGTGTCCCCTAGGGTAGTAACATTAATTACTTTATATCTGAGACTTCAAAATAATGGGGTGCTGTTCTTTGCTGCTGTGGAAAACATCAAAAGCAATTAAGAAGAAAAATAACTTATTCCATCTTACACCTGAACATAGAGCAGGAATATGAAGGAACCAGGAAGCAGGAACAGAAACAGGGACTACGGAGCATTGCTGCATACTGCTTCGATCTCCATGACTTGCTTAGCTTGCTTTCCTACACAACCAAGGACACCAGTCCAGGGGTGTCACCACCCACCGTGGGCTGGGCCCTCCCACATTGATCATCAATCAATCAATCAAAAAAAAATGCCCCCACAGACACAGTCACAAGCCGATCTGATGGAGGCAGTTTCTCAGTTGAGCTTCCTTCCGAGACAGCTCTAGTGTGTGTCAAGTAGACAAACACCAGCTAACATATACGCTGAAGGGTGTAGCTGAACAGCAGCTGAACGCAAGCCTCCAGTTGCAAGGAAAAGAACAGAAGAGTGAGAAAGAGAAGGGAGAGAAACGAGGAGGGGAGGAGGGGAGGAGGAAAGGGGGGGATCATAAAGACCTACGTTTGGAGATAGTGTCCTTTTTGGTGGTGGTGGGTTTTGGTTTTGTTTTTTGAGACAGGGTTTCTCTGAGTATCCCTGGCTGTCCTGGAACTCACTACGTAGACAAAGGCTGGCCTCAAACTCAGAGATCCACCTGCCTTTGCCTCCCAAGTGCTGGGACTAAAGGTGTGCGCCACCACTACCTAGCCAAGAGTGTTTAATGGGCTGGGGAGATGGCTCAGTGGTTAAGAGCACTGACTCCTCCAGAGGACCTGGGTTCAGTCCCTAGCACTTACAAGATAGCTCACAACTGTTTGTAACTCCAGTTTCGAGGACTCCTAAGACCTAAAAAAAAAAAAAAAAAGATTTAAAAAAAAATCTGGACTTTTAAAAATTCATAAAGGGGGCTAGAGAGATGGTTCAGAGGTTAAGAGCACTTGGCTGCTCTTCCAGAGGTCCTGAGTTCAATTCCTAGCAACCACATGGTGGCTCACAGCCACCTGTAATGAGATCTGATGTCTCTCTGGCCAGCAGACAGAACACTGTATATAGAATTTTAAAAATTATTTTTAAAAATCATAAAAGTTTATTTAATCTTAATCATGTGTGTGTGTATGTCTGTGTGTGGGTGTATACAGGAGAATGTGAGTGCCCATGGAGGTCAGAGACACCCCATCCTCTGGGACTGGAGTCACAGGCTGTTGTGATCTGTCTGACGTGGGTGCTGGGAATGAAACACAGGTCTTTAGAAGAGGACACACATTCTTTCTTGGTTTCTTTTCTTTCTTTTTTTTTTTTATGAAATGGGGTTCCTCTGTGTAACTGTCCTGGCTGTCCTGGAGCTCATTCTGTAGACCAGGCTGGCCTCAAACTCACAAAGATCCATCTGCCTCTGCCTCCCAAGTGCTGAGATTAAAGGTGTGCACTACCACTGCCCATTAAGGAGTATACATTCTTTTATTTATTTTTTAAGATTTATTTATTTATTACCTATACAATATCCTGCCTCTATGTATGCCTGCAGGCCAGAAGAGGGCGCCAGATCTCATTATAGATGATTCTGAGCTACCATGTGGTTGCTGGGAACTGAACTCAGGACCCCTGGAAGGGCAGCCAGTGCTCCAACCTCCCAGCCTCGTCTCTCCAGCTTGGAGCATATATTCTTAATGCTGTACTAACTCCAGTCCTAAAACCTTCATTTTTTTCAGCTAGGAGGTGGTGGCATATGCCTTTAAACCTAGACTTGGGAGGTAGAGGCATCTGCCTCTGAGGTATCCCAATTCAGAGGATCCAGGGAGTTCCAGGAGAGTCAGGGCTATACAGAGAAACCCTGTCCCTGTCAATGTCTCTCTCTCTCTCTCTCTCTCTCTCTCTCTCTCTCTCTCTCTCGTGTGTGTGTGTGTGTGTGTGTGTGTGTGTGTGTGTGTGTGTGTGTGTGTGTACGTATTGTTGTTGTAACACTGAGCCACCCAGCCTAATAAAGCACTATTAAGTCAAGGCTGGAGCCTAGCAGCACATGCCTATAATCCTAGCACTCAGGAGGAAGATTGGGAATTGGAGATCACCCCAGGCTGAAGGAATGGCTCAGTGGTTAAGAGCACTGCCTGCTGAGTTCAATTCCCAACATCCATACGGCAAATCACAACTATCTATAATTCCCATTCCAAGGGATCTGAAGAACACATACATGCAAGCAAAACATATATGCAAAAAATAAACATTAAAAATTAAGAAAAAAATTATCCTAAGCTACCCAATGTGTTTAAGGCTAGCCTGGGCCATATGAGACCTAGTCTCAAAAAGAAAAAAAAAATTAAAACGGATGCAGTGGTATGTGTCTTTAATCCCAGCCCTAAGGAAGCAGAAGCATGCGGATCTCTGAGTTTGAGACTAGCCTGGTCTACAAAGCAAGTTCCAGGACAGCAGGGCTATACAGAGAAACCCTTTTATTGAAAAACAAGAGGAGGAGGAGACGAGAGGTGGCTCAGCAGCTAGGATCAGTTATTTCTGAAGCATGAGGGCCAGTGGTTAGACTCCAACACCCTTTCCTCCCCCCTCAGCAAGTGATGTTGAACTTAGAGTCTCATGTATGCTAAGCAAGTGGCTGAGCTGGACCCCTGCCCCTCTGTCTGCGTGTTGAGAAGAGTCTCGTTAATTTGCCCAAGTGGCCTTGAACTTACTCTGAAGCCCTATTGGCCTTCAGCTTTCAGCTTTCAGTCTTAGCCTCCTTTGTGGCTGGGGGCCTGCACCTCTGGGCCTGGCTCGATTTATCATTTTTTAATTGTTTTTAATTAGACTAGAAGGAAATTTTGCCAGCTAGCTCAGAATTTGGGGATTTGGAGAAAACTTTTTTTTTTTTTTTAAAATCTAGAACTCTGTTCACTTACATTTTTAAAAGATACACACACACACAAACACACACAGTTTGTGGAAGACAGAGGACAGCTTACAGGTGTGTCCTAGGGATCTAAAGAGTCATCAGGGCTGGTGGCATACACTTTTATACTCTGAGCCATTTTACTGGCTGGGTCTTTCCTCCATTTTGTTGTGGATTTTTTTCAAAGCACACAGAAAACTTCACAGAGTCCAAGGAAAGCTCTGGCCCCATCTTCTAGAATCCCCTCCCTTTGCTGGAGGTTAGCTCCCTTCGGTTAGACCATTTCCTGGACTCAATTCTTTATTGACAAGTTCCTCTTTAATCCCACAGTGTCCTAGAGCCACCCATGGCCCTATTCACACACAGGGAGGAGGTCCTCATTGCACCAAACAGAAGTGTCAAGAGTGGGACACACAGCTGGCTAAACCTTCACAGGAACCCTTGAAGCACCCACTTCAGACAACCCTACATAGGAATGCCAAGGCCAGGTCAAACATCCTTGGTACACAACACATCCACCATAAGAGAAACCGCAAGGACCATTGAGACTCCTGGTTAAACCTTCAAACGGGAAGAAGGGGCTGGCAAGCTCAGTGTGTAAAGACACCGGCCACCAGAGCTGACTACTTGAGCTCAATGCCTGGTACCTAGATGGAGGAAGGATAAATCAATTCTTACAAGATGCCCTCTGACCTCTGTACAAGTACTATGGTACATGCCCTTCCTGTATACACATACCCAGACAAGTAAATAAATAAATGGAATTTTTCAATTTTAAATAAAATAGAGACAGAACTAGAAAGTAAATTCTCTTCCCTTTGGACAACATAAACCTCATTTTACACACACATACACATATTCACATATGCATACATACACACACAGACACACACACATACATGTACACACATACACACAGACACACACAAACACACACACACATACATACACACACATACCCACACAGACACACAGGCACACACACAGACACAGAGAAACATACATACACATAAACACACACACACAGGCATGTGCACAAGCACACACAAACACACACACTTCTGGAATATTTTTAGAGAAGGCAGTATCACTGGGGTTTTCATCAATGAGGTTAAATTTCATTTTCCCTTTGGGAAAAGTCACATTTTTTAAATTGTTTTTCCTCAACTACAATTGAGAACTGACCAAGTCCCACCCCTCACATGAGTTTCACCGTAGCTTTACTTATGAACTGCCTTCTTTCTAGCAAATGAGAAACTGCATCCATCTTTGTGAGGGCTCTGCTCCCCACAAAACTGGTTTTCTCAGAGCACAATGACCAACCCACCCACAGGTCTCCTTTGACACTGAGGTCAAAGGTTAATAAGAAAAATATTAACTCTACTTGCCGTGATTCCCAAGTTCACCCATCTCTGCAAAAACCAACACCATTACCACCAAGCTTGCCAAATGCCCACCTGGTTAGCTACAAAATATACAAAGCACCTCAAAGCCTGGGAACCAGGAAATGGACATCTGGACTTTGAGATATGAAATGTGATATTTTTCACACTATTGTCAATATTCGGGATTAAACTAGTGACCTTGTGCATGCCTGGCAAGCACTCCACCAACTCCAGCCTCCCAAGCTAGTTATTTTGGGGGGGGGGGGATTGCCATTTATCCAGAATTTTCTCTGAGTTAGACAGGATTCTGAGATACTGACACAGCAGTTCTCATCTGGGGTCCACTCTCAAAGGCACCTATCCTGTATAAATTCAGGAGTTCTTGATCTTGAATGGGGAAAAATACATTTTTACCTTCATTAACATCTAACTGAAAATTAGCATTTATTCCATTATAAACATAGAGAATGAGCCACAATATTATTTTGCTCCTAAGAGAAAGCCCAGGTATTTTCTTTCATTTTTTTTTCATTTATTTATTTTATGTGTGTGTGCCTGAGTGGACATGCCACTGCACTCATGTGATGTCAGAGAACTTGTGGATTGGGTTCTTTCCTACCATATAGGTCTCTGGGATTGAAACTTAAGCTTCCAGACTTGGACACAGGCACCCTTACCTACTAAGCCGTTTTACTGGCCCTAATGCCTGTGGTTTTATGACCCATGGCAACTGTCATAGAAACCTCAGACAGCTTTTACAGTCATCACTAGTTTGTGCTTGCTTTGGGTGTTATTGGGGATTGAACCTGCGGTTACTACACTGGAGGCAAAGTGCACTGCCACTGAGCTAGGTTTTTTGGTTTTTGGTTTTGTTTTTTTTTTTTTTGTTTGTTTGTTTGTTTTTTGTTTTTTTTTTTGTTTGTTTGTTTTTTTAAATCATTACTCTGGAGATAAAACAGTAAACAACTACCTATGGCCGTCAATCCATCACCAAGATGTACAGCAGTACTTTTCACTTTAGGACCACCAGTTCACCATTATGACGAGACTCATCAATTATGAAAGCTCAGCCTTAGCATAGGTTTGTTCTCCACATGATTTTATAACTTAAATTAACCCATTTATAATCGTCTACATTCTGCCATGTGGCATTACCTCATCTCTGTACTGCCCATCCTGCTTCCTCCAGGTCTGGCTGGTGACTCCTATGTTTTTTTTTTTTTTCTCCCAGAGTTCTCTCTCAGGAAGTCCTGCCTATACTCTCCTACCTAGCTATTGGCCAGTTAACTTCTTATTACACCAATCACAGCAACACATCTTCACACTGTGTACAAATATCCCACAACAAAGAAATGCCGTTATTATAGCATCGTGGGTTTGTTTAACACTTTAATAAGTGGGTCTTGTTAACATTGGGGTATTTGAGGCAGGGGACATTTATTTAATTATTTCATTGTAAGAGATGAAATCCACACAATGAGGACAGTGAGACAGCTGGTGCTCCTCTCTCAGGCTCCCCGAGAGCTGAGGTCACAGACATATAGTCAGTCATCTCACATTTTATAGGGAGGGGGTGGTTTCAAGACAGGGTTTCTCTGTGTAGCCCTGGCTGCCCTGGAACTCACTCTGTAGACCAGGCTAGCCTCAAACTTGGAGATACACCTGCCTCTGCCTCCTGAATGCGGGATTAAAGGGGTGCACCACCACACTCAGCTCCTTCCCCCCTTTCTCTCTCTCTCTCTCTCTCTCTCTCTCTCTCTCTCTCTCTCTCTCTCTCTCTCTCTCTCTGTGTGTGTGTGTGTGTGTGTGTGTGTGTGTGTGTAGGTCAAAGGATAATTTCAAAGGTCAATTCTCACTTTCGTCTTTTTGAAGCAGAGTACCATGAGCCTTTCACTTCACTATAGGAGTGTGGGGTTATGGAGATGTGTCGCCATACCCAGCTTTTTTAAATGTGGGTTCAGGGATCAAGCTGATTGTCAAACTTGCATAGCAAATGCTCTTCCACCCGAGTTGTCTCTCAGTCCCCATCCAAGTCTATTACAACCTTTTTTTCACCTTGTTTAGAAAATATACTGGTTTGATTTCAAGAAGCAAATTAACAGTGAAGAGGCCAGATTCTAGAAATACTGCAACTCAGGAGATATCATAGAAATGCAAATCAAAGTGACATTATGAGAGAGCATTTTACATTCATCAGAATGGCAAAAATTAGGGAGGCGGAAACGAGTGAGGAGGAGCGCTGGGGAAGCTGTGCAGAGGTGGGCGGACGGGAAGGCAGCAGCCCTGAAGCTCTCAGGTGCCTCAGAGGGCCAGGCACGGCAGCCTCACAGCCTGTGCTTTCGGCTGGCTTCTTCCCTGGACCATGGGAGTGGCATTAACCTGCTTCACAGAGGTAGAATCAAGCAACTCTTGACATCAACCGCTAAGATGGTACCGGCGCCAAAGAAGGGCTCTGGGAACACAGCCTTGTAGCTAGGAGCTCAGAGAGTCAGGACTTTTGTTCCTTTGGGATATCTTTGATCTTTAGGGATGAGCTGAGAACGCATGTGAAACAGAATGCTGAGAACATTTAGTGATGGGCTACAGGTTGGTGAACTTTGTCCTAAAGAACACACCGAAGACTTCTGGCTTTGCAGTTGATACTATGAATGTTACATGTTACAACCTCAGGAGCTAGACGGAAGAGTGAGCATAGCTGTGTTCTAAAGGAACTGTCTGTGGGGTTGGAGAGACAGCCCACTGGTTAAGAGCATATTGTTGCAGAGTTTGCTTAACTATGCAAAGATGTATTCCTTTGTTCATGTTGTAGAATATTTGTCTAACTGTATAAAGATGTGTTACATTTGTTTAATTATGTAAAGATGTGTTGCTGTTTTACCTTGCCTGCCTAAGACACCTGGTTGGTCTAATAAAAAGCTGAACGACCAATAGTGAAGGAGGAGGGATAGGTGGGACCGGGCAGGAGGGATAAGGAGGAGGGATTTAGGCTCAGGAGAAAGGAAAGAAGAAAAAGAGATGCCAGAGGCCAGCAGGACAGACATGAGGAAGCAGGAAATTAGGACATATAGAATTAAAGGATGGTAAAAATCCTTGAGGCAAACATAAATGAGTAGAAACAGTAAAATAAGTTCAAAGAGCTAGTGGGGCAAGCCTAAGCTAAGGATGAGCATTCATAATTAATAATAAGTCTTGGTGTGTTAATATTTGAGAGCAGGTTTGTGGAGCAAAGGAAATTCCGACTAAAGCACCCATATCAGGCAGAACACAACCGCATGTAATGAGTCCCTCTGGTCTCTGTGAATATCTATACTCTAGTGCATATACCCACATGCAGACATACACATAATTTGAAAGCTTTCTTTGTGGTGCTGAGAATCAAACCCAGGGGCCTCAGACATGCTGTACCCCTTAGCTGCATCTCAGTCCCCAATTTCTAACCTGACACATAATAATTGCATATGTTTATAAGGCACAGTATGACAATTTGACACATGTATATACAATATACAATCATCAATCAGGTATCTAGCATTTCTATGTCTTAAACATTTGCCATTTCCCTATGTTAGGAAGGTTTGAACTCCTTTTCAAAATATGCACTAGGACTGGCCCATGGTGGCACACACCTTTGAACCTTGCACTGGGGATTGGTGGGGGACAGAGGCAGATGAACTGTGAATTCAAGGCCAGCCTGGTCTACGGAGGAAGATCCAGGACAGCCAAGACTACACAGAGAAACCCTCTCACGGAAAACCAAAAAATAAAAATAAAATATGCACCATTGCACAATTTCTACTTAGTATTATAATAAAAACCCAAGCTGGAATATCAGAGAGAGGAAACACGCCAAAGCCAACTCTTACTCAGCCAGCTTCTCAGGCCAAACAGGTCCTGTCTTCATGGGCCCTCAGCCTGACTGGTTGTTCAGACAGAATGTTGAACTTCTGCCTTCTCCTGCCATATGTTTCTTTCCCTGCCCAGCCGTTTTACTTCCTGGTTCAACTCTCCTAGAGATAGGAATAAAGGTGTGAGCTACCACTGTTGGTTTTGCTCATGAGATCAGACACACACTATCAGATGCCACACTAGAGTTTATTCAGGGGAGTTGCCAAGTGGGTACAAGAGAGAGAAGCAGAAGAGAAAGAGGCCATCTTTCACGTGGTATCTCCTTTTAAGAGAACAGGTGGGCACAGATTTATGTAGCCACGCCTAGGGGCATGCCCTCCATATGAGCCATGTTCTGCCAAAAACCCAACCATGTTGGGTTTACCATGTGGCTGCTACAAGCCAGGAATCTTTAGAACAACTGCCTGGCTGTAAGGCCTTGAACTCACTGATGTATCTCTGTCTCTTGAGTGATGGGATTAAAAATGTGAATCACATTCCCTGACCTTCATGGCTTGCTTCGTTGTGGGTGATTCTGTTCTCTGGTTTTCTAACTTTATTAAATATACAATATGTCATCACAGTGCACTGGGGCTGGCCAGTGGCAGTGTACGCCTTTGGTACCTGTACTCATGAGGCAGAGGTAGGAGGATCTCCTTGTGAGATATCTGTACACTGTGTGAAGATGTTTTGCTGTGAGTGGTGTAATAAAAAGCTAAACAGCCAATAGCTAGGCAGGAGGTATAGGCGGGTCTTGCAAGCAGAGAGAGAACTCTGAGAAGAAGGGTAGAGACAGCAAAGGGGTGTGGAACAGGCCAGACACACAGGGCAGAGGAAAGGTAACTGAAATTCATTACAGATTAGTAAAAACAACTTAACTAAGTTATAAGAGCTAGTTGGAAAAAAGCTTAAGCAAAGGTCAACCTTTCATAATTAATAATAAGTCTCCATGTTGGTATTTGGGGCTTGTAGTCCCAACGAGAAAGTACAGCTACAGATCACTGTAAGTTTAAGGCCAGCCTGGTCTACAGGACTAGTTCCAGAATAGCCAAGGCTATACAAAGCACCCTGTCTCAACCTGTGTGTGTGTGTGTGTGTGTGTGTGTGTGTGTGTGTGTGTGTGTGTGTTAGAGCCAGGCATGGCAGCCCATACCTGTACTCCCAGAACTTGGGAGGTGGAGGTAGGGGGTTATCTACATAGGAAGCCATCCTACCTCTAAAACAATAAGAATAACAAATGGATTTGAAAATATTTAAATCAAGCATGGTGATACACACTTGTGATTCCAGCCTACAGAGACTATGGCAGGAAGGTTGCCATGTGTTTGCTATCCGAGCTACCTACATAGTTAGTGCAAGACCAGCCTTGGCTAAGCAGCAAGGTTTTGTCTCCAAAAAAAGCAAAGGAAAAAATATTTATTAATAGAAGACTGAAGAAATGGCTCAGTTAAGAGAATTTACTGTGCAATGCGGGGAAACAATACGGAACCTGGCATCCACATAGTGGACAAGGCATTTCAGAGAATTCCTGTAACCTCAGCTCTAGGAGGGGCAGAAATCGAAACTATGTCTTTCTGGCTCCTAGTGCAGAAAACCTAAGCCCCAGATCCAGGAGAGAACGGGTAGAGAGTGACGGTAGAGAATGTGCAATGTAATCTTCTGGCTTGCATGTGCACATATATGCACCCCCCATGCACATATACTCACACTTAGACACACACACACACACACAAATAAGTAAATAAATCTGTTTTTTAAAAGTAGAAGAAAAATCATGCATTAAATATGTACATAAATTTTCCTTGTCATCATTCCCTAAATAACTCAATATGACAACTATTTACATAGCATTTACATTTTATTAGGTATTGTAAGGAATGCAGAGACCATTTAAAGTATACGGTGTCATTTGCATAGGTTATATGCAAATATATATCCTTTTATAAAAGGACTTTTAAAGAGGGGCATGGTACATATGCCCATAATGCCAGCTCCCAGAAGGCCGAGACAGGGGGATCACTGGAAGTTGAGGCCATCCTGATTAGATTCAAGGTTTTGTTATTGATTTTTTTCATGGATTACTTTTCTTGTGAATGATTTATATGTTATTTTTAAAAATTATTTCATTATATTTTGTTTGTTTGCTTGTTTTAGAGAAAGGGTTTCTCATCTACGGCCATACCATCCTGAGCATACCCAATCTCATCTGATCTCAGAAGTTAAGCAGAGTCACACCTGGTTAGTATTTGGAAGGGAGAAAGCCTTTCTCTTTGTAGCACTGGCTAACCTGGAACTCATTATATAGACCAGGCTAGCCTCAAACTCAGAGATCAGCTTGCCTTTCCCTCCCATGTGCTGAGATTAAAGGCATGTGCTGTTAGTTTCAAGTGTGAGATGTAGACACACACACTACCAGATGCTACACGAGAGTTTATTCAGGGGAGTTGCTGGGAGAGAAAGAGGAAGGGGGAAGGAGGGAGGGGTGGAGGGAGTGGGGAGTGGGGAGAGGGACAGAGAAAGAGAGAGAAAGAAAAAACTCTCCTTTTATGAGAGTGGGTGGGCATAGATTTACGTAGCCACACCTAGGGGCATGCCCTCCGTAGTCAGTGCTCTGCCTGCGCTATATTGGGTTTACCACGTGGGGGCTACATGCAAGGAATTCTTATTTCACCCTGTGATATATTGGGTTTACCATGTGGCTACTGTGTGGCATGAATCATTACATGTGCCACATATATATATTTTAGATTTATTTTATCCTTATTTATGTGTATTATTTAGATCTATGTGCATAAACCATATGGATGCAATACCCATGGGGGCCAGAGAAGGCATCAAACTACCCTGGAACTGGAGTTATGGATGCCTATGGAGTTACGGATGCCCAGCCTTATGTGGGTGCTGGGAACCAAACTCCTGGTTCTCTGGAAAAGCAGAAGGTGCTTTTCCTTTGAGTCATCTCTCTAGTCTCTACACAAAAAACTTTAAAACTTAAGACTTAGGCCAAACAAGGCATTTATGCCTTTATTCTGGCAGGTTCTAGGCAGGAAACTAAGAAGAAAGCATATCATGATAAAGTGAGACTTTTTTTAAAAAAAAAAATCTGGATACTATTTTACCTTTCAAAAATGCCTGATGGCCCCAGGCAGCAAGAATTATATGGTGAGATCCTGTCTCCAAAAAGAAAGAAAAAAAAAAATCCAGGTGGTGGCATACACCCTAATCCTAGTACTTAGGAGGCAGAGACAGGCAGATATCTGAGTTCAAGGCCAGCCTGGTCTGCAGAGTAAGCTCCAGGACAGCAAGGCTACACAGAGAAACCCTGTCTTGAAAATCCAAGAAAGGAGGAAGAGGAGGAGGAGGAAGAGGAGAGGATGATGTGGGAATGTCTTTCTATATGCTGTGAATATCAATCTTTAAATAAAGAAGCTGTTTTGATCCTTGGTGAACACCGTAGCCAGAGCATAGGTAAGAGAAGCAGGGTGGAGTCAGAGATGATTGAGCCAACTGCCCAAAGAAGAAACTTGTAGGGAACACCGGTGAGCCACAGGCCACGTGGCAGGACAGGTCAGTGCGCCTGAGCCATAAGCCAAACAGCATGAAGTTACTATAAGCATCTGAGTCATTTTGGGGGGCCTAGGCAGCATCGGGCAGCTAAGCAGTCTGGGACTGCAGGTCTGTGGGCCTGGGCCAAGAAACCTCATTTACAACAGAAGAAGAAATGTCATCAGTGGATCTGAAGCAGAATACCCCCCCAAAAGGCTTCATAAGTAAGCAAACAGAAACATACCTTGAAGTTAGCTTGAAGGCTTTTGGCTTTCAAAGGCATCTGTTACAGTTGATAGATTGTAAATTGACAACAGGGCAACACCTAGTGTTTCATCTGTTTTGTCTCTCCAGGTCATTCTGTTCCAGGGAGCAAGTTAGATCATGCTAGGCAGTTAGAAGTACAAGCACTAAATAAATCAATCAAAAGATAACAATAACTACCAATTGATCTTTTCTACCTTGTTCTACTTCACTGCCTCATCTTCCTGTGTAGCTGGGATTACAGCCTGTACCACTAAGCCCACCCCCTAGGTATGGTCACTGGAGTCATGTGGGAGAATTTCCTTGTTTGGGGGAGAGGAGAGTAATATGGATCTCTGACTTCCAAGTGGCCTGGGTCGGGGGAAGTGGCAGTGGCCACAAGCTGACTACACATGTTCATAAGCAGATAATTACAAAATATTAGCCAGTTACTGCAGGGGTCTCTGTAGCTTCAGAGCCAGCAGAGAGATGTCCTAGGGAAGCCAGAAGGCAGTTCAGTTCCACACAGCTCAGTAGGTGGTTGTTGTTTCAAACTTTGAGAGTCTGACCCCAAGCGATTTATTTTAGCTCGTGTAAGCACAGCACAATTTGGTGAAAACTTCTCTGGTGATAATTAACTCGGTCTCACGTGTACAACAAAGCAGACATTAATCTCTGAAGAACAAAATCAGCTAAATTAAGATCAGATGGGACCACATGGAAACTCTTTGTAAAGTACATGCAAAACCTTTCATAAGACAGGTTCTATAGTAAACAGGAAAAAAAAAAAAAAAAAAAAAAAGCTTATAAGCGTCTGGGGGAGGGTCTTGGTGTGGTCTCACAAATAGTGCCAAGATCACCAGACTAGAAAGCTTGACCATTCCCAGCCTTCTGGGTAGATAGCAGGTCTTGCATTTCTTCTCTTGTTTGCTAACATTCCAGATTCCTCTGGTGCTTATCTGTAAGCACCAGGACCTCTGAGCCCACTACAAGTTACAAGTAAGGTAGCCATGCTCCTATGATTGTATGATTACTTCAGTTGTTCTTTGTGTCTGAGTTTGGTTTGGTTTGGTTTGTTTTGGGTTTGGTTTTTCTGAGACAGTGTTTCTCTGTGTAGTCCTGGAAATCACTCTGTAGACCAGGCTGGCTCTTGAACTTAGAAATCTTGTCTCTTTTTTCCAAGTGCTGGATTAAAGGTGTATACCACCACCTCACAGCAACAAAAATAACTCTTAAACACACACACACACACACACACACACACACACACACACACACACCAAGACCTGCAGTGGTGGTGCACGCCTTTAATTTTAGCACTCAGAAGGCGAAGGCAGGTGGATCTCTATGAGTTTGAGGTCAGCCTGTGTCTACAACCCAGTTCCAAGACAGCCAGGAATGTTACACAGAAAAACCCTGTCTCAAAAGAAAAAAAGTTATTGTTTTTATATGTATATGTTTGAGTGGGTTTGTGTGAGTGCAGATGTACAGATGTTCAGGGAGACCTGAAAAGGGTCTCAGATCCCCTGGAGCTGGAGTTACATACAGGCAGCTGTGAAAGGCCAGAACCATTGCAAAGACCAGCAGATGATTTTTTTTTAAACAGTGGAGCCATCTCTCTAGCCCTCCTTTTTAGAGTTTTTGAAACAGGGTCTCACTATGTAGCATTGGCTGGCCTGAAAGTAGCTATATAGACCAGGCCGGTCTTAAACTCAGAGATCAACCTGCTTCTACCTATAGATATGGGACTAAAGGTGTGCATCACCAAACCAGGCTTTGGAATTTTCAAAATAAAAGTAATAATGTCTGATAAATCCAACTCCAGGATCTCTGCTATTTTCTGGTCTCCTTGGACACCCAACCATACAGAGAGATACATATACAAATATAAATAAAATATTAAAAATTAAGTCATAAAATTTGAGCCAGACATGGTGGCTCACGCCTTTAATCCCAGCACTCAGAGAGGCAGAGGCAGGTGGATCTCTGTGAGTTTGAGATTAGCCTGGTCTACAGAGTGTGTTCCAGGACAGTTAGAGCTGTTATACAGAGAAACTCTGTCTCAAAAAACCAAAAATAAATAATACCGGGTGGAGGATTCATCCCTATAATCCCAGGATTCAGTAGGTGGAGGCAAGATTGTCCAGGAATTCCAGTCCAGCCTGAACTATAATGGGGCCAGGTGCTAATCTCCATGTTCACAATGGCATCTCCTTACAGGATTGCTGTGAAGAGGAAATAAGTTCATTTATACATTTAAAGTAGGAAGGCTCAGCCTGGCATGACGGCATGTCTGTAAATCCAGCTCCCAGGAAGCAGAGGCAAGAGGATCTCAGCAAGTTCAAGGCCATGCTGTTCTGCAAAACTGTGTAAACCTGTCACTGTGTCAACTTTTTAAGCTTTGAATCTGATACATGTATGCGCCAGGAAATTTAAATCCTGCCTAAAGGAGCCACAGCGGGCAGCTTGGTGGTAGAGCTGGCCTTCTTCAGCCTTTACAAAGTTATTTAAACCAGGACACATCGTCAACTGAGCCGAAAGACGAACTTCCAAGTATTTTCCGTTGTAGGACTCAAATCTTAGGGCGACCACTTACACTTTTGGTGATTTCATGCAAGATGTTTAAGTGCTTTGTGCCTTAGTTTCCTCACCAAAAGAAGATAGTATCGAAAATACCTATTACATAAGACTGCTAGAGACCATCAACACTTAGGAGGCTGGGGACGGGGAGCCATGATGAGTTAAAGGACAGCCTGGGCTATCCAGTGACTTTGAGGCCCCGTCTCTAAAACAGTCCTTGGGGGTAAAGACTATCTTTAACTCTGAACACTTCATGGGACAAGCATAGCCCAAAGTCAAGGATAGAAGAACACTTGGCCTGCCATTCACAAGAATCTGTGCTTTGTTGTTGTTTTTGCCCTAGAACCAGAGGGGGCAAAATGATATCCGACATAACGTAATACTTAGGACGGCTACCATTTTGTAAAACAAAGTCAGTGTTTGCACGTTTGGAAATTACCGAGCAAAGGCAGAAGACCAATTAAGACCAGCATTTAGACCAGAAAGCCAGGGTTCCCAGGAAGAGCCCCCCCCCCCCGCCCCTTCCCAAACCCTGCGAACCTCTCGTGCCCCGCCCGCCTCTTGGCTCCGCCCCTTTCCTCATAGCCCCGCCCCACCCGTTCCAGTCCCGGCCTACGCCAGTCTCGCGCGCTTTCAATGAGCGCGAGCTCCTCTGCTAGGGCCGACGGTTGGCCGGACGAATCCACCTGCCACGTTACGTGGGGGGATCTAAAGCCTACGTATCCACATGTTTTTCAGTTCTCAGCTTCGCAGACAAAACCACTCTCCTTTATGTATCTTTCCATGACTTTGCGTATGCTCAAGCGTCTGACAGGATCTGAGCCGCTTCGAGGAGAGAGTGTCTGCGGCCCCACTAGGTGAGCTCCCCTCCCGACAGGAAGCAGATGGGAGAGGCCGAAGGTAGACGGGGGCGGGAGGCGGCCCTAGCGCCATTTTGTGGGCACGAAGCGGTAGCTCGGTTGGTGTTGGCTTCCCTGCTGCCTCGGTTTCCTCGTCGTGCTTCCTAGCAGCGGCCCAGTGGGTGAGTTACTAGCCGGGAGCGGCTTCCGCGATTACCATGTTGTTTAGGGGGAGGTCTAAGGCGGCCTGCGCCTTGGGAAGGGAGCTATGGAGCGGGGCCTAGTTGGCCTCGCGACGCCGCGTCGTTAGGGCCTAGCGCGGGCGGCAGCCCGGAGCGGGACGCCGAGCCTGCTGCTCCGTGAAGCCGTGAGTGGACATTTGTCGCGGCCCCGGGACTCCACCAATGTTTGTCCCTTCGGGTTTTCGCATTTGAGAACAATCGTTGCCGCTATGGGCCTTGTGATCAGGCGGCCCCACCCCAGGCCGAATTGAAGGGGGGGGGGATCAACGTCGTCTTTCGCGCATGGCCTTCTGGGAAATGGTGGCCTACATCACCTAGTATCTCTCGTTGCTGCCCTCGACGCTCAAGTTTAGCTATCCCCTTTCCCAAAATGAGGAACAGAGAAGGACTGAATCCCTCTCCTTCTGATGGTCCATTTCCGTGCTTCACCAGCACCAAATGAATCTTGTTGATTTCCCACCCACCCATTTACAGCACGTGCTGAACCTAATTTAGATTCTCAGATCTTGAAATAAATTAGTTCGGGGTGGTTATAAAATATTACCATCTGTAATCTTTACCCTCCAGGTTAGAAAACTGTTTGCAAGAGAAAAGGTCAGGAGGACAGCACTTAGTTGTTTTTTGTTTTCAAAAAACACTTTCTCTTTGTCTGGTTTTGCAACCAAACAGGTACGCGGTAACACTATTGGAAGTTAGCACGTCAAGCACATAGTAAGCCCTAGAAATTATTTATTAAAGTGAATTTCCAAAATTTAAGATCACATTTATTTTAGAAAGCTCAATGTTTTAGGACAAAACATTAGGTTTCAGGTGTCAATCTTTTTTAGGAAGTGAGCACAATAGGGTGGTGTGGTGGTGACTATAACTATAAAAAGGATAATTGTTCTTTTTGTCATCTCTATCTTTTAGGAAATTTAGCCAAGATGTCTGAATATATTCGGGTAACAGAAGATGAGAATGATGAGCCCATTGAAATACCATCAGAAGACGATGGAACGGTGTTGTTATCCACTGTTACAGCCCAGTTTCCAGGAGCTTGTGGCCTGCGTTACAGGAATCCAGTTTCTCAGTGTATGAGAGGTGTCCGGCTGGTGGAAGGAATTCTGCATGCCCCAGATGCTGGCTGGGGCAATCTAGTCTACGTTGTGAACTATCCCAAAGGTTTGTCAATTGTATTGCTGGCTACAGTTAGGCTTTTGTATGCCCATCCTCAGTTGTAGAAGGGGATAGGGAGAATGATAATAATATCCAGGACTTCATGTGTGCCAGGGAAGTAGCTTGTTGAGGTCCATTCCCAGGGTTTGGCCTTCCATGGCAAAATGTCTTACACAACTCAGTTCTTCTAAACTTTCTTGATGAAAGTTTAAAAGACTGGGGACTGTTCTGGTAGGTCTCTCCCCCCCACCCCCAGTCTAAATAAGTGATTGTTGCACGGGTTCCCCCCCTCCCTTTAAATGTTAATTCATTGAAACAGTCATTGACAATTTGTTGCCAAATTTAGGCTGTTTACAGCTGTATATAACTGGGGTCAGAGTGTGTGCCACCAGGCCTGGCTTTCTCGTGTCCATACTATCTGGTGGGTGCTGAAAATCAAGCCCTAATCCTCCAGAATCCAAGTGCTTTTAACCTCTTTTTCCTCCTTAAATAAACATCAGTTGTGATGGTTCAAATCTTGAATTAGTGCAGAGCTACTTAGACTTTAAGGTTCTGAACTTATTCCCCTTGCCTCTTCCTACTGCTATTCTTGTGTGAGAAAGCTGTGTCCAATTGCACACGCTTTTGATCCCAGCACCCAAGGAAGCTGAGGCAAGAGGCTCTCTGAGTTTGGAGACAACCAGGGCTACACAGAGAGACTTTGTCTTGAAAAAGTATAATTGCTTGGGAAATGGTACATTCTTCTTACTATAATATTGCAAAAGTGCTGCGTATACCTATAATCCCAGCCAGGGGGTGTAGCCATCCTGAATTTTATATGGCAAGACATCTCAGACAACCAAGGTCAGTCCACCAAAGTTGGTCAGGATGTAAAGACTAATGTATGTCTAAGAAATTGGGGGAATTTAAAGTCTTATACGACTGGGCTGAACTTGAATTTTCACTGTGCCAGTTCTTAAGTCATTGGCTATGTAACTCAGTGTTTACCCAGAATTAAAAGGGCACTTGGAGGAGGGTGGCATGATAGCACAGTGTTTGCTTGGCATATAACTGCAGAGAGGATGAGGGAAAGAATTCTTTGAGACTAGTTTTGGTGGCATGATGAGACCAAATATCTGTAAAGGAGCAGTATTGCTGAAAGTTTGGATTAAGACACACAAAACACCCAAGTTTGCAAGTAGAAATAAAAGTTGTAAATAGTTAAAAGTATATGTATGGGTGTTTTCTGTATGCCACGCCAGGTAAGCAGTTGTCTGATTTAATACCACAAAATTTAAATGAAGTAGAATTGCATTTATTTAAAACACAGGTTTTGAAAGAACATGTTGATTTTTACAATCTTACATTATTCAAAACCTGGACCAGGGAGGTAGCTGATTCAGTAAAGACACTTGCAGAGCAAGCCAGGCAGCCTTGTCTGTCTGGAACCCAAGTAAAAGCCAATTGCAGTGGTGTTCAGCCTTTCCCAGAAATGACAGAACAGACTGCCTAACAGGACAGGAGGTTAGAAATTTCTCACAGGTGCCATATTCAGCACTTTGTCAGCTGTGTGCAAGTCAGAAAGGTAACGCAAAGCTCAAATTTGCGCCAGAGAAGCACTCCAGCCACTTGTGCTCCATTCTGTCCCTAAGGAGACTTCCACAGTTTATAGATGTGCCTGCTTTAGTTTGTTTCACTGTAACCCTGACCGTCTCTCTAGACCAGGCTGACCTCAAGATCCACCTGCTAAATACGGTTTCTGCTCACTTGTTTAGATAACAAAAGGAAAATGGATGAAACCGATGCTTCTTCAGCAGTGAAAGTCAAAAGAGCAGTCCAGAAAACATCTGATCTAATAGTGTTAGGTCTCCCCTGGAAAACAACAGAACAAGACCTTAAAGACTATTTCAGCACTTTTGGAGAGGTTCTTATGGTTCAGGTAAACTTGATTCTGGGTAACAGCTTTCTTGTTTTATTTGTATGGGTCATAACAAAAATTATACTTATGAAGCATCACAAATAATTTTATGGCTGGGGTCACCATAAAATGTGAAAATGTGGTCATTTTCTACTGTGGATGATCTGGTCCCTTAATTGATTTTCACCTTGAACAATTTTATCAACTTTAATATACTATTTCATTAAGTTGAAGCCATTCAAATTTTTGTGTGAACCTGATTTGGTGTGTGTGCATTAGTAGAATAAATATCAATCATCTTTTCTTAGGTCAAGAAAGATCTTAAAACTGGTCATTCGAAAGGATTTGGCTTCGTTCGATTTACGGAATATGACACCCAAGTGAAAGTAATGTCACAGCGACATATGATAGACGGGCGATGGTGTGACTGTAAACTTCCAAATTCTAAGGTATTTTGCTCTTTATTTTCCTGTGTGCTTGGGAAGTTTTTTCTTAGACCTTAAAATGTTGAGTACATTTGGAAACATTGGTGGCAGGGAAAGTTTTAGTTTTTCAAGGCAGGTTTGCAGGTTTCTCTCTCTAGCTTTGCCTGTCCTAGAACTTGGTTGGTAGACCAGACTGACCTCGAACTCAGATTGTCCACCTGCCTCTGCCTCCTTGAGTGCTAAGTTAAAGGTGTGGGCCACCACCACCCAGCTTAATGTTGGTTTTAATGTGCTGGGAAACCTAGTATCCAGTGATTTATTGTGCAAGTTTTGACCACTGAGCCACTTCCCCAGCCCAAACTTGTAAGCAAGCAAATGATTTAATAATTTGGAACATTTCCTTTGGGGCCAAAGCATACTTTCATAATTTAAAACTATTTGGATTAGGGAGGTAGGTTAGTTCATAAAGTGCTTACATCAAACATGATTTTATCTGCCACACAAATAAATCGTTTTTGGCAGGTTCTTTGCATAGCCCTGGCTGTCCTGGAACTTACTATGTAGATCAGGCTGGCAGTGAACTCAGATCCCCGTGTATGCCTCTGCCTCCCAAGTAGTGGGTTGTTTTCCTGAGACAAGGTTTCTGTGTATCCCTGGCTGTCCTGGAACTCGCTCTGTGGACCAGTCTGGCCTCAAACTCAGATCAGCTGACTGCTTCCCGAGGGCTGGGGGGGAAAGGCTGGTTAACCATTCTGATACCTAAGGCCTATGTTGCTGCTCTCAGCCAAAATCCCAGGTTGTTTTGGTTTAAGGAGCTGGGTGTGATAGCATAAACTTGTAATTCTACCCCTGGAGAGGTGGGAGGCAGGTGACTCTTATGAAGTTTGCTTGGTTATCAATCTAGCCAAACATAGGTATGGTGAGAGCTCCAGCCTCAATAAGGAAGGTGGAAAATGACTAAGAAGGATGGCAAGCATCAACCCTATCCCAAATATGCACATGATGAAAGAAATTGACATTGGGCATGGTGTTGCATTCTTGTATTAATTTATAGGAGGTAGTAATAGGATCTGGAGTCCCCAGGTTCTCGAATATCAAGCTTAAGGCCATCTTAGGGTATGGGAAAGACTCTTAAAATCTCAAGGAAGTGAGGCTGGGAAGTTAATTGCTTGTTCTTGGAGGGACTGGCTGAGTTTTCCTAACCCATGTGGTAGCACACAACTAAAGTCTGACTTTGGCTCCCAGAGACATGTGAGGGTAAGGAAAGGAGCACAAACCTTGCCTGCCCACAGATACACAATCTTCGATCTTATCTCAAAAGACAAAACACGGGGAGGGGGGGGGGATACTAATTGTGCCTTTATGTATTTATATCTGCTATCTCTTTCCAGCAAAGCCCAGATGAACCTTTGAGAAGCAGAAAGGTGTTTGTTGGGCGTTGCACAGAGGACATGACTGCTGAAGAGCTTCAGCAGTTCTTCTGTCAGTATGGTGAAGTGGTAGATGTCTTTATTCCCAAGCCGTTCAGGGCTTTTGCCTTTGTTACCTTTGCAGATGATAAGGTACTTTACTACTTTTCTTAATTTTGTTCCAGGGGTGGGAATGTGTCTGGTTTGGGACTACTGTATGTGCCCAGCATAAGCATAGTACACCCTGTGCTGAGCTCAGTCCCCAGCACTGAGAACAATAAAGGGATTTGTTCCAACTGATAGGGTGTGGGGGTTGAGATAGCTGTAAGATGCCTTTCAGGTGTTTTTCATTATGTGGACTTTGGGGCTATTACATATCTTTTAATTACAAGTGTTGATGTTAACATTACCAAAGTGAAATTAGCATTGTTTATTTTTCCTCCTGTTTGGGTTATAAGAAGATTTGAGTTTATTGCTATATTGGTGTGTGAGTTGATTTAATTAACCATTTACATCCCTTGTTTCTTATAGGTTGCCCAGTCCCTCTGTGGAGAGGATTTGATCATTAAAGGAATCAGCGTGCATATATCCAATGCTGAACCTAAGCATAATAGCAATAGACAGTTAGAAAGAAGTGGAAGATTTGGTGGTAATCCAGGTGGCTTTGGGAATCAGGGTGGGTTTGGTAACAGCAGAGGGGGTGGAGCTGGCTTGGGAAATAACCAGGGTGGTAATATGGGTGGAGGGATGAATTTTGGAGCTTTTAGCATTAATCCAGCTATGATGGCTGCTGCCCAGGCAGCATTGCAGAGCAGTTGGGGTATGATGGGCATGTTAGCCAGCCAGCAGAACCAATCAGGTCCATCTGGTAATAACCAAAGTCAGGGTAGCATGCAGAGGGAGCCAAATCAGGCTTTTGGTTCTGGAAATAATTCCTACAGTGGTTCTAATTCTGGCGCCCCTCTTGGTTGGGGGTCAGCATCAAATGCAGGGTCAGGCAGCGGGTTTAATGGTGGCTTTGGCTCAAGCATGGATTCTAAATCCTCTGGTTGGGGAATGTAGGTGGTGGGGGTTGCTGGTAGGTTGGTCGGCTGATAGGTAGTTAGGTATAGAATGGTGGGATACAAATTTTTCTAAGCTCATGGTAAGTATATTGTAAAATACATATGTACTGAAAATTTTCAGATTGGTTTGTTCAGTGTGGAGTATATTCAGCAGTATTTTTGACATTTTTCTTTAGAAAAAGAGGAAAAGCTAAATGAATTTTATAAGTTTTGTTATATAAAGGGTTAAAATACTGAGTGGGTGGAAGAGAACTGTTTGCCTAATTGGTAAACCAACACTACAATTGATCTCAGA
Organism: Phyllotis vaccarum; assembly: GCA_033318265.1. NCBI lineage: Eukaryota > Metazoa > Chordata > Mammalia > Rodentia > Cricetidae > Phyllotis > Phyllotis vaccarum. Next base: position 60,214,434 of record JARWLC010000003.1, on the reverse strand, counting down.
AGGTTTCTCTGTAATATTCTATCATTGGACTTGTTAAATGGATTCTTTGCATGTTCAGAGTAGAAACCATTGGTTAGAACTTTTTCTTTTCTCATTTTAATTTGAATCCCACCCTATGAATTTTTTCCTTAGGAATATCTCCATTTGGGAGATCATGATGTCATGGTGTTTGGTTCTTTTGGTTTTGTTTTTAACACTTGTCTTCCTTCATATACGAAAGTACAATATGAAGCCTTCATTTAATCTCTGCAGTTCATCTCATTTCAAATGTTTATGGAAGAAGCACTTCATTGAAAGTAGTGCTGTAAATATTCTGCCATAGGAATACTTCTGTCTACATGCTTTCTCTCATCCAAGAATTCGTCATCACGCTGCACAGGCTGCGTCTTTGACGGTGGGTGTTCCATTTTTATCCGCTACTCTTTATTTCATGGAATATCAACGCTATGAACGCAAGGCTGTGATTTGGAACCAGAAGGCTGTTTGAACTTTTGAAACCTTGTGTGGGATTGATGGTGGTGCCGAGGCATGAAAGGCTAGTATGAGCGAGGAAAAGAGAGAGCGCGTGCAGAGACTTGGTGGTGCAAAATGGATATTTTTTAACTTGGAGAGATGTGTCACTCAATCCTGTGGCTTTGGTGAGAGAGTGTGCAGAGAGCAATGATAGCAAATAACGTACGAATGTTTTTGCATCAAAGGACATCCACATCTGTTGGAAGACTTTGAGTTTTGTTCTTAGAAAACCCACTTTAGTTGAATGTGTTAAGTGAAATACTTGTACTTCCCTCCCCCCTCTGTCAACTGCTGTGAATGCTGTATGGTGTGTGTTCTCCTCTGTTACTGATCTGGAAGTGTGGGAACGTGAACTGAAGCTGATGGGCTGCGAACATGGACTGAGCTTGTGGTGTGCTTTGCAGGAGAACTTGGAAGCAGAGTTCACCAGTGAGCTCAGGTGTCTCAAAGAAGGGTGGAAGTTCTCATGTCTGTTAGCTACTCATAAGAATGCTGTTTGCTGCAGTTCTGTGTCCTGTGCTTGGATGCTTTTTTATAAGATTTGTCATTGTTGGAAATTCTTAAATAAAACTGATTTAAATAATATGTGTCTTTGTTTTGCAGCCCTGAATGCAAAGAATTCATAGCAGTTAATTCCCCTTTTTGACCCTTTTGAGATGGAACTTTCATAAAGTTTCTTGGCAGTAGTTTATTTTGCTTCAAATAAACTTATTTGAAAAGTTGTCTCAAGTCAGATGGATTCATCACCTGTCATGCACTGACACCTGATACCCAGACTTGATTGCCATTTGTTCTTGCATTTGTCCAAAGTGAAAGTTTTTCTATGGGTTTTGTTTTCAAATGTAGCTTTTCGTGTCTGGGTAACAGCCTAACATGGTAAGCAGTTACCCTCCAGCTTTATCTGAGTGCCTCCGTGCATTTGGGTGATTTTCTATTGGCATGGCTGTATAAATCTATCTCTGTTGGGAAAAATACTATTTGGGAGAGAGGGCAAAACAGTTGTTTTCAGATGCTTTGTATAGCAGAGCATATCAGTGGAAAAGAAGAGATGATGATCATCTTTTCTGTTGGGGATTTGAAAAGTGGAATTAATTGCAATAGGGATGAAGTAGAAGAAACCCGTGTGCCTGAAATCCATTGAGAAGCCTGATAGCTTTAAGAACTAGTTGGGTGGGTTGTCTTTAAGTGAGGTGGGCTCTTACCCTCTGGGGTGTGTGGGGCATATAGTGACAAATTGCTCACAAAATCAGGTTAGACATTCACAATGTATTGTTAAGAATGTAAAAGCAATAATACCTTGACTGTTGTACTTTTCCTGTAACTACTGAGAACTGGGGAGATCCTTTTCTAACTGGAAAGACCTGGCCATTTTTTTGTTGGTAGTTTTCCCTAATGCCCTTACCTAAATAGATAATGATAAATAGGTTTGTCGTTTTGCAAGTTGCGTGTTTTTAAACTTTTATATCCTTTAGAGACTTGTTATGAACGCAGTGTTTTCATTATTCAGTATCCTCTGTAAAGGGATCTTGAGTTATTGTAAATTTTTTCTCTGCATCTAAATCTGCATGATTTCCAAACCCTGTACATCTGAATTTTGCATTTTAGCACTTGCACTATTACTCAGCAGCAGTAACATGGTAACATTAAAATGGTTTTCGGGGACCTCCAAAGACTAAACTGGCAAGCCGTCCAGGAGTCCTGGGGTAAGTTACTTGTCGATGGCATGGTTTTGATCCCTTGTTTGCACTTGTTAAAGAGTTCTGGTCATAGAAGGCTTTCAGTGTTGAGTAGCCTTTTAACATGTTTATGGTATGAAGTAGCTGTAGATAGTTATTTGCCCTAAAGTTTTAGAAATAAACTACTTGGTGAAGATTTGGTTTTGAAAGTCATATTTGGTCATCAAAATGCATTCATTCTTAGAAAAACAATCTTTGAACCACAGTTGAATAAAAAGTTTTCTTGCCACCAACAGTTTAGTGTCTGGAGTCTTACTGAAAAAAATCATTTCTATTTCATGACAAATGTTAGAAAGTCAGGGACTTTTGTGAGAAGGTACAGCACAGCGTTTTCATTCTTTAAAAATGTAGGTCCTCCAGCTGGGTGTGGTGGCACATGCCTTTAAGTCCCAGGAGTTGAAGCATACTCAACCAGCTGCTGCTCCACAATAGGAGCCTATCTCATAAACTAGCCAAGTAATCAGATTAAGGGAGCATTTTAGGAAAAAGATGTTACTTCATGGTGAATACCGTTCCTATTACATGAGAATGAGTCTACTGTGTACCATTCCGTTTTCTACTGTTGTGCCATTTGTGATCTAGTTGGCTTGCCTGTGCCAAGTAATGCTCACATAGAAAAGCAGTCCAAGAATAGTAGCACACCCCTAATACCCAGCACTTGGGAGATTGAGGCAGAGTGGTAAATTTGAGGACAGCCTGGACTATAGGGGGGGCACTTTCTAGTTAGCATGTCCAGATGCGATGGGGTGTGGTGGCACATACCTGTAATCCCTAATGGACATTGGACTGTTAGAAGCAAAAGAGCTGGGGTTGTCTGCTTCATTACCAGTTCAAGACCAGCCTAGAACATGAGGCTCTGGAAAACAAGGGGTAAAATACTATTCCGTGGTCTTTTTATCTGATAATCTGAAAATGAAATATGGTAAATTATTCTTGTAATCCCGCTGTTCTAGGGAATTACCAAAAAACATTGTTTTATGAGATTGATTTTAGTAGATCACATACCTGCTTTCAGTTACCTTTGAAAGAGAAATTTGAGTACTACTAAGTAAGAGCACTTTGAGAGCGCATGAGGACTAAGTCTTAGTACACTAGTATTAAGCCCTTAGTTGGCTAGAAATATAAACAGCCAGTATGAAAAATTAAGTAGATTATAAAGAATTAAATATAGCTTGACATGGTGAGTTTGTGTGTGTGGCAATGGCGAAGACAAACACCATCTTGGGTTTTGTTGCTGCTGAGAATTTTTTCCAGTACTTGTAAAAATAAGCAGTAGTTTATTGACAGGAGGCAGGCAAGCTAAAAATTACTCATTATGTTCTTGATCCAGGGAATGTAGTTTATGACTTTCGTGTAGACCCCATACTCTCCTGCCTCCCCACAATTAATGGAACCCCAGGAAACTAGTCCTCCCACAAACCATCTCTGTGTGGTGTTATCTAGAAACACTAATGCCCCTCCACTGTCACCTCTGCAGCTGTCCTTGCCACCAGTTTCTAAGCCAGCACAGAGCATATTAGCAGTTACTCTTCCTCCTGGGTAGTGCTTCTTTTCATACGCAGAAGTACATTTTTGATGGTCAACAATTGGTATGTCCACAAACATTAGGTTTCTGGCAAGAAACCCCCTCTGGGTTAACCCCCAGCCAGCCACGGTTCCAGTGTTAACTGCCCTCATGAAGGATGCAGTTTCTTCTCTTGGCAGGCAAACAGGCATGATGCTTCTGTTCACTGTGATTTTGTTCTTCAGTTTAATCAGTGCTATATCATTGTCAAAACCAGCACTGTGATTGTAACCTTCATGTATAAAGATCGCCTCGGGCCAGGCTTGGGTGTAATTTGGTGAGTGCCTTTTCAGGATACCCATGCGAACTTCCAGGGAAGATGGGGCCTCTGTTACCCCATACAACACATGAGCAGCTGTTAAGACCCAGTTGTCATGTAAAAGAGCACCTGCTGCTGTAGTTTCACCCAGTAATAAGACTTGCCAAGGAAAGTTACCAGGCTTTGCATTCTGCCCTCCAAATATGCGGCCTTCTGTAGTGAGAGTGGACAGCCCACAAACTGAGGAAAGAGCAAAGACAAGTTTGATTAGTGTCAACCGTTAAATCCCATGAATTGATAGGCAGCATCCTCTGCTTAGGCAAATGAGGCTGTTGTAAATAGTTTAAAGACTTCACAAGACTTTGTTTCTTAGTTCTTCCCAAGATCAGATTTCACTAATTCTTGTTTTGCTTATGAGAACTATGTTAAGGGAAGCTGTGGATAGTACAGACAGGAATTGTGTGCACAAAAACATGGAACACTGCAGAGAGAGGCAAAGGGTCAGGACGGCATTGTTTTACTGCTGAGTTCACTAGAAATTTTGCAAAGGTAGGAATTATAAAGTCCTGATTTACGAAATTAGTGGTGCCTTTTAATGTAAAAAATCCACTAAAAATTAGTGTTACTGCGATAGCCAAGATGCTTCTCGTTTAAGATTTATATTTTTGGTCTGGTTGAGTCATCCAAGCATAAAGTTTGTATTGCAAACTAGTTCTTCAGGAATGCAGCTCTTAGGTTTTCTCTTGTGGTCTTGCACTTTGATTAAAACTTAGAAGCAGCGTGTCAGCCAAATACAGGGTTAGAAAATTAGTTTAAGCTAGCTAACCATGGGGGTTTTGAGTATTTATTACCTTTTTTTCTAAAGCATTCTCAACTATCATTGTTGGAGCCAATTCTGGTTTTAAAAAATTAAATACTATTAAAAGGCAAATTGCATTAATGTTTAAGAACCTAGATGTTGAAAACAATTGCTTAGGGAAATAATGAAGTTATTAGCTTTGGGTTTTAATAGCACTTAACAGAGAAGAAAAGTAGCTCAACAAGAATTTGTGTTTTTAAATGTATAAATGGTTTGAGATAAAGTAAGAAATCACTTAATTTTTTTTATGCTTGCCTCATCATAAGGTCAAAAATCAAATAAGTGCAGCTAGCACTTAGCAGACTCCATGTATAAAGGGGTGATGAAAACACACTTGGGAGTCATGTTAGGCTGAGCCAGAAACTGAGCTTCCATGTTTGCCTGCCCTTGTCCTTCATCTACTCTTGTCAGCTATGAGTCTCTTTATAAATGCAGCCATTACCGGGCTCACAAACCGGGAGGAATTTTTCTCCTTTGGAGCTCGTCCAGAATCCATCAGCTTCACACACATATTTACCTGCAAATCGTTGGAAAAGCAAAAATGTTTAACTATGGTTGTCATTTGCTTAAATAACCCCTTGAAAAATGTTGATTCTTGAGGCATCCGTGGTGGGAAGAGGCGTACGAATAACCATTTTACATGATTTCATAAATAGGTGTCTGCATTATCATGTTTGCTTGCAAAGTGGAAACCTTTTAGATGTGTAACTTGAATATGTATCAAGATCTCAAGTGCTTAATGATAAGGTTTTGACTTGTTAAATTAAACCATTTGGAATATATTGTGTGTTTGTAGTAGTCATTTACTAGATAAGATCTGTTTTCAGATTCTTGCAAATTGACATTAAAGTCACTTTAACTGTAATATTTCACTTAGCACAAGGGAGAAAGCCTTTTAATCCCTTGTCTCCCATAGCCAAAAAGTCTTGTTCAAGTTTATATCCATGCTTAAGGACTCAAGTTCCAAATGCTCCCCACCCCTCTTTGAAAAACACCATCACTGCTGAAAAATCCTTACCATCACTTCTCATTGTATAGAAAGTCTCTTCACAGCTGTACTGAATAACAGCTTTGTAGGTGGTCACCTCAGGGCCTGTGATGTATTCCATGTGGCCATTGGGTAGGTCATCAGGAGGCCCACAGTCAACAACTAGTAAAGAAACAGAAGAATGCCTTCATGCTTTGGAGCTGTGCCTCGTGGGATGAAGATTGTTAGCTTGGTGGCACAAGGGAGGTCCCCAGTATGCTCTCCAGGACCAGTAAGTCTGGAGTGCTGGCCCTCATTTTCCTCTACAGGATACATTGCCCTAATGCCACTCACAAAAGTAGCAAGAGTAGCTTTCAGCTTGATAGCTCTTCACTAAAGGGAGTTTAGAAACCTTGCATAGCTCTCACATAAGAAATGGTCTGCATGAGAACAGGGGAGTAAGCCATTGTTTTTATGTGATACAAACGAGTGGACTAAGGTGTAGGGAGATTGTGTTGTTCCCTTGTAAATAATTGTCTCATCCACTGGTTTAATAAAAAACGCTGATTGGCCTGAAGTGTGGGCAGGGCTAACAGACTAGAAGACTCTAGGAACAGGCGCAACAGAGCAGAATGCAAGAGAGAAACTGGAAGAAGCAGAGGACAACTATGCTGCTCTGAGAAAAGGTACCGAGCTCCATGGCTGAACAGGATAAGAGTCATGGGTTAGATTAAGGGTAAAGAGTTAGCAAGTGATAAGCCTGGGCCTTAGGCCAATCAGCCTAAAACTACTGTAAGCATCTGTGTGTCTCTGCGGGTCTGTGGGCCTAAACCCTGAGGCTAGGCCTGAAAGTCTGGGCCAGAAACCTACAACAATAAGGGACTTGTTTCTATGGCCCAGTTCACAACTTAGTTTTTGTAGAAACCATGAAGGATATTGTTTTGGGTTTGTTTTAAGGTTTTTTGTTTTTTTTTTTGTTTGTTTTTTTTTTTTTATTTGAGACTGCCTCTACATAGCCCTGACTGTCCTAAAACTTGCTCTGCCTCGGCTCTGAATTAACCTGGCTCAATATTTTCTTTGTGTTTTGCCTGCGTATGTGTGAGAGTGTCAAGAAAGGCCTGGACAGGTGTGAGCTGCCATGTGGGAATTGAACCAGGGTCCTCAGGAAGAGCAGACCAGTGCAGTCAACCACTGAGCTGTCTTCAGCTTGTGCACAAATGTTTCTGTATGTCTACTGTGGCTGCCCTGCCCTGCCACAGGTGAGATGGCAAGGTCAGACCTAGACCACTTTGCCCACACATTGCCAGCTCTGTTTCATTCTGAAAAGATGAATCTAATTAGGGAGAATGTAAATTTTTTAGATTTAGATTCCCCTTGCATGCTTTACAGAAGTACTAACTACTGTCATAACCTGTGCACAGTCATGGATGTGTGCTAGCTCAGAGTGGGAAGAAGGGTCTCATGAGTGCCAGGCAAGTCCCTGCCACTGAGCTATTTTCCATTGCCTGGTTTCAGAAGTTTGTGTTGTCAAAGGTGTACTTGTGGTTGAGAGTGCCAAGAGTATACGATTTCTTAGTTTTCAAAATGCAAGTCTGCCATTTCCATGTATTTGTGTTTATAGGTGTGGACACTGTACAGAATTGTCCCCATCATGGACTTGTGTGAGCATATATGCCCACTGCTTAGGTGGGGAGGGGGTGTAGAACCCACACAGTACCATCACACTCTTCTGTGGGGTGATGGAATTAAGAGGTTGATTTTTCTTTTCATACATTCCTCTGTAAGAACATCGTTTTACACTTAACTATTTCAGAGCACTCTGACTTTCCCCAGTACTTTGGTTGCACTTAGCCCGGAGACTTGGGTAGAAGTAAATCTGGAGTTTACACCCTAATAAGTGATTCATTGGGGGCGGGGATAAATAGAGAAGCCACAGAAATAATAATGGGTAGACTGGGGAGGTTTCTCAGAATAGGAAAGTTCTTTGTGCACAAGCACAGATCGAGGTATCTTAGTTCAGGACCTTAGCACCCGGGTAAACCCTAGATGGCAGTGTGCTTCCTAAGATCCTGGAGGTTTGGCAAAAGGAAATGACAGGCATCCTCTAACCCACTGGTTCTGAGTTATTCCATTGGGGTTGCCTGAGATATCAAAAACATGTTACAGTTCATAAAAGTGGCAAAATTACAGTGAAGGCAGCAGTGAAAATAATAGGGTTTGGGGTCACCATAATGTGAGGAACTGCATTACATTAGAATCACTGTTCTAACTCTACACATGCTACACAGTTCTTCCTGTGTAACAGAAATGGTACAGGTGGCAACAAGGGAGGGGGGTTGTCACCATATGACCGTACTGCTGCACTCCGGTATTGGCTGGTCCCAGGATCCGTCTTTCTGACATACAGCAGCAAATGATTTTAGAGGCACAGAACCCTGAAGGGGAAATTCAGAAAATTTATCTCCCTGTTAACATCAGGTCACTCCCAGACCAGTGCTCCCAAGTGAGGACTGGCCCTCAATTGTGGAAGGCCAGGCCCTTGACCCAGCTTCCTTTGTTTATGTGCACGTTTGCCTGCCAATAGCTCTGATCGTTTATGACGCCTGTAGTGTGGTGGCATTGCCATTGGCTTTTGAACCTCAAGAGGTCCACCTGCTTTGCCTTCTGAGTGCTATGATTAAAGGTGTATACAATCACCACTAAAATATTTTTTTTTCCATTTGTCTTATGGGTTTGAGGTTTTACTTGCATGGATATATGTACCACCTGTGTGCCTGGTCTCTAGAGGTCAGAAGGCAGCCTTGGGCCCTCTGAAATGAGTTAGGGGAGTTGTGAGCTACCATAGAAGTCCTGGGAACTGAACTCCAGTCTTCTGCAAGAACAGCAATTACTTTAGCCGCTCTATACTACCCTCCCTCTCTCCTCCCAAAAGAAAGTGCCAGTGTTTTTGAAAAACTGCAGAGATCTGACTGACAGTACACACCTTTAATCCAAGACTAAGACATGTCCCTCAAGTAATGTCAAGCATTTGTGCCAGGTGTGGCACTACAAACTTTTAATCCAAGGCATGCAGATCTGAGTTTGAAGCCAGCCTGGTCTACATAGTTCAGAAAGAGAAAGTACACATAATGAAGGTGCCATTGACAAAATGTTTCAAAGGATATTTTTTTCCTAGTTAAATGATAAACACAGGATGTATAGAATGCTTTACTAACATCTATAAAGTCCTAGGTTTAGTCCAAAGCACCACATAAACTAAGCATGATAGGACATGCATTAATCTCAGCACTGAGGAAGTAGAAGAAGCAGGAAGAGCCGGACAAGGTTATCCTCAACTATATAGCAAGTTCAAGGCCAACCTGGGCTGCCCAGGGATGTTGGAAAACAATTGAGCAAGTGTGGTGATCTGTGATATATTTACTAAAAATAGCTGAAATAACAGGACAGGGCCAAGCCATGAAAGTCGGGGAGTGGTGATTCACACCTTTAATCCCATCCAGAGTCTGGATTTCTGTGAGTTCAAAGCCTAACAAAGCCAGAGGGTTGTAGCACTTATCATTAATCCTAGCTCTAGGAAAGTTGAACTAGAAGTGAGATAGCTGGGTGAAGGGAGGAGGTCAGCTTCCCCTGCCTCTTCCCTTATTGGCTGAGGACAGAGAAACTTCTGACTACAAACAAGAAACAGTGGCAAAGAGCCTGACCAAGAGGTTTGCACTGGGACTCCCCATTTGGCCCCTCCACAGACTGGACTTCACCTAGCTGTCATTCCAGGGTTATTGCTTTTTACCACCGGGAGTCAGTGACAATTTTGAAGAACACAAAGAAGATGAGTTAATCTTTTACCTATGCCTCTGAAGCAAAGCACTAAGCAGTTTTTAAAATTATATTCCCTCTCCCTTAACAGTGAGCACTATTTATAACTTTGCAGCATATACTCTTTCCAGGTGTGGGCCCAGGAGCTGTTCCCAGGAAGGTTGTCAGATAACCAAGGTGAGCACACTCCTTCCTGTTGTTTCAGCCACTTTCCAGAGAGCTGCTGCAGTGTGCAGATGAACTAGCTCTCTAAAAGTGTTTACAACAGATGGTGTGAAGTGTGCAGGCTAAGCAATAGAGAACATACTTTGTGTCAGGGCCAAAAGTAGACCTTTCAGCCAGCCAGGTGTGACCATATACACGTGTAGTCCCAGCATTGGAGAAACTGAAGCAAGAGTCAGAGCTCATGGCCAGCCTGGGCTACATCTGGAGTCTTCCCCTCAAAGTAACACCTGGGTGTGGTAGTCCCTACCTTTAATCTCAGCACTCAGGAGGCAGAAGCAAGCAGATCTGTGTGACTTGGAGGCCAGCCTGGTCTGCAAAGTGAGTTCCAGGACAGCCAGGGCTACACAGAGAAACCCTGTCTCAGAAATCACATGAAGGCTGGAGTGAAGACTCAGCAGTACCTGGGTTCAATTCCAGCACCCACATGGCAACTCACAATTGTAACTCCAGTTTCAGGGGATCTGACACCTTTGCATGGACATGTATGCAGGCAAAATACCAATGCCCTTAAAATAGCATTGAAAATTTTAGGAAAAATAAATTTTTGTAAGTCAGAACTGCTTTGGGTGGCATATGTTAATCATCCCAACACTTGGGAGGATGACACATGAGGATTTTGAACTTGAGGCCAGTCTGGACTACATACCCAAACTGCCTCAAAGCAAAAATGAAAGGCAGGATTCCCCTACCACACCCCCCTAAAGGTGCTCCACAGCCATATTTGATCTTTTTCTGCATAGGCACCACTTTCATCTCAGATTTCAAAGCTAGCATGTCATGGTAATAGGCACTTGGCACTTCGTTTTTTTAGTACTCACTTGTAGAAGCTCAAAGCCAGTATTGCAGAAGACAGAAAAGCTGTCCTTCATGACGTACTTGGCTTGCACGGGTGAAATGTGGCCATTAGGTGGCACTGTTGGATCAGGACAGGGCTGTGCTGTGCAGAAGAAACAGGCTTATTTTTGACATCTGTAACAGGTCTAAATTTAGCAATCTGTATTCTTGATTAGAAGTAAAATAAGAGGCAAGAGACAGCCTCAAGTATTACAGTGGTCTTAATATGCAACACAAAGGCAAAATTAAGCTGAGTCACTTGCACAAATTAGGCCTTATTTCTTGGTCCATGACTAAGCTACAGGGCTGAAACGATGGTGAAAACATTTCACTAGACTCCACTCTGAGTCCCACACCAGTGGCTGACAACCATGTGTAACCCCAGCTCCAAGAGATCTGACCCTTTTGTCCTCCAGGGGCATCCTCACTCCAGTGTCAGACAGCCATGTGTTGTGCTGTGTTTTGTTTTAAGAAAGAAAACCACTTGGCCTTGTGCTACACACCTTTAATCCCAGCACTTGGGAAGCGGAGGCAGGTGGAAGTTTGAAGCCAACCTGGTCTACAGAGTTAGTTCTAGGACAGCCAAGGCTACACAGAGGAACCACCAAAATACAAAGACAAGAAAAGAAAGAGAAAAAATAAAAAAAGGAGCCAGGCATGGTAGCCCACATCTTTAACCTCAGCACTCTGCAAATGGATCTCTGAGTTTGAGGCCAGCCTCAAACATCAAAATGAGTTTCAGGACAATCAGGGCTGTTAAACAGAGAAACCCCTAGCAACTTCCCCACTCCACCCCCCAAAAGAAAAAGAAACTAGACACAGAGTAATTAATTACATTTTTATATCAAGAGGATGACGTGATTTAAAATGACAGTGTTTGGTGTGACCTCCCATGGAGTCTCACTCAGTGTTTGCTTCAAAGGCTGTACCATAGGGACTTGACTTTTTCCCACTGAATTGAGACAGAAACAGAGGGACACTGGCTTCTGCATTTAGTATCCTTGTTGTATGTCTTAAAAAATTATAAAGCTGAGGATTAATAATGCTAGGCAGGCATTCTACCACTGACTGAGCTACATCTCCCCTTAGTACACATCTGTAGGGTAAAGATGGCTGGGGAAGGGGGTAGGTGAGTGGGTAGGTGGTGAATGGTAAAGGGATAAGATAGAAGGAAGCATGGTCCTGGGATCCTGGCACTTGGGCAGAGGCAGGAAGATCCTAGTTTAAGGGCAGTTTGTGCTATGAAATAAGTTTGGAACCATCTGACTCGCAGAGTTAGACCCTATCTCAAAACACCACAACAGGAACAGAGAGGTTGCCCAGGTGAAAGGGATGTAAGGAAGAGGAGGCTGTTGTTGGTTCTCCATCTTGGATGTCACTTGACAGACCACCCCACCCCATCTGGGCTCCCTTCCTGACCAGGAGAGTCCAGGGCTTTAAAGTTTGTTGATGCTGCATAAGGGACAGAAACTCTTATTTCTTTTGTTTTCTGGACTTGAGAACTGCTTGCTCACCTGTGCCTGTGTAGCGTATCTTCCAGCCTGTGTGGCTCCCCGACTCATCAGTGGCAAATGTGATGGTCACCCTGTTGCTGTTTGTCTCAATCCTGTGGGGCAGTACCTTCCCACAAAATGGGCCGTATTCCATCTTCTCTGTTTGGATCTGAATAAAGAGACTCTGAACCCTCCCCCCCCCCCCGGACCTGCTGCAGGGGGTCTGGCCTATGTTAGAGGGAAGCACACTAACTGAAATTGGCTGGGGCAGGCTGGGAACAAAATGTAGGTACTCTATCCTTCATGTTGAAGCCACAGCCTGGCTTAGACCCCCCCCCCCCCGCCCCACCCCAGAAAAGCTGAAAGGGAGTCACTGGAGCATAGAGGGCAATGTTGAAGGACTCTTGGAGGGAAGGGGGAAGAGCCACAGGGCAAGGATCAAGAGCCAGACCTTGAGGGAGTCATAGGGGCATTGGACTTCAGGGTGCATTTCCACATCAAAGGGCTCCACGAAGTCCAGGCTGACACTGAAGCCCTCTTCAAGACGGATGCTGTAGGTGCAACTGGAGAGTTTGGGGTACGGCTGTGGGTATTCAGGGCTACTGAACTCCCCAGACCTTCCAGTGAACACCTGACCTGAACACAGGGCTGGGAAGAGAGAGGACAAGATGGTATGACTGCTCATGGCGGGGGGGGGGGGGGGGCATTTAAGTATGGGGAAATACCTGGGACATCTATGTCCTGGGTTTGGTCAAGACCCTGCATTTGACAAACCACAGAGGCAGGAGAGGACCCAAGATCCCACCCTAAACGATGCCAAAGGACCTTGAGACTCTGTTGCCCTCGGGTGTTAGCTGCAGCAGAGTAGCATCCGGGACAGTTTTCCCGGGCACAAGCTCCTACCCCGGGGTCAGAGTTACAACTGAAGTGCAGAGCAAAGGAAAGAGATTTGGCTAGAGGGAAGTGAGCCCTGGAAAAATGAAGCAGGTCACCTCTCCAAGGTCCTTAGGAGTTCAGGGAGAGGAAAGAGGTGGCCCCTTGAATTCAGGGCTTTTTCCAGCAGTTTCCAAATGAGTCCACAAGGGGGCTCCCACACGGCTGACAGGGACCAGCCCAGAGCCCTTGATCTAAGGAATAGGCTGGAAATTTTTTTTTACCAGGCCTTCCCTGTTGTTAGAAGTGACCTTGGGGATAGTCGAGGGACATTTATGTCACCAGTATTCACAGGCCGTCCTTTCTCGGGCTGCTAAGCTGCCCTGTAGGTGATCAGGCTCCATCTCTTAGGGAGGCTCTGTGCCCTCCCCTCCCCCACTCCTACCCAGGACGAGGGCAGAGTGGTAAGGCTTTCCATATTGCCCTCCTTCCATGATAGAGAGGTGTAGAGAGCTGAGGTAACTCCTGGATGCAGGGTAAGTAGCCTGATCCCTTGTTAACACCTCCCTTGGTCTCTGTTCTGAATCTAGCTCCTCTAAGTCAGGAAACAAAAACCTTCATTGCCCTATAAACAAGAACTGGCTAAAGATGTCCTGCTAGGAGTCTCACGGGAACCATAGAAGGAGGAGGGTCTCCCTGTGTGAACTCAGACTAATCCCTGCCATTCAGTACTCCGCTGGCAAAATAAGGGGTTTAAAGCGAGTCCTTTGAAGTGCCTATGCCCTGGAGGGGGTGCCCATCCAGGCAATAAGGCAAAAAGGATTCAGATGAAGGGACCCAGGTCATTCTACTGCCCTCCAGTTCTCTCCCACTCCCCCGAAGAGACACACAGCCACAATGGAGGTGGAGGCAGGTTTATTATTGTTGTGGGTACAGTGAATGGTTGCTGTAGCTGGCAGCCATTTCAACCTGACACAGAGCCGCAGCTTGTGGGCATGCACTGACATCTGACCCCCCGTTGGGGTGGGCAGTCTGGAGCCGGGGGAGGTCAGAGGCTCTGCTCTGGAAGAGAGACGGGGCATCAGGCAGATTGAGGAGAGGGGGTCCAGGGTGAAGGGACCAAGAAACAAGCTAGAGGAGGCCAAAGGTTTCAGGGACTGGGGTCGGGCACAGTGGCTCTGAGCCTGCCTGCACCACCCCCCTACCCTGAGGGAGGGGTCTGTGATACAAGGGGAGCTCAAGGAGGCCCAGGCTTAGCCGGAGATGCCTAGCCTATCTGGAAACCACCAAGGAGAAGGCAATTAGCTAGGGAGGAGTCGGCTATGCTAAAGAGCCCAGCCACCTGAGCAGAGCAGTTCCCGCCTTGGCAGCTAGAGCAACATGGTGAAGATGGGGTGCCCCACCTCCTCACCTGAGCAGGTGTGTTTGTTCTGGTGGAGAACGTAGCCCAATCTGCAGGAGCAGTAGTAGCCACCCAGGTAGTTGTGGCAATAATGGTCACAAGGGGCTTCTTCCAGGGACGCTTGGCACTCATCCACATCTAGGGGAGAAGGGGCCAGGCAGGCAGGAGGGAAGAGGTAGAACAGAGCTTAGGCCTTGTTGGCCCACTTGAGAGGAGACCTACTGATGGCAATTCACAGGCCTGGGGCAGAGATGCAAACCAGCGACAGGTTGAGCCTTGCTCAAAGCCACCCAGACAGTGGAGGGAACAGTTACCATCAACCCAGCGGCAAACAGGGTAGCTGAGGTTCCACGGATCCCAGGCAACAGCTTTCTGAGCACAGAGGGGTTAAGCAACTTGCCTAAGGTCACATAGGGACCAGAGTGGGCAGCCAAGTGTGAAGTCACACACTGAGGCCTGTGTAAGCTCTTTGTAACCTGCTCATCAGTGTTCTGCAACATCACTCTCATTGGCCGTCACCAGGTGGGTGACATTAGGCCATGGCAGGACTCACTTTCCTGCTTGGTGGACCTGAATCCAGAGCCCAGGAGAGGTGGGAGGAAGAGACCAGAAAATGGAGGCGAGGCTAAAAGAACACAGTCACCCCAGCTGCAGCTGGGCAGCCTGGGCTCACTACTGCTCACCCTCTGCTGCATAGAAGGCCTCAAATCCTGTGAATGGCTTCTCATTGGAGTAGTCTGAGTGGAAGGTGACCTCCAGGTTAGGACCCGGTGAGTAGAAGGTGTCATTGCCAGGGGCCTGCTCAGTATCTGTACTCTCCTGCCCACATAGTGTAGCTAGCACCTTGGTCCCTGAGATCAACTGTGAGATCAGAGGGAGAGAAGGTTAGACCAGGCCTTCCTGGTCTTTGCCATAGCCCATAAGAGGGCCCCAGCCCTGCACCCTATCAGGTACCTTGACAAAGTCATACTCGCAGCGGTAAGAGAGTTCCAGGTTGAAGTGGGTAAAATAGAGGCGCAGGCGGTAGCCAGGGGGTGCAGTCAGCTTCCAGGACCGGTCCTGATTGTTGGCATACTTCCCTGGGAAGCCAGGGGACACCAGGCGTCCGAATACTGGCTCAGGCCACTTGGAGGCCAAAAGTCTAGTCACCGAGCTCCATAGCAGGCCCAGGAAGATCAGTAGCCTGTGGGCAGGAGAGGGACATGAGGGCCCAGGCCTAATCCCTCCTGTTCCCTCAGAGGCCATGGGCTGCTCACCCACCTCATGATGTGCCACCCAGCTCTGCAGGCCCAGCTTCACTCACCTTTGATCTGTTTGTCCAGCACCAGGCCCTGCCCCAAGCCTCCCAGACCCAGGGATTCTGGGAATCCACGCATATAGCTCCTGCTCACCTCACTTCCAGGCAGCAAAGTTTGGTGGCTCTGGAAGCCAGAAGCTTGACTTGGCCACAGGCTGGTAGCGATCCTCAACTCCACCCCCACCCACCTTCTGTGTCCTACCTGGTGGAACCAGGAAGGTCTTGTGGGTCTGAGTCTCCATGACAATGTGAACTGCCTAGATGCCCCCCTCAACCCAGGGAGAGGCAGGAAAAGCGCTTTGAGAAAACACACGAACTCAAGAGGAGACGGGGACAGGAAAAGATGCAGCTACATTTGGGGACATGAATGGTGGGTGACAGGGGCTAGGGCTCCTGATCTTGGTGCTGGTCTGGAGGGAGCATTAGTCATTTGAAGATAGTCTCCCTAGTTGGTCCTGACTGGATTTGAACTGTGTAGACCAGGCTGGCCTCAAACTTGTAGTGATCCTCCTGCCCTTGGCTCCAGTGTGCTGTGGGGAGGGAACTTGCATCCCAGCAATTATAGAAGTGAAAATTGAGCCACATGGGGAGAATTGGATATGGAGAAAAGGAAAGAAAGAATAGGCCTTTGATCAGATTGTTTGAGGGGCCTGGACTCTGTTATCATTCGCCACAAGGACAGCAATTTTTTTTAGATTTTTCTTTGTGTGCATGCGTATTGTGGGGGTGTGTGTACATGTACGCATGCTCAGCTATGGAGTTCAAGTGCTTTTGGAGGCCAGAAGAAAGCATGGGATCTCCTGTAGAGTGACAGGCAGCTGAGGGTTTGAGTCCTGGGAACTGAACCCTGGTCCTCTGGAAGAACAGCAGGTGCTGAATCATCTCTCCAGCCCCAGCGACCACGGCATTTTAAAGAAATCTCTTTTTACCTGTATGGTGGCACATGCCTTTAGTTCCAGCACTTAGGAGGCAGAGGCAGGCTGATCTCTGTGAGTTTGAGGCCAGCCTGACCTACAGAGCAAGTTCCAAAACAGCCAAGGCTACACAGAGAAACCCGGTCTTAAAAAACACACACAATAAAATAAATAAATAATAAAGGAGAGAGAGAGTGTGCGAGATTTTTTGAATCAGACTTAAGCAGCTAGTCTCAGCTGACTGTCTTCAATAGGCCAATTAAACAGACATATACTAGTGAAAACCACAGAAAGAAGCTTTATCCAGTGTGGCCACATCGGGAAGAATAAGGTCTGGTGAGCTCCCAGCCTATCTGGAGGGCTCTGAGCTGAGGTTTAAGTGGAAAGTGAGAGACATTCATAGCTAAGCAATCCTACTCAAAATGTCTTAGCTGTGTGAAATGTATTCCTGAGAGACAAGTTCCTCCTCAGACAGGCTCTAGGCCTCAGCCTCTGCCTTCCTCCTCCACAAGATTCCTGGGAGAGGCTAATGTCTTGGCGCCCATTATTTCAATAGCTGAGTCAAAAGAAGGGCACAGTGTCCCTTCAGGACAGCTCCCTTCCTCCCCAGATGGCGATGCTCATGGCTTAGGGAAGTCTTCCCATGGGAGCTCCAGTTCCTCATCCAGTGTGTCCTCAGGGACATGCTAGCATTGCCTTGCCCTTGGTGGGTCTCCCTCTTGTGATAAGGAGAAGGGGAGACAGGGCCCTGCCCACTTCCTGCATTGTTGATAGGAACTTCATGTCGTGAGAGGAAGGAGATTTTCAGTGAGCAACTGGTTATGGAGAAAGGGCACAAGAGGCCATTTTCTCTTCTCGGTGCTAGTTCTACAGAAGTTGCCGTCACTAAAACTCCTTCCCAGTGATGGGACTAATAAAATCTATGCTTCCTCCTCCTAAGGTCCCAACGACAGGATTCCACCAAAGTTCACTTTGGGAGACTAATGAGTTTTGGAGCTCATAGACGAGGGTTACTTACAGGGGCATGGTGCTCCTTCCCTGTTGTAGAATACGATTTCAGCATGTGTTCCATGTGTTTCTGCTGTCCATCATTTGTTTAATGATGCAAATATGTGTGGCATTTGTTTAACTCTGTGAAGCTGTGTTAGTTCGCCTGTCTAAAACACCTGATGGTCTAATAATGAAGAGCTGAACAGCCAATAGCAGGGCAGGAGAAAGGATAGGCGGGGCTAGAAGGCGGAGAATAAATAGAAGAACTCTGGGAGGAAAAGAGAAGAAGACCAAGGAGAGAAGGATGCCAGGGGCCAGCCACCCAGCCACCCAGCCACCCAGCCACCCAGCCACCCAGCCACCCAGCCACCCAGCCACCCAGCCACCCAGCCACCCAGCCACCCAGCCACCCAGCCAGCCAGCCACCCAGCCAGCCAGCCAGCCAGCCAGCCAGCCAGCCAGCCAGCCAGCCAGCCAGCCAGCCACCCAGCCACCCAGCCACCCAGCCACCCAGCCACCCAGCCACCCAGCCAGCCAGCCAGCCAGCCACCCAGCCAGCCACCCAGCCAGCCAGCCACCCAGCCAGCCAGCCACCCAGCCAGCCAGCCAGCCACCCAGCCACCCAGCCACCCAGCCAGCCAGCCAGCCAGCCACCCAGCCACCCACCCAGCCAGCCACCCAGCCAGCCACCCAGCCAGCCACCCAGCCACCCACCCAGCCAGCCACCCAGCCACCCAGCCACCCAGCCACCCAGCCAGCCAGCCAGCCAGCCAGCCAGCCAGCCAGCCACCCAGCCATGGAGTAAGAGGGAAAGTAAGATTATAGAAGAGAAAGGTTAAAGCTCAGAGGCAAAAGGTAGGTGGAATAATTTAAGAAAAGCTGGCTAGCAATGGGGCAAAATAAGGCTAGGCATTCATAAGAAAAAATAAGCCTCCACGTATGATTTCTCTAGGAGCTGGGTGGCAAGCGCCCCCACCCCCCAAGATCAAAGGCCAAAGAGTAGAAAAAACAACAAGGATGTGTGTGGTGCTGGGGGATTATGTTCTGGTATGTTGTAAATATTTGTCTCTCCTACTGGCTTAGTAAAACACTGACTGGCCAGGAGCAGACAGGAAGTGTGGGTGGGGCTACTAAGAAAACTCTGGGAAGAGGAAGAGTCAGAGAGAGATGCCAGTTGATGCAGAGGAAAGAAGACCAGGATCCTGCTCTGAGAAAAGGTACTAAGCTACTTGGCTAGTCATGGGTTAGTTTAAGAATTAAGAGTTAGCAAGTTATATGACTGAGCCATAGGCCAATCAGCACGAAGTTAATATAAGCCTTTGTGTGATTATCTGGGGCTAAGCAGCAGTGGGGCTGTGAGTGGGTCCAAACCTAGGGGCAAGGCAAGAACGGCTGGGCCAGAAACTTATTACATTGTGGCAAGCCTTCACCAGCAGGAATGAATACTCCCTCCCCCAGCCAGCCTGTGTACTCTACCCCCTCCGCAAGGCCATGTACAATTAAGGCAAGGTTGCATATATCAGGTAGAGGGAACACTTGGATACTCAGGTGAAGGTCTTGTGACCTCAGCCCTCCATGGCAGGGGGTGTAAACAGTTAACAAGCCCAGCTAAGGTAATCGTTTTGCAGTAGAGTACAACTGACCGCCCCCCAAATGGCAGTTTCCTGGCTTGGAGATAGTCACTCATACACCATTTGGGTAACCACTCCTGTCCTGAGGAATTGAGTCGGGCTGTCTGAGGCAATAGCCCCTAGCCGTTCTGCTCTACCTACAGAAGCAATATGCCCAGGCATTGAAAACAACCTATCCCTGCTTCCAGTCAGATCACAAAATAGTTATAACCTGGCGGCTACCCATGTGTGTGTGTCTATATACCTGTCCACTTTCTGAGTACACTCAACCCTCATCCTGTAGAAAGGTTGGGGTCTCTAATGGTTTCAATGAAGTTGTCTCAGCCTATTGAGATCCAGTCTACCTCAGTTGCCTATAGCTCCCCTGGAGGCCTCGTGCAATTAAGGCAGAATTATTGCATACAGCCGGTGGAAGGAGACAGCTGGATAGTCAGGTGAGGGTCTTGTGACCCTCCTAAGTCTTCCATGGAGAGAGTGGTGGTGGTAAATAGTCTACAAGCCCGCTGGGATAACACTTTCACAAGAGACACAGATGACTGTACCAAAATGGTCAGGCACTTGCTTGACTCGGAGAACCGTGTCACAATAGTTGTCCTTACTCAAGTAAAAACTTCTCACACGTTTGTGAAAGCAGCATTAATTAAATACAGTGGGCCTAGGAGACACACACACAAAACTTGACAGTGCAAGGGGACCTTGTTAAGAAGGGGCCCTGTGATAGGGACAGATGGGAACATAATAGGTACATTTGGTCAAGTCCGTTATATAGTGAAAGAAAACTGTTGAAGAGGGGGGCCTGGAGAAGTGGCTCAGCAGTCAGGAGCATTGGCTGCTCTTGCAGAGGACCAAGACCCACAGGACCACTACCTTCAGCTCCAGAGGATCTGACACCTCCTCTGGTCTCCTCAGGCATACAGTACATTGAGGTGTGCAGGCAACACGTTCATACATGTAAATAGGCTTCTTAAAATTTTTAAGGAGTAAACTTGGCAAAAGAAGAGGAGGGTAACTGGGCTGCTTTCATGTGTCCCCACACTCCACCCCAGCAGGAACATTGCTTCTGGGGGGAGTAGTAAAAAGGGCGGTCACAGGCCAGGTAAGGACGCTTCACTGTCAAGAGTGGTGGCCATGCAAGCTTCTGTTTTCTGTGCAGGGGAATGACCCCTGGACCTCTCATTGCTAAGTATATACCCAACTACAGATCCACACTCACTGTCCAGCAAATGGGCTTCTTCATTTTTATCTGGAGGGATGACAGATGCCCTACACGTTCATCCTCCCTCCCTCCCTCCCTCCCTCCCTCCCTCCCTCCCTCCCCCCCCCTCCCTCTCCTCCTAGTTGAATGAAAATTTCTAGGCTATATACAACTATGCAAAGGACCCAACATTATTGGACCATATGGAATCCTTCAACCATTCGCAGATGTATAAAACTATTTATCAAAGAACCCCTACACCCCCTCCCTCTCCTCACCTTCTTCCTTGCTTCCTCTCTCCTCCTCCTCCTCCTCCTCATCTTCCTTCTCTTTTTCTTTTCTCCTTCTGGCCCCCAAATATGGGACCCTTAAGACTAAGCAAAGACGTAGCCGTGTTTCTCACGGAAAGAGTGAATTGACGAGCCCTATTTTGTAGTCAAACCTTGCGCTTCCATCAGTCTTTTAGATTTACTCAATTCTCCTCCATGAGGCAGGGTCTTTTGCTTCCTCAACCAGAACTTGAAAAATTTCAGAACTTTCAAAAACAGCACCATCAGCTGTGGAGCCAAGCACTAAACACGGGAGCCTGTGTGCACTTTTTTTTTCTTTAAAAACAATTTTTAACTGTATGAGTGTAAGTGAACTGTGTGTGTACTGGGTACCTTCAGAGCTAGAAGAAGGCATCAGATTCCCTGGAACTGGAGTTACAGATGGTTTTAAGTCACTGTGTGGGTACAGGGAATTGAACCTGGGTCCTCTGTAGTAGCAAGTACTATAACTAGTGAGCCATGTCCCCAACCCCACCGTGGGAGCATCTTATATTTAAATCATAATTCTGTGTTTATGTATATGTGTGTATACATGTGTGTGTTTCTCATGTTTGAGGTTTCCCCCCACAATCTTCCAGTAATCGGCTTACATAATAGAGTGCACAGCCACTCTTTAGCAGCAAGAGGCTGAGGCAGGAGGATCCTGAGTATAAGGCCAGCCTGGACTATAATATAAAAATTCTTTATCTGCCTCAACTCCAAAATCAAAGACAGTCAATGGATGATAGTTTAGCAGTTATAGCACATACTTGGCCTTGAGTGTGAGCCTCAGAACCAAGTGAATTAAAAAAAAATTCGAGGAGGGATCATCTAAGGAAGTCCGCCCTTTAATGTTTACTTGGGAACAGCAGAGCATGGCCATGGCAACAAAACGGGCCATCATAAATGATGGGTGTAGTCACAGCTTGAACAAGAAGTTTTTAAAGAAGCTGGCATTGATGTTATGGATAAAACAGTAATCCTTGGCCACAATGACTGATAAGGAGGTGACATGAATCTAAGCAGGCAGTGGCTGCAGATGTGTGAAGTTCTGGATGAGTTTGTGGCCTCTGCAAGCTTGTGTCTCTGGGAATGTCTTGAGATAGTTTCAGACGACCACAAGTAAGAATGTTTCCTATATAACCTCCCAAGTTTATTTATCTTTCATTTTCCCTTCATCTTGGTTTTGAGACAGTGTTGTAGGAGGTTTCTGGCCCAGACTTTCAGGCCTGACCTCAAGGTTTAGGCCCACAGACCCACAGAGACACACAGATGCTTTCAATAGTTTTAGGCTGATCGTCCTAAGGCCCAGGTATATAACTTGCTAACTCTTTACCCTTCATCTAACCCATGACTCTCATACTGTTCAGCCATGCGGCTTGGTACCTTTTCTCAGAGCAGCATAGTTGTCCTCTGCTTCTTCTGTCTTCTCTCTGGCCTTCTGCTCTGCTCTGCCTGTTCCTAGAGTCTTCTTAGTCTGTTAGCTCCGCCCATATTTCCCCTCTGCCTTTGGCCAATCAGCACTTTTTATTAAACTCATAGGCGGGACAATTATTTACAATGGAACAACATAATCTCCCACAAGACAGAGTTTCCCTGTGTTGCTCTGACTGTCCTGGAATTTGTTCTGCAGACCAGGCTGGCCCCAAACTCTAGATGTCTGCCTGCCTCTGCTTCCAGAGTTCTGGGATTAAAGGAGTGTGCCACCACCTCCCAATTCCAACAAGTCATTTAACCACCTTTGTTTTAATTACTTGTTGTGAACACAAGTATGAAAGTTGGAGGTCAGCTTGCCAGGACTGCTATGGGCAGGGTGCAGCACACTCTATTCCAAAAACACAGTGCTAGAGCACTGAGCTGGAGTGGAAGGCTATTGGATGAAAAACCTGCATTTTATCAGGTCATGTGCCCTTTAGGTCACAAGAATGCTGCCAATAATAGCTGTCATGATCCTAACCAATGGCTGCCAGGGTTGAGTGCCAGGCCCTATATACATACAAACAACCCCTCCCTCTGGAAGTAAATCTTCTTGTTAATCTATTTTCAGAGGAGTAACTAGTGGCTTCAGGTCACCAAGATGAACCGAGGAATCAAACTCAGGGAATTCGAATCTGTAGCCTAGGTTCCTTTTCACATTCTTCCCACTTTACAGTTGTGAACACTGAGGCACTTACGGTCATGGGCACTCACGATCATAGAAATGATGGTGGCACAGCAGGTTTGGACTGAAGTCTGCCACAGTCACCTCTCTGTCCCCACAGTGAGCACACGCTGGGAACCCTGTCTTTCTGCTCTGGTGTGTGGACCTCAGGTATTACCCAAGATCTTGCACACAACTACTGTAATGTCTCTGCACATTTTTAGAAAAAACATTGCCAAGAGAGTTGGTCTAGGGCAAAGTTCACTTTCAACTTGATTGGACTTGAGACTGAGTTGAGTGTGGGCTGCCCAGGGAAACTAGAGGGACCAGCCCCAAGGAGGGAGAGTCACACCTAGTCTTCCTGGGACAAGATCCAGCGGGCAGGTCTAGTGGCTGCAAACACACCATACATCCCTGGCTTCCTCTGGCCGTGACTATGGTTACTTCTGGCATTGCTGTCCTTTTGGTCACTTCTGTGTCCTTCCTGCCACCTCCAGGTCCTCATCTTGCAGCTGGGCATGTTGGGGACAGCTGCTTCTGTTGGCAACCCGAGCCACATCTGGCAGATGTGTCAGCAGGATACAGAAGGAATGTGTGAGTAGCTTTAATGTGTATGTGGGGAGCAGCCTTGATGGCCACCCCCTTCTTCTCGTCTCTCCCCTGCCTCTGTTTCTCCCCACACTCCTTTACCCGCACCTCTTCCTCTTTTACTGGTCCCTTCACCATCGTCCTTCATCTCCCCATGGCTGAGAAGGGATAGTTATCGCCCTTCTACAGACAGGAAACATAGAAGTCAAGATCTGTAAGGCCCAGTAAGTTCAAGGCCAGCCTCTGGGCCTCTGCTCAGCCCTGTGGACGGGAAAGCCAGAGCTGGCGATCCACACTCTGGTCTCAGATGGGTTGTTGGGAGGGCGTGTCTCCCTTGACTCTGAGCTGGTCTCATCACTCAGCCTAGACTGTGAGTCTCTAAGCCCCATCCCTGCCTCACGCCTGGGGTCAGCCCAGGATTAATGAAGTTTATTAGATACAAAACCAGAGAAACAGAAAAAAATGCAACCAGGCTATGTGGTGATATAATTTATATTTAATAAAATCAGCCTGGAATATCAGAGGATAGACTCACCCAGTCAAGCAGAGAGGAAGATCAGAAAGTGGTGACTCACACCTTTAACCCCAGCACGGGAATGACAGTGGTGACCTACACCTTTAATCTCATAACCCAGGAAACAGATCTGTTTCTGTGAGTTCAAGGCCTAACAACCACACTTTTATAGTAGTATAGTAGTAGCTCACACTTTTATAATCCTACCTCTAGGATTATGATGCAGAGTTGAACTGGGAAGTGAAACAACTGGGCGGAGAAGATATTTAAGGCAGGTGTAGGCAGACATTGAGGTATTCTGTAGAAGCAGTGGCGCATGCCATTAGTCCCAGCACTTGGGAAGCAGAGGTAGGTGGATGTCCATGAATTTGAGGCTAGCCTGGTCTACAAAGCAAGTTCCAGGACAGCATTACACAGAAAAACCTTGTCTCAAAAGATGGGGGGGTGGCACGGAGAGATTGCTCTGTCCTCTGATACTCCAGGCTGACTTTATTAAATATAAAACAGCACCACAAAGCTATTCCACACACTCCCATGCACAAAGGAATTCTCCCCCTGCAGATTCTGACTGTCATTTTTACGTTGGGATGTAGCACTTGGTGCTAGGTGGGTTTGTGTGCTTTGATATCTGCATTACATGCTGGAGGATGTTTTTATCATATTCCCTAAAGTCACCTTCCAGCTACCTCATGAAGCAGCTGCAGCTCACATGATAGCCATGTGACTGGAGGCTGAGGCAAGAGGATCTCAAGATCTGGGCCAGCCTGGACTCATACTGAGATAATGTCTTTTAAGACACCTTTAATTCCAGTCCTTGGGAGGCAGGGGCAGGTGGATCTGAGTTTGAGACCAGCTTGGTCTATAGAGTGACCTCCAGGACAGCCAGGGCTACACAGAGAAACTCTGTCTCAGAAAACCAGCCAATCAGTGATGGCAGACATGGCCAAGTCCACAAGTCCTTATGTAGATTTGTTATTTAGGCAAGAAGAGAAAACATACAAACCAATAGCCTATCACTGTACAGACAGCTCTGTGGACTGGTGTGGGGGCTATTCCCACAAGTCTGCCTGACACTCATGTAGTGGCAGCAGCATTTCCGGAGAGTTTACAGGACTATCATTAGACAGCAATCAGAAGCAGTGACTGACTTTTTGAGCTAGGGTTTCTCTGTGGCCCCGGCTGTCCTGGATTTCACTGTTGAGCAGGCTGCCTTTATACTCCAGAGATCCACCTGCCTCCACCTGAGATTAAAGGCAGGACAAATGCCACCTCTTTAGCCCCTTCCCTGGAGGACTGTCTTGCACTAATTACCTGGTGACCTGAGTGCAAGGCTGTGCACCATACCCAAATCACCTCATTAGCAAAGTCAGGCGTCATTAAAGGAACCCATTATGAATGACATCAAGAAATTCCAAGGGTTTTAGGAGCTATGACTGTAGCAAGGGACTAAATAAATGTTTTAAAATAAACAGGTGGAAGAGATGACTTCTCAGACATCAACTCAGGAGTCACTGTTTTCCCTGAACAGCTCAGGACTACGGGAGTTCTTAAACCGGACATGATTAATTTGAGAATTTTAAAACTCTAGGCAAACTCTCAAGCCAGATGAGGTGGTGCACACCATAACCTCAGCTCTTCAAAGGTAGAGGCTGGAGAATCTTGAAAAGTTCTAGGGCAGCCTGGTCTAGTGTTCTGGGACAGCCAAGGCTACAGAAAGAAACCCTGTCTTGAAAAACAACCAACGATTTCTCTACTCTCCAACACAAGCTGGTCTATCCAAGCATTCTGCTGCTCTCAATAGTTCAGATGCACAGTCCCTTTTGCTTCCGAAGGTAAAGGCTCAGTTAGGGCAGAAAGACGCAGCACTGGAGAAGGCCCCTGCCACAACTGGAACACTTGGTTGACAGCTGATGGATGTAGCTCTAGTCAAGCTGGGGAGGTCAGGGTGCCAGGCAAAACTAAGGGGTTAACAGTCCAAGTGGGAAGCAGATAGACTGGACCCCAGCCTGGCTAGGGATTAGTACGCTGTCCTACCTGCTTCCTCCAGCAGTTCTGCCTGGCTCTCAAGGTAGACCTGCCACAGGCCGGAAGACGTGGTCCATGGGTGTCTTTCTGGGAACCCACGAGCTTGACCTGAGCTAGAGTTGCCACCAGCAGTGTTTGGCACTCAAGACCGACTTCCTGCTCCCTGGAGTCAGACCCACAGCAGAATAGTTCTGCCCTCCACTTGGCTGGGCAGCCACAAGAACAGCCAAGAGTATCTCAAGATAAAATCAGAAGAACTTTGGGAATGAGCACCTAAGACGTGAGGCCAATTAGCTCATGACACATGCCCATTCTCATCAGTTCACTCACTCCTGTCAACACAGTGCCCTCTGTGGCTGCTCCTGAGGGAAGAGATTGGTGTCACTCCTGTAGGGGACCAATCACCTTCATGTCCCTGCCAGCATATAATTTTCCCATAAGTTCCTCTATCCCTTGGCTAGGGTGGGGAGTGTGCAGGTAACTCCTGCTCCAAGCAGCTTTCTGGATCACTCTTGGACAGGGAGTGGACATGAACACTTGTACCTAGTTCTCCTCTCAAGAAACCAGAGCCCTGTTTCTGGTGAGCAAGAGGCTGTGGAGCTGCTGAGGGTATGGTTCAGCACCTTGGAGAGAGGACAGCAAGGAGGTTGGCGCCTGGAAGCAGGATTTGAACTTGGGTTTAGATCCACAGGAAGGATTGGCTGGCTGAGCAGGTGTGAGTGATTAAACAGGTTTGAGGTAATGACTCTGGCAAGGTCCCTGCCAGTCCTTCTGGGACTGCCTCTATTATCAGGGTACCCTGTCTTAATCCTGCAAGATGCTCACATCCTGAACACTTAACGGCAATTCAAAAGCTATAGCTCCCAGGTTGCCCTATTTATTATCCTTTACCCTACAGTGCTGGGGGACCTTAGAGCACCTTGGGGTGTGTGTGTGTGATGATTAGCCAATCAGGTTCTCAGAAGAGATCTGGGAAATGGTCTTATAACTGCTGGGTTCCCTCTAAGCCAGAGACCACAGAATACCCCATATATCCATCAGTATCATTTTGGCTGGACCAGAAAAGGTCAGGGGTCATGACTGAGCTTGTTATAAATACATGTTTTTTGTTAGGTAACAGAGGGCATAGACGGTGCTGTACAGAGCTGGTATAGGCTTGGGGCCAAACACCACAGAGATAGACAGACACACACAGAGACTGAGTCCACCCAGTAGGGCAGGCCAGGCAGTATTCTGGGGCCTGTAACACTTGGTTGGTGGGCAAGAGTCATCTGGGAGTCTGGTCCAGGGCTGGTGGGGCCTCAGACACCTTGGAAGCTCCTTGGTCCAGTCGGATTGAGGTCTCGGGTGATGCTGCAGAGGCACCTAGGCTCAGCTTATGTCATTCAGGGCCTGGTGGGAAATAAAGAGTGTCAAGAAAATGTGTAAGATGTGCAAGTCAAAAAGACACGGCAGGAGCTGCGGGCAGGCCACTCACCTTGCGGGTGAACTCAGGCAGCACAAAGGCTGCCCGGTGCATGTCTGAGTTATAGTACTTCAGCTGCATCTGCTCCACCTGGGCCTGTGTTAGCTCCTGCACGGGCTCCTGGAAGTTGGTGTTCTGGGGGCCAGGGATCAAAGGGTATCAAGACTGGGCTCCTATGCCTGCCCGTGCCCTACCTTGCAGGTAGCCCCCAGCTCACCGGGTTTTTGCTACACAGCATGAAGCCAATCTGGCCACTTGGATAGGTGGGAATGGTGCAGTAGGCATAGCTCACCACAGGGAAGAGAGATTTGCAGAAGTGCCGCATCTCCTTGATGAGGTCAAGATGCAGCCACTGGCACTCACCTGTTGGGGGTGGGGGGGCTGACGGTCAGCCTTGCCAGAGAGGGCAGTTGGCCCACCCCTGTACCCCACTGTGCCCGTTGCTCACCCTGGCAGCAAAGGATGCCGTCTTCCTTGAGTGCTGTCTTCATAAGCTGGTAATAGGACTCTTTGAAGAGGCTTTCAGCAGGGCCTAGAGGGCAGAGACCATGGCCACCCTGGCTGAGACCTCCAGGCCAGTCACCCATGACAGAGCCATACAGTTGCTCAGTAGCAGAGCTGGCGGACTCAAATTTGTGGGATGTGGATCTTACGGTCTTGACACCTGGGGACCCTGCATTTAACCTCACTTCCACATCACACTACACCCAGGAACTGGCCAACCAAGAGAGAAGCTGAAGAAACTGAGCTTGCTATGGACCTAAGCCAGTCCCCACTGCTTTCCTGGGTCTCAATCTGTGGTATCAAGGAGAACCCAACCGTGGCTTGGGGGCTTGCTGTGGCTCACCCATGGGGTCTGAGGAGTCAGTGATGATGACATCGAAGGCATCTTGGTTTTGTTTCATGAACTCAAAGCCATCGCCCACATGGAGGGTTAGCTTTGAGCTTGAGTAGCCGATGGCCATGCCAGGCAGGAACTTCTTAGAGACTTCGATGACATCCTGGGGAGGGGGACAGGAGGGACCGGGCTGGGCCAGAGGTTAGGGACTCCTGGTTGGGTCTCCTTATTCAAATCCTTTCCTTTTGGAACCCAGGTTTCCAGAGATTCTATAAGATGGGAGGCGTGCTCCTCCTACCTCAACTGCACATGGCATAATGCCAGACCCGACTGACTCACCCCGGGAGTCCTTACCCTCTGAGGAATAGATGGAGGGATGGGGTGGGGGAACCTGGGGAGGTTTTGGAAGGGGGGGACGACAGTGGTGGGCATGCTAAAAAAATTTTTTTAAAGAAAAAAATGGGAGGGGGCTGGCTGGCTCTCACCTGGTGCTCACCCATTTGAGTGGAGCTTTCTTGACCCTTTTATATTTGAGACAGGGTCTCATGTACCTCAGGCTGACCGTGAACTCTAGATTTCTTCCTACTTCAATCTCCTAAGTGCTGGGGTTACAGTTATGTGCAACCATAGACTTCCTATTAGCCTGCACCCTTCCTGTGTCTTCCTACCCTCTACCCTGTCTAGCTTCATCAGGTTACTCTGATGTCTCCTCCAATCCAGAACATCAGCTGCAAGCTCAGAGACTCACCTGTCCATCACTGTACCATCTCAGAACCTGGGGCAATGCCCAGCATATAGTAGGTGCTCACTAAAACCACACTTTAGTGAGCTTTAATGCTTTAGTCATTGGAAATGTTCCTGACCCTGCCTGGGCCTCAAGGCAGAAACCAGCTCTGAACATACTAAGAATTAACAGCCAAGGTGCTGTGTGTGTCAGCCCCTAACTATCTGGCTTTCCTACTGAATCATCTTTTCAGACCGAGGAAACAGGCCAGGAATAAGAACATTGCACCTTGGGGTGCAGAGTCAGGATGGAACAGAGCTGGCCCTGGGGACTGAGACCCAGGCATCCTATACAGCACCCACCTCATCGATCTCGCATTGGACCACAGACTCCACAGAGGGGTGTTTCACCACTTCCCGCAGGACGCCCCCATCTCCACCCCCGATGATCAGCACCTGGGTGAGGGAAGGACAAGTCAGGACTGAGCAGGTACACTCACACAGAACCCGGAGCTGTCAATGCTCCAGCTACAGGTTTGAGTCATTTTCTACTCTCATAAATTCTTTTGTGCCTCAGGGCCTCAGGTCACCCAGGGGCTCCACTCATCCTGACTGGCATTTTCTGACAATCATCTGGGCGGCAACTAGTCCCACACCTCACCTAGTGCCAGACCTGCTTTTTGGGAGCCTGAGCTCAGGGCCGAACCCGGGGGAATGCGGTACCTTCCGCGGGTTGGGGTGGCTGCAGAGCGGCAGGTTGGCGATCATCTCCTGGTAGGAGAACTCGTCCCTCTCAGTACACTGGATGACGCCATCCAGAACCAGCACGTTGCCGTAGGTTTTACTGCGGGCAGAGTGACAGTCGGGGATGTGGGTCCAGGGGCAAGAGGAGAACCGGTTCCCAACCCGCCCTGGGCGCGCACCGTGGCCACCACGGGGTCCCGATGTGGGCCGTCTGGGTGACACGTGGCAGGCCGACCACGAGTGGGGGCTGGGTGGGCCTCGGGGTCCCCTCGGCTGACGTGTCCTGGGAGTGACACGTGGAGACGGGCTTAGAGCGCGGGAGCTGGGCCCAACACGTAACTTCTGACAGCTATATCGGCGCGCGCCGGGTGGTACCTGCGGAAGACCAGGATGTCTTGGTACCGCGAGCGCCGGTGGTGCAGCAGCTGCTCCACCTGCAGCGACAGGGCCTGGCCAGGCCAGAGGCTGCAGGTCTCTCGGAACCAACCCTCGCGGATGGCGGCGAGACCAGGAGCGGCTGTGCCGTCAGGGCCAGGCTCCATGGTGAGCGGCGCGCGTTGCGGGCCCGGGACTGCAGGCCGCGCGGAGCCGCAGCACAACGGGACCAGCTCTGCCCGCGGCCCGCGCCACAACCTAACCCGCCCGGGGGCGGGGCCCACAACGAGGGGCGGAGCCCAAGCCGCCCAATAGCGGTATGGGCCGGCCCGCGGCTTCACCAGATGCTCATTGGCTGCCGGGCCCCAACCAGCGGTGATTGGTTGGGCCGGGTTGTCTGTCAGCGGCAGCAGGGTAGTGCGGCCGGCTGCCGGGCCACGTGGGGCCCAGGCAGCGGGAGGGTTCCGGGGCGGGCCGCGCCGGCGCACGGGTTCGAGGGCCGGGGCCTCATCCTTGGCTGCTCACTGGGTTCGAGCGTATCGTGAGTCTAGACCGGGCGCCTAGAGGACTTTTATTTACTTGCGAGAATTGTCGCACAATTTGGCTACTTTGCTTTGAATTGTGAGCCAGGAGCGGGTGGCTGCGGAATAAGAAGTATGGAGCTCTTTCCCAAAGAATTTCTAAATTTATCGGAAGAGGCCCTGCACATGCATATTCAGAACCAAAAAAGACCGGCGCGCGCGTTTTTTTTTTTTTTTTTTTTTGACAAACTGGATCTTGCTCCTTCAAGGGTGGGAACGTGCTGTTTTTATGGAAATGTCAAGGAACTTATCAGAATCACATTAAGGATGCTAATTACCAAATATTAAATGCTAATTGCTTCATACACAATTTGAATGCCAAGGAAGGAAGATAAACCCGGAATAAGCTATTCTTGACACGGTGTCAGGGACGGACGGTTTTTGACTGACATTCAGCAGCCTCCACCTGGAGTGGGGGCATGTTCCCCTGTCACAGTGCACAGGCTGAAGGGCACTAGCTGTTGGAACTTGGTGCTGCAGCCACAAACCTGTCCCTTACTTGGCTGGTTTGAAGCTCTTAAACCCGAAGAATGAGGAAGGTAGTTCTAGAAAGTTGCCACGGGGCATCCAAGCAAAGAAAGGGTCGTTGTAATGGTTCAAATGGAGATACTGTGTCCAGTTTTACAGACTTGGCTGGGTCACTGTGTACTCAGTGTCTGCATGGCAATTCAGCCATGTGGTATAACTGGTTGTTTCCTTGCCTGGAGCCTCTGAGCCAAAGTGCAGATTGCCACAGGCTAGGGATGGTTCCTGGAGATGGCAGATCCTGATGATTGGCTGAGTTGAGTTCCTTCCCTGGGAACAAGGGAGGGGAACAGAGTCGTTCCTGCTTGTACCCCCCAGGTACCTTTGATGTTTGGAAGCTGAAGGCACTTAAAAGCCTATAAATACAGCCAGGCATTCTCATACTAGTGCTTAAGAGACAGAGGCAGAGTAGGGCAGTAGTGGTATGCACACCTTTAATTCTAGCTCTTGGGAGGCAGAGGCAGGTGGATCTCTGGGTTCAAGGCCAGCCTGGTCTACAAAGCAAGTTCAGGATGGCTAAAACTGTTACACAGAAAAGCTCTTATCTCAAAAACCCCAAAACAGAAGTGTGGTGATTATGTTTCATTTTTAATAAAAACCAGTCTGAAATATCAGATCTACCCACAGTCAATCCAGGAGCATCAGAGAGTGGTGACCTACACCTTTAATCCCAGCCATAGGGGAAATACCAGAAGTGGTGCCATACACCCTTAATCCCAGCAGATCTGAGTTTGAGGACAGCTTGGTTTGAAGAGGGAGTTCCAGGCTCCCAGGCAGTGGTGGTGCCACGCCTTTAATCCCATAACTCCAGAGACAGAGGAGATCTTTCTGTATATCTGAGTTCAAAGCTAACTACTAAAGAGTAGTAGCCCATGCTTTTAATCTTAACCTGGATGGGAAACAACTGGGCAAGAGGGTATTACCAAATAATTCAGAAAGGGAAGTCATAAAAGAGATGTAAAGTTTATAAGGTTGAGAAACAAAAATTTTAAGTTGTCTAATAAGATGTTTTAAAGTCTAAAAAGATATTTTTAGGATGGTAATACAAGTTATGGTAGAAAATGGTTTAGGTATAGAAGAACTCTGGACTCATCAAGATAAATTTCTCCAAAGTTGACAAATACAAATGGACTGGATGTTGTGATTTTAATTCTTCTGAAAAAATTTTTATATGCATTGGTGTTTGGCCTGTATGTCTACGTGAGGGAGATGGAACCAATGGAACTTGAATTACAGTTGTGAGTTACCATGCGGTGCTGGGAATTGAACCTAGGTCCTTTGGAAGGATGGCTGCTAGTGCTCCCAACCTCTGAGCCATCTCTCTAGTACTGTGAATGTAATTCTTACTTGACACTTGTTCTTATTGTATATAATTTTACTGTATTATTAGTTGAACAAAAAGGGGTGAATGTGGGATATTTGGATACTGTGTGAAAATGTATTGCTTCGATTGGTAGAATAAAAAGCTCAATAGCCAATAGCTAGAAAAGGTTAGGCTAGAGACCAAGCTTTCATAATTAATAAGAGGTCTCTTGTCATTCTTTGTGGGCTGGTGATACTGAGGAAAAAGTACTGCTACAGCACATTTCTTCTTCCTTTTTTTTTTTTGAGATAGGATTTCTCGGTGTAAAAGTCCTGGCCGTCCTGGAACTCACTCTGTACACCAGGGTGGCCTCAAACAGATCTGTGTGCCTCTGCCTTCCAAGTGCTGGGATTAAAGGCATATGCCACCACCATTTTAACAGCTCATTCCTTTCCTACTCTATAGTTTTTTTGTTTGTTTGTTTTGTCTTTTAAAGACCAATTAGACTAAGCCCAATAGCTGGATCTTATGGGGGCATTTTGTCAACTGAGGTTCCCTTCTTTCAGATGACTCTATCTTGTGTCACATTGATATAAAATTAACCAGGACAGTTGGTAAAAGTGCTTGCTATTCAACCCAGCTAACATGAGTTCTGACTGTTAGAACCCATCCACGTAAGAGTTGGACAGAATAAGCCAGGCAGTGGTGATGCATGCCTTTAATCCCAGCATGTGTTGGGCAGATGGCTCTCATAACTCTGAGCTTTGGAAAGTGAGAAAGTGGGACTGGACAGTCCACACTGCATGGTATCAGGAGTGCTGCCCGAGCCACCTTCTCCTGAGACCTTACGACCCAAGTGTTGAGCCATGTTGGTCTGCAGAGTGAGTGCTTTGGGCTTTTACCTTTCCTCTTACTCCGTGGCTGGGCCTCTCCTCTTCTTGTTCCTCAACCTTCTCTTCCCATAGTTCTCCTGTTTATTCTGAAAGCTCTGCCTTCCTTTCTCCTGCCTTGCTATTGGCTGTTCAGCTCCTATCAGG
The DNA here is from genome assembly GCA_033318265.1 of Phyllotis vaccarum. Taxonomy (NCBI): domain Eukaryota; kingdom Metazoa; phylum Chordata; class Mammalia; order Rodentia; family Cricetidae; genus Phyllotis; species Phyllotis vaccarum. The sequence goes on along the minus strand of JARWLC010000003.1, from coordinate 60,180,703 downwards.
TGTTTTAGACAGGAAAAGTAACACAGCTTCAGTTAAACAAATGCAACCCATCATCTTCAACTAATATTCCACAACACTGCTGCTCTTTATTTATGTGTATTGTTGTTTTGCCTGCATGTGTCTGTGTGAGGGTGTCAGAGCCTCTGCAACCAGGGTTATAGACAGTTATGAGCAGTCATGTGGGTGCTGGGAATTGAACCTGGGTCCTCTGAAGAGCAGCCAGTGTTCTTAACCTCTGAGCCATCTCTCCAGCCCTAACACTGCTGCTCTTATGGAGTAGAGCTCTCATGGGTATCCTGTGGTCATCCTTCATGATTTGTTGGGTAAATTTAGAGAAGGGTCTGTGAGATAGCTCAGTGGTTAGACATTTGCCACCAAGCCTGAAGACTTGGACTCCACATGGTGGAAGAAGAGAATCAACTTCCACAGTTCTCCTCAGACCTTTATGGTCTCCAGAGAAGAAGGGTTGTAGCTTGAGTATTTGTGAAAACGTAATGGCTGGTCTGGAGATGTGGCTCAGTGGCAGATCGATGGTGAGCATGGCAGAGACAGAAGCAGGGCTAGCTCACTCAACAGCTCATCTCAGGGCCAGAGTAAAAAGTTCTGAGAAATCAAATATCTGCTCACAGATTATATAAAAAGCTGTGCCAGCCAGAGGGCTTAGTGTGTAAATGCATTTGCCATCAAGGTTGATGACTTGAGTTGGATTTCTAGGATCTACAAAGTAAGACTCCCACAAATTGTCCTGTGACCACATGTGTAGTGTGGCACACATGCCTCATGCATGATAAATTAAGTTTAACACAACATTTTTAAAAAGAAAAGCTTTGATCTTGGCAGTGGTGGTGCATGCCTTGAATCCCAGCCCTTGGAGGCAGAGGCAAGCAGTTCTCTTGAGTTCAAGGTCAGCCTGGTCTACAGAGTGAGTTTTAGGACAGCCTGGGCTACACAGAGCAAACCTGTCTCAAAAAATAAAATGAGTGAAAGAAAAAGCCTTGGGCTAGAGAGATGGCTCAGGGGGTAAGAGCAATGACTGCCTTTCCAGAGGTCCTGAGTTCAACTCCCAACAACCACATAGTGGCTCACACCATCTATAATAGGATCTAGGGTCCTATTACAGGTATACATACAGTGATATAGAAATGATAAAAAAGATTTATTGAATCTACTTTGATCCAAAAGCAACTGTTAATCTACATTGGTATGGATTTTGGTTTATTGATACAAATTTAAGGTTAGTTTTGTTATACTGTATGTATATTTCTACTCTTGTTTAAGGTATGTTTATGTGACTCATTTAAAATTGTAATATGTAATTAAAAATGCTGAAGTCATCTATGATAATCAACTTACAGTCATGTCAGTTAGGTTTTTTAGATATACAGATATATTTCAGTTAGATAGGTGGTCTTCAAACACTTCAAAGACCTACAGAATATGGGATTTAAAGTGTTATAAGAACTTGGACTTTTCTAGACAATGAGACATGTCTGCTCCTGGCAGTACAAATCTACAAGAGGATGATGGGTAACAAAGAAACTTCATATGGAGTTTATTTCTCTGTGGCAAAGGCTGATGACTGAGCAAGAGACTGTTCTTGCCTTGACATCTTGACTGCTTGACAATATGCTGTGAAAACTGGACATATAGGACCCACTTTGGACATATAGTACCCATATAGTGACCCCTGAACTTTGTCAGAACAAGCTGAGATGGTTCTTTAGGTTCCTGCTTTGCAGAGAAAACTGCCAGAAATTCTGCAGGTTGTTACAATGAGGTTTCCAGCCCCCTGCCCAGCCAGAGATCCAGGCCTACAGACCTGTCCCAGACTGCTCAGCCTCCTGCTGCTGCTTAGGCTCCCAAAATGACTCAGATACTTATATTAGCTTCATGCTGTTTGGCCCATGGCTCAGGCACATTGCTAGCTTGCTCCTTCATCTTAACTCAACCTATTTCCATTAATCTGTCTGCCACGTAGCCTGTGGCTCACCTGTGTTCCTTACATGTTGCTCCTTTGGGCATCTGGCTCAATGTCTCCACCCTCCTCCTCTATGCTTCTGTCTCTGGCTATGGTGCCTGTCATGGGCCAAAACAGCCCTTTATTTAAAGACTGATATCAACAGCATACAGAAAGACATTCCCACATCAGCAGGACACAGGGCGAAGCGACCAATGAACTATGCCAGAATGGGTGGAGCAGTCATTCAAATTTCCTGCTTCACTGAAAGGAATGGCAGAGACTCTAGGCCTATAGGCTGAAGATGGATGCCCTGTTACATTGGAACTTTGGGTGACTGCCCAGGTAGCCAGATGTCTGTCATTTCCAGAATTTGGAAGTTGCTTGTAGGTCTGGATCTCGGGCCAGAAACTTCCAGCTACAACAGAGCACTCATAAACACACACACACACACATGCACACACACACACAAAACCAAAAAAAAAAAAAAAGAAACAAAACAAAAAACAACTTTTGTCCTTAAATTCATTTTTTATGCGCATTGACATTTCTGCCTGCATTTATGTCTGAGCAAGTGTGCCTGATCACGTGCTGCCATGTGGGTGCTGGAAATTAAACCTGGGTCCTCTGGAAGTCAGCCAATGCTCTTAATTACTGGGCCATCTCTCCAGCCCCCAGAAACGCCTTTTAACATCACACTATGAATAGTATAAAAATGTCCCAGCACTCAGTAAACAGAAGCAGGAGAATCAGTGTTTGCCTAGCAGTGTGAGACTCCAAGCCTGATGAGAGCTGGGTGTGTTGGCACACAACTACCATCACAGTGCTCTGGAGGCCGAGGCAGAAGTGTAGATTTGAGTTTGAAGCTAGTCTGGGCTTCAGTGAGACCTTGTCTCAGAGAAAAGGAGATAGTTCTGCCAGATGTAGTGGCAGACACTTGTGAGTCCAGCACTTAAGAGAGTCAGGAGGACTGTAAGGTTTAGGTCAGCCCAGCCATGACCAGGTGAGAGTGAGATCATTTCTCAGTACCCCTCCCCCCAATTCCAACAGTACTTCCTATGTAGCTGAGGCAGAGTTGCCCTGTGGCCACACCAGCAGCCCTCAGGAACTCCTAGATGCAAAAAGCTGACCACTTTGCTGCTCCTGGGTGCCACCCTTGTGTGTGGCCCTGGGCTTCTGGGCACCCTCTTTGGGCATGCTCCTGTCTCAGTCTGAACAGGTGACACTATCCTTTCTGCCATAGTTGGGGTTAAAAAAAAAAAGGGAAAAAAAAAAAGCCAGAACCAGGTTTCTTCCAGTAGGAATGAATTTTAATGATTAAAATGGGTTTGTACAAAGTAACACTGCCCGCAGCCCCAGGAGTCTCTCCAACACTATCTCTTTGGCCAGTTGTGCCGGAAGCCTCTGCAGAGATAGATGAGAACCAGTTACTCTTGGGTTTAGGAGCTGTGCAGACAGGACAGACAGCAAGGCAGAGCTGAGGAGGGAGCAGCATGAGGCTTGCACTTGGGCAAGAGTTGTGTGGGGTCTGTGGCAAGCTGTCTTTTTGTCTCAGCCCTAAGAAACAAGTTGGTGTGGGAAAAATTCCCACCCATGTGCTCTAAGTGAGGGCACCTGGCGAGAAACTACAGTGTAAGAAAGAAACAGGAGGTCTGGGATGCAGGACATCATCATGGTCATGTGAGTGTGAACTTGACATGAAGCAGGTCCTGTCTGTTACTACTTTCTGTGTGACAAAGAGGTCTCACTTCTGTGCAGCTAAAACCCCTGGTGCTGCTTCCTACTGCTGGTTTCCAGGTACAGGGGTTGGCTTTCCTGCTGACCCGGCCATGCCACCTACCTCTCTGACTTCCCAGATGGAAAGGACATGCTTTTGTTTCCCACTGACTGTTTAATTTTTTTGGCTGCAACACCTTTCTGAAAGAGAAGAGTTATGTACTTTTATACCAACCTCGACGATCCGCAGCCCTGGGGAAGACACCTGAACTTGAGCAGTCAGTTCTCACCTTAGCATATGGCAGAACTGTAACAGGGACAGAAGGGTTCTGCACAGTCCTGCCCATCTTTAACTACACTTCAAAGTCAGCCTGGCTAGTACAGACCTGATGTAGACAGGAGTTACACACATAGCCCCTTCTCTGTAGGGAAGCACCCCCAGGCCCCAGCAACAGAATTAACAACACCCTGTGCAACAGCCATGCCGGGCTTAGTCCTTAAGTGACGGAGGCGGGAAGATTGTGAATTCCAGGCCAGCCAGGGCTATACAGCAACTTCATCAACAAAACAAGACATACTATCCCCCATCCCCACCAATAAGGAAACCTGTACTATAGTGTTCGCTGTGTTTTTAAATTGCTGATACAGGAGAAAGCAGGATGGCTGGCTCAGCAGATAAAGCACTTGCCACACAGCCCAGTGCCCCAAGTCAGAGCCCCGGATCCCACTGTGGAGGCCAGAACTCCCAAAACTTGTCCTCTGACTTTTGTGCACTTTTACATGTTAATAATAAAGACAACTGGCAACACTCTATACTTGAGAAGAAATGAGGTAAGGAAAGGGTGCAAAGGATTCTGGGATGGTCACTGTAGCCGAGGAGGATAAGAGCCCTGCAGGCCACAGGTGCTGTCTGCAGCCTTACCTTGCCAGAAGGTGCTGGCTTATTTGGGTCAAACTGGGATGAGGGCTTGGACTTGCTGTCCCCTGAAAGTAAGAGTGATCATAAAGTGAGTGACCAGGGCTGACAGGCCAGGGCTCTGGCTTCAGGAAACATCTGCACCCGTCCTGCCACCCTCTCCTGAGCTCCATCCTCAGGTCTGTTCCCAGGTCAGTAGGGGCAGGTCAACACTTGGGTAATAAGGTCTCAGGAGAAGGTGGCTCGGGCAACACTCCTGATACCATGCAGTGTGGACTGTCCAGTCCCACTTTCTCACTTTCCAAAGCTCAGAGTTATGAGTGCCACATGCACCCTTCACAGGAACCTCTAGGCTACTGGGTCACCAGAGCTCACTTTGTGAACAGGGCCTTCAACTTAGTCTTGATCCTGTGGACACGGGAGGGGCCCTAACTATCAGCCGCAGTGGTGGACCTCCTGTGAGCCACTGACAATAGCTACTGAGATCTGCTTCAAGGAGTGCAGGTGTGCTCCTCTGAAGGTGCCACTGCTTATCCTGGGTCCTGGGCAAGGCTCACTCTGAGGGAAGCCGGACTCCCTGCTGTGTCCCTCCTGTCCTTACCAGCAAAGGCCCTGAAGTCTGACTGGCTGTAGTCATAAGGACTGAAATCTTTTCCTGGGGGTTCTGGATCCTTGGGTTTCTTGGAGCTTTTTAATCGTTTCTTCTCCTGCTTTTGCTCTGTGGCCCGCAGGTCACTTGTGGTCCTCTCTCTCTTCTTAGTGGCATTTTCTAGCTGCAAGGTCAGAACAAGTGGGGAGAAGAGCAAGAGAGTGTGTGAGCAGAGACCCCGTGCTTCCACACCATCTGCAACATGTAGGTACGGTATCTCAGGCCAGCCTCAGATCTCAATGTGAGATTCATTGTACCTCACTTATAGTTTATACATACAGCCTGCAAGCAATTCCATGCAACTTCAATGGTGCAGCATGGGATTTTCCTCTGGTGGTGTTATGTCAGCAGTTACAAAGTTTGCAAAGTGGGTATTTCAGATTTCAGGTACCCGACTGCAAGGCTGGACCTGTATCAGCTGGGGACTCAAGCTGCTTTAGCAGTAGGGATGGGCACGACAATGGGATTTAGGGACAATCACACTTTGCTAGCATTAGCTGGAACAAGTTCTTAACTGACAATGTTATCAGGTCACCTAAGGCAGAAGTTAAGAAAGGAATTCTCAAATGTGGGTGTGGCAAGACGGAGAAGGTGAGAGTGGTGGTACACACCTTTGATTCCTGCACTGAGGCAGAGGGCAGGTGGGTCTGAGTTCATGGCCAGCCTGGTCTATACAAGGAAACCATCTGGGGAGGGGGTAATGAGGATGATGATGGCTCCCCAGCCAACGAAAAACAAAGAAGTTTCTCTAGGGTAGACTGGGGCAAAGCAATGTCCCTTTGCTCTGTCCTCTGCCAGGCCAGAGTCCAATGCTACAAGGGTTTATGGAAGACAAATAAACCTTAAGAGGATTCTAATACCACCTGATCTGAGAGGAGAGGTGGGTACTGACTGATAAAGCCAGGTCAGCTACAAACAAACAAACATAACCACCCAAAACGCACATACCACAGCCTGCTGCCGCACTGAGATGGCCTGTTCTGGTACAGCAGCTTCAGACTCCTCCTCCGCCTGTTTCCGGGCGGCTGCAGAGAGAGAACCATTTGTGTGCTTCCCACCATCTGTTCATCCAACCTGGGCACAAGGGCCAGTATGGCCGCCCTCCCTGCCCCTATTCACTGGGCTCAGCTTAGTGCTCTCTGGCCTTAATGATAGGCTCTAACAAATAGGCTTGCCTTGTCTGTGCCTCTCAGGATGCCAGGCCAAGCACAGAACAAAACCCTGCCACCCATTCCTTCCCTTCCCATGCCTCATCCAACTTACCACCAAGTGCTGTCTCTAAGAAAGGGTGAGTCCAGGCTCGGACATCAAATCTGCCGCCGGTTACTGCTGTGTTTCTTAATTGGGCTCAGGCTTCGTTCCTCTACTTTGCTGGACCCCTCAGCTCAGAGCCCTGCCTCTCTTCCCTGGGTATTCTGGGCATCCCTGCCTTGCCATTCCTTTGGCATGCCAGCCAGCTACCACATGGGACCTTAGACTCTGCTTCAGTACACTTTATACCTGGATCTGTGCCAGAGCCTGTCACTTCAGGTGACCTAGGCTGCCCTTTCTCACCAGTATCCACATAGACACATTCCTTGTCTCTCCCCTCTCTACACATGGCAGTCCTGCTTTACAGGAACACCAATACACAGGCAGTGATGTGCTTAAACCTCCATGAGGTTGGGGCTGGGCCTGTTCTACCCACTGCCCTGTCTGTCAAATGGGGAGAGTTTTCTTTGTCTGGTAACCCTGCCCACACTTCCTGTCTGCTTTCAGCCAATTAGTGTTTTTATTAAACTACTAGGTGGGACAATTATTTACAATGTAACAACATATAATCCCTTTACAGCAGACATTACAATGAAGTTTTCTAGAAGTATTTTGACCTTGAATCATGTGGTAAACAATAAAGAATTTTGTGAAAGACAGTAATTGTTTTCTGTGATTTGTAGAATTGTTTTCTGAAGGGGCACTGCAGCCTTCAGATGACTTTAGCACACCTCAGGCTCTTGGATTATTATGTGTTGCAAATGATGTAAAGAACTAAGGTCATGAGGGCATGTGATGCTCCTTTAGAGACATATACAGTAGATTAGGGCCTTGGTATGAGGAAATCCTTTACCCCTATAAAAATCTGTGTAATAGAACAGCTGTTCCAGGTACAGTTCTTCAGAAAGGCTAGACCTTCCGGCTTCCACACAGGGCTTAAAATTTCATCTTGGAGTGAACTTGATCTTTGACTGACCCAGGCAACACACAGCACCCTGACAAAAGACCCCACATTTACAAGGATTCCAACACTACCTGTTTGCTCGACCTCCTTCTTCATGGTTGCTTCTTTAGGTTCTTTTTGGACCTGGACCTGGCTGGCCAGCTTCCAGCGGTTGCTGATCTATAATGAAGATAGACAATGACCAAAACAAAACAACAATAAGAATCCTGCCTAAAACAGCTCCTTGGTAGATGGACTTGTTTGGAGGCCACCGAGGGCACGCCAACCTAATAACGACATACATTCTAAGTCCCAAATCTAAAGACATCTTTTGCTGGCTGTTGAGGACCAAGTACTTCCAGGACAGGAAGCCTAATCACAAGCCCAGTGGCCCAGTTAGTAAACAAAGCTGGGCTAAGATGGAATCCTCGTGGTCCTGTGTCTCTCTGTCTGTCTTACCTATAGATGTGACCTTGGTCCACATTTAGGTGACTAGAATGAGCACAAGGAGGGGCAGACAAGTGAAGGGTTTGCCACAACCAGGGGCAGGAGATAAAACCCACTCACTTTGTCTTTTGCTTCTTGAGTCAAGACTAACTGCAAAGGTTTTATGCAGCCAACGATGACCTTAAACCCATTCTCTTGCCTCCACTGCCCAAGTACTGGATTCACAGTTACACACTACAGACTCCCTATTTCTAGTCCCTACCCTCATTTTTTTTCTTTTTGGGGGGGGGTGTGTGTGTCTTCCTATGTAATCCTGGTTGGCCTGAAACCTGCTATGTAGACCAGACTGATCCTGAACTCAGAGACTTACTTGCTTCTGCCTCTGAAATGCTAGAATCAAAAATGTAGCACTATGCCTGGCCTGTTCTCTCCCCACCACCCCTATTTGGGTCTGAACCCAAGGCCCCGGGCTTGCCAAGAGAGTCTGCAACTACTGAGCCAAGCCTCCAAGTTTAGGACTTCCCATTTCTTTTCTAGTTTTAATGTTATTATTTTATTTTATTTTTTTGAGGCAGAACCATACTGTGTAGCCCTGGCTCCCCTAAAACTTGATATGTAAACTAGGTTGGCCTCAAAATCAGAGAGTTGCCTACTTTCTATGTACACACCACATACTCAGCCATCCGGCTGTTTTCATTGAACTGTATTCACTTATTGTGTGTGCACATCACTGTGTATGTGTGAAGGTCAGAACAATTAGGAGTTAGTCTTCTCCTTCCCTGTAAGTTCCTGGGGCTGAACTCAGCTTTTGGGGTATGGTGGTAGGTAGGCTCCTTTACCCACCCAGCCATCTTGCTCGGTGGGACTCCCCATTCCTAAAAGCAGCAGGCTATTCCTCTTAACAAAGGACGGAGGCCTGTGTGCTGCCTAGTAACAGGGAGGTACTCTTGGCTGTCATCAGAGCACATCCTTCCTACAGGGGAAAACGGAGGCTTTGAATCAACATGCTACCTCCCAGACAGAGTGGACCTGTAGGAGGGGGTGTTCTTGTCCATAGTGCAAGGCAGTGCCTCTTCAGATTCAAGCTGCTCCCTTTAAGAGCCTTGAAGTGACATATACATGTACAAATGTTATAAACCATACTATTTATGTACTTTACTACGTATAAATTACTCTATCAGAAAAACATAGAAAATCTTGTTATTTTTTTTTTTCTCTTCCCAGTGCTGGATTTGAACCCAGGCTATCATACATTAAATAGACACTACGCTACTTTGATGCGCCCATGAACCAGAGTAGGCTTCTTCTTTCATTTCTAAGGCAGGGTCTCATGGACGCCAGGTTATCCTAGAACAAAGGATGTAGCTGAAGATCCTCCTGCATCACCTCCATGACAGCTTTATGTGGTGCTGGGGGTCAATCAGGTGAGCAGGCTACTAACTGAGCTCTGTCCCCAGCCCCAAACCTTTTGTCATAGAGCTTCCCAAGCTTCCGAGGACTGGGCTAGTTTAGCCTCTTCTGTTCTCAGCGGCCCATATAGGCTCTGGAGGCTGCCTGAGATGGGGGTCTCCCCTCAGGTCAGGAACCCTTGAGAGCCACTGCTCCAAAGTGGGAGAGACTACTTACTTCATAAATTTTCGAAGAAGGATCAAACTTTGCTGCTTGAGAGATGTGGGCCTTGTGTTCCAGAGAAGGCAGGAACTGCAGAAGGGAAAGTCACTGTAAAGGCCAAGAGCAGGCACCTCGTCTGTCAGAGGCACTTCCATTGCCAGTGTAGTTTCACAAGGCCTCAACACCAGAGTCCCGACGGACAGCATGGTGACTGACAGGCAGGACTCACCCTCCAGTCCTGCTTTCCTCCCAGGGGAGAGGATGCAGTGGCAGTACTCACCATCCTAAATGGGTTTTCAAAGGCCTCCATGATGTCCTGGGCTTTCTTCTGTGCAGCTGTCAATGGAGTCTTTCTAGTCTCCTCAGCGCTAGGCTCCTGCAGGAACAGACCAAACCATCACCTCTAACCACATCCCACTGGGCCTTAGGACACCGTCCTGGGTCCACAACATGGAGGACTGATTTTCTGAACTGATAAAGTCTTTGTTTTTTTTGAGCTATGTAGATAGACCAGGATGGCTTCAAACTCACAGGACTTGCTTCTGGGATCAAAGGTGTGGGCAGATTTGCCCAGCAAATGAGCTAAGAACTCTGCTCCCACAGCCTAGAAGGCCTGTGGTATTTCCACCATCCTCTGCTCCTGACAAGGCCTACCACTAAGAAGGGAAGGGCAGGGATGAAAACACAGGTCTATCTGTCCCAAGAGCCTGAGGTCTTAACTGATACACGAAATATAAATGTAATATTAAAGACCTCGACAGGGAACCAATGAACATATACAACATTGCTTCCAACTGGATTCACAAACTGCTTTTCCTGTGAAGTTATGTTTGATTCTAGCACAGTAGAGATAGTACAGTGTTCTTTCAGACTAAACATAGAATTCTCATATCAGCACAGCCTCTAGTTCATGAAAACTAGCTAGGAGCGAGTTTATAATCCACGTACTGGAAGGTTGAGGCAGGAGAAACCCAAATAATTTTCTTTTTAATCTTTTTAAATTTTATATGCATGAGCATTTTGTTTTATTTATGTACGTACGTATGTGTGTATGCATGTGTGTATGTATGTACGTACGTACGTATGTATGTGTGTATGCAGGTGTGTATGTGTGTATGCACGTGTGTATGTATGTATATATGTATGTATGTGTGTACGTATGTATGTGTGTATGTATGTATATATGTATGTATGCGTGTACGTATGTATGTATGTATGTATATATGTATGTATGTGTGTACGTATGTATGTGTGTGTATGTATGTGTACCACATACGTGTCTGGTGCCAGTGGAGGTCACAAGGTGGTGTCAAGAGCTGCAAGTTTGAGGCTAGACTTGGCTAGAGAATAAGATCCTGACTATAAAGAAAAAAGGAAAGTAAAGGGATCTCTGCCCACATAATCTAGTTGCCGAATCACGATAGCTTCTGTTAGCCTGTGGCTAGCAAAGACTCCTAGACCTTTTTCTTCATGAATTACAGTAAGACCCAACATTTATATATACACACATACATATAGGTAGCCCTGGCTGTTCTGTAACTCAACTTTGTAAATCAGACTGGCCTTGCACTCAGAGAGCTGCCTGCCTCTGCCTCCCAAGTGCTAGGGATTAAAGGTGTGCACCACCATGCCTGGCTCATTCAGGACTTTAAAAATTGTGTGTGTGTGTAGAAGTCAAAGGACAACCCGAGGCTTAATCTTCCCTTCTCAGGGAACCTAGAGTTGCTATCACAGGTGGAAACAAACAGTCCAGGGACAAGAGATGGGTAGGCTAAATCATAGCCATGTTCCAGGAACACACCTCAGCAAAGCAAGCCCTAGGGCCTGCACTGGTTACTGACGTTCCTTCTAGTCAGTGCTGGGTGTGTTCAGGAAGGTGTACAGGGCCAAAGCCCCAAGTTCAGGAGAACTGCTCTGCCGTGGCTGGACTTGCTCCTGTCTGTCAAGTCAACCCAGTGTTTCCTCATCAGGTACTTTCCTTCCAAGGTTTTTTTTTTCTCTGTGTAGCTCCTGCTGTCCTGCCTTGGCCTCCTGTGTGCTGGGTTAAGGTTATAACCACTACCTGGCTTCTTTCCCCCAAGAAGAGTTATAAGAGTTTCTCTGTGTAGCTTTGAAGCCTGTTCTGGAACTTGCCTGGCTTCTAATTTTTCTTCTTCTTCTTTTTTTTAAAAAAGCACAAAACGAGATTTATTTATGTACAAATGTTTTGCCTGTGTGTATATATGTTGCCATATGTGTACCAAGTGCCCACAGTGGTCAGAAGGCGTCAGATCTGGAATTGGAATTACAGACTGCAGTAAGTCATCAGGTGGGTACTTGGCATTGAACTCAGGTCCTCTAGAAGAACAGCCAGTGACTTCACCTCCCAGCCATGGTTAGGCCCTCCTCTAGGGTTTCTTCACATACAGGGCTTGAGACGCCCTCCCTGCCTAGAGAACTCACTTGTCCACACCTTTTTGTAGCTTACTTTGGAACTGGTCTCAAATGTACATGTGCACCTCGAGGCAGACAGCCCACGTGATGAGACCACCCAATACGAGGAGCCCAAGTCCCCTGGGTGACTCTCTTACTCACACTGAACAGAGTGATGACTGCTGTAGCAAGAAGGCATCTGGCATCCAGAGAGGTCTCTTCTCTGTGCTCAGCGAAGAGGCTCGGCTGTTTCTGAAGTGGCATAGACCCTAGAGACACAGAAGTCAGCAAGGTCAAGACATGTGGGATCTGGTTCCAGGAAACAGCCTCCATCTCTCTGGAAGTTCAGAGAGCCTCCATCTTACCATCAGTTGAGGTGATTGGGTAGCTATCTGGAGGGGCGTGGGAACAGTCATGGGGTCCAAAGAGATCATTCTCCAATCTCTGCATCAGAGAGAAATCAGCAGGCCACATGTAAAACTCATAAGCCAGCCGGGAGCTCTTGGCCAGTGGAACAGCACTGACCTGTCAGGGACTGTGGTCTCCACCCCTCCCATAGGCGGGACAGCAGCTGTGACACTGTACCTCGGCGCTCGGCAGTGGTCCGCTCTTCTTCACTCCAGCTGTAGTCTCAGACTAAGGAGGAAAGAAGAGTAGGTGGGGATGTAGTTCAGTTGGTAGAGCGTTGGCCTAACGTGCCTGAAGCCCTGGGTTTGACTCCCCCAGTGCTGGGACTGCACATGCCTAGAATCCCAGTACTCCAGAGGCGGGAGCAGGAGGCTCAGAACAAGGCCGCAAAACACAAAGGAACTGAGGAAAGCCACATAAAGCCAAGGACACATGCTTACTCAGCACTGTACTCACATGAGCCTGCCTCCTAAGGGCCAGGAGACACCTTCATCCCTCACCCCTTTCAGCACCAGGCATTACCTTATTTCTAGCCAGGAATTTTCCTGGGCAGCCAGCATGCTTTCTACTTATGTAAGCCAGAAAACTAAGGAGGCCTCTGTGTGTGTATGTGTGGTGCTGGGATACCCAGGGCCTTACACATGAGAGGCAAACACCCTACCCCTGAGCTATTACTCAATCCCAGGAGAACATTTTTTTTTTCAAGATAGTTTCTCTGTGTAGTCCTGGCTGTCCTGGAACTCGCTCTGTAGACCAGGCTGGCCTTGAACTCACAGAGACCTGCCTGCCTCTGCCTCCTCAGTGTTGTGCCACCAAACCTGGCTTACAGATGGGCTACCTTAACATGACAGCTGTAAAACACTTTCTTCTTTCATTTAAAGTCTTTTGGGTCAATAATCTTTCAAAAGATGAAAAAAATAATTACATATTTATATTATTACAAAGTCAACACGCTGGTGTAAGTCTAATCATATCTACTTAGGAAGTTGAGGTGCTGGATTAAAAGTTCCAGGCCTGACTGGGCTACAGGGTCACACAGCTGAGCTCAAGGTTGGCCTAGGAAAGACCCTGTATGCTAAGACCCTATCTCAAAAGGGAGGCAAAGAATTAAAGCAAAGCTAAAAGAAACCACGTAAGTTGGAGCTAGCCACTAGTGATTTCTTACCTCTTCTAACTTTATATTCAACACATGTATATATTTCTTCTTTTTTTCATTAGAGTCGTTTGTTCATTCATTCATTCATTCATTCATTCATTCATTCATTCATTTGTTCAAGTATGGCGAACAGGTCAGAGGAAAACTTAAGGCTGTTGACTGGGGATTGAACTCAGGTCATCACGGTGGTGTTAAGGACCTTTACCATCTTATTTTTTGACTGTTATTTCTTTTGGTTTTTGGAGACATGATTTCTCTGTGTATCTCTGGCTGCCCTGGAATTCACTCTGTAGATCATGCGGGTCTTAACTCAGAGATCCACCTGCCTCTGCCTCCCAAACGCTGGGATCAAAAGCATGCTCCATCACTGCCTGGTGATAGCTTTTTTTTTTTCCTTTCTTTATTTTTTGGAGACAAGGCCTCATGAAGCTCAGGCTAGCCTTAACTTATTAGACAGCTGAGGACGACCTTGAACTCCTGACCCTCCCTCCTTCCTCTGCATCCAAGTGCTGGGAAAAGAGGTGTGCACTGCATGCCCAGCGCCCGACTTTGCCTCTATTGTCTGCGGGATGACCCACTTCCACCCATGCTTATGCACACTTCTTATTTCCTTCATAAAAATGGACTTTTCTGAATTCCCACTCTGCTCAGGATTCTCTCCTTCCTTTCCCTCTTTGACTTCAGAGTTTGTGGTCTGGATCCTGCACCCACTATCAGCACATCTAACAGCTGTTCACGTAGATGGCTCCTGTGCAGTCCTTGGGCCCAGTAGCAATTGACAACACTTTCTGACCATCTGTCAATAAATGCCAGGAGCCTTCCCTACCAGCCCTCTCCACACTGGTCCAAACAAGTTTGCTCAGGCTTCAGATTTGGGTTTCCACCGCCAGTTCTCTACACCAGGACTCCCGCTCCAACTCACTTGACCAGATTAACTGCTTTATCATAACCATTAAATGGTCCAGTTATTTGCTATCAAATTATCAAAACAACCATAAAATATAAAGGATAAGGCTTAGTTTATGACTGTCATTAAAAAAAATGTAGTTGCTTGTGAGAAGGCTCTTGCTGCCAACTATGAGAACTTGAGTTTGATCCATAGACCCAGGACCCAAGGAAAGAACTGACTCCTGTAAGCGTGTATTCTGGTCTACACGTGTACTGTGGTACACACATGCCCACATGCATATACAGAAATACATAAAAATTTGATTAAATTGTGCATTGGTGGCACATACTTTTAATCCCAGCACCCAGGAGGCAGATACAGGTGGATCTGTGAGTTCTAGGTCAGTCTGCTTTACAAAGTGAGTTCCAGGAAGCCAGAACTATTACACAGAGAAACCCTGTTTTGAAAAACTTGAATAAATAAATAAAATGTAAAAAAATGCATGAGCTTGGGCAATAATTCAGCAGAAGATTACTTGTTTAGCATGGGGAAGTCCTGAGCTTGAACCCTAGCATCAAAAAACAAAACCATCTGAAAACCCCAAACCAGTAACCTGATAGCAGCTAATCTAAGGGGATACACCTAGTAGCTTTCCAAGCCACCATCAGTCCTCAGGTTGGGTTAGAACAGGAGAGCAGCTCAGGGCTTGAGGAGGCCACAGGAGGAAAGTGCTGAAGAATGGGTCCGCTGGATGAAACACCACATACCTTGAGCAGGGGCATCTCTCGAGCCTGCTGGATTAAAAGATGCATCTCATTGATCTGCTGCCGAACAAGAGGTGGTACTGGGTTGCAGCAAGCTATGATGCCCTGGGGTTCCCTGAAAACAAGGACAACAGCTCAGCTCACCATGGAGATACAGCCCTTCAAGGCTTCCGAACAGCAGGGACTGGGCAGGCCCGGTTAGCAGAGTGCTTACTTGGCATGCTCAAAGTCTTGGGTTCTATTCCCAGTACACTATCAACCAAGAATGGTGGTACAGGTCTGTAAGCCCAGAATTCGTGAAGGAGAAGCAGGAGGATCAGAAGTCCAGGACAACCTGGGTATTGGAGTGAGGAGCCCTCGACCCAGGCCCGCAAGACCCCCAACAAAGGTCACAGAAGTTCTAAAAGCCACCTGCAAATGTGATCTTCACTGTACAAACTCTCAGCCCATTCCTTCAGATGTCTTACAAATTGTGAGAGCTGGAGAAAAGCTCATTTCCAATTTCTTATTCCTGTTTGTGCTCCAATTAATACAACAAAATGCTTAAAAATCAATCCCGGGGCTTTAATTTGGAGAAACAGTCATAAGAGAATGTGGGACAGTTCTCCCTAAGGAACTGCAGCAGGCTTGGGACTAGCCATAGAAAGATGCCAGCTTACAAGTTCTAGCCTTAGCCCCCAGGAAAGGACTGGGGCACTAAGCTTGGGGCACTAACCTTTGAGTACAGCCTCGGGCAGCCGCAATCACAGCCTAGCTGTGAAGGACTGAGAGCAACCAAGAAGAGAGAGCATACCACGCAGCCCTGAGACTTACTTAGGCAGTTCCTCAGCTATCTTTAGCATCATGTGATTAGGTAAAACATATCTGAAACAGAACACATAACGGGATCACAGTACGTTAACTAGGAAGGTCCACTAAACACACAATAAAAGAGACAGTAGCCGGCTTCACAATGGGACCTGCTGGGCCCATGAGCAAAAGCCAGAGCCTGATGCTGCCTCACCCGTAGCTCTCGTCCTCCCTGCGAGCTGTCTTATCCCTCCAGGCAAACAGCAGTTGAAAGGCTGCCAGCTGCTGAGAGTTCAGATGTTTCTTCTGCTTCCGATACAGCTCAAGGTAGGACTCGTTCGTAAAGATAGGCTTGACAAATTTCTGCAAAATGTTGGAGAATATTCAAGATCAATGAGTGTGGGGAAAGGCTTAGTGGTTGAGCATTTGTCAACATGCACCAAGCCCTGGAAAGAAAGAAAAACATCAACGGAATAAAAATTGTGCTCTGGGCTCTTCAAAATGTTTGGCTCTTGCATTAATGAACAAAGGTAAAGCAGGGTTTGGTGGTTCACTCGGAAGCCAGCACAGGAGGACTACAAGGAAGAGGAAGTGTAGGCTGCCCAGTGAGACCTTGTCTTAAAGAACTGAAACAACTCTGGTGGTTGTGGTGGACACTAATCTCAGCACTTGGGAAGCAGAGGTGGGCACATCTCTGTGAGTTCAAGGCTATCCTGGCCCACAGAGTGAGTTCCGGGACAGCCAGCGTTATGAAGAGAAATCCTGCTCTGAAAAGCCAAACAAAACCCCAAACAAACCAAAAAAACCCTAAAAACCAAACAAACCACTTAAAACAAAGGCTGGATATAGAGCTCAGTGGGAGAGCGCTTACTTAGTGAGGTTCTGAGCTGAATTCTCAGCACTGCAAGGAAAACCAGCACAAAGAACAAAATGCAAAAGGAAAGCCTAGCCATGTTCTGTACAAGGACGATACCGGAAATCATGAACATTTTGTACTTCCAAATCACTCAATCCATAAACAGGCCAGTGAGCTGATAAAAGTTCTCAAAAGAAACAGAAATAGCTTGAAGAAGTGCTCCACATTCCTCCCCATGAAGAAAATGCGAAGTATTTATGGTATGTGCTTGGGGTATTTCACAGCATATCTGTGCACCATGTGTGTAACTAGTGCCCACAGAGGTCCTATAGACAGTGGTGACCTACCATATAGATTCTGGAGATTGAACCAGGGTCCTCTGGCAGACAAGGTCTCACTGTGTGGACCAGGCTGTCTTCTAACTCAGGAAGACCCACCTGCCTTTGCCTCAATGTAATGGAGTAAAGGTTTGCAGTGCCACTTCCAGCCCCCATTTGTTTCTGTTTTAATGGGACTCTGTTTACCCACTGAGCCATCCTCTCTGCCTTGGTCTCAGAATTAAATTTTATTCAGCCAATCCGGAAAATGACATCTGTGGGATTACAGATGGTATTTGAGATCATGTTAAAATAAGCCAGATTTTGGATATGTACTGAAAGCAGTCCCAAATATAGAACCCAGACTTACACAGTGTGTGTAGGTCATCAAAGCAGAAAGGAACCATCAAAGAGGAGAGAGAGAGATCTTGAGGGGGAGAGGGAGACAGACAGCAATAGAAGATTCACGCCATGATGGCCATGATGGGGGTGGGGGTACTTCGGAAAAAGGAGGGGCCAGCAAGAGTCAGATAGGCTGATTAAGGAGGCAGGAGAAGAGGATGAGAAAGGTATAATGACATATGTATAAAAAAGCCGCCACGAGAAGAACTTCTTTTGTGTGTGGTAGTTTTTTGAGACAGGGTTTCTCTATGTAGCCCTGGCTGTTCTAGAACTCTCACTATAGACCTGGCTGGCCTCAAAATCAGAGATCTTCCTTTCTCTGCCTCCCAAGTGCTGGGACTAGGGACATGCACCACCACCTCCCAGTTTTATTTTTTTGTGTGTGCATTGGTGTTTTGCTTCCATCTATGTCTGTGTAAGGGAGTTAAATCCCCTGGAGTTGGTGCTACAGACACTTGTGAGCTGCCATGTGGGTGCTGGGAACTGAATCTTGATCTTCCAGAAGAGTAGACAGTACTTTTTACCACTGAGCCCATCTCTGCCTCAAGAGCCATTAAAAACTGAAATAAACAGAACTCAGTCAGAAATAGGGCCCGAGTGCTGGGGTCTGTGTAGTTTTGGTGAAGTGGTACCTTGAGGCAGATGTCCCTGCTCCGCTGCCACACCACCTGCAACTGGACAGGTTGCTCATTGCCTCTCTCCCACAGCTCCAGCCTCATTCGGTCATAGATGTAAAGCAGATAATGGGTGTCATCTCGGGCGTAGTTCAGCATTTCCTCTGGCAGAGGGCTAGAGTTATGAGAATAGCTTCAGTGACTGTCCAGGGACAGCCACCCAAGCTGTCTCTGCCATGTGACAGAACTTTCTTGGCCCTCTTCTCACTTCTAAGATTCTTTCCTTCTCAATACGGTGATACATGAACACTTACTACAAACTGTTAGCATGGGGTGGTGAGGCAGAGGGACGCTATGGTCCTGGGATGACTTGTAGCTCCATCTGTCTGTCCTTACCCTCTCTGTACTTTCTTACCTAAGTTATGGAAGGGTAGCAAGCACTGACTGCTGAGCAGGACCAATATGTCGTCCTACAGCACTTGGCCTAGTGCTGAGGGAAGGGTAAGGCCTTGATAATAAAGCAGTTTTCAAATATTACTAATGCTTTTTTTCAAGACAGGGTTTCTCTGTAACTGCCCTGGCTGTCCTGGAACTGGCTTTGTAGACCAAGCTTGCCTTGAACTCACAGACACCTATCTGCCTCTGTCCCCCAAGTATGGAATTAAAGACGCGAGCCACTATGCCTAGCACTAATTTCCAAGTTAACAGGCTCTCTCTTGCACCCGCACATCTCCGCCACCACCAGCAGACTGACCGTATCCTCCAATCTGCCAGCTGATACTGCTTGTTTGTCTCCACACCACAGTAGAGTCTCAGCAGATGGTCAAGTGAGTGACGAGCCAGGTTGAGAAGCCGTGCTGCCTGGTGTGTGTCAAACATATTCACCACATAGAGCCCGAAGTCCTTCTGTAGCCACTCTATGTCAGAGTCAGCACCATGGAAGACCTGAAAACAAAATCAAGGCCATGCGGTTCCCAACAGCACCTGTCTTCTTACTTAGTCTTGCCTTTGAACTATCAGAACACTGCTAAGATTGAACCCGGGGCTAACATATGCCAGATAAACACCTACCACTGGATTATGTCCTCAACCCAGTGCATGGAGTTTTGTTTTGTTTTTTCAAACAGGGTTCCACTGTGTAGCTCTGGATATCCTGGAACTCACATAGATAGATCTGCCTGCCTCTGCAGCCCGAATGTTAGGATTAAAGGCGTGAGCATGATGTGTGTAGTTTTAAGTGATTCTTTTGCCACAGGCATCTTTTGTGCTTGTAAGCTTATACTGTTAAGGGATGGGACTGCTTTGGGGCCATGGGACGGGCTAAGAGTCCTTTTAGTTCCAAGTGTGTCCTTATGTTCAAGCAAGCCAACTGACTGGGCTCACCAAAATAGTCACTAACATGATTTATGTCTCCAGATAGAACAAGCCACATGGGAAAGGCCCTCGTGGGGTCTAGAACTAAGCAGTTAGATATTGGGAGTCTAAGGTAGGAGGTGACGTGGTTGAAAGAACAAGGTGGTCCTCTGGAAAGCACTGCAATCCCACCTCTGCCAAGAGCCAGAGCAGCTGACCTTAACGATGGCTGGGTCTGTGAGGCTCTCATTGAGAATGTACATGTCACTTCGAAGCTCTAAGGTGTCAACGATGAAGTCTTCTGTTCGGGTGGAAATTTGCATCAGGCAGGTCAGTCCTAGGAAGCTTCTGTATGAGTGATGCTAAACCACAGAGACAAGAGTTTAGGGGAAAGGATTAGCAGGTACTCCTTCACTTTTATTTTTTAAAAGGGAGATGGAACTGAAGAATCTTGCCCCGAACTATATCCACAGCCCTCTTCTACCAGTTTTTAAGAGTTGGCTATAGAAGTTACATGACTAACTTTTAGGAAATAAAACAATTTTAAGGAAGGAGGATGGGTTTAAGTTTAAGGCTTGACTGGGCTACATAGCAAGTTTAAAGCCAGCCTGCCCTATAGTGCAATAGGTGTCTCAGAACAAAAGAGATTAAAATCAGTGCTAACTTTAGACTTCCCAGTGCTAACTTTAGACTTCCCAAGTAGATGAAGTCAAAGGAAAATGAAGAATTCGCTCAAGGTCAATTATGAGGTACCTCTAGATCCACTGCAAACTCCTGACAACCCAGCAACTTTTCGTTGAGCTCCACGAGTTGGTCCAGAGAGGATACAAAATGGCAAGGTGTCTCTTCCACGGGTCTGAACAACTGGACCAAGAAAGGAGTATGTACAGGATGAACTCTAAGTCCAAGGGATGATCTCACACCTAGCCTCCCAAAGCTACTGAAGGAAAACACAACTGTACCAAACAAACCAATGCTTTGTTCTTCCCAGGCTCCCTGATGCCAGCTTTGAAACAGAGGCTGGGCACTAACCTGAGGCTTCGGCTTCTGAAGCACTGAGTCGGGGGGAGTGAAGTGATCAAGTTCATATTGATAAGGATGTGCAAACCTGAGTGAATACAGCACAAATATTTAGATGAATTCCCATCATTCAAATGGCACACAGCTGCTCAATATAATGTAAACAAATATGTAGGCTATGTGGTGATATATTGTGTATCTAATAGTTTGCCTGAAGATCAGAGGACAGAGCCACCCACAGTTAGCCATAGATGTTAGGAGGTGCTGACACATACCTTTAATTCTAGCACTTGGGAGGCATTTGGGAAATACACGTCTTTAATTCTAGCACTAGAAAGTTGAACCAGGAAGTGAGATAGCAGGACAGAGACATTCAGTCTGAGGATTCATGGAGACAGGCCTGAGGAACTGGCTGGGTGAGAAGTGGCTGTGGCTTGTTTCTCTGTCTCTCTGATCTTTCAGCTTTCCCCCAATATTTGGCTCTGAGTTTTTATTACAAGACCAAG
This sequence comes from Phyllotis vaccarum, assembly GCA_033318265.1. Taxonomy (NCBI): domain Eukaryota; kingdom Metazoa; phylum Chordata; class Mammalia; order Rodentia; family Cricetidae; genus Phyllotis; species Phyllotis vaccarum. The sequence continues at coordinate 60,159,727 of JARWLC010000003.1, read as the reverse complement.
TAGAATTCATGCAGTAAGGATGGGGTGGGGCTTGTGTGCTACAGTGCTTGTTCAGCATAAATGAAGTTCCAGACTTAGTAGCAGATAAACCTGAGGATAAGGGCTCACATCTATAATTTTATCATCGGAGGCAAAGGCAGGAGGACCTAAGTTCAGGGTCACCCTTGCTGGTACAGTAAGTTTGAGGCTAGCCCGAGACATGTGAGACCATGTATTACACCCCTCTACTTCCAACAACAAAAATTTAGGAAGGATTTCATAGGCTGATGCTCATCTGGGCAGCACATCTACTAAAACCAGAATATTGAAGATTAGCAGGGCCATGTGCTAGGGTGACTTGCAAACCTGAGATGTCTTAGAATACACACATACACACACACACCCACACACACACCTTAAAAAATAAAAAGGCAGGAAGGGCCAGGTATGGTGGGATACACCTGTAATTTCAGTACTGTGAAGAGAAAGATGAGTTCAAGGTCAGCCCGAATCATATAAGACCCTGCTTCCAGACAAGCAGATGGAGCCAATGGGACAGAAAGCCGGGAAGAAAGCCCAGACCCAAAAGGTGGGGAACTCCATGAGTGTTGGCCACCAGGAGCTGCTGGATAGGTGTGAGACAGCATTCCCATCAAGAACACCATGGACAATCCCACTACTATATAATATGCCAACCTCATGCATAACTTCATCTTGAAGGCATGGAGCACTGTATGTGAGAATGACCTAATCTTCTTTTGAATTCGACCCAAGAAAAATGAAATTATGGTTGTACCAGATAAAAGACTATTTCCTGATTGTGATTCAGAATCCAACAGAATAAGCCAGGCTCAGCTTCCTGTGTCATTTCTAATTAATGTCCCCTGGAATAATATTGTTAATCATGTCAGTGGGCACATGGTGGTTGCCTGAGAGCCCATGTAGACCCCAGCAATGATCCAGGGAAGCTCTGCCCACCCAACAAGGAGTGTCTCTAGTGATCCAGTCAGTTCCTAGGAAAGCTTGGTTCTCATGTCCATGTCATGGTCAGTTCACTTTGTCACCCTTGGAAGGCCTGCTTTTTTCTTTAACTAAAAATAACTTCAAAACTAAAAAACAAAACAAACAAAAAACCAAAACCAAAAACCAAAATAGAAAGCCCAGACCCATGTTCTTACATGTCCTGTTCCACCTGCTGGGTTCTCTGCTGATGAATGAAATCTGCCAGGGCAGGGGGGACGTCCAGGTCCTCAGGACGATCCTGTGGGCGCTCTCGCCTTTCTTTTGAGAGAGCTGGAGACACAAGCAGTGACAAACACACCATCACACAGAAGGTGGTGGAAAGGAAGGCTGAAGACTCTACCCCTTCCAATATTTTTGTGTCCCAGCAACACTGCAACACTTACCCTGAGGGAGAGGCTTCCGAGCATTGGGCTTGACGAAGATTTTAGGGAGAAACGGTGTATTGGAATTATCAATCTTCTCTCGAAATTTGAGCTGAGGTCGGAGGATGTTTTTTGCATGTAACAGTCGGAAAGTCTCAGATTTTGCTTTTTTCCCATATTCTCCTGCCTATGGCCAACACAGAGAAATCAACTAAAATACAGCAACTTGATCTAAGTAGGAAAACAAATTCCAACTTGTCTTCTGAAGAGAAAACACCCCAGGAACCAACGCATTTGGAAATGTTACTGCATGTGAGGTTCCAGTGACAGACAGAGAAGGAGTCTCTGGGCTGTGTGTGTTTGTGAGACCATGTGAAAGTGGGGAGTACCCAGCTTCGTGCAGCATGTCACAGAAATGCAGATTAAAACCCAATTAGGAGTTCTATTCAATCTGCAAAGAAGTGCTCACCTTCCGGTTCCAGCTTGACACTATTGTTTTGGGGACCTGCAGTCCTGCAGGAAGGACAGGTTGTTGATGCTTATTCACACCTGATGCTTCATCCAGTAATATACCCTAAGAGGAGACGAGGCATTGGGTAAGAATCTTCCTTTGATAGACTTAATTACCTGATATTTTCAAGAATTATATTCACAAAATCATGCAGTTAATACATACATGAAAGAGACGGTAAATGTATGTGCCAAAATATTATCTGTATATTTTAAGTATTCAGAATTTTAACTTGCCAATTAAAACTTGCATTCATATAAATCATTTATTTATTTTTATTTTATGTGCATTGGTGTTTTGCCTGCATGTTATGTCTGTTGAGGATGGAGCTAGAGTTACAGACAATTGTGAGCTGCCATCTAGGACTGACGTTCTACACTCAACACCTATGTTAGATGGCTTACAACCGTCTATTAAGTTCAACTCCAGTGAACTCCAAGACCTCTGGCCTCCAGATACACATACATAGAGTTGATAATAATAATATATCTATTTTGAGATAGAGTCTTACTGTGTAGACCAGGCTGGCCTAGAACTCACAGAGATCCACCTGTCTTTGCTTCCCTAGGGCTGGGGGAGTTATAGGCTTGCCCACTAGTTGGCTAAACGTATTTCCTTTTTATTTTCCATAATGCTGGAGTTTTTCCTTTCATTTTAATATTTGAGCTTCATATTTGTTAGCTGACTCATGTGGATTGGGACACACTTACCACTCGCTCCAAAATCACATCGTTGGTATCAACTAGTAAATCAAATTTGTCCTCCAATTCAGTCACTTTACTTCGATCTTTGATGTTGCTGCGACACCCATGGTACTGCATTACCCTACTCATGCTAAAGAAGGAGAGCCAAAGTCAGTGTGTGAGCTTCTATCCCACCAACCTACAATCTGGGGAAAAAACCCAAATGGTTCGGTTCACAGGGTTCCCAGCAGTCCAGATGAAATTAATGAAATGTATATTCTCACAACAACCTTTACGTGGCAAGACAAAAAGCCGGGTGTGGCGGTGTAGGCCTGTGAGTGATACTGGCTTCATGGAAGGCAGAGGCAAGAGGCCTAGGCCACACAGTGAGTTTGGAACTCATGGGGCAATTTAATGAGTGAGACCTTTCCTCAATAAAAGACAATAATAGATGAGAAAAGTGTAGCCCTGGCTGTCCTACTCAGTCTATAGACCAGTCTGGCCTTGAACTCAGAGATCCACCTGCCTTTGCCTCCCAAGTTATGGGATTAAAGGTAAGAGCCACCACACCCAGAAAAACAACTTTTAAAATTAAAAATTAATTTTAAAAAAAGTGAGTCTCAGGGGTCAAACTTAGGTCATCACATTTGGCAGCACCGCCTTTTACCTGCTGCGCCATCTTACAGGCCCTTATTTTATTTTGTTTTTTGAGACAGGGTTTCTCTATATATCAGCCCTGGTTGTCCTGGAATTCGATTTGTAAACCAGGCTTGCAGATCACAGAGATCTGCCTGCCCCTGCCTCTCAAGTGCTGAGACTAAAGGCCTGTACTGCCAAGACTGAGTAGTTTATTTTTAAAAATCACACATCATGCTAGGCTCACATTTTTAATTTCAGCACTCAGAAGCAGAAGGAGGCTGCTCTTTAAGAACTCATGGCTAACTTCATCTGTTATATCAAGCTCCTGGCCAAGCAGGGTTCCCCAGTGAGCCACTGTTCTCCCCCAGCATCACAGGCCATGGGATTATCCTTGCTTGTACTCATCTTTGTTATTGGCATTCAGCCAGTACGTTCTCCATTGGCTGGTACTGGGTGTTTATTATGCCTCTACCACTGAGGTACAGGACTCAGGAAACTGACCTTTCTTTCAGTGAACATAAAAAATGCTCACTACTTACCACTGAAGCAGCCTGTCTCCTTGTGTTTCACAAAATGCCTGGAAGGCAGGAAAACTTCGGTAAAAATCGTACTCATCGCCAAATTGTGGCAGGCCCCCAGATGCCTTGGTAACTGCCACTACCGACCCAAGTGCAAACTGAAAAATTCAGAGAAAAAGACATATTTTAAACATGGATTCCTAGTCATTCTGCAAAAATAAAAACAATGAAAAAAATTTAAAGGCATATATCCCAGGGAGGGGAGAAATGGCTCAGTGTTAAGTGTGCTTACAATTTGCTGCTCTTGCCTAAGATCTGGGTTTGTCCCAGCACCCACATAGGGCTGCTTTCAAGCGCCTGCAACTCCAGCTCCAGAAGATCCAATGCTCTCTTTTGGACTCTATGGGTACCAGTAGATATTTGACATGCATAGGATAATCTCTCTCTCCTTCACACACACAATGTATTTAAGGTTGACCTACAACTCCCCATGGACTCCTCTGGCCTCCACCCCGTATTATAGGCACTGGACACATCTTTTCATGAGGTGTTGGGGATTAAAGTCGTGACAGACAAGCATTTTACCAACTAAGCCATATCTCAAGCCCCCAAAAGACACAGACTATCTTATATGCCAGGCTAGCCTCAACCTCACCAGTAGCCTTGAAAATGACCTAGAATTTCTGATCCTCTTACCTCCACCTCCTGAGTGCTGGGATTACAGGTGTGTAAAACCATATGCCATTTATTTGGTGTTGAGAATGAAACCCCAGGCTTCATATATACTAGGCAGTCATCCTACCAACTGAGTTACATTCCCATCTCAAACATGAATACGATTTACTATGGCCTAGTTTTAGTCTTGGTTCTAAAATTTATGAACTGTGATTTGAATGAAGAAAGTTATTTTGTTAAAACCAACTTTAGTTTATACCTCTGAAAAAATGGGCATAGTAACTCAAAATAACTCATTATCGGAGGATTAAGTAAACGACTAAAATCACTTAGAACATAGACTGGCACATGTATGCTATTACTTAACTTCAGACTTGGAAGCTTTCTATAACAATTTATTGTATTTCTGTGGTTTTGATGCACAACTATCAACAATACACAGACACTTTTGATGACCATTTTATAATCAGTGGTTTAGGTAGACTACTGTGAGGTAATGGGAATCAATCTGAAGTGGCTGTCACTGATAAAGGATGAGGTCTAATGACAGCATTGTAAATGTTGAGAACACAGGATTTACATGAATCCTCTAGGTTCCTTCTCAGGGAGGTACCGCTAAATGCTTTTTGGCACTTCAAGAGGCTCGATGGCAACTGTGACAAGTCACATTCAACCGGAGAGATTGGGATTACAGATGTTTGTACATCAGTGGGGACAGGCATGGGCGGAGAGTTACCCAGCTGTGGGCCCCTCAAGAGAGGCGGTGCAGGGTACGCCGCCTGGACGTCAAGGCCGCCCTCTGAGGGCGCGGACACGGCTCTCCACGCCAAGCGGCATGCTCACACTGGAAGCACGGCGCCCTGGGCTCCCGTCCCGCCGCCGCAGCCGCCGTGGCGGGTGCCGGAAGCCCACAGTGCCTGCTCTGCAGCCCCAGACCCGTTTCCGGCCGGAACTGGGAGTTCTTGGGTGACCCAGGGCCCGCGAACTCACTTTCACGAAGCTGTCTGCGTCGGGGAAGCCAGGCAGCACCATCTCCTCGTCTGGCTTGGTCGCGCTGGTCGCCGGCGCGGACTGATGCTCCCGGGGACTGGGAGGCGCCATCTTTCCGTCCTAGGGAAGCTCTTCTCGCGAGATTGTTCGGGCGAACTGAGGCGGGCCAGTGCGCGTGCGCACAGGTGGTGCGGACACCCCCGCCCCGCTTGGTTGTAGCTGGGTCCAAAAATTGCCCCACAATAGGGAAATTTAGGCTTTTGATTTCACATTATAGCCTCCTAACAAATCTGTGGTCTAGCGTGTGAACTGGAGGATACAGTTTTTGGTTGCTCGCTCGCTCATTCATTCATTCATTCATTCATTCATTCATTCATTCATTCATTCATTCATTCATTCATTCATTCATGTTTTCGAGAGGAGACAGGGTTTCTCTGTGTAGCCCTTGCTGTCCTGGAACTTCCTTAAGGGACCACACTGGCCTCCGGCCTTCAGATCTGGATCCGTCTGGTCTCTGCCTCTCAAGAGCTGGGACCAAAGGATACAACTTTAATCTCAGTTAAAGTTAGCCTTTCTCTGCTGGCATGGTGGATCAGGTTACTAATCCCAGGACTGGGAACTCCGAAATCTGCCTGCCTCAGTCTCCCAGAGTCCTGGAAATAAAGCTGTGCGCAACAACACTTGGATTGGACTGGATTTTTCCAATTTAAAGTTTAAAAAACAAAATGAGTGGGGAGGAGAGATGTCTCAGCAGTTAAGAACACTTGTTTTTGTTTTTTTTAAAAGAAGACTACAGTATTCAGTCCTGAGGTTCATAACCACCTGCAACTCAAACTCTCAAGGAGCAGATGAATTCATCTGGTAGACATGGGTATACAGATATGGACACAAACATACATATAAAACTGTGTCACATATCTATCCATATATGTAAGTTTTTCGAGACAGGGTTTCTTTGTGTAGCCCTGGAACTGAAGAGATCCAAGCTTACCTCTGCTTCCCTGTCTTGGCCTGTGGTGGAATGTAATGATGTAGACTCCTGTGCCTAGATCATGCGATGCTGGGAACCAAACCTTGGGCCAGTGCCTATTAGCTAGCTAGTGGCCTATCACTGAGTTGTATCCCCAGTCCAGTGACAGAATTTATATAAAATAATTATGAATAAAAAGCCAGCCATACACTTTTTTAAAATTCTGATGTCATTTATTGGCACAAAAATTACTTAGATACAACATGGTGTCTAGACAAGTGGCTTCACTTTATACTTTGTATATTTAATTGGATATTTACTTTGCTTCTAATTCCAGATCTGTTCTAATGTGTCTATCCCTGTGATCAGCACCTCCACAACAGCACTTGTGTTTTGAGCCCCTGCTCCAAACACGGCACACTTATTCCTCATTGAACAGAGCAGGGATAGTGCAGGCCCTCTGCACTGGGATTCTTGGCACAGCCTCTCACACACTGATGGCCAGGCATCTGAGCAATCTTCACTCCTGCAAGGGCAGGTCTTGTGATTTCAGCATCACAGAGTCAGGCAGATGACATATCTCACCCACTTTGGACCATGCTGCAATTATTCCACTGCTGTCCAGGGACCGGTGAGGTAACAGGATGGGCAGAGTGCTGAAGTCTGTGTCCTGGTGTTAGAGCCCCTGTCAGTGTTTTCCAGGCCCCAGGTATCCTGACCGTGCTGAGTCCACTGTCCCTGGGATGAGAGGATGGACTAGATTTTTCTGACAGTAAATGCTTGTGATGAGTTTTCTTGTAAGTTAAGTCAAAACCCGTATTTTTCAGTTACCCATCTCCTGTTGCCCCTAAATGGAAGGCTTGGTTTCTGTAGGATTCTTATGTTTCACTGTCTGGGAGCTGAAGCAAGCCTTGTGTTTCTGACAGTGTTTTTTCAACAGCAGCTAGGAGGTTGGTCAAACCAACTTTGAATATACAGTAGTTCTTTAATATACACTTCAAAATATTTAACAAAGTCCAACTTTATGACCTTGGATTCAGTCCACTGGAAGCACAGACCAAGGTACAAAGCTTCTGAGGAGAGGCTCCGATTACCAGAAGGGACACCTAGGAAGGTGGACGGCAAAGGCAGTCAGTCATCAGAGCTTTTCCATGCTCACCTTGGTGCAGAGAGCACTGAGCCCCATGGGACTCAGGCACCTCTAGTCCAGGGCTAATGCCCGGGGTCCCCAAGAGACAGTCCAGGATTATCAACCTTTCTTTTCACTGTTCTCTCTAGTCATTGCTCTGGCTTTCCCTGTGCTCCTCTGCACCTCTGGAGGGACAACAAAAATCCAAACGGCCTACAGACAAATAAGGCTCCCTCCCTCTCTCCCTCCCTCCCAATTCTAAACCATTGCTCGTAAAGCAGTGTTAACTTCTAAATACAAATCTATCTGTCTCAGTTTTCTCCCGTTAGACAAGAAGCATTCTCAGACCACAAACTTCTAAAGTAGAGACATGAGCATAACTGTCCTGTCACTTCACCAAATAAATCATCTTTTCATTTCTCACTTTAAGGCTTCAAGTGAGTCCTCACTGCTTATTCATTTTTGAGACCGGGTTTTACCACGGTAGCCCTGGCTGGCCTGGAACCAAAGAGATATGTCTCCCTTGCATTCCCAGTGCTGTGCTGGGATTAAAGGCATGAGCCACCACACCCAACCAATGAAGCTCACCAGCCAATATAACACTGGCAGAGGTTTTCATGGGATGTTGCTTGCTTGATAAGCAGCTCTACTTGGGTTGGAACATCCAAGGTGTCATCATGAGAGAAATCCCGACCTAGGAAGCAGAAACAGAAACACTGTCATCTGAACCTGGCATCAATAGCTTCCATGTTCCTGTTTGGTTCCACTGTCCATGTCGCCACTACTAGTTGACTCTCACTGGAGCAGGAGGGACAGACAGCACCTGTGTAGAGAAATCCACTTGTGTGTCACCTGCAAGCACACCCGTCTCTTAATATAGAGCTAGTTTCAAGATGAAGATGCCAGAGATGTGGCTAATGGAGCTGTTCTAAAATCTGATTTGAAAAATGAACAAGGCTGTTCAGTTTGAATCCCACAACCTTCCACCAGTGTTTCCACTGGAGTTAAGATCTTGGCCTCACAGACTCCAAAGCCCCAGCCAATGCGGCTTCTTTGATAACTTGCCTGCTTTTGTTTGTTTTTAAAGACTTTAAACCCTATGTGTATGAATGTTTGCCTGTATGTCTGTATGTGTACTATGTAACTGAAGTTACTGTGGTCATGGATGCTAGAAATCACAGGATAACATGCTCTTAACCATAGAGCCGTCTGTCAGGCCCAACTTGCCTCTTTAAAGACAGGGGAAGCATTTTGTTGTTACTGTTTTTATGTAGCCTGAGCTGGCCTGAATTATGCAGCCGAGGTTGGTCTAGAATGCCTGATCCTCCTGATTCCCCAAGAGCAGGGATTATAGTAGAAGTGCATCACTGTAACCAATTTCTTTCTTCTCCTCTCCCCACTTCCTTGTGTCTGGGAACTCGTTGTATAGTTCAGCCTTGTCCTTCTAGTGGGACTGCAGGTTTGAGCCACCCCCCCCCTAGCTGGTACCACAAGGACTGCAGTCTTCCCAGTCTACACACCTCACCCCGGCCAGATGCCCTCACCTCCTATGTCTCAGTGTTGGGCCCCGAGCCTGTGCTGGGCAGACCGTTTTCTTTGCATTAATTACCTCTTCTCCCAGGAGTTCCTTCCTTCCCTCTGACCAACCTGCCTTCGTGCTTGGGGTCCAATCTTCCTGGTCTCCCACAGCTGAAGTGCTGATTACCTGAACTTTGTTCAAACTCTCCCTGGTTATCCTTCTCACTTTTTTTGAGACAAGGTCTTCCTATGTAGCTCTGGCTGACCTAGAACTCACTGATCTGCCTGTCTTTGTCTTCTAATCACAGGTATTAAAGGTGTGCGCCATCACAATGGCCTTTTCAGTCTCTCAAACACACACCTTTATCTCCTGTAGAGAAAAAAAATGAGACATAGATTTGTAGCTCAGTGAGAGTCCACTTGTACCATGACCTAGCCCTCGGAGTGAATCTTCTCCACAAAAGCCTCTGCTTTGCTCACTTAGTCCCCTCTCCCTGTATAAACTGCTTGAGGACTTTGCCACATTTCACTCTGCCTCCATCTCATTCTCTTCAGGCTGGTCACAGGGATCCATGCAGCTCTCAGACGCACACCTGTGTTTGGAGTCATCTTTGACCTTCTCATGTCTCAACAGCAGTCTTCCTGAGTCTTTATATTTTGGGGTGCTATGTGGCTCTACATTGGGGTTTGTGAGGTACAGGCATAGCCCAACTTCCAGTCCACCCTCGTCAAGGCCTCTTCATTTCATCACTGGTTGTCTTGCCTGGATACTAGAGCATGTACACGCCCTCCTGATGCAGGTCCCACCAAGCCAGCGAAGGTAGCATTCACAACACAAAAACTCAGGCCTCCTTCCTTCCCACTCCACCTAATTGCATCTGGTGGTTTCTCACTGCCCTCAGGATACAGGATGTGAGCCTAAGACCCTGACCCAGCCAAGCATCACACACTTTGCTTTCTTTAGGCTAGAATGCCAGCCCTAGGATCTTCTTTTGCCATCACTCTTATCAAAGGGCCTAGTAAACACTGCTCCTTCTGCTTGGAGTAGTGTCTTCCCAGATAACTCTTTGTGGAGGTTGAATGAGGATGGTTTCCATAGGCTCAGATAGTTGGTGGACCTGTTTGGGAAGGATTAGGAGGTGTAGTGGTATTGAAAGACTTGTGTCACTGGAAGTGAGCTTTGAGGTTTCAAAAGCCCATGCCATTTCCTGTTAGTTCTCTCTGCCTCAAGGTTATAAAACACTGGCTCAGGCACCATGCTTGCTTGCTTGCTGCTGCGTTCACCACCACAATGGTTAACTAACCATCCAAAGCTGTCAGCTTCAAAGAAGTGTTGTGTTTCTACTGCTGTGCTTCCTTTAGCAGCTAGCACCAACAGGTACTTGATTAAGCACCTCTTACTACAAGATCTGATACCCAGTGTCTGGAATCCTATTTTCCTATGATGTTCACATCCTCTGTTAGGGTTTCTTATCATTCAGATGGAAGGAATGAATTCAGAGATCTCTAAATAGGTGAGTGTGGAATGGGGTCTCTAGCTTTCTGACTCCCACTTTGCATGTAATAACCCACCCAGCAGAAGAAACAGGATTAAAAAAACATGAATTGGCTGCTTCCTTCAAAAATCAAACATGGCTCCTCTTCCATCCTTCCCTGGCAGTCCAAATGTTCAGGCACCCCACAGTAAGTATCTCATCATGAGGCCAGTAACTTACCCCTGGAGTTGGTTGGTGTGGAACCCATCCAGATTCCGAAATAGCCTCCCTCCCAGAGCTAATGAGGTTAAGAAATGTCAAGTGATATTAAGGGTCTTCAGCAAGAAGGATAGAGGGGGTGTTCCACTGCTGCCCTGAAGTCACTGAGGAGCCACATGAAACTGAATCCCAGGACAGTGGGCTGGCTATACATTGAGAGAACAGTCTTCTCATCAGGCTTCATGTCCTTTAAACCCAAATACTCACCAGTAAGCTTATCTCGAACCCTGTTAATGATCTGGATAGCTTTCTTGTTTAGGGCTTCTGGTTTCACCAAACCATCTCCAACTGAAATATACAAGTGTAGAAGCAACAGGTCCAGGGCTGCCCTGCTTTTATGAAACACTTCCAAGTGTTGAGCAATCCTGTGCATGTGTCTCTGCCCTCAGCACACAATGGGGAACTCATCCACCCTTTTCTCTAAGGTAGCTCTGTTACTTGCCTTGCAGATTCCCTTTCTGGCTCATGGCTCAGTGTACATCTACCTGTGCAATGGGTTAGTGACTGCCAAATCCCTCGGAAGGTGGACTTACTGAAGGAGTGAATGGACTCTGGCACCGTGGTCCCCGCTTTCTTATGGGCTGCTTCTCCAAGTTCTACACCATCCAAAATTTCTAGGAGGAAAAAAAGTCAATTAGTAGAAGGTTCAAATACTCAGAAACTATCATTTTCTAATTTTTTTTTTTTTTTTTGAGAGGTCTCAGGTATTGGAGGCTGACCGTTGACTCCCCATGTAGGTAAAGATGACCTCAAATTACTGGTCCTCATGCCTTTATCTCCCAAGTGTTGGGATTACAGGCATGAGCCATAATGACTGGCTGCCACTCTTATTTTTTTTAACTGATTTTAAATTATGTGTATGTTTGTGTATGTGGGTATGTCCATGTGGGGTATGGGTGCTTAAGGTCAGAGGAGTTGGATCTCCCTGGAGCTGGAATTATCCTACCTGATGTAGGTGCTGGGAACCGAACTCAAGTCCTCCAGAAAAGCAGTATGTGCTCTTATCTGCTGAACCATTTCTCCAACTATTATTCTTTTTTTTAAATAAAAATTACATCTACTTAGGTATATGCGTGTTTTGGAGTGAGCGAGCATGTGTGGGAGGTCAGAGGTCAACTCTTAGGAACAGTTTCTCTCCTTCCACTGTGTGTGTCCAGGGAATTAATCTTAGATGGCCAGTGTTGGCCGTAAGTACCCTTACCTATTGAGCTGTCCTGGGGATTAAACTCAGGGTTTCATTAAGGCTAGGCAAGCACTGTCCTAAGCCACATCTTTAGCACTGACATCAGAAAAGAGTAACAGGCTGGAGGGATGGCTCAGTGGATGCTCTTGCAGAAGACCTGGGTTGGAGTCTCACCACCCTCATGGTATCTCACAATCATCTGTAACTCCAGTTCCAGATGATCTAACACCTTCTGGCCTCCTCTAGGCATTCATAAAATGCATTGACATACATTTAGGCAAAATGCCTATACACAAACAAATTTAAAAAATTATTTTCTAATTTCTTTTTTTTTCACTCGTAAACCAATCTGGACTTGAACTCAGATAGTTTCTAGTTCTTTTAAAAATTTATTATTTGTTACTATTCTATATAACTGTAATTCTTACTTGATAACTATTTTTGTTGTATATAATTTTACTATGTTAAAGCTGAAACTTTTCTTTTTAATTAGACAAAAGGGAGAAATATAGGATATTCTTTTATACTCTGTGAATACATGTCAATGTGATGTGGTTAATAAAGAAGCTGACTGGCCAATAGCTGGACAGATAGAGGTTAGGTGGGACTTGCAGACAAAAAGGGCAAAGAGTCTCCAAGGAGACAAAAAGGGGAGGGGTCTCAGGAGTCTCTGAGGAGACAGAAAGGGGAGGGGTCTCAGGAGTCTCTGAGGAGACATAAAGAGAAGCGAGATGGACTTGCTGCTTGAAAAAAGGTACCACCACATGGCAGAGCAAAAATAAGATACGGGTTAATTTATAGTGTAAGAGCTAGTTAGTAACAAGCCTGGGCTATTGTCTGAACATTCATAATTAAAAATAAGTTTCAGTGTGGATATCTGGGAACTTGCGGGCGGGGCAGAAAAGCCTACAATTGTGAATCATGTATGATGTATGTGTGTGGGGGGGGGAGTGCATGACACAGTTGACATGGGTTCTGAGAAGCATCAGGACAGACCTCTTTCTTCTTTTGTTCAGACTGAGTCTCCTAACCCAGGCTGGCCTCAAACTTGCTATGCGATAAGATGACCTCAAACACTCTGGATATAGAGGAACAGGGTCCGCCATCTTCCTGGAATGTACTCACCTACTGACTGGCCTGCAGAGTAGGAATCTGTCCTTGTTCGAGAGCGCTTATTGCCTTTGGTATTTGCTAGAAAAATAAATTAAGTCTTCAGACTGTGACTAGAAAGAAACTGATTGAAAAGATATTTCCTTACAAACATAAAAACAAAAGTTTTTCAAAAGCTGTAATGCTAAATAGTGAACTAGATCAATCACTCAAAAACAAGGGAGAGAGTCTGGATCTGCAACCTAGATGCTCTCCACTGCAGACCTCACTTAGACAAGGTGACTGCTGGTTTACTTACAGAACATCAGAAGCCTCAAAACACAGCTGTCTATATTTCTTACTAAAATCCTAGCTTTTTACTATACAGCCTAAATAAATGAAACCCATGAAGGTATAGTTTATCTAGAAAAACATCTTCATTAAACAGCTAAGCCTAGATTGGGAGTGTTCTATAGCTTATAAAATACCCGAAATTCTTCTCCAGCCCCCAGAACTACTCTGAAATGTGTTTGGTACACACATTTAAGGCTTAAGGAAACAAAAATTTGGTATACACACAAATATACATACATACACATTTATTTCAAATAGCTCAGGCTGGCTTAGAACTTATATAAACAAATTCATTGTACATATTTGAGACTTACTGTCCATGAGCCTCCAGTTGAGCAAAGGGTCATAGACAAAGGCTTCCAGCACAGCCATGACACTGTCCTTGTGTTCCCGAAGCACTTCCATCACTGTGTGGCACGTGGTTCTGTAGTTTCCGTCCAGACCCGTAACCTGCAATAGCAACAGAGCCACACAGCCAGGAGTTACCAATAGTGGCTCACTGGTGCCTTGGGAGCAGGCGGCGGGGGGGGGGGGGGGGGGGGGGGGGGTGCGCCCACCCTCACACTGGCATAGACCCAGGCCAGTACAGACACAACATGCAATGCTGACCTTCAAAGGTCATTCCTAACACAGTGGTAGGGACCTGCTATAGAAACCACATGTGCACCTAGGAAACTGATGTGCTCTAATAAGAACATCTGTTCTCAGACAAGGGTATATCTGTATTGGCTCCATTTCAAATAGTGTGTACCCAGGATCCACTCACCTCCATAGCATTGGTCAGCATTCTTGTTAGTCTAAATGGAATCTTTTCTGGAAATTTCTCTCTGGTCATAGCAACCTATAGGGTCATTAAAGGAAAAGCCAAATCCATGGTGAGGTGATATCCTCTAGCTAAGGCCAGGTAAAGATGAGTGGCTTCCCTTAACGTCATGTGCACTGAATTCAGGGAGAGGCATTTATCACAAAGATTTGAAAGACGGCTTAAGGAAACAAAAGCAGGAAAGAGAAGAACAGGTGTCCACTGCCTGGCCTGATGGGAGATCCCTCTTCTCTGGGAGGCTGTGGGGAGAGTCCTTGCCCAAGGGACTTAGAGGCTAAGAGGAGGGGAAAGGAAGGCCTGGGGGCTGGAGATACCCAAACTGTCAGGAAGGTTAGCTTTATGCAGCATTCACCTCAAAGCAGTCCCCGAAGTCAATGTGCAGGATCTTTCCACTCAGCCGGTCCAGCATCAGGTTGGATGGGTGTCTGACAAACAAGAGCAGGGAGGGATGAAGAAAGCAGCGCTGAATTCATCAGTCAACAAAGGGCTACAGGCCAGGGGCCAGCAAGACCCTCTCTCAGGGGAAGCCAGCCCTCCGTCTGTGGGAGCTGGCCTTACTCATTTGCTTTCTGCACTGCTGCAAGCTGCACAAGGGCAGGGGAGAGCGCTTGCAGTGAGGTCACAAGCCCACAGAGCCTAAATGTTTATTATCTGCCCTTGCATCTGCTTTCTTGCAGTCTTGGGTAGTTTCTGTCAGGAGTGGCACAGCTTCATCAGTCCTACCAAGCAGCTACCACAGGGGCTTGTCTGTTTGAGCCTTGGGGTCCTCAAGTCCTTCTTAGCTCATCGGTCTTTCTTCAGTGACATTCTGCCAGGACTACTGGTTTCTAGAGCTCTGTATTTTGTTTTACAGTGCGTGCATGCGTGTGTGTGTGTGTGTGTGTGTGTGTGTGTGTGTGTGTGTGTATGTGTGTACCTGCATGTTAAAGGTTATCAGGTCCTGTGATGTAAGGACTTTTACCCACTGAGCTATCTCACTAGATTTTTGTTTTTTAATATAAAGATAGGGTCCCACTGTATAGTCCTGCCACTCCTAGAACTCACAGAGACCTGCCTGTCTGTTTCTGACTCTTGAGTGCTGGATCGAGGGCATGTCCACCATGACTTGATTGGTCTTGTCTTTTAAAGATGAGATCTCATGTTGCTGTCTAGGCTCATCTCAAATCTTAGGCTAAGGCAACATTCCCACCTCAGCTCCCAAGCTGGGACTATGGGTGTGTATGTCTTAAATAGAGCTTGGCTCTTGACCTACAGTTTTTCTTTTGGAGTTAGGGGGCAAAAAATGATTTTTACTCAAGTGAAAAAGACACAATTCTAAAAGAAAAGCAGTAGACCCCAAACAATCAGTTTTGTTTACATTCTTATTATTATCTGAAAATTCCCGATTTCCCTTTTGGACTGCACTGCGGAGTAAACTCTGGGCTTCGCATTAGCTAAATTGCTAAATCAACACATCACTTTGGGGACCCCTCCCTGCTGCAGGCACAATCACATTACTTGCTTGTTTGCCCTTCAAAAAATAAAACACAGTTATTTACTCAATGGTCACTTCACTAGAAAACAAAATGAAGCTATTCTAAACAACAGGGACTCCAAACTAAACTCCCTCACCTGTCTCCCAGGCCTAAAATATATCCAACCATTGACATGACGGCCAAAGAGCGGGTATAGTTGGTTCTTCGGTCAAACCACACCTATAACACAAGAGCACACGCGAATCAGCTTTCCACAAATCAGTAGTCTCAACACAGTTATAGTCCAGGACAGCTGTTCTTAGAGTCTACCATAACCAGTTATAATAGGTAACAGAACAAAGATCCCATTCACGATTATAAACTATGCCTCAAAATAAACTTCACAAACTGTGTTGTGTTTGGATAAGAGAGTCTGTCCTCAGGAACAATCACTTCACTAAGGAAAGTCAACAGCACTGTTTTCATACATCAATACAATGGTCTCCTAATTTATGTGGTATGAGACAAATATATAGAAATAGCCAACGTGAAGAGCCTTGTATCAATTTTTTGATACAAATCAATTCTCTGATTTTTAAGAGAAATAGGCAGAGAAAGCAATGAGACGCATCTTGAATCAATTCTACAGAGACTAAGATCAGTGTGCAAGCAAAGCACCATTACTAGAAGGTGAGGAGCAGGAGATCCTCTGGAAGACACTATTTGTGTGTGTATGTCTGGGAGGCAGGTGCATGTGCCACAGTGCTCGGGCCAAGGTTAGAGGCCAACTTCCGTGAGCTGGTTCTCTCCCTCCACAAAGTGGGCTGAACTCCACTTATTAAGAGACTGAATTGACCCGCCAAGCTGTCTCTCCGGCCTATTTCATTTTTGAAAAAATATTTACTAATTTGTATGTCTATGAGTGTTTTGCCTGCATGTAGGTATATGCACCACATATCTGCCTGATCCCTGAGATGGCCAGAAGGATGCTGGATTCCTGGAACCGGAGTTACAGATGGTTGTGAGCTGCCATGTGAGTTCTGGGAACTTCAGTGAGGTCCTCTGCAAGAGTAGCTAGTGCTCTGAATCACTGAATCATTTCTCTAGTCCTTCTTTTCCTCCCAAGGCAGGGTCTCATGTATAGTTCAGCTTGTCTGAAAACTCTCTATGTAGTAAAGGATAAACTTAAATTCATGGGGATCCTCCTGCCTCAGTCTCCCAAATGCTGGGATTATAGGCATGAGCCATCATTCTCAATTTAGTCAGGTTTTAGAAAGCTTTTCATGAAGATTCCTCAGCTAACCACAACAAAACTGAGTGTATCTCCTGGCACATGTAGGTGTCTGTGGTGGTGGTGGGGCTGTCTACTGAGCCCCGGACCTCATGTCATACCTCTGAGCTGGGACTTTTCAGCCACAGCAGCTTGGCCAGGTCATCCCCAGCTGTATTGTTGACAGCATGCTCAAACACCTCCACCTTCTGCATCAGAGTCAGGTGGTCATAGTCAGGAGCCATCTGAATCAGGACATACAACATCAGTCAGTGAGAGAGGAGCCCACGACAGGCAGCCCATATTTAGAACAGAGCTGGGTTCTGACTTCACCAGCAATGCCAACAGGGAAAGGGAAAAACAATGTGGTTGCTCTTTGTTTTTGGTAAGACAAGGCCTTATTATGTAGCTCTGACTGTCCTGGGATTTGGTATGTAGACCAGGCTGGCCTTGAACTCAGAGATCCTTCTGCCTTGGTCTTCCCAATGTTAGGATTAAAGTCATGCATCATGCATCACTATGCATGCCCAGCATGCATATATATATATATATATATATATTTTTTATATTTTATATTTTTTATATATATATATATATTTTTTTTTTTTTTGAGACAGGATTTCTCTGTGTAGCTCTGGCTATCTCAAAACTCACTCTATCCAGGCTGGCCTCGAACTCACAGAGATGCTCCTGTCTCTGCCTTCCAAGTACTGAGATAAAGTGTGAGCCACCAGCACACATAGCAATATTTTTAATGAAAAAACGTATTATTATTTTGTGTGAAAACTTTTGGGGTTGGCCTCGCTTCTCCCTGTGGGTCCTGGACCGTCCGGCCTGCACAGGCCCTCCTTCGTCCTTTGTTTCTCAGCAGCCATCTGCTCTATGAGTTACGTCACTAAGCCTTTTCCACAGTGATTTCCTCGGACAGCTTTCTCAGTGGTACCCACTGCTGTGGGGTATCTGTACACGGTGCGAAAATGTACTGCTGTGATTGGTGTAATAAAAGGCTGAATGGCCAATAGCTAGGCAGGAGGGACCTCAGGGCAGAGAGAACTCTGGGAGGAAGAAGGAGCAGCTGATAGCCAGACAGGGAGAAAGCAGGATGGGCAATATGACGAGCCACATGACAAAATGTAGATCAAAATAAATGGGTTAATTTAAGTTATCAGAGCTAGTGGGACAGGTCTAAGCTAAGGCTGAGCTTTCATAATTAATAATAAGTGTCCGTGGACTTATTTGTGAGCTGGTGGCCAAGAAAATCCGACTATGCTCCCTATCAGACAGGTGCTGGCGCATACCCGCAGCATGATGCGATGCTCGATGTTCAGGAGGATCTTCTTCTTCTCTCTGTAGTCCCGGATGAGGGCGTGCAGGGTGTCACAGTGGGGGACCCAGCCAATGAGGCCGGAGTTGGTGGACAGAGGGATGACTGCATATCTCTGGATGCTGATGGCCACAGGAAGGAAGGTCATTTTATAGTGAACCAAAGCACACCTTTGATCAGCTTAGGACACACAATGCCTTTGGTGAGCTCCCAGCTGCAAGGTGTGGGCTGAGGGACCCTCTGCAAAGCTACCTCAGAAGATGCCACAGTGGTCCTCAACTGGCCTTACAAACTTAGCTCTGCAGAAGAAGCCCTGAAGGACTAGAGTAACCTCTGTGGAACTGCCATGGGCTGAGAGACAGAGGCGCAGGAGAAAGTTTCACTGGCCTTGGTCCAGGGGACAATCATCAAATCTGTAGAATCCTGAGGCTAATCTTTGAGGCACTACCTTCTGAGTTCTTTGAGCTCACTAAAGGCATTTCACAACAGGAACACACTAAAATGTCTGGAAATCTTTTTGTGCTGGGCATCTTTTTTGAGATGGGGTGTCTCTAAGTTGCCCTGGCTGGTCTGGAACCTGTTAGACCAGGCTTGCAGCAATCCCACGCTCAACTCAGTTCCTTGAGTGCTGGGATTATAGGTGTGTGCCACCATACTGAGGTATTTCTGTTTCAGAACAGGGGCTCATGTACAGTTCAGGTTGGCCTCAAGCTCTCTATGTAGCCTAGGCTAGCTCTGAATTCTAGATCCTTGTGCCTCTACCTCCCAAGCTTTAGGATTATAGGCATGTGCCACTATACCTTACCTGGCTCAGGCACCTACTTCTTTTTAATTTCAGGAATTTTTTTTATTCATTTTACTTCCCAACCAGATCCCCCTCTCATCCCTCCTCCTGCTCCCTCCATAGTCACCTCCATCCCCTCCTCCAAAAAGGTAAAGCCTCCCATGGGGAGTCAGAAAATCAGGTACCTAATTTTAAAAAGTTTGTGAAAATATGATTCCACGGACAGCATAGGATGGACTGTGAAGGGCCCCGAGAGCTCAGCTTCTCAGTGTTCTCAATACCTGAGGTTTTTCCGAAGAGAAGTTGGGTCATTGGCCAGGAGTGTGTTCACCAGGCCAAAGAGCTGCATCACTCGTTCATCCTGCCGCAGATCTTCATGGCCTTTCAGGAGGAAAACAAACTCGTGCCCATTGCTGCCTGCAAGAAACAGGGGAGCAAGCCAACAGGTCAGAGATGCTCTCGTCACTACCCAAGAGCTCTGCTATTCCCAAGGTCCGACTGTCCCCACAGACAAGCACACACACCCTCGAACTGAGGGAAGGAACAGCTCTGCTGTCAGGTCTCCAACTACCAATGCTGCGCCAATTAAAACAAAACTGTTTTCTGAGGACTGAGAATGATTACGTTGAGACCTAGAGGTTCCCTGTTCCCCATTCCACTGTCCTTTCCCGACTCTTACAAGCCACATCACCTGGGCTACAGTGGGATATGCCCGTGGGAAAACCAGCAGGCTGCCAGGAAACATGAAGGACAGGTCAGAGGATTTGCCCCATAGCTGGCTGGGCAAGCAGGCAAGTAGCCTCACTGTTAAGAGTTCCTTAAGTTCTTTTCTAAAGAGACAGGGTCACTCATTCTGACCTTGATCTTGCAGGATCTTCCTGCGTCTGCCTCCTGAGTGCTGAGATTAGAAGTGTGTGCCACCAAGCCCGCTTTATATAATCTTATGGGTCCAACTCAGGGCATTATGCATGAAAGGCACGCGTCTATCTACTGGGCAGTCTATACACAGCCCTCTAGTGAATCCTAAAGGCCATCACTTATGGGACCGCGCTGAATTGATGGTGGTGAATAATCTCTGTGCTCAAGAAACAAGTATTTTTTTTAAAGGTTTATTACTTTTAATTATGAATCTTGGTGTGGGTATGAGCATGTATGTCCAGGGGTTTGTGGAAGCCAAAGGTTCAGATCCCTCTGAAACTGAGTTATAGACAGTTGTGAGCTGTCTGATGTGGGTGCTGGGAACAGAACTTAGTCCTCTGCAGGAACAGTATATATTCTTGGCTATTAAATCATCAATCTAGCCCAGAAATAAGCATTATTAAGAGTGAGGAAGGAAGCCTGCAATAGTGGTGAATGTCTTTAATCCAGAGGTAAGAAGATCTCTGAGTGTTCAAGGCCAGCCTGTCTACACCATGAGCTTCAGGACAGATACATGTGAGACCCTGTCATAGACAAACAAGCAAACAAACAAATGTGAGGAAGGATGTGAGAGCCGTCCAGCTGAGATATCAGGATTGGTTTGTCTGATCTGGTGGGCTAGGCAAGTGTCCCTTCCTCTATTGTTGCTCCATGTGTGTCCCTCTCAAACACTATTCATGCTGTCAAAGAGTATCATTGTGCTGCCTGCTAGACTTTGCACAGATGCTCTCTCAGGAGTGAGGAAGTGGGGACTAGACAGCCAACTCATCCGCTAAGAGTGCTTGCTGTGCATGTTGAGGTGGCTCAGTGGTTAAGAGAACCCACTGTTCTTCCAGAAGACCCGGGTTCAATTCCCAGCACCCACATGGTAATCACAATCACCAATAAGTCTAGTTCCAGGGGGTCCAACACCCTCTGTAGGCCTCTGTAGGCATGGATGTGATACAGAGACATACATATAGGCAAAAATATCCATACACATTAAAGTGGGGGGCTGGGGAGAGGGAGGGGGGCTGAGGAACTCGAGGTCCTATCCCAGCTAGGTGTCCTATAACCCTACTTCTAAGAGGAACACAGACAGGAGGATTCCTGGGACTTATTTGCTTTGAGCTTAGCTGTGAAAATGAGAGCCCCAGAGCCTGATATTCAGGGAGAGATCCTATTTTAAAAAGGAACTGGCAGAGAGTGGTAGAGATACTCGATGCTGATGCCCTCTTCTATCTTCATTTGGCGCATACTCACATGCACATAAATCACACACACACACACACACACACACACACACACACACACACACACACACACACACAGAAGAGAGAGAGAGATCCGGGAAGCCAGGTCTGATGGCACATGCCTGCAATACAAGTACTTGAAAGGCAAAGGAAGGACTGCCTCAAGTTTGTGGGCTGTGCTACAGAGTTAAGTACAGGGCAGCCAGGAATACAGAATGAGACTCTGCTTCAACACCTCTCTTCCTTCCCTAAAAAAGGGCAAGAGAGCTAGGCAGTGATGGGGTGCTCCTTTAAGTCCAGCACTTGGGAGGCAGAGGCAGGCAGATCTCTGAGTTCAAGGCCAGTCTGGTCCACACAGTGAGTTCCAGGACAGCTAGAGCTACACAGAGAAAACCTGTCTTGAAAACCCAAAAGGGCAAGAGACCTCCCAGAGTCTGCAGAGCTCTTGGGCTTCCCTTAATAAGACAAGGGTGATCTGCTGCTTCATTTCAACAAGTGCAGTGAAAACAAGGAATCTTAAGATGATACAGGAGGAGATTCACTTCCTCTTCTGACAGCAGGGGCTGCAGAAGGTGAAATGGCAGGCAATCATTTCAGAAGAAAGGGGGAAGCTGGGGAAGGGTAGAAGAGGTGTCCTCTGTCCTTACCCATCAGAGTCAACTTCCGGGGCCTCTGCTTGGATGTGATGACTTGCAAAGATGGGGCTATGGACTGAATGCGAATGATTGGCTGGTTGGGGTCATATGTTCCTGGCACAGCCAATTCCAGGTCCCGGCACATCAGAAGTTTGGGGGAAACATACTGTAGCTCCAGGGATGTGAGCTGTGAATAGTTAGAAAAGGATTTAGACTTTTGCCTCTCAAGGGGACTGGAATACAATTTAAGTATTTTTCTTCCACTAAATGGCAACAAGCAATTGCTTGCCCTAAAGTCTTCAGCATAAGTGAAGCTTGATGCCCAGGATGAGCCCAGGACCTCACAAGACACTCTGCTGACAGACCACCCGGGGAGAGCCTCAAGAGCCTACCTGGGGTAACTGTTTGGAGATCCGTCTGAACACGTGATAATAGAGGTCCCAAGCTTGGGTGAGGTCCTTGACATTCCCTGACTTCATGTACTTCCTGCACCATTCTTGTGCCTCCATTAAATCTCGACCATATGCCTGAGAGGAAAAGCAAGACAAAGTTTCAAGTTAGAAAAGTGGCCAGAACCCAAGGAGGTTAAACTCCCAAGCAGACCACACAGATCCCAAGGGTGCCTGAGATGGTATGCAGGTACCAGGAGGGAACGTACCCTCCAGGGCAAGAGGATGACCTAACCCCAAAGGGTGACTTAGGAGAATATGATGACCCCTGGAGGGATCATGAGTGTTTCCAGTTAAGATCTTAGTAGCCGAGTGAGTGCTGGGGCAGTGCCTACCCGTCCTATGTAAGGCTCTGTCTTTAATCCCACTCCCAGAATGTCAAGAAAATGAAAATAATTTAAGGGGCTAGAGAGAGAGCTCAGTGGTTAAGCACAGTGCTTACTCTCCCAGATCTTGAGTTCAATTTTCAATACCACATGGAGGTTTACCACATCTGTAATTATTCCCACGGAAACTGATACCTTCTTCTGCTGTACACAGATGCAGACAAAATACTCATATACATAAATTGATAAATCTTAAAAAAAAGACAGTTTTATACATATATGTTTTAAGATAGGAGGGTTATTCTAGTGTTTTCTTTTGCTTTGTTTTTTTGGACATGAGTACTAGGTCTAGGCTGGCTATGAACCTATAATTCTCTTGCACAGAGTGCTGAGATTACATTGTTTTCTATGTAGTGACCTCTGCTAGGTGCAATTTTTAAGGGCAGTAGGAAGATCAGAGGGAAAGCAGTCTGGTGGGGTGAGGGTAATATGCTGCCACACTCTTGGACCATACCTGATTAAAGGACGTTTCCTTCAGTGTCTGGGGGCCCCGCTCCATCATAGCATGCAGGGGCTCCAGCACCTCAAACATGCCTTTCACGTTCCTCTCCCCGAAGTACAAGCGAGAGGCCTCTTCTAGGCCTTCATGCCACATCTCGTGCCAAAGGATGGCTACTCGAATCAGCTCCTCACTCACCTGGATTAAAGGAAGGAGGAAGCCACAGGCGAGCTATAATTAACAGGGAGAGAAGCAGTCACCCAACACCACCAGTGGCTGCTGGCCCCAGACTCACTTACCATCATGGCCTGCTGGACCAGGGTGTTACTGTGCTCACACATGTTCTTCAGGATCTTGTTGGCTGCATTGTGACGGGCTGTTGTGGTAGACTTAGAAGCCACCGTTAGGGGATAGATGAGGGCCTACAGCAAACAGAGGAACACTTGCAAAGGGACATACATATACAGGGAACCTGGTATGTTCTAAGGAGGGTGACAAAGTGGCAGGGATAGCATCTGCCTGTGCACATTAGGAAATGGGCCACTGCATTAGAAGGCCCTGCTCACTCGACACTCTGCCAGCATTGGGTGATGCATTAGCTTCCAATCCCTCAGTCTCTTGAGCTGCTTTAGGAAAGGTTAGCCACCAAAGCAAGGTCTGTGGTCTCATGAGAAAATGCTCAGGGTTGGCATGTACCTGGGGGTGGTACCGACCAATGTCCGTGAGAAGCTGGTGAATAAGCCGGCCCACCAAGGGTCTGGGTGTGTCAATTCTTGCAATGAGCTGAGGTATAACCTGGTATGTAGGAAGACATGATAAACAGTACATGAGGCATAGGAAAGACTGACTTTTTTTCCCCTCATGTAGCCAAGGCTTGCCATGATCCTCCTGCCTCCATCTCCCATGTGCTGGGATTTCAGGCATACAGTCCAGCCATTCCATTCCCTGGTACAAGCAAGGGAGAAGATATAGTCTGGACCTTGGGACCAAGCTGTGCTTCTTTACACTTATGACATAGGCCTGCCTTGCCACTGTGACCACTGGTGACTTTAAGAGGAGACAGTGGGAGAGGCTATGACCCATTCTCAATGTCACTGGGGTCTCACCTGTAACCAAGTGTCAATCTGTATGGCTTTCACCCCTTCCACCAAGGCTTCATTGACATCTGGCCAATGACCATAATCAAACCACAAGGTGAGGACTCTGAGGAGACAGAAGAGAGTCACAGAAATTGAGTTTCCTAGCTTGTCTGCCTTTCATCTTTAAGACTGTGACAGACGACAGGGCTTGTGAGGGATCTCTAAAGATTAGCCCCAGGATTTCACTCCAGGTCTGTCAGGGCCATTGAGGTACAAGCTCAGCGGCAGCTGAGTTGGGCAGGGTCTGTACATATGGAAGGAGGTGCCTGCATGATAGGCACCGGTCGGGCCCCAGGAAGAATGAGAGGCAGCCTTCCCTTCTCATCTTCACCTGTGAGGACTGGTTGGCTCTCATGTCTCAAGGGACAGGACAAGAAATGCCCATGTGCTGACCTGGATTGTACTGACCGGAGGGGGGGGGATACGAAGACAGCAGGTGAGTAACGTCTATGTCCTGCCACTGATAAGGCCTTTCAGAGTAACATCCTCCCCTCGTCCGTACCTGAGTGTGTCCTGAAGATTGTTGCCCCTCGACAAGGAAATAGAACGGAAGAAGCCTTGGACAGCAGGGACAGTGTACAACAAGAGGGTTTTGGACAAGTCCTGTTGAAACACACGTGTGTTAGTGACACTCTTGTCTCAACTCTCATCTGTAAAGAGGGCACAGCTGTGCACTGACAGGGTAGTTAGTGTGAGAACACTCGTGCCTGGGGCTAATGGCGTACAGAGTGCATTCCACAGCGGCAACTGTTTTCATAATCATATCTTGGCATACTGTGGCTTCCTGACCAGGGCAGGAGGAACAGAGCTGGGGCTCTGAACATGCCGTTCTCTGTACTTGCTGGCTGCTCTGTTGTATTCTGGACTCACAGGACCAAGGAAGCTTGACAGGGAAAGTGCAGGCAGAGGACAGATCCCCAAGGTTCTGTCCTCAGAGTGGCCCTGCAGCTGTGACAGCCACCCACACATACGGGGGTGAGCTCATCCCTGGAGAAAGCAAGGAGCCTTTCTTCAGCTCTGACAGCCCCCCAACATGCACAAACTCATGGAGCACAGCCTCTGGCACACAGCCCCATCATGTCTCAGAGCCGTGCTCTGGCTGTTCTGAGTGAGGAGGTTACCTCGGTGACCTTCTTCTGCAGGGGGGATGGGGTGGGGCTGTTCTCAGTGCTCTCGGCCTCGCTCTCACTATTGCTACCCTCTGTGCTGGTGGCAGCTGCTGTGGTGGCTGCTGTGGTGGCAGTGGTGCTGGCATTGGTGATGTTGGCCCCGCTGGCATGACGCAGTTTCTTCTTCTCGTCACGGGCTTGGTTCTGGTGCTTGTAGTGTAGCACGGCTTCAAAGTTCATCACTGCCCATGCATGCCAAGCCTAGGTGCACAGGGCGAGAGGCAAGGGCAGACACAGGTTTGTTCTGATCTAGTGCAAGGCTCAGAGACATGTAAGGCTAGTGTCGAGGCAGGGCTTGACATTGTTCACTCTGAGGACAGGACCTTGAGATCAGCAGGGTGAGACTCCATAGCCACAGACACTCAGGAAGGGGTATCACCACAACCAATGTGACTCATTCTTTTTCTGAGCACTATGGTGGGGTCACAGCAAGAGAGACAGTGTACACTCCTTGCCTCAAGGGACATTACAGTGAAGGGCACTACCTTATGGCCCTACAGGCTCTCCAAGGCAGATGGGGCCAGAAGAAGTGGCCACAGGAATGCCAGTGACTGAAGAGCTCCATAGAGAAAGGAGATTTGCCTAAGTCTTAAGAAGAAGCTGAAGTTGGGGGGAGGAGGAAACAGGAGGGATGATGACAGGGGATCAAAGGTGCCTGGAGGGCATGCGCAAAGAACCCAGCAAACACATGTACTAGAAACTTGGGGCCCACAAAGGAGGATGAGGACAGCTGGCTATACACCAGAGCAGATGACAGGAGTATGTGATGTGCCAAGGGGAGCCCAGTTCATCTGTGAAAGCCATTTATTTATGTATATGCACCTCAATTGTGCCTGGTGCCTCTGTAATTCAGAAGAGGACACCAGACCCCCTGAAACTGGAGTTAGAGGTGCTTTGTGAGCTCTGACTAACAAAGTTCTAAGTACAACTTCATTTGATTATTTTTCCAGCTTTGGACATGCAGCTGTCTGTAGAGGGGAATCATCACTCTTATCACAGACTAGGCACTGTGGATGTACACACCCTCACATGCACCCCCTGCTTTGGACATGTTAAACAAAACACTCTCACTGAGCTATATCCCCAACAAAGTGCAGTTTGCAGATCAGCATGAGGCATCTGCAAAGGATAAAAACTTTTGATTATAAGTGTTTCTACAGTCTTTAGATCAACTTCAATCCCAGAGGAAATAGTTTAGAAGTTACTAGTAAATATGGAGACTTTGGAAAGAAATTGATGATATTGCTAAACCAAGTAGCTATTACTCAAAAGTCTTCAGAAAAGGGAGAGTGGATAAAAAAGTACATGCTCCCCTAAAGACATGAGCTTCCAGGAATAACCCTGCAACATCAGAATAGCCCCTGTACCAGCTAGACACTTCTTTCATATATTTTGTAACTGTCTTTTAGAAAGGTTTCTGATAATATAACAGAATGTTTTCCAGATCTTTCCAATAAAAATAAAAGTCTAAGTTCCCAGCAGAAGAGCAGTCAGGGACAGAAGTTACAAGGAAGCTGGGGTACAGATGACCCAAGGGAAGACAGGGTTCTAGAAATCAGTCAATGCGCTCAGATGTTCCTAGGATGACAGGCAAGTGAGAGGCTGTCAGATAGCTGCAGCCAAAGTGTCACCAGGAAAAGGGCATTACTGCAAGTGTTTTTTAAACCAAAGCTTCAGTCAGCACCCCTGCCTCTCCGTAATTCATAAAGGAGAGAAAGCACAGGCTCCCTGGGCCTCTGACAGACTTCAGGCATTCCAGGGGCCTGGCTGTGACCATGAGAACATAGGAGAACTCAAACAGGGCGCAGGATACAGGGCTCTTTGTGTGGAGAACTGAGGGGCTGGGAGCCAGAGCTGGCTTGTCCTCACCTTGTACCAGCTGCGGTCATGCTCAGTGGCGGCACTGTAGTACTGCAGCACCTTGGGGATGGTGCTCTCATTAATGCCCTGAAGGTTCAGCTGCCACTCCCCAAGTTTCAGGAAACACCTGGAAACAGAAGCAAGACCCTACGTGTTCCCTCCATCAAAGGCCTGAAGGAGAGCAGCACACTCATAGCAGTGCCCTAAAGACTTCAGACACTTACGCTTGCTTTCAAGAGGCAACTGATGAATTTGAACCCTGGGGGAAAGGAAGAGGAAGGGGGTCTGTAGAAAATCTTGGTCTCGACTCCAAGATCTGTGTCTTCCAACGACAGCATAAACCAGGTACCTGGTACAGATGTACCTGCATGATGCTATAACCAGGCTCTGTGGAGGATAGCTGTTGACCGCTTCTTTCTCATTTATTTTTCCTTCTCTTTTTCCAGATAACACTGATGCTAGCACCTGTTGATTGCTACTCTACTCTAGGCACTGTTCTCTGTGCTTGATGCTGGGCTCCTACACCTCACATCACCCTAGGACATACGTGCCCTTATCAATCCTTTGTATGGGAAGGAAACTGAGGCACAGAGAGACCAACCTACCTGGAGTCAGGTCTATCTACACTTGGAATCAGCAATGTAGGTACCATTTTAAAACAAGAAGCCTAGGTCATTGAGATGGCTAAATTAGTAAAGACACTTGCTACCAACCCTGATGACCTGAGCTCAATCCTTGGAACTAATGGTGAATGGAGAGAACTGACCTCTGCAAGATGTCCTCTGACTTCCACATGCATGCTGTGGCTCTAGAGTGCATGTGTATGTACGCACGTGCACACACACACACTCACACACACACACACACACACAAATAAATAAATGTAAAATTAAAAAATGTGTTTGGAAATAGGCATAAATGTCACTTCCAGAGAGCAGCTGGAGGCTGCCAGAGCCCTGGGAAGTAAGGGGCAAAGACTACAGCTGATGAGCCCATGGATGCCTGGGATCCTCTGAAGAAAATGGAAGAATGCCAGCAGCAAGCTACTCTAGGTGCCATGAGTGCCCTTGCAGAAGAGCTGGATGGCAGACAAGGCTCACCTGGCCATGAGCTTATGCAGCTCCTGCTTGTGCTGCTGGTCCTCGGTAGCAATGGCGTGCTGGGCCTGCTGCTGCATGGTCTGGACAAAATGCTGCATGTGCTGGAAAGCATCGATCTGTAGCAGGACAAAGGCACAGAGAGCCATTTGGCATGTAGTTCACCCTGTCAGGGGACCTAAGCCAAAAAGAGCACCCTGAGATTCAGGGTGAGGACCGCACTTGACAAAGAACAGGGTGTGCTGCTTGGAGAGAGTTGGGTTATTCTAGAACATTCCTAATTTACTCACATATTAGCTTGCCCTGCCAACTCTAATTATCACTTTAATAAGTCCTGGGAAACCTACATACCTGACAAACCCAGGTAACAATTCAGATGAAGCAATCTGAAACAAGAGCTTAGTTCACTAACACAGTATTGCCCCAAGGAAAATTTGGCCATAGGAGCTGTTTCTAGCTAGTAAAGTGTATGTATGTAAAACAGTAGGTCACTTGGAGGCTTCACCACAGCAAAACTATAACTATTTAAAAATATCAGGTAGAAGCCCAAATCTATGTAAGAACAGAGAAGAGCCTCATTTGCCCAAGTGGAGGAAGGAAGAGACCAGATAGGCAGGCCACTAAGTGGGCAGGGTGGCTTGGCAGAGTCTTTACAGCATCCTCCAGCCATTAGGTCTAGGATCTATCACGAAGCCCTGGCATCTGCGTTAGGAACCGACGGCTACACTGAGTAGGAGTAGTGCAGATCTACAGTACTATGCAAGCCTGCTCCATCCAGACACAAGCATCTTGACACACTGGGCCACAGGTTTTTGTTTGGATTTTGTTTGGTGCTGGAGATCAAAGCTGGGACCCTGTGTATGCCAGACAAGTGCTGCTGCCATGGAGCTGTAGGAAGAACGGAATGTGCAAACATGTAAGGTATAAATTAAAAGTGATACAGTCTAAATCCACTAACAAGGGAGGAGAAACATCCTGAGAGTGCCGCCAAGGTTATGCATGCTTCTTTACTGAAGAGAGAAAAACGAATACATCAGAAACAGGGCAGTGGTGGCGCACACCTTTAATCCTAGCACTTAGGAGGCAGAGGCAGGTGAATCTCTGTGAGTTCGAGGCCAGCCTGGTCTACAGAGTGAACCAGAACAGCTGGGGATACACAGAAAAGCTGTCTTGGGAAGGGGTGAGGCAGGGAGAAGAAATCCATCAACCATACAACCAACAAAAAAGCATGAGGTCTTTGAAGTCTTGTTACAGTAAATAATGAAAAATATTCTGATGTTTCCTATAACAGAAATATGCTAAGATGTGAAAATGGCCTAGATGGAAAGTAAAATTCTCTGGCTTAGGGGTAAGACTAAACCTAGATACTAAAAAATTGTTTTGTGTTTTGTTTGTGTTTGAGACAGGGTCTCCCTGGAACTCATCCTGTAGATTGGGATTAACATCATAGCTACCATGGCCCTGCCTGAAATAGGGTTTTAAAGGCATATACCTCTAATCTCAGCACCTGGGAGAGGAGGCAGGAGGAGTCAAAGTTTGAGGTCAGCCTGCTTTTTACAGACTCTGCCCCAAAAACCAAATACAGCAAAAAGTTCTGGGGATGGAGCCTACACTAAATAAGTGCCCTGTGAGCACAGCCTGGTGGATGCAGGTTCAGACTCAAGGATGCTGTTCCTTTACACCATCCTCAGTGCCTAGGGACCAGACAAGGAAGCAGGGGAACACAATGTGCAGTGAGAAGGTAGAACACAACAGGGCAGGGAGTTCTGCTCTAATAGAGCTAACGAGCTGGGGGCTGGAGAACCGGCTCAGGGGCTCAGAACACTAGCTGTTCTTGCAGAAGACGTGAGTTTGGTTCCCAGCACCTACACGGTAGCTCACAATCACTTCTAGCTGCACTTCCTGGGTATCCAAAGCTCCTTCTGACCTCTGCAAGCATACATGTGGTACACACACGTGCAGGCAAAATACAAACAAATAAATAAAAACTATGATGCTGACAATTGGTCTCATACAAGTCAAATATATGTTCTGTTCTCCAGTCATACCCTTAGTCCATTTTTAATTCTTTTTAAGAAAACTGTTTTTCCTTCCTTCCTTCTTCTCGAGACAGGGTTTCTCTGTGCAGCCTATACATCCTGAAACTCACTATGTGGACCAGGTTGGCCTTGAACTCATAAATCCACCTGTCTCTGCCTCCTGACTGCTGGGATTAAAGGTGTGTGCCAACATCACCCAGCTAATTTTTTTTTTTTTTCCTTTCCCTCAAGATAGGGTTTCTCTGTGTAACTGTTGTGGCTGCCTGTCCTGGAACTCACTTTGTAGACCAGGCTGGCCTTGAACTCAGAGATCTTCCTGGCTCTGCCTCCTGAGAGCTGGAATTAAAGGCTTTTACCACTACCACTCGGTCTGCTCATTTATTTTTAATTAATGTTATTTTAAAAAAGTTTTAATTATGTGTATGTTTGCCCCTTTGTTGTAGGTTTGTGTATTTAAGTACAGTGTTCATGGAGGGCATTAGATTACCTAGGGCTGGAGTTACAGGCACTTGAGCTGCAAGTGGGTACTGGGAACAGAACTCAGGTCCTCTGCATTAACCACCGAGCCATCTCTCTAGGCCCTTTAGTCCACTTTTAAAGTCATCACATAATTGTGTATATTTATGGGGTATAGTGTGATTTGATATACACTTATAATATGCAATAATTAAATCAGGTATTTAGCATTGCTACCTCATTAAACATTTATCTTTTTGTGTTGGGAGCATCTACTTATAGCCCTTTCTAAAATACACTCAATTCATGTAGCCCACAGGCACCATTCTGTTGCTGTGGAACCCTAGAATCTATGTCTGGCTTACTTAACATCAAGTCCTCAGCCACTGTATGGTGCTACACATGTCAGGATCCCTTTACTTACTCTGTTCCTTTTCAAGAGGGGAGTTTTGTTACGCTTTCTCATGCCTCAGCCTTTCAAAGCTCTAATTAATCCTGTAGACAGCTTCTATCTCGCTGTCAAAACTCCTGGTTGGATGATGAGCTGTATTTTTCTACTTCCTGTCCCAGTGAAGAAGTATCATTCCTCCACACTTGTACCAAAGCACGTACACTCGTACACACACACACACAGAGACAGAGAGAGAGAATGTTTTCTACTCTACACCTCTAATGTAGGACTCAGCTTTTTCTCCCTCCCTGTAAGAGGCCAGATCATAAACAGATGCCAACCTGTATCTGCATATTCCATATTCTGGGATTTAACCAATGGTAGATAAAATACTCAGACTGGGCATGGTGGAACATCAAACTGGGGGTGGTGGAGCACACCTGGAGTTCCAGCCCTTGAGATTAGAGGCAGAGGGACCAGGAATCTGAGGCCATGGCAGAGATGGATGTGATAGTGATGGCTGCACAAAGCCTGGTGGAACTCACACGGCAGAGTGAAAGGACTGTGTGCTGTCCTGTGACTTCCACACACATGTACAGACCTGACACTACACAAATGTAAAAAATTTTAGAAAAGGAAATTAATTAAGGCCAGTCTATAGTACACATTAAGACTATCACATAAAAACAAAAACATGGCATTTGCTCATGGACATAGCAATCAAACTGCCTTTTACATATCTGTGCTGACAGCCACAGGCAAAGCTTCTCTCAGCCTTGATCAGAGAGGCCTCTCCTGAAGCCGAATGGAAGTGAATGCCAAGGCTCACAGCTTCCCGAGACGCTGGAAGTAAGTGCCAGTTATGGGCCCCAAACGAGGTATCTAGCCCTCTACCCCTCAGGCTCAGTGCACAGTGTGGAGGGAGAATAAGAAGAGCCTAAGAGCAGGAGCATAGGGTGAAAGGTTGTGAGATGCCATCCTCTAGATTTGCTAGAAACACTGTGATGGGCAACTCACAACTGAGGCTTCCTGTGGACTGGCCCTGTCCACATGTAGTTGTGGGGAGGGGAGGGGCTCACTGGGCCCTGCCTTTAGTTTTGAACTGTTGGCTGTTGATAGATTCTGCAGAGGGCGATTACTGCCTCCAGTTGGGTACCCACTGTTGAGCCTGTAAGTATCAGGTGGATACATACACACATACTGGGCAGCTCTGAACACAGTTGAACACTGCCCTGGCTAAATTCAGTGGATCACAGAACAAATAGACAAAAGAATGAGAGAAATCTGTGAGGAGGAGGAGGGGGTGAACTGGGCTAAGCTGGGTCATCATACATGGTACTCATGTGTGAAATTATTTAAGAGCAAGTTTAGGTCAGAGCCTGAATGATACATACTGTCTCCCTATATGAGTGAGACTCTTGTATTCTACAGACATCTACCCTCACAGCTCTACTGCTCCCTACTAGCCTTGACCAAGGATTAGCATCTTCCACACATCTCTTTAATTTTTCTTCCTGGATGGTCTACACTGACCAGACTAACCAGGAAAGGAGGCCACTAACTCAGTGTCCACAAGTGTCTGTCAAGCAGGCGGGACAGAAGCTTTGGTGCCAGGTGCTCAGAGTCCTCATGCTATATGTAAGCCACATGGTTTAAATCATGTCTTCCCCCTCCCCCCCCCCAAGACAGGGTTTCTCTGTGAAGCCTTTGCTGTCCTGGAAATTGCTTTGTAGACCAGGCCGGCCTTCACTTACAGAGACCTGTCTACCTGAGTGATGGGATTAAAGGCTTGTGCTCCAGTCATGATAGTTTAAATTCTTTGTGGTGGCCTTAACAAGGGGCTGAAGAAAAACAGATTGCCGGGACAGTGCTGCTAGGTATCTGTGTGGGTGGGAAGCCTAAGAAGTTTATAAAGCATGAGTGAATTCTACCTTCTACTCTCCACTGCAAGAAATAGAAAACATCCTACTAAAATTTCTGTTATTCTTTTAGAAATAAAGAGAGAGAAATTAGGGCTGGAGAGATGGCTCAGTGGTTAAGAACACTGGCTGCTCTTCCAGAGGACCTGAGTTCAATTCCCAGCACCTACATGGTGG
This sequence comes from Phyllotis vaccarum, assembly GCA_033318265.1. Taxonomy (NCBI): domain Eukaryota; kingdom Metazoa; phylum Chordata; class Mammalia; order Rodentia; family Cricetidae; genus Phyllotis; species Phyllotis vaccarum. Next base: position 60,126,389 of record JARWLC010000003.1, on the reverse strand, counting down.
CTCTCAGCCATCTGTAGTGAAACCTGGTGCCCTCTTCTATGTGCAGACATACATGCACACCAGAACATTATATACAAAAATTTTTTAAATAAAGAAAATCTTGAGAATGAAGTGAGTAAATTCTCATACTACATCTGAAGAGGGGAAAAGTGATTTCTTCTCTTTAATAAATGAAGGGTTCAGTAGAGGAAGAGGTTGGTCTCACAAGCCCACACCAGGGTAGCTTAGGAGCAGGAATGAATCCTCACAGCGGGATCAGCCTGTCTAGAGATTCTGCTGTGTCTTAGATTCCTGCAGGGCAGGAGCTGCTAGTTCCTGCTTTGTCTTTGGAAAGGCAGCAAGATATGAGCTTGTGGTAGGTGGGGGAAGAAGGCCCCACAGTGACGGTGTGGAGCACAGCTAATGGGCTCTCCTCGGGAAGACCCTCAGCTGAGATTCTGTTATCACTAGCTCTCATCCTCTGACTAGCTTTCTAAATCTTAATCTCACCAGAGTTTGTGTGACGTAGAGAAAGTCTCAATGCTGTGGCTAATCTGGGATCTGGTTTCTACACTGAAATGAACTGCTCCTTGGCTAACATGTCTGAAAAATTTCTGCTCCCTTCAGAATGTCAAGCACTTAAAGGGCACACACAAGAAGCCGATTGACTTTCTGATCCAGCACCTTCTGTTTCTCTCACTTGCTTGTAGCAGTTAGGCTTTGCCTTAGAACTGTTCTGGCCTAGGAGGCTCAGACACTGAAATACAAAACAGGAAAAGCAAATGGAACCCCCAAACTGCACACTGGGAGGAGAGGATGCTAGTGAGGAGGCAAAGCCCAGCTAAAGACCAGGCACCTGGCCACTGGCTTCATTCAGGGTAGCACTCAATGTCACTCAAGTCAACTACCTTAGGGAGCTCTGCAGGACTGCGGGGGAGAGGGGCTGAGTTCTCTCCCTTAGGGAACACTGCAGGGGTACAGTTTGGGGGGAGAAGGTTGAGTTCTCTCCCTTAGGGAGCACTAAATGAGTGCGGGGGTGGGGGGGGGTGGGGGGTGGGGGTGGGAGTTGGGGGGTGGAGTAAGGTAGTGGGGGGGGGGGGGTTGTGCGGTGGAGGCTGAGTTCTCTCCTTTTGGCAAGGATGGCAGGGGACCCAAGCATGATGTTGCCTCCGAGGGCTGTGTTTTGTAGATTGCCACCATTATCCAGATTGTTTCAAAACAAAAGCCAAGGTTTCCCAAGGACCTGTCTGTAAATAGGAGGAATTCTTCGCTAGCTGCAGGCCGAAGCATTTGAGTCTAAACTGATGACAGCAAAGGAGACCAGAAGTCTGAGAGAGAAACCCAGCTGGTCTTTTATAAACACTCTCGTCTGTGATTGCATGAATACAGGACTTTGGTGCCAAAATGGTCAGCCTTTCTCATGGGGTAGCACCTTCAGATCTAACCACTACAGATGTGACCACATGTTTGACCGAAGGTACATATGTCACCTGGCTGTGACGCACTCTCTGAAACCAGAAGCCCCTAACACCACAAGTGTGGTAAGGACACTGACTCCTTCTGGCAGGAAGCCATTGATGGCCTCTGTTGGGTTGACAGGGAACATACCTTGCGAGCACTTTTCCACATGTTTTTCATGTAAGCATAGGTCACTTGAGGGTGAACTGTTGGCAGAGGATGGTCCAGTTGCCGAGATGGATCGACTCCCAAGAGCAACACTAAGGTTTTATGAGCAAGAGCCTTAAAAACAAGAGGGCAAGTTACAGACAGAGTCGGCCAGGGCACCACCCCGGGTGGGGGGCTTACTCACCAGTCTGCCGCTCTTGCCACACAGGCTTGCATACTTGAGCCAGGTTCTCATGTCCTCATGGGGGCTGACCACAAGGGAGCGGACCATGAGGATTTTCTGCCAGTCCTCTACAATGCGCTGGCAGCCCTGGAACGGTCACAAGTGAGGGTTAGACCCAGCCTCTGCCCCAACAGCCATGTCTGCTCACTCTGAATGGAGGGCCTCCTATGGACTTGTCAACAACCAGAGCAGTACCCAGAGCTGAGTCCTGGTGGTCAATGACTCTGTGACTTTGGGACAGTTACTTAACCCTTCTGACCACCTTGTGGGTCAATGAAAATAGTAACAACTTCACAAGACTGTGGTAAAGGATAGATTAAACTCTTAACATTTCTTTGTGGGTTGTGAATAAAATATTTTTTTCATTTGTACGTACATAGGCATGCAAAAGCCTCAACATGCACTCAGGTCAGAGGACAGTTTGTGCAGCCTGTTATAATCCACCATGAGGATTCTTGGGGCTAAATTCAGACAGGAAGACATGGCAGAAAGCTCTTTTATTTGTTAAGCCATGTTGCTGTCTTCAATGGGAAGGGAGGGAGGAAGGGAGGGAGGGAGGGGGGGAGAGAGAGAGAGAGAGAGGGAGGGAGGGAGGGAGGGAGGAGGGGAGGGGGTGAATTCTGGTACTATTCTTCAACTACTTCTTACACTTTCTTCTTTTTATATATTTTTTAAAAAGATTTACTTATTTATCATGTACACAGTGTTCTGCTTGCATGTACGCCTATACGCCAGAAGAGGGCACCAGATCTCATTACAGATGATCATGAGCCATCATGTGGTTGCTGGGAACTGAACCCCAGTCCTCTGGAAGAACAGTCAGTGCTCTTAACCACTGAGCCACCTCTCCAGCCCCTTACACCTTCTTTTCTAACATGGAGTCTATCTCTGAACCTTGAGCTCACTGATTCAGCTAGACTGACTGGCTACAAACATGGGAAGCTCCTGCTTGTCTCCTTGGTTCCACAGTGCTGGGACTGATTACAGTGCATGCTACCACACCTAGCTTTTTACATGGGTGCTGGGGATCATGAAACGCCAGCCCCCAGGAGTGTTGACCTCCTAAATAATCTCCCCAGCCCCTGAGTACTAAATTCAAAGTCGGTGTTCTGTTTCACTTGTCCCTTGGCTTGTTTTGATACAGGGTATCATTATGTAGCCCTGGCTATCCTGGAACTCACTATGTAGACCAGGTTGGGCTTAATCGTAATTTTAAAATTGTACTTTATGTGTTTGGGTGTTTTGCCTGCCATGTGTGGTGCACAGAAGAGGACGTTGGATCCCCTAAAATCGAGTTGCAGACAGTTGTGAGCTGCCACATGGATGCTTAGAACTGAACCTGTCTCCTCTAGAAGAGTAGCCAGTGAGTGTTCTTAGCTATTGGGCCATCTCTCCAGCCTCACGTATTTTGAATATTTTGTTTTAGTCTCTGTTTAAAGATGACTACCACGGATCAAATATTAAATTTAAAAAAGTACCAATCAAAATTTGAAAGACTAAGTGTCTAAGATATTGAGATAATTTTCAAATGATGTTGTGAATTAGTTGATACTATTTATATTTCTAAAGGTAGTAAAGCTTAGGCTTGCATGTTTACAGGTGTAGTATTTTTGTGTAATTCATTGGCTTAGATTCTCTTATCATTTTTATTAAATCCAAACAAAAACTACATATAGAAAAAGAAGCAGCTAGCCTTGGTGACACATGCCTCTAACCCCAGCACTTGGGAGGCAGACGCAGCAGGGGGATCTCTGTGAATTTGAAATTGGTCTCCATGGCAAGTTGCAGGCTAGCTAGAGCTCCATGGTAAGACCCCATCTCAAAAATCAAACAGAGACTGGGAAGATGATTTAGTGGTTAAGAGCGTTAGTGCTCTCTAGGGGACCTAGGTTTAGTTCCCAGTACCCACATGGCAGCTCACAAACATCTCTAATTCCAGTTCCAGGGGATCTGGCAGCTTCTTCTGATCTCAATAGGAACTATCACTTATGTATAGGCATAACGCAGAAAAACACTCATATTCACAAAATAAACAAATGAACCCCTTCCTTGAAACCAAAAGAAACAAAACATAAGAAAGGAAGAAGCTGATTAATTTACTTCCAAGCGAATTCTTTATAGCTAGAAGAAAATTGAGCAATTTAATGATTATCCTAGGGGTTAAGCTGATTTTTCTTCACCTTACTGCATGTGCTCACTATAGGTGTGTATGTATAGGAGACAGAAGACAGCTTGAGGGTGTCAACTTTCCCTCCTTCTACCACATAGGTCTCAGGGAATTAAACTCAGGACAAGGCAGCATCTTCTTCACTGAGCCATCATCCCAGCCTACACTGATTTTTCCACTAGATGGTTGCCAGGTGTTAAGTGAACTTTCCCACCCTTGCTGACAAAATGTCACACTCAGGAGGGAAGTGTGCTCCTGAGGTCTGCTACTTTATGTGTGAATTTCACCAACCCCGTTCTCTGGCTCTGTATGTAACAGAAGAAGGGTACATACTGGGCCTGACTTAGGAATCTGAGGCAAAAAGACAGGGAGCTAAGGCTGACCTCTTCAACTGTCTCGTGGCAAACAGTGGTTTTAAAGATCTGAAATGACTAGACCACAAACATGGCAGCTTTCCAGCCCTGGCATCTCACTTAGTGTTTTGACGGCATGCCATTTTTCAGAGCCAAGTTTCCAGCAGGGCAACTCTATTTTCAGCTTTAGGTAACAGCTCCCAGCCCACGAGGTTGACAACAATGATTTGGAAAGTTAGGCAAACAGGAAAAGGAACACTGAGTGATTATTTTGATGACTTCTCCCACATGCTGCAGTCATTAGGCTTCCTGTAGGCGAAAAGCATCTCGCTATTTGCAGACAGAACTCAGGAAGCAATGGCAGTGCTGTGAACTCAGTGGAGCAGGAGCCTCCCCTTCCACCTCATTCTATCATGCTCCTTTCAACTCCGTATTTCTAAGTTACCCATGTTGGAATGTCTAAAGATCATCAGCTCCCTGATTTGGAAGCTCCACGCTCCATTACAGGCACTTAAGACACCAGGGTGTGTACAAGCCAGGTGGGAAGTGCTTTCCTTGTGGAAATCTTTCTGGTGCCCAGGAGACAATTTTCCATCAAAACATTCACTGGACTTTTTATAATTACTAATAAAACATGTAGAAGAACTGTATGTGCTCACTCCAGAGCCATGGGTAACTGTGCCCAGTGCTCTTTCCTGTCCAGTGGAATGTGCCCTGAGCTTCCTAGACAGGAATGTAGCCTGGAGTCAAAGAGTTTGTCGTCCGTGTCCGTTCCGCCGTGTCACCACCCGCCCCCAGCCTATTACTGGAGGCATGAACCTCGACTGGTTTGGAGAGTGGGAATTAGGTGTGGATGTGGCCAAGAAGAAATAGCTTTAAACTGAAGAGAGGGACTGTGAAAACAGGGAGACCAGTAGTCTCCAGAACAGTGTGTTGTGTGTGTGTGTGTGTGTGTGTGTATGTATGTGTTTGCACTCAGGTGTGGTTTCTAAGCTGTGTGTGCTCAGGAGTGTGTGGTACAGGAGATGGAAGTCAGGGCCCAGGATGCCAGGAAAGGGCTTTGTCAGTGAACCACACCCCTAGCCTGTCTTTTGCAGATGATCTTTCCCTCTGGATTTTCAAGGACTGGGAAGACAGTCTTTCAGGGGCACTTGGAATCCTCTTAGAGGTGGTGATGGCTGCTTCCTCATGCTGCCAAGATCAGAATGCCACGCTGAAATGCTGGTGGAAACCCTGGGAGGGTCTCTATGAGGTCTGAACAGAAATGCCAGAATGTGACTGACTGGAGTTGTTACAGTGGGGGTGTCTGTCTCAGATAACCAGCAACACTGTTGAGAAGGTTGGATGTTCTCAGTTAAGTCACTGGGAGTAGGAGACTCAGATCCTGGGTGTATATGTACTTGTGGTAAATTAATGGCAAAGAGGGTCACTCTCCAGGTGACTGCAATGTGTGTAGACCTCAACAGGAGCACCGAGAACCAACGAGTTCACAATTTCCAAAGGGATCCTAACACACATTCTTTCATTTCTTGAAAAGCCCAAAGGAGAGTGTTCAATGTTCATTCTCTCATACCCACAGCTGAGGTGATAAGCCTTTGAAAGTTCTGCTTAGTAGAGGTGGTAGAGGAGGGTAAAAAATGGGGTGAGGGTACACATGCTCATGCAGGCCCTGTGCAGGGTGAGGTGGGAACTGGGGCTGTCTTCAGCTTACCTGAAGTCTCTCCCACCAGATCTGGCGGATGATCTCCCGCCGCTCAGGGACAAGTTTGTACTGGATAACCTCCTCCAGCTCGGACAGCATATGGCAAGAAACCATGGCCTGATGGAAGCAGATCACATTCCACCTAATTACTGCACAAACCACCTCCAAGTGGAGTAAACCCAAACCATCTCTTCTGGTATCGCAGAAACAGCAAGTTCTCAGCAACCTGCTATGTCCTCTCCAGCCCACCCATTAAAGCTGTAGGTGCTGACAATGTGCAGACTATGCAGCACTCACCCCATAGGCTCGGCTATAGCTCTCTCCTGCCATGGCGGTCAGCTCGGCATCCAGTAGGTCCCTGGCCTTGTCAATACACTATGAGAGAAACAAGGAAGCGGTAGACCTGGGCTCTGCACTTGGGGTTTCACAGAAGTTATTTGTCTCACTTCAGTTCCAGTGATGAAGCAAAACACTCACCACAGTAGGGCAGAAACTCTCCTTAATCTAGATGTTTAGAGAAGGGCACTACTACCCAGTGTCTCATCAAAGACAACAGCACACAGAATCCATGAGCAGAGGCTCAGGTAACACTGACAAGGAGGAGGGGACATGTGCTATGGGACAGAATCACTGCATTCTTGCATAGTAAGGGGATGTCCCAAACAGATTGGACATGTCAGTAGCTTCAAGGTGGACACTCTTGGTTTCCAAGCTATTCTCACAAAGGAGTGCCTCTGCAATGCCCTTTGTGGAAATGGGCACCTTTGTTACTGACCCAGAAGACCTAGGGCTGGGATCCTTCAGCACAGGGATACCTCAGGATACTATTCTGACCCTTCCCTGTGCTATCAATTAAAACCTCTCTAGTGGAGGTTTCTCCCCCTTGATGTTTAAGGCTAATTACTATGTTGGCATCTCTGAAGTGCTCTGATCATGTACTGAGCAGCTCGTCCAAGACAGTCTTGTGTCTGACAAGGTGAATGCAACCACTTCATTATGCATTCTGCAAGTTAGAACAGTATGTGCTCCCTGTATGTCAGCAGAAAACTGATTTCTCCAGCACAGTGGGGATCTCTGGCTCTCCTTTGGTGAAACTTAAAGCCCCTCTCACTAAAAGAACTTAGGCAAATTGTTTAAAAGGGTCAAAAATGACCCAAAGAACTATTGCTAAAACATCTACATTCCATGAAATGCTCCTTGCTCCAGGAACACTATGCAAGCTCAGCCTACACGCTAATGGTCTTCTCCATAGTGAATAATATGCATCAAGGCCATTCACAGAGTTCAGAGACTTGAACATGGCTGAAGTGCAATAGCTTACTAACAAAGACGTGCCCAGGAACCAAGAAGTCCTATACAGAAACATTTCCTTTGCTGGATGGTATGGATACACATTTCCTTACTTGTTGGGCCAAGGAGAAGAGATCCTGATGTAATGCTAGCACAGCTCTGTAAAATGCTCCATCATGGGTATCTCGAGGAATCATACACGTGTACTCCTCCATGCTGTCCCACTGACCTAGGTACACAAACACACAAGAGAGCATCAGGGGGGGTCAGGGGGCTGAGTCAGAGGTAGCACCAAGTCTTGTCACTGATATTTTCATTTAGCTTGACGGACCCTGAAATTTACTTTGGGGTCTGACTCTGTTTTCTAAGCAAGGGACTCTGCTGATACCTCAGGCAGTATCATAAAAGACAAGAACAGAGCCTAAGTGCAAAGTCCATCAGATGGGCTTCATGCTGCCCCTCATTAGCCCAGAGGGCTCCCTCCAGCTTCTCCAGGTAAGATAAATTCTTCCCTACAAGTGAGCACCTCACAGCTCAATGAAACTATATTTTCCTCTAACAACAGAAAATGGCCGTCATACAATTAGAGGGCAGGCTTTGATAAATTGTTTGCCCTTTCTGCTGTGGCAGTATCTCAGCCTCAGGAGGGAGGAGGCAGTGACCTCCTGGGTCATGTTAGAATGGGGGAATTGCTGCACCAGGGAAGAGGTATGCACGTCCCCTGGTGGGCTGAGCAGGCATCAAATTTCAAGCCTGCCAATGCCATCTGCAGAAAAGATATCGGCCTCATTAGGTGTAAAGTGCAGGGCTGTTGTTTTTACAAGGCATTTTCCAGAATTCCACTCCCAACTATCAGTTCATCCATTACCAACGCCTCTGGGCAAAAGCAGACAGCACAAGATGACTCCTCAGGAAGCAATTTGTTTTTAAAAGATGCTCTGGACACAGCCCAGAGCTTACGACAGCAAAGCACAGAAGCACTGGACTGGGAAGAGAACTCACAGGAAAAGCTTTGCACATGCCACATCCTGTCTATTCTCTCCTAGCCCATCGAGAAATGCCAAGCTAGGGGTTAGAGGGATGGCTCAGTGCTGCTCTTGCAGAGAACCTACACTGGGTGTTTCACAAGCACCTGCATGAAACTCCAGCTGCAGGAGGAGGTGAGCATTTGACCTCTATTCACACCTGTATTCCTGCTACAAACACTTACACATAACAAAACAAATAAAAAAGAAATACCACACCTTAGCTAGGGCTTAGTATCAAAAATCTACTGTATCTGGACTGGGCATGGTGGCACACACCTTTAATCCCAACACTGGGGAGACAGAAGCAGGTGGTGAGTTCCAGGACAGCCAGGGCCACAGAGTGAAACTAAAAAATAAACAAAAAAATCTTTATAATACTCTGGGAATCTCAGGAAGGTAAATGAGTGTCAGGGGGTGAGAACAGATAAAACCAAATGGTTAAAATGTTTGTGATTGTTGGAGAAGGCAGTGGTACATGGGACATTCCACTATTCAGTTATAACTTGGAAAAAGACCTATATAAACACTAAGAGCCTTCCCTCCCATCTGAGACCCAGGGAGGACAGGTGGCACTCTAGTAGTACCTGAGGTAAAAAGCCTGCAGTGAACACAAAGGGAAGGGGCCAAGAAATACCAGGCTGCGAATGTAAAACTACTTCGAAATGTTACTTATAACATAGAAAAATAAACTAAAACAAAGTCAAATTCCACTATGGTATAAGGACATCTATCCAGCCATCCCTGTTTCCTGTCATAGAGCTAAACTCTGTGATTTCCTGTGGGGCAAGACTGTTTTTGAACAAGACACAAGGACTGCAACACACCCACAAGTTGCCTCACAACAGCAATTTCCTCTGGGATAAAGATTCCATCTGCTGGGAAGCCTGAGCCTCACGAAACAACAAACTCCAAAGCTCCAGGAAGTTCCTGAGACTGGTCATCTACACCAGCCTCTCCCTCCCCAAGCAGGAAGAACTGCCAGGAAGAGACACTCTGCAAACTGTTTAGTTATCTCTTAAGCTGTGCAGTGAGCGTCAAGGTTCCAGCTTTCACGAGCTGTCACGCAGCTGGGGTGGGTTTTGTAGCCCTTCTTGAGCCATGTCTGCTCTTGAAAGTGACCATCTCCAACCCATCCTGCTGTAAGGAACCCCTATATACCTGCTTATCTGTATTCTATACAGCAAACACAACTCAAGTATCCCCCAAGTTCTGGGTGGTATCTTAGCTATTGTGCTTATGAGGAGTGCTGGAAACCCTGATTTATAGTGGGTCAGTCAGAAGCACAAGGCACAGCCTAACACACGCCACTGCTATCTATCAGGAGTGCGGTCACATGCGTCCGAGTCCTTGAACTGGAAGGGGTAATATCTTAAGCACATCTCAATTTCAGATGAGATTCCAATTCACTGTCTTCCCCAGCTTTCTCACAAAGATCCATTTTTACTCATGTCTAAAGAGTGTAAATAAATTGCTATGAAAATGGACATATGGAGGACAGAAGTACATAGATAGGCACAGATGGTCTTTACATTTCTACAGGCTGTTATCCTTTGCATCATTGCAGCTCATTTTTTGATGGAGTCCCCAGCTTGTCTGGGTGCCCATGGGGAAGCCTCACCTAAACCCCATGCTGCTGCTGCAGCCATCCGGGCCATCTTAGCCTGGGTCTCATCATTAACCAGAGTCCACTTTTCACAGCACTGCTGATGAAGCTGTCCCCTGGAGGAAGAGAAACAAGTAGGCAGGTTAGTGCTACAACCCATAACCTCCTTTGGGTTAGCTAGAGCTCCACAGGAAGTGGCATGATGGACCTGCCTGGAGTTTGGGAGTCTGGAAACAGAAGTGGACAGGTTGTTTATGGTTTCTATGGTCTAGTGCACATTTCTCAAGTATAGATTTATCAAGCAGAGTACAGTGTCTAACTCTGTATGATGTAAAATACCCTGAACATCTGGTGCCCTCATAGATGCTAAGTGACTTCTGTCCTCTCAGTGAAACTGGGGTCCTTTTAAAATGGCTTATCCATAGAGCAAGCAATCTGAAGACACACATCTGGATATTCATTCTAGGGCAAAGTTACAGGGAAGGCCAGCCTGATGTGGGTGCTACCATCTGAACTCAGGCTCTCTGGAATACTGCTGAGCCATCTCTCCAGTCCCGTTTGTATAGTTTTGACACAGAGCACAGAATCTGTAGTACAAAGGCTGGCATCAAATTCACCATGCAGCCAAGGATGATCCTGAAATCCTGATCTTTCTGTTTCTACCTCTTAAGTGCTGGGATTATTGGCATACACATTATAACCAGCTAGTTACTGAGATATGAATAGTGTTTAAGAACTCTCAACAGGGCTGGAGAGATGGCTGCTCTTCCAGAGGTCCCAGGTTCAATTTTCAGCACCAGCATGGAGGCTCACAATTGTCTGTAACTCTAGCTCCAGGAAACCCAGTGTTCTCTTCTGACCTTTGTGGGTACAAGGCACGAATGTGGTGTACATACATACACATAGAGAGAACATTCATATAAATAATTACAACTTAAATACTCAAAAAGAACAGAGCCACACCAAGAACAGGGATTTCATTTTGTTGAGACAGTCTCACTTTGTAGCCCAAGCTAACTTACAACTCACTATGTAGCCCAGGATAGCCTCAGATTTGAGGCAATTCTCTTGCGCCAGCATCCCAATTACCACAGAAGTGAGTACCACGCCTAACAAGAAGAGACAGCCTATTGCCAGTTAATGTGCCTCTTAGAGCCTGGAACTGTGGTTTGGTGGTAAATTGCTGGTAGGAGCTTAAGATCCCAGGTTCAAACCCCAGCTTCCAAAGAGAGAGCAAGTAGGCAAGAGAGAAAATACAAAACTGCTGCCTCCACATTCCACTGCTGCACTGTGAGTTCACAGGGGCTTCAGCATACAGCTAGAATTCTCTTTGCCTTTCCTTTAGGAGAGGCACATGGCAAAGTGTTCAGCTCAGCACTGGAAGTGAAGTCAAGGGAAACAGCACAAGTCCCAAGGCCCCGGGCCAGAAGCCTGATGGGACATAGGCCACACTGCTACTAGAGAGCCAACTTCTTTTTTTAAAAAATAAATAAATACTCTGATATTTATTTCTTTGTGTGGTTCAGAGCATAGGAATTGACTGATGCATTTTTGCTGGGATGCCTCCAAAGGTAAGAAAGAGAGCTCTATTATCTGCAAATAATCCTACCAGGCCTAGAATTCAAATTTTGGGGGGGGGGGTGCCTGTTGAGACAGGATTTCTCTGTGTAGCTTTGGAGCCTGTCCCGGAATTCACTCTTCAGACCAGGCTGGCTTCGAACTCACAGAGCCACCTGCCTCTGCCTCTCGAAGCTGGTATTTAAGACATGTACCACCATCACCTGACTAGAATTCCAATTTTTAAAAAAAGCATTAATTTTTTAAAAAAGGTATTTATTATGTATACAGTATTCTGCATGCATGTATGACTTCATGCCAGAAGAGGGAGCCATATCTCATTATAAATGGTTGTGAAGCCACTATGTAGTTGCTGGGAATTGAACTCAGGACCTCTGGAATCAGTGGTGTGCTGATCAGTGACTGCTCTTCTGAGCCATCTCTCCAGCCTCCAAATTATTATATTTTTATTGCTCTATATTCATTGTACAGTGTTGAGCTTCATAACTGAATTCACATACTTTAACTATACTCTCCTCAATGAGAATTCTAATTTGTGTCTGTGGTGTTGTGTGTATGAGAGAGAGAGATAAGAGAGATAGAGAGAGCATGTGTGTGAGCGCATGAGTGACTGCATTTGAATGGGTACATGTGGAGGGTGGAAGCTGATAGTGGATATCATCTATCTGACTTTTAGAGACAAGGTCTCACTGAAGCTGGAGCTCACTTACTGGCTAGTCTGGCTGGCAGTGAGCTCCAGGAATCTGCCTGCCTCTCTGTCTCCCCAGCTCAGCTGTTTACATGGGCACTAGGGATCCAATTCAGGTCCTCGTGCTTACATGCCAAGTACTTTTCTAACTGATCCACCTTCCGGCTCAGAATTCCATTTATGGCTGGTGGCCACAGGCCTCCCTCTACTGTTGAGAGCATCACTGCTCTTGTGCCAGGGGCTAAGGGATTTAGCTTTCCCTTTCAACTAGAGGCAAGAAGGAAGCAGTGCAGTGCAGGCGCCTGTCCCACAAGACACTCCTGCTACAGGGAAACAGGCAGAGATCAGCTAGCTTACCATCAGTTGGTACAGACAGAAATACAGCGGTGCTCTTGCGCCCGCACTGCAGCCAAGAGAGGGGTGACAAAAGTAGATAAATAAGGCAGGCTGTTGGAGCCACCTGAGAAAGACTGCCCTCTAGGTCTGGCCCACCCCCTAGTGCTGCAGGAGAAGGCTGAGTAGGCCTTTTCATTCAGAGTATTTCCACTGGTCAGCCTGTGCTCTCAACCCCATTAAATCTGTTCTCAGAGGCTCAGAGGCTGTGTGGGGAGTATGAAGAGGTGGGTGTATCCTGGGTGCCACAGGGCTGGGGCTCCATCTCTAGTTAGCACCCAGGAGTCAGAGAAGAGCACATTTGTATTCTCACTGCTGATTCCCCAGTTTCTGATGAATGCCTGCCTCAGGCAGGTTCAGAATGTATGCCTCACAGAAAGAAATTTAGAAATTGCACTCTAAACAGAATTGATTAAATAGCCTTATCAAAAAGCTGCAAATGACCACGACAGAATTATGCCTCTTTCATCTCTTTTAAGGTCTCTTTTAGACTTCCAAATCCCTAAAGCCCTAGGTCAGCACTGTAGTCCCTTAGACTTTGTAGGTAATTATAAACTGGAAAGAGCCCAAGAAACTGGAGGTGTAGAGGAGTGGAGATTGTGGCAGGAAGAGGACCATGTCAGTTGCGAGAGACCCCAGGCTGTGAGCCTTTTATTTACGGGGACCGGACAAAAATCACATCGCTGCTTTTTTAAGGTATAGTCAGGGCAAGTGTCATCTCTGATTGAAAAGGGAGGGTAGGAGAAAGGAGAGGCCACAGAGAGTTCAAGAAAGAAGAACAATGGCTTTAAAGCTATAAAAGGAGCAGGGAGGAGGATGGCAGTAGAAAGAACAAGGGAATGAGCAGGCTTTGAAGAGGGAGCGGGAAGCTCAGACATAAGTCAGGGTCCACTGACAAATGCTGAGTCAGTGGGTTAAAGCCACAGGACAACAGACAATTCAAAGGGCAAAGGGAAATTAGCATTTGAGAATGGATCAGATCTAAATCTTAGAAATACATGCCCCCCCTTTTTTAATCTTTCTTATAAGATATGGCTGTAGGATCTGAAAGTACAAAAAGAAAAACCCCCCAAACCCCAAAACCCTGTTCTTTCACATGAGCATCCCTTCTTCCTCCAGATCAGCACTGTCCAGCAGAGTTTGCCATGAGTGTACGAACTGCCCGATGAAGGAGCCACAAAGGCTTTTGAGCCCCGACATGTGGCCAGCATAACTGGAGCGCGCTTTAAATATTAGCCAGGTTTAAAAGAGCTAGGCGTGGCTAGTGTACCACTACTGCACCAGGCAGTGAAGTTTTAGATACTGTTGGACTAAAAACACCTTTAGCTGTATAAACTAATGAAGCAGATTTGCTAGAATATTCTTCTTCCATTATTGAGGAATGGATATAAGATGTTCACTTATAAAAATAAAAGGGTAATTTTTAGTTTTCCTAGTTCTGCTTAGACGAGCAATTTAAAAATATTTTTTGTCCGTTCACCCACCCATCCACTGTTTGTATAATTTATCTGTATTTGTGCACATGCAGAGGCCAGAGGTCAGTGTCAGGTTTCTCTCCACCCTACTGACTGAATGAGTGTTACACATGCACGTGCATGCACTGGTGTGAAGGATGTTAGCCATCTTGCTTCATCACTCTCCGCCTTAATTACTTTGAGATAGCATTTTTTTTGTTTTTATTATTAAAATAAAAGTTTTATATGTATGGATGTTTTGCCTGCAAGAATGTCTGTGCACCACCTGCATGCTTGGTGCTCACAGAGACCAGAAGAGGGAATCAGATCCCCAGAACTGGAGTACCAGACAGTTGGGAGCTGCCATGTGGGTGTTGGGAATCAAACCTGGGTCCTATAGAAGAGCAGCCAGTGTTTTGAACAGTTGAGCCATCTCTTGGGCCCCAAGAAAAGATTTCTCACTGAGCCAGAAGTGAGGCCAGCAATGTAACACTAGGAAGCCTTTGTCTCTGCCCTCTACATGTTTATAAGTATGCTTTGTCCTTGGCACTGGGATGTGAACACAGGTCCTCATGCTCTGCAGCATGGCCGCTATCAGTGAGCCATCTATTGTACCTGCCTTCTTGTCCCTTAGTTTTTTAGCAGGATCTTGTTCTGAACCCAGAGCTCACCAACTTGGCCAGAAGCTCCAGTGCTCACTTGTCTGTTTTTCTGTCTGTTTCTATGCACTGTGGTTTGATGCATACCACCATGCCTGGCTTCTGTGTGGGCACTGGGGACTTGAACTCAGATCCTCGCGCTTATTGTACAGCAAGCATTTTACTGACTGTTAGCATCCTGGCCTCTGTCTATCTGAAATTCTTTGTTTTTGAAATACAGGATTTTTTTCTGAGTAGCTCTGGCTGTCCTGTAATTCACTCTGTACCCAGGCTGGCCAAGAACTAACAGAAATCCTCCTGCTTCTGCCTCCTGAGAGCTGAAATTAAAGGTGTGTACTACCACTGCCTGGCTACATTTACTGACAATAAATTTTCATGAAAAGCAATTATCTCACGTTCTGTCTTGAGGATCAGCAACCATGGCTGCTGAGGGCTAAAGGCCCAGTGGCTTTTCCAAAAGTTGTGTAATTAGGTTTGGAAAGTCGCCTTCTCAGCTTTCAAAACTGTTTGTGTGCTCGGCCGATCAGCCTCACAGTGGAGAGCTGTGGTCCTGTACTATCTGACAGCCGTGAAGCACCTGTAGCGTAGTCACTGTTCTCTATGAGCATGACCAAGAGCTCATGTGCTTTGTCTACCCGCTTTTAGATTTTATATTTTAAGATTTATGTATGTATGTGTGTATTTATATATATAAATGTTCTATTTGCATGAATGTCTCAAGGCCAGAGGAGGGCATCAGATTCCATTTGAAATAGTTGTGAACCACCATGTGGTTGCTGGGAATTGGAACTCAGATCCTCTGGAAGAGCAGCCAGAACTCTTAACCGCTGAGCCATCTCTCCAGCCCTCCTCATGTTGTTTTGTAAACAGGGTCTCACTGTGTAGACCTAGCTGGCTAGAACTTGCTCTGTAGACCAGACTGACCTCAGATTCACCTAGAGGTCCACTGCCTCTACCTCCTGAGTGCACCACCACACTCAGCTCAACAAGAGCTAATCATTAGTGGTTTTTTTTTTTTATTGTAAGATTTATTTATTCCTGTTTTTATGTGTATGGATGGGGTGTTCAACCTGCATGTGCAGGTCTGTGCACCACATGCATGCAGTGCTTTAAGAGGCCAGGAGGAGGCACTAGATCCCACGGTTCAGAAAGATTGTTAAGCTGCTTTGTAGGTGCTAAAAATTGAACTCAGGTCCTCTGCAAAAGCAGCCAGTGCTTTTAGCTGCTGGACCTTTTCCTGAGCCCCAAGAGCTAATTATTAAAAAAAAATTAAAGCTATAGAATGTGAACTCTGTAGCAGATCAGCCACGGTCAGGAGCACAAGACAGCAGGTGAGAAACTGCAGAGCCCAGGGACTCACAGCTCTTGTACATTGTACAGAGGAAGAAAACAAAAAACATAAACAACAGAGTTTGGGGACAGTGGGGCACACCTGCAGTTCCATCAGGAGGTGGCTGAGGCAGGAGAACCGCCTCAAGTTCCAGTCAGTCTGGAACCACCCGAATCGAGGCAGGACAGAGACAAGGAACACCAACATCACCCGTCATTTCTGGGAAAGCATCAGTGGTACAGAGCAGGAGTCTGGGGGAGACTCCCTGGAGACATGAGCCCCTCAGGTCATCACCCCAGTGCAGCTCACCATTCCCCCAAGGCTTCCAGACAGCGCATGCGGCCCAGCATCAGCTCTGGGTCATCCTTGTTCGTGTCCATCTTCTTATCATAGGCCACAAGAGCATCCTCCCACTCATGCAGTTTCTCATACCAGGTGGCCTGGATCTCCTGCAGAGAGCAAGGGTTTATGCTTTTGAGTCCACACTCTTTCCTAAGCCATACTATATTCACACAAACACTTCACCTATTAAAATGTCTGAGCTTAGGCTGAAAGATCTTATTGGAGGTAGGTTGTTTGGCAGAGGTTGAGGTCCTGAATTTTGACATAGTTGAGAGCACACTGGGGGTTCAGCTTTACCCCCATGACTTCCAGTAGTCATGGGAACATTAGTAGACAAGGGAAGTACACAGGGAACATGGTCCCCCAACACAATTCCTGCACGCCAATCTGCTGCACAGAAGCCCAGACTTCAGCTGCTTCTTTTTAGAAGCCCTGGACTCTGCATTTTTAATGCATTTCTAAACTTTCAGGAAATAATTTAAAATACAATAGAACACTGCTACTTAAAATCCTTTGGGCAGCCTTTCATCCTCCTACCATCTTCCATCCAACATTCCTTTCTATGTAGCAATTGGCACTTCCATCAGCATTAAGGCCAAAAGAGGAATTCCACTATCCTGGCAGGCAGCGTGCCACGCTGACAGTGAGTGGTGTGCACAGGGGAAAAACGGCATGGTCTGGAAGTTCCAGATCAGAACAACCAGGAAACTATTTTATGTGTTTTCTGTCTGCCTTTGAGTTTCTTCATCAGCTCAGTAGGAGATTATTTCTGCACTAGGCCAGGCTATTGGCTCTCCAGGGGGTCCTTAAAGAACAACATGATTCTGAGGTGCAACTTGCATATCATACACACAGGGCCAACATTACTTTCCTCTGCTTCTTCTTCCCCTTCCAAGATAAAGCTAATGATTATGTAGCAGATACAGGGGGAGCTACTATTCTGTTGAGTGGCCTGAAATGACCTCTTCTTGCTGAACCTGAGCAAGAAGCCATTTCTACCTGCAATACTGACTGCAGTTCCTTCAAATATCCCGTTGTTCATGCACCAACCAATGCCATTCATCCCTCACCCCAGTGCCAGTGTGGTTTGCTGAGAGCAGTCCACCTGTGGAAGGTTATCTAAACTTTATCCTTTAAGCCAGGAATGTTTTGACTTTGCCTACATATAAAAGAGAACTTGGGGAAGGATGACTCACAGAGAGAGTGGAGTAAAACACTCTGAAGTGACAGGCAGCACAGATAAAGGTCCCAGGTTAGATGTCTACACAAGGAGCCAGTGACTAATGTGTGGCACAAACTCTGTGAACCAGCAGAAAGTAGAGGGAGCAGCGTATGGAGCAGGTCAATCAGGGGGCAGGATATTTTGAATTGCAATGGGTTGCAGAAACTATAAGGTTTAAGCAATGAATCACACAGAATTCTAATGAGATTGCTGTTACATAAATTGTGCTGAGAAAGCACAGGCTCCGCCAAGAAAAAAAGCAAACCATTGTCAAGTTTAATATGATTCAACTATCAAAATATAACAGAAATCCACCAAGGCTTAGCAAGAATCTTGAGCTAATGGCCACCTTTAGAACCCGAAGATGGAGAGACTTTCATTTATGGTTGGCACTCTGAGCTCTGGAGTAGAAGCCATCTACTGGCAGATCACCTGAACACCAGATGTGCAAAGAACCCTTGTTTCAATCAGACTTATGGAGCCCCACGCCCTAGGGATACTGCAGCAGAGTACAGCTTGGCCTGGAGAGTACACTGTGTGCTTTCCGCCTTCTACAAACAAGGACTGTGGCAAAGATGGATGAGACATTGCTCTTTGTGTTTCATTATCATCTGGAGATGCTGTCCTTAGTTTGTTTACAGGCAATACATGTTTAAGCTGGTGAAAGGTGGCCTCAAGTTTTGGTCCAGGTTCTCAGGAAGCCCGATGCTAGACAATCACATAGGAGCTCTTGACTCTTGATTAGGCAAACCACTGTAAGTGACCTACACAATTAATAAAAAGGCTCTGCATCAAATATATGGACTCAGTTTCTTGGCCTTCCAGGGTCCCAGTGTTAAACTGATTAGTGCTTTATAAATTTAGGGATCCTCAAAGCACCTTCTCAAACAGCAAGAAGTCATGGGAATCATTTGCTTCAGGCAGGCAAGGACGGCAGAAGAGAAGTAGTTACATAAGTAATAATGGAGCAGAAAGTCCCTCGACATCAGAGATTAAGATGCATTTTATTTCCCTCTTGAGGAATTGGCTAGTTTTGAACACAGTGTACTGCGTGCAAACTCAGGGACGGGCACAAGGACTCTTCCACTGCACGACAATCTTGGTGTTCACTTGCCAAGTTCAAATTCTGGTCCTGCTATATACTTTCTCTGTTTGCTCAGACAGGTGTTCAACCTGCTGGGTCCAGTCCCCTCACTTGAGCAAGGGGATAATGACAATCACCATTTCACAGTGTCCCTTGAGAATGGAGCCAGATGAAGCATGTGGAGTACTCATCACACATCTTTACACCCCCTCCCTCAACATCTCCATGTCCCTTTCATCCTTAAGGCACTGTCAAGCTGGTCTTTAGATTCTCACAAACCAAGGAAAACCCCCACAGAAATGGAAAGTAACTTTTTCAAGGTGGTGGCCAAGTTCCTCTGTAGTCAGATCTCTACTTGTCTTTCTAAAATGCATGAGAAGGCACTTACCAGCTCTCCAAAGTGTTTCATGGCATATTCTAACACCCCGGAAGCTGCCTCAGGCTGCTGTAGCTTATTATTAATGCTGAGAAAACAAAAGGAAGACATAGTTAGACTCATGCATCTGAACTTGAGAGGCCTGGGGACACTGGGTAAGACAGATGGCTCATTGGCATCCCAAAGATGAGGTCTCACAGACACAGGGATATCCACCACCTATCATCATCCAGAAAGCCCAGCTTAAATAACTTTATCTGAGAAGGTCTGTGATTTCCTGCCTGTCCTCTGAGGTGTAGTAAAAGCTAGTATGTGGGATCCTGGCCTGTTTTCTACATAGCAGAAATGGGTTTTCTCTCAGATGCTGTCTAGAAGGTAGTGAATGTCTAAGGCCTCATGCATGCTAGGTATCTGTTTTACTACTGAGCTATGCTCTTAGTCAGACATTTTTAAGTTAGGGCTGGAGAGATGGCTTACTGGTTAAGAACACTCATTGCTTTTACCCAGGATCCAGGTTTGGATCTCAGCACCCACAGGATGGCTCATAACTGCCTGTAACACAAGTTCTTAGAGGATCTGACACATCCTATCTGGCTTCTATGGGCAGTCCACATGTGTGGTGCACAATTATATACATGGCAAATAAATATTCATTGACATAATTTTTTTTTAATGGCTTAATTCCCAGGTTCTCAATTCATGCTCACTGCTCTTCTGCCGGAGTCTACTTTCTTCAAATCCTTGGTTTCGAAGGCTTCTTTGGTCCTTCTTTAGGACAACTCCACCCCACTGTAGTAAATCTCTTGGCAGCAGAGTTTTTAGTGCTGGCCATAGGCATATAGAGGATTTTCACTGGAACTTAAGTCACTCACAGGAGGTGTTGGGGCTCACATGACTGGAGAACAGTACTGTGTGTGGGCTGCTGAGCAGTGCCACTGGAAGACCTGGTCCCTAAAGTTAATTAATCAGAAGCTACAAGACGGCTCTGGAAGCAGAGAAGTGCAAGCCTTAGCCCCTCATTCTAAGAGACTTGTGCAGCTGAGCCAGTCTAAATAGCCTGTTACTGGTACGGAGGCAGGGGATGGCAAGAGCATTAAGGCAGCAACAATGGTTGTATCTAGTTACTAGCTGGGTGTACACCAACATGTGACATACCAACTTGGGAATCTAGACTGACTTAATGAGCATGGGCCTAGTTTATTGCACAGAGTACAAACTGTCTGCTTGAGTAGAATTAATTTTTAAGTGGTTTTGGGAAATTCCAGAATTTGGGTTCCATGTGGTAATTTAGTAAGAGGTTGCTGTTATAAATATTTTTTTTTAATTTCACTACTTGTTTTTCCAATAAAACTGAAAGGAACTGCCCAGAAATCTGATGGACTAGAGAAGTTAACATTTGTGAAAGTAATAATCGAATCCTCATGTTTACAAAGCACATTTCTGACCGCCCTTCTAACCATCATTCCTTCGGCATCACCTCCCTGAGAAAGTCAGGAAAGAAAGGTTAAGATTTGTTCCGTCTTACTAATGAGGACAGTGAGCCAAGGACACCAAGCCTAAACTCAAGACTGAATCAGAATGTTCCCCCTAATGTTGGAGCAACTGGATGTCTCTATTGAGAAGTGGGGAATGGTCTGGTAAGGTGGCTCTGAAGACAAAGGCATTTGCTGCCCAGCCTGACAATCTGAGTTTGATCACCAGGACCCACATGGTAGAGGCTGTTCTGCATGCACATCAAGGAGGCCCCTCCCCTCAGTGGTCTCTCTTGGGCCAGGGTGAACTGCACTGCTAACCAACATTACTTGGTACAGCTCTCTCACTATCTAGTTCTTTAACCAAATAGTAGTTTTGAAAGTCTAAGAAACAGGAAAATAAAGGCCAGTAAGCACTTCCTGAAACATGGCGCTTCACGTTTTCAGTACTCTTGTCACTGGACTTCTAAGGTGGCCTTGGTGGGATGAAGTCCTAGAAGGATGAAACTGTCCTGACAAGGAAGGGGAAGTGCTCTTTGCCTAAACCAGAGACTGCTAATTCTAAATTGAAAAACAAAACAAACAAGCAAACCCAAAAGGAAAACACTACAGCAGTTTTAGCAACTGTCTTCTAACCTTCTGGATATAGTCTGTTTCAAGAACTAATTATGAACATTACAAAGTACTTCATTTACTCTGAGACTCGCTGACATCAGTTAAACAAACAAACAAAAACCACATACAATGCCTTGGCCCGATCCATCCTGCCACTAATTATGCAAAAACAGAGTCTAACAACAATCAAAGTTGACTTCTTTGTTTGTTTGTTTTGGCTTTTCTCTGTGTAGCCCTAGCTACCCTGGAACTACTCTGAAGGCTGGCCTCTGCCTCCCAAGTTCTTGGATTAAAGGCGTGCACCAGTACTGATAGTTCAATATCTTTTATTATTATTATTATTATTATTATTATTATCATCATCATTATTACTATTTTGAAAAGCAGAGAGAAGAGCTATAGTCAACAAGGCTACACTGGGAAGAACAGATAAAGGGGTTCAACAATACAGCATCTTTCTTTAGGGTATGGAGGTGAGCTTTAGGCTTAAACACAGGAAAAACTGAGGCAGAGGATGAGATATCTGAATGATTATTCTGTCCAGGGAGGGTGTCCTCTGGTTGAATTTTGCCTCAGTTCTGGTTCTACCAGAGTAAAAAAAAAAAAAAAAATCCGTATTTCCTGGTAACTACCATCTTGTCAAACCTCCACCAGAGGATCTTTCTGGTTCCCGGGAGACAATCACTTCTGCTCCAGGATACAGCCTCCCTTCTGTAGATAATTCTCCAAACAGGTTTGCTGTTCCTAGTAATGGCATCTTAATGCACAAATTCAAACTTCTCACTGTTGCCATGGTTTAGCAATACAGCCTTGCAAGACAGACCAATATAGTACTGTGCATGGACCCTAACTTCTCAGCTGTCCAAACACATCACTTCTGCAGGGTTTCTCACATTGTGTGCAGGGGCTCAGCAGGAAGAGGAAGTGGAAAGGGGTCAGGCTTTAAGAAATGGCCATGGAGTTGGGGTGCTGCTTGCCCCCAGAGGCTGTTTTTGCGTAGCAATAAGAAAAACCACTGAGAAATTACCTCTGACCGAGAGCCACGGAAAATGAGAGGGCCCAATCAGAAATTAAATTCATGATTTTGGATTTGAGGCCTAAAGGATCCAAATCTCCTTGATCAAGAAAGCCTGTCTGCTGGGCAGTGGTGGTGCACACCTTTAATCCTAGTACTTGCAGAAGCATGTGATCTCTGAGTTGGAGGCCTGCCTAATCTACTGAGTGAGTTCCAGGACAGCCGGGCTACCTACACAGAGACTTTGTTTTTGACCTCCCCTCTAACCTCCACAAAGAGTATGTCTTTTGGGCACTTTAATGTTTCCTTCTTCCATGTTCTACCTTCAGAGATAATGATCATGTGGCAGGTACTACATTTATGTGAGAATATCAGCCCTAGAAAGCTGACAGTTATTAATAGACCCATTTTATATATGAAAATCAGAGGTCACAGGCTGTTGAATGCCATGCCACCATTTCAAAGCCACCTTAGAGATCTTGCTGCCATGCCTGACAACCTGAGTTCAATCTCTGGAACCCACATGATAAAAGAAGAGACCCAAGTCCTGCCAGTCGTCCTGTGACCAACATGCAAATGTCACTTGACAAGAACAGGAAGATAGGGTTTATATTCTGTTCTTGTGAAGAAGTCACCTTTCCCCCAGCCCCTTTCTGAAAAACCCATTTAATGGCAGCTGGGAGTGTCACAAATTTCCCCTGCACATTAAGAAAAAAAAAAAGAGACATAAACCCTCCCTGTGTGCACCCTCCCCAGTCTTTCCCTACTAACACTGAAAGATACAAAGGCCCAGCTGACTGAGACTCAGCCCAGCAGCAGCTCCATAGAAACCAGCTCTACAGATGCTGATAAGGACACAAGCCAATTCAGAGACCAGGGGATGGGTGGCCACCACTACTTAATGGTGGGTAGAAATGACAGGTCAGTCGACTTACAGAGTTAGGAATCTACAAAGCAAGTCAAACTGCTGATCTGCGAAGAAGATCCCAGAGTCCACAAATGGTCTTGATTTTAGGAAATGATAGAGTCAGCTGGGAAAGGGGCTTATTCATTCTGTTCACAATACTTATCATTTTTCTTTTCTTTTTAAAGTGAGGCTGAATTCAAGAGCTAGAAACTGGAAACAGTCTTGCCAACTGAGGAAACACTTTTTTGGAGTTGTTTACAACTAATGAGTAAGGACAAGAAGCCACCTCAATGTCTTTACAGACAAGCAGGTCACAAAAGGTTCTCTGGGACATGACAATCGCTTCCTGAGGCTGGGAGGGCAGCAGAGAATGGCTCTGAAGTGAGAGAACATGCTGCTGCCACAGTGGGAGTGACAGCTGAGACTCCAGTGTAGCCAGAGGCTCTACTGACTTCTGGGATCCCCACCCCAAGCTGGCTCTGTGCTTTTTTTCCTTTTGGCTTGTTTTGAGACAGAGTTTTTCTGTGTATCCCTGGCTGTCCTGGAACTCAAAGAGATCTGCCTGCCTCTGCCTCCCGACTGCTGGGATTAAAGGGGTGCACTACCACTGCCCACATATCTTAAACTATGAGTTTTAAAAATCCCATGTATCTCAAGCATATCTAGGGCCCTCCGCACTCGTATTCCTCCGTACCCTCCCAGCACGTCCACCTCTCATCCTGGGCCTCTTCAAAGGCAGCTTATGACTAGTTTCAATTGAGGAGGAAAGGACTGATCTAAAAGCCAAGCAGCTCAGCTGCTGTTACTGCTGTCTGAGAAGCATCACTATCCCAGTGACTATTTCCTAGTCCTTGTTCACAGCAACTGATTGGTACTTTTCTTCCTTGTGGCCCTTTGCTTATCTCTTTTCCTAGCCTCAGAGCCTTAGTGACCTCAGCACTGAGGCACTTAAGAGCAAAGCAAAGGCAGAACCTTCCACACCAAGCCTGGAGGGGTGGATGCCCAGGCAGACAGGGAGCATCTGGGCTACATCTGAAACGGCTGGGCTTCCCTTGTGCTCCATTGAGAATTTATGAGAACGTTACTGCTTGCTTCCACATGGCCCCAGGCCTTCCTTCTAGTGCAGACTTCTGTCTGCCTTTTACTTGGTCCCCTGACAAAGGAGAATTCTCTGAATTCCCTTGGCATTGAAACGATGGCACATGTACCACAGCTGGCAGGAGATGGTTGGAGTGGAGTGCCTTGGGTGGCCACAGTGGATAAAGCAGGACACTGCTTTGGGTCCAAAGCACAGTTTCCATAGTACAGATTAACAACACAACTGTCTGATGTCCCTACAGGGCCAGGATGAAAGGGCTGGCTCCGCCCTGACATCTTCATCAGGCAGCTCAGGAGTCTTGAAACAAGACAATGTCCTTCTGCTCAGGGACCTCAACAGCATCTCTTTCAGAATACATTAATTTCAAGATGGAAGGGACAGCAGTGGAGACAGGCAGCACAGGGACATTTGAAACAGAGAGGAGGTGAGGTGGGTCATTTAAATGTAGACAGAAAAGAATATGGTGGGAAACCATAAGGTCTTAGAACTAACCACCTGAAAAGGGTGAGATGGCTCAGTGGGTAAAGACACTTGTTATCAAGCCTGATGACCTGAGCTAGAGCCCCAGAACTCACATAGTGGAACATGAGAATTGACTTTCAAAAGTTGTCCTCAACTTCCACATGTGTAACACTGCACAAATGTACTGACTCTCTCTCTCTCATACACACACATACACTCACAAATAACTAATTAAATTAAAAAAAATATTTTGCCCCTGTAGCCTTGGCTGTCTTGAAACTAGCTCTGTAGACCAGGCTGGCCTCAACCTCAGAGAGATTCACCTGCCTCTGCCTCAAGTGCTAGTATTAACAGTGTGCACCACCGCCACTCAGCAAATTTACTTTTTAAAAAACTTAGGGAAAGGAAATTTTTAGCATTTCCCCTGCACATTAAGAAAAAAAAGGAAAGAAAAAGACAGGCTCCATCACAGATACTCAAAGCTGAGTCATCTGCTACTTTTTGCAACTCTTAGGAATCCATGGTACTAGGACTCCTAGCTGAGGAAAACACAAGCCCCAGGTTGAAAGAGAGACTCTACCTCAAAGGAATAGTGAAGAGTGATAGAGAACACAGATAGCTTCTTCTGATCTTTGTGCATGTGTATGGGTATTGTATGTGCACACCACCTCACATATGCATATTCTCTCTCTCCTCCCCCCCCCTCAATCCCAGCACTAGGAAGCTGAGGCAGTAGGATCATAAATTTAAAAAAAAGTTAATGCAAGCCAAGTGGCTGTTTTCTGACTTTCCAAAGGTAGGTTCCTACTGTCTTAATTCCAGAGTTTCCCCAAGAAAACACTCCTGTCGCACACTCATCTATACTCTTGGGGCAGTTCCTACACGGTCTGTTCTAAGGGATGTGCTACGTGTGCAGTGAGATACTGTGATCCTCATGGCTGGAAAGGGTGAGCGCTAACAGATGGCCAGGCTAGGAAAAGGAAACTGTACACAGTGAGGATATCTTAGAGTTTTCATTTGCTTATTTTAATTTTTGGTTTTCTGAGACAGAGTTTTCCTATGTAGCCTAAACTGAACTTGAACTTGCAGTGCTATTCTTGACTCAGATAGAGTGCTGGGAACAAGCATAAGCTACTACACTCAACCAAGCATCTTTGTAGCTTGCTGAGAAGGGAAACAGAGAGGCAAACATGCATGTTTTCTGGTGGCACAAGGTGCTGGTGATTGAACCCAGGACCTCATACATGTGCTAAGAAAGTGTTACTCCACTAAACTCTATCTCTAATCTCCCCACCCCAAATAAAGTCTCCTGGATGAATATGGACCTTGCACCAAATACAACCAAGCATATGGCACAGGTTGGTTCATGCCTCAGAGTGTCAAAGTACAGATTCTGTGGGGCCAGGTTTCCAACTGAGGAGCCTGTCAGAGGCATGTTGTAAAACTGATGAATGGCTGTCGCATTTCCAAGGCTCTGGCTGATTTAGGGAGCTATTGGCAGGCACATTGCTCCCAGTATGTCAGCCAGTTAATTACTTCCAACTTTATCTTTTTGTCAGTTCCTCGTGACAAATTGGCTGCTCTCTCTTTATTCTGCAACAGTGAGTGATGTCCCTCTTCTGGTGATGAAGAGCTTGGGGAAAGACTATATGAGAAAGAAGATGTGGGTTGGGAGGGCACAAAGCTCAACCTGAAGCTAGTTTGATCTACGCGGATGCAAAACACATGGGGTGTTTTGGGTGAAGTCTGATCTTGGCCTCTGGATGGCCAGGATCTGGGACTCTGTCTAGGATGTGGATGCAGTGAGAAACATGAATAGGCTGTCATGGATTGCTCGGGCAGCTTCTGTGAAAGCAATATGGGGTGGCCTACACTGTTACCCCCTCCTAACGTCAGAAGAAAGAAAACTCTGCCTATTTTGTGATAAGGAGGGAGCTTAGGAGAGAGGTGGCACACCACACTCGGACAGCAAGACACAGGCAGCGAATGACAAAAGAACTGAGACACCAGTGATACACTTCACGGTTTCTGAGACTCTGAGTCCCAGAGTAGGAATTAGAGGAGCATATCCTCCCCTTCAGGTCATACCTCCACCTCATACTCCAGCTCAGTGTCAGATGCAGCTGCCACAGTGGACAAACAGACAAGGCCTGTCCTTCGTGGAGCTTACATGTCAGTGCCGCAGGCAGATACAAACAGGATGAACAGAAACAAATGCCATGAATGGGAACAACGGGAAAATAAAGCAACTGGAGAATAACATGAGGGTCAGCGTCAGCCCGGGACTCAGGAGAGACTTTCCCAATGGGATGATGATATGAAATGCTTGAGATTTACTGCTGCTCGATCCCTCCCAAGTCAGGTACTACTCCCCATAATTTATGCATCATCTATTTTCAAACAACTTTCTAGAAGGAAGTATGTAGGAAAGAATGTCCCTAAGAGCACTGGCAGATGGGATCACCAGAGGAAAGACACACTTGGGACTCCACCACACCAACAAAGTACAGGGCAGCACACTGCAGCTTCCGGCCCCTCCTACCCACCATCCCATTACTCGGGGTGACTATCACTGGCTTCTAACACTTAGCCTGCTAGTTTTTGTTGTTTTTAAGATTTTTAAATTTTTTAAGTATGAGTGATTTGCCTGCACAGATGTCTGTGCACCACGTGCATGTGCCTGCAGAAGTCAGACAAGGGCACTGGACACTCTGGAACTGGGGTGAAGGACAGTTGTGAGCCATTGTGTGGGTGCTGGGAATCGAACCTTGGTCCTCTGAGAAAACAAGTACTGCTCTGGAGCCATCTCCCCCATTCTTTGCTTGTTAGTTTTTGAACTTTATGTGGATATACAGCTTTATGTTTTATCATGCTGTTGCATGCTGCAGGAGTCTGTCCTTCTGGTTGTGGAACAGTAATTCCACTGTGTGAGACACCACAGTTTGCCTATGTGACTGTAGACAGCCTCATTTCAGTGCCTGCTTACTGGGAGTGGCCGTGCCATGAACACTCCCAAATGTGCTTGCACTGCTGTTGAGAAAAATACCCAGAACTACCAGGTCACAGGCCATGCTCAGCTCTGTAAGACATCATGTTTACCAGCTCTCAGTAGTTGATGAGAACCCAGACAATTGACTTTTCCATCAACATTTGGTATTCTCAGCTTTTCCAATTTACCCTTCTGGCTGGTGTGCAGGGGCATCTTGTTAAAGTTGGAATGTGACATGGCAGAGCTTTGCACATCTCCATCATTAACGTGGCACCTGCTTACATACTCCACTGGGTGGAGAGGTCTTTACACCCACTGGATCCAGCACATACAAGAGTATACATAGCAAATATTGCTTGACCTTTCCTTCCTTCCTTCTTTCCTTCTTTCCTTCTTCCTTTCTCTCTCTCTCTCTCTCTCTCTCTCTCTCTCTCTCTCTCTCTCTCTCTCTCTCTCTCTCTCTCTTCCCTTCCTTCTTTCTTGTTTTATAAAAACTTATTGTGCAGGTCAGAAGAGGGCACCAGATCTTAGTACAGATGGTTGTGAGCTGCCATATGATTCTGGGAATTGAACTTGAGTCCTCTGGAAGAACAGTGAGTGCTCTTAACCACTGAGCCATCTCTCCAGCCCTTGCTTGACTTTCTATTTCTTCTCAGTGTCTTTGTTTTGCTTTGGGGACAGGGTTTCTCTGTGTAGCCCTGGCTGTCCTGGAACTCACTTTGTAGACCAGGCTGGCCTCAAACTCAGAGATCCACCTGCCTCTTTCTCCCAAGTGCTGGGATTAAAGGTGTGTGTCACCATGCCTGGCTTCTCAGTGTCTTCTACTGAAAAGAAATGGCTACTTTTCTTTTTTACTATGTAGCTCAGGCTAGCTTTGAACTTGCTATATAGCTCAAATGGTCAAAAGCTTACAATCGTCCCACCCCCACCTCTGCGCTCTGAGTACTGTATTAGGAAAGTACCACCACAACTGGCCTGCACAGCTTACTGTGCTTCCCTTACACTGGCAGTTTTGTTGTTTGCTTTATCTCAAGAGGCTGAAGATGACATCCTATACCACTGTGTTATCATTTTGCTTTCCACATCCAGAATTTAAATCTAGAACTGAAATATTGTGTATGTATGAAGTAGGATCAAAATTTGAATGTTCTCTGCTTGAATGCTACCCAGCTGGTTCACTACACTTATTGCAAAGGTTGGCCTGTCCCCATGATGCTGCACTATGACACTGTGGCAGCAGGATCACGTGGGATACTGTTTATATGATCATATGGTACAGGGCACTTCTGCGAGTCATGGCTGAAGCATGGCATTTACTTTCAAAAGTGCCATCGAGTTTAGCAGACTTTGAATGACATTAAATACTAGTGCACCCCATGGAGCCAATGAAGGCTGCTAAACCAGCTATTCACTGAGAAAACTAAAAAGAGCAGACTAGCACAGTGCCAACTCTGAACCTCAGAACAGGAAACCGGAAGTAATCAGTAAACATCCTGATCCCCAAGGAGGTAAAGATGACAGGACATGAGGGCAAACAAGAAGCAGCCTACCTGAGTCCTTAGTGCTCTTTCACTCTGCAATGTAACCCTGCTGCTCACCAGAGCTGCTGTCTGAAAAGAAGCCACTTTCTGAGGAGTCAGACCCCCGGCTGGAAAAGGCTCAGAGGGGTTATGGTAGGAAGAGCTATGCATTGTTAGGTTAGTGTGTGGGACTCAAGCTGAGTCTAGTTTCAGAGGCCTGCCAACACAGAGACAGCACACACGTGTTCCAAAGATAGAGCTCCTGTGGTAAGGACAGAGGGACCTTCGCATACAGTTTTAGTGAAAAGTTCCCTGTCTTTAGAAGAAGAGCACTTCAAATAAGGGTATAAAGGTTGTAATAACCCGCTTCGCAGGCAAGGTCATATATAGGTACAGGAGGATGTGCAGCAAGGTGCAAACCACACTGCACAGAGAGAGGGAACCTAGACGCCTGATCTAGATTTACTAGGTGATGTGGACTTTTTTCTCTAAGTTTGAAGCTCAGGGCAAGGGCTGGATCTATTCACTGCTGCATGGACCTATTCTCTGCTGCCAGACACTGAAAGCCTGGCATGGCTGAGTCTTCCTGTCCTAAGCTTTTGACACCTCCTTGGAAAATGTTAAATGATCTTTTTGGAAGGAAGGTGTGTAAAAAGGAAGACAGCTCCACAGAAACAAACTACAAATTCAGATTCAACGGGATTTTGTAAAAAAACTGAATGATGGCCAGAAAAAGACGTTATCCAACCCAGTTAAAACTTAGTTTTGCCCACACTCTTCGGGATGCCCAAATAAAGCAGAACCACAAGTGAACAGCACGGTTACCTCCGCAGGCCTCCCTAGCTCAGCAGTCCCAGCCCTCAGCCCTTTTCACTACCTCACCCCCAGTCTCTGTTATGTAACCTTCAGACAGGAGTTTGGAAGCTCTTCTACTGCCTGTCTGCTGATAGAGCTGAGCCAGTAGCTGGCAGGGGTATAATCGAATAGGCACAACTGGGAACAAATTCACAGCCTCCTGTCTGAGCCTCTCTACAGACAAGGAAACAAACACTGGCCCTGGCCCCCTCCTCTCCTCAGGCCAGAGTTTGCGCTGACTTCACTCAACAGGCACCTGACCCTCCCAGATGAGGTGGGAGGGGCTTTAGCACACAGCCATGGCTGGGTGGAGAGTACAGACACTGACAATATTTAAGATGCTGCCTTGGTGGGGCATTCAGACTGGGAAGGAAAGTGTTCAAATACTCACTGAGCTCCACTTCAGAAACTCTGCTTTGAGGAAGAGCAGAGGAAGGAGGAAAACTGCCAGTGTGAGTCAAAGCATAGGCTTCCCGCAGCTTCACAGACCGTTAGGTACAGACTCCAGACGAAGACTTCTCCAACAGGCCTACAGACAATGCTGAGGAAGGCCTGGCTGTGCGTTATCCTTGTGGCCTTCGTCAGCCACCCAGTGTGGCTGCAGAAGCCTCCTAAGCGCAAGACACCAGCACAGCTCAAAGCAGCAGTGTGCTGTGAGGAGATGAGGGAGCTCAAAGCCCAGGTCGCCAACCTCAGCAGTCTGCTGGGTGAATTGAGCAAGAAGCAGGAGAGCGACTGGGTCAGTGTGGTCATGCAGGTGATGGAGCTGGAGAGCAGCAGCAAGCGCATGGAGTCCCGGCTCACAGTGACTGAGAGCAAGTACTCTGAGATGAACAACCAGATCGACATCATGCAGTTACAGGCAGCACAGACCGTCACTCAGACCTCGGCAGGTAAGTGCTGTCCTTACACGCCTCCCCTTGTCCGTGCTGAGGGTCTTCTGGCCCTAGCACTGCTCTGGATAGCCTGCTCAACAGAACAGGCCTGGGAAGCCCTTGGGGAGGGCATTACCTTTAAAAGCTCAATTTGTAATCTTTGGAGGCTAGTGATGTCCTGCAAGTTTAGCCAGGACTTACCAGTCTCTTTTTGAGACAAAGTCTCACAAAGCCCAGGCTGGCTTCAAACTCACTGTGTAGCCTAGGCTGGCCCTGGACTCTGGATCCTACTGCATTAGCCTCGTAAGCACTGCAATTACAGGCATGAAACATCATGCCTGGCTCCAGTCTACCTGAATCACAAAATTTCAGCAAATCAGGAGTCTGAACTCCCCTTTAGAACATGAAGTCTTCAAAGGTCAATGTGGCCCTGGTCAATCTTCCTTACTGAGCTGACAGACTGTAAAAGAAGCAGGAACAAACAGTAGACTGCAACAGTTGCTGATCTAGATGCAAGGTTTCACTCCACACACTTTTTGGGTGTCCCTAGAACTTAGTGTAGATGGCTGCAAAGGGCACCCGGCTCATGTCACAGGTGCAGACACCGTCTGCAGTCACTGGAAGGAAACCTTTGTGCACAAGAAAAGAGGAACTGCTCTGGTCAGTTCTCATCTATTTTCTTCTATGGTTGCTAATAAAACTCTCCCAAACAGTAAAGAAAGTAAGTAAATACACTGTTAAAACATCCTTAATGGCGGAAAAGAAAGCACATGAGATTAGCTCTTTAGGAAAACAATATTGAG
This sequence comes from Phyllotis vaccarum, assembly GCA_033318265.1. NCBI lineage: Eukaryota > Metazoa > Chordata > Mammalia > Rodentia > Cricetidae > Phyllotis > Phyllotis vaccarum. The sequence continues at coordinate 60,094,680 of JARWLC010000003.1, read as the reverse complement.
CTGTTGGTTAGCTTGGCACAAATAGGCCAATAAGTGAATTTGCTGCTCAGAGACAAATCCAGTTTTCTGAGGCTACTGGAACATTTGGAATGAGGATATTCTATAGGTGAAGCATTTCTTATTGATGCTGGTTGTATTATAGACCAAGTGAAGAAGGCATGATTAGCTTCCAGTAAGTCAGACCCTGGTTACCCTTGGTTCAGACAAAGAGAAAGCTTTGCCCAAAGCTAAGCCTGAAAAGTTTGTTAGATAATTAAACAAATATGCCAACTTTCAAAGCATGGACCTTCTGATCCTCAGTTTGGAAACTGAAAGGTAGTCATTCTCATTTAACACACAAGTGAGTCTTCATTTGTTCTGTGAAATAAAACTGCTCACGCAGAAGATCAGGCCAGATACAGAGCTGACTGTACCACTTCTTGCTACTAGAAGCCTCCTGGGAGGAAGAGCAGGTGTACCTCACGTACCTTCCCCTTCTCTGGGAAGAAACAGACACTTTGGGAAAGTCCACTTCCACCTGTGCCAGAGGCACCAAGGAAAGTCCAGGACAGGGTGCAGAGTGTCTCCTTCAAAAGCCACAGACTCTCCTATAAGAAACTGCTTTTTTGAAGCGCCACTCTGCTATTCAGAACAAAGAGACAAAACCCGGCACAGAGCAGCGGCCTCAAGGCAGCCAAGGAGGCTTTTACATCAAGCTCAAGGGGAAGTGGGAAACTCTCATTTCCTTGTTTTTACCAAATTTGCAGGGAATGGTCCCAATGGGATCTTCAGGTTTGGTTTTCATTGAGCATCTAGAAATGTGAGATTGGGGAGGGGATAAGGTTTCAAATCTGTCTCCCTAGTTAGAGTACCAGTTGGCAGAAGCTACTACCCAAGAAACAACAACCCAAACCCTTCAGTGCTCGGGACTCAGCCTCTGGCAGAGGTCCACCCAAGAAACCTGAAGCCACTCCCAGGGCAGCTGCTAAGGAGCATTCCCAGGCCACATCATTTCTAGTTTCATGTCTGGTGCCACATCTGGGTGTCTTACTTACACTTAACTTGGAGCTTCCTAATTAATGTCCCTTGGCACAGGTCAAGGGCTTCTGTACTATACTGCCTGATAATCAAGGAAGTCCAAACATACCCCATGATCCTGATGCCCACATCTACCCACTGGCACCTTATGGTAGAGAGAAAGTCAGATGCAGCAGACATGCCCTCCCATCCCTGGAGCCCAAATTTCTGTTCACTCTGGGTATCCCCTCACAGATGCCATCTATGACTGCTATTCCCTCTATCAGAAGAACTACCGAATCTCTGGGGTGTACAAGCTTCCTCCTGATGAGTTCCTGGGCAGCCCTGAGCTGGAGGTGAGGTTGCTACTGCTATGCCCTGTCCTTTGTCCTCCAATCCTAAAAGGCATGGTCTGGTCTACAGAAAGGGAAATTCAGAGAAGTAAATGTACCACATGGTGGAGCTCTGAGAACACCCAGTTTATGGGATTCCTCCCTCCAAATTCGAGCCATCTGCTTTTTGTCAAACCATCCATCAAATATCAACTCTAATTTTCACCAACACATAACTAGTTCACATTTCTGGCAGCATCTGAGAGCAACTGCTCTTCAGGAGAGGAAAGGAGACAAAGAGGAGGCAAACTGAAGTGCCTAATTTTTCCGTTCAGGTTGTATTTACCGGACCCCCTCCCCACATTCATTCCCAAGCTAACCACCACAGTGCTCAAGTCCTCCATACTGGGGGCAGTACTGTTGCTGTAGTGTGCAGACAGCCTACGGACTACTGACCCTGTAGGCACAGCATACAGGTTGGGGAGTCTGTCCTGAACTCCTGCCCCTGTCTAAGAGGATCCTCTCTGCTTCAGGTGTTCTGCGACATGGAAACTTCAGGAGGAGGCTGGACCATCATCCAGAGACGCAAGAGTGGCCTTGTCTCCTTCTACCAGGACTGGAGACAGTATAAGCAGGGCTTTGGCAGCATCCGAGGGGACTTCTGGCTAGGGAATGAACACATCCACCGGCTTACCAGGCAGCCAACAAGGCTCCGTGTGGAGCTGGAGGTAAGATCAAGCTGCGAGGACCCGACTGGCCCAGGTCCACAGCACACAGATACGCATGGTTTGAAAGCATCACCATAGTCTGCTCACATTAGGTCTGTACAGTCACTGTGGCAATTTTCCTGTAAGTACTTTTCTTTCTATCTCTCAGCAAAGTTAAACTATAGCTGATCCAGACACAGGAAGACCCAGGCCAGAACCGGGTAAACCCATAGTTAGAGGGATGGAACATCTTTTAAAGTGCAAATCTCAGTGATGCTGGGTGGTGGCCCTCTAGAAGGCTTCAAGCACAATGTCCCCACTAGCTTTTACAGCATCTCAGAGTGAGGTCTAACAAAATCAGACAGAGACATGAAGAAGTACAAAAAGAACAATCCAGGTCATCTGATGAGTCTCAGACCTTGGTTCGCTAGCTTCTAGCTAACATGGTGAACTGTAATAGGCAGTCTTACCAGAACCCAACCATTAGGAGACATTTGGCTGTGGGGCTTGTGAGAGGACAAGAATACAGGGTCTGTAGAAATAAGTCCTGCACAGTTTCCCTAAGGCTGCTCCTCCTTGCCAGGACTGGGAGGGCGATGTACGCTACGCAGAGTACAGCCACTTTGCACTGGGCAATGAAGTGAACAGCTACCGCCTCTTCCTGGGGAACTACAGTGGCAATGTGGGGAAGGACGCCCTCCTCTACCATAACAACACAGTCTTCAGCACCAAGGACAAGGACAATGACAACTGCTTGGACAAGTGTGCCGAGCTCCGCAAAGGTGAGATCTAGGAGGCAGGCCCACAATTCCACTGAGAACAAGCCGTGAGCTGTCCCCTTTGGGCTAGCTTTAACACCATCAGTCAGCCACAGTCTAGGGAGGGCGTCCCCAGCCTCCTAACCTCAGCTGTTTCTCTCATGCCAGGTGGCTACTGGTACAACTGCTGCACAGATTCCAACCTCAATGGGGTGTACTACCGCCAGGGGGAGCACAAGAAGCACATGGACGGCATCAGTTGGTATGGCTGGCATGGAGCCAACTACTCCCTCAAACGGGTGGAGATGAAGATCCGTCCAGAAGTCTCCAAGCCCTGAAGGCTGCTGCAATGCAGAGAGAGCTATGGATGTGAGACACGCGGAAGGAAGGCTGAGGGGGACAGAGCAGGAAGGGGATGGTCTATTATCTTCAAGGAAAAGCCACTCTCTAGGAACATGGCAGAACTTTATCTGTGCCACCAATGTGAGCACATGTACACAAACTAGAACTACACATACCGAACAAATAGTACTCACTAGCAAACGGAGACACAGTTAGTAGACCCAGTGGGGCCCGCCACAGGTGCCCAGAGAGCAGCAGCTCACCTTCCACAGTCACTTTACCCACTTTCTCTGACTGAGATGACAGGAACTATTGTGATTCTCACAGGAGAGGCTTTGGGAGACGAGAGCGGATGGCAGAGGGTGGGCTTCCTCTTCTTAAATCCCATGACATTTCCTTGTGGCTATAGGATTTTTTTTTTTTTTTTTTTTTTTTGAGAGAGGGTCTCTTTACATAACTCTGGTTGTCCTGAACTCATTATGGAACTCACAGAAATCTACCTGCTTTTGCATCCCAAGTGCCAGGAGTTTTAGGCCTGCGCCTCCATGACAGGCATATAAGATATTAAGGGACAAAAATGTGTGTGTTGTGTGTGTGTTTGTGTGTGTGTGGTGGGGCTAAAGACCAGCTTCCCAGGTTGGACTTGCTTCAAGGAGTCTCCAGGGTCTATTAGGTCCTGGGTTGTAGAGAAGCACTGTAAAGCGTGCTGTGAATTTGATGCAGGAAGGAGACCAGTGGGGGTGAGCACAATCTCTGCCTTAAAACACTCTCGGTCAACATACATATCCATTTTTACTCATTCTGTAAGAAATGGACTAAAGAGATCCCCTTTAAAAATAAGCAAAATGTCTAAAAAATGAAGGTAGATGGTGTTGTGGTTAAAAATTTATGCTGTATATAAGAATACTTTGCTTTATAAAGATAAAATATTGTAGTTCTGTTTTAAACATTCGAAATATTTTTTCTTTTATAATAAATACTATCAAAATTTGAGTGTTTTCTTTTAAGTTCTTATTATTGTCACTGAGAATGTGGTAAAAACTCCAGGTAAAAAGTCAGAGTGAGTAGTGACTCTTGAGTTGGTTCTGTAGTCAAGGAAACCAAAGGAGCAAGAGGCCAGAAAAAGAAAAGGCCAGTTGGGGGGAGGGGGAGCAGACAGGAAGGGGGGCATAGCAGTGGGAGAGCAGTCAGGAGGGGGGCTGGCAGGAAGAGGGGGCCCGAGAGGATGAGGGCATAGCCATGGGAGAGCAGGAGCAGAGCCTGGCACTGGCAGCCCACACCAACTTGCTCTCACTGCAGAGATGTCAGTGGTTTGGCCCTTTATAAGAACTGTCCTCTGGAGATAAGTCCCGTCTCTCACTTCTGCTGTATTCACAGTTCTCTGGTTCCCAGGAATCTACTTCCCCTCATGAACAAGAACTAAGTGAGAAGAGAAGAGAAGCTGTATAAAGTAGGAACTTGCAGGGGAACTCTCAAAAAGAAACTTTCTCAGTCAGGCAGGAAAATGAGATGCCCAGCCAGCACCATAGAGTTTGGAGGATCCGGAGAACAGGCCTGAGTGGAGTGTGCAGAGCAAGGCACCCACACAGAAAGGCTGATGGTTCTCCCTTCATTTAGTATGATCCCCAAGAACTTCTTCTGTGGGTCCCCACACTTACAGAAACTTCATAGAGGAAATGGGAGGGTAAAGAATGGACAAGGCACTCTCAGCCCCCACATTTCCGAGCATGTGCTTTGGCACTGGCTGACAGACAGACACCAAGGATGGTGCCCCCACAGCCTCTGGCCAGAGAGAAGACAAAACCACCAGGAACCAGAAGCAGGGCTTGGTGCTGCTGCTGCAGAAGACAAAGGATGTTTTGTTTTGCTCTTTGAGAAATGGGAACAGGAGTTACACAGAACAGTGCAATCCAGGGGATGCACACAACCAGTTCTACCAGTGAGCACCAGTCCTCATTTTAAACTGTGCAGATGCCTCAACCAGAAATATTTAAAAGGAGACAACATGTGGGACAGAGAGCACACAGCTTTGATGAGATTCTCTGCTGAACAGAGAAGAAAGGCAGGTTGCTAGTGTGGCCCACGCCTTTGATCCCAGCACTTGGGAGGCAGACACTCTGCAGGGGCCACCCTGATCTATACAGAATTCCAGGACAGCCAAGGCTATGCAGTAAGACTCTGTCTCAAAACAAGAAGAACAAAAGACAGGCCAACAGACCTGTGCCCACAAGCTATTATTATGAGTTTCTTAAAATCTATCCACTGTTCCCCTGAGAAGTGATATACTTTCTCATCTACGTGAGCTTCAAGCAGTTTATATTGTCTCAGTACTGACCCAGCTTTACGATTACATGTGGGATTGAATCTGTCTCGGAACAGGAAGGAAACAGACAGACAGAACCAGAGGAGATTCTCTTGAATCTACCTCATGAGTGCTGGTACTACAGGTGTGCACCACCACATCTGGCTCAAAGGGATATTGTTTGTTTTTTAAAAAAACAAAAAATAAAAAATGGCTGGTTAGTATTAGGTGTATGTTTCCCATACTGACACAGATAAATAAGAGACTGGAATGTGAGTAGGGAAAAAGAATCAATGTGTGGAGGGAGGAGGGTAAACAGTCAAAACAGGCAGGAGGCCTACAGTTTGTGTGGGGAGAGGAGCAGGGACTCAGAACACTGTGAAGAAAGGAGCTCAGTTAGTGACCTGACCCACAGAGGGCGCATGCATCTCAAAATGCCACAACCCCAGGAGGAGTTACTAGGTGCAGTTTCCCAACAGCAGCTTTGTCCAGGGCTGTTCCTATAGCTTTCTTCACAGGCTTAAGTCTATTACAGAACTCAGGAGACTGAGGCAGGAGGATTCTAAGTTCACTCTGCACTACACAGGAAGATTGTTTCTCAAAAATACCAAACCAAAACCAAACCAACCAAACAAAACAGATCCAACACTACAGAAGCAGTGAAACAATTTTCCCTGTAAAGACGGCATCACAGTGAACACAAAACAGTACTTAGAGAAAGAAGTTTCCATCTGAAGAGAAAGCTGTAGATGGAGGAAGCAGCACAGAAAGGAATTGGGGTGTGTGTGTGATGACACACTCTGGAGGCCACCCAAGCCTGAGTACACTTTCCCTTAGATCCAAATTTACCACCCCAAACCTCAAACCATCAAACCCAAATCTATTTGCTGAGAATTGTGGTCATTTCCAATTACATTGGCTTAAAAAGCTAATGAGCACTTCTTGACTCAGATTCTTATCTTCCTGCTAAAAGCTGCACAAACTTTGTGTTTCTAAGACTGTTTCAAATATGAGGAAAAGCCAATAGTGGCATGAGGAGCTTCAGACACGGCCCACAAAATTTGCAAGGACATGGGTGGCTTAAACAGCTGTCTGAGGTTAGAATTAACATGCCCAGTTAGTCACCATGGTTTCTGTAAGCTATCCCAGTGAGAGGGAGGGGGGAGAAGCCCAGGTCTTGGTGTTTCTTGTGCTGAAGCAGTCCTCATGGAACGGCACATTTGTAACTATCCCCACATGGTACTTCAGAAATCAACATTCTCTCTGTCAGTGGATCTGGGCAGAAGTAGGATCCCATTTCCTTTTGGGTCATACCTTTAGTCACCTGCTAAAGGCAGGGTGTGCACAGAGCACAAGTGCTGAAGCATTCTGCTCAGCAGGGTCTGTCAGCCTACCCCAGAACTTGTTAGCCATTGATTTGTCCTGAGCAATTAAATGATGAACCATGTTAGCATCTCCATGGAGATACTGGATACCAGAGCTAACATTTTTTAAATGATTGGGGGACGTGAGCAGTCCTCTAGGAGCTGAGGCTAATGGTTCTTCTAGCTGTCTGTAATTTCTAACAGCACAAAATTTATTAAACAACTTCCTTTTCCATACCCAGAAGACTCCCAATCATCTTAGGAGAGGAGAGAACATAACCGAATCAGGGAAAGATCACTGTATCTCAGACTCTGCTCTTCATATTCACAGAACCCCAAGGAGGAAAAGTGGGCACTAAAAGACATCGTCTGCCCCTGGGCACCCTGTTCCTGCTCAGAAGCATTACCTAATCTAGGTACACATCTGTCTTTCCTAGGGTCTTGTGGCCAGAGAACTGCTTCTCATTGATTTCACTAGGACAAGCACAGACTGGAAAACAAGAGTACAGGTGGTAAGGAAGACAGACGTGACAACCACGGCTTGATGGTGGACAGCCACATGTAACCACATATTTACATGTGCCAGCCACACCTGATGGATTTCACACAGCTGAACTCCACAGCTGACCCCAGTGATGGGGGCAGGCATTTCAGGCCTACCTGATGAGGGACTCCAGGATGGCAGGCGTGGGCCCTTTCTGGAATTCCAGTTCTTTGTAGTGTAGTGCTTTTGCATACGCTCGACACTTAGCAGCTCTCTCACCCAACAGCACGATGCCATTGTCATCTCTCAGTGGCAGGGGGCCCTAGAGGAAAGCATAGGGCTATGACAGAGTGGGATGCAGGCATGCTTCCCTTCTGCTAGCTGGTTTCCTATCACTGTCCATTGGGACAGTGGAGGAAGTCTCACCTTGTCACTGTGCTCCATGAACTCAGCCAAGTTCAAGAGGGTTTGCGTGACTTCAGCGATGTCTTGAGAAGTGAGGGCCAACTCAATGCTTCGGATGAGCTCATCCTGTTGGTCTTCATTCAGTTCAGACCAACAGGACACAAATGCAGCATTGAAGAGATCCCTGTCAACACAGGAGCAGATAAGGGTGTCAAAATCTCTCCCCCTCCTCTATCTGGTACACAAGCTCTACCAACCTGCTTCTGGCCCTGCTGCTTGTTACAAGGAGCAGTGCTGCCTGACAGAACTTGCAGAAGTTATCTAAACCTCCCTTATGCAGCACCATAAGTACCAGTCACTACGTGCTCTGTGGCAAACAAGGGAGGAAGCGTTACACTAAAAGAACCACGTGCACCTCCCTACTACTCATCTTTTTGCGTGTCTGAGTCAGGGTCAAGTATTAGAGCCCGGACTGCTCCCAAATTCAGAGCCATGTATCGAGCTCAGACATGCATGTCAACCTTAGCACCGAACACTGTCTCCTACAGTGGGTACAGACATGACAGACGGGACTATGGGAGAGTGCAGTGGGAGAACACAGCAAACTAACTTGTCTTCACAGTTATGTTTCCTGGCAGTTTCTGCCTTGCTTCTCTTCCTTGGGACGAACAGAAAGAAAACTTCTACATGAACAGATTTAGGAAGTAACAGCCCTTAAGTGATTCTTGGAACAGTTCCTGGACAAAGCCCAAATTCTTAAGATCAAAAATGGCAAAGGCAGCATCTGCTGCTGCTTTCCAAACATTCTGAGAGTGTTTCACTGGATATAACCAGCAGAAGGTACACAAGGCCCCCAGATGGTCTCCAACAGAACAAGAGCCATTTCCAAGACCACAAGACCAACGTGAAATCGCCATAGTGTCACACAGATAGATACTCCCCTCATCCTCCAACATATAATGTGACCCCGCTATCCACTTTTCTAGGCACAGCACCCTGTGGTGGTAGAGAAATGGAGACTGTAACATGTCTCTGCAATGGCAGCTTCTTTACTTGCTGTTACACAGTTCAAGGTTAAGTTAGACTAATGTGTGTAATTTTTGGATTTGGTTGGAAAAACAAACAAAAAACAAAACAAAACAAAAAAAAAAAAAAAACAAGCCAAAATTTGAAATTCTAATTTGAACACTGAAACAAGTCTGGTGTAAATGAAGAAATGAATGAAGAAATGAGCTTTTCTTATCTACACAGAGGTGACAATGGGTCCCCAATGTCTACGGCGGGGACTAAGTTAATAAAGAGCCCCTGCCAGGCGCGGTGATGGCACATGGTTTAATCTCAGCACTCACAGACAGAGAGCTTCTAGACACGGCTTTTCAAACATAAACAAACAAAACAAAATAAAAAAAAACATAAAAAGAAAAAAAAATCCAAAACTTGAAATAAATGAGAGGAACCAAATCATGATCAAAGCCATAAACTTGGAGGCGATGACTCCTACCAAGTACACACAGTAAACCAGCTCTGCTGAGAAAGCCGAAATAAAATGAGATTAAATGCCTTCCTTCTGCTGCCTACTAAGGAAAATGGCTGTCTGTTAATTCAATTAGCACTTTATTCCTCCCTATATACACCAGTGTCCACAGGGAAAGGACGCCAGACAGAAGGCTCTGGTACCACACCTGGCCATTGGGTTGTAGGCCTGTGCCAGGGCCCAGCACGAGCGCAGGGAAGGTGATGAGGAGTCCTTCAACAGCTCCAGACTCAGCCGTCTCAGCCACTCCAGCCAGTCGTCCTTGGAGACTCTTCTGGCAGCGCCCCAGGCCTGCGACACCACAGATGACAATAGGAGGCCATTAGCTCTGAGAGCCCTTATAAAGCTCTACTTCCTACTATGAGGCAGTGCGACCATTACTCTGCTCAGATTTGTAAACCTACAGTTCCTCCAAAACACAGACAAAGGAAAGAGATTTCATAGCATTAAGTTTCTGGCACCACCTTTCCGGCCTAACCCTGAGGTTCTGACCCACTGTCCTGCAGTCCAGCAGAGACACACAGATGCTTACATCAATTTTATGCTGATTGGCCTAAGACCCAGGCATATCACTTGCTAACTCTTTACTCTTAATCTAACCCATGTCTCTTATCCTGTTCAGCCATGGGGCTCGGTACCTTTTCTCAGAGCAGCATTTCAATTTCTTTTCTCTGTGTTTGCTGGCCTCTTCTCATTGTGGTGTCCTCTGCATCTGCAGGCGTCTCTGTGGCATCTCTGCTCTGTTCTTCCTGTTCCCAGAGTGTTCTTAATCTGGTAGCCCCGCCCACACTTCCTGTCTGTCTTCTGCCAATCATTGTTTTTATTAAACCAGTAAGCGGGATAACTATTTACAATGTAACATAATCCTACTAAACTTCATACTATAAATGGCACCTAACGTGGGTGATATATACTCATATAAAGCTGGAGGGGGGTGAAAAAGGGTTCTAGAGCACAGAACTGGAGCCAAAAACAGCTTCCAAGTTGTGTCTCTCACATGGGCCATGGTACAGAGATGTCCTGTTGAGGACTTGAGCTACAAAATGGTGGGCTTTTGGAGTGCAGCTTAAGCTGTGACATGGCCAGTTCCTGAAGTCTCACAGGATCCTAGATGTAAGCAACAAGCTGAAAATGATGTATTTAAGGTTTCTGTTTATATAGACAAAAAGGAAACAGAGTCAAAGACTGCTTCTTAGTAGCAGCAGTGTTTTCTTGGGTCAGCTCTGTTTGTTGGGGGCAAGCAGAGACTTGGATTTTTTTAAGTGAGGCTTCCTGATTCAACCTTAGAGGCAAAATACTTGAGAGCCTTTTAAGAGGCCCTGCTGCCAAATATTTAAATGGAGTTAACGAGCAACAGACGGCAGTGCTTTACTTGGTGATTATATAGACCCTAAAATTCCCCAGAGTGGTAATTGTGGGTCCTACCATGACCTTGGCTAAAAAGCTAAATTCTATGAAGCCAGACTAGGGCTGGGTGGAGCCAGCCTGCCTTCCTAGCCAAACCTTTAATCCTTAGCCAAGGACCTTGGCAGATCAAAGGTGTGATCAGAAACAGGTAGAGTATAGAGGGAGCTGGATAGAGTCAGCACCCTAGCCAAGCAAAGGTATGGTCAGAAACAGAAAAAGAAAAGAGATTATAATAAAGACAGATTCAAAAAAACCCTAAAATGGTTTAGAGTGTGCCTATATATATATATATATATATATATATATATATATATATATATATATACATACACATACACACACATATATATGTATATATGTATAGATATGTAGGCTTGAGAGAGAAAAGAAAAAGGGATAAAGTCCTTAAAAAAGAAATAGAGTTAAAAAAATAATAAGCCACATAAAAATGGAAATTACAAAGAGTGTCTGGATACTGTATGTACTGTCTTGTCTTTAAGTTTTTTGATTGAAAATGTAGTAAAAGCTGCTAAAAGACATTTGATTATAAATGTTGTTGAATTAATTCAACCTATATATTTTGTAAATGAGTTGACTTTAAAAGTGAAATCAAAAGATATGCTCATTTGGAGAAGAGGTTTTCTTTTTATTTCCACAGAAAATGAGAGGCTGTGGATTTATTCCTGGTTTGAGAAAATAAAGTCTGACTGAGGAAGCCTCCTGAAAAATCTCCAATGGAAACAGATGGCCGAGATGACTCAGCATTTCGGAGCACCTTTGTTGTAGTTTCCTCTGGGGTTCTGCATTCAGAACAACTTTGGAGAGACTGGCTGAGATGACCCAGCCTTACAGACTACTCCACTAAAGACTTGTCCATAATCCTAAATTTTTCTTTGGGTCCTCACGGGATTGCGAGCGCCCCCATTCAGCAGGAAGTAGCCTAGAGAACGAGACCCACATTCCCAAAAATTGATTATGGATGTTTGTTTTGATTTACAGTGTTGGTTACAAATTGTTATAGATAATGGTGAAAAAATGATACAAAGGAAATTAGATTTGGGGTTCTTGTTGCAAAAAGAAAAAAAGGGGAAATGTAGTGGGATTGTGTTCTGTTCCATTGTAAATAATTGTCCCACCTACTGGTTTAATAAAAACGCTGACTGGCTGAAGCCAGACAGGAAGTGTGGGCAGGGCAACCAGACTAAAAAAACTCTGGGAACAGGAAGAGCAGAGCAGAGACACCACTTGTTCTTGGACATACAGAGATGCTGGAGAGACACAAGATGAGAAGAGGTCAACAGACACAGAGAAAAGAAGGTGAAATGCTGCTCTGAGAAAAGGTACCAAGCCTCATGGATAAAAAAGGTAAGAATCATGGGTTAGTTTAAGAGTAAAGACTTAACAAGTTATGTGCCAGGGCCTTAGGTCAATCAGCATAAAACTGGTATAAGCATCTGTGTGTTTCTGTGGGACTGTGACTCAGCGGGTCTGGACCACAAGCAGGACAGGTCAGAAACTTACTACTACAAGATTTAATTAAAACACATAAAGCAAAAATGCTTATGGATATTTGTGTTTGTTTACAGTATTGGTTATACGTTATTATAGACAACGGTGAAGAAAAAGTGCTATATAAAGGAGATCAAATTTGGGGTTTAATTCCAAGAAGCGGAAGAGCAGAAAAGACAGCGAGAACCAGAGGAAGCAGGATGAGAAGGCTGCACTGAGAAAAAGGCACCAAACCATGTGGCTAAACATAAAGAGAAATACGGGTTAAAGTATAAGAGTTAGCGAGTAATAAGCCTGAGCCATAGGCCAAAGAGCTTGTAATTAATATAAGCCTTTGTGTGATTGAGACTAAAGGACTGTGGGTCCGGATCTCAGAGCTAGGCTAGGCCAGAAACTTCCAACTACAAGTGGTAACCTCTGGAGCACAGCGCAGTGTAGGAAAGGCCCATTTACTACCTGCTGGTGCTGGACTCACTCTGCAGAACCAGCATGAACAGGTCTGTTACCTCCAGAGTGCCTTCAATGAAACATAAGGGCCACCCACAGTGCAGAAGTGAGCTGGGCATTCAGCACAACTCATCTGACAGAGAAGTGTCCCTCACAGACAAAAGGAAAATGGTCAGGTATGAGTGAGGCCATACGGGTGACCAGGAGGTTTTTCCCAAAGAGGTTTTACCTCTCTAGGCAGCAAGTAGGCTCTGCAGAATGTTGTGAGGCCCTACGTTACATCCCTGGCACAACAGTCTTCCTGGGGCAGTTCGGGCAGGTTAGTGGAACATCAGACTCTAAAGAAGTCTAGAGTAGTGGCCAAAACTACACCCAGGAACTCAAAGGCTTGAATTTAAGTCTTAGTTATGTAACTTTTGGCTCTCTGATCTTTGGCAACGACTTAATACCCTATGGTGTGTCCTTATTTATAAAATGGACATGCCAGCTTCTACTTCAGTAAGTAACGGGTATAATGAACTTTAGCAGTGCTTCTAACACTAGTGCAGAATGTGAGCGCTGTTCTGACTCGGCCACTCACAGCTACAACATTGAACCTCAGCTTCTCACCTAACTGTATCCAGACAGTCTAGCTCCGACAGATGAGCAAAAAGTGGCTGCTATCATTAGATAGCATAGACCTGAAGTGGTCCCTGACTTCTAGATTTGTTCTTGAATATACAGTTCTCTCTACTCCACCTGCCAAGTGCTGGGTTGACGTGCATGAATTGCTGCTGTACCACAGAAACAAGAGGATTTGATTCCCAGCACCACAGAAAAATAGAAGAAACATTTAAAAATTTGATAGATGCACAAACCCCTAATTATGGTTACATAATATACAAACGCATATTTTTACTTTTAACTAAATGAATTCAGCTATAGAGAATTTTCTTGGGTTTTTTGAATCTGACCTGTTCTTGATAAACTAGAAATTTCTTCTTTCGTCTGACTGTTTAAGCTAATGTTTATTTTTTAAGTCCTGGGTAGAGGGACTAGAGAGAAGGCTCCATAGTTAAACGCATATACTGCTCTTGGAGAGGATCTAAGTTTGGCTCCTAGTACTCACATCAGGCAGCTCACAACAACCTCTAACTCTAGCTACAGGAATCTGATGCCTCTTTTGGTGTTCACGAATACCCGTGTGCACAAGCACATACTCACAAGCAGATACACACTTAAGAAATAATTTCTTTATCATGCACATCTTGAGTGGACAGGAAAGCTTACAGAAATAAAGGAAACCACGGGAGACGTTCTCAAGGCTGAGCCGAGTTCCCGAGGAGGGAGGGCTGCCTGAGATGCTCTGAAACTATGGGGAACAGACATTCTGGTGCACATGCACGTCTCATCTCTTTACCTGTTTCCTTGTTTGTGAGATATTGCCAGGTAGCCTCGATAACCATGTGACAATGCTCTGTGACTCATGACCTTGGTCTTTCCTTGAATTAGGAAATCCCCAGAGGGAAGCTAGCATTTGTCCTAACCCATGGCTATCTGACCTCCCTCCATCTTAAGCCGGCAAGCATTTCTTAGCTGTCTGTGGCGGAGTAAAGTCATGAATAAACCTTTACTATTTAATGCTGGGTATAAGTGCAACCCCCCAGGACTGTGTTCAAATTCTTATAGGCTTGGTCAAAAGAAAGTGTATTAGCTAAGACTCAAGCCTGCCTGGTTCTTCACCTCTCTCAGTGGCTAGGAGTGAGCAGGCAGCTACAGAAAAGCGCCATGCTGAAAGGGCTACTTAACAGTCTCCAGGGGTGCTGAAGAGTGATACAAAAAGTGTGGGAACTTAGCAGCCCAGTGTACTTAAAGTTAGTGAAGTAACCATGGTTATTCTGCTCGGGTTCCCCAGAAGCTTTGAAATGGCTTACTCTTAGGAAACTATGTGATGGCACACACAGAGGAAAGCTTGTCATGTCCTTGGCTGTGGTCAGCAGAGACAATTTAGTACTCACTAGCAAAGTTCTAAAAGTTAGATATTCAAAGTGTGGTCCACGGGCCAGAAGGATCATGCATGTACCTGGGAGCTTGTTAGAAATACAGTATCAGGCCTGACTTCATACATCCCACATAACAGTAAACATTTCAATAAAGTCTCTAGGAACTAGTAAGCCCAAATGAGAGGGGGAAAGTCAAAAAACACTACTTCAAACAGCTCATATCAGTTTCATGGCTAATTAGTGCTTACCAGCTGCCGTGGTTTGAATATAAAACCTCCCTAACAAATTCATGTGTTTGAACACCTGGCTCCCAGCTGGTGATGCTGCTTAGAAAGATTACAGAATGACTGGGGGAGGGCCTTGTGGTTTTATGGCCTAACCTCACTTCCTGTTCTGTCTCTGCTTCCTGAATGAGAATGCAATGTGATCAGCCAGCTTCCTGCTCCTGCGGCCACACCTTCCCTGTCATTGTGAACTATGTCACTTTAGGACTGTAAGCTCTTTAGGTTGCTTTTGCTGGAGTCTTTTATCACAGCAGCAGAAAAAAAAAAACAGAGAAGTTAGCTTTGTTCTCATGGGAATCCAATTTGCAACAAAAGATCCTAGTTCTGAGGAAACACAAAAGATATTTAATTTTCTACATAAAAAAAATGATAGCCAGGTGGTGGTGGCAGACACACTGAATGCTGGCACTCAGGAGGTCAGCCTGGCTGAATGCTGGCACTCAGGAGGTCAGCCTGGTTTACAAAGCAAGTTCTAGGACAGTTGGAACACAAAAAAACTCTGTCTCAAAAAAAACAAACCAAAGCAGCCCTTACAATCCTATGCCTCCCTCTCCTGTGGGACAGGCTACAGGTTTGTAATACCATGCCTGGTGCATCAGTTGCTCATGACCTGAGCTTGGCTAATAGTAAGGAGTGTCTAAAGGGTAACAAGGACACAGAGGAGTGAGCCACCACCTCCTGGAAACAGTGACTTTTTTTTTTTAATGCTATAAAATGTATTTACTTATTTATTGCCAGTCATGGTGGTGCACACTTTTAATCCCAGCATTTGGGAAGCAGAGGAAGACAGATATCTAAGGGTTCTTGGCCAGCCTGGTCTACAGAGTGAGTTCTAGGACAGCCAAGACATTTACACATAGAAACCTTGTCTCAAAAAAATAAGTAAATAAATAAATAAATAAATAAATAAATAAATAAATAGATTACAGTTGGATGGAGTCACAGAGATGGCTCAGCAGTTCAGAGCACTTGTTCCTCTTGCAGAGGACTCAGGTTCAATTCCTAGCACTCACATGTGGTTCACAGCCATCCATAACTACACTTACGGGGATCCAAAATTCTTCTGATCAAGCATGCACATGGTACAAATACATACATCAGGCAAAATATTCACAAATAATATAAAAGAGTAAATCTAATGAGTTTAAAAAGAGACTACAGCTGAGCACATGATGGCTCCTGCCCACAATCCCAGTACACAGGGGCAGAGGAACATGAATTAGAGGCCAGTCTGTGTCATAGAAACAACACTCAGATGTGCCTACAGGCAGCACATGCCTGCACTGCCACCTGGGTGGCTACAAGTTCAAGGTCAGCCTAGACTACATAATGAGTTCAGGACTAGCCAGGGCTGTATAGCATGACCCTGTCACAAAGTAACAGTAACAATAATTCCAAAACAAAATAATCAAAGAAAAGCAAACAAAGGTAAAAAAGTCAGGCACAATGGCCTAAGTTCATGATGCTGAGATGTTTTTGAAAAGCAAAAGCTGATTGGTTGGTTTAAATTCAAAGTAGCAAGAAATGAAAATTGTGAATGAAAGAAAAACAGCTCTGCGTCCCAAGCTCCCTGGTAACAATGAACCTGCCTTTTGGAGGTTGATGGTGCTGACATGCAGCTTCTTCATGGGTCCCGTTTCAACTGGTCCACTGGCCAGAGCATCTCCTTGGCCACTCCTTAGCATTCGGTGCTGGTAAATCAAAGGGTCTTCTTCCTCATCAGCAAGTGTGTACCCCTGCAAGCAGAGATGCACTGAAATACCTTAACCTCCACCAGATGCTCCCAGCTTACAAAACATTCACAATCCTAGGTGTCCACCACAAAACCAGGCAAAGGCAAACAGTGAGCAAGGCTAAGAGCACAAACTTCACATGGCTCTGTTTTCAGACAGCCCAAGAGATAAGAATTTTTTTTGTTCTTGCAATCTCAAATGGTTAAAAAAAAAAACCAAAAACCAACCTAATCCTTCATGATACATGAAGAGTGTAAGAAACTTAAATCTCAGTGTCCATAAATAAAATCTAACTAGACTATTGCATGAACACTAGCTAGTATATAATGAAAACCCAGAGCCAGATATTGGGGAAAAGCTGGAGTCTCAGAAAGAGGAAACAGACCACAGTCAATCTCACCCAGCCAACCTCTCAGGCGGAACAGGGTAAATGCTGTCTTCAAGGGTCCTCAGCCTGACTGGTCACTGCTACAGAATCCTCAATCTCCGCCTTCTCCTGCCCTAAATATCCCACCCCCCCCTCGATGTTTCACTTCCAGGTCAACTCTGAATCATAATCCTAGAGTTAGGATTAAAGGTGTGAGCTACTGCTGCTTGGCTGTTAGGCCTTAAACTCACAGAAATACAGAAATATCCCTGTGTCCTGAGTGCTGGGATTAAAGGTGTGGGTCACCGCTATCTGATTTCCAGGCTATTCCAGGCTGATCTTATTAAATATACAATATATCACCACACTAGACTGAGTCCAGGCTCATTAGTTCTGTGTTGTGTGGCTGCATTTCAGGCACACAGGAAAAAGTAAAACAGAAACCATGCAGCCTACAATGCTGAAAAAAACACCTTCTCCAGACACACCTGCCAGCCCTACCGGGGGTTAAAGGCTACCCTCGGTCTGCCCTTTGCTGTAGCAAGAATGCCAAGAAGAAAGAATTCTTGGGACCTCAGAGCATAAGGGTGCCCACTTACCTTGACGATTCTGCAAATGAGCACATCGTAGCGCTGGTGATTGATCCGGTGTCTCACTAGGACTTTATTCACCATTGGAATGAAGATTTGGTACTATGACAGAAGGGAGGAAGACACCAGAAACTTAGGGGAACACACAGCAGAGTATACCGCTCTACCAAGGACAGCTACTTCCCTTGCTTGGCTGGCAATGTGGTAGTCCCTAGACCCCTTTCCCCAGTGTTCAGGTTTCCTGCTCTTCAGTCCTCTTCTTCACATATCACTGACAATCATCATTTTAAAATATTACCCATTCTATTTTTCCTGCCATCAAAATCTCCCAAGCCAGAAGTCTTACTCAGCATAAAAGTCCTCATAGTGACTTGCACATGTTGGTGGGCCCTGGTACCCAGAGGCTTATGACACAGCCCAAGTTCCTGAATCAGCATAATCTGGCCTGAGAGTCTGCATTCCTAACAGGCATCCAGGCGTAAGGATGCTGGCTTATTCCAGGACCATATTTGAAGACCCTTTGCTTTACACTGTAGTCTCTCCCCTCAGCATCACTGTGGGGGTTACCCTCTCTCTAGCTGTGGTGCACAAACACACAGCTCATCCTGTGTATTTGGTGCTAAGTGTGTTCCAGGTAACTCTCTGGAGCTGGGGTGACTGGAGTCAGGTCTCTGTTTAAACTACAGCTCATTCGGAAAGTCTTTCCTCTCTCCCCTCTTTACCCAGCATGCTAGGATGGCGAGGGGTGTGTGTGGAGGGAGTGTGAGGGGAAGATGATTACTACTCATTTTGCTTCCCTAGAATGTTTGTGCTCTAAGAACAAGGATTGATCTAAATTCACTCTGGGCTGAGGTCTTGAACCTCTGATTCTCCTGCCTGCACTTCCCAAGTGCCACCACCCAGTTTTATGCAGTACTGGGGACAAAACCCAGGTCTTCATTAGCTAGGTAAGTATTCATCCCAGCTATTCTGTAATCTCTAGAACAACATTAGCGCACATGGGTACTTTAATTAAAACTGGCTGAACAAAGAATAAAAACTGAAATAATTCTATATTCTCCTAGCGTGGCTGAGACCCATATATGACCCATGTACTAACAACTGGAGAGTTCACAACTTTTTCTTCCCAAATAAAGCACAACAACATGGGTCTGTTCAGAAATCCCATCTTACCTTCTTCCCCAGTTGAAAGACAAGTGAAGACAGCGTGTCCATGGCTGTGGAACGCAGCTCTGGGCTCTGGTCCAGCGTTCGAACGATAGGGTGAATGATGCGGGACGCATAGTCAGTGAAGTCCAGGGACTCTGTCAGGCGGTCCACTGTCTCCAATGCTGCCCTACAACAAGTGCAAGCTGAAGCCTACCTTAACATCAGCACTGAGGGAATGAGAAGGAATGGCCTTGGGGTACTGTGGGTGACATGAATCCTAAGTATACACACCAGGAGTTCAGCAACAGGATCTCCATAATCTGAGACATTTCTGAACTAGAACAATGAGAGCAGAAATGAACAAAGCCACAAAGATGGTATAGTACAACAGGCACTTACTTCCTTGATGGCAGAGGGACTTCAGGGGCATCAAACAATTTCACAATCGGAGGCAACAACAAATGCAGATAGTCATCCAGGTTGGCACCAAAGAGCTGAATCGCTGCCAACAGCTGCAAAGTGAGCAAGAGCATTGTGGTAAAGAGATACAGAAAGGCATCAAGTAGCCGGGCACGGCTGGGCAGTATATGGAAAACTCAAACTCTGGGGATTCTAGAGCCCTTGTCAACAGCTCTGGACGACTTATTTTATTTGAGTGCATGCTACTTTGCTTTCTCTGCGATATTTCAGCTGATACATATACGGTGCTAGGTAATAAGGCTAGCTTGAGATGAACCTTTACTAAGACCAACCCAGCAAAGGAGACAAAATAGAAGGTTAATCAGGAGAGGATATTCTGGAGAGACACTGCAATGCTATGTGTCCTTGTTCCTAGGATGTGGTCTTGTTGAGCACATATCAGCATGTCACCCAGAACAGAGTCTCACAGCTCAGTTATCATCCACAGACACTGAGGAGGCTGGGAACTGTGTTCACCTTGATGGAGACGATGCGGCCTTGGCTGTTGTCATGCATGAAGACACGTAGCATGTGCGGGATCAGCTGGGGCAGGTAGAGCTTAAATTCCCCGCCAAGAGCCACCACAATTTGCTCAATGAGAAGAATGATTGTGCTCTGGATTGAGGTGTTCATGACCCAGAATTCCTACGGGGGAGAGAGAAGGCAGACTCAGTGCTCATTTGCTGAAAAGTGAACTAAAAATGAGATAGCTGGAAAGGTCAAAAACATAATGAGTGTCTGCCCAGACGACCGCGCTCCATCTTCCTCTCATTGCATGACCAGTCATGGGACAAATGATACTGCACTTCCCAGGGGTCACATGCACTTCTGTCCCTCTCTCTTTTCCTGTTCGGCTACAGTTGGGCAAGAGACTACTCCAGTTCCTCTCTGATCCCTACAACTGACCAGAGCACCTGGAATACTCTAGTCATCAGACTGTTTACACAAGAAACATGTTCACATCTGAGTCACTCTAAGAACTCTGAGGCGGTGTGGGTCCATGTTACTAGGGTACAGTCTTATCTCTATCAGAAGGGGACTCCAGTGTTAACAAGATCTCTACTTGACTGTATACACATGGCAGTATCTGACACGTTCCCACAGATCTGTCCACCGGGCCTAGATACTGCAACAAAGCAGGTACTTCTACATCTGCAGACGTTACTGATGGAAAGACCTGGCCAGTGGCTCCAGACTCTGCCATGGAACTGTGAGACAAACTGGCTCAAGCCTCCAACTCCATGAAAAACTCATTTCAAGTCACTTTCTTTAGAGCCTGTGGAGCAGGAGACTTAAGTTCCCAGACACTCCTCTACTGATGGTAGCACACACACCTCAGGGTCTGACATTCTCGGGGTCTGAACAATGCACCCGGGCAGTCATGAAGAACGAGAGAAAACCAACTAGAAAATGTTGCCTACACTTTGTCTGCTGGAAAATACCATTCTCTGGAAAACCTGTTTACTCTCAGTAATAACACTGGGTTGTCTGATGTTCATTCCCGTGGACTATACTTGCTATCTTCAGAGAAAGCTGAGTTTCCCAACTCTGTCACCACAGGCTCTTCACAGAGGTTTCTTTACTCAGATGCCAGCAGACCACCTGAGGACGTGGGCTAGATCATTGCTTACAGAGTGTTCTCTGTCTGGGCTCCAGGGAGCTCATTAAGACGTCCAGAATCAACAGCCAAAGGAAGAGCACCTGCTCTATCTTCTCCTCTGGGACAGATCTAAAGCTGCATTCCAAGGGCGAGGCCCTCTTTCAGTCCCTGTGCATTGGTCACACTTCTTGGAGGGGGGTGGTGGCTCAGAGGGCTTCAGCTTCCTGCCCTGAGCACACTGATTCCTTCCTGCCTTCCTTCCCCAAGGCCATCCACTGGGCAGTTAAGCATTTGGCCTAACTCTTCCTGTACTGAGGCCTCCATGGTAGAAAATGGGAACACAGCAGCTTTTGATGATTTATACATGTAGGGGCTGTTCAGTTTTGAATCCAGGTGCTGGGAAGTTCCTCTGGGGAGCCATTTTGATATTGGCCCTGCTGCTTCCACCAAGCTAACTACAAAGCAATCCTCCACACACTCATTTAAATTGCACAGGACAGTAGAAAACTGTTTCTATTACTGGGGCACCTTCCAGCACTTGTTAATGCTATGAAAACCAGGCCCTGAACCCTACCTCAGGTGCTACTGAAGTCAGGTGACATTTATGTCTTTGGAGGCTGCAGGGCAAAGTATCACCTCATTATTTAGTGCCTGACAAGTACTTCAGAGGCCTAGGAAAAACCAATTCCCAAGGCACTTGAGCTGTGGGTTCAAAAGCTCTGTTGCAATACTGAAGTGAAACTGCCTTGCTGTAGATTGGGCAAATAACAAGAACGACCCTGTCAGAACAACTATTTTCAGGGTTTCTCTTCAGACTTTACACGTATATTCTTGTACTCAGGACCTGGGAGCCTGCAGCATCAAACCCATTTACCCTGCTCCTCAGAGTCTTCATGGTAGAGCCCTGTTGTCTGCAGTCAGGGTGACAGCTCCTCAGTGATCTGCTAAGGAATTATCCATGCTAATTAAACTCATTTCTGGGCATCACTTTACCCAAATGCAGATGAACAGAGAGTAGTAACTTCTACTCACTCTCATGAGGGTGACTATTTCATCCATGTAAGGGCGGATGTGGCTCTTCACAAAGGACACCAGCATTCCCAACTGCTGGAACAGAAACTGAAACAGACAAGAGATCAACAGGTTGGCACCTGAAGGATGCAGGCTCACAGGCTTACCAGAGATGAGAAAAGACAATTATGGGGTTGGTTTCCGAAACGTCCCATCTACTGAAGTAGATTGAAGACCTGCAGCAGTGAAGGGTTCTTACACACTAAGACAGCCCGTTACTGGACAGCAAAAGCTCAAAGCCAGATGGCTGGTTTACAGGGCCTTGTCACCTCTTGTGCTTGCCCCTGTGGTGGGAAACTGCAGACAGCACTGCTTTAGTCATGGGCTGGCCCAAGTGCTACCCAAGGATATACATGGAAAGTACCAGAGTAGGGACTGAACGCTGCTCTGTGGTGTGACCATCAGGAGCATAGCATTTTAAGTCACTAAAGACTTTTAAAAATGGGCATGAGGCCAAGCACGGTGGCATACACCTTCAGTCCTAGCACCTGGGAAGCAGTACCTCTGTTCAGAGGAGGATCTCTGTGAGCTGGAGGCCAGACTAGTTGACACAGCCAACTCAAGGACAGCAATTACTACACAGAGAGAGCCTGTCCCCAAACAAAGCCAAAATCAACCAACCAAACCACAACAAAGCTGCCATGAAATTGTTAGCCAGTTATAAAATGTAATTTGGCCCTAATTTGCTACTTCTTACTTTCCAAAGTATGGGTGTGGTGGTGTACACCTTTAATTCCACCACTCCTGAGACATGGAGGTAGGTGAGTTTGGAGTTCAAGGCCAGACGGATCTACAATGTGAGTTGTAGTCCAGCCACAGCTACATAGTGAAATAAATATAAAATAAACATAAACTTCTCACTGTGGACTAGACATACGAATTCCATTAAAAAAAAAAAATAACCTCTAAACTTTAGCAAAATAAGCCGAGATAGTCCTTCAGGTTCCTGCTTTACAAAAAAAATTGTCAAACATTCTTCAAGACATACCAAAAAAACCCCAAAACTCATAATCTCTGCCAAAATAAACAAAAGATTCTTTCAGATTTCCTACTTCATTAAAAAATACTCCAGAGACTCTGAGCTTTTAGACTAAAGATAAATGCCCCAACTTTATAAGAAAACTTATAAGTAACTGTCCAGACAGACAAGTATCATCTCTGTCATTTCTAGATTTTAAGTTACTTACACTTCCTGTTTACTTGAATAAATATTATATCCTCCTATAGTTTTTAATATAGTTAAAGATTAAATAGTTATATAGTTTTTCTTAGTTATTTTAAAAAATATATTAAATATAAACTTTAAATTCACAAAAATAAAATAAATAAAATATTTTCTTTAATTTTACTAAATACAAATAGACTAAATATTATAACTATAATTCTTACTTGATAGCTATTTTGTTATATGTAATTTTGCTATGTTAAAATTAAAACCTTCCTTTTTAATTAGACAAAAACAGAGAGTTATGTGGGAATGTCTTTCTATATGCTGCAAATATCAATCTTTAAATAAAAGAGCAGTTTTGGCCCATGACAGGCACTATAAAAAAAATAGACAAAAAAACAAAATAAAAAAGAATAAAGACAAATCAAGCCAAACATCCCCCCCCAAAAAAACATATAAAAACACAAATAAGACACAGACCATATACAAACAGATTAATAAAAACAAGTTAAGTTAAAATAAAAAAAACTAACAATATGCCTAAGCCATAGGCCAACAACATAACACTAATATAGACGTCTAAGTCATTTTTAAAGCCTAACCAACAACAAAAGGCTAAAAGGTCTAAGACAAAAGTCTATTAAGTTGAGACCTCTGGCCACCCAGGGCCAAAAAAACTTTAATATAATAGGCATTCTTAGAGCTCTTAACCTGCAGAAGTGAGGACTAGGTACATGGAATCAGGTTCATAAAGAGCCTGCATTAGTTCCCTAACAGGGACCCCCATGATGCTACAGTGTTCAAACCCTAGTACCACATGACACAGGGTAACTCATCAGAGCCAGCCCACCTAACTCAACACCTTCCCTCACAGAATCATTGCTGGCACTTATATGAAAAAAAATCAAGGGACAGGAAACTCTAGAAAATGGCACATCAGCTAAATTTGTTTTAAGAACCTGAAAGAAGACAAAAAAATCTAAGCCAGAGGCAAAGCAGGGTACTGGGAACCAAGTGGTCAGGAAAAACCCTGGACAGAACGAGGGAAGCAGCTTCCTGGTTCCGGTTGTGCATGAGTGCACAGTGAGAACACAAAGTGGACCTGAGATGGAAGTCTTTCAGGAGCTGTCCCGGCTTTGGTCCCCCTGGTGACATCGCCTCTCTTCCACACTCACTGGTGTCATCTAGTGTTTATTCCAGAAAGATTCCTGCAACACCCTCACATGCTTTTTCTTTGTTTAAAACCCTGAACTCCTGGCTGGAGCTGGCTGAGTGCTTAAGAGCAGGGCTACTGCTCTAAAAGAGGACCTGGGTTTGGTTCCCAGCACCTACACTGGGCAGCTCACAGCTGCCTGCAACTCCAGTTTCAAGGGACCCAACATCATCCTCTGAATTCTGAAGGCACCTGCACTCATGTACACATACACCCTTGACACACATAATTAGAAATACAAAATAACAACCCCCTTGAACATTAATACGAAAAAATATAAATTTTTGGGTCAGTATGATGACTTGAATTCAATCCCTGGGATTCACACGGCGGAAGGAGAGAACCAATCCCTGCAAGTTGTCCTCTGACCTCCACGTGTGCTGTGGGGCATGCTCACCTCCTCTGTCCTGCAAAAAAGATGTGTGTGTGTGTGTGTGTGTGTGTGTGTGTGTGAGAGTGAGAGAGAGAGAGAGAGAGAGAGAGAGAGAGAGAGAGAGAGAGAGAGAGAGAGAAAGAGAGACTTTTTCCTGAAACCAAATCTCAGAATCCTCCCACTGTAAAAAGCTAAAACTTAAAAAAAAAAAATCATCAGAATCCAATTGTTTTTGCATAAACCCAGAACATGGGATACATTTTAAGAGAAACAGTGAATTTCAATAAAACAAAAGAGAAACTCCTTTTACTGGCAAAAGCAAAGAAACTGAATCTTCGGTTTTAACTAGATCTAGGTAGAAAATACTCTCCTGGAAGAGCTGGCCATCTTGGGGCTAGACCCAAACGGGTTAACTACCTGGGTGGCCTGGGAACCAAGCCAGACATTAACTTCAAGTTGTTCTAGGTCACTTGGCTGAAGCAAAAGCACACCTGCTCCGTTCTGCTCCTGAGCAGATGTTCCAGTGTGGCTTCAGGGAGTGTCTAAACGAAGCTGATATACAACCACAAAACGCCCAGAAAGAGAGTCACAAGGGACCCAGGGAAACAAAGAACAATGAGTTGGGTCAATTAAGGACTCAGAAAAAAGAGCACAATCACACTGAGAGTGTAAGATGCTCACAGAAACCAAAGTAGAAGTATAAAACACAGGAACATTGCTCTAATGCCAGCACTAGGGAGGCAGAGGTAGGGGGATCTCTGAGTTTGAGGCCAGCCTGGTCTACAGAGTTTCAGGACAGTTAGGGCTACACAGAGAAACCCTGTCTTAAAAAACAAACAAATCAGGCAACCAACACTACAATGGAAAAGATTATATAAAAAACAAAAGTCAATAAAGAAAGTCAAGTAACCAGACCTTTACAGGACCAGATGACAGTACCAAGGGGCAGAAGTAACCCCAAATCCAAAAGAATCATAAGGGTAGCAGCTGGACCAGACGCACTGCTTCAAGGAGATTTCACTGCAATCTCAGCACTTTGGAAACACAGGGCAGGATGATGGAGAGCTGGGGGCCACTCTGGGCTTATGTACAAAGACCCATCCCACCAAAACAAAACAAAGATACCCCAGACTTTAAAGTTAGATTAGGAAGTTAACTTATATGTCTACCTACCAGGGTCTAGACAAAAACCGAAGTCAAAAGGCAGTTGAAAGTAAAGAGACAGGAAGAGATGCATGCATCACAGGAGTGGGGATAGCTACATTACCAGGTAGAATACATTTCAGGGGAACAGTCAAGACCCTTTAGGCTTACTGCATAATGATGAAAGAGAGTCAGTTTACTAGGAAGCTATGACATATGTGCATGTATTTAAAAACATGGGTCTGAAGAAATGGCTCAGTGGTTGAGAACAGATACGGCTCTCACAAAGGACCCATGTTCCTAACAACCACATCATGTGGCTCACAACCACCTGTAACTCAGCTTCAGGGGATCCAATGCCCTCTTTTGGTTTCCTTGGGTACCTGCACTCACTCACATGGGCATACCCACACACATGCACATACATACACCTAATTAAAAATTAAAAAATTATAAAAAATAAATATGAGAACTGATAAAACTGAAAAACAAGGTGTTGCTTACTGCCTCCTCTGGAGGGAGACTCCTGAAACTCACAAGATGCTCACAAGACTCCAGAAGCTCAGAGAACCTGAGAAAGAGGAGACTCTGCCTGTTGTGGCTGCTTCCAAGTTGTGTAAAGACCTGAGCTGTGCCTCACACTGGGGTGGGGTCTTTGGCGGGACATTGCTTTTCCGGGTAAGCCTGATAGTCCACTGCTTTATTAAGCTGGACTTGGAGGGAACTGTTCATTGGTCTGTAGTTATCTTCTCTCAGGTAAAGAGAAAGAGACGCCCCAGAAAAGTAGTCCAACGCCAATAACACACACTATGAAAGAAAATTTGGTCTCTGCTCTGTCCCTTTTTAACAGATTTAGAAAACAAAACGTTAATTAACAAGAATACAGGACTGGGGGATGTCTCAGTGGACAAAAGTGCTTGCAGAAGGATGGGCTTTTAGAGCACCAGCATCCATGAGCGTGTAACAGGTACGGCGGCCCACTGACAATTTAGTACTTGGAAGGCAGGGAGGAGATCCCACAACAAGCTGGCGAGCAACACCTGCCTCAGCACATAAAATGGAGAGTAAAAGAAGGATCCTGATAGCAACCTCTGGCCTCCACACGACTACACACACATGAACATACCTTCCACACATGTGCCTACAAACATGCTAACATACATTATGAACAAGTACACATAACATGCACACATGAGCTGAACACAGTATAATAATGTATGTAAAATCCTGTGGATACAGGAAATCCGTGAAAATCAATGAAGCAACTAAACCATTCAGGCAATTTCAACAAACATCAAAGAATGACAAATCCAATGCGATTAACTTAGAAATCAATACCCAAAAGAGAAATTTAAAACCTTGTAAGTTTACAACTAAAATACTCATTTTTGAACAACTCATGGGTGAAAGAAGAAACCATAATGTTTGAACATAGAAAGGACTTATTCTTGAACATTAATGAGAATTCACTGTTATTCAGCAAGAAGGTAGCAGACTACTAATATATATTACAACATGAATGGTCCCCAGAGGTAGTATGTAAAATAAGCCAGACGCAGGTCTGTCTGTGTAGCTGTACAGGGAGAGTTCCTGCAGAGCTGTAGCTGGTTTGATTCCAGGGTGTTAGCTTTAATCTGTCTTTTGTGACTGCTACCTTTTGTCCCTTGGTACCTTCCTTTTGAAACATGTACATCTTGTCTTGAGAGTTTCCTAAGGATGCAAAGCCTATGCCTCCTAACTGAGAATTTGCATTTGGCATTGTCTCCTTAGGGAGCTTGGATAAGAGGTATGGTACAGGGAAATTGCTAAAAGTGTGAACTGTATGCAATAAAAAGGCCCTTTGCTAAGGGATAGTGAGTCAGTCAGTCCACCAGAGACTGATCCTCTTGCAGCTAGAAAAGGCCTGTATGTCTTCTTTTCACAGACCAGCAAGAAACCACACTCTTACAACATAGCTCAGTTGGTAGAATGCTTGTCTAGTATGTAAAAGCCCTGAATTCCATCCCCAGCACAGTATAACTGACACACTTCTGTAATCCCACCACTCAGGAGGTACGTATAAGGGACAGGAAGATTAAGGTTTTCTGGCCAATTATCAAGTTTAAGGCCAGTCTGAGCTACAACACTTGTATGAGAGACAGAGAAAGACAGAGACAGAGAGAGAGAGAGAGAGAGAGAGAGGGAGGGAGGGAGAGAGCAAGCGGGGTGGCAGTGGTGCATAAATTTATCCCATCACTCAGGAGGCAGACGCAGGTGGATCTCTGAGGCCAGCCTGGTCTACACAGAAAGTTCCAAGACAGCCAGAGTTGTTACACAGAAAAACCCTGCCTTGAAAAATAAAAACAAACAACCCCCCAAAACACCAAAACAAATGAAAATATAAGCAAACAGTGGAAGCATCTTCATTACAGTGCCATCATTTAGATAAAGCTATTGTTTCCTAGAAAAAGCTAACTAAAACAGTCCTAAGAACTCCTGAGAGAAGAAGAAAGCTAATCAATCTTGAGTCTGCAGTTTCCAAAAGCTACAGATCAATTCTATTTCATGCAAAAATTCTAAATTTTAAATCACATGCAGTATCAATAAGTTAAAATTTTGTCAAAACCAGAGTAGTTTTTTGTTGTTGTTGTTTTGTTTTTTTTTTGAGACAGGTTGAAACTTACTTTGTAGACCAGGCTAGCCTTGAACTCACAGAGATCCACCTGTCTCTGCTTCCCGAGTGCTGGGATTAAAGGTGCGTTCTACTATCCCCCCACCCAGAGTGGTTTTAACAGAAGGCTATGTGGACATGTTTCAACATAATGCAACATATCAAGACACTGAAGAGGAATAAAACAGATGATTATTAAAACAAAGGAAAGGCACTTGGTAAATTCAGTATCAACTTATGATTTAAAAGAAAAAAAACTTGCAGTACTTTAAGACTATAAAGGAATGTTTAAAAATTTTGAAAAGCATTAACCTGAACCCTACAGTAATAGTTATAACAAGTAGCAAAAGCGTAACAGTAGTCAAGTCAGCATGAAAATCAGAGAAAGATGAAACATATGCAGTCTCCCCTGAAACAGCACGGCAATGGCGACCCAGCAATGAGGGGGGTAATAAATGACTTACAGTTTAAAATGGACAATATCCAAACTTTCTTCTTTTTTTCAGAATATGTAATTATCTAGAACTAAAATCTGGGAACATTTGTAGCTAACAGTTAATAAGAATTTAATGAAGTTGACAATTATAGGAACAATGCACAAAAGTGAACTGCAAACCAGACATAGCGTCACACAACTGAAGTCAGAGCTACTTCAGTCATAGAAGATCCCCTGAGCCCAGGAATTTGAGACTAACCTGGGCAATACAGAGAGATCCTGTCCCCCAAAAGCCTTTCTTTATTTCAGATACAAAATCAAGAAGCAGTTTATAAAAAGTTACTAGCCAGCTCTAAAAATATGTCAACTTGATAATGGTCAAGGGGAAAAGGTACTGAATTGCACCACCTGTGCCCTCAGGGGGATCACAGAACTAGAAAGAACCACAAGCTGCCTTGAACCCCCAGAGTGAAGTGTGTGGCTAGTACACACATCATCCAGGGTACAGGCACCATGGAACCACTCTTCATATTCTAGAGTTGAGAGCAAATAGAGCCAGGAAAGGCAGAAAGGAACAACTTGAGAATGAGGCTCTAGTAAAAGCAGAGACCACAGAACGACAAAGTCATGATGTAGCCACCTGACTCAAGGATTACGAGGAATGCTAAAGCCACCGGGTGAAAGGCAGCTGAGGAACAGCATAGTCACAGTCCAGAGTGACCTCACAGACCTCACAAAGTAAGGAGGGAAATCTTACAACAGAGAGATCAGCCAGACAGTGATCACTACGCTCCAATTAACAGGACAAACTGACACCATTAGACCCAACAATTAAGCAACTTCATCTACATAGAACTGTCCCTAAAAATGTGTGATACTGGCTTGGAGGCTTCATAGAGCTACTAGTATGGTAATCTCGGCTACTAGGAAGGCTGAAGAAAGAGAATTCCAAATTTAAAGCTATCTAAGCTTGGATCTCAAAGTCAGGCTAGAGAATTTACTGAGATTCTATCTCAAAATAAAAAGTTGAAGAAGGGTAAGGAATATAGCCAGAGGCAGAGTTCATGTCTGGCAGGTCAGAGGCCCTGAGTTCATTCAAATGCAGTGGTTAAGAGCACACTGTTCCCAGAGAACCCAAGTTTGATTCCCAACACCCCCATTGGGCTCACAACAGCCTGTAACTGCAGTTCTGGGGATATCCAATGCCTCTGGCTTCTCTGGGACATACACATACCCCTACACAGACAAACACATTTACACAGAATTAAAATGAATAAAAATAATCCTAAAAACAAATAAGCAACAACAACAAAAACCAGTGTGATTTAAATCTAGTCATGCAAAAGCGAGCAGAAATCTGACTACAGTGCACTCTACAACTGAGCTCCATCAGTGAGAACAATGCTGTTCCTTCCCACTGGGTTGTTCACCCTGTAGCTATCCTGTGGGATGAAGGAGAAAACCAGCTGACCAGCTACATACATGGGTGCCAGAAGCTAAGGGAGGAGAGGCCCTGCTCCCAGAAGCATTGTGGTGTGAGGACACCGAGACACAGACAGATGTGCATGGGACAGAGCAGCGGTAAGCAGGGAGGGCTAATGTACTTACTTCTCGGATGGCGCCATCACAGACCCGGATGACATTAAGGAACGTGGGCATGACTTGGGGCAGGAACTGTACACACTTGAGCCCCAGGGACTTGAAGATGAAGGTGATGGCCTGAACCACCATGGTGTGATGGTGAGACAGGGACTGATCTCGGAAGATCCGCATCAAGGCCACCATGGACACAGCCGGGTAGAACTCATCCAGGGGTAGGTTTCCCATGTTGACCAGCATTTCACTGGTGCTGTAGTCAGCTAGGACAAGGTGACAAAGAGAGTCATAAGTACTGGTGACAAGTCTCTATGTGAGGCTAAGCATGGTTAATAGCAAACAAAGCCCTGCCAGAGACATTAGCATGCATATTTTCTCTCTGCTGCATTCTGACACTGCTGTGAATAGGGAACACGGAGGCTATTAGGAAGCGATGAATAGGCTCTCCCCATCAGGAGCAAAACTCATTCTGGCTTTTCTATTACCCAAACCACCAAAGCCTAAAACAGTACATGACGGGTTTTCCTTAAATTGCTGGTTTGACATAGCTTCTCAGCATTACAGTTCACAACTTCATAGCTGAGACCATCAATAAAAATAATTACTCCTCCAAATGAAAATAAAGGCAATTAAATTAGGCAGACATCTGTTCCACAGCTGGCTGGTCCCACAGGGAATGCAGACAGTCAGCAGGCATATGCTGAACCCTAAACAGCAAGGACTCTGTCCTGGGAACAGTGACATGTAATGAGCAGGCAAGAAACTGGGATGGCAGGCACCTGGCCTGGGCTCAGCTCTTGATGGTCAAGGTCCAAAGTGTAATAACAAGGTACACCTTAACCCAGAAGGGGAAGAGATTAAAACAAAATGACCACACCTACAGAGATTTTAGGAACAAATCATTTAATTTTGGGAAATTCACATTCTGCTAGAACAGTGGGGAGACCCGTTTAACTTCACTCTCATAAACAGGCCTGCTCCAGTGGACAGTGGGTTAAGACTAGAAACTCACACTCCATCTTTTTTTCCAGACCCCCGGCTTCTTGTCTAAAGGCAACAGGTCTCTATTGTCAGACTGGAAGCAAAAAAGGGCCCAGGACGTATGGGGCTACTAGTTTTTCTATGTACTGATTTCCCTCAAATGAAACAGAGAAGAGCAGAGCTATCCTCTCCTTCCCTAAGTGCCAGGGAAACAAAAGAACAACAGAGAGGAACTAACAAAAAGATGGTCGGGTGTCAGGTGACTCCTGCCCCCCTTACTGGCGTGTGAGGTTAACGCAGGTGAGGCAGGCTAACTCTCAACAAAGACTGCACAGACATAGGATAAGAAC
This sequence comes from Phyllotis vaccarum, assembly GCA_033318265.1. NCBI lineage: Eukaryota > Metazoa > Chordata > Mammalia > Rodentia > Cricetidae > Phyllotis > Phyllotis vaccarum. The sequence continues at coordinate 60,062,948 of JARWLC010000003.1, read as the reverse complement.
TGCTGGATTCAGGGATACAGGTTTATCATTCATAAGTAGCCAAGACATTCAATATCTTTCATTTTACTTATCTGACCCAACACTCTTTCTAATACGGCTAGGGTTTTATGAGACCAGACTTGACAAGTTTCTAATGTTTCTGACTTACAGGAATCCTGACTTGACTTGGATTCTGACAGGCTGACAGCAGAAGCATCCCGGGACTGGTCAATCATGCCGATGTTGACTTTGTGCTTGTAGGGATCCAGAGCCCCGAGGAGCCCTAACACTCGGATAGCCTGGATAGGTAAGGAAAAAGATAAGTGCTTCCCCAACATCTGACTACAACAGGCTTCCTGGTGTACCTCTCCTATTCTGCACTCCACACCGTGTACCAGAATGACTGCTGCCATCAACAGGGTTCATGGCACACCTCTCCTATCCACAGCTCACACCCAAACACTACCCCATCAAGTGGAAGCCTAGTCCAGTATGGACATCACTACCATGACTTCCTCTCCCCACTGTCCTAGTCAAGTCTTTGAGGCCCAGGAGCTTGTGCTGTTACCTCTCTCCGTGTGCCCTGGTTCTGCTCAGTCTTCAGGAAATTCAGCAGTACCTCCAGCAGAGTCGGGTACTTCCTGTAGGGCTCTACCACATAGCCAGTACTGGCTACCAACTGTCCCAGGGTCCACAGCGCCACCTGAATGGACAAAAGGCTATATGTTTATTGAACTAGTACAAGAAAAGAAAGCAAGGTATACTCTTTGTATTGAGAGCGTAATGAAATGCCAGAGCCAATTACAAGACTCCATCAACTCACTAATCATCAAGAGGAATACTAGAGTCTGGATACAAAATAGCTAGTCAAGGCTTGCTTCCATACCTAAGACCCCTTACGGCCTACATTGCTAGGAGTCTGTACCTTCATCTACACAGCAGGATAACTATGTGAAGGGCCTGCCTGGAACCCTGAAGCCTTTTGAGACCCTGCTGTCCCAGAACCAAGGAGGCAAAGCCTTCATCGTGAGTAATCAGATTACACCTTGCTAGAACTCCTGCTGATCCACCTCCCCCGACCATGTGAACTGTACTTCAATGGCAACACAAACAGGAGCTGCCTTTCTCCTTTTCCCCAGGACCAGAGTTTGAAAGACAGAAAAAAAAAAAAAAAGAGAGAGAGAGAGAGAAGGAAGGAAGATAGCTGATCAAGCAGGAATTGACAGTCACAGGATCAAAAGGTGTCATGGCTCATGTCTGCACTCTCAGTACTAGGGAGGCTACAATTCTACCTACACAGTGAGTTCCAGGCCAGCCTTGACTGCAGATTGAGATGCTGTCTCAGAAACAAAAACGTGTACAGTATATTCCCACCTTGGAGGAACATGGCTCTTTCATACCCTGAAGGACTGTCAGGAACTACAGAAAGAAATCAAAACTGTTCTTCACTATAGGCTGCACAGACAGCATGTCCTCCATACAGCCCAGGCTGGATACCAACTGCAGGTGACTGGTCAGAGGGACATCAATGCTTGTCCTAACATTTTTTTTCTCTTTCCACATTAAAACAAATGTCAAGAACTTGCTGTCTGTCAAGCTCTGTGCATCACTGGGCACACTGCGGTAAAGAGAGAGAGAGCAGTCCCTGGTCCCATGGGTCTACCCCTCACTCAGCCAATAGCAGTACTCACCTGCCTTTTGGCCAGCAGAGAAGAGTCCTGGAGCATGTCCATGATGATGATAAAGAGCTCATCAACCCACTTCCTCATTTCTAGGCCACTAACCTGCAAAATAAAAACACGGAGACAGGCAGATGAGAGTTACGGCACTAAGACATTATTTTTGGAGGAGTATGGTGGCTCACACCTCTAACACCAAAACTCTAGAAGTGAGGCAGGAGGAACACCGAGTTTGACATCAGCCTGGGCAACACAGCGAGACCCCATCTCTAAACAAAAACAAAACCAGAACCAAGAGGAAGAGAAATATTCTGACTTCCCCTAGGGCTGAAGAGTTTCCGGCCACCTCTGGAAGAGTGCTTGTCCCTCACCTGAGCCAGCTCTCCTATTGTAGCCAACACGTTATTGATCACTCCTGGGTTTGGATCAGGGTCTGGATCTTTCAGTTTTAAAATTAAAGCCTATAGAGGAAGGTACAAGAAAATGAGTGTAGACTGGAATCTACAGGAGAGCTATCTTACCCCTAGAGGGCAGCATACCTCCCAAGTACATACAAACCACTGCCTTCAATAATACCTCCTACCAGAAAACAAAGACCCCTCCAACGACCCTCAAGGTCATACATAAGCTACTTCTAGACTCTGTAATCTAGGAGTCTCTGGACTGTGAATCTCCAAGCTTTTCTCCAAACCAAGCATAAGTTCAGGATATGCTCCAGGAAGCACCACAATGTCCCTTTAACTCCGCCTGCCTATCACCATCCCTCCAGTTGCATAAACAACTTCACATAAATACCATATTCACACCTGAAGCTGTGTTTGGGTTTTAAAGATCATTTTTCCTCATTTGGGGAAAGTGCACATACTATTTACCTATTTCTCCTTTCCAAGTCAGGCTGATGATGAACCTAAGCACAAAAGAAAACTCTTTTCTGCAACTGGTGAGCTTCTCGGCACTCTAAGTCAAGGCACTATGTGCAGCCTTTGTTCCCAAGCCTGGACCAAAGGAATGATCTGTGTGGTTCAGTGTAGCAGCGCTGAAGCATCCCCATCTCCTAAACACAGAGAGAAGACAGATGCCAGCCTGGCCATCTGCTGTGCTTTACCTTCAGAATAGGCTCCATATAGGGGCGGATGAGTCGGGGGGCATTGGAGACCAGGTGCCCCAGCATGCGGGCACTCTGCTCCTTGATTCTCCCAATGCCGCTGTGCTCCAGCTCTGTCAAAATCTGTAGGGAAAAAGATACACACTATGGCAGAGGAAAAGCAGAGAGAACTGTGCAAAGGGAAGTATGTCAGAAGCTAGGGAAAGAACCAGACTTCCACAGTAGAACGAGTCTCCACTGGACACTTGGCAAGAACAGGGATCTGTGAGCCAGAAAGCCCTGGCTGTGCCATGTCCAGTCATGGTTATCAAAGTCCTACAGCCCTGGAAAAGGAGCACTCATGAGAGATGTGATTTTCCAGACAAGGGACTGAACAGAGGGCTCCTGGGGAAAACCTTTGTCTAGTCACAATTACCAAGAGGATCTATAGATAATGACAAAGGAATCAAGGGACTGTTAGGACAGCTGTGAACAGAAAGGAGACCCCCATGGGCGACCCAGGCACAGCTAGAGTGAGGAAGTGCTAGGGATCCCATCTGAGGCATCAGGGAACAGAGCTGTGGGGCTTGTTCTCACACCCTAAAACACTAGCACAGCAGTGTGTCAAACTCAAGGTCAAGTAGACACTGGCAGTATGGGTCAGACTTCTGGGTACGGTCGTGGGAAGAAAATGGAAGCATGCTTTAAGCATGCACAAAGCCCAGTTAGTCAGGGGTCCAGCAGATGGTCTGCAGGGAATGAAGACATTTGTCTTAGCTGATGACTTGGTGACCGATTCTGCACTCCCTCAACAGCCCATTTTCTGCAGTCACAGGAGACAGCAGTAAAAGCCTAGCAATATTAAGAGAGGGCGGTGGGTGCTGGCTGGCTGCAGGGAATGTGCCCCAAGGAACAGAGGACAGCTAGCAGGTGTAGTGAAGACCAAGCGAGAATCGGAGCCACCTGTACCGCTGTGACATCCAGTACCAAGTGACTGGGACTTCAGGGAAAGACCAATGCACTCACCAATACATGAAGATACACAATCCAAATGGGACACACATCTATATCAAAACCATTTTTCCTTATTTTAGAGTTTAAAGACTGGGGGTATAGTTCAGTGATAGCATTATCCTAATACATACAGGGCCCTGATTTTAATCTCCCTACATAGTCTAAGTAACTATTTTTAAATTTTTTAAAATTTTTATGGATTTATTTTTTAAGTTTCAAAAGTTAAGTTCAGCACATAGCTAATTCATCTGAAGGAGTTTCACATTCCTTAACATCAGGAAAATGAGTGTGAGCCTTCCAAAGACAAGAGCTGTATCTGTCTTGCTCACCAACACAGAGCCAGTAAAGAGTACTACGGAGGACAGAGCAGGTAAGTCCTGACTGAATGAACAAACCCATGTTCTCATTAAGAGATATTTCCATGCCAAACTTAGCACAGTCTGAGCTGGTAGTCTCAGTAATGGCTGCTTCCTTTCCAGAGTCAAGGTGCCTTAAGATCTGAAGCAGCAGGCACTCCCTAACATGGGCCCGCAGTTAAAGCAGGAAGTCATCAGGCTGAAAACAGAAATGCCAACAAAGTACAATTTTCCAATTTGTCAACTGATGACCTCATTTTCAGCCATGTCTAACTATGGTAAATGGCAAATAAATGACACTTTTCTAGGGTGAGCAGCATATACTGAAATTCTGTGTTAAGTTCTTCACGTTATGCAATGTGCCTATTTCAAATGACACGGGAGAATTATATCAAGGAGGGAAGGACTGGAACAGGCATTGTTTACAGGAGCCAAGGGACTTAAAAGGTAGGTGAAGACAAAAACCAAGGACCCAAACCAAGGTTGCAGCAGAGAGGCCACTCGGATCTCTCTAGAGGACCAAGACATCACACATCATTTAAGAATGAAAGCCAGGGGCCCCTGACTAAGCGCAATGATACAGGATTGTGTGGAATTATGTGCATGGGTTAAGACCAACAGTGTCTGTGCTTGGCTGCATTAACAAGGGAAGGAGAACAGAGACAGGGAAGAGCAGGAAGCCTAAGACCCTGCAGCAGATGCAGGGAAAGCCAGGATGCAGATTCACTGAGGACTTGCTACAAAGATGGATGAGCTGCCTGAAGGTTAGTCTTGGACCAACAAGGACCTCACATCATGCTGATAAGAGGCTCACATTTGAACTGTAACCCAAATCTGGGAAATGTAGACTCTTGGTACTAAATGGGACTTGGTCAGGTATCTCCATCTTACTTCCTGGTCTCTGTCCAGAGCAATTCCTTCTTGACTCAATGTGGAGATCCTTTCCTTGATGCCTGTCACCCCATTACCTGGATAAGCATCTTGCGCAGGAAAGGCATGACAAAGGCTGGGTTCATGCTACTCAGTCGGCCCACAGTACAGATGGCCAGTTCTCGGATCTCAAAGACCTGGTCATTCAGAGCCACAAACAGAGCCTGTAAGTTTTCTGCCTGGGCCAGGTGGGCATCAAAGCGCTCATCCAGGGATGCCAAGACACAGTAGCGGATATCAGGGTCTGCAGGAGCAAACACATCTTTGACCACCTCTTCAGAGTCGCATCCCTCCATGCCCTCTCCCCAGTTTCCACCTTCACCGCTACACCCTAGACCAGCGGTCCTCACCCTTCCTAATGCTGTGACCCTTTAATACGGTTCGTCATGGTGTGCTGACCCCCAACCATAAGAGTATTTTCATTGCTACTTCATAACTTCAATTTTGCTGTTATGAATCTTAATGTAATTATCTGTGTTTTTTGAAGGCCTTAGGGGATTCCTGTAAAGGATCATCCAACCCCAAAGGGATTGTGATCCACAGGGTAAAAAACCATTGCCCTACTGAGCAAACCCCCAAAACGCTTCTTCATCTGACCTTCTGCCCCCTCCATCTATTCACAGGAACAAAGAGAAATTAAGTTAAAAAAGAAAGAAAGAAAGAAAGAAAAGGAGATCCTCTTACAGCAACAGACTGGAGAAGCCAAGGCTAAGCCTTAGCAGAGAAATGGCTGAACCTGAAGTCCCTAATGTTAATGATCTCTAGACCATGTTAACACCTCAAGCTCCATGATCCCAGGACCACTCTGCCCTAAGATTTACCAGGGTCTGTTATCCCAACCACAAGCAGCTTGCTGAGCACATCTGCCACCACCTGCACTGCAGTCTGGCTAACCACATGGGCATGGCCGCTGATGAGGTGGATGGAGGGCGTGAGCAGGCGGGAGCACGTGCGGGCAGCTTCCATGCGGATTTCCTTGTGCTCACTGTTCAGGAAATGATCTGCACAGTGGCGGACAAACTGGGTCAGAGAGTGACCTGGGCACAAAGGAAAAGGGAAGAAGAATAAACACTGCTGCTTGGGACAGAATTACAAACTCAGCCGCACAGAACTCCATCGCCTCACAAGAATGGACATATCCAGAAACCCATCATACATTTTGAAGCAATAAACCCCCTCCCGGCTGCAGGTCAGTGAGTAGGAGCGGAGTGCCAACTGAGTTCTCCAACTCTGATGTGTTATTTTTCTGAAGCAATGCTTGCTTTTTCTGTACACCATCTGCCCCCAAACACACCAGGAGACAAAGCACAGGGCAGGAATTAAACAGGTAAGGCTTGAGAAGGAAGGGTTACTATGCGTCTGGTGCCCTGTCACGACTTCATCCCTTTCTCAGGGCCACAGCACCCCTCAACACTCTGACAAGAGCCCCACCAATTTCCTACCTTCAAATTCAAAGCTGCCAAGGGTTCGGAGGGCAAGAGTGACGCTGGCCACGTCACTGGCCTCGGGGAGGGTGGTGAGGCCAGGGGAGGCCAGCTGGTGGGCCAGGCCTTTGGGCATGCCTGGGTGCCGGAGGGGCTTGTGCATAAGGACCAGGGACAGCATCTTCAGGAGCCCATCCTGGATATCTTTCTTTAGTTGTGGAATCTGCCGGCTCAGGTCATAGAGCACAGCAGTGAGCGCAGGGCTGTGGAGGAGGAAAGTAGTCACCATGTGGCCAGGGTGTGACACAGGATGCTCTAGGCAAGAGGACTAGGCCTTGTCACTGCTTAGTCTCAGAAGTGAACAACCTTGGCCCTGTCTCAGATTTCAGAAAAATCTACACATTTCTAGTTTTCACCAAAGACCGATGTAATTCAGCCATCAGAGACAGAGTCTCAATACCAGGAAGCAGACAGAGAGCATATTTATTTCACAGAGGAGCCACTGTGTTGGAGGCTAGCCGGTCTCCCAGTAGTAACACCAACTGCAGCCACACACACTTACCAAGTCCTCCCTATCCATCAGGCCATGTGCTGGTGGCTGTTTCCTGAACTCTTTCACTTAATCCCTACAACTATCCTAGACAGCATACACTGTTATTTCCAGACAGGGAGTCTGAGGCTCAGAGAAGCTTCTGAGTCAAGATCACACAGGAGCTGGTGATGAGGCTAGGATTCCTAACTAACCTGTGTGTTTAGCCTGAGCTAGCCTGCCTATCCAACTTAATACCCAAATAACCTGCCTCTCTCTTCTAAGCCAGACCCATTACAGAAGCTGGGTGGCCACAGGCCTCTGACACACACCTGAGGCCAACTGCCAACATGGGCTCCAGGAGCTCCTTGATGTCCTGCTGGATGCCTGGCCCCATTGCCCGTGCCAGCATGCTGATGCACGTGAACACTGTGGCATCTACCTGCACGGTTTTCTGCCGCCTGTAGAGAAACAGAATGGCTACTTTAGACAAAAAGACATTCGTAATATCCCACCTCAAAGTCACATTGGGGCCAAGAGAGCAAGTTATTTAGGCAGCATTGACCACCCCAAGTGAGTGTGGAAATTACAGCCAAAATTCTACTGGACGTAGCCCATCAGTCACTGTGGGTGTGTATTTAAAACACTGCTCCAGCAGATGGCAGTACTGTGCCTTACAGAAAGACTGAATTCAGGAAGAGGCACCATACTTAATATAGGTACTTAGCTGGGAAACAAACTGAGGCACGCTCATCAGGAAACAGAGGATGGCATATATACAGTGTGTATCATCTCCCTATGATGAGGATGCTGGGTTTCAGCCGGGTGGCTTCTGAATCCACTAGAGCAACTCTTGCTAACAAACATACAGGAAAACATAAAAGCTCAATGCCATTGACAGTGACTTCCCAGGTCTCTCCATCTGGCAAGAAGCCTAAGTTCTTGCTCATATATTTGGTGGTGGGATGACTTGTCATGCCTTGGGGCTAAGGGAAAAGATGACCACCTGCTCTCTACAGTTCTAGTCAGGGATTCCTCCACAAAGATCCGATCAATGTAAGACTTCAATGCCAGAGAAAAGAGCCAGCCTGGAGAATCCACTGATATTCAACACGTTCTCAGGCTACCCTCCCTTCTAAACACTTACATAATCACTGCAACTCAAGAGCCTGGCCTCAAGTGAGGAAGGGCTGCCCTTCGCCTGTTATACCTCAGAGTGGAACAATGCGTGGAATGGGCTTACGCTGTGCAATGGATGGATTACACTGACTCTCCACCTCAAAAGAGTGCTAGGTGAAATCCTAAGAGATGCTTACTTGTGGGCAAAATCCTTTGGAGGCAGCGCTGCTCGGATGATGTCAAGAACACGGGGCAAGTAGACTTTAAACTCAGACCTCACTGCCACAGAAAGCAGCCCTAGGGCCTGGAATGCTGCAGTCCGTTCCTTCTCCTTCTTGACACAGCTCAGGACATGGTTCATGGTATCTTGGAGGTACTGGGTATCTGGTACAGAAAAGAGAGAGCACATGGCCAAAGCCAGAGTCCCTACACAGCACTCGGATCTGCCTTAAGGCGAGCCAGTGGGAAGATTCTAAGAATTTAAAGGATGAACCTTATAAGACATTTTACACTTGGCAATCACTCCTCGGGAAGGTCTTTTGGAACAAGAAATGTCTTTTGCTTTTCCCTTAAAAAATAAAAGCAGAGAGGATGTCTTCAGAAAAGACTGTGGTCTCCCTCAGTGCGATTCTTTTGCAATTATATTTGTAAGCATGTGAATGTGCTGAGCTGTATTTGCCAATGTGCATTTGAAATCCCACAGGACAACTCATGGAACGGGTTCTTTGTAGCATGAGGGTCATCAGGGTTAGTGGCAGGTACCATTTCTGCTGAGCCATCTTGCTGATGCTCTATTAGTATTACTCTGGGGGAAGAATACATGCTCCTGTTCAAAAACTGCTAAGTGAGGGCTGGAAAGATGGCTCAAGGGTTAAAAGCACTGGCTGCTCTTCTAGAGGGCTTGAGGTCAATTCCTAGGAACCACATGGTAGCTCACAACCATCTGTAGTAAGATCTGGTGCTCTTTTCTGCAGGCAAAAGTATACATAATAAATAAATAAATAAATCTTAAAATAAACAAACAAACAAACAAAAGTCTAGGTGGCCAGGACTTGAGAAGCAGAGGTTGGTGGATCTCTGTGAGTTCAAGGCTTGCTTGGTCTATATAAACTTCCAGGCCAGCCCAAGCTACAAAGTGAGGCCCTGTCTCAGAAAACAAAAACAAAACAAAATACACAAAAAAGGCTAAGGGCTGAAATACCCAGCTTCAATTCTCAGCATCCACGTCATGGTTCACAACCATCTGTAATTCCGGTTTCAGGGGATCCATGACCCCTTTCTGGCCTCCACAGGCACTAGGCACTCATGTAATACACAGACATACATGCACGCACAATACCCAGCCACACAAAATAATGTTTTAAAATACCAAAGTCCAAAGTAAATAGAATAAAACATTAAATCTTGTTTACAAAACCAAGAGATGCACCAGGCAGTGGTGGCGCTCACCTTTAATCCCAGCTATTAGGAGGCAAAGGCAGGTGATCTCTGTGAGTTCAAGGCTAGCCTAGTCTACAGAATGAGTTCCAGGACAGCCAGGGTGGTTACACAGAGAAACCCTGTCTTGAGAAACTAAACAACAAAAAGCACCATAGAAATTAATCTAAATTATCTGACAGTGCAAGGACATTGTAAATAATAATAAATATTATTTTCAATTAATGGGCCAATCCATTCAGTGTAGGCTGGAAATCTCTCAGCTATTTCCTGGAGATTTTTACTGTAGCTACATTCAAGTGAGACTTAAGCGTGTGATCTGGAAAGCACCTGCTGCATCTTCTTATGTTTATTTACATCAGCAGCAGGCAAGAGCAGGTGTTCTGGGGCACTTTGTGCTGGAATGTTTTTTCTTAAGAACAAAAGAGTTTCCTGATTGCTGTCTCTGGCTCCTTCTCTGTCACTGATGATAGTCCTCAGGCACAGTGACGAGTATCCACACCACTGAGAAATCTCACATGCCCTTAGGATAGTGTTCTGAGTTATTTGTGTTATTATGCCCAGCTTGTATTTTGCTCTTTTAAATCTTATTTTTTAGGGTATTTTTGCTATTCCCAAAGCTTTCACAACTGGGAAGTTCAGGCAATGACTTCCACACTGAGAGTTTTAGTAACAGGCACTGCAGCATGGAGGTATGCAATTAAGGTGGCTTTCCAGACTCAATTTCATGATGTATTTTAATGTGAAGTTTAATAAAACAACAAACCTACATCAAAGAAATACATACAGAGCCTGTTTTTGTATCCTGTAGCGGGGTAGTCCCCGGATGCTGTTTCTACAGCATGCTAGACTTTGATCAAATTTGGCCCAGTTTTTAAGTTTCTTCTGAACCGCAGACTTTCAACCCAAGACCATCTAAAGCTCTACTGACCAGGGTGTGTCTGGCCATTAGGAAAGAAAAGAGTTATTGGCACCAGGAAGGCAGAAAGGAAAATTTCAAAAATTATGGGTGATTTTCATTCTATTGTGTCTTTTTGGTTCAACAGTTTATGTGACAGTTTGGTCCTTACTCAACACACTGTACTCGTCAGGCCTAGACACCCCCACCTCCCAGTGGCTTTATTACCTGGCCTGGATGGCACGGGAGAATCCATGTTGGGATAGCACTTGCTGAGGATCAGGCTGACCTTTCCTTTTTACCACTAAATCTTGCTTGGTTCTGAATGCTTAACACAGGCAATATGCCACAGTGAAATACAAAGAGATGTTTGAGACAAGGTCTCCTCTCACCAAGCAGGAGGCACAGGAACGATATTAAATTCAAATAGGCAACTAGAGTATTATCATGTATACTTCTACATCTCCAAAATGGACCTGAAGTAACTCCAGCAGGCAATAATAATCAATAATGGTTTCCATTCACTGGAGCTTACTCTGTGCCAAGCACTATAGAAGGTGCTTAAGTATTTCATGCTGTTCATTCTGGGAGGCAGGGATTATTATTTTTTCACTAGTAAGAAAGTGGAGACCCACAAAGGTCAATAACCTGCCCCGAACTTTAGTTATAGACTGATGTAGGATTCACACAGAGTCCATCACCAAAGCTTTCATCAGCTAGGACTGTGGTGGGGAAAAAAAGAATGTCTCCAGCCAGAACATTTGGGAAGGCCTATATCTGAGCTGGATGAGACTTAACAGCCTGCAACTCAGTGACCACTGAGGACAGCATGGCATATGGAAATGCACTGTCCATCACCTGTGGAAACTGCTCTAAATCACCCACACTTCTTCCTTACAGCTGGTGAGGATGCTCAGTGATGACCACAGAGGGAAAAGTGGGTCACTAAATCCGCTCTGCCCCAGACAGGCACTGCTGACAGTATAGACCTGAAAGACTCTCCTGTAGATCTCACTCTGAAGCCCAGGCTTGCCTTAAGCTTTAGACGGTCCCCCACCTCAGCCACATAAGGCTTGTAATGTAGGTATGAGCCACCATAGCCAGCACAGAAGTTATGTGTGCTTAACCTGATGACCTAGCTTAGAACTGACCCTGCACTACACACTGTGATTATTTTTGCTTGTTTCTTTCTGGGACAGGGTGTCATGTAGTCCAGGTTGGCTTCAAACTTGCTATGTGACCAAGGATGGCTCTGAATCCCTCATTCTTCTGCCTCTGCCTGCAGGTACCACCATTCGGATTGCTACCAGGTTAATAGTACAGAGAAACTGAACGGGAGTGATCAGAGACTAGGCCCCATGTCTGCACTGCTTCAAGGGAGACAGACCTGACTCTTCCGGACCACTGCTACTGTCCCCGTTTGATCATCCTTAAAGAGAGAACGTCTTCAGAGGACAGCCTCACCTGTGAAGGCAGAAGGTCGGAATGCAGCCAAGCGGGGCAACAGATTAAGGATTGTCATTTGGATCAGTGAGTTCTTGCTGCTCCTGCATTTCAGCACCCACTGGCACACCTGAGAGGAAGGATACAGGTTGGCAGAGGAGAGGGGGGTTTAGGGCTCGGGGAAGAAGGAAAGGGCCTTTTGCTATTTACCTGATCAAATTTCTCTTCCATCAAGTCTCTGCAACAGCGGCTTTCCACCAGAGTGGACTTGGTAGGGCTAGGGGAAGCCCCAAATCCCATGAGGCCTTGGTGGGAGCTGTACCCCAGCAGTCCCACCAAGGCGTTGGACTGCTGGGGCTGGACAGCCTGGAAACTGGTGAAGGGGGTGATGTGCCGAGGCTTCGTCCCAAAGCCCATCAGATCTTTGCAGTACTTGTCATGTACCAGCTGCTGCTGGGTGATTTCTTCCATCTCTTCTCTCAGACGCTGGACATGTTCAAGGAGGAGAACACCGTCATTTTTGCCCATGAGCAGCTTCTACCTGGGCAGTGAGGCTGCAGAGCAACTCCCTCCAACATGGAGGGGCCACTCTTCATCTGGACTACCATCTTCCTAGAGCCTTGCATGGGATCAGAGCCTTTTCTAATATTAGGCAAAAGACCATCTTTTACTGAGTAAGAAAGAAACCTCCAGTCTGGAGTTCCTACATCCAAGTATCCTCTGGCAGGTTCAAAAAGGCTGGAATGTGAACAGTGGCAATGCTGGCACCCTGCGATCATTTTCCCCGAAGCTGAGTAGAAACTCGGGCAAATCATTTTCTCAGAATCCTCACCCTGGGGTGCCTGACGGTGCTGGTCTATCCACTGTTGAAGGGATGCACCTTAACTCATCCTCTAACAGCCTCCAGCTCTTCTTGGCATACAAATTTTCATTATTTTAGGAAGGCATGCTACTCTTATTAGAGTCACTGAAGGCTTGTTGCTGTGAAGACCAAGGACCACCCGAGTCCTGAGACTATCTGCAGCATTTGATAGTGTGATCTCTTGCACGAGACCATCCTTGCTATATCTACTGAGCCTCACACTCTCTGGCCTGCCTTTCTCCTTCCCAGCTGCTCCTGTCTTCCCCAGTTCCTCCTCATATCTCTAATTATGGTTCACAGACACCATCTCTTTCCATCTACACCAGGTCATGTGTAGTTCCTGACCAATCTCATGACTTAAAATAGCAGTGACCCCCACATTCATTTCTCTTTACTAGATTTCTCCCCAGAACTACTCAGTAGGTCACACAGACACCCAGCATGCACCTCAAACTTAACACACTCAAAACTACCCACTTTCTCCTCATCCTGTTTCCCTATTTCAGTGCAAAGCAACTCCATTCTCGCAGGTACAAAACCAAACAACATCCAGTCAACAACCAAACAAGCTATCCTCCCAGCTAGGCCCAGAGCTTATCCTGCTCATCTGCTCAGGCACAGGGGCATCCTTGCTGCTCCATGCAGCATGCTCCTGCATTGGGGCCTGCACACGGTCCATCAACTGCCTGGCTTTCTGCTCACCTCCTTCACAAACTATGTTCAAACACATCCCGGGCTTTCTCCACAGCAAACAGCACCATACAACTTATCAGAATGGACTTTTGTCTACACGGGTGCTGTCTGTCTCCCCTGCGAACATGGCCCGCTCTGTTCCCTGCTCTTTGCTCTAGCTCTTAGGGCTCACTGTTACTGGTACATACTAGGTCTCCACTAATACTTGGTGAGGGAGAGAACACAATGATATAATCCTATGTCTTAGGAGATGTCTTATAAAGCACAAAGCACCTTTGTGAGAACATTTTCACATAGTGCTGACACCTTTATGTGTTAGATGACATCATCTTGTTTCACTAGAAGGAAACAAAGGTCCCAGAACTGTCTGGGCAGAGAAATTTCTGAGTACCATTCATACCATGTCCAGGTATCAGGGGCTGTGCATTTAGAAACCTCTCAGCTGGCCATGGTGCATGCCTTTAATCCCGGCACTCGGGAGGCAGATGCAAGCAGACCTCTATGAGTTCGAGGCTAGCCTGGTCTACAGAGTGAGTTATAGAACAGTCAGGACTACACAGAGAAACCCTGTCTTAAAAACTCCTAAAAGAAACCTTTCAAGTCCAGCACAATGGGGAACAGCCCCATGCAAAGAGAAGAACACGAGGCTTGACTGAATCACACAATATCAGGGGTGGAGTCAAACATCTAATATTCCACGTCCTACCTGGACACAGCTATTGCCAACCAGTTTGTGGAGTCAGGTGTGGGGACGTTTTCAAATATAATAAAAACATTCAGAGATATCAGAGGGATCTACCCACAGTCAGTTTAGGAGGGTCAGACAGTGGTAACTCACACCTTTAATCCCAGCACAGGGAATATCCCAGAGTGGTGACCTATGCCCTTAATCCAATCTGAGTTGAGGTCATCTTAGTTTACAGAAGGAGTTCTAGGCTCCCAGGGAAGCAGTGGTGGTGCCACGCCTTAACTGAGCAAAGAGAGTATTTAAGGCAGGCATAGAAAGACAGAAGGTCAAAAGAAGCCAGGAGAAGTGAGGCTGAAGCAGCTGGAAGACAGCTGGGTAAGATCTGACTGTGGCGTTTACTCTCTGATGTATCAGCCTTTCCCAGAGATCTGGCCCTGAGTTTCCTTTATTTGTGCAACAGTCAGGGAAGCCTGGGTGAATTCTATACCAACAGATCCTCAAAGGAAATCCCACAGATGGAGTTTTCCTGTCTCCTCACATCTGTGTCACTACATCTAATTGAAGCCAGCAGGTCTATTCCAGGAGCCTCCTGTGGCAGCCACCAGAATGTGACCTCAACTACAAGAGCCTAATTGATCAACAGGCCCTGGTGCTGCTCAGAGTTTCATCATCAAGCCTGTACCATGGATGGCCACATGGGCTGCTATAGCCAATGATAGAAGGCAAGGATGCCATAGTCTGCCTGCTCCTGGGTGACAAAGGTGTCCTCTGATGACCCACTGTGGCATAAAGACCCCAAAATGGCATCACATAAAGACAAAGAGACATCTAGTGCATCTTCTCTCTTGTTCACTCAGGCCTTCCTCTTCTCTCATAGGCTGCAAAACCCTTCCACCTTAATGACGTAAGCAAATCTTCCCTCCTTAACAACTTTAACCTTAACTGACTTCACAACTCCTAACTCCGACTGCATTCCCACCTCTCCACACCTTTGTTCCCATAAGCAGCCAGAGGTGTCAGAAATTTCCAACACCTCATGATTGCCGTGCACAGCATTGACATCTGTGCCTGCAATTAGAACAAAATTGTAGGCCATACGCAGTGAGCCTATTATCTGGACCCTCTCCTTCTCCGACACCATCTCCTTTCTCCTTCCTTCACAACATACCAACCATCCTTCCCATGTCAGGCTCTCTCCCACCTCAAAGGCTCATTTACATCATGTGGCTCTCACTCAGACGGTGCTATCTCAGGGAGAGCAGACCCCGTGAGCCTCCACTTACCCTGCTAACCCCATTTTCATGCTCTCACTGCTGGCTTCATGGTTTTCACAGGACTTCCTGCCACCCAACATTATCTTATCCGCTGCCCTGAGAGGACAAGGGCCTTCCATGCCCTCTGACACTCTGGGTCAGAATCCTGGGCTCCCCAGACGCAGTCTCTCACCTCTCCCTCCATGCTGCTGATTCGGACTAGCTCGTTGAGGATCAGCAAGGCCCCATGGATTCGATCTTCTCGATTCATGCCCTTCTCTTTGGCCAGGGTCTCATCAAACCCCTTCTCTGCTTCTTCAAATGTGTGCTAAATAGGAAGGATGCTGTGGTTATTCAGTGTTCAAGTTAGACAATACAGGCTCACATCCTCTACCCAGAGTTTCGGGGCATTCCAGTGCCTGCTGCTGCCATGTGCCAGTATTAATACTGACTTATAAGCTCTTTTGTTAAATTAGCTCCAATGCTCTCAACATGCCTTTGAGGCAGATGTTACTGTCACCTTTGATAGCTATGTAAAACAGGCCCAGAGGAATTAAGTGACTTGTCTAATGTCACACAGCAAAGGCAAAAAAGGGAGGCTGGGTCTCTCATTCCCATATTCAAGACTCCTGTGAAGTGCATTTCCTTGACAGCAGCTATCAGCACAGGACTCAGGGCACTAGAGCTGAGGGAACCAGCCCTTTCCAAATTAGTAGCAACTTCATTCACTGACTAACAGACCTAATTTTCTACATTTTAATAACTGTGATATGAAGGCAGCAAATACCAGCTATTACTTTGGTTTTTTTTTGTTTTGAAACAGTGTTTCATCAGGTAGCCAAGATCACCCTTGAAGTCTTTGTTTCTTTACAAGACTTAATCTTGGTTGTTTAATTTTACTTTGAAGCAATGATATGGGCACTGCTGGCAAAACTGCAATTACCAAGCATTATTTGTTTTTACTTTTGAGACAAGGTCTTACTATGGATACCTGGATGGCCTTGAACTGCCTGTCTGGTTCCCAAGTACTGGGATTAAAGGTATAAGCCACTACACTTGGCCAATTTACCAACTTTAATAGACATGGTCCAGAGGCTAGGGATGTAGGTCAGCTGACAGTGTTTAACATACAGGAAGCTCTGGGTTCAATGCTTAGCAGAGCATACATGCTAGTTCACGCCTGCAATCCTAGCACTAAGAAGGTAGAGGCAGAGGATCTCAAGTTCATGGTCAGGCCCCAGTTCTTATGTTCTTGCCTCAGCTTCCCAAGTGCTGTCATAGCCAGAGGCCTTGAATCATCGCCTGACACATTTTCATTCTTAGCATTGCATAAAATAATGGTGCGGCTACCAGGGCAGTAGTGTGTTGCTAGTGGCCAGTATGGAACAATGTGCTCACCCTGTACCACTGAGGCTTCTGCATCTCCTTCGGCTCCCGCTGGGTGGTGAGAATCAGACAGGCACGGAGGGCAGCCACAGCACCCTCTCGGATGGCCTGCTTGGGGTCCCACACAGCCACGAAAATGTTGTCAAAGAAGGGCTGCACTTGCTGGAAGAAGAAGGTGGGGACACTGATGGCCAGCTCACGGAGAACGAGGACCTGGAAGAGAAGCAAACACAACTCTTATTCCGACCAGGACCTCTCTTCCCTCAGGACACTCCCTGTCACCCCAGAGCAAAGCCTCACCCTCCTAGCTGGAGAAGCCTGGTGCCAGAAGAAGCAAAGGAAGACTGATCAAGCACCTCCGTGTTCACCACCTGGATGCTGACAAATCCAGGATGCTGGCACCATCTGAACACACACCTGGGACAAGCAGGTGTTTGATGCTTTAACACTAAACCAACAGCCTAGAGCCAAGCCTGTAATCCAGTATGGTCAATAAATATTTCTTGAATGAAAATGTTTGATAATCAATTTTGTTACTAGAAAGGCTGCCACACTACAGAGTTGTGAATGACCAAGCCATTAACAGGGTTAATGTTTGTGCTTCCTCCTTGAACCAACTGGAGAGCACTGGGGATGCTTTCAGCCCTACTGAACCCACTGGCAGATTTTTTTTCTCAAACAGACTGACTCTCCCACCTCAGACCCTGGAATCTTTTTTTCCCCCCCTAGGACAAGCTTCAGAAAGAAGCAAAGCTCAAAATAGGGCCTTGTGCCCCAGCCCTGGCTGGACTCAAGTTTATGAACACTCACAGCTGCGTGTCTCCGACCCTCGTTCCGGTCAGCACCCAGCCATTCCAAGGCTCGTTTCACTTCAAACTCCACATACTCAGCAGTGAAGGTATCCCCTGCCATAGCAAGGCGGCCAATGGCCTTGGATGCCATTTCCATAACAACTGGATCACTTGAGGGGAGGAGATTCCGAAGGTAGTTGGCAAATCTGCCAATTCTGGTGGAATTCCCACCTTCCACTCCTATGAGGCTGGCTAGAAAAGAAAGCAACAGTAACTACGTGGAGTGTTCTGGGATACATATGGCCTAGAGCTGGAAAATGAACCCTCACTCCACTCTCAATACATTTCTACATGAAAGAAGGTAGCTCTTCATTTAAACCAATAGATTAGATTTTTGTGCTGGAACTATGTACATACAGCAAAATGATTTCATTTTAACACATTTGTGTATCTCCTTTCTAAGAGAGATAACTCTTCAGACTTAGTGACAAGTCACAGGATTTGTGGCCAGCCCTCAGGCATTTCTACTTTTGCATCTGTGGGCCCCGCTGTGGTAAATCCTGCTCTACTGTGACACCAGACCTGCCAACGGCAACCTGGAACGGAAGAATGAAAATCTGGCTTCTAGTCCCAACCCGGGCACAAAAACCACAGGCTCCTTAAAATAAAGATGAACTAGAAACTACACGTTTAGCAAGAGTAGACAGGGATACAGTGAACACAAAGACCAATTATCCTGTGTCCCTAATGGCTGCTAACAGGAACTGTCCTTACCAATGGCCAAGATGCCACCTTTCCTCTCATTGGCGTCTGAGCTGGAAACCAGTTCAAAAATGTGATGGTTCAGCTGATCATAGAAGCGGGTAGACTCCTCTTGACTCATCTGCACAAAACAGTTTGTCATTGTTACCTTCCCACTGGTAACAACAGTGACGACAGCTGGCAATTTGAGATTAAGGGGTGGGGTGGGGGGGCAGATACGGTCCAAACTAAAGACAAACCCATTCCCCATTTCCACAGCTTTAAAGAGAAGAGCAACTGATCACATGACCTATTTGTTTATTCAGCAACTACTTATTGATGCTACTCTATGGCAGATAACAGCTTGTCTTAACTTCGTCCTAATACCAGAGGGACAAGAATGGACACGTCAGTCTCTGACCTCAATTGTAGTCTCTGTTTAGAAAGTTCCAGACCACTGACTCTCCAAACCCATCCCAATCACTGACAAGTACAGAGAATTAAAAGGTTACTGTTAGAAAAGGGGGGAAAAAATCATTAAAAAAAAAAAAACCCAACAACTGAACTGTGACCACAAACGAGCAAAATCACAGAAACTAGCAATCGCTGCCCGGGAGGCAGTGCACTCCCAGAGCTCCCAGAGCGTGAAAACTGCTGTTTTCCCAAACACTGAGCCACAGCAGCAATCTAAACCAGCGGTGGAGCATTGGCCCCAGTACCCAACAAGGACTGGCCCCAAAGCACAGACCAACCTCTCGGAGCTCCATGGTGACATAGTGCTGGAGCTCCTTGGCGGCTTTGGCTCTCGTCTCCTCATTCCGGCTCTTCAGTCCACTGGCAAACTGTTGCAGAACACTCATATTGCTGGATGTGGTGGCGCTGGTGGCAGCCACCGCAGGGCCTGTCCCGAGCATCTTGCCCTAATGTTCTTAGGAGAAGAGTATCTTTCAATATGGGGACACCATAGCACATACAAGGTCAGAGGACAACTTGCAGGAATCAAATCTCTTCTTCCGTGTGGATCCCAGAAATCACACAGGTTGTCAGTCTCGGCACAAGCATCTTTGCCTGAGCCGTCTTGCCGGTTCCTTTACATTTGCTTTCTAGTCAGTCTTCTATTCTCACATGACTTTGAACTTACTATGTGGCTGATGGCCTAGAACTGTTATCCTGATTCCACTGCTAACCCCTGCGATTTTAAGAGTGTGTTACCATATCCACTTTATACAAGGCTGGGACTCCAACCCAGGGCTTTGTGCATGCTGGGAAAGCATTCCATCACCTGAGCCTCCGCCTCAACCCCATTGTGCAATACTCTATAAATTATGCACTTGTGCCCTTCGTTCCTAGCACAGGTCTCCACCCACTCACAACAGGTGTAGGACTCTAGTGGGCCTGACTGTAGACTGTGGAGAGAAAACTACCTGGGCTTGAATCCTGCTGCAGTTATACGTGTACCTGAAGGAAGACACTCAGAGTCTTCAATTTCCACCACATCATAGAATGATGACTGTGCCTAATTTGTGGGTTGCGGTGAGAACGAACCTGCTTAGTGTTTCTGGAAAGGCAGCACATGGCTTTTGCTCACTGTCAGAGCTACTGTAGATATGGCCCAGGGTCAGGTACCAGAAGTAGGGAGGTAGAGAGAGAATTAAGATTAAGATGTCCCCTTTCCTTAAGAGTATCATTTGCTGAAGGAGAGCTGTGACGACCCTTCAGTAGCTCTGCCCAACAGAAATATAATACAAACCATGTAAGCAATTGTATTTGTTGTTTTATTTTGATTTACGCATGTCTGCCACATATGTGCATATACCTGCAAAGGCCAGAAAAAGACATCAGAGCCCTTGGTGCTGGAGTCCCAGGCAGCTGATAATGGTACTGGAAGGCCCAACTGTGGTCCACAGGATGAGCAACAAGTGCTCTTAAATCCTAGGATATTGCCAGCCACCTTGTAACTTTTAAAAAGTTTTAGCAGTCAAATTCAAAGAGAAAGAGATGAAACTACTACATTGTACTCAACCCAATAATCCAAAAACTGTCACTCGATGCTTGATTGGTTTATAAACTTATTAATATCTTCCCCAATCTTTTCTGAGACCAAGCTTCCAGAATCTAGTGTTTTAACTATCTCAGTCCAAATTCATCATACCTCAAGTGTTCAATAGCTTCGTGTGGCTGCTGTAGGGTGTAGTTCAGCTGTGCACAGTACTAGCAGAGCTAGCCCTTCTCATCATGGGTTCTGACCCTGGGGACTCTACCAAATGTGGATAGAATATACTGGGGATGAGGGAGCTTGCAAGAAGCCTCAATGAGTAAAGGCATTTGCTGTCAAGGCTGATGACTGAGATCCCTGGGACCCACAAGGCAGAAGAGAACTGACCCTACAAGTTGTTCTGACTTCCACATGTGCAGCATTGCATGCATAAATGTACACTTAAAAAGAAAAAAAAAATGAGGTAGGGAACCCTTAGTTTGTACTAACATACAGGCTTTTTTTTTTCTTACCACTATTTGCTATAAGATACGGTATAACCATTTATGTTGCATTTGACTTTAAAAGCAATGTAGGCATGATTTTAAAGCATATGAAAGAATATCTACAAGTTCTACACCATTTCATATGAGATAGGCACTCACTGGGTTGGGAAGACAGTTCTAAAACAAATCCACCCTGACAGAAAGGGGCAGCTATTACAACTGGGAGTTAAAAGAGATCACTCATTTCTCAATGTATGTGCTGTATGTTTCCCTAATGAGTTTACAATATCCAGGGGGACCACATGAAAGTGGCCCTAAGAAAGGGGCTAGCCCACAATGCCATGACGTGGCATCCACCCACCCTGCCAGATTATACTAAAAACAAAAAACAAATTCCTGAAACATCTTGGTTTTGAATGAGTTAGTGAGACACAAACTAACTATGCATAGAATCCAGATTCAATCCCCAGCACTGCATAACCAAGGCCGGATGTCATGCACCTTTAAGCCCAGGACTCAAGAGGTGGAGGCTGGAGGATAAAAAATTCAAGGTCATGCTCTAGGAGACGTGTAAACAAATTAAGGAACAAATGGCTTTGAAAAACTTTCATATACTTCACTACTGAGGAAAAAGGTAGTATAAAAGGAGCCAGATCCTTTTAGGGAGGAAAAACCACTACTGAATGTGTACACACACCAGGCAACAGAAAGGATGCCGACAATACATTTCCATTCTCACTAAAAGTAACTAGAGCGCTACTTTAGGGTTTACCTACAAGCCAGCCGCGTCAGGCTGGATTCAAAGTAACTACTTGGAGTCAGAGATCCCAAAGATTTTGGTCATGCCTTAGAGCAGTTCAAGTTGAAAGGTTGAAACATGAAGTGAGGACACGGGAGAAGCAGAGACGGTGTGAGCTCGGAGGGTAGAACCCAGCTCCGCTCGGAGGTCTGGGCTCCCGACAGGTCTCCACGGTGCTGTGCAGGGGGCTGACCCCGGTGTAGGAGGCTGGAGCCCCCAGGGGCAGGATCTACCGTCTGTAGGTGGTTCTGGAGGGGTGACTGAGACCGGGCAAGAGACTTAAAAGCTCTGAGGCAGACACGGAGACGATCTGCCAACCTGGGGGAGTCTCCCCCGAGGGCGCGGTTCGGGCCGCCTGGGTCGCGGGGCTGGTGTGGAGGCGCTGCATGGTCCAGAAGGGCGGCTTCCCGGGCCTCCCCCAGCACGACCCAAACTGGCCGTGAGTCTGGACATCCCGCCGGCCGCAAGTGCTCGGTTCCAGGCCCCAGACTCACCGCGCGGCTTCGGCCACCGCCTCAGCTGCTGCCGCCTGAGCCGGTACCGCCGCTTCAGGCCCCCAGCCCCACCACCCGCCTTCCCCGCTGTCCTCTGGGCCCGGGAGGGGAGGGCGGGCTCGCAAGAGCAACCACCAATCAGCTGGCCAAGAACAAAGATGGGCAGGAACATTCACCAATAATCATGAAAAAGTGTAGCTTCGGGACCGGCTTCTGGAGGGGCGGGGATTGTTCAAATAGACAAAACAAGCAGCCAGTGACAGGCGAAAGAAGCTTAGGAGTATTCTGGAGAACCAATCAGTTGTGAGTTGATTTCGGTCACTTCCACGCACACATCCGGTACGTCGCTACTACTATTCCCCTCCGTGTGAACTGTGATCGTGTAGCTCCCTGGTCTAGGAACTGCGCGGACCTACCTGAAGAGCTGGGCAGAGATTCGGGACCGCGCCCGAAGTGATGCTGAGAAGGGGCTGAGTGTCTGACTGGCGCACGTGGATTACTTCAGAAAACATACTATCTTGAGAACCATCTTACTGAAGTGGATTTCTCTTTGTAAAATCAAATATGCATTGGAAAGTTTTTAGTTATTTTCTACTGTCCCCAGACTGCTTTACTTGTGAGGTCGTGGATTCAATCCCCAGCGCCACATAAAGGACACACCTGTAATCCCAACGCTCTGGATCAGGAATTCAGGGACAGGGCTAGAGAAAAGCCTCAGTGGTTTAGAGCACTGGCTCCCCTTCCAGGGAACCTGCACTCAAATGATGTCTCATAATCCCTTATAACTCCAGTTCCAAGGGATCTGACACCCTATGCTGGGCTCTGCCAGCATCAGGCACACACAAGAGTATAGACAAAGAGGCAAACACCAATATATAAAGATAAATATTTTTTTAAAATTTAAGTGAAATTTAGTACACATTTTATGTAATCTTTATTTTTAATATCTGTGTTGTGATAAACATTAAAATTTTCTAAAAAACTTGAGTTAGGCATTTGAATAAAATATTAAATACATTAATATTAAGAGAAACGTGAAGCTATTAATAATAATAATGCAGATAAATATTTGCTAATAAAGTAAAGGTTCCCAATTGGATTTTTAAAAGTTACATTTTTAAATTAAAGAACAAAATATCCAAAGTACAAGTTATACTACAGTAATATCCTTTATAAAACATTGATACGTTTCTTAGGCATTAAACTGGAGAAATGCTGCTGGGCATCGTGGCCCATGCTTGTAATCCCAGCACTGGGAGGCAGACAGACAGATCTTTGTGAGTTCCAAGATAGCCAAGGCACAAAGAAACTCAGTCTCAAAAACCCACCAAAACCAAACACATAAATTGGATTGGAGAAATACCAACTAAAACGTAATGAGATTTGTGTAATGTGACATTCTTTTCTTTTTTTTCTCCCCCCCCCCCCACAGGGTTTCTGTACATAACAGTCCTGGCTGTCCTGGAACTTGCTTTGTAGACCAGGCTGGCTTCAGACTCAAAGAGGTGCTTCTGCCTTTGGCGTCCATATGCTGGGGTCATGCATCACCACTGCCCACCAGAAGACATACTTTTTAGACATCACCACAAATTAACTAATTGTATAATAAAAAGAACTGTTGGAAAAATAAGCTTTAATGTCTATGGCCACATCACCCTGAAAGTAGGCTTGTAGAAGGGGGACAATAAAGTAATAAGGAAATAAAGAAAAATCTCGAAAAACCACCGTATGATTGTTAGGGGCCCCAAGAATTCTTATAAAAGATCATCAGTCACAAATACAGTCAGCAAAAGTGTTTAATGAAAAATTCCAGCATACTGGGATAAAACCATATGATAAAGTGGCAAATGGCAAGCAACCCTGAGAGAAGCCGGCAGGCTCCTTTCAGGCCGAATTACAGGAATTCCAGTTGTGGTTAGGTATAGTTTGAAGTGATTGGGTAGAGGCTCCTGCTGGTACAGGAATCGTTTTATGACTGGTCATCAGCTGTGGTTGCAGTGCTGGGGTCTGTTGGCTGTGTCAAGGGTCTGTTGGACTGATAATAGTAATAACAGCTCCTGCTTGTAGCAAGGTAAACCAGATTGGCTACTAGACTGGACAGTACTTCTGAGGGTCTGATTGAAACCAGACAAAAGAGAGTCAACATCGGATGGTGAGGTAATATGGGGCAGAGGTCTTAGCAGCGGGTGTGTGTGTGTGTGTGTGTGTGTGTGTGTGTGTGTGTGTGTGTGTGAGGGGGGATTCAACAACTGGCCCTGTTAGGTTCATTCCTGTTATAAGAAGGGAGGGATGGCTGCTTCAGTGGTCTCCATGTAATTAGGGAGGGTGATTAGAGAGGGTCAGGTCAGGTCAGGGTAGTCTTGAAAACAAGTAAAGGTCATGGGGTGGGGTAGGTCTGGCTCCAGGAAACAGTCTTAAAAATATCAACTCAGCTCTTACAGTAAAGAGAAACTTACTTTAACAATGCAGCATAAAGGGTCCTGCTTTCAAAATGGAGTCGGGCACCTTCTCAAATCTGTTCCCCATTTATATAATATGTGTGTGTGTATTTGACGTTTCTCCAATTTAATATATAAAGACACATCAATGTTTTATAATTTAAAAACATTTTTAACTAATCGGGAGCCTTTACCTTATTTACAAACATTTACACACCTGTAATCCTGGTACTAGGAATCCTGAGACGGGGTTCCAGGCTACATTTGATGCTGTGTCAAAAAGGCAGAGAGGACCAGTAAGATAGCTCGGGATAAAAGCACTTGCCACCAAACCTGAAGACCCAAGTTTTAACCCCAGAATTCACATTATGAACAGAGAAACCCTAAACCTGCAGGTTGTCCTCTGCCCTAGCTCATACACACCACCTCCATAGTTAAATGTTTGAAAAAGAAAAATATTAATTTAAAATGTAAAACTTGAAATAAGAAGTAGAGAGACGGCTCATTGGTTGAGTACTTGCTGCTTTTTCAGAGAACTCAGGTCAGTTCCCATAGCTCATATCAGCCTTCAAATTGTAGGACTGGAATGTAACTCAGATGGTAGAATCTGAGTGTGCAGAATCCTTGGCACCACATAAAACCAAGTGTACGGGTGAGTGCTTATAGTCTCAGCATTAGGGCATTGGAGAAAGTTTAAGGTTGGATCAGAATTTTAACTGCATTGCCAGGTTCAGTCCAGTCTGGGATACATAGGCCCCCCTCCCTTTTTTTTAATTATTGGATTTTATGGGAATGGGCACTTTGCCTGCACATATGTCTACTCTGATCTTCCTGCATGTATGTACACCATGTATGTGCCTGGAGCCTCCTTAGAGGCCACAAGACGACATCAGATCCCCTGTAACCCCTGTAATTGTATTTAGAGGTGGTTGTGAGCTGCCTTCTGGGTGTTGGGAATCAAACCCAGGTCCTCAAGAAGTGCAGCCGCTACTTTAAACCACTCTCCTTCTCCTTTTGGTTTTTTGAAACAGGGTTTCTCAGTGTATCCTTGTCTGACCCGGAACTTGCTATTTGGACGAGATTGGCCTCGAACTCACAGAGATCGTCCTGCCTCTTACTCCCAGGTGCCCGGATAAAAGGCATGTGTCATCATCGCCACCTCCCCCTTCCCCCCCTCCCCCCAGTTAAGACAAGGTCTCTCTCATGCAGTTTCGGTTAGCCTCAAACTTAGTTTCAAGTTCTAGGATCACAGAGATGCACCATCAGGCTCAGCTTGCACACAGTATTTTTAACGTAGGATTTATTAGGGGTAACCATTCCCATCAGAATGAGTCTTACCTCAGTAAGAAAACCAGCCCAGTAGATCGCATCGCAACATGCCCTGAAATCCTTGGGGGGTATCATTTCCAGTGACTCTTGAACCTGGGCTCTGGCCTTTGACCACGCCTTCTCTAACCACGCCCTCCCCGGTCACGCCCCTCTCCGGCCTTCTCCGGGCCCTGCCCGCCGGGGGCCTGAGTTTCCGAGCCGGCCTCTTGAGGCCGATGCACAAGATGGCGGCGCCGGCGGCCCGATGGAGGCCGCGTGCTGTGGCGGATTGTTGAGCTGTGTGTGGTGCGGGAAAGGGAACTCCACAGGCCTCGCTCAGGTGACAAGAGGTCTGGCTGTGCCGCCGGCCCCAAGGGCGTGCATGGCCTGCTCTCAGCTGTTCCCCGTATTTACCGCCTCCTACACCCTGTCTCGGGTCGGAACCGAAGGAAGGTCAGGCCGGGCTGCCCCGCCTCTCTTCGTCCTGGGGCGGTCCCAGTGAGTGGCTCACTTTTAGAACTGACTTTAGCCACGTGTAGCTTCCATGGCTGCATTGCAGGCCCACGGGGAGAAGATTAATATCCAGGAAGGAGAGACGACCAAGGTCGGGGACAGGGACCCGCTGGGGGACGACTGGCCCGGGCAGGACCGGCCTCCACAACGTTCCTGGAGACAGAAGTGCGCCTCCTATGTGTTGGCCCTGAGGCCCTGGAGCTTCAGTGCCTCGCTAACCCCTGTAGCCCTGGGCAGTGCCTTGGCCTACAGATCCCAGGGTGTTCTGGATCCCAGGCTATTGGTGGGTTGTGCAGTGGCCGTCCTGGCTGTGCACGGGGCCGGCAATTTGGTCAACACTTACTATGACTTTTCCAAGGGCATTGACCACAAAAAGAGTGATGACAGGACCTTGGTGGACCGAATCTTGGAGCCCCGGGATGTTGTTCGATTTGGAGTCTTACTCTACACCTTGGGCTGTGTCTGTGCTGCTTGCCTCTACTGCCTGTCCACTCTGAAACTGGAGCACTTGGCCCTCATCTATTTTGGAGGCCTGTCTGGCTCCTTTCTCTACACAGGAGGTAAGAATCGGCCTGTTTCCTGTTCTAAGGCCCCAACTGCCTGAACTGGAAACTGCTACTTTACACAGGAATTGCAGGTGTCAATGACAACTTATTAAATTAGGCCACTTGACTGGAAATCCAAAATGTGTATACCATAGATATTTGAAAACTTTAAGTTGGGAAGACCCTGGTTTGGCAGTGGATTATGACTCATTGCTGGAGACATCTCTTACTTCAGGGGCTGGAGAGATGACTCTGGTTAAGAGCATTGAGCACTGTTTTGCTCTTCCTGAGGTCTTGAGTTCAATTCCCAGCAACCACACGGTGTCTCACAACTACCAATAATGAGATCTCTCTGCTACTTGCGTGCAGACATATATTCAAACAGAGCACTCATATATGTAAAATAGATAAGTAAGTAAGTAAATAAATAAATCTTAATACTTATCTGGTAGGGGAGATACCAAGACCACAAAGTGGATCGGAGAGTGAATCTTATCTGTTGTATTCCAGATGTGCTGAGCTGACCCCTGTGATTTCCCCAAATGCAGGAAACTTGACTGAAGAAAAGAAAAGAGAAAGATGTCTTACTGTTCTTGGAGAGAACCCATGTGGTAGTTCCCAGTACCTATGCTAGCCTCTCACAAACACACTTCACTTCAGCTCCAGGGGCTCCAATACCTCTTGTGGCCTCAGTGGGCATCAGCGCGCATACACACAGAGAAACACATAAATCTAAAAAAGAAAAACGTGTGGACTGGCAAAATGGCTCAGTGTATAAAAGCACCTACCTCCAAGTTTGATGACTTGAGTTTGATCTCCAGGACCCACAAGGTAGAAGGAAAGAACCAGAAACCAAAGTTGTCTTCAGACCTCTCTTACACATGTGCACGCACTTAAAATAGTAACGTTTACCATGTAATAAGAAAGCATGGTAATAACTATGTGAGCTGTTAGCATAGCCATTTAACTTTTTTGGTCATCTTCCCCTTTAATCCTTTGGGACCGTTGTGTATCTGGTCTGTCCTTAACTGCAGTAAGTGGTAAATGCTATGGTGGTGGCAGGGCAGAGAGGGGGACACTGGCGACTCTTTTAAGTAGTTTGGTTGGCATGGGCCCACTAAGGAAGTAATACCTAAGCTAGATTGAAGGCAGTGAGGGATGATGGAGTTGGCCATGTAGATGTCTGGGAGTAGAACTCCAGGTATGGTGAATAGTGAGTGCCAAAGTTCCTGATGATTTTGAGTAAGAAGTTCACTGTATGCACAAGGGAGGTATTCCAGGGAGTTAGAGGAAGAGGGGTGTGACTGGGGAGGGGTGGGAGGCTTGCAGACTCTACAGGCAGGCCCTCTCTTTGAGCCTCTGGGTTTTAAAGTGCAGGGGCAATTGCAGAGCTTTGAACAGCAGTGTGATGTCATGGTTTGAAAGAGTCTCTCTGTGGTATTGGGATGGATAGGTCAGGTAGGCAAAGGTGAAGAACAGACCAAGTCAGGGGCCACAGAAAGGTCAGGTAGGTTATGAATAGAGTTTGGAGGTAGACTTTGTTTGCCAGTGGATTGGATCTTAGGTAGAGATTCCACAGAATTAAGCTTGACTCAGAAGGTTTGGCCTGAGCCGTCGGAAGGGCACAGTTGATGTCATTCCATACAGGAGAAAGGCGGGGCTAGAATAGGTTTTTGGAGGGAAGTCAGAAGATCAACTTTGGACATCTTAATGTTAGTGATCCAAGTGGAGATGTGAGGTGGGTAATTGAATACATATAAATCAGCTTGGTTAATGGAAGAGGCCTGGGCTAGAGAGACAGATATTTGAGAGCCACTGTCTCATAGATAAAGCTGTAGAGTTAATAGGAAGCACAGAGGACCAGTTCTGGGCCCTGTAGCCCTCAACCTAAGAGGAGGGGAAGATGAGGACCATATAAAGGAGACTGAAGGAATGCAAAGAAAATCAAGAGACTGTAGTTGCCCAGCAGCCCATTGTAAATGCAGGGCAATTAAAACAGTTCAAGGCAGAGTCAGGCAGATCTCTGTGACTTTAAGGCCAGTCTGGGCTACATAGTGAGTTCCGGGTTAGACTCTGTCTTAAAGGAACAAAAAGTTTGGTGGAGGCTGAATGTGTTGATCTTCACCTGTAACACCTGCACTGGAGACGGAGTCGGAAGATTTGTACAAGTTACACACACAGGATAGCCTGAGCTACATAGTAAGATCTTGTCTAAAAACAAAACAACAAAGTTTTTTAAGCCTGTAGGACCCTGGTAGAAAGTGTGAGTTGGTGGTGGGGGGAGGGCCCCTCTGTTAGGCAGCTTCCCATTACTGTAAGAAAATACTGGAGTGGAAAGGCCTAGTTAGTTGTAGAGGCTTCATTTATGGTTGGTTGGGCTGTGCCATCTTGGTCTTTGGCAAGAGAATCTGTAGCTGAGGAAGTTCATTTATCTTGGATCTGGGATTAAATAGAGAAAGAAGAATGAGATCCAGGCCCCAGTGTCTCCTCCAAGCACACACCCCCACATGACTGGAAGACCTCCCACTAAAGCTCCACTCATAAAATTCTATCACTAGCCTGGAGAGATGGCTTGGCAGTTAGAGTGCTTGCTGTTCCTCTAGAGGACCCAAGTTTGACTCCCAGCACCACATCAGGCCACTTAGAGCCACCTGTGAAAGTCCAGTTCCACAGGATCCAGCATCTTCTGGTCTCCACAAATACCTGAACATGTGTGCCATCCACTCACATAAATATAGATGTTAAAGATAAAATATTCTCAGCCCAACCCTTTCCACAAGCCTTTGGGAAATTGAAACACAAATTCTAGTTGTTATTAAATGAAACTCAGAGACAGATATTGGGAAAAAGCTGGAATATCACAGAGAGGGAACAGACCACAGTCAATTCTCACCCAGCCAACTTAATAATCTCTGTGTGTCTGCCTCAAATACCTTTGCCCACTTGTTTCATTTCTGGTTTCAACTCTGCATTGTATTCTAGAGTTGAGTTACTACTAGTTGGTAGTTAGGCCTTGAACACACAGAAAGATCTCTATCTCTGGAGCTATGGGATTAAGGCGGAGGTCACCACTCCCATCTTTCCTATGCTGGGATTAAAGGTATGAGTCACCACTCCCTGACCCCGCTTGACTGTGGGTGGATTTGTTCTTTGATGTTTCAGACTGATTTTATTAAATATATAATGTATCACCACAGGAAATCTTGAAACTGTGGCATTTCTTCTTATTAAGTGACATGAAGGAAATAAGACTGACTCTGGGTTAGAACTGAGTCTGGTTGCAGTGCTGAGTCATTTGGGGCCCGAAGGGCCAAAAGTGCAAAGGTCTCCACCCAGTGTGGCCCAGAGGGAGAGTAAAGGGCAGGTGTGGGGACAACGGGCTGCAGCCAGAACATGCTGGGGTCTGTCTGCATCACTCTTGGCTTCTTTGGTGACTATAGCCAGTCTCACTTGTTGAGGTGGTAACTCTCAAAGTCTAAGCTCAGAAACGGGCTCCTATCTGACGTTCTTTGGGGCCTGTGCTGGGGATTGGACAGCACCCGGTGCTCTACTCAGTGATGTGTGCCTTAGCTGTGAACCACACCCAGTTCTCAGTTGAAATAAAATTCCTGGTCATTTTTCCAAGGATATTTGCTACAGATTTTCTTACTTTACTCAATGGCACCCCCCCCCCTCTCTCTCTCTCTCTCTCTCTCTCCTCTCTCTCTCTCTCTCTCTCTCTCTCTCTCTCTCTCTCTCTCTCTCTCTCTCTCTCTCTCTCGTGTGTGTGTGTGTGTGTGTGTGTGTGTGTGTGTGTGTGTGTGTGTGTGTGTGTGTGTGTGTGTGGTTTTAAACACAGGACCCCTCACATGCTAGGCAGGCACTCCGGCACTGAGCTATATCCCTGGCCTAGTCATCACTTCATCTTTCTGGCTGTTTAGACTTTTGTTTTGAGACAGGATTTCTCTGTGTGATCATAGCTGTCTTGAAACTCGATTTGTAAACCAGCCTGGCTTCGGAGATCTACCTGCCTCTGCCTTCCAAATGCTGAGACTAAAGGTGTGAACCACTGTGCCTAACTGGACGCTTTTTTTCAAGACAGGGTTTCTCTGTGTAGCTTTGAAACCTGTCCTGGAACTTTCTCTGTAGGCTAGGCTATTCTTGAACTCACAGAGATTGGCTTGCCTCTGCCTCCAGAGTATTGGGATTAAAGGCATGCACCGCAGTGCTGCCACCACCACCCAGCTGAACTCTTCATATATCTGGCACTCAGTGCAACAGCAAGTTGTATTCCTATTAAAAATCCATCTGAGATCTGACCACTTTCCCATGTCCTGCCTCCACCATGACCCTCTTCCCCCTGAAGTATCGCAGAAGTTCCTACATCTGCCCTCATCCCTTTTGGGCTGTGGTCATATCATCACCCATAGTAATTCTGTTAGTGGAAAGCATCTGGCAGCTCTGTTTACAGTCTTCAGTGGCTCTCACCTCATTCAGAGTAAAGCCAAGTCCTTAGAGTGACAGCCAGGATGCCTCATCTCTGCATATCTCTGCCCTCCTCGGCCCTGGTCTGCCCTCATCTTCCTCTTCAATCTGGAATGCTATCAAGGTATATAGTTTACAAATGCCAACCTTGCTGTTTGGAATGCTCTTCCCCATCTGTGTGGCTGACTCTAACCTTCACTTTCTTTGGAAGACTGATTCCTAGCTTATTTAAAATGACGTAGTTATCCAGGTACATGTTTATAATTAGCATAGGAAGGAGAGGTTGCCTGGGCTTCCCAGTGACCCCCAGCCCAGTCTCAAAATAAAGTTTGGATGTGATAGAAGAAGACAGTACATAGGTGAGTGAGCACAACTGCATGTGTGTACGCAACATACTACACAAGTTAAAGTTATGTGTGAGCAACTAAGATTGGCACGAACTGAACTTAATGTTTTTAACATTCATTTTTCTCTACGTGCACATGTGTTTTGCCTGCATGTATATATGTATGCAGGTTCCCACAGAGTCAGGAGAGCATTGGATCCCCAGATAGTGGAGTTACAGGCTGCTGTGAGCTACCCTGTGGGTCCAGGGAACTGAACCTGGGTCCTCTGGAAGAGCAGCCAGTGCTCCTAGTCACTGAGACATCTCTCCAGCCCCCTAGATTTTCTTTGCCTGTCTGTCCGTCCGTCCGCCTGTCTGTCTTCCTCTCTCTTTCCTTCTTCCTTTCTTTTTCTTTCTTCCTCCCTCTCTTCCTCTTTTTCTTCTCCTTCTTCCTTCTTTGTTCCTTCTTCTTTGTCATCAGACATGACTTCTCTGTAGCCCTGGCTGTCCTGGACTCACTCTTCAGTTCAGGCTGGCCTAGAACTCAGAGAGTCACCTGTCTCAGAGTGCTGGGATTGAAGGTGTGTGCCGTCACTGCCCATCTGTAGACTTACTCTGAACTTTGGCTTTTACTGGTATAGAACTGATTTGTAGTGAAGTTGAACTTTGATTAATGTGAACAGCTGTGTAGTCCTGCATTTTCATCACTCCCCAGTGCCTCCTCCGCCTCCTCCCACCAACCTTCTAGTATCTTTCACTCAGGTTAGTCCTGTGTAGTCTAGAGCACCATGTAGAGGAACCCATTCAATATGGACTGCTTGTGACTTTGTTTATTGCAATATAAACTCGTTTTTTTCAAGACAGGGTCTTTCTATATGGCACTGGCTAGCCTGGAGTTCATTATGTAGACCAGGCTGGCCTCCAACTCAGATCCCTTCTGTCTCTGCATCCCGAGGACTAGGATTAAAGGTGTGGACTACCACATCTGGCCTCAGCTGAGTGCTTTGAGTCTGTCCTCTTTTGCCCAGTGTGATGTTTTTGAAGCTCACTGTGCTGTCACACGTGTCAGCAGTGCCTTTTTATCGATGAACAGCATCAGCTGAGAGACACACCACACAGTGTTCTGCTCACCTGCTCAGGCACCTTTGGGTTGTATCCGTTTTCTATTGTGACTGAACATTCATGTTCAAGTCTTTTTATGAGTATTTATTTCATTTCTCTGGAGTAAATGTCTGGAAATTAATTGCAGTGGCCTCTGCTGGTGACGTTTAATTCTACAAAGAGCTGCCAGCTCCTTTCAGAGGTGCTTGTCCTGCTCGTATTCCCACAGCGGCACAGGGCTTTGGTGGATCTGTGTCTTTGCCAACTTCCTCTCTGAGTTAGCCTCTGGTGTGTAGCCGGGCTGCCTAGAGACTCATGATCCTCCTGCCTCATCCTTCCAGTGCTGGCGTTACAGGTGTGCACCACTCCCGGCCCCTGCAGAGTTTTTGATGTAGGTTTGAACACCTTAATTCTGGCTGCTTCATAGAGAACAGTCCCAGTGTTTCACTGTGCTATCTCCCTCAGTACGTGCTGTTGGGAGGGTGGGAATGCTTAGAAAGACATCTCTTGAGTCAGGAGGATTAGGGCCATGTCCTACACCCTGAGAGAGTTCTATCTCCCAAGGCTCTGCCATTTTTTTGCATCAAATAAACTCAAGATTATAAGCCCTCTCTCATTCCTTGTGTGAGTTTGTACTTGGCTTTGGTGGAGGACCTGCTTAAGGTGGGGACCCGGGTTTCTGTTGTGATTTTGTTTTGTTTTGCTTTGTTTTGTAGCCTGAGGACAGTTTTGTTAGAGTCAGAAGATCATGAGGGAAAAGCAAGCGCAAATCTGTAGCTGCTGGGAGGAGGGAGATGGAAAAGAGAAAGAAAGTGTTCTTTTGCTGTAGAGGTAGACAGACAACCGTGCAGTGAAAGGAGGAGACCGCAGAGAAGGGCAAGCCCAGAGTGTCTGGGGAAGCTCGGTGGACAGCTGCCTCTAGTCACTTTTTGCATGTTGATCTGAGGAAGGAAGGCTGTTTGGATCATCCAGCCAGAGGTCCTGTTGGGGGTAGATCAGTGAATAGAAGTGAAAATAGGGCAGCATTGTGCTAGCCTGGCC
Organism: Phyllotis vaccarum; assembly: GCA_033318265.1. Lineage (NCBI taxonomy): Eukaryota > Metazoa > Chordata > Mammalia > Rodentia > Cricetidae > Phyllotis > Phyllotis vaccarum. The sequence continues at coordinate 60,029,133 of JARWLC010000003.1, read as the reverse complement.
CTGGGAGGAGGCTTTCTGAATACCTGCAGTACACCGGTGGTTGGGGGAAGGGCACTAGTTCAGGGTTGTTGCTCTCAAGGGAACTTCTTCCTGGGCACATTTCCTCAGAAAACCAAGTCACAGTGTGGCTGTGTGGACTCAGCCTCCTGGTGCTGGGGAACTGAAGGGTCATGCTTGTGATGCCTTGTGGGGAGGCTGCATCTTAAAAACCAGGGGTGCTCATTTGGTGCCAGCAGACTCACACTGCTTCTATGAAGGTGAAGTTGCCCAGATCGTGTCCTTGTCTGCAGTGATCGTTCGCAGATCATTTTAGACTGGTTAAAGTGCGATCGGATACTCTGAGGCCATGCCTTATAACATAGTTAGATTCAACTCTTCCCAGCTACTGTAGCAATTAAAGTTTGGGTCATCTCTGGCCACTTTCCACCATCCAACATGGCTTTACTGTTCTAGTCTGAGGTTGAAGTGTTTGTTACTGTGTGTTCACTTCGGCCCTAGGGCCATGTATTGGGGAACCAGCTGTGGCAAGACAGATGCAGGACTTTATTCTAAGAACACAGGGTGCCGAGGGTGTGAGTGTGTGTTGGGAGGTGGGGCAAGCCCAGGGTTTTAAAGGAACACTGGAATGGAGGGGAGGTTCTTAGAAGATCAAAAGCCACCTACCTAGGAAGTTGTTGAAGTATTCCAGAAAAAGAAGACCCTGGTTTGGACCTGGGATGTAGAATGGTGCTGGACATGGAGGGAGGGGCCTGGAAGGAAGGGTTATAGGCAGGCTTTAGAGAAGAGTGGTCTCTAGAGATAATTTGTTTTTGGTGGAATCGCAGGGGGAACACTGGAACACTGCACGATAACGTTCACTGTTTTCCTGATTATCTGGGTGGCAGTTTCTTTATATGGAAGTGTGTAGGTTGTGAATTGCCATGGTGTTTCACTGGGGTCTTTCTTTCCTCTCTGGTCTTTCTAAGGACTTGACAGGATGGACATTCTGCCTTGTAGGACTGGAGAAGGGCAGAACTTTATGGTCTAATGTAGTGAATTGTAAAGCCTTTTATATGTTCTCGGGCTCATGTCATCTCTGTTTACTGGGAGTTCAGGGCACTTTGTGGCAGAAACTGGTTTGGGGGACAAAATCTAAAAGGCAAGCTTGGCAGTTGAGTTCAGAAATGTGAGTCTGTAGTGAGCCATTTGGGGGTACCCTAGTGATTGCTTACTCTCACAGCCTCTCACCAGACATGGTCAACTCTTGGACAGCCCATCAGTGTCCAAGCCCTTGATTCACACCGCCTCTCTGGCTTTTCTGGCTGCAGGAATTGGATTCAAGTATGTGGCACTGGGAGACCTCGTCATCCTCATCACTTTCGGTCCACTGGCTGTGGTGTTCGCCTATGCTGTCCAGGTGGGGTCATTCGCCATCTTCCCTCTGGTCTACGCCATCCCTCTGGCCCTCAGCACAGAGGCCATCCTCCATTCCAACAACACCAGGGACATAGAGTCTGACCAGGAAGCTGGCATTGTCACGCTGGCCATCCTCATTGGGCCTACCTTCTCCTATGTGCTCTACAACACGCTGCTTTTTCTGCCCTACCTGATCTTCAGCATCCTGGCCACACACTGCAGTATCAGCCTGGCGCTGCCCCTGCTCACCATCCCCATGGCCTTCTCCCTTGAGAGGCAGTTCCGCAGCCAGGCTTTCAACAAGCTGCCCCAGAGGACAGCCAAACTCAACCTCCTGCTGGGCCTTTTCTATGTCTTTGGCATCATACTGGCACCAGCAGGCAGTCTGCCCAGACTCTGAGACTCTCAGCTCCCACCACAGCACAGCCCTCCCTAGAATGTGCAGGAGACAGAAGGGCTGTGACAGGCCATGGCAGGTGCTCAGCATGGTCACCAACTCCTGCCCTTCTGTGTTAGGATTATCTTCTTAAAGACAGTCTGCTTGTGATTTGTCTCACATGTTATGGGGGTCCTGAAACCACTCTAGTGTGCGAAGATGAATTGGGCTTAATGTCCTTGTATTGTTTATAGTCTCCACTAGAGGATACTGTCGGGTAACTTTAAGATGGAAGGCCCATCTCCCCCTTGTTCTAAACAGAACAATTTGTGAAGGAGCTGTGTCCCAAAAGAGCCAGAGACAGGGCACAGTACTGCCCTGTTACCTTGGCACATAGGAAATGGTAATAATTGGTGCCAGGCCCCATTAACATGGAGCACCTGTCCCCTGAATGTGCTGCCTGCTAGAGAAAGTCCCTCATTAACAATCATGTGGCTCCCGGCTTTTTGCCTAGGTGGTGGATGGTTCAGACATTTCTGTCCTTCATCTCTCCTTTCACACATCACTACTGTTGAGGAAAATGTCAGCTCACCCTGCAGCAAGACAGTCAAGCCTGGGGCTGCTGAGGAAAGCACTCCGCTTTTAGTAAAGCATGTCCTGGGTGGGGGTGGGGCTGCTTCCCTCATGGAATCCACGAGGACGGCAGTAATTACTGGGACCTGAAGTAGTAGTGGGATGGGCATTTAAAGCCCACAGGCCTTGTGTCCTCCAAGCTGCCTCTCCTGATATTCCTCTTGCCTACCCTGCATCTCTGTTGTTCCATGTGATTCCCGGTCCCCAGACTGTGGGCAACAGTAACACGTGGGTCAGGGACACATATTCCCATCCACAGAGCCACAGGATGGGCAAATCAGAGACCTGTTGAGTACACAAGCCATTGAACAGCAGTCCTGGCCCCACTCATCCAGAGTGATAAGCCTTTCCAGAGAAAGGACTGTGAACTCTGGGCTCCTGATCTCCCTGTGCTTCTGTTGCCTTGTTCAGATAATGGTGGTTTCAGTGAGGTCATATCCAAGGTGCCAATAGTGTCTCACTCCCTCCTAGAGTACACTTGGAAGTGTGACGTCTGCACTGAGGTTGCCCTCTTGCAATGAGATGACCACGTGCTCACTGTACTCTGATGTCATCAGCTGTCCTGGAAGGTACTGCAGGGTCGTGGCCTGCAGAAAGCCACTTTGAATTAGCACTGTGTCACTTCCTTGGGAAAAATATATTTAAGAATTGCCCAGAGTTCCTTTGTAGTCAAGATGGTTTGTCTAAAAGAGAGCCCGGGGTCCCTGAACTTTGATGGGGCACAGACATCTTGGAAGGAATTACTTCTTTCCTCTTCTTCCCAGCATGCCAGGTTTGTGGCATTTGGTGCTTTTGAGGGTCCTGTCTTTGAAGAAGCACCTCTGACCCCTGCTTGGGGTTCAGCACCGTCACCTGGAGGACCAATGGTTCCCACTGTCCATGCCTGACACATGGCTATCCTCATCAGAACTGTGCCAGTTGCTACACCATGCTCTGGTACAGATTTTAATGCCTATTATTATATATGATCTTCAGAGGCCATATTTGGTGCCACATTTTATATACAGGACATTATAATTTTATATTATGTCTCCTGATTTAATGAAGGTTTCCTGTAGATTTGTTAATTAAAATTTGAAAATTTCCATCAATGGTTTTGTGTTTTTTATTTTGCTTCTCTTACTGTGGGAATGTGCAGAGGTCTCAGAGGCAGGCCTGGCAGTGCACACGTGGAGGTGCACACATGGCAGGGCACACATGGAGGGGCACACGTGATGCACACATGGAGCTGCACACTTAATTCCAGAGCCTGGCAGGCAGGCTGCTGGATCTCTGGGACAGTGCAGTGTGAGAGGGCACTTCATTACCAGTGGTAAGTCTGGGTACTGTGTGAGCAATGTTGAGGGGCCATGCTGGCTGGTTTTCTGTCAACTTGACCCAAGCTAGAGTCACTGGAGAGAAGGGAGCCTCAACTGAGAAGACGCCTCTGTAGGACTGAGCTGTAGGCATGCAAATAGGGCATTTTCTTAATTAATGATTAAAGTGGGATGGCTCAGCCTATGATGAGTGTGGCCATCTCTGGCTGGTGGTCCTGGGTACCATAAGAAAGGCTGAGCAAGCCAAGGTGAACAAGCCAGTAAGTAACCCTCCATGGCCTCTGCATTATCTCCTGCCTCCAAGTTCCTGCCCTGCTTAGTTCCCATTTGTCTTCTAATCTAGTGATGTGGAAGTGTAAGCCAAGAAAATCCTTTTCTCCCCAAGTTGCTTTGGTCATACTTCATCACAACGACAGGACGGGGCCCTTAGGAAGGGTGACAGGGACCACTTAGGCCAGACCACATTAGCCTCATTTTCTTCTACCCTCCCTCACATATATTTTTCATCTGCTAGGTCACCATGCTGATGGATTAAGTACAGGTGGTAGATGGAGTGAGTTTATGTTTTGGTGAGGCATTTGACAATATATCTTTATGAATGAGGCAGAGATATGTGGAATGGATATCACTGTAGCTAGATAAATTCCTGAGGCTGAATGCACTGAGGGAGAGAGCTGATGGATCAGCATGTCAGCGGCAACAGGGAAGGCAGCCCTCAGTAGCACATTCAAGCGAGCCCTGCCCTCTGCCCTTTGCCCAGCTAGCTTCAACACCTGTTATTAGCAACCGGAGTAGGCAACCCAAATTGAAGCTTTCAGGACCTTGGAGGAAGAACTTGTAGAGGGACTGCTAATTAAGATGCTCAGGAATTAGAAGTCTGCTCTGATAGGTCAAGAGAACAAATGAGCACGAATAAATGAAGAGCAATATACTCACGTCTCCCGGATACCGGCATGCGAAGGAGCTGACTGGTGACTTGGGAGAGGATGTGGCTGTGGGTTTTAGGAATGACTCTAGGCTGTCTGAGTGAGTCAGATTTATTCTGCTCACTCAGTAGCAGCAGGGAGTCCAACTCCAGGCACTCAGGATCTTCCTATGCCTTAGGGTTGGTCATTGGGGCCAGAAGTCAGGGACTTTAGTCCTTCCACTTACCAGCTATAAGGTCTTCTCTATACTCCTGGTGCTGGGGTTCAGGCTTGGAATTCACTCTGCTGTTGGAGGTTTCAGGATGTCGTTTCCTGCTGACAGGTACCATGGGCCTGTGGGGCAGGCACACTGGTCCCTGCTGCCCGTACACATTTCTGTCCTGGCTCAGTGAACTCTCTTTTCTGTGGTCTCTGGCCACCTCCGCTACTCAAAGCCGTCTTCCTTCCTCACCTTTGCAGAACAATGCCCCTCCTAGAAGACCATGGAAGCTCAGGTCTAGCTTGCTCTGGGCCTGAGGCATTGGTTTATGAATCCAATGCTGTTTTACTGTCTGCTACTTCTGTATTAATAACCAAACCTACACCTGGGCTTTGACCCTAACCTCAGACTAAAACAGTAATGACTTTGTGAAGGTTGGTGTGATCCACAAGATGAACACGAAGGCTATTAGAGCCCAGAACAAGGAGGATGAAGGTCCACTCATCATCCCTGCACTGGCCATCTTTCATAGGCTAGGTCTGAACCTGCACATCTTGTTCACCATGGAAAGAGTCGATGTGGAGACAGATGAAGTGCACAGAGATATGCACTCAGCCTTCAGAATGAATGCTGGAATGCAGAATGAAGAGAAAGTTGGGAACCAACTTCATTTCTAGGGTGTGTGTGTGTGTGTTGCATGGGTAGCAGCTGCAGCAGAGGCTTTACAGTTTCTTAGTGTGGGAACAGTGTTTTGAAGGTGTTAGTAACAAACTGAATCTTGTCCAAGAAGATTTGGAAGTAGGGTGAGGGCACATAAAACCACCGGAATGGAGACCCAAGAGAGTTCTGTCTTGGGGAAAGAGTGATTGGGATGGGTGTGTTGTGTTCAAAGAGTAAAACCAGGACATGTAGATGGGAGTTACCCAACCCCATGCTTAAGCTCTTGTGTTAAAAGGAACCTCTCTAGCCATGAGTGGAAACAGCAAGGGTGTTCAGAACATCATAGTTTCCTGTAACTAGACATTCAAGAGAAGTGATTTCTTGTGTAGCACACCAAAGCCCAGAGTCACAGAGAGAGCTTGGATGAGACAACCAGGGTCTTCTGACCCTGTAATATGGTTGTTCTGTTGGAGAGTTGCTTCTCAGACCTGCTCCTGAAGATTGGGAAACCAGAGAGAACCAAGGGTACAGGGAACATGTCATTTCGGCTTCTAAGTGACATCCAGTTATGTTGACTGATACTCCTTTTCTGTTTTGTTCGTCTTTCAAAAATTATATACAGACTCAGACCCAAACACATGCCATGCTGTTGACTTCACCCTCAATGGCCCTTGAGATGGGAGGCTGACAGCGGCTTCTCCTCTGTTCCCACTGCTAATGGACTCTCAGCTTTTTCCATTACTGGCTTCAGACTATGCTGGCTGAAGGTGGGAACACGCCCACTCTGTGGCTTAGCCAGCTGATGTTTGTGCTTTGCTCTTTTTCATATTGGGACAGCCCTCCCTTGGTGAATGACTGAACCATGGCACAAAGTGTGGTGAAGCCTGGTCAGGTCCTGCCTAAGGCCCTGGTGAGGAGCTGAGCCTGGCTCATCAGGAGCTCACCAGCAGAGGTATGCAGTTTTAACTGTGAGACACACTCTCCCACACCCCCCAAGATGTAGATGTTCTAGAGGAGCCAGTGAATGCCTTGGTCACATGTTCCCAACCAAGCTAGGTGGAGGGTAACAAGAGATTGGTCTGGGTTTTGTGGTATGATTAAAGGCACACTCCAAAGTCCATAATCCATGCTCCAGCCATACCCTCGCTTCTGTATTTCCCAGCACAGCTTAGAATCACCCCAGAGTAAGAGATACAGCCAGATTTAACACAACTCCAGTGTGTGTTCTGTACCTGTTTGTGAATGCGTTTATTGTCAATGTTCCCTATCAGGTGGATGGTGGACAGGCAGGTAAGACAATATTATCTCAGTGCCTGCACAGTGCTTGGCACGATGGACCGAGGTGGTTTTCAGCAGTGAGCCGTGGAATGACTGGGGGGTATTGGAGTGGCTAGGCCCTGCGGGACAGGTTTGAAGAACACGTTGACATATCACATAGCTGGCTGACACAGAGCGGTGAGGACAGGTGAATTCCATGCAGGGTTAGAAGCAAAAGAGAATGCTATGACAGTAACTCTGAGGATCTCTCAAGGTTGAGCTCGTGTTTCTGGAAACCTGTGAATAATTAAGATGTTGGATAAATGGCAAAAGAAAGATGGTGATACAGTTGCCATTTATTGCAAGGTTGCTGTGTGCCAGGCCTTGTCGCGAAGCTAACTACGATGTTCTAATGCTCCTAACAGCTTCATGAATGGGCTATCAAGGTCTTTTTCCATAAGAAAAAAACCTGAGCAAAGGGAGATGATTTAACTTGCCCAGGTCTCCCAGCTAGTGAGAGAACTATTGTTCAAACCTGAGTCAGTGCCCGTGTGGATGCTCCCTCATGTCCTCTTGCCCTGTTGCTGTGTACCTCACAGTATCTTGCACGTGAGGACTCCATCCACTGGTCCGTCCTTGAGAGTGGGAGGTATGAGGAAGGCACTTAGGATTGGTAGTGTTGGACGCCTCAGGGGACTAGAGTCCTTCCAATGGCCACAGTGGTCTATTAAGGTTTCCAAATGTGGGAGTGACTGGGTCAGCAGCCACAGGCCAGGAAGCTAGTTCCCCTCAGAGTGAGCCAGCTGCCTTCTACGTGACATTCTAAGATGGGCAAGAGACAGCCTGAGATCAGGTGGAAGGGATAAATGGACACACACACACACAAACACACACACACAACACTAAGGCTTCTTCAGACAGCTTCCCGTCTTGACACTGGTCTACAGTGTCCAGTCTTCAAAGTGAGGTCCCCTTAGGCTCTCTGCCCTGGGGTCATCTAGGAGACCAGCTCAGTGGTGAGAGGGGCAAGTCCAAGTCCATGACTCTGGGTGTTAAAGACAAATTTCAACTCAGATCCTGTCCATCTCTGATTATTTCTCACCTTAGTTGGAGAGGAAGGTCCATTTTCAAGTTAAATTTGGGCTTCCTCCCCTCCATCTGCCTTCAGTTTCTCAGACCCCAGAGAAGCGGCCTTTGCCTGCTGAGAATACAGCCAGTCACCAGGGGGCATTGGAGAGAACTCCGAGTCACCTTCAGGGGGATCAGGATCTGCCTTCAGGGGGATCAGGATCTGCCGGACAGAAGAGAGTTACATGGGTATAGGGAATGTGGAGACTGCCCATTTGGTGAGTGTGCTTACATTAGGGAAAGGCAGTCACACAGTCAGCTATAGAGCAGGCAGCAAGAACTGAAGTTGGTGGAGGGTAGAGATGATCTACTGATTGGATCCACTCAGAGATGATCTTCTGATCCACTCAGAAGGGACGTCTGGGAAGAGGTGGTAATGGGCAGAGCTCAGGGTTCCTAGGAAGAGCTATCTAGGAAAGGTGCTGGTGGACTGGTGTACCTACGCCCACAACTTAAAAAACAAAAACCCTGCCTGCTGAGGAGACCATGCTTTGGTGGCTGCCCTCCAGTCTCTTCTGGTCACATAGCCAGACAACTGTTGTGTTTAGGCAGATGTGCCAAAGGTTCCCTCATCACTGCCAAGGTCAAAGCCGTCTCAGGAATGAATGATACCTTGTTGAGAAATAAGCAGAAAGGGATGGTAGGACATTTAATCAGCTCAGGCTGCTGGTGCCAAATCCAGATGAATGGCCTTGTGTGATGAGGCCCAGGGAGAACATTGCAAGAAGGTCATGAGGTTCATTTCTGTTCCCCCTGGCATTCAGCTGTTAGGTGACCCCAGTGCTTGCCACACGCTGGCATCAGCACACAGTTCTCTGTACAAATCAAGGACAACTCTCTCTCTCTCTCTCTCCTTTTTTGTTTTGTTTTTGAGACAGGGTTTCTCAGTGTAGCCTTGCATGTCTTGGAACTTGCTCTGTAGATCAGGTTGGCCTTGAACTCACAGAGATCTGCCTGCTTCTTCAGAGCCTTTCTTGTAGGAGACAGCCAAGAGGTTGTCCTTGTTGCTTCTCTAAATGTGCCCTAGTTCTGGGGCTCACCAGGAGCAGGGCTGGGTGAATAGGCTACATATCTTGTAGAGGGCCTTCTGGAACCCGCTAGGTTCAAGGCCACATCTAAGCATATAGTCTGAGTTCAACAAGGCAAGACTATCTCTAGAATGCTCAAGTCCATTTTACCGAAGTAGTTAGTATATCTACTAAATACTGGCGTAAACACATATATGTGAGACCATTTGGAAGCATGTGTCACCCTTAGTATCAGAAACTTTCGGAATCCAATGCAATGGGCTCCACCTTGTAGAACAATCTCAGTTACCAGAATCTCCATACAGTTCTGGGGAAGGATGAAAGGAAACCATGGCAGCTGTGAGCAAATGATAGCCCAGAGCAGCTCCAGGCAGAGGCAGAGAGATACGGCTGTTCTTTATCCTGTCGGTTCAGAGTTGTGGCTGGCTGGATGCAGAGGCTGGCTGCTCTGCTGAGAAGAGCCATTTCTTCTGAAGAGAAACTGCCATAGGGGACCGGATGAGGGCGAAGACAGACAAATCCCTCAAGTGATGCTGAGCCTATGTAATCTGTGCCCCAGGCCTGTGATAGATGCCATGGAGCTGACTCAGTAAGTGCTGTAAGAAAAACTGTCTCCTAGAGGAAGCTACACTCTGCCCTGGGACCCTGCTGCCTATCCTGAACATGGGGGGCGTGCATCTCTCTCCTTGGTGGAGTAATAGCAGCCTCTCACAGCCACATAACCACAGTCCTGAGAGTCACTGGTACCCAGGTTTTGGAAGAATACTTGGGTCTCTCACTCAGCCCCCTTGTGTCAAGATGGTCTGAAGTATTAGGTGGCTCCTTGAAGGTCACCTAGCCACCCAGTGGCAGTACCACAGAGAACCCATTTCTCTCCTGACCCTAAGTGCAGCATTCCTTGGGCTAAGGTCTTTCTCTTTGCTACTTCTCCTCTCTTTTGAAGGCAGGAGAGGAGACATGGTTTTCTTTTTTTATATAAATCTCATTTCCAATTTAAATGTTTCAAAATGTTGAAAGAGTTACAGTTGCCTCTTTTGCTATTGTCTCTGCCATTCTCTCCTGGCGTCATCTTCTTTTCTCCTCCCTAACCCCTTCCTCCGTTCCCCTCAGCACCCCTTTGCTCTCTGGCACACGACCAGCTTCCCAGACCGGATACTCTGCGTGTTAGCCTAGAAAGTGAGGAAGAAGAGGCAGGGCATAGGGGCCCCACTAGAGAGAGAGGCTCTGACTTCTCTTTGGGAGATGGGTTATTTGATCATTGGCTTTGTGTGGATGCCTCTCCAAGTCACCTCAGCCATCCCTGAGATCTGGAGCCAGCTTCAGGCTGCAGCAGCCGTGGGTAGAGACACCTACAGACCATGCACCTCACCCTCTGGCTCTCAGTTTCTCTGCTTGTCACCTGGATTGGGTTCATACAAACTGATTGTCACATTGGAGCAACGCCATGACCCAGTTTATTAATGAGGAAACAGAATTCTTCAGCAGGGTTAGCGCCTTGCTGATTATGTCCTCAGATTCAGTAACCCAAGAGCACAGCACCAGTGGCAGAGCTGGACTTAGACACTGGGTCTTCTGACTCCTAGCCCAGCACTCTTTCCATTATGCTCTGTGGCATGGGCTAGCATCCCCTCTGTACATTTTCATAGCTTTCAGAAGGCAGGGCTGAGGCTGGAGGATCTGTGGCTTCCTGGACCCTCTTGGAAGCAGAGGTCAGTCCACCAGAGATCTGAACACAGCCAAGAGGCCAACTTATCTGCCTCACAAGGCAACAGTAGCGTGAGATGGCTCCCCAGGTGAGGATAAATGCCAGCAGCGAGGAGCCACTGATTGGAAGATAATCTCCCTGAGAAATGATGAGTGCCGGTTGCCTCCGCAGCTGCAGAGCTGCATCTGGGCCCCAGTGCTGCTGTGAACACCACCCCCAGATCCACATTGTCATTGGCTTGTTGTAAAAACAGATGTTACTGTGCTCTGTTTCTGTCTCTGTCTCTAATAGGCACTTAAATGCTGGATGGGGGAACCAGCAACTGAGACAGAGATCATATGACTATTTCAGGCTTTGTAGGGAAGGGTAGTCTCCTGAAAGACTTAGGGTCAGGGAGTGGGTGTGTGGGAGAACTGCTCCTGCCCTGAACGCTTCTGGGGGAAGCTAGCAAGGAAGCCCAGGGCATTGGGTGTTGAGGACTACTTAGATGAGCTGCCTGCAGCCTGGCATCAGGACAGCCCCCAAACTTAAGTTAGAGGAGGGGTTACTGGCCTTCTGGCCATCTGCCTCTCAGAGTTCAGAGGATTGGAAGGTGTCAAGGGCTGAGTTTGAGGGGTTTTGTACCAGTATCATTTGGGCTTTATCCATGCATGCATGCATTTATCTAATCTATCTGCCATGCTCACTTCATCCATGCATCTACTGAGCACAGTCAGTATCTGGCAGCAGCCTTCAGGTTTGCAGGTAAAACATTTCCTGAAAAAGACTTTGCACCCCTTATAACTGCTCATCCATGACCATGATTTAATGGGAGCTTGGAGCCCTTCCTGCCACGGAACAGCCCTGAATCAACCTGTCTCCGTGCCCTGAGCTCTACCATTCATCAGCCTTGAGAACGGAAGCCATCCTTTCCCAGAGGTCCATGCTAAAATACTGGCATGTAACTGGGGAGATTCTCAAAAGAAAAAAAAAAGGTTCATGTGTTACTGTGAATATAAGAGAGTAGTCAGGCCTAGGCATGAGATGAACAGGTTCTAATGGGAGAAAAATGAGAAGCATCAGCTCATGGATGTTGCTTTGAGAAGGAAGATCTGAGAAATGTCTCAGGAACACTGAGGATTTAAAGAATGGGGAGTTCTCCTGGAACCATGCTTTAGGTTCCCCTAAGCTGTGGTGTTCCCCCCTTTTACCCGAAGACCTTCAGGGTCTCCAAGGTAAAGACCCATCTAAGAATGATTTGGCATATGAGTAGGGAGAAGAATTATTAATTAATTAACTAATTAAATGTCTGAGTGCTCTGTCTACATGTACACATGCATGCATGCCAGAAGAGCACATCAGATTCTCTTATAGATGGTTGTGAGCCACCATGTGAGTGCTGGGAATTGAACTCAGGACCTCTGGAAGGGTAGCCAGTGCTCTTAACCTCTGAGCTATCTCTCCAGTCCTAGGGGAGGGAACACATTTTATGCTCTACTGACCCTTAAAATTGGAATGCTCAGAAATTGACCAACCTTTGTTCCTACAGATCCTGCATATCTCATGGGGCAGAGTGGCATGGGTTGGAAGCTTGGGCTGTTTACTCATTTCTCCACACCTGCAGCCTACTCTGGCTCTGTGCCTGCTCAGGTTTGTGGCCTTCCCGACTGGGCAGAGGACTGACAACAGATGAGCTTGGACCCCATCAGGGGCTGAGGGCAAATAGTTATCTGGTCCACGTAGACAATTTTTTATTTTGTTTTGCTTTGAGACAGGGTCTGGAACTAGAACTAGAAAAACATAGATCAAGTTGGTCTTGAACTTTGAGCGATCCTCCTGCCATTGCTTCCTAGAGTGGTTTATAGGTGCCACCATATCTGGCCACTGGGACATTTTCCATGAAAGAACCTATGTAGTGGGATTATGTTATATTGTAAATAACCGTCCTGCCTACTGGTTTAATAAAAAATGCTGATTGGCCAAAGGCAGACAGGAAGTGTGGGCGGGACTTACCAGACTAAGAACACTCTGGGAACAGGAAGAACAGAGTAGAGATGCCACAGGCACATCCGAGAAGCAGATGCAGAGGATTCCTATGCTGCTCTGAGAAAAGGTATCCAGCCACATGGCTGAACAGTATAAGAATCATGGATTAGTTTAAGGGTAAAGAGTTAGCAAGTTATATGCCTGGGCCCCAGGTCAGTCAGCGTACAATTAATATAAGCGTCTGTGTGTTTCAGTGGGACTATGGGACTATGGGTCTGCTGGTCCGGGCCACAAAGCTAGTCAAGAAAGTCTGGGCCAGAAACCTCATACAACAAACCTAGTTATTGGATTGTGGGCTGGGGAGACTGTTTGGCTGTCCCCTTCACCTGATGCATGTTAGCAAGCCAATGAACTGGGGAGGTGCCCAATAGGCAGAGACATCCTTGATAATCCCTGACTACTTAATATATCCAGAGCCGATATTACCGTCTCGTAACAAAGAGTTTCTTGGGGTGTGTGGGGGGTGGTGGGGGGAACTGTTTTGTGAAACACATTGACATTCACCTTAAATGATTTCCATAAACACAATTATTATTATCAGTGACAATTCTCAGTGTGCATCCAGGCTACTGGGTGCCAGAGTTGTAGGGTGGGGGTGGAGGAGCATGTACAGCGGTGCCAGCAGCCTGTGCCTCCAATCCCTGTGGCCCACACTCTATCCTGCTCCAGGAAGTCCCGAGGAGTTCTTTCCAGCATCTTCAGAAGCCTCTTGGACCCTGTCTTCTTCATGTCCCCTCCCAAAACTCTGCCTTAACATGAACACAGCTTTGGTAATTTGGGTGACAAGGGCTTGAGTAGAATACGGTCCAGGAAAAATATGAGGACAATGGCCAGAAGTCCTCAAAGGCTGAAAGATCTCTGGTGGTACCTTTTCTCCCATCTTTCTCCCACTTATTCACCCTGGATCCTTGCTTGGATAGTGTATGCTTATACACTTTTTTTTTTTTCTTTTGCTGATGTGGATTGAACCTAGAACATGACACATATGAGGTGAGTGTTTCACCACTGAGCTACATTCCCAGCCCCTCTTGTGTGTAAAAGAGGTGCCCTTGGGAGCAAAGAACTTCGGTCAGAGGTGGACTTATCAAAGCATAAGATCAAAGAGCCCTGAGAAGCTTGACAACCATCTCCTTGTCCCCAAACAGGACTTTTGCCCCAACAGCCCTGCACGGTAACTGTCTTAACCACAGCCTGTGACTGGGGCCTGGATCACTGGCCCTTAAAGCATATTCCTAATTTATAGTGTCAGAAGTCAGTTCAGCAGTTGCTCCTGTTGGGGGGCAAGAGAAAGGAACAGTGTGGGTGTGGATTAAACATGTATATTTGCTTGTCATGAATGATACACTTAAAAATGTGAGTGATCTTCTGGAAGTATGCAACACCTCCATGCAAAGGTTTTCTCTTAAACCCCTGTAAAGGTAACTGCTCATGCCTGAGTAGCTGTGGAATTATACGAGCTCTGTCAGGGTGGAGTGGGGGCTCAGGGAGCTGAAGACAGTGGTGCTCCCAATGGCTTCCCGGAAGGATGTGGAATCAGTGCCTTCCATATAATGAGCTATTATCTATTTTCTTTTTGAAACAGGATATTGCTCTGCTGTTGTGGCTGGGCTCTAACTCTCCATCCTTCTTCCTCAGTGCTGGGATTCCAGTTGGTGCCACAAATGCACATTTTAGTTGTCATATCATGATGTAACTATATGAACCAGGCTGGTTTATAGATCTTCCTTAAAGGCCTGTACTGCCACACCCAGCCTCAACCTTTTTTCCAAGACAGGGTCTCTGTGTGTAGCTTTGATTGTCCTGGAACTTGCTCTGTAGACCAGGTTGGCCTTGAACTCATAGAAATCCACCTGCCTCTGCCTCCTGAGTGCTGGGATTAAAGATGTGCTCCACACCGACCAGTCACAGTGTGCTTTTGTTTGGAAAGGATTTGCTTTCGACAGTTGTGTGCTCTTACTAATATTAAAATTCACTGGCAACTTCTGAGCGCACATAGACAGCTTTGGAGGTGAGGGGACTCCCTGTGCATTCTGGGCAACAAGAAGTGATACAGGAGTGAGAACTGAACACAGTTTCGTTTGCTGGATGCCACCACTGCTCAGATGCCTGTGGTGTACATTTCTCTCTTGTTCTGATGCTGTATTAATCAGGATTCTGCAGAAAAACAGGACTTCTAGAATGAACATACTGGATTTGTTAGAATGGCTTAGAGGCTGTGGTCCAGCTAGTCCAACAATGCCTGTCTACCAACAGAAGGGCCAAGAATTTAGTAGCTGTTCAGCCCATGAGGCTGGATGTCTCGGGCATACACTGAAGTATATTCTAGCATCCTGAAGAAGCAGGCTCTGGTACCAGTGCAGGCATGGACTTGATAGCAAGAACAGGAGCAAACACTAAAAAGCAAGCTTCCTTCTTCTATGTCCTCACATGGGCTGCCAGCAGAAGGTGTGGCCCAGATTAGAAGTGCATCCTTCACCTCAGAAAATCTGGATTAGAGGAGGCTCTTCCCACTTCAAGTGATTTAAGAAAAAAAAATCCCTCACAGGTGTCCCCAGCCACTCGGGTTTTAGTTAACTCAGATGTAGTCACATTGACAACCAAGAACAGCCATCGCATCCTGGTGTGATAGGAGGCTCCAGACTCTGGTCCCAGACCAGTTCCCATGATGCCACATGAGATCAGACCCCCACCCCCATCTCTGCTTTTATCCTTTTTTAAATTTTATAATTATATTTGTTTAGTTTGTGTATGTGTGTGGGTGTCTCACCATGTATGTGGACTTGGGTCTCTCTAACACGTGGGTCCTGGGCATTGAACTCAGGTCACTAGGCTTGGTGGTAAGTGCCTTTGCCTACTGAGCCACCTTTCTAGAACTTGTCATTGTCATTTTTATCCAGAGCTTGAGTCTGCCTTTCCTACTCCTTGACTCTGGGTCAGACTTTTGACTTACTGGCTGGTAGGATGTGATGTAAGGCCATGCTTGGAGCCTCGGAGTCTTACATCTTCTATCCTGGCCCTCTTGGAACTTTTGGAGTTGACCACATAGTGGACTATTCAGTCTTCTCCAAGGAAGAGGAACCATGTGAAGCAGAATATGAGCCATCCAGCTGAGGTCCGTATGCCACCCAGAAGATGCCAGCACGTAAGCACAGGTGTGAGAGCTCCACATGTGCCAGCTGTGAGCTGGCCGTAGCCTCACTGAGAGCACATGAAGTTGTCATTCTAAGCCAGTGAATCTTGTGATGGTTGATTTACACAGCAATTCATGACACGCATGCGTGCCCGCACGCGCACACACACCCGCACGCATGCATGAATGAGCTTGAATACACTCAATAGCCAGCGCCACATTCCACTGGGGTGGAACTGCACCCTCATAGGCTCCGCCCCTTCTTTCTGTCTAGAAGCTTCAGAAGCAACTTTCTTCTCAAGATTTGTTTTTCCTTCCTTCTCACTAGTTTTCAGGGCTGGCACGACAGTGCCCATTGCTCTTTATTAGTTTAATATATGTTGAAGCCTCCAAATAGATGCTGAGGCCCAGGTGGAACAGACAGGATGTGACTAAGTTCTGGGGGATGATTGATAATGAGTAGGGACTGGAAAATCAATTGTGTTAATTCCTGGTCTGTCACTGGGACCGAGAATTAATGAGAAAATCTGTCTAACTTAATGGTATTTACACATTATACAGAGTGTGATAAAATTGTCTGCAGGTGCTGCCTGGCATTCCAATTATGCCAGGACTGCACAGCTGAGGGGCAACCCAGGACCAAGACTGGGCACGGGCAGCCTCCCTAGGCTCCTTTAATTTCCTCACTAACTTTGGAGCAGATTTCAAGCTCCTCAGTGGATGTCACTGGCATGGATGGTCCCTGCTAAGCATGGGCCACCCAGCTGGCATAGAATCAGAAATGGGTTGAAGGGTACACTTCAAGTCTGCTTTGGGGATATGTACGATATTACCAAAACACATGTGTGGGCTGGGTGTGGTGGTATATGTTTTTAATCCCAGCACTTGGGAGGCAGAGGCATAGACAGGCAGACCTCTAGGAATTCAAGGCCAGATTGGGCTATGTAGTAAGTGAGACCCTGTTTCCCTAAACAAACAGAACACTTGAAAGAATTACTCAAAGGAAGAAACAATAATATTAGCTCTCAGTTTCAAGAGAACTAAGCACTTGGCTCTGTTGATTCTGGACCTTGGTGAGCTTAGAATGAATGTCATGGCAGCAGGCATATGTGGAGGAAGCTGTTCAGTTCATGGTGGACAGGAATTAGAAAGAGAGACAGGTGGAGATGGGGTATAAACTTCAAAGGCACACTCAGAGTGGCCTTCATCCTCCAACTCCACCCACTTAAAGATGGCCACCAGTTGGAGATAGAATATTTAACATGTGAGCTCACAGGGGGTAACATCTAGACGCCGTGGGGGACATTGTACGGTGGTCAAAGAGGACTTGATCATACATGCTGGCAGAACTTATGGTTTGGGGACACAGTCCTCTTGAACCCCCAGTCCCATTCTCCCAGAAAGAATCCACACCTGCCCTGTCCCACAACATACCCACAGGCAGGTCACTGTTGGAAGGCTCCCTTGAAATGCATTCTGGAGGCTGCAAGAAGAGCCTGCTTTGGGGTATGTGCCTGCTTCGGACAGGGCTAGTTCTGGTAAAGGTGTGACAACTAGCCTTTAGATGGCCCACAGAAGGTGGCTGCCACACCTCCAACTCACGTCAATAAATCCCTACTGCTGTTCTTTCTCATGCTGAAGAGGCTGACTTGAGGAACCAGTGCCTTGTGCTCTGGGGAGGGTCCTGTGTGGGGAGGGTCCTACTGGGAGAGATATATGCCAGTGTCATATAGGAAGCCTTGATCCTACTGCTTCATCATAGTTCCTGAACTAAGTTGTTCCCCAGAAACTGGCAAAGGTAGAGATGTTTACTACTGTTGCTGAATGTGGAGCCACATTTACAGAGGGGGAAAAATGAGCAAATTACAGTTAGGGAGTGAAGTGGGAAGGCAGTACCAGGGTGATGCATCCTGAAGTGTGTGTTCATAAAAGCCTTCCACATATCTTCCCTATGCTTCCACCTTGATTTAAATTTTTATATTATATGTATTTGTGTGTGTCTGTGTGTGGGTATGTGCATGTGAGTATAGTTGCCTGAGGAAGCCAGAGATCACAGAACCCCCCATCCCCCACCCCCGTGCTGGAGTTAAAGGTGGAAATGACTGCCCAGTGTGGGTGCTGGTTATCACAGTTGGATCTTTCGCAAGAACAACTGTGCCTTTTAACTGATAAGCAATCTTTCTGGCTCCCTACTTTTATTTTTAATACTTTTAAATTCTCTGTGTGTGTATGTGGCACACATGTGAGTGCAATTTGTCTGTGGAGACCAGAGATGTCAGATCCCTCTGGAATTAGACTTATAGGTGGTAGGAGCCGCCTTATGTATTCATAAAGGTCTTAAATTTTTAAGATGAATTTATAGGTAATAACAGGGTGGACATGGGCACCCCATGGTGCTCCCGTGGAGATGAGATGACAACTTTGTGGAGCTAGTTCTCTCTTTCCATCTCCTGGGACCCTGAGATTCATTCAGCTCAGGTATTCCTGTGTGGCAGCAGGAGCCTTTACCCACTGAGCCATCTCACGGGCCCATTACCTGGATTTCTGTCCAAGTGAAATCCCTCCTGTGTTTTGCTGCTTGCTAAGCACGCTGCCACCCAACCTCTGCCTTTTGAGGTGCTGTTTCCCCTTGATGGAGCCCCCTCCCCACTCTCTCTGCTCCCCCGGGTCATGCCTCCACTGTTAAAATTTAGCCCCCTTGTGAAAGTTCCTAGAATACCTTGTCACCTTTTTAGGTGCCCCGAGGATCCTTTATTCCTTGATGGATTCCTGCAGGAGTTGAGCTACACACAGTATAGAATAAGAACTATCTCACTGCTTCTCTTTCTTGCTCCCTGGCATCCAGAGAGGATGCTTAAGATAGGTATGTGGCAACCTTGGGGAGGAAGAGGAGATCTGTGTGCAGCTTCACAGTGGGGCAGGAGAGGGCAGAACTTGGCTGGTGGGAGACACTCAGGCTCCTCACTGGTCCCCGTGGTCAGTTTGGAGGCTGTCCATCTAGCCCCACGAGATCATTCTTCTCACCTCCCACCCTTGGTCTGGAGACAAGACATCACTTTGGAGGTCCCTCAGTCAGTGTGCCCCTGTCACCCTCTCTTCCTTGCTTGATGTCTCTCTGCTCACCAGACAACTCTCCCAGTCTCTGCCCTTCCTCCCTGAAGGGCAGAGGAGCAGTAGTCAGACAGATGTGACTTCTGAAACAGGTTGAAAAGGTCTTTTCCCAGAGACCCTGAGCTCATTTCTTCTTTCTGTGTCTCCAAAGTGCCAGAACAGCAATTCGGATTTCAAATGCCCCGAGCAGGGGTGCAGCTGAGCTTTTTATTACACACGATGAATTTGTTATGTGGGGATTCTTTGGCCTGAACGATGGCTTAATGACCAGCGTTGCCCTGCTTCCCAGCCTGGCCAGAGCTCAGAGGCCAGAGAGCCTCTTTGTCTGCTTGCTTTCTGAGCGGAAGGCTGACTGGAGTCTGAGCATTTGGGGCCAGAGAATTCCCCTGCTGGCTCTCTTGCTATGGCTGTCTGCTCTGATTTGTGGAGAGCCTTGCAGACTCAGAGACCTCAAGACATTTGGCTACCATCTCATAGCAGGAGAGGGCAGGGCTAAGGTTTGTTGCCAGGACTATGTGATTTCAAGACCCTGCTCTGGACCATCAGCTCCAAATGCCTCAGTCTGTAAGACCCTGGCTAGGGCACTTTATAGGTAATAAGTGCCTCATGGATTTTCCATAGGATTAGCCAAAGGATTTCATTTCCATAAGAAATGAAGCCTGAGGCTGAGTTGCCTGAGTCCTCAACACTCCCTAGTTCCTTAGCTTCAGAAGTAATCTGAGACCTGGCATTCCTGTTTATCCAAATCTTCCACCTGTCACAGGCAGAGGGAGGGGTGGCTGCCTAGCTTTATCTCCCAGAACTCTGCAGAGCCTGTGAAACCTGTGAGCTAGCCGAGGAGAAAGATTAAAGACAGAAAGGATTAGAATCTACAGGGCTCCTGTGCTCTGCAGAGTCTCTCTCTGAAGTGTCTCTACAATCTCTCTATTAGACAGCTGGACAAAACCAATTGCAGCTGTGGTAAGGGCTGAAGTCCCCCCACCCCAGCCTGGAGACCCTGGAACAGAGCATAGTCAGGTACCGGGGGAGGGGGGCAGAGTGGTTACAAAGGGGTAAAGCAGAAGAGACTACAGGTGCAGAAATAGGAATGGTGTAGGGTAGGCATGGACACTACACCCTAGGATGAGATCATCCTGGCTGTCCTACCCTACTCCCCCCCACACATTCATTCCTTAACATTTGCTGCACAGTATGCTGCTCCTATATTCAGAGCTTTCAAATTTGTTATTATTGCATTAAATATATTTTTCTTGTCTTTAATTATGTGTATATGGGTGGGCACATGAGTGCCAGGTAACGTGTGGTGGTCAGAGTTCAGTCTGCAGGAGCTGGATTCTAACCTGTGGGTCCTCAGATGGAACTCGGGTTGCCAGGCATGGTAGCAAGCGCCTTTACCTCTGAGCCATCTTGCTGTCTAATGGGGGCTTCCTCGTGGAAAGGGAATTGAGGCTCATCTCACACTGTAAAGAAGAAGGAGGGTCACAGGGTTCTTCCCTTAGCTCTGTCACTTATGAGCTGTGTGGTACCAGCAACTGTTTACTTTCTCTGTGCATCAGTTTTCTTATCTATAAAATGGGAGGAAGCACCTGCTTCACAAGGAGGCCTTTAAAGGATTTAATATCTTCTCATTGTTGAGACTAAGCTAACACACAGCAGGTACTGCATAAAGGTGGGCTCTTGCATTCATCTGCTCCGCATTCTAGCCCCCAGTGATACCATCTTCTTTGGAGAAAGATGTGGCTGTGACTAGGTGTAGCAAAGAGGGATGGGGTGCAGGGGAGGAAGTGGGTAGTGAGAGTCTGTTTCCCACAGGGAAGCTGTACAAATTATGATTCTGATAAAGGGTCCTGGGAACAGCTCTAGTGGCTACAGATAGACACTGAGGGACCCGGACAGCCCAGCCATGAGGCTGACTGTCAGGAATACAGACAACCGACCTTCAGGACTTCTCAGTGTCCTTGGAGATAGGATCATGACACAGGATGGTCATTTAGCCTTGTTCAGGCTGTCTCTCACTCTGGGAAGCACCCCAGCCAGGGCCACACAGGGAGACCCTATTTCAAAACAACAATAACAACAAAGAAGCCACACTCATCAGACAGGGATTGGGGTTCTGGAGCACAGCAAGAAAGAGGTTTAGACAGCTGTAGAGTACTCGGGTCACCGTGTAGCCTTGTCCTGAGTGGGTTCAGAAAATGGGGTTTCCAGGGGGCTGTAATGAGTAGAGCTAATGGGTAAAGGCTTTAAAAGATATAAAGATTGTGTTAATATATCTGTAGGATAAACTCTCCTGTGCCCATTGTTAAGGGGACATCAGTGGCATTAAGAACCTCTATGTATTGTGCAGGAACGTGAGGGACCACCCTTGTGTTGGGAACTCTTTGATGTGGTCTTTTCTAGAAGTGTCTGTCGCCTGAGGACTCCCACCAGCCTGCTTCCCTGATCATCAGGGGCATGATGGGAGGAGGGGGAGGTGAGGAGGCAGCTCAAACCTGCTTCTTTTTTTCCTCCAAGGAGAGGTGTTAAAATGATCCACCTTTGAGGTTCCCTCTCGGCTTCAAAGACGTGCGGCAGATCTGCAGATGCTGCCAACAACACGGCATGAAAGGAAGTTATCAATAGTTACCTGGAGCCGGGGAACTCATAAACCTTTTATTAGTTTTACATCAGTGACGGCTCAAGTCCTCGGAAGTAGATTTAGGCTGCATGACAGATGTCTCCATAAAATGTCGTCTTGGAAAATTAGGGAAATGGAGGGAGCTTTGGTATAGGATTTCCCAGGAGCTCCCATTCTGAGCCTCTCAGAATGGTACTTTCACAGAGACTGAGGTGGGGGCTCAGAAGGATGCTTTCTGAGCTCCAGGGACTACCACAGGCCACAGCTTTGCCCACTACTGTAACACCTCCAATCATCAGGCTGACTTCACGGTCCCTTTTTTGTTCATCGTAGCTACAGGGGAAGCAAGAGTCAGTTTTCCAGATGTTCCTCCAAGAAGAAAAGAAGCTGTATATCAGCAGGAGCCGAGGCAGAGCACAGCCTTATAAAACCCAGCTTGCCCTGAAGTTAGAAACCAGAGCAGGGCTTTCTCTGGTTAATGAGACATACTAACTCCTACACCCAGTGTCCTGCTACAGAGCAGCTAGCAGTCTCCTGCATGCCATGCACTTCATCCAGGATTTATCTTTATATATTATTCTAGCCATTACTTTCCCATTTTATAGATAAGAAAACAGGCCCAAGAGTTTCATGCCATGACATACTGAGCTATCTTGTGAGGTCTATGTCAGGCTGACTTGCTAGGTTTCTTTTCTATGGTTGTGATAAAACACCCTTGCTGTGGGATAATGCTCTTGTACATGGCAAGGATTTGTTGTTCATATTGGTTTAATAAAACACTGATTGGCTAGGAGCCAGACAGGAAGTATAAACAGGGCAATCAGACTAGGAGGATTCTGGGAAGAGGAAAGGCAGAGATAGAGGTGCCAGCTAGGTACAGAGGAAGCAAGATGAGAGTACCAGACTGAGCAAAGATATTAATAAGCCTCGTGGCTAAACATAGATAAGAATCATGGGTTAATTTAAATTTAAGAGCTAGTTAGTAATATGCTTGAGCTACTGGCCCAGCATTTACTATGTAATTCAGCTTCTGAGTCAATTTGGGATGCAGCTTCTGAGTATTTGGAAGTTGTTGGTGGGACTACACACCCTCAAAGAAGCAAGTTATGGGATAAAAGGTTTATTTCAGCTCACAATTCCATCACTGTGGGGATGTCACTGCAACAAGAGCATAAGACAGCTGGTCATATCACATCTACAGTCTCCAGCAGAGAGAAAATAAATGCATGTGTATTCTTTTGAAGGCCCAAGCCCCAAGCCAGGCAATGGTGCCAGTCACTTTTCTCCTACACACACACATCCACGGGCCAACACAATGTAGACAGCCCCTCACTGAGACTCTTGTCAGGTAATTGTAGCTTGCTCTGCGTTGACAATAGGAGTTGACCATCACAGCCCTTGTCTTGAACAAATATTTGATGTATATCTGTATCACAAACGTAAGATAGTGTTAGAATTTTTGTTGTTGTTCTTTTGGTTACATTTTATACTTGTAAAAAAAAAAAAAAACAACACACTTGTTTTGGAGTAGAGGATGTGGGGGGAAGAAGTGATCTACCTTAAGTATCACAGCTAGAAGATGACAAGGGTGGGCCCTGGATTCCCAACCCCCCCCCCCACATGGGCTGTTTTTATAGTATTAGAAACCAAATTCAGATTCTTACACACACCAGGCAAGGGCTCTCCAACTGAGACACATCTCCAGTTCTTTTTCCATTTTATTTTGTGACAGGAGCTTGCTAAGTTGCCCAGGCTAGCCTTGAATTTGTGATCCCCTCAACTCAGCTCTCTCTCTCTCTCTTTTTTTTTTTTTGTACTGGGATTATGGACATGTACTCCCAAATCTACTTTATAGTCCCCATTTGGACTTGACTTGGTTAGGCTGCCTTCCCTTTAGGGTTCCTTTTTTTTTTTTTGGACAGGATTTCTCTGTGTTACAGCCCTGGCTGTCCCAAAACTTGGTTTGTAGACCAGGCTGGCCCCTGCCTCTGCCTCCCAGGTGCTGGGATTAAAGGCTCTCACCACCACCACCTGTTGAATCTAGGTTTCTTTATCTCTAAAATAATCAACCTTGGTCATCATTGGTTTTCAGAAATGACAGGTGACAGCTGGCCAGGAAGCTGGCTTAGAGTTCTAGGAGGCCCAAGTACCTATTCAGAATATGGGTGAAGTGGTTCATCAGGAAGAAACCAATGCTTAATCTTTTATTCACTTATACATTATATCCCATCCCCTGTTTCATCTCCCTCCACTTCTCCCCCCCACTGTGCCTCTCCCCAGATCTGTTCCTCCTCTTCTTACAAAAACAAACAAACAAACAAAAAACTCTTAAAAACAAAAAACAGGCTTCCCAGGATATTAAACAAACATGTCATAACAAGTTACAGTCTAGGCATAAATCCTAACATCAAGGTTGGATGAGGCAACCCAGTAGGAGGAAAAGGGTTCTAAGAGCTGGCAAAAGAGTCACAGACACCCCTCATTCCCACAGTTAGGAGCCCCACAAGAGCACCAAGCTACACAACCATAAGGCATGTATATGCAGAGGACCTAGCCCCGTACAGGGACTGTGTTTGCTGCTCCAGTCTCTGTGGTCCAGCTTACTTGATTCTGTCCTCTGCCCCTCTGGCTCCTACAATCTTCCTTTCCTTCTTCTGCAGGGTTTCTCTGGCTTTGTCTAGTGTGTGACTGTGGGCTTCTGCATCTGCTTCCATCAGTTGCTGGATGACGCCTCTGTGATGACAATTGGGCTAGGTGCTGTTCTATGAGTAGCAGAATATCGTTAGGAATCTTTTCATTGGATATTTTCCCAGTATTTGCTTCTACCCTTGGTCACTGGACTGTCCAGCCTCTGGAGCCTGGACATCCAGGCAGTGTCAGGTGTGGGCTCCCTCTCGTGGTGAGGGCCTCGAGTTAAACCAGACACTGGTTGGCCATTCCCACAAGTTCTGTGCATTGCCCCAGAACATTTGCAGGCAGGAAAGATTGTAGGTTGAAGGTTTTGTAGCTGGGTTTGTGTTCCAGGTCTGCTGCTGGAAGCCTTGCCTATTTACAGAAGATGACCAGTTTACACGCTGTATCCTCCATTGCTAAGACTCTTACTTACTAAGGTCACTCTCAGATTCCAGGGAGTTTCCACTGTACTAATTTTTCCACATCGCCCCCCTAATGTGCCCCAGTTCCAGCCATCTTTTCCAGGACTCTCCCTCCACTCTGATCCCTCCTGTTTCCATTCCCACTTGTTCCCAGTACACCCTCAAAATCTATCCTAGACAAATGCTTATTCTATTATGCATGAGGAGACTCATTTCTTCTCTGCTACCCCTCCCTAAGTGGCAAACACATAGCTGTAAATGATATGGGCTGAACATCTGTGGGTTCTGGCTTGCCCTAGAGTCTCAGGCCAGCAGATCGATTTGCTAGACTGAACATCAAGGGCATGGGAGGGACCCTACTGCTTCTTGTGGGGGTGCAAAGTTGTTCGCCTTGTGGTGGCCAGGAAGCAGAAAGAGCACAGAAGGGACTGGAGACATGATTTGCCCTTCAAAGGACTAATCCCGTTGACCCAGGGCTGTTTGACAGGTTTTCATCTGTGATACTCTCCAGCCTCAGGATTCCTGCTCACTTGCCTCCTCTCCCTTGTGCATGTTCTGGGATGCTGCCCTAAAGGCTCAGACAGACTAATTACAAAGATGAGCTGAAGAAGGCTGTTAGGGAACCGGCTGATTTGAACTATGGCTCGGAACACAGCAATGTTTCCCAATGCTGTATGTAGTCTCCCCTGCAAATCAGAGACTTTAAATTTCCTCTCCACTCCTTGCTCTTCTCTTGTCCCCAAAGACTAGGAGGGCAGGTAGCAAGACTGCCCTGGAAAGCGAGTCAGAGGTGAACCCTGCAGTCTGGAAAGCTTGGTGTCCCAGAACTTCTATGCGCATGAGGATTTAGTTCCCTATTGAAGGGCTTCCCAGCGAGGTATATGTGTGCATCAGGCTGTGGTAGAAGATAAACAGATCTTGAAGACTCCAGGGAACTAGTGGAGGATTTGAGTTTATGAAAGCCTAGGTGTCTTTTCCCTCCAGCCAGGAGTCTGTCTGTCCATCCTGCTTCCTCTATTCAGGGCCCTCTGAAGTCAGGATTCTTGCTCCAGTTCTCTAGATGAGAAAAAGAGATTTCCGCTGGAGCACCCTGCGTAAGCCAGGTGTGGAGACTGGCACACACCTGCAATCCCAGCACTCAGAGGTTGAGGCAGGAAGATCCACATCAGAGGCCAGTCTGGGCTACACAGTGAGACCTTGTCTGTAAAAACATTAATAATAGTAGTGAGGTGGTGATCCAAACTGACATTAACTTATTATATTTTTAAAAATTACTTTATTGCATTTTTCTATCTATCTATCTATCTATCTATCTGTCTGTCTGTCTGTCTGTCTGTCCGTCCGTCCGTCCGTCCGTCCGTCCGTCCGTCCGTCTACCTACCTACCTACCTACTATCTTATCTACCTATCTGTCTGTCTGTGTGCAGATGTATGCGTGCACCTTGGCATGTCTATGAGGTCAGAGAACATGTTTTGGGAGTCAGTTCTCTCCATCCACCATGCAGGCCCCGGAGATTGAACTAAATTATTCAGACTTGGCAGAAAATGCCTTTCCCCTTGAACCATATCTCCAGCCCTACATTACTCCATTTTCTTGCCATGAGCCAGGCATCACTCAACAATACATGGTTTACTCATTAGATTTTTTTCAGTAATTCACTGAGATAGACACTGCTGTCATCTTCAATTCGGATTTCAGGTGAGAAAGCCAAGGGCCAGATGGGTTTTGTAGCTGCCTTGAGTACAGGGGTTGTAAGCAGGAAGCCAGGATCCAAATCCAGTTCATCTGCCCCCAGAAACCAAGAGGCAGGCCTAGCAATAAGGTTGAATGATTCAAGACAAGTCTAGTTACTTTAAACCTGGGATCTGCTCTTGGCCAGAGCTCCTTCTGCTGTGAAGGGATTTGAAGGGACTGGTTCAAAGTCATGAACAGGACTTTGCAGCAGCTGAGGAGTCAAACTGAACATACACCAGCAGAAAAGGGCATCATTGGTTAACAAGGCAGGGGAGTCTAGGGCTGAATCTCGGGGCCAAATGATACCATTGAGGTTCCTTTGTCTGGATGTCTCTCTTTGAGGCTCATTCTCTCCCAGTTCTCTCTCCTGCCTTCATGGTGGGAAGGTAGGGACACATGAACACAGTTTTGGAACTGCTCAAAGACTTACAGCTGAGAGGCCTGGGGGAAGCTGAAATATAACCAACACTTATTGCTAGGGTTCTGCCCTGGGACAAGGCAGTGCCAACCCAGATTGACACTTTTCCTAATCCATCTGCCAGAAGCCATCCAGTCCTAATAACACACCATCCATCCATCTATCCATTTATCCATCCACCTATCCACCCATGCAACAGCCCACCTATCTGCCCACTCATCTATCTACTTATCCACCCACTCATACAACCACCAACCCATCTATCCATCTACCTACTGATCCATTTATCCACTAAATAAATACCTCTCAGCCTTGACTATGAGCCCAGCACTGTTCTGGGTCTCCAGTGAACCAGGTAAACAAAATCCCTGCCTCATGGTGCTCACATGCTTGTGGAATGTGATCACTTGAGAAATCCAAGAGCTTTGAAGGCTAAGGAGATACATATGAAGAATCAGTGGCCTTTCCTCTGCCTAAAATATCAGACCCCTTCCTCTATCCCTCTGAGCAGAGCCTGGCAGCCAGCCCTAAACCTTCTTGTGCTGGCCATCTGTAGGAAGGTCACCCAGACTATGGGCGAAACATGTGCCAATATATTGATAGCCAAGCCACAGCCCTGCTGGGCAGCTCTGCTAATTACAATGACGAATGGGTTTAATTTACTTTGAAAGAATAATATGGATCACTCTGTTGGCACAGATTAACTCCCGAGTCGGCTCCTTCCTCCACACACAGGTGTCCACCAAAGCTCTAGCAATCTCCTTATCGCTGCCTGGCACCCTTGGCCTGGGCATCTTACACTAGCTTTGAAGGACGTGGTGGTTCTTGAAAGGAAGGTTTTTGTGTTGTTTGCTCAATGCTGCGCTTGCCCCAGCAGGCTGCCAGCTGGTTGTCCGCTCTAGGCAGCTGATCGTGATAGTGTCATGTGGGGACAAGCTTGGTTTGGGACAGGCTGTGTTTCTGTTTGCTCTCCCTGTGAGGATAAAGAACAGAACGTAGCCTGCCAATCCTTTAGCCCAATTAGAACAGGACAATAAATTATGCACAAGAGGACCTGCAGCCAGGGGAGAGGGCAAACACATCAAGGAAAGAGCGTGAGTTAGAGAACCTGATGTCACCCTGGGGACAATGGCTTCAGCCTTGACATCGGCTGTCTACAATGGTGGCAGGTTCAATCTTGTTTGCCTTTAATCCCTCCTCCTATAATTCAGGAGGCTTGAATGAGCTGAAGACTTCTGGTTCTAACTCAACATCTAATTCCTGTCCTAGAGATCAACCAGGAGCAGAGCAAGGCAGACCCGTGGTCCCTTGAGAGATGTCCTTTGCTTGCCTGAGGTGCTGGGTCCAGAGTAGGGTCCTAATGACCAGCTCCCCCGGATGTGGGAACTACCGGGTCTCAGTAGGCAAGAGGCCAGATTGGTAATTGACTCCCACTGAGGGGGAGCCAGGAGGCTTCATGGGTATGCAACCGGGCACTGAGTCCTTAGGAGAAACTTATTAATTTCCCTCCACAAAGACTGAGACTTTGACAGTAATCACAGTATCGCATGGTGGTAGTAGTAGTAGTAGTAGTAGTAATAGTAATAATAATAATAATAATAATAATAATAATAATAAAAAATCCTTAGAGGTTGGGAATAGAGGTGGGGACTCTGGAGAGTTCAACAGGAGTTATTAAGATAAAGGAGATTATAACCAAGCAGACATTAAAGGTTGTCATTGTCTGGTAAATCACACCAGGGAGCTCCCGAGACTACTGTTTCCCAGGGAGGCAGCAATGAGGCTTCTGACCTGCAACTCCATGCTACCTGCCTCCTGTCAGCCCCAGCCAACAAGACCCACTAAGAAAGGGGGCTGCCCAGAAAACTCAGGTCAAACTGGACAGTGAACCCTCCTCAGAGGCCAAGACAGGGATAGTGCCTAGATTTGGAGGGAGAGAGGTCTCTGTGCTGGGTTGGATTCTTATAGTTCTATCTGAAAGAGGCCTTCAAAAGGTGGGAATTGAGGACTGGCCATGTCTGGGTCCTCTGTACTGTCGACATCGTATTAATGAAAGGAGCCTGAATCCCCTGGACACTGTCCCCATTCACCTCTTAGACACATGTTGATTCAGAATGACTGTTCCAACAGGCCAAGTGGGAGTCTCCATTCAGGTAGAAATGCTCAGAGGATTCTGGCCACACATACTCAGATGCCAGGCAACCATTACCCCATGGAGCTGGGGCCAATCGATGATTGGCTGAGTGGGGTGCAGGCCAAGCTGGATTTGAAGGACTCTTTCTTTGACATTTCTGTTGGAGCCACATGGAAGGGTTAGTTTGGACTTCCAAGAAACACTTAGATCTGTAAGTTACCCTGGACTCAGGGCAAGGTATTACAAGCTGCTCATAACTAGAAGGCTACATGGGAGAGTTGAGTTAAAAATGGACCCCTTACAGAAGAAGCAAGTGGATCTCTGTGAGTTCAAGGTCAGCCTCATCTACAAAGTGAGTTCCAGGAGAGCCAGACCTATTCCACAGAGAAACCCTGTAGTCAGAAGTTTCTCTGTCCCGCCCAGCCAGTCCCACAGCCATTGTGTCCCAAAGAATCACACAGAGCCTTATATTAATTACAAGCTGTTTAGTCTATGGCTCTGGCTTATTACTTGCCAACTCTTATACTCTAAACTAACCCATATTTCTATTTATGTTTAGCCACGTGGCTTGATACCTTTTTGCTCAGTGCAGCATTCTCATCCTGCTTCCTCTGCGTCTCACTGTCATCTGTTGCTCTGCTCTTCTGCTTCCCAGAATTCTCCTAGTCTGGCTGCCCCTCTTCTACTTCCTATCTAGCTACTTGACCAATATTGGTTTTATTAAACCAATATTTACAGCATGTAAAAGCATAGTCCCACAGCAAAACTCTGTCTTGAAAAACCAAAAATAAATAAAATAAGGATGGGCCCCTCTGGCACCATTAAGAAGAAAGGAGCGTTAAGAGGGCAGAACATAGCTGGGCCTGGTGGCATAAACCTGTAATCCAAGCTCTTGAGGAGACTGAGGTAGAAGGGCCAAAACTCAAGACCTACCAGGGCTACAGAGTGAATTTTGGACAACCTAATGAAACCCTTTTTCTAAAACATAAAATAAAATAGGCCTAGGGAGATGGTTTGTGGGCAAAGTGCTCTTGCATGAAGACCTGAGTTTGTTATTCTGTACCCTAATAAAAGCTAGGTGTGTCTGAATAAAAGCCTTGTGTCCTATAATCCCATCACCATATGTAGAGACAGACAGATGGAGGGAGGGGTAGAATTGAGATGGAGTTGAAAAGTGAGGGATTGGATGGGGATGGTGAGAATGTATAGGCAGAAATTTCCGTCCCATCAGAAACTATCAAATACCTAGCAGCTGCTTCCCAAATTATCACAGAGGCTTATATTAATTATAAATGCTCGGCTGGTAGCTCAGGCTTATTACTAACTAGCTCTTTACACTTAAATCAACCCATAATTCTTATCTATGTTTAACCATGTAGCTTGATACATTTCTTTCACTATGGCATTCTTATCTTGCTTCCTTTGTGTCTGGTTGGCAACTTCTGACTCTGCCCTTCCTCTTCCCAGAATTCTCCTAGTCTGGTCAACCAGCCTATATTTCCTGTCTGACTACTGGCCAGCTGCATTTTATTAAACTGATTCTAGTGACAAATCTTTTTAATGTACAAGAGCATTATTCTATGGCAGGGAGGAAAGGAGAAGAAAAGCCAACCCAGTTCAGTGAAAACATCAAGGTTAAAAACAAGAAGACCAACCAGGCAATGGTGATGCATGCCTTTAATTCTAGCACTCAGAAGGCAGATGCAGGCAGGTCTTTATGAATTTGAGGCAAGCATGGTCTACAGCCTGAGTTCCAGGACAGCTAGGACTACATAGAGAAACCCTCTCTTGAAAACCCAAAACCAACCAACCAACCAGCCAACCAACCAACCAACCAACTAACCAGCCAACCAGCCAGCCAGCCAGCCAGCCAACAAACCAACCAATTAACCAACCAACCAACCAACCAACCAACCAGCCAGCCAGCCAGCCAGCCAGCCAGCCAGCCAACCAACCAATTAACCAACCAACCAGCCAGCCAGCCAGCCAGCCAGCCAGCCAGCCAGCCAACCAACCAACCAACCAACCAACCAACCAACCAATTAACCAACAAAGCAACCAACCAGCCAACCAACCAACCAACCAACCAACCAACCAACCAACCAACCAACCAACCAACCAACCATCTAACCAGTCAGTCAACCAACCAACCAACCAAGACCAAGATGACAACAATAAAGCAACTGGGAGACATCTGGACATCAATCTCTGGTGTTACATACACTGCTGTGACCAAGCACCCCACCCCCCACATACACATTTTTCAAAGAGTTCAGGATATGGTTCAGTGGTAGAGGACTTGTCTAGCACAAAAAATCCCAGGTTCAATCCCATTATGATGTGTACACATATGAGAGAGGCAGGGAGGGAGAGAGGGGATAGGGAGAGATGGGGTAGGGATAGATGGAGAGGAGGGAAGGGGGGAAGAAAAGAGGAAGAGGGAGATAAATAGATGATGGATGGATTGATGAATAGATAGATGGATAGACAGATAGATAGATAGTTAGATATTTAGGCAAGTGATTTGCCCTCTCTGTGTATCAACTATAATATCTAACCCACAGGGTTATGAAGAGAATCAAATGTGTTACTATAAGAGCCAGGCATGGTGGCACATGGCTTTAACCCTCACACTCAGGAGGCAGAGGCAGAGAGGTGAGTCTCTATGAATTTGAGACTAATCTGGTCTATGTAGTGAGTTCCAAGTGAGCAGGGGCTGTCTAGTGAGACCCTGCCTCAAAAATCTTAGACACAAAGTGCTATAAATAATAAAATTCCACTCTTCCCCCACCGCAAGACTGTCTTCTGCCCCTCATCTATTTTCCACAGACCACTCTGGGGGGTACCAGTGGTGACCCAGACTTTGGGCTTTAGACTAGAATATCTGAATAATCAGCATGGTTACAGGAGGCTAGCGCACGGCTCACCTTTAAGCTGGGAAAATTAACAGCTCAAGGTTAAACTATAGGAACTCAGTAGACACTGGGCTGGGACCACTGGTCCCAGAGGCTTGTGTAAATCAGGCCCAAGGGACTAACCTATCCTACCACGGCCCTCCAGGTGCCACCTGGCCTCTGTAGCTTCAAGCCCTAGGGCCCAGGGGACTCTTCTGCAGCTGCCTTGAGTTTGTGAGGCTAAAATGAAGAGGATGGCCACATTAAGGGTAATGGGACTGCATGGAGATGAAATATGAGGCCTGGAGGGAGCTGAGGCAAGTCATCTTACCAGTTAATGTGCACACTTAACGAACACTGAAGAGTGTGGAAACCTCTAAAAGGAATGCTAATTTCGGTCGGAGAGCTTCATTCTGAAAAGGAGACCTTGCGGAGGACAGTGCTGGGTGACACTGCATGAGAGTATCAGGCGACTGCTTAGAAGCCACCCCTCATACAGAGGTCAAGGTTCTCAGAGAGCCTCTATGCCCCACCTGTCCTCATGGGCACAGGCCTGTGGGAAGGCTCCAAGCAGAAACTGGCAGGAAGCTTGGCTTTGGATGTAGGTTTTGGCCTTGGCTGGTCTGGAGCCTTCTGGAAGTGGGGTCTTGTCTTCATTATGTGAAGAAGGGAATAGAGGGGTTTCATCTTAAAGGGGTATCTGATTTGAGCTGAGCCTTGAATAATGCGAAAGAGTAGGTAGGGCCTGTAACCATGCTGGGGAGACTGGTGAACACTGAGGCTTCTTTTAGCCTTATCTTCCTCAGAGTCCCGAGGAGTAAGGGACCTGGGACAACAGTGCCTCCTGCTAGCCACTCTGAAGGAAGGTAGGCTTTGGGCTCCTTCAGCCGTATGTACCCTTTGGTAGCAAGGCTTGGAGCTGGAGGCTGGCCACATGCTCACCGAGGCTTCTCCCCTGCCCTCCCTCTTCCCCAGGGACTTCTTTCTGTAGGAAGGAAGAGTATCACTGAGCATCTTTCAGGGCTCTCTGAGCTCTAGGACCCCAACTTTTCCATCTGCATGTCCAGTCTGTCAGTGAGATGAACTCAGCCTCCAGCCATCAAGACTCTGTCTTCTCCAGAGCGCTCATCCCCGCTGGAGAGTCAGGGCTTGCAAGGCCAGTCAGGAGGAAAAGGCTTGCACGCACCCCGTGGGATTATTAATAACGTCACCAGGTTC
The DNA here is from genome assembly GCA_033318265.1 of Phyllotis vaccarum. NCBI lineage: Eukaryota > Metazoa > Chordata > Mammalia > Rodentia > Cricetidae > Phyllotis > Phyllotis vaccarum. The sequence continues at coordinate 59,996,133 of JARWLC010000003.1, read as the reverse complement.
TGAGTGCCTCTTTAATTCCTCTGCTTAAACCACTCTGGAATCCATAACACTTGCCCCTTAGCCTGTGGTTATTCTACTCCCTTAATGGCCTTTTATGGAGGGACCTTATTGAAAGCTTTTCTCCAGCCCAAGTAAATCATGTCCTCCGGGTCATCTTTGCTGCAGTTTTATTAACTCCGTACAAGAAGTTGGAGGGGCCACAAGGAGGCCACTGCGTCCTCCATGCTCTGTCCTGACTGGAGATCTCCTGGTCCCCACCCCTCCCCGTACACTCTCAGCTACAAATCCTTGTGGGTGGTAAGGGACTAGAGATTTGGGTATTTCAAGCTGGACACGGGAAGTGCCCGAGGGGGACTGCATTTACATTGGCTACCTGGCACATAATTTCTGAGTACGCTAGTCATTTGGGTCATTGGTTACTGGGTGTCTGGTTGGTGATCTGGTGTATCACTTCTATGCTAGAACACTATTTGCCAGTAGGGAGGGATAAGTAAAATCAGTACAGGACCCTGGGGCCCCAAATTATTAGGCACAGGACCACACAATGCAAAAATGAAGAGGGGCTACATATAGGAGGAAGAAGTGTGTGGAAACCTGAATTCTCTCTGCTCGGTCTGCTACAGATTCACAGTAGCTCTAAAACTGAGACAGCCTTGCCTATAAAGAGTCCTTCCCCATTCTCCTCCAATGACTCTTCTTCCTCTGCTTTCCTCCCTTTTCCTTTAAAAACATAGGCTGTGACTGTATTAATCCCATTGGTATTTTGAGCTCCATATGAGATAATCATTGATACTTTTAAAAATTACATTTATTTACTTATTTTGTGTTTGGGGGACAGGAGGGGGCAGGATTGGTGATTGTCCACTGCTCTAACCCTAAGCCCAAAGACACTGTGTACTCCACAGTAGAACCTCAATACGTGCTTGTTGAATGAATAAAAGAAAGGAGTGAATCTTTTACCTTGACGAGACACTCCCGAGAATGCCCCTCCTGGACACCTCAGCTCCCTCTAGCCCCCTAGGCCTCGGTATGTCAATCTCAGGAGGTGGAGGAAAATGGCCTAAGACTGAAGCTCCCAGTCAGCTGCAGGCGCTGCACAGAGCCCTGGGGTGACAACCGCTCCCAGGGAGATGGATGCACCTGCCCAGCCGGCTGCCCTGAGAAGCTGCTTCCTATTAATAATCCCAGTAGCTCCTGCCAGGGGATGGGGAGGGCAGTAGCAAGGGAGTCGGAAGGATGTCCTGTCACAAGCTGAGGTGGGCACGCACCAGGGAACGGTACCTTATTTTCTGGAAGGCAGGTACGCCACTTTCCATTAGATCTGGCTTGTAAATGAGGCCTTAGCTGATCCCGTGCCTTCCAGCGTGTGGAGCCGCCTGTCCCTCTTGAGTGGGCTGTCAAGCCAGGAGCAGAGGGCAGTAGGGTGTCTCTCCCACAGAGCCCACAGCCAAGAGGAACAAAGTCTGGGTTCCAAGACTGGGGAAGAAGACCTTTGCCCACATTCTTGCTTCGATCCCTAGGGTGGGTGTTAGGGACAGAAATATGGGGGAGAGGGACAGGAGAAGGGAAGGGAGATGTAGATGGTACACAGGTGCTGTGGTTACCACAGTAGGAAGAAAAGGCCCCCAGTGCCTCCAGGCTAGCTTTGGTTCTGGAGAGCAGAGGGTCTAGAACAGTGGTTCTCAACCTCCCTAATGCTGTGACAGAGCATTATCAGTTCTTCACGCTGTGCTGACCCCCAACCATAAAATTCTTTTCATTACTACTTCACAACTGTAACTTTGTTACTTTATGAGTCATAATGTAAATATCTGATATGCAGGCTATCTGATATGTGGCCCCTGTGAAAGAGTAGTTTGACACTCCCATGGGGTCGTGACCCACAGGTTGAGAATCCCCTGCTTAGGGCCCCAGTATAGCCATACACAAGAAAGACTTGAGCTGGTCTCTCTCTTAACAAGCAAAGAACCTGTTAGTTAGTTTTAGGGGAACACAGCACCCCATAACCCCTCAGAACACCTTCTGTTTTCAGCAGAAAGCAGCTGAGGAGTTTGCAAAGGAGTGGGTTGTGGCTAGCTCTGCCACTGGCTTCTGCAGCAAATTCTGGGCTGCACACTTGGACTTGGTGGCCTGGCAAGGTCTGTCTGAGATAGCCCAGCTTACAGCTATTTTCATATCTCAACTCCAAACCCCTTGGCCTGCCTGGAGTTCCCTCCCTGACTGTCACCCCTGCCCAGTCCCTGCCTCGCTGACCTCTCTCTGATCCTGCTCAACACTGTTTCTTCTCAGCCCAGGTCCCCAGGCCCTGGGTAGTAAGTCCTGGCCCCTCAGGCATTCAAATTCTAGAATACCCGCTTTGTTCTCAAAATGAAGACATGGCCCAGCTCTGTGTCCTCTGACCTCTTGTACTCAGGTGCAACCCCTGAGGGTCCAGGGTTGGAGCTGGAGGTTTGTAGGCCAGTCAGTCTGAGCTAAGAGGATGTCATTAGCAGGTCTCTAACTAGGCCATGCTCTCAGCTGCCAGGACAGCTTATGCAGAGCACCAGAGAAAATCACACTTGTTATTGGGGGTGTAGTGAGACTCATGGAATGTCCCACTCTCTAGCTCCTCCACCTCTCTGCCTTCTCCCTATGCTTGGAGAGTGCACTGTACCCCCGAAGCCTTCATTATTACTGTTGGTTCCCAGCTCTGACCATCATTTGAGATCTGAGTTGCAACACCTGTTCTCCCTTCCTCAGGAAGCTTCTGGGTGCAGGAGCCAGTAACCCCTTCCTGAGTAGTCTCCCTGCACCCAGCTGAGCTTAACATTAATTTCCTGACCGCACGTGGTGGGGCATAGATATCAGAGATGTCAAGTCACTTGCCTAAGGTCACAAGGCCAAGTCTGGAAGGGCTGTATATGGGTCTGTGTGGTTCCTGCCTGTCTTCCCAGCGAGAGGTTGCCCTCATATCTCATTGGGGTACACTGAGTAGGTGTTTCTAACTGGCAGGGCCTGGTGAGGGGAGGGGCGATGGTGTTGGATCATGGGCACGCTATGTAGTTTGATGAAGTGACCTCCCACGGAAGCAGGAGGAAGTTCAGCCACATGCTGGGTTCTAGTTCAAGATGAGAAGAGATGGGCTGGGAGAGAGCTCTGTGGGTCCTGGTCTGGAAGAATATGGACCTGATTTTGAATCCCTGGCACTCACAGATAAAGCTGGGTGTGGAGTGGGTACCTGGTCCTGAGGAGGCAAAGGCAGTGGGGATCTCTGGGACTGGCTATCTACTCAGTCTATCTGTAAGCATTGCTGTTCTTGTACTGTAAGAAAACATTGTGAATGAGACAGCCTAGAGGAGGGTTTATTTAAGCTTCTGGTTCCCGAATGCTAGAGTCCACCATCATCTTGGTTGGGGAAGTGTGGTGGCCGACAAGCATGACAGCTGGAGCAGAAGCTGAGGACTCACATCCCAAATTACGTACAGGAAACAGAAAGTGGAGAGAGAGAGAGAGAGAGAGAGAGAGAGAGAGAGAGAGAGAGAGAGAGAGAGAGAGAGAGAGAGAGAGAGAGAGAGAGAGAGAATGTGTGTGGCTTTTGGAACCACAAAGCCCTCCTCCCATAATGCATTTCCTTCCAAAAGGCCAAGCCTCCCAAGCCTCATCAAACAGCACCAACTTGAGGACCAAGTCTTTGGACGCCTGAGACCACGGAGAGGTATCTACCATTTGAACCACCCCACTATCTGAACTGGTGAGCTTTGGGTTCAGTGAAAGATATTATCTCAAGGGACCAGCGAGAAAATGATAGAGGAAGACCCTCTTTGTTGATCTCTGGCCTTCACACAGATAATAAAGCTCTGCCACCTGAGTGAGAGAGAACCAGGATGGAGACGAACAAGGCTAGCGGGGAAAAACAAACAAACAAACAAACAAACAAAAAACCCTTCATGACTCTGTCCTTTCCTATCAGAGTAAGCCGGAGTGTCCCAGCTGGCGAGGAGGAAGCCCCCAGAAAGGCCTCAGGGTGGCAGCGCAGGTACAGGCTGGTGGGGAGCTGTGTCACGCTGCTGACTTCATTCAGTGATATTGACTTTCTTTAAGTGTGATTTGGTCAGTGTATACGATGCATATGTATACTCACATGTAGAATATACTTATTAGTGTACATGTGATATACATACAAGGTACAGGCAGTATACATGTGACACATTTTTGGCATGTGACCCATTTGTGGAGTGCATATGTGGTGTGCATGTGGTATATATGTGGTACATGTAGGATATATATTCAGTGTGCATATATGGCTTATGTGGCGTATATGAAATGCACACGTGGTGTGCACTTGGTGTGTTTGCTAGATAATGACATCCTCCTTGTCTATGCTTTAGGGTAGACACTGTCATCTGCATTCCACCCCTAGGGTCGCACCTCCTCTCTGCCCACATGATTCCCACAGAGGCCACTTTCTAGGTCCCATGCAAGCAGGTGGAAACTTTGCTTTTTATTGAGACTGATTTATTATTGAAACAACTTGAATGAGTTTCAAAGTACATTAAATGAGAAAAGATGTTCAGACCTAGTCTCATAAATCAAAGGCATACAAAGAAAGAAGGAAACAAAGAATTCGCAGGGGCCTGAAAACAGATGGGCTGGTGAGCAGGAAGAGAGAGAACAGGTTTCTGGCTGACAGGGTGTCCCGGGAATAAATCTTCTTCCCTGGCTGGAGAGCAGGGGAAAGGCTGCCTCTCTCCCTGTTGCCATTTGAGGAGGGTGAGCTCTGTACTCTGGGGCACAGGACACTTCCAGGGCACCTTCCCTGGCCCCTAGTTTCTGGAGTCTGGGGGGGGGCAGTTTTATGGGGAGAGGTTGGGTTTCAGGGCTACAATGATCCTTTGGTTCATAGGTGTTCATGAAAGAGATGCGAATCTTTGAGTCTGGCTATAAACCATTTGAGCTGCTCAGAGCGTGTATGTCTATTACAGTGTCTGTCTGTCTGCTGAGTGTGTGTGTGTGTGCATGTGTATCTGCCTGTCTGTCTTTGTGTGTGTCTGCCTACTTGTCTGTCTGTCACTGTGTGTGTGACTGTGTGATGTGAGTGTGTGTCTGTCTGCCTGTCACTGTGTGTGTCTGCCTACTTGTCTGTCCGTCACTCTGTGTGTGTGTGTGTGTGTGTGTTGTGACTGTGTGGGTGTGTGTCCTCAGCATTCAGCATGGCCTGGCCTGGAATGTCAACTCTATTCCAAAAAAGAGAAAACTGTGCCTGTAACCTTGTGTCCTCTCACTTTGCCTCTGTGCCAACTGCCCACAATTGAGAGTGATGTTGGGTCTCTCTCACCCACTGGAAAGCCTGGATCTGCATGGCTTGGGGACCCTCTGGCCAGGGGATGGGGCACGTTAGAGATGGAGGTCAGTCACCAGATAGAAGATGGGACCTTGTGGAAGGGACACTGCATCCAGGTGGAGGAGCCCAGTAAAGACAGGTGCCACTAAGGGCCATAAACGAGCCAGTTGAGGGAAGAAAATCAGGACAGAAGAGGCCTCCTGGGGGCTGGTGGGAGATGAGAAAGAGCGGAGAAGCCTCAAGTACTAAAACAAGAAAGCAAATGGGTAGACAGGGGCCTCGGGGACATAGTCTGGCCTTCTTGGTGCCTGACAGGCCGGTGGTCATAGGCAAAACCTGGGAGGTCATTTCAACAAGGCCCTCCAGCACAGAAACCCAGGAGTAAATCCCACTAACCCAGCCTGTCATCTACATTTCTCTTTTGTCTTCAGAATAAAGAGACTCAGCAGCTCCAGGGATGCTTTTGACTTACCCAGCTCTTCATGTCTCTTGCTCCTGCTGGTGGCTGTCTTTATTATGCTACAATTCATGTGTCTTCATCCCCCTTCTTCCCGGTCCTGCTGTGGGCCAGTGGCCTTCTGACTGAGTGTGTCAAGGGTCCTTGTTTCATTGCCTGTCTCCTGGAGGGTCTGGGCTGCTCACCCACTTTCCCTGTGTTTCTGACTAGCCCTCATTCCCTGTGGCCTGATGGATGGCTGCTCGTGGTCCTGCCTCTTCCAGCTGTCTCAGTGGCTTGGGCTGCAGACTGACAGGATTCATAAATCACCGTGGCAAGGCAAGGCCTGGGAAGGGACAAAGGGCAGTTCTCAGTGCATGGAGCCTATGGAATCACTCTCTCCAGGTTTAGCGAAGCATGTCCGTTCTGTCACTAGCTCTCATGATGGCCCTGAGTAACTCTGTAGACGCTGAGATGGTGAGGAATAGGGTGCATGTGAAGCATGTGAAATTTTGGTTGGAGTTTCTAAAATCGGGGACTGGACAGATAGTTTGTCAGTTAAGAACACTACTTTTGCAGAAGACCCCAGCTGCCCCATACAGCAGATTACAACTGCCTGTAACTCCAGTTGCAGGGGATCTGATGCCCTCTTCTGGCTTTCTCAGACACCACATGCATATGGTGCACATATACACACATACACACCCAGGCACAGACACATAAAATAAAATTTAAAAAATATCTGAATCAATTCTGTCCCGTGAAGGTGGGGGGATTGTCTAAATAGTTCACCTGACACATAGGTATTTGCTGTTTAGAGAGGTCCAGAAGAAGGCAGATGTTACCAAAAGGCCTTGGGCACATGCAGCATGATATCCCAGCTTCCCCTCTGCACTGCTGTGAGAGATCGTGACCAAGTCACCCTCCCGATTGACTGTATCTGTAAAAACGGGGACTGCTGAGTCTGCAGGCAAGGAGTTACATGGCCTCTGTTGGTGCTTGCAGCATGGACTCCCCAGAGTACAGCCGCTACTGTCGGGCAAGGCATCAAGTGCTCCAAGTCTTGGTGGCATCAGCACAAAACTGAATGCCTGCTCCTCACATAGGCAACACACAGGGATGGAGGCTTGCTCTGTGCTCAGCTGTTCTAGGCACTGGATACAGACAGGATAATTTATAAAACGGATAGGATTCCTGTCCTTGGGGACCTGTATTCTGCCTAGGGGGAGGGACAAGATGAGTGACCGATGCTGAGTAAAGAATGAAGAGTGGAAAGGGCACCAGGGATATGGCTCAGAGGGCAGGGCGTTTGCCTAGTATGCACACAGCCCTGAGTTCAATCCCCACCACCACAAAAACGACACAATGTGCCTGAGATCTATGTGACTCTGTCTCACCAAACACACAAGAGTGGTTCAGTGCCTGTTTTGATTTTGATGTTTAAATTTATTTATTTTTATTGTATGAGTGTTTTGAGAGAATGTATATATGTGAACCATGTGCGTTCCTGGTGCCCGTGGGGATGAGAATAGTAGGGAGGGTCATTTAGAATTGGAGTTATGGATGGTTGTGAGCAACCATGTGGATGCTGGGAATTGAATCCAGGTCCTCTGCAAGAACAGCCAGTGTTCTAAACCTCTGAACCATTTCTCCAGCCCAGGGCACTTCTGTATAAGTTGCTGGGATGGGCGTCTCTGATCCAGTACCAGTTGAACCGAGACCTTCAGAAATAGCAGTGGGAGCTACAGAGACATCAGAAAGTAGTACAAGATAATGGGCAAAGCCAGTGCAAAGGCCCCGAGGCAGGAACATGGTTGAGTGAGGAACATGGAGATGTATGGCTGGATGGGATGGAGAGAGGGGTGGGGAGGTTGTCAGGAGTGGTAGTTGAGTAGGAAGCAGTAGCTTGTGGTTAGAATTACGTCTGTTGCCCCAAGAAAACATGGTGCTCTGGCAGCATTTTAATAGTGCAGTTTACCTGCCGTGAGAGGTCATTTGGTTCTAGCAATCCGAATGTCTGGGCTCTCCTGCTTCACCTACCTGCCCAGGTCCTGCAGAGCGGCTCGCCAGAGGCACCTTCCTGCTTACTGCTATTTGTTTCTGATCCAGGGCAGGCAGCTTGGATTTTTTTTTAATTAAAAAAATTCTTTACGGCCATGGATGAAGAGGAGCTTAAAGCCTGAACCCCTGTACCGACTTGTCAGCTTTATTTCTGCTTTGTAAATGTGGCCATGGAGCTTCCTTAGGCTCTGCTTGCCGGAGGCATGCAGGCCGTATGGCGTGAAGGAAAGGGATGTGGCTAACCACTGTTTTATGAGTGGTTTCTAAAAAGGTCTTCCTTTCCAAGTGTGTGTGTGTGTGTGTGTGTGTGTGTGTGTGTGTGTGTGTGTGTGTGAGAGAGAGAGAGAGAGAGAGAGAGAGAGAGAGAGAGAGAGAATCTACTTCTACCATTTGTGAAGTCTCTCCAAAAAGCCATGCTGAGTACAGTGGTACATGCCTATGACAGGAAGATCACTGTAAGTTCGAGGACAACCTAGGCTACACAGTGAGACCCTGTTTCAAAAAGACAACATAACAAACCCAGCACCAGGGGTGTGACAAATGCAAAACAGGTGAACACATGGCATATGCACCACCATCTCCCAGACTGCAGCCCTGGCAGACATCCCTAATCAATCACAGAGTACTTTCCTGCTGATCTCAGGCGCAGCCTCAGTGTTCTAGAGAGCCTGCATGGGGTTGGTTTTATAATAAGAAACATTTGTTGACTCAGCTGCGGGAGCAAGTGGTCCTGGGGTCTCTCTCCTGAGTAGTGGGAGCAGCAATAAGCTGGTTTCTAGCGCAAAGTCTTATCCTTGAACCTGGGTAGCTCTTTCTGCTTGCTTCATAAACTGGAGGCACCTCTGGCCTACATATAGTGATTGGCATAGCCCCAGAGGTGCTACTTGGAGCCAGACATTTGTGTGGCTGAGGCCCCACCATCTTACAAGTGAGCAGAGTACCTGGGGCTGTTTGAATCCCTGGGTGGATTTGTTCTGTCTGCCAAAGAAGGATCACACTGTGACAGACAAGGCCACCAGGTGTTTGATGAGCTGGGACAGAAGTGGCTGCCTAAGCGGAGTCATGTCCTCAACTTGGTTCCAAGGACAAGCATATGCAACCCCCAGGGGTAAAGGAGGGGTGTGTGTGTGTGTGTGTGTGTGTGTGTGTGTGTGTGTGTGTGTGTGTTCATTCAGAGGCTGGGGAACCAGAGCATGATGAGTAGAAGTCCAACAGTGAAGAACAGGGACAAGGAGCAGGTGAGGAGCAGGAGAAGGGACAGAGCAGGGCCACTTAGGACCAGTGGAACAATCCCAGGACACCCTGTGAGGAGCACGTGCCAGCCCCTGTCACCTTTTTTATAACAATCCTAAGACCCTAGAGATGTGGGTGCCTCTGATTTAGAGCCACATCCGTCCCTCTCTGTGCTTTGGTGGGCTGGAGGAGGGACGCCTTGAAGACAGAGAAACATACAGACCTGGAGTCACAGCCTTGTTCTTTCGCTACTCGCTTGCCTTAGTTTATCTTCAAAATCAGAGATTGCTATTTTCTTGACAACAGGCCGCCTGCCCAGGCTTCTCCAGCCCTTCCAGTCCTCACATCTGGCCTGTGGTAAGTGCCAACCTGACCTGTGGTCGGTCTTTCTGTTCCTTTGGATCTGACTCCAGGGTAGCGGCATGGGGATGTGCCCATTAGAGTTGCCCACCTTAGGAGTCCTGCCCCTAGGTTGGGACGATGGAGTAGGGACCCAGTGGCTACTGTGTAGGGGTCAGAGGTTAGGAACATATGTAGTTGTGACTAGCCTCAGCTAATTCACGTCAGGCTGCTATGCATAGAGAGACTCAAGTGACACCAGGATTCATTTTATGTCATGAATCTTTCCATTATGAGGAGGGGTGGGGAGGGCTGGTAGGGGCAGGGAGGGTATGAGATCAGCCTCCCCCTTGGGGCCCTTGCAGCTTGACAGGCTTGACCAGGATCAGGAAGAAGCCTGGTAACCTCTGGCCCCTTCCCTCTTCTCTGCCACAAACAGCAAGGGGTAACCTCAGGGAAGTTGGCAAATTTGGTTGTGTCTCAGAGTTCTCTGGGGAGGGGCAGCAGGGCACAGTCAGGGAAGAAGAGCTACCTCCCATGGCCACCAGGATTTAGGGAACACTGCTGGAGCGGAATTAAGGTTGGCTTTGTCTCAGGTACTGGGTGCCTAATTTTTTTCTCTTTCCTCCTCCCTCCACCCCCCTCCCTCCCTCCCTCCCTCCACCCCTCCCTCCACCCCTCCCTCCACCCCCTCCCTCCCTCCCTCCCTCCACCCCCCCTCCCTCCCTCCACCCCTCCCTCCACCCCCTCCCTCCCTCCCTCCACCCCCCTCCACCTCCCTCCCCTTATTCCCCCTCCCTCCCTCCCATCCCCCCTCCGTCCTTCCCCTCTTCCTCTCCCCTTCTTCTTCCAGGATTCTATGTACCTCAGGCATATACTCACTATGTAGCTGAGAATAACTCTGAGCTTCTAATCCTCCTGCCTCAGCTTCCTGAGTGCTGGGCTCACAGACCTGGTTTATGTGGTGCTGAGGATTAAGCTGGGGCCATGGGCATGCTAGGCAAGCACTGTGTCAACTGAACCACATTCTCAACTTCCTGTCTCATTATATAGCTCAGGCTGATTTCAAATGCTCCATTCTCCCGACTCCACCTCCTGAATGCTAAGCAGTCTATGGACACATACTACACCCAGTTTTGTTTTCTTTTAAAGATTTATTTATTATGTATACGGTGTTCTGCCTGAATGCCACAAGAGAGTGCCAGATCCCACTATAGATGGTTGGGAGTCACCATGTGGGTGCTGGGAATGAACCTAGGACCTCTGGAAAAGCAGCCAGTGTTCCTAACCTCTGAGCCGTCTCTCCAGCCCCAGCCCTCATTTTTAAAAAAGAAACCTTCAGGGCCAACTGTATTTCAGATGTTAGATATTTTTTTTCAGATTTTAGAAACTTAATATTTTCTGTGTTTGCGATTCTCTCCAGCAGACTCCTATTTCTGTTTAAAATGCACGAGACAAGGCTGACAGTTGTAAACAGAAGAGCCTTGAAGGTCAGTTCAGTGATGGCTTTGCTGCCTAGTGAGTTTTTAGACACTTTGTTTTCACAACTTTGGGGACATTGGAATTACAACAAAGGGACAAGAAGCTGTTCATTTCAGGGCATGAGGGACCGCCCACTTCCAGGCAGGTGTCCAGCCAGGCATCTAGCCAGGCACTTTCACTATATGAATACATTGGTTCCTTATTACAAAGTCAGTTTTGCTTTTGTTATTTCAATTTTCTAGAAGGGGAAAACACAGACACAGAGAGGTTAAGTAACTTGCCCAAGGGCACACAGCCAGGAAGCAGCACAGCTGGGGTAGAATGGACTTCATAGCAAGTCACCGCTGTCACGGTTTACAGCTTAGTGTAGGTGTGGGAGGGAGGCAAGATGATCCTTACCACACGGGGGAACTGGAGTGTCCAGGTCTCTGAAGCCAGAGGGATGATTTATCCCATCGTAGGGAGATGAAGAAAACACCATAGGAGGTGGTGTCTACTCAGTGATGTAAGGATGGGTGGGCACCAGCTAGGCACCGGCTAGGAAGGGAGAAGCACTGTGGCACTGATCAGGCTGGCTGGAAGGAAGCATCACAGCAGCTGTAAGGAGTCTGTAACAGACTAAAGAACTAAGCAAGGGCCAGCTTTGGCAGATCCTCACCCTATTGGCTCAGGGCTCTTTCTCCAGTGGGGAACAGTAGTCAGTCCTCCTGGCCAGTGGGTCAGTTCTCCACCTTGCCGGGATTCTGGGGTATCCTCACTCCGTAAACACTCTCTTCCAGGATTGGCAGGACTGTCCCAGAAGGCACTGGAAGGAAGGACCACTCATCTTTGGCTAGGAGAACTCAATTCTCTGTCAGGGATGGTGAAACTTGGGATAGCAGCGGATCATCTGTCCAGAGAAGGACGTCCTCAGGAGGACTGGTGCCCATCTCCTTCCCCCTCTCTGGCCTGGAACAGGGGCTTCAGTCAGTACCAGCCACAGGTCCCGGGTGCCAAGAATCCACCAGCTGCCTCTCTCCTGGAGACACAGCCTGAGCTTGACAGATGAAATCTTTATTATCACATTTTTATTTTTTTTTTTTTTTAATTTGTGGCGTGCATGTGCATGCGTGTGCAAACAGTTGCATCTGGGGCCCAGGCAGCTGCCGAAATCCCCACAAATGTTGCTCATGAATATTCCACAGCAGCACCGGCCACGCTTTGCAGTCATTGATTATTTATACGTGAAATAACGAAAGCTTCATAAATAATCAAAGAGCCTGTGTGCCAGCTGTGTTGATACCTTCCCTCCCTCCTGATGCAGGTGAGGGATGGACTCTGAAGGAACACACTCTCACAGGGCGGCCTTGACATTCACAGACCATCCTCTGGTAGGATTATGCCCTGTACGGGACGATGTATGCATGGCTCCGGAGTGCATACACCTGCACTTGTGATGCGCTTGCCAACTAGGGGGGCACACACCTGACTGTGTGGCTGGGGTTGTCTGTACTGGAAAACTGGAAGGTGGCCAGAGAGAAGCACCATGGAGTTTTCAAGTGGGGATAACAGCAGGCCTATTTAGGTCAGTTCCAATCTCCTCTGGAAGGTTCGCTCACAGGAAACACTTCCCTGATTAAGGAGCCCTAACTTCCATGGCAAGCACAGTGTGTCTTCAAGGGACAGAGAGCCTTGGGGTCACCCTTGTCCCCAGTCTTGTGTTATGAAAACAGCTTGAAAGTCTTTAAATGATGTTTAGGATGGGGTTGGGGTAGAGGAAGCCAGGGCCTGGGGTTGAAGGCAGAGACTCCATGTCCTACCATCTCCACTTCGCAAACTGCCACAGCCTGATCCCAGGGGCCACTTCTGCCAGGGCCTCTCACCTCCGTTACCTCTAATACTTAACCACTACCATTACTTCATTTTATTTATATAATTTCTTTTGACATAACCAAGTCTGGCCTCAAACTCACCACGGAGCCCAGATTCAAACTCCATTTTCTCAAGTTCTGGGAACACAGCTTTATCCTCCCAAGTGCTGGGAACAGATGCACTCAGACATGCCTGGCTCTGTTCACCTTGAAAGTAGGCAAAGCGAACATGCTTTCTTGCAGAGACTCTTAGTGACATTGACTAACTGGCCCACAGGTGCAGAGCTGGTCCCTAGGAGAATCCATGCTTGTTTTGTTGCTCCTTGGGCATTGCTCAACCAACACCTGCTGCCCTACCAGCCTGAGGCCCAGTATGGACGTCTGCTAAGGGAATACATATCCTTCCTCAGCCATTCAAAGAAGAAGAAACTATAAAGCATGGGACTCAATTTTCACTAACGTGTGTGTGTGTATGTGTGTGTGTGTGTGTGTGTGTGTGTATAAGATCCACACACATGATACAAATGCACACATAGACACCCAGATTAGTACATGGAAAACCAACAAGATGGGGTAGATTATACTCTCAATTTTCCTTCATGATACAACAGTTTGTGTGATGTCATTACTGGGGGGATGGCCACTGAGTGAAGGGTACAGTCAGACAAACCTATTATCTCAAAATTAAAAAAAAAAAAAAAACTAATAAAAATTGTTCCAAAGCACTCTAAGTGTTTTTATCGATTTTATTCAATTTTTACCTCATCTAAAAAACTTAGTGTTGGTGCTGAAGAGATGGCTCAGTGGTTAAGAGCATTGACTGTCCTCTTAGAAGACTCAGACTCAGTTCCTAGCATCCACATGGCAGCTGACAATTGTCTGTAATTTGGTTGCCAGGGAATCTGATGCCATCTTCTGTCCTCTGTGGGGAACTGCACACACACAATACATCGACATTCATGCAGGCAAAACACTCAAACACATGAAATAAGTTTAAACAACAACAGAATGAAGAAACCAAATGTGCATTTGTGAGGTGAAGGTCTTGTGATGCCTCCAGTCTGAAGAGCCGAGGACCAGCTTCCTGTGCCTTCGGGAGAAATTCCTGCCTCTTAGCTGCCTTAAGTTGGAAGGATGAGGACACCCCTCGACAGCATGTCCTTACTGCCTGTAGAGGTTATCACTTGCAGAGTGGGCTGCGGCTCAGTCCGAAGATCTTAGAGAAAAGACAGCTACTGGCTGAACTAATGAGGTTAAATCATGCAGGGCCTCCTTCCCTCACTGTGGACACTGGTCCTGCCTCTCTGGCTTCCCTGGGATCTTCTCCAGGGAAGACAATTCTGACCCCCTCTCTGCTTTCCGACTAAGGCTGGAATTATTTAATGTCAAGCCAGTAAAGGCATCACTAGCTTGCAGCCTAACTGTTAGGAGGAATGATTCATGACCCCACACAAGGCACCAAGCCTCTCCTCCCCTGCCCAGCCCACCCTGGGAAGGAAAGGAGATAAATTACTGTCATTGCTTTTTATGGTACACATAATCAGGTGGCAACATGGAGCCTCAACTCATCCCAAAGTCATTTACAATGAATTATTCATTTGGCTGAAAACAGTCATCCATTGGAGGGGGAAATAGCCTTTCTCCTTCTTGGCTGTGGGCTGCCCTGTCCACGGCTGTGGTACCCCTGGGACGTGCTGCCTTCATCCTGAGATGGGGAGAGGGTACGGGGAAGGATGCCCAGCTTCAGGACCGCATTTCCCTAATCAGCTTCTGGAGCTTTTCTGGGTCCTGAACTGTGCTCCTCACTCCTTACCCAGCCCATGCAGAGGGGAGTACAAGCCTTGTTCATTTCAGATTGCCCCTCTACTTCCTTCTCTTAAAAAATCTAAATCTATTTTTAATTTTATGTACAGTAGCTTTTTGATGGTGTGAATATCTTGTACTGTGTGTGCAATCCCTACAAAGGCCAGAAGAGGGCATCAGATCCCCTTGGGACTAGAGTTCGAGGCAGCTGGGAGCTAGCTGCCATGTGGGTGCTGAGGATTGAACCTGGGTCCTCTGCAAGAGCAGCCAGTGCTCTCAACGGCCCCTGTTTATTTATTTTCCTGTGTATGCGTGTGAGCACTGGGTCTCTGGTCTAGAACTCAGGGTGTCAGGCTTTACCTTCCCAGTCACCTCACGAGCCCTCTTTTTCCCAGCCCATAACATTTACTGAGTATCTATTGATGTGCACTGTACCCAATAAGGGTATGGGCAGAAACGACCCCCCCCCCAATTTCTCTCTCCCACCTGCTTCATTTCTTCCTTCCTCTGTCCCCTCCCCCTTTCTTTCCCTTCCTCACTCTCCCCTCCTTTCCCCCTCCCTCTCCCTTTCTTCTCCCTTCCCTCCCCTCCCCTGTTGCAGCTGATTCTCACTGGAATGACTTATCCTAGGCACACTGGTGTCCCTGGTGTCACTGCGTCAGTCTGGGAAGCATCCCCAGTTTTGCGTGTTGCTTTCATCACTTTGGTATGGCCCAATGCTGCTTCATCACACCCAACTTCAGATAGATAGGGAAATGCCACCTCCTACTGTATGGCGGAGGAGGATGACGAGATTGTCAACACCTCTTGCTGACACATCAGGTCCCCGGAGGGAACAGAGGGAACCCAGTTTTCTTCCCATGAGCTCAAGGTGTGGTAGGTCCTCAGGCCACAGGAATTCAGGGGCTA
Organism: Phyllotis vaccarum; assembly: GCA_033318265.1. Lineage (NCBI taxonomy): Eukaryota > Metazoa > Chordata > Mammalia > Rodentia > Cricetidae > Phyllotis > Phyllotis vaccarum. The sequence continues at coordinate 59,980,700 of JARWLC010000003.1, read as the reverse complement.
GGCTGAGACAGGTCTGGAGTGGACAGGGAGATGATGGGATCTGACCTCAGGGGACCCGAACCATTGAGACATTGTTGCTATTTGGTGGCAGACGGGTGAATTTACTTCTTGTGTCTTTCCCTTTACTTGGGGTGATGGTGGCTACAGTGACACCCAGTCCTGGGTAGCTATGACAAAGGCATGACGGTGTGTCTATAGGAGCCTTTGGGAGGTGAGTGTTATGAATTCATTTGCAACTTTTATATAACAGTTAAGCTGCTTTTCACAGGGACAAGCAGTTCCTGAGATGCACCCAGCCCTCTGAGCCCTGCCTGGCTTACAGGGATAGATCTCCCGAATCCTGCTCCTGCCCTAGAAACAAAGTGGCCTGCACCCCACTGGAGCCCTCAAGTGTAGACTGGGATGGAGGTTGCCTCCTGGTAAGCCACTTGAGGATGGAAGAGGAATCCCCCTTGCACCCCAGTTTCCTCTGAGCAGGAGACCCCAGGACACAAGGTTTCCTTTTATTTGTTCAGCTCTTGTTTACTGAGTGGCAGCTTGGGCAGACATTATGTTGGGGCTGAGGCAGAGGTCCCGCATCCACTCAGCTTCCTTGCATAGACAGCTTCCCTCCCTCCCAGCTTGATTCTGGAATCCCTGCAGTGACAAAAAGACAAAAGATCTCCAGATAGACTCTTCTGTGATATCAGTCATCAAAAGGCTGCCAGGGTGATATGTACCCTCACCTGCAAAATGGGCACCTAAACCATGTGTGCACCTCTCACTTCCCTCCATCCTCAGAGTCACACATTCCTGACTCAGCTCTCCATCCCTCCCCCACCTACATCCAGGTAATCAGAGACACCCTAGCAGCAGGCTCCTACTGTGACACTGGACCCCTTTGAGATCTATCTAAGAACAGCTACCACTTCCAAAATCTGCCTCATGGGTCTGGACACTGCTCAGAGCTCCCACCATGCTCCTTCGGGTGACAGCACACTGTGACAACCATCATATCTAAAAAGATAGCCTGTCTTTGAATCCCAAGCCTGGGACCTTGCCCTTGAAGTGCTTGCTTCTGGCCAACTGGGGAGTGAGCCACTACCATAATGGGCACTGGAGCTGGCCAGATGTCTCTGGGCTCCTTCATCACATGAGTGCTTACCTTTCTGATTTTTGGTCCTTTGCTTCAGATGGTCAACAGGTTCTGTGAACTGTGGTGTCTGTGGGCAGCTCCTCAGCCAATGCCTATGTGTAGAAAGACGAAGGCCCTCTTGCCTGGACCTGGGATGCCCTCAGGTGTAATTTGAACCCCAGAGTCCCTCATCAAACCACAGTCCCCTCATCAAAAAGGAGGGGGTCAGACTAAGGCTCAATTTTGCTTGAGCTTCTGCTGTAGCTTATCTTGACCACTTTTCTGTCAGGCTGGCCTCTCATCAAAGGCTTTCAGGGATAGTTTCTTAGATGAGCGGTCAGAAATCATCTCCTTAGGGTGCTTCTTAGGAACCTTCCCTGAGAGACCCACTCACCCCTATCCTTCCTGGTTAAGTCTCAGTTTGGCCCCTGAAGTACTTTGCCCACCCCATGTGACTCAGTGTGAATGTGACTGGTTTGTCCCCATACTCACCTTGCTCTGGGCTCAGTCTACAGGCACCAAGTGACCCAGACATGGCCAAAAACACAGGAGCAGAGCTTCTGGCAATGGTGAGACAGAGTCTCACTATGTAGATCAGGCTGGCTAAGAACTCATAGTGATCTGCCTGCCTCTGCCTTCTGAATTCTGGGATTGATCCAAATTCCCAATTGACACACTGGTGCGTGTGATGGCTGGAACCCTGGCAGCCACACTGAGGGTACACACAGGATGGCCAAGTAGCCCAAAGGTGAGCAACTTCTGGATTCTGGGTGACATGGACAAGGCTCAGAATTCACGAGCCAAGGGCTGCTCTACCCCAGATTACTGTTCTATGGACCGATAAATCCTCTATTTGACAAGGCCATTTTAAACCTTCTGTTATCATATGGTACTCAAAATATTGTGATGGTTATTATTTTTTTAATAAGTGGTACTGAGTTGCTGGATAGGTTTCTGTCTGATGGGTCCTACTGAATTTGTGTCATATACTAGAAAGGGAATAAGTCATACATTATCAATAGTATGGGTTAAATAGCACATTTTATTTGGAAAGGGGAACATTAACAAGTCGGGTTGACAATGAGAACAAATTGAAGGCACAGTACCAGGGCCAGCAGGGAGGGCTCCAAGTTCACAGCCCAAGAACACAGTGTATATTATTCTTCTAATACCCGACATGCCTTCCAAAAATATCAATTTTCTCCTTGGGAGACTGTTCATCTTGTTTCTTATTTTGCCATGGCTACCAGGAAGCTCAGAATTGGATTTAGCTTTGTATTTGGTTGACCATGCCTTGCTTTTGGCTGTTGTTACTTATTTTCCTTGGCGTCAAGCTCCTGTCTTGTTTTTGTTTTTTTAAATTCTTCAGAGCTCCATATATTTCTGTAAGTTTTTAAACAAGAAGCAGGATATGCCTCAGTTGTTCTGCAGGTCTCCTGAAGCTGCAGTTAGAAACACCCTTGAAGACAGTGGCTGCAAGTGGCTTTTGAGAGTCACTCCAGGCATCCAGCAGGCTAGGGGGAAAGCTGAGAAAGGGCTATTCCTCAGCGGCTCCAAGCAGGAACTCTTGGCGCCTGTTAGGTACATTTTAGCTGTTTGTTGTCAACATCCTTTGGCCTTCATTCTGGCCCCTCCTGGAGATGAGGCAATGGTTCTGCCTTGGTTCCCAAATGCCCAGCCTGCTCAAAGAAGTATGGGGAATCCTTTGAAATTCCCAATAAATAAGAACTTTGAGGGCTTGTTGCCATGGAGACCAAAGGCTTGGTTGGTCGTCATGGCAACCCATGGTAGGCTCTCTGCCTGAACTCCTGGCTTCACTGTGAAAAGAGGGCCAAGAATGGAGAGAGAAACATGGGCCGCTGGGAGAGAGCCGGAAGCCAGCAGGTTTCTCTAGGCAGGTCAAGAACGAGGGCAGGATGATGTGGGGCATTGAGGGAGAGTCAGGGGAGAACACTATGTTTTCTGGAAGCTGCTACTCTTTTCTCCAGATTATTCTGAGAGGGCCTTGAGCTCTGACCTCCTGTGTCCAACCTTGAAGGCTAAGAGGGGACTTGGGAGAGCCTCCTCTCTGATAAAGCTGCCAGGAGATCTCCATGACAACACCCTGTCCCCATGTATGGGATCCTAGCCCTTGGCTAGGACTTCAGGGTGTTGCCTGGGTAACCAGGCTCCCTTACCCCACTTTCCCACCAACCAAACCTCCTCAGCCCTGCCCCCTCTTTGTGATGGGCAGCTAAGTGGATGGATGGGTCACCATGGAGACCCGGCTCCCCTTTGGTTACCCGCTTTCTGAAGTACTTGTATTGAGGAACATGGGTCTGCAGGATGAGACAATGTTTAAGAGCCTCTCTGTGGCCAACATCATGGTTCTTCCAGAATTCTCTTTGGGGGTTGTTCGGGGCCCAGGTAAGGGGCTGGCTTGGGTCCCAGCTCTTTCTTCCTATCAGGCTGATACTGAGTTCAAATCTCCATGTAAATACCTCTGTGTGAGGTCCCGGGTTCTGAGGATCAAGTGGGCGGGTTTAATTCAGGAGTCTGACCTTGTGACTTAAGCTCCTACCCTGTCATAGTGTAGAAACATACTGTAGAAACGTACTGTAGCAATGTAGGCTTATTCAGCAGCTGGAAGGCACAGGTACCTAAGGAGCATCTATTTTCCAGAGAGAGACAGTTACGTGATTAGTTCTTATTTTATCTCGCTAATGAAAATACATAAAAAACAAAATGGCCAATTAGCAAGGCCATTCATCCCTCTGGACTGGCTCTTTCTTTCTGGCATGAGAGACCATTCTCCTGGGCAGGCCGGCCTGGCCTCCTCGGGAGCAGGCTGGCCTGGCCTCTTTTGGGCTCCCTTCTCCTCATCCCTGCAATTCATGTGCTATCCCGTGTGGCATGCAGGCACCCCCTCCCCATCCCTGCTGACTCCACATCCTCACCTCCATTTCCAATTGATGTTTTCTTTGCTTCTCCATCTCCTTGTCTCACAACCAACAAAAGACTTTTTTTTTTATTTATTTAGACAGGGTCTCTTGGAGCCCAGGTTGACCTCAAACTCACTGTGTTGCTAAGGACAACCTTGAATTTGATCCTCTGTCTCCAGCTTCCAAGTTCTGAGATAATAGAAATGTACCATCTCACCCTGTTATTTGATATTGAAGATTGAACCCAGGACTTCCATCATGCTAGGTGAATGTTCTACCCACTGAGCACTATGTCCCCCAGACCACTCTTTTAAATTTAATTTTTTTTTTTTTTAAGAAAAACTGTCATTCTATGATCCAGGCTGACCTGTACAACTCACCATGTAGCTCTGGCTGGTCTTGAACTCATGGTCCTTCTGCCTCAGCCTTAGTCTGGAACTACAGGTGAGTGCTACCACATGTGGCTAAAACCAACATTTTCTTCTCTCTTTAAAGTGTTCATTTTTAGCCAGGTGTGGAGGCACACACCTTTAATCCCAGCACTTGGGAGGCGGATGCTGGCAGATCTCTGTGAGTTTGAGGCCAGCCTGGTTACATAGTGAATTCAAGTACAGCTCGGGATATAGAACAAGACTGTCTCAGTTTTTTTATTAACTTTATTTATGTGCTTATGCGTGTGTCTGTGTGGATGTATGGCATATGTGTACATGGCTATAGGGTTCAAAAGAGGACATCGGATCTCCTCAAGACAGAGCCCTGGGCAGCTATGAACTACACAGTGTGGGTGCTGAGAAATGAACCCGGCTCCTCTGGAAAAGCAGCAAATGTTCTTAACTACTGAGCCATCTCTCCAGCCCCAACCATTATATAAGCTTTGCTCCGAATTAGTCCTCCTCACTGCCCCCAAAGCAATGCCTTCTTCCAAGCATCCTCTCCAGTGTCAAGGCCACTGCAAATGTCCCTGCCACCCCCAGAACAGCTGCTCTGCACCCGGACCTCTTCTGTGGCAGGGCAGTATCTCCTGCTGTACACAGAGAGGCACAGCTGTTTCCTCCCACCCCCAAGTCCCGCTGAGCTGAATGGAATCCAGCAAAGGCAGTCCTGGAAGCCTCTGAGAAAGATCTGCCACTTCCCCGGGGGAGCTTAGTAACTGTTGATGGATAACCATTCATTAGACCCCTCCAGCACAAGGAGGTTAGGTCCCAGGTGCTGTGGCAGGGAATGACCCCCACTGGCAAAGAGCCTAATATGGTGGTGCAGGCCAGTAATCTCAGCATTGGTGCAGAGGCAGGAGGATGGAGAGATTTCAGGGCCAATTGTTAAAAAAAACCAACCAACAACATAATCCTTATTTTATTTTATTTTTTGGAGACCAGTTTTCTCTGAGTAACAGCTGTGGTTGTCCTGGAACTTGCTCTATAGACCAGGTTGGTCTGGAACTCACAGAGATCTGCCAGCCTCTGCCTCCCAAGTGCTGGGATGAAAGGTGTGTGCTATCGCCACCCAGCAATCCTTAAAAATTTTAAACAGTATTTTAAATTTATCCTTTGGCAATTTAACTCACGTGTCTTGATCATATTTACCTTCATTCTCATGATACTCCCCTCAGACTCACCCACCTCCCCTCCTCCTACTCAGAGGATAGGAGAGGTCCTGAGTTCAATTCCTGGCAATCACATGCTGGCTCACAACCATCTGCGGTGAGATCTGGTGCCCTCTTGTGTCATAAAGGTGTATATGTAGATAGAGCACTGGTGTGCACAAACTAAATAACTCTTAAAAAAACAAAAATAACTCACCGAATCCAGCTAGTTAGTGCTGCCTGTGTGCACTCGTGGGTGGGGCTTCCACCAGGTCATGGGTAATCTACCAGAAGCCACACACTTGAAGAAAATTGATTTTTCCTTTCCCAGAAGCCATCAGTTGACCAAAGCTCCTCAGCTAAAGGTGGACCTTCTGAGCCCCTCCCCTTCCGTGCTGGAATTCTGACTGGCTTCATCTAGTGCAGGTCTTAGGCAGGTAACCACAGAAGCCATGACTTCGTGGATGCAATAACCGTGTCATGTCCAGAAGAAAAGCATTTTGCAGCATACCTCCCACACTCCAGCTCAAAACTCATTTTTTTCTTAAGTGAAGTCCCCTATGCTTTGGGGTGGGATAGGAAGTGACATAGAAAGGCCCTTTCAGGATGGAACACTCAGCAGTCACTAATCCTTGGATCTCTGACCACTCATGAGTCTCTGCATTTGCTTCTGCCCATCAGACCAAGGCTGAGAGCGGAGTCTACCATCAGAAATAAATATTTAAAAGCAGTTTAACATGATCAGTTAGCAAAACAACAGCAAAAGTTTTTCCCCATGGCCTATGATCTCCCAAGGCATGGGATTTTTGCCAGGCTCACAGTATCGGGCACAAATTCATTCCTGTGGAAGAGGCAGAACTCAAATTTACAAAAGAAGTAGTTGGTTACACCGTAACATGCATGCCACCTTTGCATGTGGGTGTATCTTACCCAGCAGGTTGGTATTGTATATTCAGGGGCCAGTGTTGGGTAAAACCACTGATGCCTTTTCTTCCCAACTGGCTGGATAGGTTACAAAAAGAAAGTTTCCTGGTTAGTTCCAGGTTTATATTTTAAGTGTGTGTGTGTGTTCCCCTGGAGTTGGAGTTACAGGTGGTTGTGAATCACCTAATGTGGGTGTTGGGAACTGAACTCATCTCATATCCAAAAGCCTCTGAGCACCCCAGATAGACAATTTTTAATGTCCTGCAACCAAAGTATGCAGTGTCTTCCACAATAAAGCCTTACTACCTAATTATGGTAAGCAATCAAGAGCATTGGCAATAACCTGTGCTGCATTGGTGGTCTCTGGAGGTTCTCTGACTAACAACTTGGAGGAAGCTATTACATGCCTAACAGTGAGATTTTCATTTAATAACTGAGGAAGAGTGGGCACTTGGAGGATGAATAGAGGAATTCACTGTTAAGGGAGTAGCTGGGAAGCAGAGCCATGAACATACAGGTTTCCAAAGGACAGAAATCTAGAAGAAAGCCTATAGCCATACAACCCTGGATGTGCCTGATGTTAGCTGATTTTGGAAGCTAAGCAGAGTCAGGCTTCTTTAGACAAAGATGGAGGAACCGGTCGGGGGGTTTTACATCCTCACAGGAGTAATATGTAAGTGGAGCTGTCACCTATGTTTGTGTGTGTGTGTTTGTGTGTGTATCTGTGTGGCAATACGCATGCCTCTGTGCTTGTATGGAGACCAGAAGAGGGCACTGAATGGATGACCACCTCTATCACTCTCCCCCTAGTTCTTTGAGGCAGGGTCTCTCCCTAAACATGAAGTTTGTGCTTTTTTCTAGATTGGAAGCCAGAAAGCCCCAGTGAACCTCTTGTCTCTGTTCCACTGGAGCTAGGGTTACATGGACAACACCTTGTTACATGAGGGCTGGATCTAAATTCTGATCTTCATCATTGAGCAGTACATACTTGGAACTGTTAAAGTGTCTCTCCAGGCCCAGGGTTGTTTTAAGGATAGTTAAATAAGGCTGAGAGGGTGGCATGCCCTCTGGAGACTGCAAGCAGAGTTAGAGTGGAGAACTCAGGGACACTGGTCACTCTGTGCCTTCAGCCTCTTCTTCCCCTTCACCCTCTTCTCTTTCTGTGTTTGTGTGTGCACGTGAGTTTGTTAGGGCATTTGCATGGGCGCACACATGACTTGAGGCAGGGTCTTCCACTGTCATTTTCTCTAAGCCACTGGCCAGGAAGCTCATGGGAAGCCTTACTCTGCAGTGTGGGACTTACAGGCAAACGTAGCCATACTTGGCTTCTTATGAGGGTGCTGGGGGACTTGAACTCAGGTCTCCGTGCAAGTGTTCTTACCTACTAAGCCATCTCCCCAGCTTCTTCTTTTGAAATAGGGTCTCATGTAGCCCAGGGTGGCCTTAAACCTTACTCTCTTCCTGCCTTAGTTATCTGAATATTGCAATTACAGGTGTGAGCCGCCCCACCATGCTTACCTCTTCCTTCCTCTTCCTCTTCCTCCTCTTCCTCCTTTGCTATAAACTTGGCAATGATTACTTAGCTAAGGGATGTTGGATGAATACGCAAGAAGGGCTCAGATGGCCACTTCTTACAACGCCGGGGTTGGATGACATTAGCTGTCTCCTGGCCATATCTCACCTTGTCCATGCATAGATCAGTTCTCCATCATACTCTGATGGGGTATGTATATACTGGGTATACAGGGGATTGGGACATAGGCCCTGCAGCACAGGGTTTATGAACTACTGAGGCAGGATGTGCGATCAAATATGAAAAGAGGGACTTGCAGGTGCTCTTAGCTGAGTGGTCTCACTTTCTCAGCTTTCCAATTTGTGTCCAGGAAACCCCCAGGGCAGCAGGGTGCCAGGAAGTTTTGCCAGCTGATGAATTCCTGACCTGTAGTTGGGGGCAGTGTAATGGCTCTGGCCTCGGTGAGTGGGTTGTCTTCTAACATCTTAATTTAAGATTGGGGAGGGGGGAGAGACAGAGGTCTCCCAAGTCCAGACTCTTCTTCTGCATCTGCCTTGGCTTTGAAATGATTTGGTCTGTTGCCATGAGCAGGCTCAATTACCTACAAGCACAGAGCTTGGAGTATATGAACCCCACAGCAGAACACATGCTGTGGGGCATGATTTGGCCATTGGACAGGACATCAGGTTTGTCAGGAAATTGCAAACAGATGGGTAGGGAGTTTGTACCTGTGCAGTGCGGTGGAAAGGACTGAATGACATAGGTATCCAGTAGTTCACATATATATATATATATACGCATACACCACACATATACACACACATACACATGCACGTGCTGGCACAACACGCATACACTCCACACTCTGACACGTACACACATGCATACACACATACCACACATATCACACACATCATACACACACCACATACCACACATACACATCGCACACATATACACCAGGCACACCCCCACCCCCTCCACACTAACCTCCCAGAACCTGGAATTTTACTACTTTTGTCTACATTTCATTCACAGCCTGCCCCCATACACAAACATCCACCAAGCTCTCCAAATGCTAAGTCCCAATGTTAAGCACAGAGAATCTGGAAATGAACGGAACTCAGTTCCTGCTTGTCATCACAGATCACACCCCATCAAAGGCTGGGGAGATAGAAGAGAACCATATCAGCACACACGAGGACCTAAGCTCTGATCTTCAGTGCTCATGTGGAAATCCAGAAGCCCCCGTGCTGGGGAGGTAGAGACAGGAAGATCCCTGGAGCTTGCTAATCAGCCAGTCTAGCTGAATCTGTAAACCCTGGGTTCAATAGGAGGTCATTTCTCAAAAATAAGGCATAGTGGCTGAGAAGGAGTGTGTATGATGTTGACCCTCTGCCTGCCACATGCACAAACATCTGTACCCCTCCACCAACACGTGTACCTGCACCCACACATAGACTCTTGCGATGCATGTGTATGTACACACACACATACACACATGAAACCCTTGTGATGCCTGTTTGCTGGAACATGTCAAGACCTAGCTAACTTTATCAGGATTAGCTTTGATGAGAAGGGAGGTCAGGAAGGCTTCATGGAGGAGGCAATGCCTCAGCTGGACACTGAGGACTGGGGAGGAGCCAGCTTATGACGGGAGCTGGGTAACAGAGAGGGCTTTCAGTCTGGGATTAGACTTGGGGAAGGTGCTATAAGTGTCCATGGCACCTGGCTGTCTTGGCTGCTCCTCCCTGCTGTGGAGATGAGGCAGGAGGGAGGGTACAGCCACCTTACAGCCCCTACGACAACCAGTGTGCTATTTGGACACCTGTGTCAGTTACAACCAAGTGCGGTTATTTTACCTGTGCTCTTTATTTGGTGTCTCCCGGCTGCTGGCTGCTTAGCAAACTGAGATGGGTCTGGATTTCTTCTGTTTTTATTGAAACATTTTGTGCAAGCTACGACATGGGACTTTAGTGGGGGTTTCTAGTAAGCTTGCTTTTGGGGAAGGTGACATGGCTCAGTGGCTGAAAGTGGTGATGTGTAAGCCTGGAGATCTGAGTCCGTTCCCTGGAGCCCATGTAAAGGTGGAAGGAACCAATCCCCAGAGTTGTCCTCTGACTTCCAGATGCGCCTTGTGGCATCTATACCCACACACTCATCACACACACACACACACACACACACACACACACACACACACACACACACACACACTAAAAGAAAAAGATTAAAAAGACGTCTGTCTTTGGCTTTCTCAGTTTCTCTAACTTAAACAATTCTTGATCCTATCTTTACCTCAGGAGGCGGTGGTGGGTGGGACAGACTACAGGATGGTCAGGGTGAGAGCCTCTTGTGAGGCTGTAAAGGACACTCAGTGGCTCCTGGAGTTCTTTATCATGCCCTCTCCTCCATGACGGTACCCTCACTTGGTGTCACATCTTGTTGGCTCTGACCACAAATCTGTTGTGAGACATGTGATCTTGGGGCAGGAATTATGTGCTTTCTGTAAGTGTATCCAGCTGTGAGAGGGCCAGTCTGCTCCACATGCCTTAGCCTCCCTGTGTCTCGTAGGCAGTGCAGAAACAATTACAGAAGGCCGGCATATGGTCTGCACATCAGCTGGGGAAAGGAGTCTGGGCTTCCTCCTGGATATGATGGAGGGATTGAGAGAGGACCCAAGAGAACAAGCAGAAGATCAGTGGGTAGATCAGGAAAACAGGCTCACGCTGGTTAAGAGGTCAGCCCGACCTCATTAACCCAGTCACCGAGTGGTCAGCGTGATCTAGAGGGGACAATGCTCTGCCCACTATAGCGATTCCATGGCATCCACATCAGCTCCTGCACGCTTGAGCTCTGTTCTGACTTCCTCTGTTGATGGACTATGATCTGGAAGTGTAAACCAAATAAACTCTTTCCTCTCCAAGCTGCTTTTTGGTCACGGTGCTTTGCTGCAGCAATGGAAACCCCAAGATGGCGATTTTAAAGCCAGACCCAGGTTGCAAAGGTAAAACTTGGAGATGGGGCCTCTGCAGTTTCCACAGCAAGAAAAGACGGCTCCCACACTGGCTTTTTACTATTCCAGCTTAGAGCAGACTCGGGCCACTGGCCCTGGCTCTGCCCAAGGCATCAGAAAGATTCAGGAGGGTGGCAACTAAGAGTGTCACAGCACCCCGGAAATGTAGCAAAGAGGTGGTCAGAGGGAGGAGGGGAGGAAGGAGAGTGTGCATTGGTGGGAGAGCCACTCTCCAGTCTTGGAGCCTGTTAGGCCAGGACTGAGTTCCAAGGTCCTTGGCAGCTGCTTGGAGCCATGGCTCCCCTGGGGGCAGTGCCAGCCCCAGCCAACTGTCACCTCCGGGATTACATTTCAGGAACTAGTTTTTGAGAGAGACAAGCTGGGCCCGAGGGGGACATATCTCTGTGTCCTTGTCCTTGGGAGGAAGAGGCGGGGTGGCTGGAGGGAATGCCAGGCTGCAAAAGCAATTAGTGAGGAGCGGGAAATTGCTTTGTGTTGGGTTTCCCTAGGGGTTTAGGCCGGAAAGGACGCATATGAGCCCTGTGCAGTCCTAATGGCTCCTGGTTTCACTCTATCTGATGACATCAGATGATAGCTTCACCAAGGCATCTCCAGAGTCACCTCATGTATCTCTCATAGCAAAAGAGAGAGGGAAAACCCCGGCTTCTTAGAAACTATTTTGAGACGCACCAAAATAGTATATGTGGCTAATACTAAGTCAGTTAATTCAAGTTCTCCCTGAGGAGGTCCATACCCACAATGGGTGTGTGTTAATTTCTTGTCCTCTTCTATTCGAAGCACATACACCCACCCAGGCATATTTTTCTGAACACTTCCCTTGCTCTTAAGCTTCATACTCAATCCTGGATGAGAATATCTTCAATAAAATTCCAACCCTGCCCCACAATATCATCTAGTCCCAAACTTCTTTTCAGCACGGAAGCTGGAGATCCCCAGTTGGTCTGTGTCAAGGCCTGTCAAGGTCTAGGCAAACTCCAGGCTAGTGAGGGTGGCCTCAGAGAGCCCTCAGGTCTCTGTTCTTGCCTCTCTGACACTCTCACCAGAGGTCACAGTCTGTGGCACAGGACTTAGGAGCAGGTGTTGCCAATGGGAATAGGAGTGGGTGGGGACAGTCAAGAAGATGACACACCATAATGGCGGTCTCTAAAGTGGCAGCAGAAGCTGATTCTAAGAAAACTTTCCGTGAAATGACCTTGTGGGCACATTCTCTAGGCAGGAAGAGCAAGCATTGGGACCAGTATCTTTCTTCCTCTTGAGCATTTGAACGATGGGAAAGGAGAATCTACTTTACTGATTTGCTTTTGGTTTTCTTCTCTATATTTTATCGTGTGTGTGTCTGTGTGTGCTCATATATGCGTGGGCCCGTGTGTATTTGTGTGTGTGAGGTTGATGTGAGGATTCTCCCTTGATGCCTCTCCCATTTTGTTCTGTAAGGCAGGGTCTCTCAGTAGCCAGCTTGCTTCAAGGATCTCTTGTCTTCACATTCCAAGGCTGGAGTTCTAGGTGGACCACCACATACACATTCATATACGGCATTTGTGTGGGTTCCGGGGCCTGAACTATGAACATCTTGCTTATGTGGCGAATGTTTTAACTGCTGAATTCTATCCCCATGCCCTGTTGTTGTCTTTTGTGATACGGTCTTGCTTGCTAGGGAGTCTTGTCTGGCCTCAAACTTGCTTTGTAGACCAGGCTGGCTTCACACTTAAGTGATCCTCCTTCTGCCTAGTGTTGCTGGGATTATAGGAATGTATCCCATGGGAGCTCTACTGGGGCTCTGAAGTCATTAGGGCTTCCCGTTTGAGGGCCCTCAGAAAGGGTATACAAGGTCCTAGTGGAGAGCCCCAGTGCCTGGCACCTGCTGCTCTGGGGTGGATCCAGGTTGAGGGCATGTCCCACTACAGGGTGACCCCAGCATGGCAGCTTCCAGGATGCTAGTGGCTTAGGATCCTATAGTCTTTTCAGGATACTTCATGATTGGATTCTGCCCTCATTTCGATAACCCAACCTGCTTAGCAGGTAGAAAGGTTAGGTTGGCATGAAGCAGACCTGATAAATCCCCTTTTTCTGTTACCCTCACTTGCCTCCAACCTCACAGATTTGGGTCTGTTGAGACACTGGCTGCCTGAGTTTGTCTCCTTGGAGAAGCTTGAGACTGCCCATCCTACTCTGCAGGAGGTTCCATGGCCCTTAATTCCTCCAGGCAAGTACTGTGAAGAGCTGTGAAATGTAAGCTAGCATATACAATTAAGGGTATTCTAGTAGCTGCATTTAAAAAGAAAAGAAAAAAAACCCAAACACTCAAACCAGGTAAAATTAATTTCAACAACATATTTAATATGATGGATTCAAGATGGTAAGATTTCAGTGTGTGACCAGAGTTTAAAAAAAAAAGACAAAACCCAAACCAAAAACCGATCAATGGCTTTTGCATTAAGGATTTTGTACTATTTTTTTTTACCTCCAAAGCATCTCAGTCTGGATCAGGCGCATCTCAAGTGCTCTCGGCAACCATGTGGGGTGAGTGAGAGCCGCTGGGCAGCACCAGGCATCAATTGGCATAGAAAGCAGACCACAGTCTGCAAAAGCCTAGGGATTTTACCATTTTCATTTTAGGTCAATATCTTGCTTAACCAGAATGATATCAACTTTGTACCACTTTGGACCTGAGATGTGATCTTCAGAGGGGGCCCAGGAACCTTTATTGAAAACTGAAGGCAAGAAGTCTGAGTCTAGGAGTCCCTCCTCTTTGATGGGCGGAGAGAGCTGTGGGGACTGGGTATTGAGTCTCTTATGTTTATTTACTTCAGTAAAGTAATTATAAATTCTCAGTAAAGTTAAAAAGATAGTGTAGACTTCACGTCTATCCAGCCTTCTTTCATAGAAAGGGGAATAAAAGCGTGGGTCTCCACTCTCTGACCTTCATGGCTTGGCTCTGTGGGTGGCTCTGTCCTCTGATATTCCAGACTATTTTTTTTATTAAATATGCAATATAGCACCACAGATACGCAGAACAAATTTGTTCAAGCCAAAACATGGGACTGGTACTGAACTAGTAACTAAACTATATTTGTTGCTCAGATTTCATCAGTTTCCCACCCATGTCTCCCTCCATCTGTGTCTGTCTATCTCTCTCTGTGTGTAACTGTATATGTGTTTGAGCATGCATGTAGAAGCTGAAGGTGAGGATTAGGTGTTTTCTTCAGTCAGTCTATACTTTATTATTTATTTATTTTGAGAGAGTCTTACTATGTAGCCCTGGCTGTCGCTGAGCTCACAAACACCCACTGCCCCTGCTTCCCAAGTGTTGGGATTAAATGCCTGCACCACGGTGCCCAGTTTTAATTTTTTTTTTTTTTTTTGAGACAAGGTCTCCCCCTAAACCTAGAGCTCACTGGTTATCTAGACTGGCTAGCCAATGAGCTCCAAGGTACATCAGGTTCATCAGTCTCCTTCTCTCTACCAGTACTGAGGTTACAGACCTCTGTTGCCACACCCAGCTTTAATGTGGATGCTAGAGATCTGAACTCAGGTCCCCATAACAGCATGGGAGGTGCTTTACCCATGGAGTCCCTTATTTCTTTTTTTCTCTTTAGGGATTCAATCCAGGATGCATTTGGGACACCTATCTATTTAGAAAGCAGCTTAATTGAGCTACAGTGGAATTCAGTATATGCAATATACCCCCTTAATGCACCTGCTGACACCATCGCACAGATGGCATGTCCATTGAAACACAATGAGAATCCAAACGTGGTGAGGGTTCGCCTAATTCGAACACTGTCTTACACATTCTACACAGTGAAAATGCTGATCCCTTCTAATAGCCCTGGCAGGCTGAATGACCCATGTTGCTTCTTCTCTCCTTGGGACAGAACTGTGTGTGTCCTGGTGCCCTATGCCGGGTGATATGGCAGAGATCTCGAGTAGGATGTTTGCCCATCTGTTACAGGCAGAAAGGTCAGCTCCCCAAACCCCGTATGTTGAAGCTCTGATGTTCAATGTGGCTATATCTGGAGATAGCTTTTAAAGGGGGGGGGGTGATAACAGTGTTTGTTATTCAGTATTGTGTAACTGTAATGAATCCTGGGGATAACTAGCTGAGTCTGCGGATTCTGGCCTGGGAGAGGCAAAGCTTCATGATGTATACAGGGTATAAGGCAGAGCAAAACCCATTCACGTCCTGGTGAAGAGATGAGAAAGAGGTCGAGGCCCCATTATCTCCTGCAAGAGCTGTCACTGTTTGAAAGGGGCATTCACCCTCCTCCCAGACACTTGTGTCTGAACACTTGCTTTCCAGGCGGTAATTCCATTTTGAAAGGTTGTAAAACAGTGAGGAGCAAGCTAGGTGTGGTGACCTTTAATCCCAGCATTCTGGAGGCAGAGGCATGCGGATCTCCATGAGTTTGAGGCCAGCCTGGTCTATATATGGAGTTCCAGGACAACCATGACTGCATAGTGAGACCTTGTCTCAAAACAAACAAACAACCCCACTCCCAAACCCACAAACAATAAAAAACCAGTCCATCACCACCACAAACAACAAAAATAAAAACAAAAACATTAAAAGGTGGAGACTCAGTGGAGGAAGTGGTCTCAGTGGGTGGGCCTTGGCTGTGAAGACTTAGTCACACTTTCTGTTCACTCTGTTTCCTGTTCAGTCAAAGCATAAGAGGCGGGGAGTCCCAGCTGTGTGCTTCTGTTGCAGAGTGTGGCCTGCTGCCTTGTCTCCCCTCCACATGGACAGTGTCCCCTCCGACTGTGAGCTCAAATCAGCCCCTCCTTCCTTTAGGATGCTATTGCCAGGAACCTGGTCACAGAGGGGAGAAAGATACCCCACACAACTGCACCCCACACAACTGCACCCCACACAACTGCACCCCACGCAACTGTACCCCACGCAACTGTACCCCACACAACTGTATCCCACACAACTGTACCCCACACAACTACTCCACACAACTGTACCCCACACAACTGCACCCCACACAACTGCACCCCACACAACTGTACCCCACACAACTGCACCCCACGCAACTGTACCCCACACAACTGTACCCCACACAACTGCACCCCACACAACTGTACCCCACACAACTGCACCCCACACAACTGTACCCCACACAACTGTACCCCACACAACTGTACCCCACACAACTTCATGACCTAAAGATCCCCCAGCACGCACCTCCTTGTTGGACAAATAAAGGAAACTCAGAGCCAGATTTCAGGGAAAGGCTGAGATATCAAAGAGTAAACACCACAGTCAGATCTCACCCAGCTGTCTTCCAGCTTCCTCAGCCTCGCTCCTCCTGGCTTCTACTGCCTGCTCTGTCTTTCTATGCCTGCCTAAAATACTCTTTGCCCAGTTGTTTCACATCCAGGTTAAGATTAAAGGCCTGGGCTACTACTATTTGGTAGTTAGCCTTGAACTCACAGAAACACAGAAAGATCTCCTCTGTTTCTGTCTCTGGAGTTATGGGATTAAAGGCGTGGTAC
This sequence comes from Phyllotis vaccarum, assembly GCA_033318265.1. Taxonomy (NCBI): domain Eukaryota; kingdom Metazoa; phylum Chordata; class Mammalia; order Rodentia; family Cricetidae; genus Phyllotis; species Phyllotis vaccarum. The sequence continues at coordinate 59,964,110 of JARWLC010000003.1, read as the reverse complement.
CACCACTAGGCCTGGGAGCCTGGAACTCCCTCTGTAAACCAACCTGCCCTCAAACTCAGATCTGCTGGGATTAAAGGCATAGGTCACCACTCCTGGCCTTTCCCTGTGCTGGGATTAAAGGTGTGAGCTACCACTGTCTGATCCTCTAGACTGACTGTGGGTAGATCCCTCTGATATCTCCTGACTGATTTTTATTAAATATGAATCATATCCCCACACCTCCTCCTCATCTTTTTGTGGTTTCTCTGTGCAGCCCTGGCTGTCCTGGAACTCACTCTGTAGACCAGGCTGACCTCAAACTCAGAGATTCTCCTGCTTCTGCCTCCTGAGTGCTGGGATTAAAGGCGTGTGCCACCATGCCTAGCTTCATGCCCCACTTCTTAAAGGTTTCACCACCTTCCAATAGCACCACCCTGAGGTCCAAGCCTTTATTGCATGGACCTTTAGGCGACACCTCATGGCTGATCCTTATCCAGTGAACTGCCACACTAAGAAGAGGCAGGGCCACCAGGACAAAGACACCCAGAGAAGAGGCGAAGACACAGGAAGAAAGGGCTCTCTGCGAGGTATGGAGAGAGTCTGTGCTGGGAACCAGCTCTGCATGTACCTTGACCTTAAACTTCCAAGACATAAAGCTGTGAGAAATCAAATATCAGGGCTGGAGACATGGATTATCCACTAAGAACAGTTGCTGCTTTTTCAGAGGACCCAAGTTCAGTTCCCTCCCTGTACTGGTGTCAATGGCTCACCCCACCTGTAGCTCAAACAAAACAAAACAAAACAGAACAAGGCAACAAACAAACCTCAAACTGTGTTTAAAGAAAGAAAGAAAACGTTTCTGTGGTTCTAGGTTCTCAGCTGTGGCATTCTGGGAAGGCAGTCTGAGCAACTCACGCATAACTGGTCAATACCAGGTTTGCCTGGCAGTAGCTGCAGGCATGGAGGTTTTTATGTACTTCTCTGTCTGGCCTGTGTTCTTTGCTCTTGTGATTGTCTAGGACACAGACATGTCATGGAAGTCACTACCTATAGAGAAAGAAGAAACATACGAGAGCTGGCCTAAATGTGGCTTGGCACCTGGAGCCAAGACAGGCTTAGCCTGACCAACTGCAATAGAAGCTCAGCTGCCTTTGAACCCACACAAAAAAAAGAAGTGACTTCAGGATAATAAGCCAGTGGGGTTATGGGATTGATTGTTATGCTCAAGAACTGACTGAGAACCGGAAGTTGAGGTACCATTGATATCTCACATTAACTCATGGGTGAGGTTGAGCACAGAGAGCCTGACATGCCCAAGCTCACTCAGACAAAAGGTAATACATCTAAAAGGTGAACCCAAGGTAGCCTGACTCCAGGAGTCCTGCCTTACAACAGGGTTAAAGTTGATCATGGCTCTTGCGGTGGTTTGGATGAGAATGTCCCGAGCGGGCTCAGAGGTTTGAGTACCTGGTCCCCAGTAAGTGGCACTGTTGGGGAAGTTTAGGAGGCTAAAGGAGGGGAAGGCTTTGAGGTTTGAAAGCTGTGTACTGTTTCCAGTGCACGCTCCGCCTCATGCTTGCCATTCGAGATATGAGCCCTCAGCTTCGGCCACAGGTGCCATGTCTTCTACCTGCTGCCTCCACACTACCATCATGGAGCCTAACCCTATGAATCACAAGCCCAAATATATTCTTTCTTCTATAAATTGCTTTCCGGCAATAGAAAAGCAGTCAGTGCGGTTCTCTAGCTTCCTTTGATCCAGCACGTAGCGAATCTACTTGCTGACATGTTAACTTCTCAGACATTGAGTACACAAACAGCTTTCCCAGCCACTCACTCCTAACATGACTATCTTCATCTTAACAGTCATCAATACTGCCACTAGTTCTGACTCACTTGCTAGATTTTATTCTCCACAAAGGCAAAAAATTACATATATTTCTATATACATACATATATATACATACATACATATGCATATGTATATGCTTCTACCTCCTGAGTGCTGGGATTAAAGAATATACATATATATGTACGTATATTTAAAGATGTTTTATTTTTAATGGTGTGTGTGTTTACACATGCATGTGTGGAGGTCGGAGGACAAATTTGAGAGAGCCGATTCTCATTCTGTTTTTCCTGTGTAAGCTCCAGGGACCAACTCAGGTCATCAGGCTTGGCAGCCGGTGTTCTTCACCCCTGCTGGCTCTGTTCTTCACCCCTGCTGGCTCTGTCCTGAGCTCTTTTGAACATGTCCTAGGCAGTAGAGCTTCTGGGTAATGATGCCTCACTATCAACTTGCTGTGTGATTTTGGTTTAGTCATGTCCGCTCTTTGGAACTATTTTTTTTTTCTTCCCCTTACAGCTTTAAAATGTAGGTTTCTTTTGATTTTGCTAGGCTTAAAAAGCTGGGCAGACAGCCGATGTCACTAAAGGATTAAAAAGAAAGGCTGAGGGGCCCATGGTCTGGGATGCCTGACCACGAAAAGATGAGATGGGGGGAGTCAGGAGTACAGTGGGGGCAGGGGAACCCTTCTCTGGGGCAAGAGGAAGGGCTGGGAGAAGAGACGGGTGAAAAAGCAGAGTCCAGCATGAGATATGCGCGTCCTCCATGAGGGGTGGGAACCTGCCCCCAGGTGCCAGGCCTATGAGGTTTATTGTAATTGGAGACCAAGGCCAGGAAGTGAGCAGTTTGGACAGGTACCTCACTTGAGAAGGACCTGGCCTTTTCTGTTTAGTATAGAAACCCACCCATGGCCATGGAAGGGCAGAAAGGGGGAAATTGGCTGGAACCCAGAGAGCTCTGTCACTGTCTCCTCCCTGGTATCAAGTGTTACCATGGATGGTGTGTACGGTCCAGGTGAGTCAGGAACTGTTGCAGGAATTCTGGTGGTAATGAAGGAAACGCAGAGCCAGATCTCAGGGAAAGGCTGAGATATCAGAGAGTAAACACCACAGTCGGATCTCACCCAGCTGTCTTCCAGCTTCCTCAGCCTCACTCCTGTCACTTCTACTGCCTGCTCTGTCTTCCTACACCTGCCTTAAATACCTTCTTCACCCAGTTGTTTCACATCCAGGTTAAGATTAAAGGGGTGAGCTACTACTATTTGGTAGTTAGCCTTGAACTCACAGAAACACAGAAAGATCTCCCCTGTCTCTGTCTCTGGAGTTATGGGATTAAAGGCCTGGCACCACCACTGCCTGCTTGGGAGCCTGGAACTCCCTCTGTAAACCAACCTGGCTTCAAATTTAGATCTGTTGGGATTAAGGGCGTAGGTCACCACTCCTGGTCTTTCCCTGTGCTGGGATTAAAGGTGTAAATCACCACTCTCTGATCCTCCTGGATTGGCTGTGGGTGGATCTGTTCTCTGATATTCCAGACTGGTTTTATTAAATATATAAGATATCACCACAAGGTACTATGCTCAGCATGTCTGTGAATGACTTCAATTGATCCTTGGTGACTCTTTGCAGTCAGCTGTGTTATTTTTGTTCCCATTTTATGAAGAGTTTGCTCCCTTTCCCAGGTCACACAAGTAGTAGTGTCAGAGTTCAGGTCTAACCAATTCCCCCGTCCACCCCGCCCCTTTCATCTGCTTCGGGTGGTAGGCACTGCCTGAAAGGCAAGCTTTTTCAGCTCCACCCCAGTCATCCTGGATGAGTTCCCTGTAACTAGCCTACGTCAGGCCATCAGGTCTTCAGCTGCTGTCTGTCATCAGGAGCTGAGACAGACAGAACAGGCAGGAGCAGCAAGCATCTTACCCCATCCCTGGGATGGCAGAGATAATCTGAAAGCTTATTGACAGCTGGACTCTGGCTTTGGGGTTATTGGGAGTCTCTACTTAGAGCTTTTGGTCATTTCTCTGTAGGGAATATGGATTGGGCAGAACCTGCTGACCAATGGAAGCCCTGAGAGCAAGGTTCTGATGGTATCATGTGTGTGTGTGTGTGTGTGTGTGTGTGTGTGTGTGTGTGTGTGTGTGTGTGTGTGTGTGAGTTCTGAGGACTGGAGCTCTTAGGAAGGGGGACAGAAGAGATACACTTCTACGCCACAGCTACATGGCATGTGCCTTCTACTGCTCTCCCTGTGGAATCCCTAAACCAGGTTCATGCAGTGCTAAATTCCCCTCGCTACCTAGCTCTGTATCCTGGATCCCAGCTTGGAAAGAGGCCAGAGTTTTCATCCTCCAGGTGGGTACTTAAACTTACAAGTGGTTTCTCTAAAACTAATACTATTTTGCAATTTTGAGATTTTGAAATAAGTTTGGGAAAGTATATTAAATGAGGAGAAGCATAAGTCATGGCGGTGCCTGCCTGTAGGGGTAGAGGCAGGGGAATGAGGAGTCAAAGATCCTCTTTGAGAGGACAGAGAATTTGAAGCTACCTTGGACTGTATGTTCCAAACTAAAAAACACTAAAACTCAAAAAGCAAACCCTTAAAGAATTGTCTCTAACAAGCTACACCATGTTTGTTCACTGTGATGGGAGTAGACATCTTTATCCCAACTCCAGACAACCAGAGGTTTTCAGTGTTCTTGTTCCCAACTGGATGTACAGTCAAGGGAGGTAGGGTCCACCTCCATGCCTTGTGCAGGATCCCATGGAAGTCGACAGGCTGAAATCAAGGGTTCACAGGCACCTTTCCCAGACTAGTCAGGGACTTGCTGGCTGCAGGGACCTGTCTCTAATCTCGCTTCTCATCCCTGCTGGGTAAGAGTGTACGCCTTTATATCTGGCATCTAGCCCTGACTTCCTTCTAGGGTACCGTTTCTTTGGGAGCAGCATTGATGGCTAATTTCTCAGCACTATTACAGTTTATTCCCTTCTGCTGCTAAGGCTGGGCATGTGGTCCCAGCTTGCCATCCCTGCACTTGGGAGGTAGAGGACAAAGGATCAGTAGTTTGAAGTCATTCTTGGCGGTCTAGTGAGCTTGAGGCCAGTGTAAGCTAATCACTGTCATCTGCATTAACTACCACACTGTTTCCAGGGCCATCACTCTACTCCCATCCCCCAAACCACAAAGAAGTAGATAGCTCTGGGCTATCACTGTCTAGCACTGCTGCCCCAAAAGGGCTACATGTTTCTTCCTCTGCAGTAGAACACATAGCTAGACTACATTTCCCAGCCTCCCTGACAATCAGAGCTGGGCCATGTGACTGAATTCTCCCAATGGAAAGTGGTTGAAAGGGATGAATGTTAAACCTTGACCTGACTTATGAAGCATCCAGGGCTGTGGACCCTGTGTTTTTCTTTCTGTTTTCTCCTGGACAGATGCACAATGAACACCAAACCTCTAGGCCTGGGCCTTCACTGAGTGAGAGACCTGGGTTGCAGGAAAGCCAGTCAGTCGTTTAAAGCTGTGGGTTTGGACCTATGACTCACTCTCTGAGCTCCGTCTCTCAGTACCAGTACCTTCCTTACAAAAACCACAATTCCTTCTCACAGTTTCTTCTGGGGCCAAATATGAATGATCACGGCTAGGAAGGGAGCCAGGCAGCCCTGACAACCATGTTCCCATGTGGCAACAGTTGCACAAAATTTTTATGTAGCCATACAAAGAAAGTCATAATAAAGGTACTAAAAACTACATCAGTTTTAAAAAAAAAACAAAGGTTGTAACTCAAGCTTGGAAAAAAATACATGAGGGCTGGTGAGATGGCTCAGTGCTTAAGAGCTACTGACTGGCTACTCTTTCTGAGGACTGGGGTTCAATTCCCAGCATCCCCCTGGTGGCTCACAACCATTTGTAACTCTAGGTCCAGGAGAACTGATGGTCATTTCTGGCCTCAACTCGTGCATAGAAAGACACACAGGCAGAACAGCTATACACTTAAAACAAAATCAGATCTGGTGAGTGGGTAACAGCATAGTGGGAGAAGTTGTGGGGATATTTTCAAATATAATAAAAACAGTCTGAGATATCAGAGGACAGATCCCAGCTCCTAAGCTGTGATGGAAGAAAGGACTGGAAAAGATCTGGGACAGACACTTTGAGATGAGATGTATTTTTTCTCTGTTTTGAGACATGGTTTGTCTATATAGCTGTCCTAAAACTCATTTTGTAGATCAGGCTAGCAGGATTCAGAGATCCACCTGCCTCTGCCTTCTGAGTACTGAAATTAAAGGTGTGCACCACCACTGCCTGGGTGGCACATGACTTATGGGTATTCTGGTAACCAGAAGCCTGTCATCTCTGATGGTAGAGATGATACGGAGAGCCTACCACATGGTGTCAACACACGAATTAAAAGCTGAAATGAATTGGGATTGAGAGGTTGTGGGAGCAGACACACCTACTGGCAGGGGGGAGCACCTGACAGTGCGGAAGATCATTATAAATACTACAAAGTCACAGAGTTATGGCTAGGGGCCACTCTGCATGAAAGAAGGATCATGACAGGCTCGGGTGGAAGAGTCACCCATCAAGATGAAGTGTAAAACCCGCAGGGCCTCCTGGACTGTGACAAGAGACTCCAGGACAGAAGGGGATAGGGACCAGGCCATGGCTTAAGTAGAAACCACGGACTCTCAAGTCCAGAAACTGCTCATGGGTCAGAGCTATGGGAGAGAACAGGATGCTGATAATTGGCACACAGGTGGGGACTTCTTGGTATTTGACAATCTCAAATCCCTACATCCTCACGAGCTTTCTTGCTTCAGGCTTGCAAAACAGAGTCTATCATGAGATGGGCATCTGCCTTGACTGGGGTCAAGATATGATTGTTTTGCAACTAAGGAAAGTGTAGAATGATGTTGGAGACTACTGTCCCACAGGCGTGAGTATCATTACCATTTTTCTCAGAGTAGCCATGGCAATACTTAAGGAGACCCTCGAGTCAGGACTGTTGACATCCCCCACAGGAAATATTGGGAGATTCACTAGACCTCACCTGAGCTTCCAGACACTCCTTCCAGCTGTATGTAATTTCCGCAAACTATACATAGGCTTGAGATCTTGGAGGTGAGGCTAGCACATTGACTGTGGTAGGGTCATCTGTAGTAGGAGGTTTCTGTCCAAGACTTTCTGGCCTAGCCTCAAGGTTTAGACCCGCAGAGACACACAGATGCTTACAATAATTTTCGGCTGATTGGCCTAAGGCCCAGGCATATAACTTGATAACTCTTTACCGTTAATCTAACCCATGACTCTTATCCTGTTCAGCCATGCGACTTGGTACCTTTTCTCAGAGCAGCATAGTTGTCCTCTGCTTCTTCTGGTTTGTCTGGCAACTCTCTGAGTATCTGTGGCATTTCTGCTCTGTTCTTCCTGTTCCCAAAATTTTCTTAGTCTGGTAGCCCCGCCCACACTTTCTGTCTGCCTTTGGCCAATCAGCGCTTTTTGTTAAACTCATAGAAAGGACAATTATTTACAATGTAACATCATAAATCCACTACAGTCATCCATGCTGGGGTGAGACTTTTCAGTGATGTGATCACTTTTGAGGTCACTCACGCTCTTATATTTATTCATTATTCGTGCTCTATAAGGGAGACCAGTAAACTCATTGGTTCTCCAAGCTGAACTTTGGAGCAATTGCTACTTTGATCTGTCATTGATGTCCAGGCGGTGGGGAGCAGAAACTTGCTCCTATCTCCCCAGGAAAAGTTTACAAAACAGGTGGTATGCTAAGGAGGCTATGAGATCACTGGTGACTGGCAGGGATCCCAATAGTGTGGGTGGGGTTAGATAACAAAGGTACTAGGGTTGGAGGCAATAATGTTGCAGCAGGAGCAATCCACCAAGGATACAGGATTTCACATCCTGACAAGGATGTCAGGAAGGATGCTCACTTGCTGCTAACACTTGGTAGGACTTATTCTCAGTGAACAAGAAATGTCAGAACTTGGGCTGCTCCAGGGGCAGGTGCATTTCTTACGTGCTGGAGAGAGGCAATGTGGTCCATAAGCTCTGTGGTGGCTGCCCTCTAGAAGCCAAGGCTGGTGATAATAGTTGCTGTGATTGGACTAGCTTTCCCTGGTATCAACAGGGAAGAGGGGAGCCTGAGATAATGACACCCCTTGGTAGAACTTAAAATCATGAGCAGGGTGGGAAAAATTACTGTTCTGAATAAGATCAGAGAGCAGATGGGAGTCTGCAGACAACTCTGAAAATGGTTACCTGGTGTTCCGAGGAACAGGCAGCAAGAGCACTGTGTAATTTACACAGCCAGAGGGATTCAATGGGCAATCAGAGGATGAAGACAGACACTACACCGGGAAAAAGCCATGGGTATTTTCTGGGCTAGAGTGCACAGTCAGACCCATTCTTCAAAAGGAAGGCTGCCCATCCCCAAAGTTGCTGTAACACTAGACTATATGGCATCGACACCCCAGTTATTTATTTCCAAAGAGACCCATAAGCACTTACTGGATCCACTATACATGTTAAAGGAAGAATAACCAGACCTTTCTGAGACAGTTGGATGTAGGATCCAAGATGGCGCTGACGCACAAGGATCTGCACAGCATTATGGCTTCCAGTTGGAGAAGCGGAAGGCGGGTGCCCGGCGAGAAACAGAACATAGCTCAAGCTTGGAGCATGTGTGTCCCCACAGAGCTCAGGATCCCATTCTGTTCTCTGGCTCTGAGGAATCCTGGGTGGTATATGGCGTCTCAACCAGACACAGTATAAAACAAAACATAAAGCCAACTGTTGTATGGCAGTTTCCATGAACTGAAACATCCCCCCTCAAGAAGGGAGGGGATGCTTATGAGGGTTCAGAAGAAAACAAAATGTCATATGTCTGGAAAATCAGAAGCTGGAAAGATTTCTAGATGCAGTAGACAGCGGCTGGAGGAGACTGACCAGCATATCTGAGAGGGAGTTCTGAGACTGCATGCAGGCTGTTCAGAGAGCTCCCAGGATGCAGCCTTTGTGAGTTGTCACCCATGATGGGATGGGCTTTTCAGTGAGGCAGCTGATTTTAGTCACCCCTGTTTCTGTTTCCCAGACATATTCCTGTTAGTAACTCCAGTAAACCATTTGTTTGCCAAGTTGAATTTTGGTACAGTCATTACTTGGTCTGTTATAGGTTCCCTTTCTGTAGTGAATAAACATGTGCATTAAGTCTCCCTAGGAAAATGTTTGTCACAACACCAACCAATGTCATATCCTGGGAGGGGGGGCATGGCAGAAGTGAGCATCACCATTAAAGTCCCAAAATGTATGGGTGGCAGCCCTTGAGTTATCGACTCGCTGCTTTGATGTCTACAAAGATCTCCAGGTGTGTTCTAGAAGATGTGAGTGGATGTGCATAGTTATAGGGCCATGGGCAGCTATGGTGACTACAGGGCCCTCAGAACCTCAGCCGGGGCTGTCACACAGGCAGACGCACATCCACATCCTGATCTGGCAAATGCTCCGATTTTCCATTTCTGGTATGAACAATCTGAAGTGGTTCACAAGGGGACCCGCAAACCATGGCAGGAAATGACGCTGAATTAATACACATGCACAGATCTGCTTTATGTGCATACTGACTTTGCCACCCTGTGGAAAAACGGAATTAGAGACTGGTTCTCAGCTTTGGCATTTGACAATGTGTGAGGTATTAGTTACTAATTGCTGTGACAAAATGCTTGCCAAAAGCTTTGGAAGGAAGGAAGGAAGGAAGGAAGGAAGGAAGGAAGGAAGGAAGGAAGGAAGGAAGGAAGGAAGGAAGGAAGGAAGGAAGGAAGATAGGAAGGGGTTATTTTTGGCACATGGTTCAAGAGGACACAATACACCATTGTGGGGAAAGGCTGTCAGCAGGAACGTGAGGCAGCTGGTCACACTGTGTCTGCAGTCAGGAAGCAGAAAGAGCTGAATGCTGCTACCCAGTTCCCTTTGCTTTTTATTTAGAACTCCAACCCTCAGGATGGTGCTGCAAACATTTGGCAAAGGTCTTCCTGCCTCAGTTAAACTTCACTGTGAACACCCCACAGATGTACCTAGAGGCGTGTCTCCTGAGTGCTTCTAAATCAATGACACCTCACACTTCCTGTATCAGAAGGAAACTCAGCCTCAGACAAACCTCTGGGGCTCCCCTGAGCAAGATATCACACACTTGACAAATGCTACTCTTTCCATGCCATTTTACCAAGCGACATTGGAAGGCTGGCATCGTTGACATAGCCCCAGGCAGAGAGGGCTCTGCAACAGCTCCAGATTGAGGACAAGCAGCCCAGCAGATTTGGGTGACAGATGGATCTGTGGTGGGAAAAGACACTATGAATTTATGGTGAGCCCCGATAGGAGAGTGGCAACACAGATCCCCAGGGTTCTGGAACAAGGCCCTGCCATCTGGAGTGGAAAATTATGCAGTGTTTGAAAAATAGCTTTCACATGGGGCTTGGGAGCTGTGGAGCCAGGTTCAGCCCGATAGAGACAGCTTCGATGTCACTTCATGAGCACAGAGGGCCGATTTCTAGGACACATCCACATGCAAATGAATGGTTGTTACACAGTTTTGGGTCTGTAGGAGGGACCTTAGATAGATGGATGTGGAGACCGGAAGTGAAGGAAGAGCAGGTCTTACTCAGTGATTCACTCGGCTTCCCCATTCTCTGTCTTGTGTGTGTGTATGCTCACATGATGCGGATGTGGGATGCACATTGCACTGTGCATGTGTGGAGGTCACAGGGCAACTTTGTGAGAAATTTATTCTCTCTTTTTGTGGGTCCCAGGCTTTGGATTCGGAACGCCTGGCTTTTGCAGTCAGTGGCTTTTTCTGCTGAGCCATTTTGCTGGCTCCGGGGAATATTGTTCTTTTTTGTTATTTTGTGGTTTTTCGAGACAGGGTTTCTGTGAGTAGCTTTGGCTATTCTGGAACTTGAATTGTAGACCAGGCTGGCCTAGAACTCAGAGATCTGGTTGCTCTTGCCTCCTGAGTGCTGGGATTCAAGGGATGCTACACCATGTCCAGCTTTGTTCTTAACATCTTAGACACAGGTTATGCTCTGTGTGTCTGAAAGTCTCCTCAGATTGCCATACAGGGACACTTTCACCAGAATACAGAGTGACATCTCATTAAGTTTAACCTATACCTTGCCACCTGGACACTTTTTTGTGTCAAATGCCAGGTCAGGAAAGAGTCACCATATTACCAGAGTCATTGACTTGGTCAAATAAAGTAGGATGGTTGTCATATATTGTGGGCAGGGAGACCAAGGGGAGGGCTCCTTGGTGTCATATAGGCCCTCGTCTCCCTGCCTTTGAAATTAAATTAAATTTTATTTATTTTATGTGTATGGGTATTTGTCTGCGTGTTTGTGTGTGTACTAAATGTATCTGGTACCTGCTGAGGTCAGAGAAGATGTCACCAGGTTCTGGAATTATGGATGGTTTTGAGCTATTATGTGGGTACTGGGGACTGAACCCAGGTCCTCTGCAAGAGCAGCTAGTGCTCCTGCTTGCCAAACAGTCTCTTTAGCGGCCCTCACCCTTTTTTCTGAGCATCTTGCTATCTAGCTCAGTCTAACTTCACACAATTTCCAACTCTCCCAGCATCCCAAGGGCTGGGCCACAGGCTTGTGCAACCTGTACCCGGCCTATCCTTTGCCCATCTTTCACTATAAGATGAGTAATTCAGTAGCCACAAACTGAGAAGGATGTGGTAACCTGGGGCCCCACTTGGTAAAGTCTCTAAAAAAGATGGGGTGGAAGTCAAGGGGCATTGAAGGGAATCCGTTACTGAGAAACTACTTCAAGCCACTGGGGGATGCAACTTCCTCCTCCTCCCCCCTCCTCCCCTCCCTCCTCCTCCCCTTGCTTCCCCTCCTCCTTTTCCCCCTCCTCCCCTTGCTTCCCCTCCTCTTTCTCCCCCTCCCTCCTCCCCTTGCTTCCCCTCCTCCTTCTCCCCTTCCCTCCTCCCCTTGCTTCCCCTCCTCCTTCTCCCCTTCCCTCCTCCCCTTGCTTCCCCTCCTCCTTCTCCCCTTCCCTCCTCCCCTTGCTTCCCCTCCTCCTTCTCCCCTTCCCTCCTCCCCTTGCTTCCCCTCCTCCTTCTCCCCTTCCCTCCTCCCCTTGCTTCCCCTCCTCCTTCTCCCCTTCCCTCCTCCCCTTGCTTCCCCTTCTCCTCCCCTCCCTCCTCCACTTGCTTCCCCTCCTCCTCCCCTCCCTCCCTCCCCTTGCTTCCCCTCCTCTTTCTCCCCTCCCCCTCCTCCCCTTGCTTCCCCTCCTCCTCCCCTCCTTCCTCCCCTTCCTTCCTGTCCTTTTCTCTCTTCCTCCTTCTTTCCCTCCTTTTTTTTCGGGGGGGGGGTTATTTTCCCCATAGTTTTAGAGGTTTCACTCCCTCCCAGTGTGAAGGTACCTGGTGGAGCAGAGCTGCTGACACCACGTGACCAGGAAGGGGGGAGGGGGGTGGGAGGGAGGAGAACTTGCCACCAAGCCTGCCGACCTGAGCTGCATTCAATCTGGGACCCTTATGACAGAAGGACAGAACAGACTCCTTCAAGGTCTCCCCCTCGGCCTATGCCATGACACGTACACCCACGCCCCTCCCCACAAAAAAATAAAGGGAAAAAGGCCCGGGTTGTGTTCTCTTAGCAAATTTTTATGAGAGGGAAAGGTCAAGGAGAATTCCAGAACTCACTGGTCCCTAGTGGGGAGCTTGCTGTCTGCAGCAGGCAGACTCCAACAGTGCAAAGGGTGGCCATGGCGGATGCTGTGGTGACCACACAGACGTGGAGGGATGATGGCGGATGCTGTGGGGCCCACACAGACGTGGAGGGATGATGGCGGATGCTGTGGGGACCACACAGATGTGGAGGGATGATGGCAGATGCTGTGGTGACCACAGAGATGTGGAGGGACAATGAAGGATGCTGTGGGGACCACACAGATGTGGAGGGATGATGGCGGATGCTGTGGTGACCACACAGACTTGGAGGGACAATGGTGGAAGTACAAAGCTGTCACAGACCAGCTCTTCCCACAGCATCTCCCTCTGTGAAGGGGATGTTTCCTCTAGGGTTACACCCTGTGTTACTTGCTGCTTTGACAAAATAACTGGATGAAAAGAGCACCTAGCCATCTTACACAAAGGGAAACTGAGGCTCGGGCTGCTATTCAATTGTCTCCATTCACACAGACAGTAGTAGACTTAGGTGTTAACATAAGTCTGTTATGGGCAAAAGACTGGATTGACTTAGGAGTCTTGATAGACTGGAGATCCTATGAAAGGTAAGACAGCTCGGTCTATTGTACTGGCAGGTCATCTTCAAACAAAATATTTTATCTTATGTAGATAAGGGGTTTTTTTGTTTTTTTGTTTTGTTTTTTTTGTTCAAATACATGTCTGTTTGCGATGTGTGTGCCTTACGCTTAAGGAACTAGATCCTCTGGAACTGGAGTTAGAGACAGTTATGAATGCCCTGTGGTATCTAGGAATCCTCTGGAAGAGTGGGCAGTGTTCTGAGCTGCTAAACTATCCCTCAGTCTTCCACTGGCCAGCCATGGGATGTTGTCTTCTCAGAAGGTGCTGTCCCTGCAGAGGGCTCACTGGGCTGATGACGTCATTCAGACCTTCACAGGAGGTCCTGATCCCATGCCTCCTGTTCTGTGCTGTGCCTGTCTCCTCTCACTTGCTCATCCATGCTTATTGGTCTCAGTAAGTAGCCTCAGCAATGTCTGTCTTCAGTGTCCCTGACCCTGGCTCAGCACCGAGAGCTTGAAGGAACTCCACCGTGATGGTACATTGCAATGGATACCCATGTCAGCCCAGTCTGGCGGTTTGGAATCAATGATTGTTGACTGTGTGTAATTTTAGGCAAATAACAACCTCTCTGAGCTCAGTCTTACCTTTGAAATGGGCATAACATTGTCTACTGGAGAACACTGCGTAGAACAGAGGATTTGTTCTCTCGAGAGGGTCCTATACCATCCTGATGCTCTCTCTTCTGATGTACTTCCTCCGTGTCCCAGACTAAGAAACCTTCATTTATATTTCAGAAGAAGTGCCAGACTCCAGGCTAGATCAAATATCTTCTGGGTTCCTCAAGAGAGTGTCTGGAGCCTTTCTGCCATGCCCTGTCCTCTCCTCTGGCGACAGGGGAGGGGGCTGTGAGGGGGTGGGGGTGGGGGCAGCCCCCTTCTCCTGGCCTCTCCCTTGCTCTGCCTCTTCCCCCTCCTAAGATCTTCATTGTGTTCCCGCAACTCAATTGCTTCCTGATATCCACCCATGGTTTGTCGCTACTTTTGATTAAATTTTCAATCTCTTTTCTGGTTTATTTCTCCTGGGTCTCCTGTCTGGCACGGGGCAAGGAGAATTCAGAGGTGGCTGAACTTTGGGGGCAGGCTGGAAAGCCAGATGGTGGGAGTGATAGGGGACTATGACCATTTGTGGTTTAGGAAAGGCACCTGATATTGCCACTATCCGTTTCCAAGTGCTGGAGAACGGCTCTGAGCAGGTGCACCCCATTTCCTGGATTTCCTTCCCAGCCTCTGCCCACTCACCGTCTCCCCAGGTCTATTAGTCCTACAGCCCTATGAATGCTACACAAGGCCCAGCTCTGTGGCTCTACTTGTCACATCTGTGGTCACTAGAGTGTCCAGCCGTCACCCATCAGTGCTATCTTGGTGACTTCCAAGCTGGGCCTGGGGATGTCAAGGGACAACATCAGCCTTTCAACTTGTCAACATCAGCCTCCGCAGAAAGGGAAGTGCCCAGGGTGGTCAGAGGACAAGAGTCTGGTCTTGGATGAGCGTCATGAAGTCGGAGGTCCCATTGCTCTGAGTAGTCCTGTGACCTTGGACAAAAGGCACACGATGGACAGGTTCAAAACCTCAAACATTTTGAGGAGATTATTTAAAAAGTTAACGATTCCTTATTCTGTCTTCAAGCATTTCTGAAGCCAGGAATGAGGAGTGGGTTTCTCCTCCTCCTCCTCCTCTTGCTCCGTCTTTGCTGGAGAACGTCACATGAAGTGACAATAGAAACTTCAAACTGTGGATTGAGGATTGAGGAACATACCAGTCAGGTGACCAGAAAGGAAACAGGAAGGAATATGGAGTGCGCTGACATTTCCTTAAATGGTCCTTCAGGGATGGTTGGAGGAGGCACAGCCCCTTCTCGGCCTCTCTGGCCCTCAGAGACACACCAGAGTCAACACTGCCTACTCTCTCGTCCCTCTTCAGACATCTGGGTCTGCACCTCTCTCTCTACAATTGGCACCGGTCCCCTAGGGCCAAGGACCCTTTGCCTAGGAGCAGAATGATGTGGTTGTGTGGTTGGCATCTTCAAGGACTTTATCTGGGAACCGACAATGTTCTTGTTTGAGCTGTTTGTATTTAGATCTCCCGATTGCTGGCCGAGCATCCGTGCTAGCAGTTGGGATCCATGTAAGGACCACACATTGCATTTGACTGTCTGTCCCTTTGATCTGCTGCAATCTAGGTTTCCCACCCTTCTTTTAATTGGCATCTTGAAGAGTCCATATCTGATGTCTTGTAAAATGCCAGTGACCTGAATGGGTCTGATTGTTTCCTCCTGATTCGGTTCAGTTCAAATGCTTTCGGCTGTGAATACTAAATAGGGGATGTCATGTCCTTATTACAGCATTACCCAACGGGGCATGTAATGTCCCGTTTGTCTATTTTTGGTGACCTACATTGGATCAGTAGTGAAGGTGATGGAGGCCAGATTGTTCCTTTGGGGGAGTCATCACTTTCCATTTGTAACGGATGTGTAATCTTGGTGATATAGAGAGGTCTATGAATATTCTCCTGTACCCACTAACTGCTCACCTGGTTGGGAGCTGGGAGACTCATCTGTCTCCTAAGGGGCCAGAACTTACGCTGAGGTTCAGGTGGGTTACTTCATGAGTGTGACAGTCAATGATTATCCTTGGTCCCTTGTCTCAGACTCTTGAGATCAATATTTTCTTTTGTTCTTGGCCACAGGGACTGGCTTCTATGCCCAGAGAGCTAGTTTTCTACCAGCTATAAAATCTTGGTCTCTGAAGACAGCTCAGTGTGATGGTTGCTAGTTCTCTAGGTTAACCAGCTGACTCTGTGTGTGTAGTGTGTGTGTGTGTGTGTGTGTGTGTGTGTGTGTGTGTGTGTGTGTGTGTACTTCTGGGTAGGAGGATGTATAGGGACTTGAAACTCAGAAGTAGCACATCTGCTATGTGCCTGGGATCTGCAGGGTGCTGGGCTCTGGCCTTGGTTTCCATAGCAATGGGCAACCTCCTTCTACAGTCTGCTTCTCTCTAGACCAGCTGATGGTGATAGGGTTGGGGACACTGGATCAGAGACAGGAGGTGGGGAGTAGACTCCACCAGACCAACACTGAACAGCTTAGGGGGGAGGGGCCCCCAGCTGGCTGGTGGATATCTTGGAGAAACACCTTTTGGCAACAGTTTCTCTCATTATGCTATGGGGACCCGGGACATCCTATTTACTGCAGAATGGATTTTAACATTGGCACAGCTTATAGCCACATCCATGTGGCCATGGAGCCCACCATCCTGTCTATGAGCCAACTCAAGCGCTGATCCTCCCTCAGATCCTTGACCTGCTTCACATTCGGGCTAGACCTTCTATGTACATTTGTGGTCATGTCTTGCTCCACAAGTCAGACACTGAAGGTCACTATCCCACCATATGGGAACAGGTTCTGGAGCTCATAGAATTTTTCTCAGGACTTGTGGGAGTCACATGGCTGGCAAAGGGTGAAGCTATAACAGACACTCAGAGAAACTATGACAACAATGAGCTTGAAGAGCGAAGATGGGCAGGTTGGGCCATTAGGGCAAAGAGAAGGCTCACAGATGGTGGAGGCCAGGCCCTCCCAGCACCAGGGCATGCCACCAGCGGTGCCCTGTTCTCAGCTCACCGATGTATCCAAGGGAGTTTACACCAAGCAAAATTCTCAGAGGGGTGTATTTATCTTAAGGAAGCAAAGGACTAGGTCTAGGGAGACTTGCTTCCTCCTTCTTATGGCCTATAGTGTAGATGTGACAGATGGGGGTATCATCAACTATACAGAATGAAGGGGTGGCCTTGAAGATGGTGGAGCAGAAACAGAGACCTAGAGTCACAGCAACTTTCTGGAAAGCCTAGCCCAATGCTTTCTACATCTGGACTTTTGCGCATGACAGAGACCCTTGTGTGCTTGGGATGAGGGTTCTGATTCCCATAGGGATGGTTATCTGTATGTAATGAATCAAGTGATTACTACATCAATTAGTACATCAAGAAAGCACATTCTTTTAAAAATTTCAAGACTGCATACATGTACCCATTCATCCATCTACCTACCCACCAATCCATCTACCTATCCACTCACCCTCTCATTTATCCATCTACCCATTCTTCTACCCGTCCACCTATCTATTCACCCATCCATATATCCATATACTCACCCATCCACTCATCCATCCATCTACCCAACTTTACCCATTCATCTCAAACTGTTCATCCATTCACCTTTCTATCCATTCATCTACCTAGCTACTCATCACCCATTCACATATCCATCCATCTACCCCGAAGCCACCAAAACCATCCATCCATCCAAAACTGTCTATTCACTGAGCCAACATGTATTGAGGGCTCCATGTTCTAAAGGTTCTCTCAGGCTCTGGGGACAAAGAAATAAATGAGAAATGGAACCTTCTTCTGCAGGACCCCTGGGTAAGCAGGTGGTCATGTCATAAACCTGAAAAGTCAGAGGTCTGAGGAACCTGGGAGGGAAGGCCAGCCCAGGTGGAGGACAATGGAACCTTGGAAAGTGTCCAAGGAGACATTTGGGCTGTAGGGTGAGTGGGGGCTAGTGTGGAGAGGAGAAGACACCATGGAGAGAGAAGGGTATTTGACAGATTAGAAGCCAGAACTGGGATGTATGTCTTACTGCTGGCTTAGGGTGGCTACAACCAGAAGGGGTTGTAATTGGGCCCAGGAGGCCACAAAGGGAGAGGTGGGCCGGACTGTGGGGCTGACCTTTCTGAGATACACATGGCATTTTCCTACTTTAGTTTCCTTCTTTTGGGGACCTTGGGAGACAGGAGAAGCAAGCTGCTCTCTATCTTGTGATCCTCGAGGCCCAGAGTGGGCAGGCACATGAGTAAACACACAAAGCCTTTCTGAGCCATCTTAGATGTCTAGCCTCTACTTATCTCCAGTCCTTGCTCACCCTAAACTACCCCTGAGGATCCTTCCTGCCCATCTGGCCAGGAAGAAATAGGAGCCATATGCCAACTCCCTAGCAGCCACGGCTTCACTCCAGCTCAGTTCTCTGCGTCTCCTGGCTCCAGCTGTAGCCTGGTGTGAGGCAGTCAGCCTCTCCCTGTTCATTACTGCTTCATGTTAATCCCCTAGTACAGCAGTGAGACTTTCTTTAAGGGCTTTGGGGTGTGTCGTGGGCGCTTGGCAGCTTCTTTGTCACCAGATGGACACAGAGTCACTGTCCTGACCTGTTTACTTTTCGTGAGTTTCTGTCTCACAAGGTGGCCCTTTGCTAGAGTTAACAATCATCCTTCTTTTAAAAATCTTATCATTAATGTATTTATTGTATATGTGTGTGCAGGCCATAGCACGTGTGAGAGCCAGAGGACAGCTTATAGGAAATTCTCTCCTTCTTGTGGGTCCAGGGTCCAAACTCAGATTGTGAGTTTTACCCATTGAACCATCTCATGGGACCCTAATTTGCTTCTCTTCTCCTTGCAGCCCTGGGCCCCTGGCTAAGGAATCATCTCCAGCATAGTGAGAGAGCCCCGCAGAATCTCCCCATCAGAAGGACTTTGTTATCAAAGTGATGAGCCTTTGTTCCCAGCTCCCCAAGGACATAGCCCAATGTCCTTGGCCCCCACCAGTTCTAGTTCCCTGCCTGCCACCCAGGAAGGCCTTGGCTGCAGGTGGGTGTGTACCAGGAGTGAAAACCTCCGTAGAGAAAGAATCCAGGACCCAGCCTGCTGCTCAGGGACTCTGAGCAGGGTCCTGCTTCACTGGGGCCAGAGAAACCTTCTGGGGACATGCTAAAAGGTATTAGGGGATAAGGCATCTTGCCGGGGCAGTGTGGCCTCTGGAGATTCCAGAGTCAGACCTCAGAACATGGCTGAGAGCCTTGGGGAGGCTCTGTGAATTGACCGGCTCCTTACCAGATAGGCTACTAAGGATGGTGTGGGGGAGGTCCTGCCTTGCCTGGGCTGTCTGGTTTCCTGGGACACAAAAATTCTGCCTGCCTTGCAGATCAGCATAGCCTGCACAGGCTCCTATCTAACACACCGTATAATCCTGGAAGTTGGTTGCAGCAAGAATAAAACCAGAACACTTCTTATGTTACTTATTTCTTCTTGTCCCTTCTCTTAATTACTCTTTATTTTGAGACAGCTCTCATTAGCTTGCTCAAGTTGGTCTTAAATTCACTCTTTTACCCAAACAGGCTTTGAACTTATAACCCCTTTCCCATGAGATTGCAGGTTTGTGCCATGAGGCCTCCTAGCTCTCAAGTGGCGATTTCAATGTAAATTAGTAAAACTCAGGTGGGAGGGGGAGGCTGCTCACAGGAGGCTGCTCAGCATGTGGCAGGAAGAAGAGAAACAGGGAAGGAGCCAGAGAGCAAGAACTCTGACCCAGTGACCCCTTCAAAGTCATCCCCCCAGTGACCCCTCCAAAGTCATCCCCCCAGTGACCCATGGAAGGGTGAAGTCAGCTTACTCCATATCCAATGGTATCACCAGCTATGGGCGGAGTCTTTCACATCTGAGCCCTTTGAGAGGGGTACCCTTCCTTCCTTACCATAACAAATGTACCCAAAGGAGGGTGCTCTACTAGGCATTGGGTAGGGGGTCTTCATGAATTCTCCCACTATTAAAACGATGGCGAGAGTAGGTCTCACAACCACCAGCTCATAGTGAGCACACCAGCTGACAAAGACTAATGATTTTATTTAAAAACAGCTTTATTGAATTCCATTTACATACAATAATGTTAGGCGGCTCAAGCGCATGGTTCAGTGGTTTTTAGCGGACTCAGCACCAGACAGCTATCACCATCATGGACTTCGGGATGTTTTCTTCCCAGTAAGAGCTGTTCCCATGCCTCACAACAGCCCGTCTCAGCCCCAGGCAACTGCTAATGTATTTCCTGTCTCCTTGGATTTTCCTGTTCTGGGTATTTCATATATATGGAAATCGTGCAATATGTGATGCCGTGGGACTTGTTTCTTTCACGAGTGCTCGGTTTTAGAACTCCGTGGTCTTGTTATTAAATAACTAATGGTTAAATCCATGTTATCAACTGCATTAGGAGGGAATTATAGTTGATGGACATAGTGTACAGGTGAGAAACTGCAGCCCTTGGAGGCAGAGGCAGGGGGATCATAAGTCTGAAGCCAACCTGAGCTACACAGTTAGACCCTGTCTCAAAAAGACCCAGCAGCAATAGCAAAATAATAATAATAAAAAAAAGATAGTAAACAAACAGACAGCAGGCTGGAAAGGAATGTGTCAGTGGTTAGTGTGTTTGTTGTATTTGCAGAGGGCCTAGGTTCAGTTCCCAGCACCCACATGATATTTTGCAACCATCTGTAGTTCTAATTCCAGGGGAATCTTCTGTCCTCTTCTGGCCTCCTTGGGTACTGCACAGAAGTGTCGCCACACATGCAGACTCTCATACACAGAAAATAATCTTACAGGAAAAAAAAATGATAGCTAATGTTTGGAAGATAGTGTTTGTGTGTGTATGTGTGGTGTGTGTGTGCATGTGTGTGTATATGTGTGTCTCTATGTGTGGTATGTGTGTATCTGTGTGTGGTATGTGTATGTGTGTGTGTGTGGTATGTGTGTGGTAGATGTGTATCTGTGTGTGGTATGTGTGTATCTGTGTGTGGTATGTGTATGTGTGTGTGTGTGGTATGTGTGTGGTATATGTGTATCTGTGTGTGGTATGTGTGTTTCTGTGTGTGGTATGTGTATGTGTGTGTGTGTGTGTGGTGTGTGTGTGGTATGTGTATGTGTGTGTGTGGTATGTGTGTGGTATATGTGTATCTGTGTGTGGTATGTGTGTTTCTGTGTGTGGTATGTGTATGTGTGTGTGTGTGTGTGTGCATGTGTGTGTATATGTGTGTCTCTGTATGTGGTATGTGTGTATCTGTGTGTGGTATGTGTATGTGTGTGTGTGTGTGGTATGTGTGTGGTATATGTGTATCTGTGTGTGGTATGTGTATGTGTGGTGTGTGTGTGTGTGGTATGTGTATGTGTGTGGCATGTGTGTGGTATGTGTGTTTCTGTGTGTGGTATGTGTATGTGTGTGTGTGTGTGTGTGTGTGTGTGTGTGTGTGTGTGTGTGTGTGTGTGTGTATGTGGTGTGCTGGATAAGAAGCAGATACTGCAGGCCTGGTGTTGGAAGTCTTGTGATCTGATCCTGCTTTTCTCTTCCTGTTGGGGCTTGTGAGATGGCTCACTGGCTTTCTCTGGGTTTTTATGTTAGGCCACAGGTCATCCAAGGATGCTCATGTTTGTGCAAGTCATATATGTCCAAGAGGAAAAGAAAGAGCTCATGGCAACTGTTCTTCTGTCAGGTGGGAGCACTAAGGGGTAGGAGCACAGAAGGTGGGAGCACGGAATGGTTCAGGACAAAGGCTGGCCTAATAGTGGCAATGACACTCAGTTGCCATCTTCCCCAGAGTCTCCCTGGTCTCTGGCTAGCTCCTGGGCCACTGAGAGGAGTCATGGTCATGAGCATACACTGGATCCTACAGACACTTGTGTTCACCAGCTTGGTCCTTACAGGCTGAAAGGCTGACCTTCACACCAGCCTTTGTCTTCCCCATCCATACCACAGAGCAAATCAGAGCTGTCCAAAACTATGTGCAACCAAGCAGGAGACAGGCGTGCATTTGAGAGCCAGGCAAACTATCTGTGTTTCTTAGGGGAACAACATCTTTTTACTTTGAGACAGGCCTCACAGAGCCCAGGTTGGACTCAAATTCAATTTGTAGCTTGGAGTGACCTTGAACTTCTTTTTTATACAAAAAAAAAAATGTTGTATGTATGTGTGAATGATGTGTGTGTCGGGAGTGTGCATGTGCCAAGGTGCACGTGTGGAGATCAGAAGACAGTTTTGTGGAGGTGGTCCTCACCTCACACATTTACTCGTGTTGCAGTGTTCAAACGCAGGTCACCAGTTACTCACTGGGCCACCTTGCCAGCCTGACCTTGGGCTGATCCTCCTGTTTCCAATGTCTGATGTTTGGGCTTTGATGCAGGTACCACACTATTCATAGATGACCTGGAACCACAGCCCCTCCTTCGTCCGTGTCTTCTGATGTTGTACAGGTGGAGCTGAGGACAGGTCACCAGTGGGAGGTGGCAGAGGAGGCCTCTGCTTGTTTATCCTCTGGATTCCTGCTTGGAACAGTGTGGTCCCCTGGCTGGACCATCTATCTTGGTGGAAACCTTTTCTGAGATTTATCGTCCTGTTCCTGCTGGCTTCGGACTGTGGGAAGGTAAAAAATGCCCTGTTTGAGGCCATAAAACATAAAATGGAACCCAATTTCTCTCCAGGGTAAGAATCATGTTTGACAATGGCTGTAAAGTGTGTAACGGCGAGGGGGTGGGTCTGCTGCAGCAGCCAGGGTGGAGGAGGGGGAGGGGACACCTGCAGGATGGCAAGGACAAGATCACTAAAGTGGTCTGGAAGATATCCAGGGGTTAAGGATGCTACCTGTCTGGTGTCTGGGTACCCTCAGGGACTGGTCCTCTGAGGTTCCCACAAAGAGCAAGCATCTCCATCTGCATTGGGCAGGGAGTCATATGGTTATATTGTTTGCTGTTTCTGGCATGGTGGGGAGAGAAAAAATGTGCTCAATTAAATGCAACTAAATTAAATTGAATGTTAAGAGATTCGGATCTTGTATGAGAGTCACCGAGAAATAAGCAAGTTTTAAGAGTTTGAGTCTATGTGTGTTTATGTCTTTTGAGATAGGTCTTATAAAGCATGTATTTTAGGGTGCGATTGATTCTATTTCTCCCCTGGCACACAGCCACATAACTGCGCATCTGATACAGAGAGCATCTGCAGCAGCCCACCACTTCCTGAGAGCCCTTCCCGATAAATACTGCCCAAGGTAAAGGCCACAGATTCATGTTCTCTCTAACCCTGAACTCATATGATTGCATCATACCATAAACACACTTCTGGGTTTTTCCCCTTTTCATGTGTGAATGAGTGTGTGTGTGTGTGTGTGTGTATTCGTGTACACATCAGAGGTCAGAGGACAACTTGGAATCAGTTTTCTTTTTCTTCAGTGTGGTTCTGGAGACTGAGCCAAGGTCACCAGACTTGTGGCAAGCCCCCTGCACGCAGAGCAATCTCACTGGTCCTTCCTTTCCTGGTCATTGTCATCAGGGGTCACTCATGCTGTTCTCTGAATAAGCTTGCACCATTTTTGGCTGTATTTATTACCCCTGTTATAGTTCACAGTGAGGTCATTCTTGTTACTGGTCACAGGTTTGGGGCTCTCACTGTCTAAGCCATTATGAATGTTCTCATGAGGACACATTTTCAAGCAAAGGATTGATGGGATTAGATTGGCTTCCCCTTTGAACTTTCTTTTTAAGAACTTTTTTAGAAAAGTTAAGAGGCAGCCAGAGAAGCTCCCCTTATTCTGACCTCTGAATGCACAGAGAGCCTGCCCCATCCTCAAACCCCCCCCCCTTCGAGTAGAACATAGATATACCCAATATTCATATAACAATAAAATGTATTCTCTCTGTGTATATACGCGTGTATGTGTATGCATATGTGTTTGCACAGGTACACATGTACATGCACATGTAGAAGCCAGAGGTTGATGACATCAGGCGTCTTAGTTAATTGCTATCCCCACATACAGTCTCTCACTGACCTGCAGCTCACGAACTCAGCTCAACAGGCTCTAGAGTTCTTCCTGTCTCTGACTCTTCAGTGCTGAGGTCACAGGGTGGATTTTCTGTCAGGGGTGGGGATGAACTCAGGTCCTCATGCACTTCAGCAAGGACTGGGATTCATCTCGCCAGCTCCACCAAGAGCTTATCTAATTGGCACTGAGCTTTATTCTATTGTCTGTCTGTCCCCCAGTTTGTCCATCATTCATCTGTAGGACGTCCTGGCTGTCCCAAGTTTTGACAATAACGAACAAGGCTTGTGGTATATAGCTGTGTGCAGGTTTTCTGTGTAGCACACATTTCCAATTATCTTGTGATTCCCAAGGAGTGTGATGCTACGTCTGCACTCAGAGCATGTTTAGTTTGGAAGGGAGTCGACAAGCTGGGCTTCCAAGGTGGCTGACTGAACCTCTTTGCCGTCCCACCAGCAGTGATCAGAGTGCTGTCTCTGTACTTACCAGCAATGGCGGTGCCAGGGTCTGGAATTGGCCAATCCAACAATTACGTGGTGGTTTTTTGCTTTTCTTATTACTGTTTTACATCCTTAACTTTTTGTTTTGGGAACTTTCAAAATACTGAAAAAAAAAAAACAAACCCTAAAATCATAATGCAACTTTATAGGTATGGGGGATTATGCAAACACATATTCCTCACAACCCATGTTTGGGAAAAAAAAAAAAAAGCCAGGGGTCAGGAAATGACTCAGTAGGTAAAGGTGCCACCAACTGTGATGACCAGGGTTTGATCCTCAAGACCCACATGGAAGAAGAGAACCAACTCCTGAAAGTTATCCTCTGACCTCCGCACACATGTGTTCCCCTCACACAAATAAATAAATAAATATAATAAAACAGGGAGGCTGGGGAGACAGCTCAGCAGTGGTTAAGAGCACCGTGGCACAGTCATGAGGATCAGAGTTCAGATCCCTGCATCGACATCAGGCAGCTCACAAATGTCTGTAACTCCAGTTCCAAGGGATGTGGCAACTTCTGGTCTCTGGGGGCACCTGCACACACACCACACACACACACACACACACACACACTCACAAAACAAAAAAGCCAAGGATAGAGGGGGCACACTTGTTCATTAGAGAGGTCGAGACAGCTGACTAGCAAACTTAGCCTAACTAATGAGCTCCAGGTTCAGTGAAAAGCCTTGTGTTTTTTTTTTTTAATTTTTTTTTTAACTTTAAAAAAAAAGTATATGTGTTACTGGCAGGGAGGCGGGGCAGGAACTGGATGCTGGAGAGACAGCTCTGTGGTTAAGAGCATTTACTGCTCCTGCAGAAGACCTGGGTTCAGTTCCCAGCACTCACCTGATGGCTGACAACATCCATAATTCCAGTTGCAGGGACTCTGACACTCTCTTCTGGTCCCCAGGGCCACCAGGCACACGTGGTACACATACATGCAGGCAAAACACTCATACACATACTATAGAATAAGCAAACCTTTAAACACTGAAACAAAAAAATCAAACCAATAAGAATAAGTGGCTTCTGTGGAATGAACATGCATATACACCTGCACACACACACACACACACACACACACACACACACACACACACACACACGTACGCACGCACACACGCACACACGCAATCCAATTGTAGCACATTTTGATTGCATCAGTGACCCTGGCCTTTCATATCCCATTGCAACTCACAGTCTGGCCATGGGCTTCCTTTGACCGAAAGGACAGTAGTGTCACACTTGAGGCACACAGCATCTATGACCTCAGTGTCTTTTTCCTACTCCTTCTCTGCACCCCTGAGGATGCTTGTAACCTGTGAGGGCAGAGATGGCCATGGAGTCCAGCTGAGATGCACATGCCCTGGTTACTTGGGATCATCCAGGCTTCAGCCACTTCATGGGAGACACCCACAAGACAGCCCTGTTCTGGTTGATGGAATTCCCTGGCTGAGGTGGCAAAAAATGACAGGACATAGCCATTGTGAGAGTGGATGTGTTTGTTATTGATACATTAAGCACCCACTTACCTAGGAGTCCTGCTTGGTAAGACTTGGTTTACTGCTCTTTCTGTTGAAACTCTTGAAAGCTACCAACATGCTGGTATTTCTCCCCTAAAGACTTCAGTGTCTGTGTCTGTCCTCTATGGATGCCTCTTGTATAACCATAACATGGTGATTATAATTCAAGACACAAAAATGTGGTAGCAATAACATATAATGGCTCCATTTTCATATTTTTATCAATCACCCCAAATCAGCTTTTACAGCTGTTTTATGTATTGTTCCAGATTCTAGCTCTAAGTAGTATCATTACAGGACACGTTCTCCTTCCAGAAGCCTGTGGGGATGAATTCTTCCTTTCTTATTTTGCTTTAACAAGTAAGTAAGTTCTTTCAATGTGTGGTATGGAGGACAGCCCAGGGCAGATTGGAAGGTGCCTGGCTGCTTGAATTCAATTGCCAGTTCTCAGCTGTGTGACTTGGGGATGCTGTCGTCGTCCCCCCCCCCCCCCCCGTACCAAGTCTGTGAGAAAGGTGAGCTTCTACCATCCACCTCGTGGTGTTGCTGTGAGCATCCAGTGGCTTACTTCACACAGGTGCCCACCCATACTGTAGATGGCTGTGTAGAAGTTAGTGACTTTTGTCAGAAAGACAATTATTGTACTCAGTGTCCGTTGATCAGTGTGTGTGTGAGTAGATCATTAATGTCCACGTGTGTGCCTAAGTGTGTGAGTAATGAGGCCTGAGGAGGGTGCTGAATGCCCTACTGTATCACTCTCTGCTTAGTATTTGAGACAGGCTCTCACTGAACCTCAAACTAGACTGATAGCCAGTAAAGCCCCAGCCACCCTCTGTCTCTGCTCCCCAGAGTACTGATGTTACAGAAAAGCATGTAACCATGCCTGTTTTTTGTTTTTTTTTTTTTATGTAGATGCTGGGGATTTGAACTCAGCTCCTCATGCTTACACAGCAAGAACTACTACCCATCTTTCTAGATGCCCAAATACTTTTGTTACAGACTTGTCAGTATACTTTTCTGAGCAATGTATGTATGTATCACAGCTATCAACTTGACATAAATCTAGCATCCCATGGGAAGAGGTAGCCCTCAACTGAAGAACTGTCTCAATCATATTGGACTGTTCCCATTTCTGTGGGGCATTTTCTTCATTTTGATTGATGTAAGAGAGCCTTGTGGGTAGTGCTATCTCTAGACAGGTGGGCTTAGGTTGAATATAAAGAGCTAGCTGAGCATCAGCAGGGGTACAAGCCAGTAAGCATGTGCCTTCCAGGGTGTCAGCGTCAGCTCCTGCCTCCAGATTCGGCCCTGGCTTTCCTCTATGACCGACTGTGATCAAGACATATAAGCCAGATAAACCTCCTATCTTCAAGTTGCTTTTGGTTATGGTGTTTATCATATTAACAGAAAACAATCTAAGACAATGGGCTTCACTTACAGTTGGGGGAATTCAGCACTTTTTGAGTTTTGCTGTAATGGAGAAGTATGTGCTGTTTTTTGAGAGAAAAGCACTGGATTTAGGGCATGGAAAATCTGGAATTTAGTCTTTACTTGACCTCTAAAATGTGCTGTGTTGACCTTGAACCCCTTACTGTCTGGTCCCTCATTTCCCCTCCCCCTCTCCCCCTTTCCTTCCCTTCTTCCCCCTATCTTTCCCATTGTTGACTAAAATTCACCCCCTACATATTCTATTTTTTTCTCTATTAACACAGAAGTTATAATAATGCTATTTCTAATCTTCTATAATTACCGCAGAAAATTTGACATGCATATTTAGATTATAATTGTTACCTACAATTTCTGAACCCTCCTTCTATACAGTTCCAGGGCCTCAAGTACACATTCACCCTGCCCCTGCTTTCAACTCAGATGTTTCTGCATCTACCACCTCGGTTACGCTGCTACAGCTCAGCACCAATAGTTCCTCCGGAGGTTTTTCAGGACTCGGCTGAGTGAGGTTCTTGGCTGCAAACTCTGGCTGTTTCAGTGTGTCAGAAAATGTCTTTATTATACTCCCATTCTTGGAAAACAATTTCAGAGGCTTTTGAATGCTCAGATGACAGTTGTCTTCCATCAGCTTTTTGAAGGTGCTGTCCTCCTGTCCTGGCTTCCAGAGTCTTCTAGTGAGAGCCTTGCCATCTGTCAATGCGACATCTCTCGGCAGCCTTTTATCTCCCGTTGCTTTTAAGATTTCCACTTTGTCTGCAGTATGTGCTTAGATACAAATGTCTTTATTTATCCTGTTTTGGATTCGTTGGGAGTTGGAGGGTTTTTGACTATTCTGGAAAAGTCTCAACTACTCTGTCCTTGAACGTGAGTCTCTGCTGTTCTCACACATCCTTCCGCTAGACGACCATGATTTCTCTCCAGTCTCTTTTGCCTTTTCTATTTTTCTGGGAAGTGTGGGCTTTAGCTCCTTTCCAGTTCATAAATTCTCTTTTCAACTGTATCTCACCTTCTGGCTAATCTGAACTGGTTGATATTATACTTTGAATTTCAGTTATGATAACACTTATTCCCAGGCCTTGATTCTTTTTAAAATCACCATTTCAGCCAGTGAGATGGTTTCTTCCACCATGTGGGTCCTAGGGATGTAATTAGGGTTGTCAATCTTGGCAGCAAGCACCATTACCCACTGTGCCATATCATTAGCCCACTTTTAAGATTTATTGTCATTATTATTTGTGTGTGACAGAGTAATAGGTGCTTATATGACCATCCTGCACGTGTGGTCAGAAGACAACTTTGGGGATCCAATTCTCTCCTTCCACTGTGAGTTCATGAATTGAACTCAGCTCATTGGGCTTACACAGCAATGCTTTTATTCACTGATTCATCTTGCTGACCCTGTCATACTTTTGATACCCATTTTTACATATAAAATATTACATGCACATTTCTATCCCATGTGGAGATTCAGTGTTGCTAGGTCAGTCTCTCCTTGCTCTTCCTGCTGATTTCTGCTCAAAGTTCGAGTCCTATGTACTTTGACTTTTTTTTCCCAGAGCCCAGGTTACCCTCAAACTTATGATCCTATGCTTCAGCTTCCTAAATGCTGAAGTTGTGTGTACCACCATGACTGGCCTCAATTATACATTTATGTTTTTCTAGCTTATTTCCTGTATGAATTCTTTTTTAAATTATATTTTAGACAGGGATTTACATAGCTCAGTAAACTCTCTATGTAGCTAAGGATGATCTTGAACCTTTGTTACTCCTACCTCCATGTCTAGGGATTGCAGGCATGTACTACCATACCCATGAACATGATGGGAATTGAACCTGGTACTTTGTGCAAACCAGCAAGAAGGCTACCAACTGAGCTACATCTGTAGCCCTGAAGAAACTTCTAAACATCAGCATCCACATTAAATGTCTCACAATTATCTGTAACTCTAGCTCCATGGGATCTGACACCCTTTTCTAGCCTCCTAGGGCAAAGGCATCTTCAAACATACACATACACACACACATGAACATACCTATGAATAAAAATAAATACATGCTCTGATACGTATGCATTATGTAATGGCTCCTTACTCCCTGTCCACTCTGCCCATCCTGCAATGGAGCTTCTCAGTTCCTTCTTTCTGAAGGGTCACAGTACATCACTGCTACCTGTATTTACAGGGATTTTCTGTGGTCCCAGCTGGGAGGCTGTATCTTTAGAGACCACATTTGTTTGAATCAGGTGCCTCTACCCATGTGGACTAATTTGCTGCTTATATAGCTGTTCAAGACACACATGAAAAATAAATTCTGGCTCCAAACTCACATGAGGAAGAAGACATGGTTTCTATGGAGGGCAGTATATGCTTCCCCTTTGCTTTTTGACCTTCCTACCAGAGTCCAGATGGGCTCTTCTCAGGGCATTATTGGGGGATTTTTACATGGGTCTTGCCCAGGCTCAGCCCTTCTCTCCTGATTCTCTAAGAAGTTACTGGTGGGTTGACCAGTTGTCCCCAGGGAAAATTGGCATCCAGGACCAGATCATTAGTTTCTCTGGACCTGGTTTCATTTTCTTGCTCTACCAGACCTCTAGAGGTTTTCTTTACTTCCCTAAAATATGGCCATGCTTTAAATAATACTTTAAAGTAGTTCACCCACCAACCTAGAGTGTCTTGTGTTGGGAGACGATCTCCAGAAGCTAGTCTTGTGACCTTGTATTCTTGATCCATAGTTTACTCAGCCAGACAAGAAACCCTTCCTTGGTATCAATATGGTGTCATGTGACACATCTCTACCTTTGAGAGCTCACCAAGGTGAGCTCACCTTCGAAGGTGAATGGACGGCATTCACAGAATTCAAATGATACAGATAGAGAGTTATGTCATTGACTGAGCTCTGATGCCGTGCCAGATACTCTGTGGGTTGGCCGTTCTCATCAGCTCCAGTGACCACAGTAGTATTCCAGCTCACAAGTGAGGAAACAGGAACAGAGAAGTTAAGTTACCTGCCCTAGGTCACACAACAGCGGGACTGGAGAACAATGACAAAGCAGGCCACCAGGCCACGGGGCTCAGGAATGGGATCTTAGCCTTTGTGCTAAGGAATCCCAACTGTCCCTTTCTCCTCCTCAGTTCTATCTTCCCTGTCACCACCTGGCCCATTGGTGACCTGGAGCTCTGCCTTGGTGGGGCCACCTCCCTCATAGCCAGTTCTGACTGAGCAAGATTCCCCCCTGCCAGAAGCAGCGCTGTGAGGGGGCACAGAGAGGGCAACCTCATTAATATTCTCCTTCTGTCCCGTTGGCAGGGAGCAGCGAGGCACTGGGAAGGAGCCGTGTATGTGGCAGAAAAGCTTGTGGCATCACTGCTGAGAGAAGGCATAAGCCTGGCACTGAGGTTAGGGAGGGTAGAGGCATGGGAGAGTGCTCAGAAGAGGATCCAAAGGACGGGAACAGTGGCTCAAAATGGCTAATGAGGGGGTATGAGGGACTGCCTGCCTAGGAGGGCAGAACCAAACCATCTCCAAGCTGGGGGTGATTGTTGGACCTATGGGGGGGGGGGTAAAGTGTATTTATTACAGCCAGACAGACCAGTACACACAGGAGAATATGTTAGAACATACATGTACACACCCAACAGGAGAATGTGTTATATTTGTCCCTGACAATACTTAGCTCAGAGCCTGGCTCTCCATCACACATGGCTGACCACAGCTATACACAGCTAAGCATATTGTGTCTAGGTGTCGGCTTTTTCTGCAATTTAACAGTAAAAGCTGTGGATTGTGGAGCTGAGGTAAGATTTCCCCTCTATCCCGCCCCTTCTCACTGGTCTCACAGAGGAAGTCTCTGCCCACAGGTCTATGCTGTCCCATTACATTGCTTCTCCTGAGCTATGTGCTCCTGAAGCAGGTGAGAAGCAGGCTAACCCACAGCCCTGTGTGCATGCAGAATTTACCACCTCAGCAGATGACCCTTCCTCACAAGGTGTGTGCCTACCCACACATCCACCCACCTGGCGGAGCCTTTGGGCTCCTCCACCCCCACCACCCCCCCTTGCTCTGGCGTCCGCACATCTAGAAGAATTCTGATTCTACTTTTAAGCTCCTCCCTGGGTTCTGAGCAGGCCTGGTCCTCTGACCCTTTAATAAGGAGGGAGACGGGGAACGGGGTAGGAGCTAAGAGGAAGCCGGTGAGGGAGAGAAGACAGAACATAATGATAGATGTCTAGACCCAGGAGTGGCTACTCTCACAGAAAAGAGCTCCCTCCTAGCTCCCGTGGCCTCGTCAATCCCCACCTCCCACCTAACAGCTCAGCTCCCACCTCCTGCTCCTAGCTTGAACCCCAAACAGAGTCTCAGCTTGCTCTGAACGCTTGTCATGTCTGCGTTTAATGAAGTTTAATTATCTTCCCAGATTCGATGAATAATTATAAATCTCTTCAAGATGCAATCACACGGGCACATGCTTCATTAATAGTGGAAAATCAATTGTAATTCTCACAATTCCTCTCTTCTGGAGACTGGCCTGTTTGTACACACGCTCCTTTGTGTCTCTTTGTCTTTCCAGAGGTACACCTCACCTGCTGTGGCTTTCTCCTTCCAATTGATGAGCCTGGCTGTGGTGGGTGGGGTGTGTGAGGTAGGAAGTGGAGGTAGCAGTGGGGTAAAAGGGGGAACACCAAAAAGAGGAAAGGCTGTGGGTCCAGTGTTGTTGAGTACTGTGGGTAGGGCAGGCCAGGCCATGAGAAAGCAATGTTTTCTGACCCTTGTATTTTTATATTTAAATTACATAATTTATTTACACGCCTATGTGTGTATGTGCCTGAGTATGAACAGCTTAGAAGAATTTTTCTCTCCTTTCATATAGGTTCCAGACATTGAGCTCAGGTTATCAGGCTTGGCTGCAAGTGCCTTTACTAGCTGAGCCGTTTAACTGACCCTCTCATGACCTTTTCAGGGTCACAGATCCTTCTGCAAATCCAGTGAATGCTATCAACACTCTAGCTAGAAAAATACACCCCAACCCTCTGATGCTCAGAGTGCTGAATCCTGAGATCCTACAGTCCAAGATAACTCCATAGAGGCAAATTCTGAGTAACTTGGGTCATTCCTTACCTCCAAGGAATCAAGGGGCTTGGAGAGGTGAAACTGACCTATCTCATCTGGTAGGTAGGAGGCAGAAGCAAGACCACCAGCCTAAGGTCTGCCTATGCTATGGATCCAGGTCCAACCCAGGCAGTCTGATGAGGCACTGTGTTAAAATAAATAAAACGAAGGTGTGGCAGCCAAGGGGATGATTCAGTAGGTAAAGTGCTTGCTGTGCAAACATGAGTACCTGAGTTCGAATCCCCAGCATCCACATAAACAGCTGGGCATGGTATTGTGCACTTGTAACCCCAGTGTTGGTGAAGACAAGGAGAGTCTCAGGGCTGTCTAGCCAAAATGGTAAGTTTCAGGTTCGGGGAGAGACCCTGCCTAAAAAACAAGGTGGAGAAGGGTAAGAAAAGCATGCAATATCAACCTCTAGCCTCTCCATCTGTTTGCATGAGTGAGTGTACCTGCACACACACACACACACACACACACACACACACACACACGTGTACGCACACACACACACACACACACAGGGGCATGGGTCTACCTCAGTGGCATGACATTTTCCCCAAGTGTTTTTGACCCTGGGTTCAATACCCAGTACTTCGAAACAAATATGTACTATATAACTAAAGCCTGGCTGAGGAACATTGGTGTCCTAGGCAGGCAGAGAACAGAGTCCAGGATGTCATTGCCAGAGCCTTCTGGCCTGCACAGCCTCCTGACAACCAAGACCTGCATCTTGGCTCTTAAAAGTGGCAAAGTGCCCATGTTTACACCACTGAGAGGAGAGGGCCTTCTTCTGGGACCTCAGGGTATGAGGGCACAAAGAGGTCACCACATAATTAGCCCAGCTATGTTGAGAGCCAAGGAATGGCAGGCATCTGGACCCAGCAGAGGACAAGAACCCCGAGACCCCTCTGCTGGCTCAGTTTCATTCCTGGACTCTGGCTCTGAGCCCCGCACAACGCTGTCTAGCTGAACTTTATGCTCACGTAGGCATTGTTTTCCATGAGTGCATATTTCAATTTAAATCAAAATCAAAGAGAAATAAACAACTGCTTCTGGGTTGCATCCCCACCTTTCAGGTGCTCAACAGCCACACCCAGCCATCACAGAACAGAGTCCAAACTGAAGGTCCCTGTGCCTTCTGGCACCAACCCAGTCTCACCAGCTGCTAGACAGTGCTGAACATCTTTGAGCAGCCGGAAATCATTTCCTGTGGCCGTTAGAATAAATTGTCCTGTCCCACATTCCTTTCTGTTGCTGTGATAGAACACTTTGACCCCCAAACAGCGAGATAGAAAGGGTTTATTTCAGCTTACAACTCCAGGCTACACTCCATCCTTGAGGGAAGTCAAGGCAGGAACTCAAGGCAGGTAAACGCATGGAGAAATACTGGCTTGCTCTGTGGCTCACACATAGGCTCATGTTTCGCTGTCTTTCTTCTATAGCCCAGGACTACCTGCCTAGAGATGATGCTGCCCGAGGTGGATGAGCCCTCCCACATAAACTAACAATTTAAATAGTCCCCCACAGACATGCCTACAGGCCAATTTGATCTAAGCAATTTCTCAGCTAGCTTTTCCTCCGAGATGACTCTAGGTTGGGTCAAGATGGTAATTAAGCTAACTAGAACAGAGCCCAGATGTAGGCAGGCTTAATGGATACAAATCTGAGTGCTTGTAGCAGTGGCAACCAGAATGGATTTTACTGAGCTGACGAGGTGTTGGCTGAGCTGCATACTATTTCTGAAGTCCAGGCAGAATATGATTCCTTGCTTTTCCAGCTTCTAAAGGTATCTATATTCCTTGGTTCCCCCTTTGTCTTCAAAGCCAGTAAGTTATCCCCAAGTTTCATGTATGCCAGTTAAGGAGGGCCCTACCCCACAACAACCAATATCATTAGCTTGGGTGGCCTTCTATTTCAAGGCACTTAACTCATATACTCAATGCACCTATAAAAATACCTTTTCCATACCCAGCACCCAGCCATAGATTCTGAGAGTAAGGACCTGATGTCTTTGGGGGCTTTCCCTATCAACTATAGGCCTTGCACCAGGTTTCCAGATGAGCATTCCAGAGCCAGAGAGGAGAGAAGCCCAGGATTCCAATTTGATGCTGGATATTATGAATGTCCCCTTTGATGTGTGGTGTACAAGGACAGGAAGCAGGTTCTATTATTTCTAAATAGCTAAGGTTATGAAGGCCCAGAGTGGTCAATAACTTGCTCAAGGTCACACAGCCAAGGGAAGGCAGATTAAAGACCAGGTTTATGTACAGCACAGGTTTGTGACTGTCACTGGGCTGTGCTACCTTTTGTCATCTGCCTCTTCTGGCTTTACTGTATTTCATGATTTACCCACACTGTAAGACTTCCCAGCTTGAAAAATGTCTTTTCAACTGTGTTGTTTGCCTTTGGCAGATAGGTGTGGCTCTTCTGGCTATTGAGTCTGCCAGGCTGGTCTTTCAGAGAGGTTTATAGAGTGTCACTGGGTCATAAGGTCTTCATGTCCATCATTAAAACTAACTAGGTTGTCAGGACCAGTTTTGAACCTAGAACTCTAGCTGCAAGAGAGTCTGGACGACACAGTTCACGGTTAGAATTTTCATTGTTCAAAGGCCAAATGTTGAAGCTTGGTCTCCATCTGCTGGGAGGCAATGGAGATTATAAGTGTGAATTAGTGGGAGGAAGGTGGGTCGTTAGGGGAGCACCATGGGTGAGAATCATGTGCAGGCCTCTTCCTCTCTTTTGCTTCTAGGCTGCCATTAGGTGAGCAGCTTTGATCCACCATGTTTTCAGTCCCAAAGTAGTAGGGCCAACCAACTGTGGATGGAACCCTCTGGAGTTGAAGGTCAAAATCTCTTTTCTCCTTTCATGCCATTTACCTCAGGCATTTTGTCATAGCTCTAGACAGCTGTGACACGCATGGGCTTGATGTTAATCAGACTCATTAGGAGACAGGGTCCTGCTTTTCTGCCTTGCCTCTTGTCCCTCCCCCATTCTTGGATATTAAATATGGCACACTAGGAGTTCAGTTCTGCTCCTATTTATTTATTTATTTTAAAGGGTTATTTTATTTTTATTTATGTGTGTATGTGTGTGCACATATGGGTGCAGGTACCTGTGGAGGCCAGAAGAAGGCATCACATTCCCTGGAGGTGAAGTTATAGATGGTTGTGAGTCACCCATGTGGGTGCTTCATCCTCTTACCTCTTGAGCTGTCTCTCCAGTCCTTCTCAGATGACTCCTCCCTGTCTTCCTTACATGTCACCCTCTCCATCCCTGTGTCTCTGCTTTCTCTTTGGCATTCCATTTCTCTCTCAGCAGATATGTTCTATTTATTGCTTGATTCATCATCTCCATCCTCCCACAGGAGTGCCATCTCCCAAAGGCAGAGATGTTTATGCTTCCTCCAGCTGGATCCAGAGTCCCTGGCGCACATCAGTTTCAGGAAGCAACAGCAACAACACCTCCTTGTGTTCCAGCCTGAATAGTGTCAGTCATTAGTAACTTCAGTGTGACAACAGACAAGGATGGAAGGGCTCCCAAGGCAGGTAAGATGTTAGCATTAGGATGAGAAGCGCCTGTCTATGATGGTGAGTGTCCATTGTAAACTCCATGGGACCTAGACTTACTTACTGAGGAGGTGAGTAAAATACACCTTGGCTATGAGCGGCAGCATCCCACTGGCTGGGATGGTGGATTTAATTACATATATAAAAGATGAAGTGAGCTGAGCACCAGCATCCCTCCTCTACCTCCCACCCCTGCTTCCTGACTATGGATACCGTGTGACCAGCTGATATGAATTCCCACCGTCCTTGATTTTCCCCTCCAACTGGGAACTCAAACAAACCCCTCCTTCCTCAAGTTGCTTTGGGAAGATGATTTGCCAGAGCAGCAACTCAGCAATGTATACTGTTGTGAGGTCATCTTTTTGTACACTGTGAAAATGTGTCTCTTCCTAAGGTATCCTCTGATTGGTTTAATAAAGAGCTTAATGTCCAATATCTAGACAGGAAAGGATGGGCGGGACTTCTGGGGAGAGAGAGGAACTCTGGAAAAATCTGAGGTGTGTTGAATTAAGCCAACCAGACAAGGAAAGAGTGGGATGTTCAGAATGAGCCATATGGCAAAATATAAATTGATATAAATGGGCTAATTTAAGTTATAAGAGCAAGTTGGGAACAAGCTTAAGCTAAGGCCAAGAATTCATAATTAATAAGAAGTCTCTCTGTCATTATTTGGGGGCTGGTGGTCCCAAAAAATGCCCAACTACATGATACATCCCATAAAAGGCTCATGTGATGAAGGCTCACTCTCCAGGTAGTGAGTCCAACCACTGAAGAAGATGATTGGCTCCTGAAGACTCTGCCCTCACCGATCAACTCATCTCTTGTGAGCTACACAATTGGGAGTTGGGGTGGGAGAGGAGTGGGGTTTTGTGAGAGAAAACAGGTCACCGAGGTTGGGCTCTGTGAGGAGCTACCTTTCCTCAGCCTCTCCCTATTGTCTTTGCTTTCTGGTCACTGGAAGAGGAGCAGCCTCCTCTGCCACAGAGGCCACTGTGATGTCTTTATCTCACCTCAGGCCCAAAGTGAGAGAGCCAGCAGACCACAGACTAAACTGATGAATGAAACCTGAAATGCAAAGGGATTTTCTATCTCCCTAAAGAGAACTTGAGTGTGTATTTTGGTAGGCCATTGGGAAAAGGAGTTACATATTTACTTATAATACCAAATTTATTCGTTTAATTATGTGTATCTATTAGAAGGCACAGATATAAAGTAAGGTGTAGTCATGCAGAAAAGTGAGTTTTCCCACACACATGGAATTCTTTTACACAGCCCCCTTCTGGGACCTCCACCCTCAGGAATGGGGTTCTAACGAAGCATACCCCCCTGTTACACATCACTACTGGGGATGAACTGATATCACTTTGCACCCCACTCTGGATTAGCCCCAGGTCTTACTATAATATCTTTCCATCAGTAGATCATGGGGCCAAAAGCCACCAATTCAGAAAAGCCCCATATATATGCTTTAAACGATGCCTTCTAAACCCACCAAAGCTTATCTGGAAACCTAGAGAGGTGTCCTGGGGCATGAACTTCCAAGGCCTGAATGTACACATTTTTTCACACAGAGAGAACAGGGTTTATTATTATTATTATAATATTCTCCAAACACTCTAAACTTTCTCAAATGAAGTCTCAAGCTTGTGACTTAGATAAATTGGGCAGCCAGTTATATTGGGGATGAGCTTAGTCAAAGGGTATAAAGGCGTGTGCTTGTGCGTGTGCATGAGGTGGGTGGAGGAGGGGTGGGGCTGGAGGTGGATGGAGGAGGGGTGGGCTGGAAACTGCTTTCAGCATATCTTCCTACTTAGGCCATGTCATGCTCTTCTGCTGTTCCTTTCCAGCCTGGTGGCATCGCAGAGCCAGCTGGGCAAATGCATGTGTTCACACACCGCAGGCTGGCCCCACTGCCAGCTACCATGCCATGTTTCATTTCTTTTCTGCCCATCAGCCAGGCCTCCCTAGGGCCTGCTCTCCACAGTTGTTTTATGGAAGGTGTCAGCTTCCTACTCTACTCTCTGGCCTGATGTAGTTATTAGGAACAGCTACAAGAAGAGACAAATACCCAGCAAGACAGTGGGGGCTGCAGTCCCCAGGCAGCTGCTCAGAACATGTAATCCCTCATTCCTGTGTCTCTGAAACCAACTCTAAGCTCCTGCCATCACTTCCGATTTAGGATCACATAATGGTTAGGCTGCAGATTCAGAAACAATTAAAACCAGGTTGCTGGCATGTGGCTCATTTTACCGAGGCCTTGCTGATGAGGTTAATCCCAAAGAGAGCAAGACCTGGGAGTCATCAGGGGCCAGGTGGCTTCTGCTCAGAAGCAGGTCTCCATTTAAGTCCTGGCTCCTTTTCCAGGTGAATGCCTCTGTGGCAGCGGAACAATGGCCCTGGCTCTTTATTGGCTTGCTGCTAGGCCCGGTGGAGGCAGAAGTGGTTTGGATCAGCTTCCTAGGATGCCAGTGATTGGTTATCTTGGTGGGGCTGGTCCAAGGGCACTGTCTGAGCCTGGCCTGTTCTGTTTCTAAGGAGTCTATGTTCCTTTGCACCGGTGGTTCCCAAAAGCTGAATCTCTACCTGCTTCAAAAGAGTGACTTCAGGACTTCATGCATACATGAATCTGTGCTCTGTGAACCATGAAGGTCTTGGGTTTGCGCCCTAGCTCTTCCTTCTGGTTGGCTAAGTGACAGTGGCTGAGCTCTTTCCTTCATTTGCGTCTTGAGAACAAAAGGGTCTCAGGCTTGGCTCCAGATAGTGCTGCTTCACACTTCAGCTCTGTCCCTCACTCGTTCTATGATTTAGAGCAAGTTACAGTTTCCCCATCTGCAGAACACGCTCACCTTTTTCTGTAGTTCTTACAGGGACAAAATGGAAAAAAAAAATCACATGGAGAGCAGTTGGCGAGGTGCAGGCAGTCACTGTTATTATGGTATGAACAACATTATTCCTGTTCTACAAACTCAGAGCCTGGCCTCCTGGAGTCCCTACCCTACACTCTGTCCTGGGCAGTGAGGTCTGAGGAGCCAGCCCCAATCCTGGGGTCCTTTTGTCACCCCCTGTGCTAGCCCCCTGCAAATATCAATACTTGCTTGCCCAGTGTCTGTGCATAACGGAAGGCCCTGGCCTTTTCTTGCTTCCAAACCACTTGTGGTGATATGTTGTTCATTTAATAAAGCTTGTCTGAAAATCTTGAGGACAGAGCCAAGCCAAGGAAGTCAGGGAGTGGTGACCCAGGCATTTAATCCCAGCACTCTGGATCTCTCCGAGTTCAAGGTCAAACAAAGCCAGGCAGTGATAGCACACACCTTTAACCCTAGCTCTAGGAAAGTTGAAGGAGGAAGTGAGAAGCTGGGCGGAGAAAGAGGGAGGGGTTTTCCCCTTGGCCTCGATTCCCTTTCTGCTGAGAACAGAGAGGTATGAATATGAGGGGAATCCTTTTTGGCCTGAGGAGTTGGCTAGGAAAGAGCTGGCTGTGGTTTGTTTCTCTGTCACTGATACTTCAGCTCTTCCCCATTATCTTGTTCGGGGTTTTCATAACATAAATAGAATTCATGCAGTACCCACCTCTTGCTGTACTCAGTGTGGCCACTGGGACCTTGAAGGCAAGGATCATTCCACCCCTGCTCTTTGCCCAGCTTCCTTGCTGTTTCTCATCTATCTCAGAGTAGATGTGGAAGGCTGTGAGCATGCTCATGTCACCTACAGGAGTTTCCTAGGGTGGCTGCTATGACAGCTCAGCCCAAACAATGGAAAATGACTTTTTCCCCCATTTCCAGAAGTTGGAGGTCTGGATTCAGGACTATGCCTGTGCATGTGCGTGTGTGCATGCGTGCTCATGTGCATGCATGCATGTGTATGTGTGTCACATGCATGTGTGCAAACAGGTCATCCTCTGTCACCCCCTGCCTAATTGCCCTAAGACAAGGGCTCTCTCACTGATTCCAAAGTTTATAGCTTCCGCCACATTGGCAGGCTCTTGAAGGCTCTGCCTAGCTCCACTCCTGCTCCTTGGACAGGCAAGGGCAGCTTTTTACATGAATGCTGTGGATTTGAACTAGGTCATTATGTTTACAGTGTGAAAATAGAAAAATCCTGTAACTCTCCCTCTCGGCCCCTTCCAGAAGGTCCCTGAAACTAGCCAAGGTTGAGATGGCTGTTTGAGACACACCCAGCAGCCTGAGCCTGATACTCCCTGAATTCCTAAAACCCACCTGGTAGAGCAGCTTGACCTTCCAAGATAAGGCTCTGGGACCACATTCATTCCTGATCTAGCAACCTAGGTGGGGTCACCCAAGAAAGTCCTACCATGAGAATTGTTAACTGTTAACTGTTTGAAGCTTGCACAATATGTCCTGCTCCAGGAAATGAATGTCTCACAGGAAATAGCTTGCCTGCCTGCATTCCTAAACTCTGTCCTAAACTGCCGTTGGCCCCGCCCTGTTAGCGAGCTGAGCCCTCCCATACCCCCTCCCCTACCCAGAGTAGAGTATAAGAATTCTGCCCCGAAATTATTCGGGGCTCCAGGCTTTTCTGCAGTGCCTGGAGCCCACACATGTGTGTACCGGTATTCATATTCATATTCATTAAACTCTCTTTTTCTTTAATGTTAACAGTGGTCATTAGCTGTGGTCTTGGGGTGTCTTGGGGTGCCATAGGGGCACCCGCCTATTACAACAGAGCAAGCCCTGCTATCTGCTAGGCTATCTCCATAGCCCTAGGGTCACACTCTGTGCCAGGACAGTTCTTCCTGTAGCTTCTAGCTGGGAGCTACTGCATTCCTTGACTTGTGGGTGCATCTCTCAGTATATTTTCCTGAGACATTTCCTCAACGTATTAACCTTCCCTGACCAATCTTGACTCTTTCTTTCCCCCCCTCTCTCTCAGAAGGACACCTGGCTTCTTAACTCCAAGGTCAGGATGTACAGATGGATGCCTTTGAGTGAACACCACTGAGCTCCCTACAAACTTGGAAGAAAGTGCCCCCACACCCCCACTCACTCCAACACCATGGTCCCCTGGATATTTTTTTAATATCCTTCCCTACTTTTCTTCAGATAAATCTCACCCATGACCTTCATCCAGTGATGATGTCCATGACCACCTTCCTAAAATCCATTGCCATTTGTTATAGCTTTGTTTCTGTTACTGGGGTTGGATACCTGGGCAAAACCACCTTAAGGGAGGAAGGGGCTTATTTCTGCTTATAATTCCAGGTTACAGTCCATCCTAGTAAGGAAGTCAAGGCAGGAGCTTCAAACAACTAGTTACACCACCCACACAGTCAGGAGCAGACAGAAAGGAATCCATGCTTGCTCATGCTCAACTTGACTCTTCCATCCTCATACAGTTCAGGACCCCTGCCTAGGGAATAGCACCACCTGCAGTGGACTGGACTGCGTCTTCCCACATTAGTTAACTCAATGGAAACAACCCCGTGGTAGGATGACCTGACAGATAATGCTTCACTGAGACTCTCTGCTCCGGTGAATCTAGGCTGTGGTAAGATTAGAAAGCCACCATTACACCACTTTTTCCATTTTTGTTTCATTTTTATCCAGCACACTCCCTGCCTCTTATAGAGATGGTTTTACTTGCTTATTGTAATGAACCTCTACCCAGACAGAGACTGTCCATTTTGTTCACTGATCAGACTCCACTGTTTAACACATAGTAGGTACTCAAAAAAGTTTGCTAAATGAATGGATGAATAAATAAAGAGTCTGAGCTGGGCTCCAAATGTGGGAGGTACTTTCATCCTTTCTAGTAAACTTGAGGCTGCAGCAAAGCCGAGAGGTATATGAGATGTGATTCAGGAGTGACATTCTGTCTGTGTCATAGCTTTATTCATGGTGCCCAGCACTTTGCAGATAACCGGCAAAGATTCACTGAATGAATAACTCACTTCTTCACAGCTAAAACAATAGAGGCAAATATTGGTCCAGAATAGAAGTTTTTGGTCTGTAACTTCCGCCAGGGTCCTGTCCTAAGTACAAAATACGATGCATAGGGACCTTCTCTGTGTCTCACAAAAGCAAACCTTCCTGAAAAGTAACTGTACCACCCGTTGATGTCCCCTCTTGGGAATCCCAGCTACTGTCCAGTTTAGACCCTCAGCTGTGCCAACCTCAGGCTCCCAAGGCACTGTGGAGATAGATCTCTACAGGGGCTGGCTGGCAGATAGTACACTTAACCCTAGCCAGGACAATCAAAACAATGGTTCCTGTTCGGGGGACAGTGCCATGTTCTGGGTCAAGAAATCAAGGGCACCTCATCCAACAAGGACCAAAATTCCAGGGACACATGGATAACCTGGGGTTACAACCTGATCCTGCTGTTCTGACCCCCAGTCCCAGGAGAAGAGAGCAGAGAGATAGGGCACAGCCATGGCGTTCCCCAGGCTGCTCATGAGGGACATGTCCTTTGTCCTCTCCCAGGCTTATATCTAACATCGATGCTCAGGAAGACCTAGACAGAGCCATTTGCCAGAGACACCTGGGACTGAGGCTAATTCCCAGATGCTCCTGCAGGTACCAGCCAGGGCTTCCCAGGCAAGTCCGTCTTCTCGGAGCCTCTCTCAGGGAATGAGATTCCACCCACCTGTCTGGCAGGAGCAAAGGGCCTGGACTTCACACACAGCTGTCCACCATCATCTCCCATCTGTCTTGTCCCCGAGGGCGGCCAGGCTCTGTGTGTACCACAGGTGAGTGTGAAGGGCAGGCTACCTGCTGACCCAATGAAACCAAGGAGACTCATCCAAAGCAATAATTGTCAGGAGAAATTTCCTAGTGGAGTGAAAGAGATAACCTGGAAGGTGGAACGGGTACAAGCTGCCTGTAGAAATTTTCTGTAGACGTTTGCTCATTCCTGTCTGGACCAGGAAGAACACAGGGGTTTCTTGTCATCTGAGCCAAAGCCTTTATGTCTGAGAAGGCCAATACTGTGTAAGGAATAGGCTGGCAGGGCTGGGGAGTCTTTACTCCCCCCCCCTTTAGATTGTCTCCGGAGACACCCTCAAAGTTTTCCTACAGCTTTGGCTTCTCATCCCTGACTGTGTCCCTCCCCGGCACCCCCCATGTGAGGCAGGCTCAAGGAATTGGCTGGTTGCCCCCTCTTGGGGCACAAAGATTTTCGGGATTCTGTTTTGGACCCCTAAGGGTTTCTTGTGGCTTAAGGGATAAATCTCAGGGACAAATGTTAAGCAAAGGGATGAGAACAAAGCATTGCAGACAGAGTCTGCGGATTCCTTCTCTGCCGTCACACTGTAGCCTCCACATTCTTCTCCTGTACCTGCCAACACAGGCTCCTTTGTATCCACTTCTCCATGAGCCGCTTTCCCCTGACAGATTGTATTGTGAATGCCATTCTGAGAAGCCCCTCCTATGCCCATCCAGCTGGTTCGTGAGGTCCCGTGCCGTGTTAGCCATGCCAGACAGACTTTCTCATTCATTGTCTGAGAACATTCCAGATGACAGCTGACAGTGAGTCCAGCAGACACACATATATAAGCTACCCCTTAATGAAACACAAGTGTTTTTCTAGCTTCAAAAATAAACAAACAAAAAGTCTTATGTAGATGGCCAGACACTTCAATTATCTATTGCAGGTCACTGTGCTTGGGCGTGTGACTCCTTGCCATCAAGCTGTGGTGTCTCGGATCTGTGACCACTGTGGGTCAGGAAGAGGTAATAAGAATGGTGCCAGTGTTGTCTGTTGGGGTCTGGGAGGGATGCTTTCAGCCCAGTGTCTGGGAGAGGGTGATCACAGTGTGTTTGTATGTAGCTCACAGTGTGTTTGTATGTAGCCCACAGAGTGTCCATGTGTAGCCCACAGTGTGTCTATATGTAGCACACAGTGTGACATTTGTTACGTTAGGATTTACTGTCAGGGGAAATTGTCTATTCTCTCCTCTGGCTGTTATGTCTTTGAGTGACTCTTAAGCTCTCCCTGGTCACTACTGTTCACCCTAGATGTGACCTGGACAGGAACCCCCTTAGCCATTTCCTTGCAGACTTCTCACATAGAGGTAAGCATGGATGAGCTGGCCTGGATGGAGGAGACAGAACCCAGGCAGGGAAAGCCTGATGGATAAGAGAGAGAGACAGAGCCACAGCAGAGGCAGGAAGAGAGCCTTTGAAAGGCACGAAGGATAGTCTCTCAGTAGAACTGGCTTGAGAGGGAGGCGGGATAATGTAGATATGCAGCCATCTTCATTGCTTGGCTGGGGCTGAGAAGATATAGTCTCCATGGCAGGCTCACCAATCTCAACTCCCTCCTAAAGAAGAAAACCCCATCTAAAGAGCCCCCAGTTGAAGGGTTATGACCTGTGGTTCCCTCCCAATGGCTTCTACTGTTCCAGACTCAAGACAGAACAAAACCCTCAAATCCT
This sequence comes from Phyllotis vaccarum, assembly GCA_033318265.1. Taxonomy (NCBI): domain Eukaryota; kingdom Metazoa; phylum Chordata; class Mammalia; order Rodentia; family Cricetidae; genus Phyllotis; species Phyllotis vaccarum. The sequence goes on along the minus strand of JARWLC010000003.1, from coordinate 59,919,776 downwards.
CCCGATGCTACTTCTCAAGTCTCCCTGCCTGCTGTGTTCTCTCCATTCTGCAGACTTTTTCCCCACCTCATGAGATTCTCGTTCCTGTGTGAGGCAGCCCAGAACACCGTGGGAAACTTCTGTTTGTTAAAGCAGGCATGCATAGATGACTGACAGAGGAGGGGCATCTTAGGAACAACTGATTAGTGGCAACACTTGAATGAAAGAGGGTATGAGGTTACATGTGATCTGTGAGAGAGAGAGGGCTGTGATTGATTAGTAATGTCTGTTGTGAACATAGATGTAATGGTACATGTGCTATATATCTGCCACATCAAATTGGAAGCTCCTGGAAATAAGTTAGGGCTTAGTTTTCTTTGCAGAGCCCTGGCAGCTGTATGCCCATGCTTGATGTTGACTGAATAGCCGATTGGGATAGCTCCACTTTGAGTCTCGGGCTCCAGAGGGACAGCAGAGAACATCTAAGCCATTAGTTTTCAGGTTTTCAGAAAAGCCCTCAGTGTTCTTTCTTCAAAGGATGTCTTACTTGAAGCATGATATATTTGTAGATGAAAGCAAAGCCAAGTTGCTCTGGCCCAAGCTGGGTTTAGGGCCCAGAGCCTCAAATGCCTGCACATCCTCTACCAAAGCTCTCTGAGATGTCTCCGAGGAACAGGGCACCTCCTGAGAACCCAATCTGTGAACCACAGATAAGGCACCCAAGGTCCAGAAGTGGAAAATGACTTCCCCAAGGTCACATGGTAACTAGAGATGAATTCAATGTCTGCCGTAGGCTCCCAGCTCACTGCTTTCTGCTATATGTCTAGAGTCTCTGTGAGACAGGTGGCCTTAGCCATCACCTGAACTTTGAGGCCAAGAAAGGACATTTCCCCATAGCCCCCACTTCTTGGGATCATGTGTGAGTGACCATGTCACCCAGACTCCGTGGGAGAGGCACTGCCTGTCTTGACTGGTTATCATGTTCTGGGAGCCCAAGGGCTCCATGTGGGAAGACATCTCCTCTTCCTGAGTGTGCTTTATTAATTAAACATCCCCCTCTCTGGTAGCAGCTGCTTAGAAAGCTCGGTGAATGTTTAATTCATCAGTTCTGAGCTGGTCCTCCCCCAACACCTCCTTCCTTCAAAGTGCTTTTCCCGGGAAACCCTCCTGGCATGAGGTCTGCTGCCCTGCTTCTGGAGCTGCATCACTGCACGCCTGTGCCCTGTGCCCCTCCCCATGGTTGTGGTGATGTTAGACAGCTGGAGACATCTGTAAAGACTGAGAGGCTGGGTGCACGCCTTAAGTTGCCTCCCTCAGATGCTGTAAAAGGAGGTGATTTGTTGAATTTTTACAAGAGTGTTTAATGACTATCTTCCCCGGCCAGCCGCTTAGAGGCAAAAAATGAGGGCATTGATTAGCCAATGATGCTGATTAGAGGCTTAGGATTCCTGAGGTGCGCAAGCACACACACAGGATTTGACTCCACAGGATTCCGCAAGGGATCTGAGAGGAACCCTGTCCTCTTATGGTTGTAAGAAGAGAAGGGTTGTCATTGGAGGTCTGATGGGACCTTGGAGAGATGCTTCCCTTCTACGAACGCTTTTGGACACCCGCTCTTCGAGTCCATGAAGTCTCTAAGAATGAACTTGTCTGAATGTGCACAAGTTTCCTGGAACCCAGTCCCTCCACCAACTTCCTGTGCTTTTGAGGGACCCACATGGAGCTTAGTGGTCTGGTCAGGCTGGGAGACTCCCTCCCCTTTTTCTGGTAAGCTCTGCTGTGCACAGGAAGTGGCTAGCCTGTGCTTCATCCTTGCCTACTGATCCCTCACACTGTTCTTTCCACAGAAGTGTTCCAGAAAACCACATCCAGTCTGAAGTGTACACACTGTGGCATGAACCAGAAGTAAATTCTGTGTATCGTGGGAACCTTGGGGTCTTAAGAATTAGACTTCTGAGGAACAAAACAGGGCCATGCACCCTGGGGGCTCTTGGCTGAACCTTCTCCAAGGCTCTGCCACATCACTCAGTTGTCTCTGTCTTCATTTCTTTTTCTGTTAGTGTGATAAAAATAGCCCGACCAAAGCAACTCAAGGAAGGATGTGTTTATTTGAGCTCGCAGTTCAGGGTTTAGTCCATTGTGACAAAGTCAAGGCTGAGGGAGCTTGCAACAGCTGGTCAGTCACATTATATCAGCAGTCAGAAGAAGAAAGCAATGCATGCATGCTGCTGCTTAGCACACTCTCCACTTTATACAGTCTGGGATCCTTGTCAGAGAATGGTGACGCTCACAGTGGTCAGTCTTACTATATGAACTGACTGATCAAGATAATCCCCTACAGACATTCTTTCCACACATCTGTGGAAAGGGTGCAGCATACAGAGCACCGCAGTGATGTCAGATTCCTCAGGAAGGGTGCTGAGAAAGCCATTGTGCACATGGCATGTGTAGATGATGTCCAAAGTTGGCCTGGCAAGAGCATGGCTCCCTGAGTCCTCCCCCACCTTAGGAAAAGGTGCCATTTCCTGGATGAGTAAACTGAGGTGGGCTGAGACTTTGTAACTGCTTGGAGTCATTCAGAATTGGGTGGCAGATGTTTCATGATGAGCCTGTCTGACTCCAGGCCAGTAGGGACTGCTCCATCATGACCAAATATCAAGTTCACTCCAGCTAGACAGGGCAGGGCCTCCAGTGCTGGAACCCACCACACCAGAGCAGCGTTGGGGTAAGGAAGATTGGATCCTGGGCCTAGGCTTGTTACTTGCAGGTCACACAGATAGACTGATCCCAGCCATGGTCTCATGGCAGGAGATGGAGAATATACATACTGAACTTACTGTGTCAAAGATCAAGAGAAAGAAATCAGTTAGGAAGGCCCAAAGGCTGGCAGCATGCTGGGTCACGTGAGGGTTGTAGCTGGAGAAGCCTAGATCTCAGGACCAAATAAGAGAGGGCTTGGGTAGCAAGTGGGTGATGGGAAGATGTCTGATGTCCACATGGCTGAGCCTGAGAGGCAGCATCCCCGAGATGGAGCCTGGCAGCTTGGGGTAGGAGAGGACTGTCCGTGTTCCTGAGGACCTTGGCGTTCCTCTGAGCACAGGGCTGTGTCTGGCCGTGACTGCTGCATATTTGTTGTCTTTCCTTTAAGATTTTTTTTTCTTCTGTATTCTGGAAGAACAGCTCCTTCTTGTTTCCAGAAACAGACATTTCCCAATTAGATGCTTGACCCTGCTATGGGAGTTTCTTTCCCTGTTTTTGCCATGGAGACAGGCTCTTTGGTCCAGCCAACCCCCCCCCTCCCCCAGAATAAGTACATTTAGCAAAATGAGGGATCACTGCAGGGGTAGTCCCTGGGCCAGGAGGAAGGAGAGAGAGAAAGGAAATAAAGACAGGAAGGCAGAGAAGGAAGGGAGGAGGATGAGGAACAAAGAGTGGGAGGAAGAGGAGGAGAGGCAGGGAGGGAGCACAGAAAGGGAGCACCACCATAGGGCAATTCAGACCTCTCAGCTGAGGATCTCCATGTGTCCCTGTCCCCAAGGAGCTTCTGAGCAAGTGTCAAAAGAGGTGGTTATTTTGGGTGGCAGCGTGATTGGGAGCTTGGAAAGCAGGAAATTGAGTGGTGATTAAGATTGTAATAAGTTGACAACATCAAATATCATTACCCCCAGAACATGCAAATGATCCCATCCTTCCCGGGATTTGCTGTGCAGATACCAATTAGCAGGAGAGTTGCTACCTTGATGGGGGGTGGGGGGGCAGACTCTGCTCCTAACAAAGCCCTGCTGTCACCACGGGAATGAGGGGACAGTTGTAGTAGGAGGTTTCTGACAGGACTAACCTCACGGTCTTGGACCCACCACCACTCAGGCCTCCCAAGATGACTCAGACACTTATATTAACTTCATGCTGATTGGTGTATGGTTTAGGCACATTGATAGCTAGCTCTTTTATCTTAATTCAGCCCATTTCCATTAATCTGTCCTGCCACGTGGCCTGTGGCTCACCTGTTATGTCCTTACATCTTGATTCTTGGGTGGTTGGATTGCGTCTCTTTCTGACTCCACCCTACTCCTACCTATGCTCTGACTTTCTGCCTACTTCTACGATGCCTGTCATGGGCCAAAACAGTCCTTTATTCACAGCATACAGAAAGACATTCCCACATCAGACAGTTCTTGACAGGCGTTAGAAGAGGGCAGGAAGATTGTGGGGGCTCAGTAGTACAGGAGCTGGGGACCAGTGGCCTAGAGGAAGGCTGTTTCACCTGTGGCTCTGACTTCTGTGCTGGTCTCAGTGGCTGATAATGGCCCCTTGCATGTACTTCTGAGTGTCCTTTACGGCCTAGGATGCACCTAGTGTCAACGACTGGAGCTCAAGACCTCATAACTTATGATGCCCAGCTGGGGTATTGTCTTCACCCTCCTGCATCTTGGCCATTGACCCCGAAGGCTGCAGGATAGATGACAGAGAGCTTCTTTCTCTTCCTTTGACCAGAATTTTACCCCCTCTGCCACTCCTGGTACAGAGCAGACAGTGGTACACACAGAGATGAACACACAATGTCTGCCCTCAGGAGTCCCAGGCTCCCTTAGAAAGTAGAAGTGGCCAGTAGGTGATGAGGGCACCACCAGCAATGGCCCAGGCTGCTGCAGGGGAGAATTTGCCATTTGCTGTGGAAACATGAGATGGTAGCAAGGAATCTGCACTGAGCCCGAGGAAGTCATAATGGGAAGGCGGGGAACAGAATCTACATGGACCCTTAAGTGGAATCATAACTCAAAGGGGCCCTTGAGGGAGTCAGATTGGAAGGGGAAGAGGGTTGCTGAGAACAGACAGCAAACTTTGGAGGCTAGAAGAGATGTGCTGTGCGCTAGGACTAGGGAGCCCATATCTGTCTATCGTTAGCTCACTATCCAGCCATTTCATCTGAAGCTACTCATCCAATCACCCACCCCACACACCAGCTCAGTGCCAGCCCCCAAACCCATTAAACCCGGTCACCCGTGACCCCAGCCCTCAACCATTAGCTCATTCTGGAACCTATCCACTGTTGCTTTGCCCACTGCTTACCTATCTAACCCAAATCTTTTCCTTCAACCACTCAGCTCATAGCCCTGCTGGGAGCATCCCCTCTGGTGCAGGTAGCCTGACTCCACAACATTCCCAATGTCTCCACATCTCTGACTCAGAGCTTTTGTCTTTGGGATGAGGTAGGCTTATCTGGAGTGAATTAAGGTACTTACAGCATCAAAGGCATGTGTCGTTTCTGGCACCTTGTCTGGGATTAAAAAAGCATGGTGACATTTGCTTTCTAGGGTCATATGATTTATTCCCAAAGCCAAGTGGGTTCCATTATGCAGAGAAGCACTGAGACAGGAAAAGTTGCCTGCAGGAAGATGTGAGCAGGATCAGAGTGGGTAGAGTCCTGGACTGGGGACCTGGGGGATCTGAGTGATCATTGGCTGTGTAGAAGGGAGATGTACAGTCTCTGCCTTCCCGTCATCACACCCTCCAGTCACAAACGAAGGGCCCACTTGGGGAGCCAAGATTTCAGTTCCCAGCAGGGATGTGTCTTTCCACTCACATCCCATCTTTAATGCCTATGCCCTTTGATGATGGCATAACCTTAGAGAGCCATCTGAGACTGGAAAATGGGGAGCAAGCCCACACCCCTTTCTTTAGAGACCCCAGCTGACCTGTCTCTTCCCACACAATCCTACCAAAGCTGCAGATGGTACAGCTTTCTCTTCCAGGAATCTCCAGTGGCTTCTATACCCCTGCCTTAAGACATCTTTCTGACCATCTGAGTCTGGGCTATATGAATTGGTCAAATCCCTCAAACTCCCAAGTCTTTTCTGGTGCCGAGTAGAGATTCCCCCTCTGGGCTCCCTGGAGCATCTTTGGCCGAAGCTGCCCATTCTCTGGGCCCTGGAACTGCTCCGGCTATGGGAATTGTCTGAACATGAGAGAATGTGCCAGGGCAGGAGCCAGGCAGCTGTGTGTCCCCTGTCATCATTTGGGTGTTGGAATGCCCACTCTAGACTGCAGGGTGGAGGAGGTGGGGCCTGACTGGTAGGTTATTAGCCCCGACCAGGGCTTGTGGATCTATTACAAGGCACAGTTCAATTTCATGCCCTGTTTCTTCCCTCTTTGGTCCACAGTTTCTGCTCTATTTGTCCACAATGAACAGAGATGAAGTGAGATGAATTACAACACTCCTTCTCCTCTCCACTCTCTCTCCTCCGCTCGTCAGCAGCCTCCTCAAGACTCCCGAGACCCCTTACCACCTATCTTGCCTTAACTCAGCTCCCCCCCCCCTGGGAGAGCTCTTCTTCAGTGCTTTTCCACTCTGATCCATTAAAATATGTGACTCCTAGCCAGGCATAGTGGCTCACGCTTAAGATCTTGGCTACTTCAGAGGTTGAGGTGGGAAGATCCCCACAATCTAAGAGTTCAAGGTCTGGCTAGGTGGGACCCATCTCAGGAGAACTCTACCCTGCATTTATCCCCTGCCATTGTTTGAACCTGAAATGAGGGAGCAGATAGTGAGACAGAGAAAGAGAGATGGCTGCAGAGAGATAAAGACAAAGACAGACCCACAGAGAGACAGTAAAAGGGGTGAAGAAGGCAGATGGGAGTGGGAAGGGAAGAGATCCACATGCAAGACAGTGTGAAGAAGCCGTCCCTTCAATCCAGTCATCTGCCATCATCCAGTTCTCCCTCTCGATCGCATATCGAATCTTTAAAACAATCTAATAACCCCCTTTTGTTCAGGTAAGCCTAGGTGCAATGTGGTCCCAACATCAATGTCTTAACATGACCCTGATACTTTTGAGCTTATACAAGGGACATGGCCAGTCCCTAGTGCAAGACTCTATACTGTCTTCCTGCTCCCTCACACCTGTCCTTCCCCAGCCTCAGTCCTAGGCTCCTGGGGGATTCCCAGCTCACACACAGCGTCTTCACCCTTCTGACTTCAGTGGGGCAGGTCTTTCAGTGTCTGGTATCTCTGAGCACTGGTCACACTGAATGCTGGGCCTAAGTTTCCATTAACTACCACCTTAGTCCCCTACTGTGTGTAATGCCTCCCTCATTACAGACTAGGCAGCAGAGTGGATGTCAGAGCTCATGCAGCTGAGAAAAATGGCAGGGATCACTCTGTGTTCTCACTTAGTGGTCCCTTTGTGAGAAATGCTCCCCCAGGAAGGTGTAAACAATGTCTACCCCTTCCTTAAAAGGTTCCAACAATCACCTAAAGTAGGATTCCACCAAAGCTCAAACCGGAATTAATGTGATGTCCTTATTTGTACTTATTTCCCGAGCTCAGGTGAGGGACTGCCTGTAGGTAACTCTAAAGTGGTTGTACTGCAAAGTCCTTACCTGGTGTGGATGATGGCTTCCAGAGATAGAAGAGCCCTGTTCAGTTGACATCTCCCCATGCCGCCACCCATATGCTCTAGGGCGTCTGGATACTGTGCGACTGTATTAGATTTGTAACTACTTGGGAGGGGTGGGTAGACTCTCACAGGAGGGACTAATAACCTTGTCTATCCTTGTCTGCAAGGAAATGTTGTGAGGCCACAGGCTGCTCCTGGTGGACTCTTAAAGAGGGTACAGATGATCACAAGATAGTGGCAGATTTGCTTACAGGACCAAGTTCTACAATAGTTCATTGGGTGCCACTGGGTCCCCACTGAAAGAATGAGACCCCGTATCTAAATTAAAGGTCCTCTCTGAAGCCACCAACCCCTGAGTGAAATGGAGAAACTGAGTCAAGCAGATGTGATGGAAGATGGGCAGATATTCATGCAGGGTGTGATAGTATGTGTTATCTGAACTGGTTGGGAGGAAATTCCCTCAAGTGCCAGGCCATCCCAAGCTACATAGTATGTTCTGGGATATCCTGGGCTACAGAACTGAAATCCTATCTCATGAAAAATGTCAAGAGGGCCAGAGGGCCAGATGACCTCTCCTAAATTGGGGGGAGACAAGGGAAGGAGTTACCCTTTATCCAGGTATGCCCTTCCCTGACATTAAGGGTTTGTCCCCCTTGAGGGTTTCCAAAGCCTGGCTTTTAGCTCCGTGGCCCCAACCTTTTTTGGTTCCTGAACTCTCCAAGTTTCAAACCAAGAGCTGCAAACTCAAATGTCCAGGAGGATAGAGCAAGAAGAAATATGGGCTGGATGGAGAGACACAATAATTGTGGCAAACTGGAGGTAGACATTTCCAGGGTACAGACACCCTTCCGTCCATGGGCATGTTGTAGGATGGTGGCCTGGCATGGCCATATTTCTTCATTTCTCAAAAGAGGTAAGAGGAAGCTAGAGATAGTGTTCATCAGTTAAAATCACACGGTGGCTCACAACCACCATCCATAACTCTAGGAGATATAACACCCTCTTCTGGTCTTCATGGTTGCTAGGCACACCCACAGTGCACAGATATACATGCCAGCAAACACTCATACACATAAAATAAAATGAATGTTGTAGATTTGGATTTCTTGTGATTTTTTTTAATAGTACTTGGAATTGAATCTAGGGTATCATGCATATGAGGCAAGTACTCTACCACTAAGCTATAGTTCTGTATAAGTTGTAGGGAGATTATGCTGTTCCGTTGTAAATAATTGTCCCACCCACTGGTTTAATAAAAAGCACTGATTGGCCAAAGGCAGACAGGAAGTGTGGGCGGGGCTGCCAGACTAAGAAAACTTTGGGAACAGGAAGAACAGAGCAGAATGCCAGAGAGAAGCCAGAAGAAACAGAGGACAACTATGCTGCTCTGAGAAAAGATACCGAGCCGCATGGCTGAACAGGATAAGAGTCATGGATTAGATTAAGGGTAAATAGTTAGCAAGTGATATGCCTGGGCCTTAGGCCGATCAGCCTAAAATTAATGTGTCTGTGTGTCTCTGCGGGTCTGTGGGTCTGCGGGTCTAAATCTTGAGGCTAGGCCCAAAAGTCTGGGCCAGAAACCTCATACTACAATAAGTTTCATTTGTCTGTTTTGTTTTATAAAGTCCATACTTTCTGAGAAAACATGCCAAAAGCTAGAATTTACAAATGGGCATACGGACAGATTGGGCCTTAGATATCCAGTGCATGACCCTTCTTCTAAGTGCCCAGAATTCTGAAAGCTCCAGAAATTCTCCAGAACGTGAGATCTTCTCCTCTATATGTTACCATTCAGGATGGATGGATCCCATTTGCTGGGCTGAGACGATTTCCACATCACTGCCTTCAACACAGGGGTAGTAATTACACGCCGACATTAATATTTAAGCCACAAACAGAGTTAGTGTGCTAATTCCATCCCTGAAGGCTTCCGACTCATTGGCGTTTCATCCTGTGAGACTTAATTACTGTCAGTAGTGAATCTGAGAAGACTACAGGGTTAGGTGAGGCCAAGATTCAGGTAGAGGCCTGAGGCAGGTGGCCTCTGGGGGTTGAGACCCAAGATAGCCTAAGGTCAAGATTAAATGCCACCAGGCAAATGAGTCATTAAAGAGGCCTGAGGGGTGGATGGCTCAGCTACTTACTGACCTGCCATCATCAGGCATTTTGCCTCTAATGCTTCCCAGGTTGAGGACTGAGGTATTGCCATATCAGCTCCTGAACTTTGACCCTTTGTCTTAGGACCCAGGGAGAGCAGCATCCATAACCCACTCCTGGGAAGTGGCAAAGGGGAAATTGGCATTTTGTGTTTCTCATGCTTGTCTGAAAAAAAAAAAAAGAATTGGTTTGTGAGACAGAGGCAGAGGGTAGAGGGCAGAGGACAGGGTCGGGAGTGTGTCAGGTAATTGTAGCTGACTGCTACTTCCCTTGCTGGATTCCAAAAGCTTGCATGGATCCTGGCTTCTGATGAGTTTGGTGGGTCGCATCCAGCTGATGGAATTTCTGTCTTGTTCACCAGCTGATGGCCAGTGCCCACTTGGCTCACAGCTGCATGGCTCTGATGAGCAAGGAGAACTGTGAAGAAACATCCAGAAGCTTCTGTGTCCATCTGCAGTGTGGAAGAACCCCTGGAGCTGGGGTCTGGGTGAGTAGGAGGAAATAACCAACAGATGGAATTGGATTTTCTATTTTGAAAGCTTATTTACTCTCACCTAGGACAGGGCTGAGACTTGGAGCCTGGGGCCCAGAGTTAGATTAAGTGCTGTCTGCTCACCTGCTCTGTGACTTTGATGGACAGGCCTCAGTAGACTTCATTTCTTGCTCTGTAAAGTGGGATCATTTCTGGGGTATAGAGTTTGGAAGAGAATTAAATGAGGAAATACAATCACAGGGGCCATTACCAGTGGAGGTTCAGTGAGTGATACCTGCTGTTCTTGTTTTACTGTCCCCTGATGCTCCTGAAAAGTCACAGGACTTTTTAGAGGACACGTTATTGGTAGGAGAGCAAACAGGCTAGGGTCTTTCCCTGCTGGCCTCTGTGATTCACAGGCTGCCCGGCGCCTCCCTAGGCCTGGCACACACTACCTACCTATAATGACCTCATGGTCTCCCAGACTGGTAATGCCTCTCACTCCCAGCTTGCCCTAGAGAGCTGCAGGCTGTAAATTTTCTCCATTTATTTCAGGGAAAGAAAGGCCCAAGATAAATACTCTTGGATGAATCCGCCAGAGGATCTTGTAAGCCATAATTCAGCTAGGGCCTCTCTTCCACTAGCAGCGGCTCTGGGCTGCAGGCTTGCGATGGAGAGGCTGAGAAGCCTAAAGCACTGGCTATGGGACTTGACTAGCTTACACAGCTTGGTCCTCTAGTGTAGGAACCAGAGTCTGAGAAGGGCTGCCATGTCCCGGGGGTAGGGGGCAATGGATAGAAGCCGAGATAGAAAGGGAAGCGGAACCAGGAGAAGCCAGAGTTGAATCTTCTGGGCCTTCAGTTCTCTCGGTGTCTCCTAACTGCTCTTACCTCATGTGAGGATGACTATAGGTAGTTCCTAGGATGGACATTGCAACTCCAGAGACACACCATGCATTGAATGAGCCTCATTCCCAACAACACAGAGACTGGAGACTATTTGATGTTGTGGTGGTATGGATGAGAAATCTTCTCACCATAGTTTTGGGCATTTGAACATTTGGTCCTCTGTTGGTGACGCTGTCTAGGGAAATTTAGGGGGTATAGCCTTGCTGGAGATGGCTGTGAGGTTAAAAGCCTCATGACATACCCAGTTCTCTCTCTCCTTTTTGCTTCATGCTAATGGTTGAGATAAACTCTTCCTTCTATAATTCGCCTCAGGGGTGTGTGTGTGTGTGTGTGTGTGTGTGTGTGTGTGTGTGTGTGTGTGTGTGTTTATTTTTTAGTCACAGCAGCAGAAAGGTAACCAACACAGATGTCAGTATGGTGGACTTGTTGCTCAGCCACCCATTGGAATGAAAGCAGAGGTGGGGTAGATAGCATGGAGTGCTGTGGGAATTGTGACCAGGGTCCTCTGCGGGAGGCTGCAGCTGGGCCTAACTCCTCAGTGAAGACACAGCTGAGGACCACACAGGGTTGCAGGACAGACTTCCGGAGCCCTTAAATGCAACAGTTCACAGTATGAAAGAGATGGAGAGAGAGGGGGCATGGAGGGAGGGAGGGCACAGTGCTGAACCAGTGGGACACATCCAGCTTGGAGAAATGAGAAGTTACTGGAGAAAGGTGGTGACAGCTGAGCCACCATGGGAATGTCCTTAGTCCGCAGTCTCACTTAAGAATGGTTAAAATAAGGTTGGGGAGACGGCTGAGTGGATTAAACCATCTGCCATGTAAGCATGAAGACCTGAGTTCAGATCCCCAGGACCCCAGAATGTGGTAGCACGCATCTGTAATCCCAGAACTACAGTGAGATGGGAAAAGGAGACAGGAGAATTCCCATAAGCTTGTGAGCCAGCTCACCTGTCTCTAGCACAAAAAAGGGCTTGGCAGAGATGTTTCATCTTTTTCTCTACTCCTTTGTACTGTTTCAATTTAAAATTCATGTATGTGTATTACAAAATTATCATTTTTAAATGTTGCCCTGTAGAGACCCTTTATCTACCTTTGTTGGCCACATGGTACATTCTGCTCTGGGCTGGGATCATAAAAAGTTCAGGAAGGCCAGATTGCTGGTGGCTTGGCAAGATAAATGTTCTTAGCTCTCATGATGGTTTGCTTGTGAGCTGGGGGAGATCTGAGGAGTCTCTGATCCTCCCTCTCAGGGATTTACAGTTCCATGTGTGCAAAGAGGAGGCCCTTGCCCACCCTGTCTCTGTTGTCTGCAGCCACTGACTTCCCACCCGTAGTGAATGGCCATCAGCGTACAGTTGAGCAGGATGAGGGCCAACAGGCAGCAGTTTGGCAGTGTAGAGCATCCTTGGGGGCTGTGTGGTCTGCCCTCTGTCTGGAGCGGGCAGCAGCCTTAGCAACAACTCTGATGAGAAGTTGTGAGTGATCTGTGACAGCAGCTGCTGGCACCTCCTCTCTCAAGCTGGCTTCTTTAAGCTCTCCAGCTAGGTCACGCCTTGTGTCCCTGCCTTCCACAGTGGACACTGCTGGAAGCACATTCTACCTCAAGTGAATACTGTCCTTTTTAGTTTCCTGGCCACACTCTCTCGGGCTAGCCAAGCAAAAGCAAGTGTCCTTTCCACAGACCCGATGCTGTTGGGGGATGTGTCCTTTGTCCAGACAGGGTGACTGGAGCTCCAAGAAGGAAGCCATTTGTCCTAGGTGATCCAGCTACATAGCAAGGATGCTTAACAGAGTCTGGGCTCTGCACCCAAGGTCTGGATGATGGTTGTTCTACCAGGACAAGATGCTTCGAGAAGTGATTAGCAGGCTCATGGAGGGGGTCAGGGAACTGGGACAAAACTCGGCAGGGTAATGAGGCTGGGAAATAAAGATGGGGGACTCAGCATCCACCTGGAGAGAAGGGCAATGAACTGAGGTAAGGGGCAAATACATACTTCAATGATAAGGAGCCGGCTCTGGGGCTGGATGGATCTGTGTGCAAACCCTCAGCTCTGTCACAGTCATTGCTGTCCACTGCCTCAGTTTCCTCCTCTGTAACCTGGCTGAAGACTCACACCTTCTCCTTAGAGGCTGGGAAGTTAAAATGATTGATGAGTAGAGCTGGGGCACCATGATCTTCTCCCGGGAGAGTATGGCTGGGAGCTGAGATTATTTCTGCTGGGTTGCCACTGGAAACTATTTTTTTTTTTTTTGGCAGAGAGTTTGGAGATAAAGGAAGTGTAATAAAGAAGAGCTCGTAGGACCTGGAATCCAGCTGGGGTGATGACGTGACAGGGGCCAGCTAAGAGAACAGTAGTGAATTTGACTCCAGACTTACAGGTCACAATCTGAAAGTGGGTCCCAATAACCCCCACACTTCTTGGGTGCCACCGTTGGTTGTGATCTCTGTATTCCCAGGCCTGCTGTCAGTTCAAGCCCTGCTTTCTGCCTGTCCTGCCTTGTCCCCTGTCCGAGGATTCACCCCTTCCCAGGACAACTGTATAACATTCCCTGGAAAGGATTTAAGCTGAAGAGAGAATTAATTGCAGGGGAGAGGGGCTGCCCTGTGTTTGGTGGTTAGGAGCTGCATCGGGAACTGGCAGACAGGCTGATGGCTAAACGTGGCTGTTGTGCTTAGAATCACCAAGTGCCTGGCTGTCTTTCCCCTCCCAGCATCCAACTTCGATTGCCAGAGAAAATAGAGGTCTAATGACAGACTTGGCTCGCAGCTGGCATGAGCCTTTAAGCAAAAGCAGTGGCTGGTGTGCTGAAGGGGAGGAAAGACGTCGGAGCCAGGAGCCCTGGCTTCCTCCTGACATCTCTGTGAGACTTGGCAATTTCAGTCATCAGGGATGGCATTTGGGAGGCTGCTGACCAAAATCTTCATGGAAGCAGAGAGGGCTGCAATGTAAGGTCCACTAACGTGACAAACTGTGTTTTATGAAGACTGACCTCAAAAAGCAGCTGGGGGAGAGGAAACAGTCTCCGTATGATAGGCCCCGACTCTCCTTGCTGCCTCTCCATGCCTGGACCATGTGTACCCATTACCTAGATGCCCCTCCTACAACACTGATGGCATTGTCAGCTCAGACTGGCAGTGGATAAGTGACAATTCACATCTTGGCTGTGTTGTCTGTTGCAAAACCCTGGAGGGTCCATTTTGTGTGGAGTTGATGCCCTCATCCTTAAGATTTTATAAACAGGAAATTTGAAGGGCTATGAGAATCGGGTGGTTGCCGGAGAGGCTGCGGCAACAGAAAAGCTGGGCCTTGATCCAAGCCTCGTGGCTGGTCTATTGGTCAACCACGGTCCTGTCAATGCAGGGAGAGGAAGCCGCAGAAAGAGATCCAAAGGTGATGAGCAGACCTATGTCCCTGAGTCTAGAGCCCACACTCATTGTGTCCCCAGCTTGACCAAATCCAACCTTGCTGACACAGCAGTAGAAACTAGGGTGTTTTCTGTGACATGGATGGACTTGGGTCTGGGTCAGATCATGGCTCCGTTGCAGCTGTGACCTTGGGTGACCTTTTCTTATCTGTAAAATGGGGATTGTGTCCTCGGCTCAGTTGGGGTGATAGTGTTAGTGCTTTGGAAGGAAAATGACCAGAGGCTCATGAGGTCTAGCATTGTGAAGGGCTGAGATGTGGTAGGTTTGGTGCCTGCCCTCCCTGAACTGGTCATGGAGAGAGCCGGAAGGAACCGGGTACTGGGGAGGAATGCAGCCAGCTAGCCCTCTTCCGGGTAATGTGCCTAAGCATGCACATTAGCTGCTACCCTCTGAGCCAACTTGGAGTCTGCCACTGCGCCTGGTGATTGGTGACATATGATCATCGAGATGCTGGAGGCCAATGAGAGAGAGACTACACAGCTGCCAGAGACACAGTTCAGGAGTCTCTAGCTGCCAATGGGAAATAGGGAGGAGGGATATAGGCTTGCCCCATATCCACAATAAACGAGTCTGCAAGTCTGACAATTGCTTTATGAGTTCTGCAGTTTGCTTCTCACCTGGCTCCTGGGAGAGAGTCGTAGACTCTACACCTTCTCACCCCCTCCCCCAGATAGAACACCCCTAGCTAGGTACAGGGTGGTAGATGTGCGTATAAACTCATGCATACCTGGCAATCAAGGAGTCGGTGTTATTAGGAGGGCAGATAGAAGCTCCAGTTTGAAGGACTGAATCTCTTGAGCCTCTACCAGGGGCTCTTACTACTACCTTCAGCTGGAGCCCAAGCCCAGGCTTATCCTGCATGCAGTGGGCACCTGCCCGACTAGCTCACTGAGCAAGCCCTCATCTGGAGCTCAGCGGCAGGTGGCGTACCAGTTACCTTTGCTCTGAATCCTCCCTCTTACCCTCTCACCATCTTGGCCACATTCCTCACCTGCCCAGGGTATTCTGCACGCAGGGAGGTCCAGATAAAGGGAGGATGCCCACACTTGTAGGACTCCATCCTCAGAGAGCAACTTGAGACCTCAGGAATGGAGTAAGCCATGTAGCTGGGCAGCAACAGCAGGAGGTCCAGACAACCTTACCCAGACATCGCAAACTGCATAGCTTTAATTTATTTAATCAATTCTGGCCCCCAGGCTGAGGAAGGGAAATGGCAGGATATTAAATCTGTCTCCCTTGCTGATCTGTCATAGGGATGTCAGCGCACATTGATTCTCCTCCTCCTGCTTTTATTAACTGTCTCCTCCAGGGGCTGCAGGCACCACGGGTCCCAGCCTAGACCCTGCTGGGAGCTGGGAACAGATTGCAGGGGAAGGAGGGGTGTGGAGGAGGCTGGGTGGGCCGTGATGATCTTTTAGGGGACAATTACAACAAGAAAACTTTGATTTTGTAATCTATGTTCGTCTGTTTACAAAGAAGAAGTGGTGTTTTGCGGGGAGGTAGGCTGGCTTGTTGCACTGCACAGCCCCACAGGGACAGTGCTGACACTTACTCTTCATTGGATACTGGATTAAGTTTTTCTGGCTGTTGTAACCAGTTACTATAAACAGAGTGATTTAAAAACAACACAGATGAATCGTGGCATGGTGGCACATCACTGTAATTCCAGCACTCATGAGGTAAAAGAAGGATCAGGAGTTTGGGGCTAGCCTCAGCTACATAGCAAGTTTGACACCAGATGAGATACAGGAGACCTTGTCTCCAAAAACTAATACCTCTGGCCAAGAAGATGGATCAGAGTTAAAAGCACCAGTCATGGAAGACTGGAGATATCAGATAGATCCTGAGAACCATATAGAAAACTATCTACAGGAGTATCTATAGTTCTTACAGTCTTACTGAGATAGGGGCCTGGAAGCTCTATGCTGGCTAGCCTAGACGGGAATATAGTACAGCAGGAAATCAAGGAGACAGATCAATAAGGCAAAGGGCAAGCGGCAAGCACCAATTGCTGAAAACACACATATATGCATGCATACACAAGGAGATCAGTAATCCCAAATGGGTCTTGCTGAGCTGCAAAGTATGGGTAGACCCGTGCTCCCGAAGGCTTGAAGGAAGGATCCTTTTCTGTGTTTGTTCTAACTTCTAAAGGATACTTGTATTCCTCGGCTCATGGTCCCTTCTAAATTCAGTCAGCAAGATTGGTGAACTCTGTCTCATATCCAATACAAATTCTCTTCCTCCTCTGAGATCCTCTGCTATCTGAAGTCTAATTGATTGGCAATCTTAATTCCAATGGCAGTTTTGATTGCCCCATACCACCCCTCACCCTGGTGACATAAAGTATGATAGCCACAGGTTTCAGGGGTTAGAATGTAAACATCTTTCTGGAACCTCCCTGTGGGTTGTACACTGGCAAGAAACCCCTTCTTCATGCCAACAGCAACTCCAAGAAGCTTCGCCAGAACATCCCATTGTACAGATGGGAAAGCTGAGCTTGGGCAGGCGCCTACTGCTGCTGGGAGGCAGGTTCAGGTCCAGTGGGACACAGAGGCCAAGCTCATCTGTTCTGTTGCCCTGGAGATGAGAAAGTGCATCCATCCAGGAAGGAGAACCTGGGACAACCCACCAGGAAACCAACGGAGGAAGGCAAGAGCCTGTGACCCACTTCCCCCAGCCTCAGCCCACACAGAAAAGTGAAGGAAAGTGTGCCTGTGCCTTCCAAAAGGGGGACTTGGACAGCCCCTCCAGACTTTGGGAGGCACTTTCTGCTCTAAATAATTGAGGCCCTGGCAGCCTCCCTCTCCACAGCTCATCTCCTTCATACGATTTATTTGCTCATAAAATTGAAGGCCTTCTTGGTACCATTTTCTGTTCCACTTAGACAAATATTTATCAGGCCAGTCCTGACCTTAATTTTCTTAAATATTGGTGTGTAAAAGATGAAGTGACTTACCCAGCAGGAGAGGACACGTGTGTCCGGGGCAGAGCCAGGGTGGAGAAACTGCACCCCCTCCCCTAGTTTAAGAACTTAACTACCTCTCTCTGACCATCTCCTCTCCAGTAACAAAGTCACTGGAGCTGCAGGAAGAGCAGGTGCAGATGGCAGGGTGCTAGGTATTTTGTGACCAGTGAAGCTGGCATTCTGGGACAGTCTTTACTGCAGGCGATGGCAATGCAGTCAGGGATCCTTCCTCAATACTAGGATTCCTTCCTCTCTGCAGACAAAGACTGGTACACTTGGGGCAGAAGGCAGAGGCAGGAGCATCTGGAGAGTGGAGAGGTTGCTGGTGCCCGGGCTGTAGAGACTGGTAATCCCCTGTGTCCCCTACACAGTCCTTCATGGATTAATTTCATTCACAAATTCTTGGAGAAGCAACCAAACTTTTGCCATGCCCCATGGTCAGAGATAGAGTACAGGGGTGCAGGTTTAAGAAGTTGGTAAGAGGAGGAAAAAAAATCATATGGAGAGAACAAAGATCCAAATAGTCCTCATAGAAAAAGGGTGTGACCAAGATGAGCCCCAAAGACAACCTAAATAGGGTCCTTGGAAATGGCCAGAGAAACAGTGTGAGGTAGATACTCAGCAGGCGAGGCTGAAATAGTGTGGGGTTGGAGCTGGAAGGCTAAGTGATTGATGTCCTCAGGAGGAAGAGACCCTTGGGAGGCAGAGACTCCCAGGTAGCAGGGACTCTGGGGACTCAAGTTGCCTCAGGTGCTTCTCCGAACTCTGGCCTATGGAATTAGCTTTTATATCCCACCTCTCCCCCCATGCCCGTCCCTCCTTTCTCTGCTCCCTGTCTGTAGGGGCTGGAAGCCATCAGTGCCCTCCCAGACACCCAAACAGTAAATATTCCCTCTCCTCTGATAAATGAATCTGCTCCCATGCTTAGAGCTTTAGGCGCATTACCTGATTTAATTCTCACAGCCGCCCCTTAGAGGAGGCTGTGTGCATTCCCTGTGTTATGGAAACTGAGGTCTAGAGATGAAATTCACAGTACCAAGACAGCCCAGCGTGTTGGAGCTTTGAACTAGCACAGTGGTCAAGGCGAGTGCTTTGGGTGCTTCAGGGATGGGGTGAAGCCTCTGCAAAGACCTAGAGGTGTGAAGGAGCATGCTGTTCAAAGAATGGCGGGTGGGTGTGCAGCGTGCCATGTGCCGAGTGGAGCAAAGAGCCTGCTTTTCATTGGATACTACCTGCTATGACAGTTCCCCAGGGCTTTTAGCATTCCGAGTTCCTTCACTGTGGTCACCTACTTTAGTTGTTGTGGGTGACCTGGAGAGGTGAAAATTAGGGCCCAAGGGTACATAGCTGAGAATTGTCAGGGTCTAGGGTCTTTTGGAAGAGTGGCCAAGATGGTCAGGGGTCAGATTTGAGGGACTGGATCATGAGCTTCATGGGGAGGGGGAGGCAGAGCAGTCACTTCTAGGATCTGTGTATTAGTTGCTCTGATAAAACACCAGGACCAAGGCAACTTATAGAGGGAAGGGTTAGGCTCCCAGAGGCTTCTAGACCATCGTGGCAGAGCAGAAGCGTGATGGCTGGAGTGGAAAGCTGAGGAGTCACATCTTCAACAGCAAGCACAAAGCGAGAGAATGCACCGGGAATGGTGTGTGGCTTTGAAACTTCAAAACCTGCCCCTAGTGACCTGCTTCCTCCAGCAAGGCCACACCTCAGCCTACCATACCTAACTCTAACCTCCCACCCTGGCTTGCCCTGGTTCTTTTATAGTCTTATTACCTTTTTATTCTTATTATTCGCCACACAGCACCCAAAGGTGTTTTCTTACTTACAAAGGCACGGCCTTAGCTTGACTTATTTCTTGCCAGCTCTTCTTAACCTTAAATTTTCTTAATTTTCTTCTTTTTTCTTATTTCTGTAAATCTTACTTTCATTCTTACTCCATGGCTGGCTGTGTGGCTGTGTGGCTGTGTGGCTGTGTGGCTGTGTGGCTGGGTGGCTGGGTGGCTGAGTAGCTGTGTGGCTGTGTGGCTGGGTGGCTGAGTGGCTGTGTGGCTGTGTGGCTGTGTGGCTGGGTGGCTGGGTGGCTGAGTGGCTGTGTGGCTGTGTGGCTTTGTGGCTGGGAGGCTGTGAGGCTGTGTAGCTGTGTGGCTGTGTGGCTGGGCGGCTTTGTGGCTGTGTGGTTGTGAGGCTGCGTGGCTATGTGGCTGTGTGGCTTTGTGGCTTTGTGGCTGTGTGGTTGTGAGGTTGTGTGGCTATGTGGCTGTGTGGCTGTATGGCTGGGTGGCTGGGTGGCTGGGTGACTGTGTGGTTGTGTGGCTCTGTTGCTGTGTGGATGTGTGGTTGTGTAGCTGTGTGGCTGTGTGGCTGGGTGGCTGAGTGGCTGTGTGGCTGTGTGGCTGTGTGGCTGTGTGGCTGGGTGGCTGGGTGGCTGTGTGACTATGTGGCTGTGTGGCTTGGTGGCATTGTGGCTGTGTGGTTGTGAGGCTGCGTGGCTATGTGGCTGTGTAGCTTTGTGGCTTTGTGGCTGTGTGGTTGTGAGGCTGTGTGGCTATGTGGCTGTGTGGCTGTATGACTGTGTGGCTGGGTGGCTGGGTTACTGTGTGGTTGTGTGGCTCTGTTGCTGTGTGGATGTGTGGTTGTGTAGCTGTGTGGCTGGGTGGCTGAGTGGCTGTGTGGCTTTGTGGCTGGGAGGCTGGGAGACTGTGTAGCTGTGTGGCTGTGTGGCTTGGTGGTTTTGTGGCTGTGTGTCTGTGAGGCTGTGTGGCTGTGTGGCTGTGTGGCTCTGTTGCTGTGTGGCTGTGTGGCTGTGTGGCTGGGTGGCTTGGTGGCTGTGTGTCTGTGTGTCTGTGTAGCTGTATGGCTGTGTGGCTCTGTGACTGTGTGGCTGTTTGTGTGACTGGGTGAGTGGCTGGGTGGCTGGGTGGTTATGTGGCTGTATGGCTGTGGCTGTGTGGCTGTTTGCTTGTGTGACTGTGTGGCTGTGTGGCTGTTTGGCTGTGTGGCTGTGTGGTTGTATGGCTGGATGGCTGGGTGGGTGGGTGATTTTGTGGTTGTGTGACTGTGTGGTTGTGTGGCTATATGGCTGTGTGGCTGGCCCCTAACATGCTCCTCTTCTTGTTTTCTAGATCTTTCTTCTTTTCCTCCCAGATCTCTTCTTCTATTTATTCCTTCTGCCTTCCAGTCCCACCTATCCTTCCCCTGCCCTGCTATTGGCTGTTGAGCTCTTTATTAGACCATCAGGTGTTTTAGACAGGCACAGTAACACAGCTTCACAGAGTTAAACAAGTGCAACATGTCTTTGCATCATTAAACAAATGTTCCATATGACAAACAAATCTTAAAATAATATCCTACAACACTGCCCCCCTTTTTTGACTGTATCATCACCCCCAGGAAGTCTTTTCCATCCCCACTCAGGTCCCAAATGTTCTTACTATTCCACATTTCCACATCTTGCTATGATGTCAAACCACCACACGATTATGTTACATCTCACTGTCAATGTCTAAACTCATCACATAGTGGTCACAGGTCTCTGTTTTGTGTGTATATATGTGGATGGAAAACAGAGCCTTGTGCTTGATAGACAAGGGATTTACCAGCGACCCTTACTCCCAGCTTAGTGTGTGTGTGTGTATGCATGTGTATGTGTGTTGGTGTGTATGTGTGTCTGTGTGCGTATGTGTGTTGGTGTGTGTCAGTGTGTGTGTATGTGTTTACTTGTGTGTGTATGTGTGTTTGTGTGTGTGTGTGTGTGTGTGTGTGTGTGTGTATGTGTGTCTGTGTGTATACTCTCTGAGCCTCAATTTTCTCACCAGTAAAATGAGTATGTGACCATACATTCCTGGTCTCTCTGGAGTGACAATATGATCAACAAGGTCACAGAAAGCTGCTAGCAGAGTGCAGGATGGACAGCAGTGGTCCGTCAGTCAGTATTAATCAGTCATTGGTTATGGGTTGAATTTTAAGTATCCTAAATCCCTAATACTGTAAATGGGACTGGATGTGGAAATGGGGTTTAAGATGATGTCATACAGGATTAGTGTGGTCATAATCTAGTGCCCTCGTAGAAGGGAAATTTGGGCCCAAACACAGACCTATATAGAGAGCAGTATGTGGAGATGGAGGCAGAAATTGGAGTGACAGCCCAGGGACTGTATAGCCTGGGGACACTGAAGAAGAGGTGTGGAATAGATGTTGCCCCAGAGCCTCAGAAAGGGGCAACCCTGTCAACACCTGGGCTTAGGACTAGCAGCCATGGAATATGACAGTATCTCCTGCTCCTGCTGATTTACTGTGGCAGCCCCAGAGGACCAGAGACCTGCTGTGTGAATCAGTACAACTGAGCAAGATTCTGGGTACTGGCTATGAAGTGCTTGGTACACGGTACTGGATATGAGGTACTGAGTACAGTACTGGGTGCAATGCACAGGATATGAGGTACTGAGTGTGAAGTTCTAGGTACAAGGTGTTAGATATGAATACGAAGTTCCAAGTACAAGGTGCTGATACAAGGTTCTGAGTATGAGATATTCAGTACTTGGTGGTTCTCAGAAAAATTCCCTTTCTGCATGTCCTGGTGTTTCCTCGGCCTCTGCACTTCCCTGTCTCTATCTCAAATACTTGCAACCACCCTCCTTCCTGGTTCTGCTAGCCAATCCAGTCCTGACTGGAGGGTGACTGGGCCAGGGCTGGTGGCCAGAGCTACTTCTCCTGGCTGGGGGCCGAGACCTGCAACACCTCATTACCAGACAGAATGTAATGCAATTTCACCCTTGGACAGCGCTGAAAGCCAGGTCTCTGTCGGCCGAAAGATGGGCCGGAAACTGCTCTGGGGGCCTCCCTGTTCCCTCCTGGGCTGGCAAGACTCTGAAGCACCAAAGCTGCCAGCACATAGTGAACGCCACAGCTGAAGCAAGCAGATAAACCTCGCCAGCGTGCTGGTTTGCAGTGTTCTGGAGAAAACATCAGGAAATGAATGGGTCTTTTCTCAGACTGCCCCGACTGCACGCTGCTCCTCCTCTGCTTGCTGCCTCCCTTCCTGGGCTTTCTTCTCTTCCTCCCTTTGTTTCCTGTTTTCAATAAACATGATTCATGCCAATCCGGCTGGCCCTGTCATTGCCCGAGGCCAGCTGTATTTCTCAGTGGTGAACCTCGGCCACTGTTAAAGCTGTGGCCCTGAGGTGGACCCAGAAATCTGGGCCCCTCAGGAAATAGTACACAGGTAGAAGGGATTTGGGCAGCCAAGGCAGGTGGCCGGGTGCCAGGTCTATGAGGTGCCACTGAGTGCTAAGCATCATGAGAGTCTCAGAAAAGCAACTATTCGAGAGGCTGGTGGCAGCTCATCTCCTAGGTAGGCTTGTCAGGGCAGGGATGCAAATTAGTGCTTCAGCAAGGAGTCGCTTCTCTCTCCTGGTGTCTGGGAGTCCGAGTCCCGCTAACTTCTGGTTGGGGGTGGGGGGCAGTCACTTTGGTGCTCCTCCTGGTCTCTGCCTTGGCCCTTGAATGGCCTTTACCCCTGTATGTCTTTGGTCTTTGGTCTTCATGAAGTCTGACCCTCCTGCCCTCTGTCCCCTTCTAAGGACACTGATCACATTAGGCTAAGGGCAACACTAGCTAGGGTAGCGTGACCTCCGTCCACTGAGTTTATCTGTAAGAATTCTGTTCTAAACAATGTCTCATTCATAGGCACTAGAGTTAGGGTCTCTCTCTCTCTCTAGGGTGCACATGTGTGTATATGAGGGGGTGATGTGAAGGACGTGAGGGTCTTCCTTAATCATTGTACACTTTTTTTTTTTTTTGAGACAGTTTTCTCTGTGTAACCCTGGATGCTCTGGTCCTCACTCTGAAGACCAGGGTGGCCTATAACTCACAGAGATCCACCTGCCTCTGACTCCTGAGTGCTGAGATTAAAGCCATGCACCACTACACCCATCTTGTACACATTATTTTTGAGGCAGAATCTTGCACTGAACCTAGGACTCACTTCTTAGGTTACACTGGCTGACCAATAAGCCCTAGGGATCCTCCTGTCTACATCTCCCGACACTAGGGTTACAGCCCTACCTGTTTATTTCTTCATGGTGACTTGGGGGACATATCTTAGGCTCCAACAAGTTTCCAAGACCCCTGACCATCTGATCTACAATCTCTGCTCACCCCTCCACCCCCGCCAAGACATAGCTCATGTCTGGACACCCTGGGAACTTACAGTCCTTTAAAGGGGGCAGTTTTCCCTTCCTGGACCACTGAATACTGTTTCTTCCTCCAGATGCCTGGCCTGTGGCTCCCTGTTCACCTGCCCTACATGGCTGTCCAAGAGGTAAAAAATCCCTCCATCATCAGGATTAAGCTTAATTGTTTCTTTGCCGTTGCCTTTACTGACTCTTGTCTAAGCTTGCTAAGACCCCTGTTCACCAACCACTTCTCAATTTCACCCCTTCCCCCTTTCCCCAGACTATGAGTTTAAGCTGGAGTTATTGAGATCTATGTCTGCGCTCTCATTGAGAATGTGGTGGGATGAAGGGAGAGCCAGCTTTTACCGAGCATTTACTGTGTCCTGCTGGCAGGCGCTATTCCAAGGTCTCATAGATCTCCAATAAGCCTATAAGGCAGGCAGTGGTTTTTATCTCCTTTTCCAGATATGGAACATAACTTGGAATATGGGTCTGATGACTGACAAGCTGGAGAGGCCGAGACTCAAATCAGGTGGTGTGAATAACCCCACAAAGGTCTATGCAGTTGAGCAGCAGGGACAGCACCTTCTTAGCCTCTGGATGCTGGTACCCAAGATCCAAGAAGCTGATAGTCTCTAGCAATGTTTCTCAATCAGTATGTCATGACCCCCTTTGTGGGGTGCATATCAGCTATCTTGCAGAGCAGATATTTACATTATGATTCATAACAGTAGCAAAATTACCGTTGTGGAGTGGCAACAAAATAATTCTATGGTTGTGGGGTCACCACAATGTGAAGAACTGTTTTAAAGGGTCACAGCATTAGGAAGGTTGAGAACCACTGTGCTAGAGTGTCCATGCTGTGGCTGTCAGGGACCTGGGTGTGTGATGGATGAGGACAAGTCCCCTGCTTCTTCCTGCAGGATCCTGTCAGAACCCTGCCCACAGAGGGTGGCAGCTTGGGTTCTAATCCTGGTTCTGTGGGCCACCAGCTGTGTGATACAGGCATCATTCTGGGACAGCCTCTCAGTGAGGCTCACAGTGGGCAGTGATCCAACTTTCCATGGCCAGGAGTGGGAGACATGACCCGGGAGACAGAACACCTGACTTCAATCATAACGCAGCTATATACTGGTTGTACAACCGTGGTCCAGTTACTTGAACTCTCTGGGTTCTCTTCTTCCTGTGTGTCTGATGGGGAGGAAGAGAAAGAGGCCATGCTGCGCAGTAGGGAATAAGTCCAGAAAGCCAGCAGGCAGTGGCAGCCATCATGTCTTCTCTGCTCCTCTCTAGGTGTCCGCTAGGGTCCCCCATGCCGTAATGTGCACAGCTTTTCTCTCTCTGCATTTAACTCCCTCACTTAAATTTTAACAATTTTGTCTAAGAAATGAAAGAAAACACAGATAAAAAGCCATTTAGAATCATGGCTCCATAATCCAGGAATTCTCCTTCCCAGGCAAGCTGTTCAGTAGCTAATTGTGGGCAGGAGAACCTGGTGAGTAAATGCAGCCTACAAACTCCCAGAGGGAGGGGGAAGCCCAGCCCAGCCCACCCCCCAAGACTGCCAGTCTCTCACTCAGAAATATCTTTATGTGTCGCCACTTGGGGGTAATGTAACACCCCCAGATCTGCTGGGCTCCTGGGCAGACATCTAGGGTGTAAAGGAAGAGGAGGGTCCACTTGGGAACACAGTTCAGCTGTGGTTGGCAGAACGACCTTCAGGTGGTCTCTGGAGACCAGTATAACCAGGGACTGGCAGTTAATCTAGGTCGCTCTCACAGTGTCCCTTGGAACAGCTGGGCTTTGGGTCACACTTCGGCTCTCTGAACTGGCTGGCTATGTGACTTCAGTGGGACTCATAGGCCTCTTAGAACCTACTTCCCTTAGCTATAAAATGAGTGTGAGGAAAGAGAAAGCTCCCGCTGGGCAATGCCATAACTCCTGCTGGGCAGCGCCATATCTGCAATGAGAGGTGAATCTGCAGAAACATCAGAGCTGCCTGAACATTCTTCCATGGGGAAGCAGAGGGCAAGCCAAGGCAGGAGCCAGGCTCTGCATGGAGATAGCACATCCGCCGAACTGGCTTTTAGCAGAGGAAGAAGTGGAGCCCTGGAATGGAGGGAGGCCAAGGAATACAGCCATGCCTCTAAAAGGCCTGTGGAATGGTTTCCATGATGTGAAGGGTCTCACCCAAGACTCAGTGTACACTGTTCCTACATTCCCGTTCTCTGTTATTGGGGCTCAGTATGGGATCCATGGAGGCCTGCACACAGTACGTGCCCCATACATATTCTCTGGGAAACTGCATATAGTAGGTGCTCTGCATACATTTCTTTCACTCCATGATGACATGTTAAGTGCTAAGTATATGGTGGCCTCCCACAGGACTAGCTGTGTTTTCGGTTTTAACACTGATGTGTCTCTCTCCTTCTCCATTCCCCTGGGAGCAGAATCTGTGTCTCTTTAAGGCCTCATGGTGTCTGGTGGTCGAGCACACAGTAAGGGCACAGTAAGTGTGTCAGGAATGGACTTCTCCCACACTTCTTCCCATCTGGACTGGTGGTATAAAGGGGAGAAGAGAGGCAGCCTCTTCCTTGGTCTTGAACTCAGCATAACGTGAAGCTCGATGACACTCCTTGTCTGACTGCTCCCACCCTCGGGGTTCATTGTCCAGTTGCAGTTAGTACCCCACTCACCTGTTTGTCAGCTCCCTGTTGGTGGCCATGGGTCTGCTGCAGCTTCCTGTCTCCCTCTTCTTCTCTTGATCTATCTCCTTGGGAAGGAGCAAGCTCACATGGCTGAGTGGAGCACCCTGGCAGCCTCTAGATGCTGCACTTCTAGTCCATGCCAGGGCCAGCACAGGACTTGGGTGAAGGAGGGATAGGTGGAGATTCAGCCAACTGCCAATCAAGTGAGGTATGGGGGGGTGCCATGACCAGAGGAAACCTTCTGCCACCCCCCCCCCACCCTTCTGTTTAGCCATTCATATCATTCTGCCTGTCTTAAGCATTGCCCCCCTCCCCCGCCCTTGTTAAGAACCTGATGCTCCTTAGACCACAGGGCAGGCAGGAAGCTGCCGGGTGGTCCCTGTCTGCAGGAATCAGGACAGTTCCCTGTGGAACTAGACCTTGAAGGCTACAGATCATTCTAGAGGAGATGAAGATAAGCCCTGTAGTCAGGGGTCAGTCTTTGCCAACATGAGGAAGAGATATGAGGTGTGGAAGAGAATGACACAACCTGCCTTACAGATGCACCAGCTTCTCAATTCCAATCATAAAAGGGAGAGAGGGGGCATGGGAACAGAATAAGGGGTCCAAAGCCTGCACCTGAGCTCAGAGGTCAGCCAGAGCCTGAAGCATCCATTCCAGTGCCAACCTAACCAGTCCAGATGTCTGCATCTCCAGTGATGGAGGGAGCTGAAAGTTCTTGAGAGAAATCCAGGGTTATTTGATTAATTAGCCTCGCCTGCCATAAGAACATGGGTGCTGGGGATGGAACTCATGTTCTCATGCTTGTGTGGCAAGCACTTTACCAACTGACCCATCTCCCCAACCCTCACATTTTTAACAGATGCTTACAAGGTGCTGCTGCCGCCCCATGAACTGCACTTTGAGAAACAAGATCCAGAAGGGAGAAAGACTTCCTCATAAGCCCAGGCTGCTATGTTTTAAGATACTTCATGTAGAGAGTTCTATGTGAGTACTTACAAGCTCTTCCCAGATGGAACTCCCAGAGTCCCTGGCACACTCTTTCCCTGTGAACAGAGCTGCAGGGACCTCTCTGGAGCACACCACCCAAGCACAGTCTCCAGGGGCCCCAGCTACCACTGCGGGCAGGAACCTAGCACAAAGGCCACAGAGGTCTTTACATTTGTTGCTTGCAAAGCCAGCCTCCAGGCTGGGAATGGACATCTCGCTTTCTTCTGCTGTTTCCCTCAAATCCCACCATCATTCTGCCTAGGATTTCTCCTGCTCAAGTTGCCTATGGCATACATCGGTTAATCCACGCACTTCCAGAGCGCCAGCTATGTGCAAGTGGATGATAATCTGCCCCAGCAGCAACCGCAGTATGCAGACTAGTTCTTCACACCCGCAGCTAAAGCTCTTTGCACATTTCCTCCAGATGGGTTTAATCACTGTGGGCTTCATCTCTAGACCACACCAAACTTATGATTCTAAGCACCCTTGGTCAGCTCCGGGTATTCAAAATTTCATGATGATACTATCATGCCTTTGTGGACTTCTGTCCTCCAGGGATGGCAAACATTTCCTGTGGGAGACCCTCAAAAAGATGGAGACACTTCGCCTATGCAGCTATGGGGGAACTGCCATCCATTCTGGGGTGAGCATTTTTGGAGCTGTGGCTAATTCGGAATCACTCATAATTTCATAAGTAACCCTTCACCCAAGCTTCTGTGAGTAAGTCCAATAAACTCAGTGATTTGCCAACCTAGATTTGGGTGGACTCATTTCTCCAGTCTGTCTTTGGTGCTCTATCTGTAGTGAACTGGCATTTGCTCATGTCTCCCCAGAGAAAGATAATATAAAAAATGGAATTTCCATCCTAAGTAATCATACTCTTTCAGTTATAAGTGACAAAAGCCCTGATTTGCCTGGTCAGAGAAAAGTAGAGCCAAGACTCCAGACACAGCTTGATCCGGCTCCTCAAACTGCCCCCCAGCCTTCCCCAGTGCATAGTGCATTTATTCTTAGAACCGATATTATGGTGAGGTAGCTGCTAGTAAGGAAAACCCACGTCTCCTTGGTCAAATCAGGGTCTCTTGACAAAGCAAAGTGACAAAAACATCAAGATTAACTACTGAATTGGATTTGCCACCAGACCATCACAGCCAATAACCAAACACGGTGGTCAAAGGGATAATGGACTGTTCTGATTGGCTTATCCTGACTCCCAAATGCTGGTCTTCATCCAAGTTAAATGGCTGGAAGGGAAAAGGTGATTTAGAATTCCCTGGCCCACTCACTGTCTTGGTCTGATGGACACTATAAATGTTCTGAGAACTAAGATATAAATCACCACAGAGGCCTATAGCAAAAGTGAGGGAGGGGTGTTGCTTTTGTGTTTTGTATTTATTTATTTTTTTAAGATTTATTTTTATGTGCATTGGTCTGCATGTATGTCTGTGTGAGGACATCAGGTCTTCTGGAACTGGTGTTACAGACAGTTGTGAGCTACCATTTGGTTCCTTGGAATTGTACCCCGGCTCCTCTGGAAGAGCAGCCAGCTCTCTTAACTGCTAAGCTGTCTCTCCAGCCCTGAAAAGGTTATTTAGAAACCAAGAAAGAGGAGTGGTAGTCATTTGCTATCAAAAGTGGATGAATATGGGCTGGAAAGATGGCTCAGTGGCTAAGAACATTGGCTGCTCTTCCAGAAGTCCTAGGGTACAATTCCAAGAACCCATATAAGAAGGGTCACGATTACCTACAACTCAAACCCTAGGAGATTCAACTTCTCTGCCTTTCCTGGCCACCTGGACTCATGTACACAAACCCACAGAAGCACACACACACACATGATTAAAAATAAAAATAAATGTTTTTTTAAATAGAGGGTGAACAGATATAGAAAGGTAAAAATAAAATTCCCACACAGTTTCTCAGGCTACACTGAGCAATGATGCTATAAAAACTTCACCAAAAGCTTTTTAAAATTTTCGGATTGTGTGTGTGTGCGCGCCCCCATGTGCACAGTGTACAACTTGTGAGGGTCAGTTCTTTCTTTTGCCAAGTAGGTCCCAGAATAGAACTCCGATCTTTGAGCGTGGCAGCAAGCACCTTTACCTACTAAGCCATCTTGTCAGCCCAACTCAAAGGTCCTGAAAGGCCTACAAAACTCCCCAAATTTGGACAGCAGATGGTGCCAGAAGGCAGTGTGGTAAAGGCCTGTGGTCCCAGCTCTCTGCCTTTTCAGACCTGAGCAAATCAGGCACCCCGTGCCCTCCCTCAATGTGGCACTGCTTAGGTTGGCGTGTTGCCCTTATCTGCTGCTCTGCAGCCAGCCTGGTTTAGCCAATAGGGAATGTGAGAATGAGCCAAAGACTCTGGAGTTAGTAGCTCTTCCGGGGAAAAAAATGTGGAACTTGTCTAATGGCTTTGAGGAGTATCTAGTTATCAGTTCCATCTATAAATGGGAAGAGAGGTATAGACACAGTATAAAAGATTGCATTTGGTCTCCTTGAACCAAAAATATTTTACATTTATACCCTGGCCAAGACCACAGCTGGGTGGAGTCTACTTCCCCTTGAGCAAAGCTGGAGTTACAAGTGGTTGTGAGCTGCTAGGTATGGGCGTCTGGAACTTTAATCTTCAGCAAGAGCAGCAGCTGCTTTTAACCTCTGAGCCATCTCTCCAAGCCTAGACTGGGACATATTTATGGGTCATAACTGGCCTGTGGTTTTTTCCTAGATTAGCAAGAAAAGGAACATAGAATATCCTGGGACCCTCCCAGGACCCCAGAGCTCAGTTGGCCTCACCCACAGCCCATAGCAGAGCTCCCGACAAGTCTTTGAGCTGTGAGCCAAATAGAAACCTCTTGCTCAATGACTCCAGTGACTCATGGCAGTATTGTTATGGCAGTAACATCGAGAACTGGAGACTCCGGTGGGCCCCAGCACCGGGCTGCACCAGGGTTTAGGGGCCTCGTAAGATGAGTCAGTGGAGGCCTAGATCTGCAGACCTCCACAAAGGCCATGCCATCACAGGACAGTCATACCTTAGAGGAAATGTCTGTTGTCTCATCTCTGAAATAATAAGGAAGAAGTGTCTGGGTCTAGCCTAACTGCTCCAGGATTTGCTGCCCAATGCCTCCTTCAACCATGCTGGGTCCCTTGCCTGGGAAGTGGCCTCCTGAAGAGATTTAGGAGCCCTCACACTTAGTCAACAACCTCCATATAGAACACACAAGTCAGGCTGGGATAAGCGCAGAAATAGATGTGTGAATTTCTTCTGGGAGCCAGGAGGGAGTGGGGTGGCACTCTGGAGAGAAAAGGTGTGAGGACTTTGGGGGGTGGTTTCTCTGATGACAAGATGAGCTGGCCCAGGGATGGATGAATCTGCCGGCAGGGAGGAAGGAGAAGGCCTTTTCAGGTGGGGGCAGGAATGTGAGCCCCACTGGGGCACACAGGAGCCTGATCAGTGTGTATTAGGATAGGGGCCTGTAGGAGATACAGAGGACAAGTCAGTGGCAAGTTATAGGGCTAGGGGAAGGTCATGGAGGAAGAGAGGGTCCTGGAGGACCAGACAGTGGGCAGCATGGAGCTCCTGGAACATGGAACCTCCTACCACCAGGGGATGGGGGAGGGGTGTTCTCCTGGCTCTCCCAGCTCCTCATACCAGACCCAGATCCAGAACAAGGTTTGGGCTCAGGGTTCTTTAGACCCCCTGGGACCTGCAAGGTAAGCAAGCTTGGCAGGTAGGAGGACCCTAGGGAGCTTCTACAGTTAAGTAAGAAGGAGTGTAGTTTAAATAAATGGCACAGTGGGAAGGGTGAGCTGCCAGCTAAGAAAGGGAGGCTGGGAGAGCAGGCAGGCAGGTGTGAAGGAGAAGCTTTCCTGAGTCACTGGCAGCAAGGGGCTGACTCACCCCAGAGGAGCCTATGGATCCTCTCCCCCTCATACTTCTGGGTATGTGGTTGCTGTGTGAAAGGCATGGGCTTGGGAACCAATTGGACCTGGATTCAAATCCTGCATTCTAATAGTTAGGCCATTAATTTGCTGTGTGACTCAGTCTCGTCATTAACTCTTTTGGTTTTGCTGGTGATGGTGGTAATAGAAGGGTTTTTTTTTTTCTTTTGATTGTTTGTTTTTTGAGACAAGGTTGAATGTAGCCCAGACTAACCTGAAACTTGCTATGTAGCTATGACTTACCTTAACCCTCTTCCCATGTCTATTTCGGAAGTCCTGTGATTACAGGTTTCATGTCCAGCTCTGTCACTTCTTCTATAAAACCTTCTGGGATTGATAAGATCAAGTATAATGCTGGCCAACATTTATTCACCTTGCTTCTATCTCCCACAGGCCTTGCTTTGTGAACAGCCTCAGTTAGTAGGCCCCATTCTGAGCCTCCTTTACAGATGGGAAAATTGATCCCCAGAATGGTTTAGTGACTTTGCCAAAGTCACACAATGACTTGTCAGTCACTGGAAGAACTGAGATTTGAACACAAGTTGTCAGACTCCAGGGTTTGTGTGCTGACCCTATACACCCTCTAAGAGATGACGAGGGCAGCTTATGTATCAGGATCGGCTTGCTGTGGCCTTGTTA
This sequence comes from Phyllotis vaccarum, assembly GCA_033318265.1. NCBI lineage: Eukaryota > Metazoa > Chordata > Mammalia > Rodentia > Cricetidae > Phyllotis > Phyllotis vaccarum. The sequence continues at coordinate 59,888,008 of JARWLC010000003.1, read as the reverse complement.
TCTAAACCCCACTAAACAAACGCTGAGAATAAGCAGCTGACTGTGAAACAGGTGCTGAGGAGAAACCCAGCACCTGTGAGGCAGCAAGCACACTTCCCGAGGTCTAGCATGAACCACATGCGCAGCACTTGACTTAGCAATCACTGTGTGTTTGTCCTATTTATTTATTTTGATGTTTATGAGACAGGGTTTCTCTGGGTAGCTCTGACTGTCCTGGAACTCACTCTGTAGACCAGGCTGGCTTTGAACTCACAGAGCTCCACCTGCCTCTGCCTTCAGAGAGCTGGGATGAAAGACATATGCCACCATCTGATGGTATCTCAATAGGAGTCCAAGCTGGCCTAGAACTTGGGATCCTCCTGCCTCAACCTCCCGAGTTCTGGCAGCATAGTCAGGGCTCCCATGTGAGTTGCAGCTGCTTCATGAGGTAGCTAGAAGGTGACGTTAGGGATGTGACAGAAACATTGTCCAATGAGTGATGCAGATATCAAAGCACACAAACCCACCTATCATCAAGTGCTACATCCTAACAAAAAAATGACAGTCACAGAATCTGCAGGGGGAGAATTCCTTTGTGCATGGGTGCCTGTGGAATAACCTGGCTGCATTTTTTCTGACTCTTCTTCTGTTTCTCTGGTTTTGCATCTAATAAACTTCATTGAACCTGGGCTGACCCCAGGCGTGGGGCAGGGATGGGGCTTAGAGACTCACAGTCTAGGCTGAGTGATGAGACCAGCTCAGAGTCAAGGGAGACACGCCCTCCCAACAACCCATCTGAGACCAGAGTGTGGATCGCCAGCTCTGGCTTTCCCGTCCACAGGGCTGAGATGCTATGTTGCCCCAGTGCTTGGGAAAGCAGAGGCCCAGAGGCTGGCCTTGAACTTACTGGGCCTTACAGATCTTGACTTCTGTGTTTCCTGTCTGTAGAAGGGCGATAACTATCCTTTCTCAGCCATGGGGAGATGAAGGATGATGGTGAAGGGGCCAGTAAAAGAGGAAGAGGTGCGGGTAAAGGAGTGTGGGGAGAAACAGAGGCAGGGGAGAGACGAGAAGAAGGGGTGGCCATCAAGGCTGCTCCCCACATACACATTAAAGCTACTCACACATTCCTTCTGTATCCTGCTGACACATCTGCCAGATGTGGCTCGGGTTGCCAACAGAAGCAGCTGTCCCCAACATGCCCAGCTGCAAGATGAGGACCTGGAGGTGGCAGGAAGGACACAGAAGTGGCCAAAAGGACAGCAATGCCAGAAGTAACCATAGTCACGGCCAGAGGAAGCCAGGGATGTGTGGTGTGTCTGCAGCCACTAGACCTGCCCGCTGGATTTTGTCCCAGGAAGACTAGGTGTGACTCTCCCTCCTTGGGGCTGGTCCCTCTAGTTTCCCTGGGCAGCCCACATTCAACTCAGTCTCAAGTCCAATCAAGTTGAAAGTGAACTTTGCCCTAGACCAACTCTCTTGGCAATGTCTTTTCTAAAAATGTGCAGAGACATTACAGTAGTTGTGTGCAAGATCTTGGGTGATACCTGAGGTCCACACACCAGAGCAGAAAGACAGGGTGCCCAGCGTGTGCTCACTGTGGGGACAGAGAGGTGACTGTGACAGACTTCAGTCCAAACCTGCTGTGCCACCATCATTTCTATGATCGCGAGTGCCATGATTGTAAGTGCCTCAGTGTTCACAACTGTAAAGTGGGAAGAATGTGAAAAGGAACCTAGGCTAAAGATTCGAATTCCCTGAGTTTGACTCCTCGGTTCATCTTGGTGACCTGAAGCCACTAGTTACTCCTCTGAAAATAGATTAACAAGAAGATTTACTTCCGAACAGGAGGTTGTATGTATGAATATAGGGCCTGGCACTCATCCCTGGCAGCCATTGGTTAGGATCATGACAGCTATTATTGGCAGCATTCTTGTGACCTAAAGGGCACATGACCTGATAAAATGCAGATTTGTCCACTAGCCCTCCACTCCAGTTCAGTGCTCTAGCACTGTGTTTTTGGAATAAAGTGTGCTGCACCCTGCCCACACGAGATATGCAGGAATAGAAGCTGGCACTGGGGGGCATCCCATCAGAGCCACATAGATTTCTGACTGGGGAGATGCCAGGAAAGCTCTCTCTTGCTGTCACTGAAGAGCTCTAGATGGATCCTGATGGCCAGAGTTAAAGTGGGCAGCATTACTGGGTGGACTTCAAGGTACTAGCCAACTTGTACCAGGAAGCTGAGGCCAGACAAACAGAGAGCAGGATGGGGAACCAGGCTGAGGTTTCATGCTGAGCCTTGAGGATCCCTCCAGGAGCAGAAAGACATGAGGAAGACCTCTGCCCACTCAAGGTTTGGGCAGCCTCACTGAGCCCAATCTTATGCTATTACCCGAGGGGTGCTCAACACCACTTGCTCCAAGCCTCATACCACCCACAACACAAGGTTTGAACTCAGCTGTAAAGCCGAAGAGCCTCACCTTACCTTTGCGGGCACGTTACTGTCCGCGGTGCTGAAACAGCCCTGTGGCTAGGCTCCGTCCAGATGATTTCCACACAGCTTCTCAGTTGTGTATCAGGAGATAATTTTTATTTTCTATCTTGACTTTTTAAAGTATGTTGGTTCTTTTGCTGTTTCAGGAAATGGGTGCATGCCTTTGGCTGAGTGAGTTGTGTGCTCAGTCTCAAGTTCCCTGGGTTGTTTCTACCCCTGCCATTTATCCTCTGAAAATCGAGGTTTCCCTATTCCTCTGATAAGGTGTACCCACTGCACATTCATTGTGCCTCCCACGCTTTCCTGGGATATCATCCCAGGGCACCTCTGAGAACATCTATTTTCGTGTCCTCACTTGGCAAGTAGGAGCAAGAGACAGGTACAAAAGGACACAAAGACCAAGGAATGAGCTGCAGCAAATCCACGGCCTGCACCTGCTCTTCTAACTGCCTCTCTCATCCCCATCACCCACTCTTCCCTGGGGCTGATGATTTCTCCTTTCAGATCTATTTTTCCCTTGTAGACAGAACAAAAGTAATGTATTTATCTCCAGTTCACTATGTGTCTCACAGTGTGCTCTGCTTAGCCCCTCCCCAAATCATCCCTCATGAGGAGTAAGGACATAAGCCAGAGAGGACATTACCAGGCCACAGAGTAGGTATGTGACTGTGACAGAACTGGAGTGGAGTCTAGAATGGTCCAGGGAGATGGATCACTTAGCAAAGTGCTTGCTGTGCAAACTTGAGGACCTGAGTTCAGATACCCGTAGACTGAGCCAGGAGTGATAGTATATGCCTGTCATCCAGGTACTGGAGAGGAGACAGAAGGAGCCCAGGAACTTGCTGGCCAGACAGTCCGGATGAATCAGTGAGATCCAAGTTCAACAAGAGAGTGGTCTCAGAAAATTAGATAGAGAGCCATGGAGGAAGACCCCAACATGGATGTATGACCTGCACAAGTGCACAAACCCATCCATGCACGTAGACATAAATACACATGGTGAAAAGCCCTAGAACACTTAGGGTGTCCCTTACCTTACTATTTCTGATCCATTCTAGCAACACAAGTAGCAAGGAATCTACTTAGACCCACACTCTGGAGACTGTAACGCTTCTCCCATGATGTTCCCGTCATTTAGGTCTTTGGCACGGTCTTTGCCGTCTCTCCACTAAATGAAATGTCCCTCTTGGTCTAGCACTAAGTGAGTTTCAGTCTCAAAGGTTTCAGCAATATTGGGTCTTCTGAAGGTATTGGGGGGTTAGAGCAAAGGTCCCTAGAAACATGGGTGGGGGCTGGAGGGTACTCTTGTCAGGAGAAGATTATGCAGCATCGTGAATATTGATGAAGCTGTAATTGGCTCTCTCTTTCAGAGCCTGGGCGTCTGCAGGCCCAGGCGCTGGGGCTAATTGTTGCAGGCAATTAATAACTTGGATTGTATTCACTCTGGCGCAGGCTGCCTGCTTCCTTGGAGGAGGCAAGTAAGGCTGGGAAAGGATTGCTAGGCCTGGATGCTTGCAGGAGCTGGGGGAGGAAGAAGGGTGTTACCCATCTGCCAACCCCCCCCCCCAGCAGTGTTCAAAGCAACCCAGCCTGGAGCTGGCTCTGTTGCCTCCCCCAAATTGCTTCCTTTTCCTAAATGATCAGTTCATCTATTCTCTCCTTATGCGAGTTCTGTAAACTCAAACTCCAAAATGGAGCTTTAGGGAAGACGGGGCTGGCAGATGAAAGAAAGTGTTTCAGAGGGCGTACAGGCTCGGACTTCGGCACGAGTTCCCCCCACTGGCTTGTTGTGTGACCTCAAGAGGACAATTTACTTGAAGCGACCTTAGAAAGTTTAGCAAGTTCTTTCCCAATCAATCTAACAACCGCTGAAACACAACCAGCCATTTCAGCATTTACCTTTTCGACTACATTGAATTCAACTCTATATAAGTGACTATTGAATGGTTGCCTAGAAACAAGTCTGCATCTGCCATAAAACTCATTGCAAGTGTAGGAGCAGTGGAGGTCATCCTTAATCCCATTCTGCAGATGAGTAAACTGAGTCAGCAAAGTGAGGCTGACTCACCAAGTTCACACATTTACAACAACAACAACATACACACACACACACACACACACACACACACACACACACACACACACACACACACACACACCAGGTTTCCCCAAAGTCAGAGTGTTAGCAGATTAAGAAGGAAACTGTTTCAAAAGTATTTATCCCTTCTGTCATGCTGGGACACTGTCTTAGTGAACCATATTTTTAAAGATAAACACTCCCAACCCCTCCCCATATGCTTAACCCTCAGTTGAAAATAACCTGATTTGTGCACAATCTTCCTCACTAGTGAAGCAAAATAACAGGAGGAACTGGCATCCTGGATCTTGTTTAGTAGGTACCAGGAGCCTGAAGACAACCCTGACACTTACCCAAATCTCAATCCATGCTGTGCAAATGTGTCAAATGCTGCTTTTCCATAGGGATGTTCTTATCTGGTAAACCTTGATAGCCATTGCCATGAGACAGGTACTTTCACTGTCTCCGGTTTATAAATGAAGGGATGGGGGAGGAGGACCTCAGCAAGGTGAAGTGACTTTCCCAAGGTCATACAGCAGCTCATAGGGATTGGAACAGGAAAATAGCTTTCCTGAGAGAGCTGGACTGCAAGGCTTAGCTAGGAGGCCCTGCTTTTGCATAGCTGGAGACCAGACAGAAGGGACATTAAAGGAGTGGGAACTGAGGACAAAGTGGCGCTTTATGGCTCCTATCCCTTTCAAAAGAAGGTTTTTCAATTAGTGGGGAAGACAGAGGATAAGGGAAGCAGCTTCTGGGCACCAAGAGGCATTTAAATCAGACTCAGAAGGTGCTGGGATTTGGCGACTGAGGGGATGGTGGGGAATTGCCTTCTCTGCCGCCTCACAGCTGGGCCTATCATGAGGCTGCTGGAGTCGTCTCTGGGGAGGTCCTGAAGGTGTGGGGTGGGGTTCAGGGAGGTGTCTGAGGGGGGACAATGATCCTGTCTAGGCAGAGGTAACCAGGGAGGGATAGGGAGAGCTAACATCTCTGGAGCAGGACTCTCAAGCTTTCCACCTGCCACCACAGGCTCCCCTTTACCGCAGACACATTTCAAAGGCCTGCTTCCATTTGCATTTTTAAAACCCTGCTGATGGCCTGAGAAAATCATATCCTTTCAGGATTTCTGGGTATTGCCCCTGTAAACACACACACACACACACACACACACACACACACACACACACACACACACACACCGGCATGCGTGCAGAGAAAAACAGAGACAGACAGAGACAGAGAGAGACACAGAGAGAGACAGAGAGGAGGGGAAGAGAAAGACCATGGTGAGGTCCCCTGCCTCTGTGCGTTCCCCTTGAAGAGGGCCTTTACCAAAGGCAGAACAAGCCTGGCCCTCTGGAGAGGACACGGGGAGGTAGAGAGGGAAGAATAGACTCTAATAAAAGTAGGAAGAATGTTATCAGGGCCCTTATCGAATCTAGTTTCTGGGAGAATAGTGGTCATATCCACAGCGTGGGTTGGTTAAAGGCACAGCACCCTGGGGGCAGCAATGGAGTGCCCCGTGATTCTCTCAGATTGCAGGGAACAGCACAGTGGCTTTGGATAACTTTAAGGAGGCTCTAGAAGCAGTCAAAAGAATGAAGTCATTCATCCAGAAAAGCAAACCTCTGCTCTCAGCTGGGCTTGGGAACACACTTTGTGTCTCTCATTACTCCATTAGAAACAAGTATTTCCCTGGTTCTCCTCCCTCCCACCCTCCTCTTTCTCTGCCTCCCTCTGGGATATGTTAGGTAGAGCTGGATGTTTGCTGCTGGGCTATTCCGCCTAGAGTAACCTTTCTGACCTCTGTACTTGTGATAGTAATACACACGCCCTCCACTTTAGGCCTGTGTTCTCTCTCTGTCTCTGTCTCTCTCTGTCTCCCCCCCCCCCCCGCCCTTCCTTCTAGGAGCAGTCACTAACCCCACTGTCTCCAGAATGGCATGAATTCATTGTAGATCTTCGGGCAGACTGGTGGCTGGCCAGTTGGTCCCCTGAAAATCCTTCCCAAGCAGGAGGAAGGGGACAAATGCCAGGGCAGGAACGTTGGCTCTGGTCATTTGCTTCTGCACAGATGAGCTTTGGAGCACCCAGGATCATAAATTCGTATATATCCACCTGGCAGCCAGCTAGTCCTCCCGGGGAAACTGTGTCCGAAAAAGCAGAGTAGGTGCTACATCAGAACTTCACTGTAGAAACCCAAAGTCGGGGGGGGGGGGGGGAGGGTCAGAGAACTCTCAAGTTGTCTGTTTTTTCATTGGAATTTTATCCATCCATCCATCCATCCATCCATCCATCCATCCATCCATCCATCCATGTATTATAGTGTGTTTGGAGAGGATGTACATGTGTACCACAACACATGAGTGGAGGTCAGAGGACAGCCCTCTGGAGTGGGTTTGCCCTAGAGATCAAACTCAGTTTGTCAGGTTTGGCAGCAAGCATCCGTTAAGCCATCGCCCAGATCCCTAGATTTCCTCTTTCAAAAATATGGATGGGGCATGGGCTACGCGGTGTAGAGCCAGATGTGGGACTTTTGATATTTTTATTTCATAATGCTCCTGAATTCTCTTATATAAAAATGGAGGCTTCCTGAAGGCAAAGCTCACTTATTTCTCTATCTTCCTGGTTCTCCGGAAATTCACATTTTGATTTTGCATCATAATCGCCTTAGTGGTCTCTCAGCTGGCAATGGCATCCCTCCTGCAGTGGGAGGCTGGAATCAGGTTTTTTTTTTTCTTTTTTTTGAGGGTTCCCTTGCCTTTTCTTGGGTGACATCAAGGCCGATGTCTCTGGAGCACTGAAAGAGAGAAATGTAGCAGAGGGACAGTCCTGATTCCTGGGTTTCTTTCTCTTTGGGCACCCATTCGGCAGGGGATGTCAGGTAGACCATGTGCTGCTACTGGACGAGTGCCTGGTTCCAGGGGCTGGCAGAACTCTGAGCTCTGCTGCCAGAGAGGTGAATAGAGGAGGGAGAAAGGGATGGTGCCAGGCGCCTGGGCTTGGCAGCCACCTCCAGAGGGCATCCGGGGATGCCCTCGAGTGTCCAGCGGGCTGGAGAGGTGCCAAAGATGGGCAGATGTGGCTGAGAGGCGCCAGCAGGAGCTCACGCCTGGGGGAGACCTGAGCACCCAGAAACCTCGGGGGGCCGGTAAGGGACATAGCCAGGGCCGTTTGCAGAGACTGGGACTGACCCCCAGGGGTCGCTGCGCTATGCGGAGCCCCTGCTTGCCAGTGCCGGGAGCCTGGCTGTACCACCGCGCAGTTCCCGCAGGGGGAGCGGCAGCCAGGGCGGCGCCTGGCGGTAGGATCGGGGGACAGCAGCGCACGGCGGAGCGCAAGCCCTCACCGGACGGTGACGCAGAGCCCGTAGGCACTGAGACTGGAGGCGCCAGAGGCTGTGGCAAGGCGCAACTCCAAAGCCTGGCCGGGACACCCCCGCACCCCATGGTAGGAACCCGGACCCAAACAAAGGCGGGCCGCAGATAAAAGGCGGCGGCGCCGAGTGCTCTGGGTGCGCGCTGGGAACGCAGTTGTCACTGACCTGCCCACGGTCTGCACGCCCGGAAGCGGAGCTGGAGGGGGGGGGGCGGGTGCCGGCCTCCTGCAGCTCCTTGGACCTTCCCTGCCTGAGACAACCCCACGAGGGACAAGTCTTCGCGGCGGGGTGGCCGAAGCCCCCTATTCCCTGCGGCACGGGTGTTTCAGCCTAGCTTAGCTCGGCGGGCCAGCGAGGTGAGTGGGACGGCCTCTGGGAGCCATCGGGGTTGGGGATGCGCCGCTCCGAGAAGGGGAAGGGGCTAATACGACACACGCGCCCCCGGCCTGCGCGGGGAGCAGGAGGGGAGGGGAGTGCGGAAAGTTCTCCCGCTCTCAGGCCACCCCGGGCGAGGGCCTCGGGTCTCGGGAAAGCCGGCTGATGAGAAGAAGAGAGTTCAAATCTCAGAGCTTGTCCCCGCGCTCCCCAGCCTCTCATCGGGGCGCTGGGGAGCTGGCTGGAGCTTCGCTTAGCTGGAGCGAGTTTAACGTCCAGCTGGATCTCGACCTCCGTACCCTTGCTTGTCCCAGCGGATGCCAGTCTGGGTCCATAAAAGTTGAGCGTCAGACAGAAGCCATCCCCGGCCCGCTGTCTGCCGGGCTTCAGAAGAGGAAGGGGACAGGAAAAGGTGAACCGCGGCCTCTACAGCCGCCCCCTACTTGAGAGCGCTCACGCGCTCAGCGGGACGTTCTTCGAGTCCTGGGCCACGGTTAACCCGGTGCAGGTGCCGCTGCGTGGGGGAGCCTCTGGGGCTCCGGCAGGCGATGGAAGCCTAGCGCTAGAGGAAGCCTGGCCCGGCCCAAAATGCCAGTGAGGACCGTGATGGGGTGGGCATCTGAGCAGCCGAGGAATCCCACAGTCAGGGGAAGATTCCTAGCGGGAGTAGTGGCGAGTCCTGAAAGCCAACCCTGCCGCCGGGAGAACTTTTCCCAACTCCCCAGGGGAGATGTCTTCTTGGAGGTTTCCTCTGCTGGACCTCTGATCCTTGGACAGTACAGGTTAGCCGCGATGCTTCCTGAGTCTGGGTGCAGGTCCTGGTCTGTTCGCACCTTCGGTCAGTACCGCGGACAGCGCACGGGAGCTCACAATCCCATGCTGACAGGCAGGAATGAAGCACTAGCACACTAGCAGGGATTACTCTTGAACCCTCCATGCGTAGATTTACACTCAGTTCTGGTAAATGTACTCCCTGGCAAATAGACGCAACGCAATACAGACCTAGGATTCACACTCAGGTGGACAAGCGAGATCTTTCCACAAGCCCCAGGTTGTGGACCAGGATACATCTCACTCTTGCTGAGGGATGCTTAAAAACCCAGACTCCGGGGACCAATGCATAGGATTCCCGCTTATACCTAACGCAACATACACGGTCTCAGGCCGCGGAACACAGACACTAGTGTGTGTACACACAAACACACAGACTCAAACAGCCCCTCTCTCCTACTGCAGACCTCCCCGGAATCAGAGTATCTGCCAGAAGGAGCGAAGCAGCTGTAAGGCTCAAAGGAAGCTCCGGGCAGCATCCCAGCCAGGCAGGCAGGCGCCTTACTGTCTTGATTTGAAGCTCAGTGTCCATTTCACACTCTCCACCCCCATGCCTACTCTAGCCTCTTCCTGGCATAGCTTCTCCCTTCGGGTCTGCAGTCCTTTCTCGTGCTGTCTTTGTTCATGCTCTGCTCCTTCCCAGGGTTATCTTTCAAATGCACAGCCTTTGGTCTTTCCTGTCCATCATCCTTCCAGGCTGCCTCCATTCTTTTTCTGACTTTCCTTCACTTGACTCTGACCCAGTATGCACTCTGATATCCATGCTGTCACAGGTGCCCAGTTCTCCCCGGACAGTTTCCCAGCTTCAGGCTTTCCACTGTAAAAGGGCAGCGCTGCCCACAGATCCCTTTTTGGACTTGATGATGAAGAATAAGAGCTCTCTAGTGAGTGACTTGGCTTGGGCAGGATTGAAAATCGTGGTTGCAGTTCCCAGTGGTTACAGTGCTTCCCCATATCCTCAGAACTCCACACTACTGCTGAAGTCATCCTGCTCCTGAGCAAGCGATGCCCAATTTACTTTCTTAATAGGACCAGAGATGCCAAGTAATTTTCTTAATATCTAACTGCTCGGGTGTAGTCTCCATGGAGGCAGGCACTAATATGGTTATCTGTGTATTCACTGTGTCCAGCCATGAAGGTCCAAGCCCTTTTTCTGGTAACAAGGATTTCCCTGACTACCAGCACACCTGGCTATTCAAAGATAGATGAGGTGGCTGGGCTGAAGATCCTTGTCTCCAGACACATGGCCTCACAGTGGGACTGACCAAAATATCTCACCAGTCGGTATTATTTTGATTATCAGCCTCAAGCCTTTAGGAATCAACCAACCAGTCTGCTCTTGGGCCGTCAGATCTGTGCCTGAAAGGACGGCAGGCCTCCGCACCATTTGGCTAAGCTGTTTCTCACAGCCTCTTGATTTGGGAATGCAAGAAACAGGGTGGGCTCCCTAAGGGAACCACTAATCTACCATCGATGGTGGATAGAGGCACCCCAAAATGATGGCTTTGGCAATGTCATGGAAGATGATAGTAATAGTCTTGGTAGTGATAATTGACAGTAACAGAATTTTAATTGAAAGGTTGGTGATTAGCTCTCTGGCCCCATTCTCCTCACTTTGTAATTATTTCCTCAGCTGTACCCTCTATGTTTCCTTTCCTGCGTACTCAAGTGTGGGCAGTGAGAGTCACTGTCCCTTGTCCTAGTCAAGAGAGGAGGCTTGTCATTTGAAACTCACTGTGAATCCCTCTCCCATTGGAGCCTGTTTCTGCCCATGGAGCAGGGGAGACTTCAAAGTCTGTCAAAACACCATCCAAAGCTAGGTTCCAAAGCGCCAATATCTCAGGGAAAATAAATAAAGAGCAGTGTCAGCCTGAAATAGAAACACGCATCCAGTCACAAATATGCATGTTTTTCCATGAGTCAAATTTCACGGGCAAACAGTGCAGCATGCGCTCCAGCTGCTCAACAAAGGCCAGAGGCAGGGATGTTGCTGGGACCAGTCTAGGGAAACCAGCAGGACCAGAGTGCTTGCTCCCCACATTAAGAGAACACAGGGTCACAGTCCTAGGCTGTCCTGGCTGGAAGGTGCTGGAAGGTGACTGGAAGTTAATATGTTCCTGTGGGTTAGTCACTAGTTCCTCAGGAAGGGACATGCAAGGCTAATGGCCTCAGGACTTACAATAAGAGGCTGGCAATGACAGTGTCCATAACAGCAGCTGCCAGGTGTTGGATGCCTGCCATGTAGCAGGCACTAAATACATACTCATGCAATCGTATTTAAGTTTTGAGATCTTCTCATGGTGTGGGGGTTGTTATCCTCAAGGAGTTCATGGGGAAACGGCTCTAAGAATTAAAGAAACTTAATTTCTGAGGCCACACAAGCTGAAGAGTCCAAGTTGGGACTGAATTTTTGTTGTTTTGTTTTTCATGACAGGGTTTGTCTGTTATTCCTGGCTGTCTTGGAATGCACTCTGCAGACCAGGCTGGCCTCGAACTAACAGAAATCCTCCTGCCTCTGTCTCTCGAGTGCAGGGATTTGAAGGTGAGCATCACACTAGGCAGGACCAAATCTATCTGAATGAAACAAGTCTCCATCATTTTACCCAGGATTCTGCATTGTTGTAGTTCTTTCTTGTTTATTTAATATGTTTTATCAAGAAAACTACCTATGCTTAGCATAGTAGTGCATGCTCTAATCTCAATACTGGGGAGACTGGCAAATTCAAGGCTGGTCTGGATTATGTAATGAGACCCTGCGTCAAAAAGCAAACAAACAAAAACCAGACCTACCTATGTGATTGTTTTCAAAGAATATAAATTTCTCTACCTGAGGGGTTAATTTTGCATTGCCACAAACATTTCTACCAGTGGACTAAGCCGGTATCCTGGACTGGATACCCAGGGCTTCTGAGCCATGACTAGACTGAGGTTGTGTCTGAATGCCACGGCTTTGCACCTTAAGCTGTTTCCAATTTTGGGAGCCCTGGCAGCTTCCTGAGAGGTGGAGTTCCACTGTGAAACTTGGGCTATGAAAGGCAACTTGACTCAGAAGAACCAGTGTTTAAGAGGCTTTGCAGATGGGGAAGTGACTTCAGAGAAGGCGAGTGAGTCTCCCAGGATCAGAACCTGAGTCTCCTTATCTCAAAGAGACTTCTACAGCTGTCCAGCTGGCCCAAGGGGACTCAGCAGTGAGCTCAACAGTGTCCCTTCGAGGGGAGAGATGAAGATCCTGTTGTTATTGTTCAAGTCATCTCTGTGTCCCCACTGACATCAGTCTGAACCTCTGTCCCACAATAACCAGTAACTAAGACACATAGCCTGTCAGTAATGGTACTAAATGTTCTTTATATTCAGATACTCACAACCAACTTAAGACAGGCATTCTTCTTCCGTTTCCCAACAGATGGAAGCAAGTGTACTGGGAGGTCAGTCACCTGCTCAAGGTCATACATCTAGTTAAAGAGCAGATGGGGTCCAGCAGAGCCCCTGCTAGCAGCTTTACTGGGAGAGTGAGAATAGGGAAGGCTTGGAACCAGATTCAGGGGAAACGTGGAGCCACTGGGCGGCCTTGGGCTATTTATATGACATCTCTCCAGCCTTGGTCACGATTGCTGGCACTGGCAACTACTGTGTCTCTGCCAATCCCAAGAAGGAAGAAACCCAGAGCAGCACCTGGAACCAGCTGCTGGAGGATATCACTAGAGTGTAGGAGTGGGGACATTTTACCTTAAACTCCAGGTAGAGGAACCACTAAAGGAACAGTAATGGCAGGTAGACTCTATGTGCCCAGAGTCCCTCCTTCTAATGGCTTTCTCTAAGGGAGACAGGCTGGGGAGCTGGGAAGCTTGGAGCTGCAATGATTATAGGCTGAGGTCTCAATGTATTGGGAACTAGGAAGTTGGGACAATGGAAATATCTGTTCTGAAGGAGAGGTAGTGACTCTCCTGACTTGGGAAGGTAGCTCATATGGAGTTCAAGAACAAAAAGATGATGCTAGATTGGGATGCTGGGATGCTGGGAAGTAATGTTTCCATTACTTTCCAAGTCATGACCTTGATACTATCATGATCGTTCTGTCTCTGCCTCTTTAGTGCTGGGATTAAAGGCATGCACCACCACTGCCCATCCGTGTATGAATTTTGTTTGCATGTACATATGTGAACCGCATATGTGCCTAGTGCTCACAGGTCAGAAGATATCATTGGCTACCCTGGAACTGGAGTTATGGATGGTTGTGAGCCACCATGTGGGTGCTGGTCCTCTGCAAAAACACGTGCTCCTAACTGTTAAGCTATCTCAGCATACATTCAGTGTCTGCTTCTCAGCCAACATTCTGTAGGTTTTGTCCTCATGCTCACCTGGCAACAGGTGGCACTTACTATGTCCATCATAAAGGGAAATGGGAAGCACAGAGAGGTGATATGGGAAACAACAGAGACAGCATTAGAATCAGGCAAGCTGACGACAGACCACCATACTAGAGTGAAGTTCACAGCTCAGACTTTGCTAACATTATTGCCAGAAGCACCTTTTGGATCCTCAGTGATCTGGGTAGTTTGTGTGTCCGGCTCTGGATGGCAGCTAAACATTTTCAGTCCTGATTGCCAAGCAGCCAGAAAGATCACTTTACAGATGTCCAGATGTGGCCAACTGACCAGGATACCCTCTGGCTGTCATCCTGATGGTTCCCTCTTTCCTCCCTCATAGACGCGGTTGGGTCCTAGGTTCCTCTAGATATAGTAGCACCTGAGAATTCCTGACTGAAAACCCTTTCTTGGTTTGAAAATATCATTGTGTGGTCTCACAAAAATAAGATACCGGTTTGGTTCTTTCCTGAAATCCAGACCTGAGACAAATCCAGACCAAAAAGGATTCAGGCTTTGAAAGAGCATCAGCCACCAGATGCAACACTTCTGATCTGACTGCGGGCTGTAGTAGTAGCTTCTGCATGCTACCTGCAAAGCAGCCTGATTGCCCTAGGAGGTCTGGCAGAGGATTGGAGCAGACCATCTCAACAGAGCTGGAATCTGTGATAAGCAGGGACATGCCAGAGTCAAAGATATTTTGGGGCATCAGTGAGCTTGAGAATGGATCTAAGGCGAGAAGGTGGGAAGAAGAATGTCAGGCATCACAAAGTAGTCAAGACTAGAATAATTTAACAAAATAACAGTCCTTTTATATGGAAAGTACCAATAATGTCAGATGGATGGATACATAGATGGTCTCATGCCTGTATGGATGAGTAGGCAGGTGGGCTGATACATAGATCCATGGATGAAAATATGTGTAGATGAGTGGGTGGGAGGATCCTTATGTTGATTGGTGGATGGATGGATGGATGGATGGATGGATGGATGGATGGATGCCTACATGGATGCACACACGCACGGATGAATGGGTGGGTAGCAAGCATAACTGGGTAGATGGATGCTGGATGAGTGCACACACTCATGGACAATGGATAAGCGGTTGCATAGATAAATGGATGAGCAGATGAATGGATGGATAGAACTGATGGATTTTGGTAATCAGGGCTTTGAATTGGCAGGGCCAGGTCCCAGGTACCAATAAAGGGAAGGGCCCATGTCCCTTTTTAAAAAAAATTTTTTTTTAAACTCTGCATTTATTTTATGTTGAATTTATTCCCATGCCATAAGCTTTTGCTTCTTCAGTTTCTTCTGGGATGTCTTCTTCTGTGCAACCTCCTCTTCTGGCCTTGAACCAGTCTTGTTCCTTTACAGTGAGGATCATCTCAGTGTGGCAGGGGAGCTCATTAATCCAGCCATGAGTTCTGTATGCCCATCTGCACATCTGGGGTGCTTTGTTCACCTGGATGTGTTCAATGACTAGAGTATCCACATCTAAACCCTTAAGTTCAGCATTACTCTCTGCATTTTTAAGCATGTGCAGCAAAAATTCAGCACTCTTTTTTGGCCACTGACCCTATGTCCAGCCCCACTGTTTGGCTTGGGCGCCCCTGCCAACTCCACCGTTATACTGCCGGAATGACACACATTGCTTCTTTAAAGTGACATCTTTCAGGATATTTGGTGGCTTTTCGGATATGAATACCCTTGATGGCCTGAGAAGTTTCACGGGTGTTCTTAAAGTGAACCCAAAGAATCGGTCATCTTGATTTGCATGATTTTGTAAGGTTTTCTGGGTCAAGAGAGTAGCAGACCATCTTCACAGGTCACCTCAGCCTGTTTACAGGAAGAACCCCTCTCTTCATCTTTAAAGAACTTATTCCAGGAAGAATTGCCTTGTTACTAGGGAAGGTTTCTGAGTCTGGGAAGCCTGGGGAGGGATCTTTGGCTCTGGATTAGAGACCCTACTGAATTCCTCTCCTGGAGGGATGCACACAGATGAAGCTAAGTCCAAGTCTAGGATTATGGCAGGGTCTGCCGCTGTGAGGTGGGGAGCAGCTGCTTTCTCCCTGCTGCCAATTTAGCCAGGGGCAGCACCAGTTCGGTTTGTTTGCCACCCTCACCTGCGCAGAAGACTAAGTGGATTGCCTCCCCTTCTGCTATCCTCCATCAAAACACGCCCCGCCTCATGCAACTGTCTGGGCCCTGTGGTGATGTGGGCCTGCAATACCATTGGCTCAGGACAAGGAGAGATGACTGACCCTATGAGCCTTATTCTCTCACTCCACCTCTTGTCCCCACCCCATCCTAAAGGACCCTCAGTTATGGGATCTCTCCCCTCAACCCCCTATGAATCTATCTAGGAGGGCACAACACTAATGGATATCGTTACCCTAAGATCTCAGGGAATCAACAGCCCTCTTCCCAGCTAGCTCAATCTCTTCTGTTACTTACCTCTTATGTCCTGGACCTTGAGAGACTCTAGAGGACAGAATTGGATTGTCTTTGAAGCTCATTAGATTCAGCCTTCCCAGCCGACAGAAGTAAATTGGAAACAGGGATGGAACTTGGTAATATCTCAGTGTGAACAGGTGGGATGGGGGCTGGAGGAGGGACCAGGTGGCCTTAGTGGGGTACTTTTTGGATTCTCAGTGATCTGGGTAGTATCTATGTCTGGCTCTGGATGGCCTTAGCCAGGGGGCACTGAATCTCACCAGTATTTTTCTGATAAATATTGCAGAGTTGAAGGTGGGTTCTTGGGGTTCCACTGCCCTAGCTGCTCCGCTCTGACCCATTACCACCTGTCTCAATAGACAGTGGAATCGTCATGGGGAGGGCCGAGGATGAGAACAGTGCCAGGTTCCTAGCCTGCTATGGGCTCTGAGCCAATCTTAAAGAGGGATACTAGGCTCTCCTCAAGAATTGACCACGCTTCCTCCATGGATGCTGGAACTGTCAATCAGCAGTCACTGGGGAAAGCTATTGATCTGGGCACAGAAAGAATTCATTTGAACACCCTCAATGCAAAGCAGGGCGTCTATCTCCAAAGTTGAAGTTTTTGTTTACCTCTCTCCTGGGGCCCCCCTGTCCTGCTGTCCCAGCTGGGACTCAGCCTAGACTGCCACTGGAATGACAACAAGGATGCAAGGGTAGTCTGTGAGTGTGCAGCCGGCGACAGTGGATGTGTGTGAATATGCACACCGGTGAGGTCAGGCGGGCTGATTTTAGACCCCAGCATTTTCAAATATGCCAAACTCAAGTAAAACCTAACAATGAGAAGTTCAGGCTCAAATGAGCCCCTGTAGACCTTTAAAAGATGCAGTTTTCTGCTTTGCAAATTGGAAATCATTCCGCAGGGTAGAAAACATAATGCCAAATGGTCTGCAAGCCGGAAGCTGCTGCAGAGCCGCAGTGTCCAAGTCCCCTAAGTTGAGAAGACCAATGATGTGCAGAATATGGCTCTGGCTCAGGTACGTGGGGCCTAGGTGTCCCTCTACCATTCCTTTCCTCTCTCATCTGGTATTGGTCTCCTTTGTGCTCTACAAACCTGGGGATCAGGAGCCCCAAGTTCTCAAGGGGAGGGGCTCTGCCCTAAAGATCGTATTTCCTTCCCACCCAGAACCAGTCACAGTTCTGCCTCAAGGTTGGAGCACCCTGCTTTAGGCTCCTGTTTCTCTCACAGCTTCTCTGTTCCCTCCAGCTTCTCTCTGAGAGATCTTTGTCCCTCAAGAGTGTTACCACATGCTTGCCCTCGTGGATGGGGTGTGGCTGTATCTGAGGCCTTTTCCAGAACTAGCCCTGTAAAATGGCCACCTGCTGTGTTGCGTCTTGGGGAAGGCAATGGCACCCAGCACATAGCTAACCCCGCTATTCGGCTGTCTCTGCTACATAGTGTGATGTTATTGCCTTGTCCTTGAGTGCCAACTCCCCCGACCCCATTACACAGTAGCTTGTGATCCGGGTAAGAGACAGACACTCCCCCAACACTCAGCTCCCTTTCCACTGATTCACCTACTTAAACTAAGGCAACTCTTCCCCCTCACTAGCTGGGGAACTGCTGGTCCGGAGATCGTAGATTCGTTCTAGGACAAACGCACAGCAGATCTTTGCCAGGTCAGGACCCTCCTCCAGCCTCTTGACCCATTCTGCTGCGGGAGGCGCTCATCACTTCCTTCACCTCCATGGCCCCTGAGTTAGCTCCAGGAGGAGCTGCCTGGAACCAGGGAAGCAAGAGTGGTTTTACATGTTTGCTAATCGAGTCTTAGAGAGAGAGAAGCCCTGAGCTCATCAGCCAGGAAGGAATCCAATTTGGCTTTTATAGACCTGGTTATTCACCCTCCATTGTGGGCTCTTTCTCTCTTTTTTTATTAACCCAATCTTCTAGGGGCTGAGAAACTGCAGAGAATGTTGAGAGCCCCAGGGGCACTAATCTCCAGAGCCCTATAAGACATCCCAGACACTGACCGGGATGTGATGGGAAGGGGTGACAAGGTGGGGTTTTCTGGAATCTTCTGACCCTCCCACCAGGAATACCTGGGAGCGTGTTCTAATTTCCGTTTTCTAAGCATGCTGCTGGTTCCATTAAGCTTTCCTTGTCTTATTCTCCGTTATGCCGCCGAGGCTGCTTTAAGGGCTCCGGAGTCTGTGCTGATTGATGGGTCTGGGGAAGAGGCCTGAGCTGCACAGGTAGGAGAGGAAAGGAGGACGGGGGAGGGGAGAAGAGATCAGTGGGCGGAGTCCCTTCAGCAGCCAAATAGGGTGACTGAAGGTTGACCTCTGCCTCCAGCCTGCTGGAACTCAATCCAACTATACCCTGCCTGCCTGCTAGCTGCCTTGTGAGCTGAGGGCAGATGAGAAATGTGTGATGGCTCTGTAACTAAAGGCACTTGCCTCCAAGCCTGAAATCCTGAGTTCCATCTCTAGGGCCCATAAAAGGAAGATAAGAATTTAGGCAATGTGAGCTCTGACTTCCTCACACATGCTTATATAAGCGCACACACACAATAAATAAACAAATGTGATTAAAAAAAAAAAAGCACATAGTGTTTGCTGGCCACACAACAGGACCCAGCTGATGGTAAGCCTCCCGCCATTTTATTGAGGGAGAAACATTCCTGCCCCAAACAATGAGCTAGTGGCAGTGCCAGAATTTGAACCCAGGTCTATCTTAACTACACAGTCTGTGCTGCTCAGCTTACCTTTGCTCTGGTATTAAGCTGTGGTTCTTTTAAGTCTCTGATAACCTCTTGTTGCCCGGGGACCAGTCCTGTCCCTCTGAGCCCACCAGAGGGAATCCACAGAATGACAGGAAGGACAGCAGCTTCCAGGCCATGATTGTGAGGTCTCTCTGGGGATTCTGGGACAGTACTCTGGTTGATATACTGCCCAGAGCAAAGCTTGTTTGCCTGATATATATTGAGCTGTTGAGTTTACGAGTCATCACCCAGTTTTCTCACCAGCTGTCAGCCTGGGAGGATGGCCGTCCTTCATCTGCTCCATCTTAGCAGCCTGCCCTTCTCTGAGAAATGAGGGGCTTGGACAGGCTTACCGCAGCCCCACCCTTTCCTCTTTCACCCCATCTAAGCTCCTAATCATTAAGTCTAGGTCCCTTTGAGCCAACAGAATGGAGCTTCCTGGGAGCACATCCAGGAGGAAGTCTAGGCATCCACTCCAAGTGGGTGTTGCTGGAAGAAGATTGAAGGGGTCTGAGAAGTACCATCTGCCTTCATCTAGAGGTCTGGGGGACACTTCCCAGCTAGGATCTGGAATTTTCAATTTTCTGCTACTGGAGTTTGAAGCAGGGCCTTTCATAGTCTAGGCAAGCACTCTTCTGCTGAGCTAAGTCTCCAGCCTATGACATGGGTTTCTTGGGAGAAAATTCTGGAACTGCCCTAATATCTAGTTGCTACGTGGGGCTCGCTGCATCAACCCCACTTTCTCTCTGCTCCTTACCCCCCTTGATAGAGTTCTCTAGTGAGACAGAGCTGCTGGATAGACAGAGATATAGATTTCAGTGCTATCTGTGAATTCTTTTCTTCTGCAAAATGGGGCTGTTCAGATGCCTCTGCTGCAAGGCTGGTGTGAGGCCTAATGAAATAAAAGGCTGTGATGGATGAAAAATTTTGGTGGCACAAACTATGATACTATAATTATCTTAACGAGTGTCAGAGACTCTGGCTAAGCCATCCTGGCTTTGACTTCACCCCACGTGTGTGATTTTGCCCCTTCCAGTATTTAAGCTATCACCAGTCTCCTAGTTTGGAATACACTGTTCAGATCACTGGAAAGGGCTGGGGATGCTGGGCAACAGGCACATGGAGGGTGCATTGGGAAGGCAGGACCAAGACTCAGGACCTTGATGCAGGGCTGTTTGTGACCTCTTAGCTTCCTTTTCTCTCCCATGAGAGAGGCAGACACAGAAGCAGGAGAGAGACACAGTATTCCCACTCCAACTCAGCAGCAGAACCACTCAACTCAAAATATCTCAGTCTGAACTTCTGTCCAAATCTCCCAGCCCAAAAGTGAGGGGTTCTAAGTGCTCTGAGCTGTTCATGGACCAACGCTGAACCAAGGAAGCAAAACACACCGAGTCAGGGAGAAAAAAGCTGATTAGCTCCTAATTGCCGTTAAATTATATATATATACATATATGTATTTTAAGTAGAATCTGCATGTCTAATGTGAGTTTTTGATTACATTTTAATAGTCTGGCTGGGATGAGGCAATGAAGAAGGAAGGAGTCTGACATCCCTGGCTAGAAGGAGAGAAGTTGTAAACAGGGAGCTTTGGCTTGGGCTTACTGCCTGTGTGCTGAGTGCAGATAAGTGGAGCCAGGACTAGTGTCCATACTGCTTCCTACTGGAGGCCCTTTTCCTGTAAACTTTAAACACTGTGGGGATATAATAAAACATTCGGAGATATCAGAGGGATCTACCCACAGTGAGGATCTAGGAGGATCAGAGAGTGGTGATTCACACCATTAATCCCAGCACAGAGAATATCCCAGGAGTGGTGACCTACGCCCTTAATCCAAACTGAATTTGAGGTCATTTTAGTTTACAGAAGGAGTTCCAGGCTCTCAGGCAGGCAGTGGTGGGGCCACGCCTTAACTGAGCAAAGAGAATATTTAAAGCACATGTAGAGAGACAGAAGGGCAGAAGAAGCCAGGAGGAGCCAGGCCGAGGAAGCTGGAAGACAGCTGGGCAAGATCTGACTGTGGTGTTTACTCTCTGATATCTCCAACTTTCCCAGAGATCTGGCTCTGAGTTTCCTTTATTCATGCAACAAAACACAGCTTCTATAATTTGAATAAGCCTACCATCTCTAGAACTGCTTGTCCTCTGGGGCTGCCGAAAAAAATTACTCCAGAATCTGGTGGCAAAATAGAAAACTTCCAGGCAAGAATCCGGGTCCCACCACTGCTAGAATGACCTTGGGTGTCACAACTCTGCTCACCCGGTCTCAGTTTCCCTATGTGTGCAATAGAAGTGCTGATTTGATATATTTTGTTTTGTTTTTTGAGACACAATTTTATACAGCCCAAGCTGGTCTCAAATTTGCCGCAGAGCAGAGGATGACCTTTAAACTCCTGATCCTCTAAACTCCCCTCCCCCCCAGTCTCCTGAGCGCTGAGATTAGAGGTATGTGGCATAATTCATGGTTTATGGATGCTGGGGATGGAGGCAGGAGATTCGTGAGTGCTAGACAAGCTCTCTACAACTGAGCCACATCCACAGCTCCTTTGCTAAGGTTTTATGTGCCTTGATTTACTTCCCTTCCTTTCAAGGCTGCTCTCTCTGTCTCCAGCTGGAGGTAGCCTTTTCCCCCAACCCAGTGTTGCACTTTCTTAGTGTGGTATCCTCGCTTTGCTTCTTAGAGGACAGCATTTCCCCCAAACCCACCCTGTGTATATTATCATGACTCTTTGAAGAGGTAATAACAGCTGGTAAAATATGCACATGGATGTGCACACACACACATGCACACACACATACACACCACACACACTACACTACACACATACACACACACCACACATACACATACCACACACACACCATACACCACACACATACCACACACACACCACACACATATACACACACCACACAGACATGCACACACACCACACATACACACCACACACTACACACATACACACATCACACACATACCACACACATACACATATCACACACACATGCACACACACACCACACACATGCACACATACACACCACACACACTACACACATACACACATCACACACCCATATACACACACCACACACACACCATACACCACATACACACCACACACATATACACACATCACACACACATGCACACACACACCACACACACATGCACACATACACACATACACACCACACACACTACACACGTACATACACATCACACATACACACATCACACACACCCATATACACACACACACACCATGCACCACACACATGCTATACATACACATCACACATATACACACATCACATACACACACCACACACACACCACACACACTACTATTTTTAAATAGCATTTATTTCTGATTCTAAAAGTAAGGTTATGCTTGATCATTGCTGAAAATTTGGAAACAGACAATCGTAAAAAAGAAAATAAAAATCATCCATAATCCTCCAACCAGTGATAACTATTCTCAATGGGTTATATTTAAAATACATAATGTGAGATTCCTTTTCCACTACACCCCCTGGTTATAAAAGTGGGATTTTTCTTCGGATGTGACTTTGAGTCCCAGCAAGACTGACCTTGAAACTGGTTGCAGCAACCAGGCAGGCATGATAGTTCATGTCTGGCATCCCAGTACTCTAGAGGTAGAAACAGGAAGATCAGGAGTTCAAGGTCATCTTCAGCTATCTAGAGAGTTTGAGGCAAGCCGGAGTTACTTGAGACCAAGTGTCAAAACCCAGAAGGGCAGAGCTGGAAAGATGGCTCAGTGTAAGAGCACTTACTGTTCAAGAGGATCTGGGTTCAGTTCTCAGCACCCTCACCAGGAGTTCACAACTGCCTGTCACTTCCAAAGAATCTGATGCCGTTTGACCCCTGTGGTCATCGACACACACACGGTGCATATAAACTCACACACGCTGACATAAATACACACAGGAAGTGTGTTGTCGAGATGGTTTAGGAGGTAAAGGCAAGCCTGTGAGCAGAGTTCAGTCCTCTGAATGCCGTATACACTGTGGGCGAGTATATGCACACCTTCACAAAGTGGGGGAGGGGAGAATAGAGTGTAATAAAAAGGCAGGAGGGGAGGGGAGAAGGACGGAGGAAGAGAACAGGTACATCTTTCCTTTCTTTGCTCCCTGCTAAGGAGTCATTCTCTTGACTTTTTCCTTCTTTTACGTATTGGACGCAGAGGGTCCCCTCAGTCATTCTATTTCTTCCCCCTATTGCACCCGCCCCCCCCATTATTCCACTCCCCTCGCTCTCTTCATGTATCTATTACCTTCCTCCTCCCTCTTTCTTACTTTCTCTGGACTGACAGCATTCTCTTCCTTCGGGGTTGACCAGATAATTGAAGCGAACCGCTCCAGAGAATGCCGGTGGGAAGAGCAGCACCCTCAGCTCCACTGCTTCTTTCCTCTCTAGCTGATGTCTGTCTGCATCAGGAGTCTCCCTCCACTGAGGTGGTAGGCCATCCCAACAACACTGAAGGTGGCCTTTGGCCACCCTGTGGGAGTCCTCACATCTCTCTGAGAGATGCCTGGCCCCTGCCTGTGCTCAGAGGGCTGATGTTTGCTGGAGCTGCATATTAAGTAATCTAAGCCTGATGAACAGTGACTGTAGCTACAGCATTCAGGGAGAGGGTGGGGATGGCTGAGGGTTCTGTGGCAAACACCTAGTCTTGGCACAGTCCCTTGGGCAATGGCTGATGTTACAATTTCCAAAGGGGAACAGAGGAATGTGATTGCCTGACAGGTGATACTTACCATACTACACAGACTTCGAAGTATTTCCACCTCTGACCCCACATTCCTTTGAGATAGGAATGGTTCCCTTCATTTTATAGAGGATAACTCTGAACTTCGGGGTGGCTCCAAGTCTTGCCGATGTTCCAGTTGCCAGGACCCAAACCAGGGCTTGTCTGATTCCAGAGACCATTTTCTCTCCCTCTACCCTGACAAACTCCAAAGGTGCTTTACAGTTGCTCATTGTACACAAGTTGCTATGGAGCCACATCTTACATTGGCCTTGAGTTCTGAAGTTGGATAGAGAATGCAGCAAAGATTGAAAAAAAAATCACAGAAGACTGGCTTTTACACACCAGAGGGAATGTCTTCTGTGTTGCAATTGGTTTACAGGGTTTTTTTTTTTTGTTTGTTTTGTTTTTGTTTTTTGATTTTGGCTAGGTTTTTTTTTTGTTTTGTTTTGTTTTTTTTTAGTTTTTTGTATTTTTATGAACATGGCTATTTTGTCTCCATGTATGTATGTGTCTCTCAGCGTCAGATCTACTACAAATGGTACTACAGGCAGCTGTAAGAGGCCATGAGGTTATGGGAACTGAACCTGGGTCCTCTGCAAGAGCAGCCAGTGCTCTTAACTGAAACTTATCTCCAGACCCAGTTCTTCCTCCCCCCCCCTTTTTTTCCAGTCTTGAAAGCCAAGATCACCTTGCTGGGTATGATGGGAAAAATGTGTTTTTCCTGGTAGATGCACATGTGCTCGGGTTTCTTAGAGCCTAGTGAGCACATGATTCAATCTCACGGTGGAACTTGTGTCAATTTGTGGTACTCAGGTTGAGCGAAGCCTCCCCTGTTAATGTGTTGACCCATCTTTTTCCCCTAGGCTATGGACTCCGAAGATGACCCCCTGCTGCAGGATGTGTGGCTAGAAGAGGAACAGCAGGAGGAGGAGGCCTCGGGTGAGGCCTGCAGAGGTGTCTCTGGGCCAGGGTTTTCCTCTGGAGCACATGGCTGCTGGCGTCGCTGGGCACTGCCCTCCCGGCCCCCAGCTCCGGGGTTCTGGAGCACCTTGGGCTGGGCCTTCACCAACCCATGCTGCGCAGGTCTGGTACTGTTCCTCGGTTGCAGCATCCCCATGATGTTGTCCGCTTTCATGTTTCTCTATTACCCACCCTTGGACATCGACATCTCCTACAATGCCTTCGAAATCCGCAACCATGAGGCGTCACAGCGCTTCGACGCTCTGGCTTTGGCCCTCAAGTCCCAGTTTGGATCCTGGGGGCGCAATAGGCGGGACTTGGCGGACTTCACCTCCGAAACACTGCAGCGCCTCATCTCAGAGCAGCTGCAGCAGCTGCACCTGGGGAATCATACGCGAGCCGCATCCCGGACCCCTCGTTCCGCTCCTAGGGTCACTCCTGCCACTCAAAGATCAACAGCCAGTCCGAGTGAGCGACGTCGACGCCAGGCTCCGCCCCCGGGGGACCAGGTAGCCAATCAGAACCGAACCCGTCGGGGCGCCTCTCGTTGGGATTATTCACGCACCTATGTGAGCGCCAACACCCAGACACATGCTCACTGGCGCATCGAGCTCATCTTTTTGGCTCGGGGAGACGCGGAGCGCAACATTTTCACGAGCGAGCGCCTGGTCACGATCCACGAGATCGAGCGGAAGATCATGGACCACCCGGGCTTCCGGGAGTTCTGCTGGAAGCCGCATGAAGTGCTCAAGGACCTGCCTCTGGGCTCCTATTCCTACTGCTCTCCGCCTAGCTCGCTCATGACTTATTTCTTTCCCACTGAGAGGGGTGGCAAGATCTACTATGATGGCATGGGCCAGGACCTGGCGGATATCCGGGGTGAGCAGGTGCACTGATGACAAGGGACTATGCTGAGCTTGGGTGTGGACAGCAGGCGAGGTGTCAGTGGGAG
The DNA here is from genome assembly GCA_033318265.1 of Phyllotis vaccarum. Classification (NCBI taxonomy): domain Eukaryota; kingdom Metazoa; phylum Chordata; class Mammalia; order Rodentia; family Cricetidae; genus Phyllotis; species Phyllotis vaccarum. The sequence goes on along the minus strand of JARWLC010000003.1, from coordinate 59,862,624 downwards.
GTAGAGCTGGGATTGGATATGAAGAGGGAGACAAAGCGACAGAATAGGAGGCTCACTGGGATTGTGGAACTTTGGAAGTTTACATTGAGTCCAGGGAGAGAAAGCCTGGTGAGAGATTTGGGGGTGGCGTTGGTTAGAGAGAGCCTGGAAGGAAGTTGGATTTCCATTGCTGTGATAAAACACTGTGACCAAAAGCAACTTAAAGAACAAAGAGTTTATTTCTTCTTCCACATCACAGTCCATCATCGAAGGAAGTCAGAGCAGGAACTCAAGGCAGGAACCTAGAGGCAGGAATGGAAGCAGAGGTCACGGAAAGCCGGAAAGCTGTGGCTTACTGGCTTGCTTGTTCGGGTTTTCTTTCTTAAATCTCCTAGGACCACCTGCCCAAGAATAGCATCCACCTCCAGTGGGCTGGGTCCTCTTTTGCCAATTAACAATCAAGAAAATGTTCCCACAGGCTTGCCTGCAAGCAATCTGATGGAGGTGTTTTCTCAGTTCAAATTCCTCTTCCCAGACAACATTGGCTGTGTCAAGTTGACCAAAAGTAAACAAACAAACAAACAAACAAATAAATAAATAACCAGGACAAAGAGGAAGGGTTGTGGTATCTTGGAGATGGGGCTTGAGGGAAAATGGGACAATGCTAGAGAGTAGGGCTTAGGAGGGAGGGAGTGCACAGACAGGGTCGAGCTTTAGCGGATGGAGTTACAGGATTACAGACTGAGCCTTGGAATTACTGGGGTTCAAACTGGAATCAAAGCATAAGCCTAGAGAGAACAGCCTTCTCAGGCAAAGGAGGCTCATACTCTGGAAGCTGTAGATGTTGTGGGGGGGGGGGGCGGGTAATGCTGGTGGGGACTGTGCACTGAGCTTTTTGGGTTTCCCTGTTCCCTGCAGGCTCCTTAGAGCTGGCCATGACTCACCCTGAGTTCTACTGGTACGTAGATGAAGGCCTTTCCGTGGACAATCTAAAGAGCTCCCTCCTGCGCAGCGAGATCTTGTTTGGAGCACCTCTCCCCAACTATTACTCAGTGGATGATCGCTGGGAGGAGCAGAGGGCCAAGTTTCAGAGCTTTGTGGTCACCTATGTGGCCATGCTAGCCAAGCAGTCTACGAGGTAGGAAGTCCAGCTACACACCTCGTGTGTGCCTGTGTGTAGTAGGTAACAGGGTGCCTCGTATGTGGCAAATCTCTTTCCTCAAAACCTTAGCCCCAGGAAGTCTTTATTCCTTAACTGGGCAGAGTTAGGCATCTCATCCATCTGTCCAAATGACCTCTTTTCTTGATCGGTGCTAATGGCTAGTATATGGGACAGCTCTGAGGGAGAGAGACAATTCCAAAACTTTTGTCCTAGAGGGTTTGGGTATGATTAGCCCAAAATGCAGCTCCTTTCTGACTCTGATATCTTGTGGTACAGTAGAAAGAGGGGCTGACTCCCATAAATTTTTTCTGATCTTCATGCAAACAACACACACAACACACACAGACACACACACATGCACACGCACACATGCATGCACGCATGTGTGCACATGTTTAAGGAAGATTTGGCTTGGAGAAGGGCTTATTTCTGAAAGCCTACCCCCAAAAGGTGCCTGGAACCCACTTGGTAAAGATTAGTCTACAGAATGAATGAGTGAGTGGATGGATGGATAGATGGATGGATGGATGTTGGATGAGTGTATGGATGAATGGATGATGGATGAAGGGTGGATGAATGAATGAATGATGGATAGATGGATGGATGTAGGTACCTCAAGGAAAGGCAACTGAGAGGAGTGAACTGTGGAGGGTGCTTCATGTAGCAACAGTTACCTCTGGATGAACTGTTTGGCTGCTAAGTTCAAAGCTTTGCCCTGGCACTTCCTAGCAGGAAGTGACAGCCAGGCTCTGAGGACTTGATTTTAATGCCTTCTTTCAGATTCACAAAAGCCTTTTTATTGTTGCATTATTAGTGACTTGAGAGGAAAACACACCTTGACTTAACACAGAATTACACGAGTCATCACTTTCATGGCTTTGTTCCTAACACCAGAGACTGAGAGCAGTCGGGGCATTTACTGTTCCTCGTGCTCTCGTGGCTTTGTTGTGTGCGTTTTAATTGTATATACACTTTAAACCCCACAGCCCATTCTACCTTGTAGAACCTATTCATTTCTGTTTATCTTCATATTTACATTTCCTGTTGCTCCTCATTACGTTCTGTGGTTTCATGCGTTCCTCTGGGACCACGTTCCTTGTGTCTGAGGGTCTCTTTTTAATATTCTCTGAGTGCAGGTTTGCTGGTGGTGACTTCTGCTTTGTTTGCCTGGAAAACATCTTTACGTTACCTTCATTTTTCTAATCTATCCCACGCGGGTGCTGTTCCAAACTGGCAGCTGTGTTTATTTACTGTTTTAAAGATGTCACTCCATTGTCTCATGGCTTCCATCATTTTCTGTGGAGAAGTCGGCTGCAAATCTTCCTTGCTGCTCTTCTACGCTGTTAAAATATTTCATTACACTTGTTTACTCATCTATATAAGTGCACGTGTGGGCACATGCGTGCCACCGTGTGCATGTGGAAGCCAGAGGACAACGTGTGAGAATTTGTTCTCTCCTTCCGCTTGTGTGGGTTCCAGAACTCACGTCAGGAAGCTCCTTTCCCCACCGAGCTGTCCCACCTGTCCATTGTTGCTCTCTTAAAATGACGGGCTTCCCTTTCCTTTCCTTTAGTTTATTTTTAAATGTTTATTTACTTTCCTGTGTGTGTTGCCTATACGCATTTGTGTGTCTTGTGTGTGTGTATTGCACTACCATGTGAGTGCTAGAAACTGAAGCCACTTCCTCCGCAGGCTTAACAAGAGCCCTTAACCATCTCCCCGGAACCCTTCCCCACAAGACACTCTGTAACTGCTATATAAATTTATGTAGTAAATGACTGCTTTTTTTTTTCCTCAGAGAAGAATTATCTAATTCATCAAAGTAAGAAACTCAGAATCTTTTCTTCTTGTCTATTATATATGAGTTTAAAGAAATAAAAAATTTGTTGAGGTATAGTAGGCACACAACCAACTATATATACTTACATTTTAGTCCTGACGCATCCACTGTCAAGATAGTAAATTGCCCAATATGTTTCCTTATGTCCACTGACAACCATCTCATTGTGCATCCTGCTTCCAAGCTGCTTCCCAGCCCCAACCCTAGCACTTTTTCCATTTTGGTTTTTTTGTTGTTGTTGTTGTTTTTGTTTGATTTTGTTTAATTTTATGTGTATGAACATTTGCCTGACTATATTTGAATGCATCACATGCATGCAGTGCCCTTAAAAGCCAGAAGAGGGAGTCAGACTCCCCAGAACTGAAATTACAGACAGCAGTCAGCTACCAGGCGGGTGCTGGGATTTGAACCCAGGTCCTCTGCTAGAGCTGGTCATGCTCTTAATGCTAAGCTATATCTCTAGTCCCAACTTTCTGCTTTCTACCATCATGTGTAGACATTCCTTTTCTAGAATTTTGTGTACATGGTATCTCATATTCTCTTTTGATGGAACTCATTAATTCCTTCTAGCTCATTCGAATTGTACCCATGTTTTATCATATTGCAAGAGTTTATTGTATTCTGTTGTATGGAGATGGTTCATCTGTCCATTTTTGGGTGCGTGTTTATATTGCTTCCAGGTTTAACCATTGCAGACAAAGCTCCAGTCAGTATTAGTGTATAAGTTTTGTGGGGACAAAACCTTTTTGCTGTAGATAAAAGCCTCATAGTTAAATGACTGAGCAATATGGTGAGCATATGTTTAACTTAAGAGACTTCCAGAGTTTTCCAAGTTGGCTGTAGCACTTTATGCTCCCACCAGTGGTGCGTGAGAACTCCGGTTCTTCATCTCCTCTAACACTTGCTGTGGTGTTCTAACTTGCTTCTCTGTCACTGTGATAAACACCAACCCTAACCAGCCTGGTAGGAAACTTTATCTTCCGTGTAGCTGTCTACCATGGAGGAAGAGGTCAAAGATCTAGAGGCAGGAACTGAAGAAGGGCCACGGGGGAATGCAGCTTATGGACTTGCTCTCAAGTCACATTCAGGTACTTTCCTTATACCGCCTAAGGCCATCTTCCCAGGGGTGACACTACCCACACTGGGTGCTTCCACATGAACAATCAAGGAAACACCCCAAGGACATGCCTATAAGTCAGCGTGATAAAGGAATGTCTTCGGCTGAGGTTCAGGTTGACAAGAATAAACCAGTATATATAGATAGTGCAGTATTTAAACTTTTCTTAATTTAGAAAGGATGGGAGGATAGAGGAAGGAGGGAGGGAGGGAGAGAGAGAGGGAGGGAGAGAGGGAGAAAAGAAGGGGATTTGCGTTTTTCTAATGAGTGATGGTGTTGGACGTATGTCCTCTTCTTTCAGGACTTATTCAGCTCCTGTTTTAAGTCTTTGGCTTCTTCTGGCCCCATTGGTTTGGGCCTGTGACGTGTCGGAGCTTCGTGTTGGAAACACGTAGCAGAAGGAGCTTTTTGCCTCACTGTGCTGGAAATTGAATGAGCCAGAGAGAGGCTCATGAGCTATCTAGTTTCTTTGGTGAACTATTGATGCAGATCTTATGCCCTTTTTGAAATAGCATTGGTCCTCTTTGAGGATGTCATATGTGTACATAGTGTATTTTTATCACACTCTCCTACTCTTTCCTTAATTCCAACCAGATCCACTACCACAACCACCCACAACATGGCACACCGCACGCCACCACCAACAGCACACACCATCGGCAACAACGATACTCCACTACCATCACCAACAGTAACACAGCACAACACACACCACCATCGACAACAGTAGAATTCCTCCACTGCCATCATCACCACCATCAACAAAACCTCCACCGCACATAATGTTCTTTTCATTTCATAACCTACCGAGACCAGTTTGTGCTGCCCATGTGCTCATGGATTTGGGACTGAGCACAGTAGACCTCCCAGGGGTCACCCTTAAAGAAAACTGACACCCCCCTCCCCAAGCCATCAATAGCCAGAGCTGCTTAGTTGGATTTTCCACATCATGGCTGGGATTCATGGGCTCTTCCTGCTTTTAGACTGGTTGCTGACTGGCTTGATGCTGTGCAGCCTTCTACAGGTAGACAGCTGCCGGGAGTTCACAGTGCAGAGGTCTATCGTGTATGGAAAATACTGTCTCCCTCCGGTCCTCCTCAACCTCTTGTCTTGTTACAAACACCTCATCTGTGCTGAGAGATGGCTCAGCAGTTAAGAGTGCTTGTTGCTTATGCAGAAGACCCACATGGCAGCTCACAACCATCTGCAACTCCAGTTCCAGTGGATCTGACACCCTCTTTGGTTGCCATGGGCACTGCACAGACATGGTGCCCACACCTACATGAAGGCAAACACTCATACACATAAAATAAAAATAAATCTTTCAAGAAGTCTTTCCACCCTCTCTTTCTCCACCCTCACTGAGCCTTGGGGATGGTGTGTCTTGGTGTGGCTGCAAACAATTTTATCTGTACTCTGACCAAATGTGAGTGTCCATGTTAACCACTGTCCAGTTGTGCTTTTTTTTTATTGAGTTTTTCTATTTTACACTATAACATTCATTTTGAGTTCGCTTTTGAACATGAATCAAGGTATAGATTGAGGTTGATTATTTTGACATGGGCATCTGCTTATCTTGGTGTTATTTGTTGGAAGGGCTCTTTTGCTTCCTTGAATTGCCTTTGTACCTTGGACAAAAACTTACTGTTGATGTGTGTTTCTGTTTTTGAACTGTCTGCCCTAATCCGTGGTCTGCACTTTAGAACTACACAGATCATCATAGTCACCAAAAGTTTTTTGCTTTGTTTGATTTGATTTGATTTTCCTTCAGTGCTAGGGGTTGAGCCCAGGGTGCTGAACATGCTAGGCAAGCACACTAGCTCTGAGATGCATCTTGAGATAGGAGAATGATGGTCCAGCCTGTGCTGCAGAGTGTGTTCAAGGACAGCCTGGATAATTTAACAAGACTCTGCCTCAGATTTTAGAAAATAAATTAAAAATACCTGAGGCTGTAGTTCAGAGGTAGAGAATGTGCTTAGGAGGCGTGAAGCCCTAGGTTCAATTTCAAGTACCAGGAGATAGAAAAGTCTACTGGGTTCTTGAATGTGATCAACACCTTAAAACACTGCCAACTTTGACTCCATGAGCACGGTACGTATAATGTCATTTTATCTCTAAGTGGTTCCTATTTTTATGCTTCTACAATAATATAATTTTAAAATCTGTTCTCCAACTGTTAATTTACAATTTTATAATTTAAATTTATAATGTTCTTTGTGTTCTATGACCCTTGTTAAATTTAGGGGTTTTGTTGTTGCTGCTTTGTTTCTGGGTTCTGTTGGATTTTCCACACCAATAAGCATGTGTTCCACTGATGAAGACAGATCTACACCTTTTTTTTCCCAATACAAATACCTATTATTTCTCCTTTTTCTCGCTTGACTACACTGGCTAATGCCATCAGAACCTAGTGCTGAATAGACAGAGTGGGGAATTTTTATTTCTTCTGGATGAATTATTTCTTATGCTTTTATTTTCATCTTAATTTTTCATCCATAACTCTTAGTAGCTACTTTAGGATTGGCAGTATACCTCCCTAAATACCACAGTGTGTCTTTGAGATGGTGCCTGCTGCACTCCCAGTGGCCTCTACTCTGCTGTGGTCTACAGTCTGCTTGTTATGAACCCCATACAACTTTATAATTTTTAAGTGGCCAGTTTTCTTTTGTACAGCTAAATGAAAACACTATATATATTACTAATATTTCCATGTATAGTGTATTTCATCTTTCCTGCACACCCTCATCTCCCTTCTGCCTGAGGGGCCTAGCATCTTCATTAATGTGGGGTGGTGTACCAGAGGTGACTTCAGACTTGTGTATCTGACAGAGTTTTGATTTTGCCTTTGCTTTTGAGATACATTTTTGCTGGGTATAGAATTCTGGGTGGAGTTTCCCCTGAGTGTCTTGGGATGCTTCACTGCCATTTTCTGACTTTCATCATGTCTGACTAGAAATCTAACAGTATGTGACATTTTTCTTCTGATAAAAGTGTCCAAGCAGTTCAGCTGCAATGTGCATTATTGTTCATTCAGTTGCCTTGTCTGTATAGCTCATGTTTCAAGCTTCTTAGATCAACAGGTTCACGGTTTTCATCAAACTTGAGGAATTTTCCAGCTACTAGAGAATCCAGTAGCTGGTCTGTGAGGCTGTCTTTAGTACAGCAACGCTGCTGAGGTGTTAGTCCAAGAAACCACAGTGCCCACTTTATTTCATATCTCAGAGGATTACCGTCCTCTGTGTGTCTGTTACCAGCATCATATTTCATGTGTTTTCTCATATTCTAAAAGCTTTTCTTAGATTGATTTGTTTTTATTCTATTGTGTGAATATTTTATGTGCATATATGGTGAGTGCTTGTTGGATCTCCTGAATTGGGGTTTTGAATGGTTGTGAGCCACCATATGGGTCCTGGTAATCAAACCCAGGTCCTCTGGAAGAACACAGCCACCTGGGTCCAGCTCTTTGTCTCTTTGTTTGTGGTTCTAGTGGTAGAAAGTCCAGATGTCAAGCCATTGCTCTATCACTAATGGAAATGTCACTCTTGCTTGCCTTTTAAAATAGTTTGGGTGCCAGAGAGATTGCTCAGTGGTTAAGAACATATAGTACTCTTCCAGATGACTCAGGTTCAGGTCACAGCAGGTATACCAGACGAATCACCTGTAATTCCAGGTCCAGGGAATCTGATGCCTTCCTTGACCCTCTGTGGGTACCCATACATATGTGGCACACACACACACAAAACACACAGACACGAAAAATAAAAATAAATCTGAAAAATGTAGTTTGAGGATGGCTGGGAATGGTGGTGTACCTTTAATCCCATTATTCACGAGGCAGAGGCAGATAGACTTGTGTGAATTCAAGTCTAGCCTATTATACACAATACCTTGTAGCCAGTCAGGGATACATAGTAAGACTCTGACTCATGAAAATAAAAATAAATAAATAAAATACAGTGGGTTTGGAGAGATTGCTCAGTGTTTAAAGTATTTGTAGCCTGAGTGTGAGGACCAGAGTTTGGATCCCTAGAACCCAAATAAATGCCAGGTGACTGTGGCAGCTCACCTATAATTCTAAAGCTTGTAAGGTTGAGATGGAACCCCAGGACAAGTCAGCTGGCCAGACTAGTGATGTCAGAAAACTCTGGGTTCAGGACTCCAGGAAGACTTTCTACACCAACTTGGGCTTCCACACCCACACAAATGCAAGTGTGCCTGCACACACGTGCACCCACCCACACACGTACATACCACATCCACAGGAGAGAAAAAGGTTTGATCATGCTGCTTGGTTTTCTTTTGGAAAATAAGTTGTAGTGAGCATACACTGAACAACAATGTAAAACAGGGCTATCTTGAGCCAGTTTGATTGACTAGATTCTGCTGTGGACCTTTGAGAACTGAAAGATGATATGGGGGCTGATTATCACTGATTATAACTTGTGTAGAATGGTGGTTCTCAACCTCAGCTGTATGTTGATTCCCCTGGGAGATCTTGAGGGAGAAAAAAAAACCACTTGATTCAGCTCCACCCAAGAAATTATGATTTAATTTGCTTGGCATCAGGCCTAGATATCAGGACTTTTGGAAGCCCAAGTAATTTCAATGAGCAGCCAAGGTAAAGAGCCACTGATGAAGGGCACAGCTCTGACTCTCAGGCATCCACAATCATCTTCAATCCCTTATCTTTCCTTTCTCCACGGCCTCCCTCTCCCAGCAAAGTCCAGGTCCTTTATGGGGGGACAGATCTCTTCGACTATGAGGTGCGAAGGACTTTCAATAATGACATGCTCCTCGCCTTCATCAGCAGCAGCTGCATCGCCGCCCTTGTCTACATCCTCACCTCCTGCTCAGGTACCGCATCCCAAAATGCTTGTGTAAGCCAGTGCCTTCTCTCCCTACTGCACTCAGCAGCCTGTTCAAGGGTGCCAGGATAGCCTTGAATCCAGCTTGTCGGGATGGTGCTCAGACACCATGACAATCTGGTGTAGGGGCATCTGAGATACTTTTAGTCTGTTATGGATTGTTCAAGAGCCTGCTCTATATACCACATCAGCTGCCCTTTTGCCCACAATTTACCTCCCAGCAGCCACTACCTCTTCATATGTACTAGCTGCCTCTAACTGCTGCTTGTATACAGTAGGCATGTGCTCTTGCCCAAGTAAGCAGAGACAGAAAACTGGACAAGGCATGCAATCATCCATGCAGCAAATATTAATTGGACACTAGATATATGCCCAATATTCTGACTCATCAGGATTCAGTGGTGAACCTATGCACAGTGGAACCTCAAATCCCCTCAGGTGACACACAATATAAAACACTCATAATTCTCTCCTTGTATGTGAGATTGTCTGGAAGAAGTCCCACAAGCAGCCTGACCTCAGAGGCCTCCTCCCCAGGCCCTTCTCTGGGAATGAAAGTCTTCAAATTCTGCAAATTGTCCCTCCACCTGGCTAGGAACAGACAGGGTGGTGCAGGGGGCCCAGGATGAAGGGCTGAGGTCAGGGTTACTAAAACGGGTCTGTGTTCTGTGAGGGCCTTCCTGTCACCCTTCTGTCCCTTCCCCTGCCCAGTGTTCCTGTCCTTCTTCGGCATTGCCAGCATCGGTCTCAGCTGCCTGGTGGCACTCTTCCTATACCATGTGGTCTTTGGCATCCAGTACTTGGGCATCCTCAATGGAGTGGCTGCCTTTGTGATCGTGGGCATTGGTGAGTTACAGTTGGGGACTCCCAATTGAGAATTCTGCTCCTTCCCCAAGAAGGTATTCTGGGGGATAATGAGGGTGGTAGGAAGACCGCTAAGCTTTGGGAGAGAGATGGGTGGGGCCAGGAAGCATGATGGATGGGACTTGAACTCAGTGGGTGTGGCCAATGAGTCTGATAGGTGGGTCTTCAGACTTTGTAGGTGGGGATTGAAGACTCACTGGGGCTTGGAGACGCTGGGCAAGGCCAAGGGGTCTGGTGGATGGGTGGGGCCTCAGGATGGAGCCAGTCACAAAGACCTTCTAAACCAGAACTGAGCTACCAGACTGTCCTGCACCTGCCCTCTGGCACACAGAAGTGGGACCTAACCTGAGCTGCCCTCTGGCTGGGCTTCCCTCCTGCAGGTGTGGATGATGTCTTTGTGTTCATCAACACCTACCGCCAGGCCACTCATCTGGAAGACCCCCAACTGAGGATGATTCACACCATCCAGACGGCAGGCAAGGCCACCTTCTTCACCTCGCTGACTACTGCCGCTGCCTACGCAGCCAACGTCTTCTCCCAGGTGGGAAGCCTTCTCCGAAGTCCTGGTTTCCCATCCACCCACACACGGCTGGCTCCTGACCCAGTACCTCTCAAGGCCCTTGCTGAGACACTGCAGTCCATTTCTGTGATTAACCACCCATTCCAAAACCAATAAGTAGGCCGGTTACAACAGTTCAGTTAGTTACTGGTGCCCGTGAGTAGGTGCTCCGCCACAGCTCTGGAGAATCTAGCAGCTTCTGAAACTCTTTACCATCTGATCTTTACAACCCAAGATAAAAGTATAGTCCCCATCTCTGTTTTCCTGGTGCAAAAATTGGGGCCCAGAAAGGTAAAGTGTCTCTCATGGTCACACAACTTGTAAATGGTGACCCCCCAAACAGTTTTACACCCCTGGCCTGAGCTTTCTCTTCTTGTCACTTCATGCCCCATTTTGGTCTCTTGTATAGTCTCTGTCTGTCTATCTGTCTGTCTGTCTCCCTCTCTCTTTTCTCTTCTCTCTCCTCCTACCCTCTCCCCTATCTCCCCCACACCCTCTCTCGCTCCCATATTCCTGAGTGGGCTCTGTATACCTAGGAGTACATCTTTGAGAGACTTTGTGACCTGGACCCATCGCTCACATAAACCTCTCTGGGCCCCAATCCCTCCTCAGTGAATTATTCTGAGGTTGAAATGAGCAGATGGTGAGGTGGATTCACAAACTTCAGGTCTGCCTGCTGATTGGTGAGGGTTCCCTCTAATCACCACAGCCCTGGAAAAGTCCCTGTGGGATTTCTGGGGCTCTTGTTTCCTGCTTCCATTGTCGGTACCAACCTTACCCTCCTCCTCATCAGCCTGCCTCCTGCTTTTGTGGGATCTGTCTTGACTTGGCCACTACCAGACATTTACTCTTGACAAAGTGCTGCTCCTAGCTGGCTGCAGGGAGACCAGAGCCTCTGCCCTTGGGTGGAGCAAGTTCTTCCTCTGCTGCTGTGTCCAGCAGAGCCCTCAGCTTCCGGCATCCTCCAGGCCCAAAGCTGTTGTCCTGCAGCCAAACTGCTTTTACCTCAGCCTGGAGAGAGCCAGCTTTCTGGTTGTCTCTGGTGATAGAGTCAGCCGAGCCTGACCGTCCTCGTCCTGTCCTCCATGCCTCCTGGCTGCAGATCCCAGCTGTGCATGACTTCGGCTTATTCATGTCTCTCATTGTGACCTGCTGCTGGCTGGCTGTGCTGTTCACCATGCCTGCGGCCCTGGGCCTCTGGAGCCTCTACATGGCACCCCTGGAGAGCTCCTGCCAGAGCAGGTGAGCAGCCTGTGCCCTTCACACCCTGAGTAGCCACTACACCCTACTCTCTCTTTCCAAATCCTCTGGGCTTCTTTTGTGTGCTCAGTCCTAGGCTAGTCAGGGACAGCTGTTGTCTAGTATCAGTTTGTGCTCACATACGAGTGGTAGGTGGGCATACTTATGTTCATTTTTAATGACAAGTCCCTCAAGGACCCAAGGACCTGTGTCCTCTTACTGTGCCTTTTATGCAAATGAGGAACCTAACCTAGGGCATAGGGTATCATAGGCAGCTTTCTCACCTGCTGTGACCCCTTTGTATCTCCAGAGGAAAAGTGACATGTGGGGGGTAGATGGCTTCAGAAGGAACTCAGCATTAGCTCTTGTATTCATTGGTGCTTTTCCTGAGAGGCAAAAGCAACCCTGTGCTGTCTGGGCTCACGAGATCTCCTGGCCTTGCCCCCATCCTCTCTGGATGCTGTGACCCTTGGCCTCATACCTGTCTACTGCTCTCCATAGCTGTCACCAGAAGTGCGGCCGCAAGAGTTCCTTGCATTTCCCTGGGGACCTGTTTGCAGCTCCAGAACGGGCTGGGGGTGGCCCTGCCCAGGGCCCCTTACCCTACCTGGATGATGACATCCCCTTGCTGAATGTCGAGGATGAGCCAGGTGAGACTGGTCAGCCTGGCCAGGACTGGCCTCACGGGGATGTTCAAAGATAGACTGGTCCCAAGGTTGCCAAATGGCCTGTGGGGACCCTCATCCAGCATGTGGCCTTCCCCAGTGCAGATGTGGGCTAGAGCAGGGTTGAGGCCCAGACTTTGACTGGTTACCACTCTGCCTGGCAGTGTCTCTGGAGCTGGGAGATGTATCACTGGTATCTGTGCCCTGTGAGGGTCTGCAACCTACCCCTGACGGGAGCAGCAGGGGCCAGCTCCTCGCCCAGCTTCAAGAGCTGTTGCACCACTGGGTCTTATGGGCAGCTGTCAAGAGCCGCTGGGTGATTGTAGGTGAGTGAGAACAATTGCCTACCACCTTAAGCTCCACTGCTAGGCAGGCATGAAGGTAGACACACCCTTTGTTAGGTCTTAGTTAAGATTTCTGTTGCTATGAAGAGACACCATGGCCGTGGCAACACTTGTAAAGGAAAATATTTAATTGGGGTGGGTTACATTTTCAGAGGTTTAGTCCATTATCATCATGGCAGGACATGGCAGTGTGCAGGCAGACAGGAGCTGGAGAAGGAGTAGAGAGATCGACATCTTGATCTGCAGGCAACTGGAAGTGAACCGTGTCTACACTGAGCGTAGCTTGAGCATAGGAGACCTTAAACCCACCCCCACAGTGACACACTTCCTCCAACAAGGCCATATCTACTCCAACAAAGCCACACCTCCTAATAGTGCCGCTTCCTGTGAGATTATGGGGGGAGGGGGGACAATTACGTTCAAACCACCACACTAGACCTGGAGGAGGAGGAGGGTCAGCTTGTAGCTTGCAGCCAGGCCCTAGCAACTCCAAAAACACTACCCCTGCCTCTGGTAGGGCTATCCCTCTCCCCCTCCCCCCACTCTCCACACAGACAGCAGTTCTGCCTGGATGGGGTGCCAGCCTTGGGTCTTTCATAGGGCACCATCTCACACTGCATCTTCCACACAGGACTCTTTGCCTCCATCCTGATCCTGTCTCTGGTGTTCGCTAGCCGGCTCCGCCCTGCCAGCCGGGCCCCATTGCTCTTCCGGCCTGACACCAACATCCAAGTGCTGCTGGACCTCAAGTACAACCTGAGTGCCGAGGGGATATCCTGCATAACCTGCTCAGGTGAGGATTCCTGCTGGCTGAACCCATTTCCTGTGGTGTCTGAGCCACAGGAAGATGAGGCATTGCAGAGATGCATTGAGAAGGAGGGGTAGACATCCTGGGCTCGGGGAGGAGGGGGGGGGGGTCCACATTACCGAGTCAGGGACAAGCTGTTACAATAGCAGATGGGAGCCTTTGTGGAGGGAGCTCTGTAGACATGAACATCCTGAAGGGCCACAAGAAGGAGGTGTCTAAGCAGATATTTAAAGAATGAGAGTCGTCAAGCTAATAGAGCTGAGAAGGGAAGGAACAGGTCAGTCCACAGGAGAGGAAGAAGGTCAGTCAGGCCCGGTGGGCTGGAGTAAGGAACGAGGGCTCTAGGCTGAGGACTGTGACAGCGACACGTGAGAGGAAGAGCTAGAGACTGATCTGTGTGTTGACGGGAGGAGCAGGATTCTGGGAGCAGTTGGGTTGGTGGATCAGGTGGAGGTGGGCAAGAGGCTGGCTCCGTCTCTGGGAGGGGTAACTAAAGAGTCGCTGTTTTAGGAGTGAGGTGATACCTGGAGGATGATGACACAGTAGGTTCTCGGTGAGCAAGGTGGTGAGGACTAGCTTCCAAGGCATCTGATCCAGGCTCTTACTGAGGGCGGAGGGACTGGGAGTAAGGCCAAGGTGGACAAGCGGCAAACGACTCTGCCCGGGTCAGCAGAAGCAAAATGAGAGAACGCTTAACTGAGCTGCGTGCCTGCAGCTCAGGAGAGGAGCCTGGTGCTACTGCTGTAATTGCCTCACTTAATTAGGGTGTTGTTCGCATTAACCCAACCTTCCCCCTTGGTCAGGGCATGAGCTGAATGCAGACTGGAGCTCTGACAGGTACCCAGAGCCTTGTATCTCATAGTCAATCTCAGCTCAGCCTCCAGGTCCCTACCAGGGCTCAGAGCTGCTCTACATGTTCACAGTGCACACTCCCAGGGCTCCTCTGCCTGTCCTCTGTCACCTCCGCTTCCCGGCTGGGCAGACACCAGAGCAGCCATCTGACGGAGGGCCACCTCAATGTCTTTACCTGTAACCACTCTGAACCCCTTCTTACGGGAGCTTTGGTGTGGCTGGAAAGAGGGCTATGGGTTTACAAAGGGCAGCCTCTCCTAGATTCTCCTCACTTCCTGTGCGGTCTCTGACCCCCATAACTATGGGCTTTCTCCCCTGCCAATGAGGTTAATAATCCTGACCCCGGGGTGGCTGTGAGGGCTGCTATTTTGATATGTGAAGCTTCTCTAAGTTAAGCAAACACTTTGTGTGTAGTACTACGACAAAGCAGGCCATTTCCCAACCTTACTCTCACCTGATAACTGGGAAAGTGGAGTGCAGAGCAGGCATGTGGGGACATCACCAGCATCTCTTCCTCTAAATAGAGACATAATAAACATTTGATATTTTCTTTGGTTCTGTTGAGCCTCCCTCTAACCACTGATAGACATTCCCTCCAGCCTCTGGGCCCTTCGAAGATCCTGGTCTGTCCTTCTTGCCCACTGGTGTGGCCAGAGAGACTTCCATGTCCTTGATTCAGTGTTGGGGGGGGGGGCAGGTCTGTTCCAGGAGAAGCCCCACAGCCTGCAGAACAATGTCAGGACATCCTTGGAGAAGAAGAAGCGAGGTTCTGGGGCTTCCTGGGCCAGCCGGCCTGAAGCCACTGCGCAGGGTGAGTGGGATGGGGTCCGTAGATGCACCCTGGTGCTCTCCTGGGCCAGCGGGCCTGACGCTACTGTGCAGGGTGAGTGTGGTAGGGTCTGTAGAGACACCCTGATGTTCCTTGTGTCTGACTCCACATGGAGAGCAGATCACATCTAGAGCTGATGCTCTCATGGGAACAAGAACCTGTGTCTTTGGGTCATTTAAGGGACAGGATGTGGAAAATTCAGAGTCCTTATCCATCTCAGCAGCCCTCAGAACTCACGGAGAACACAAGGCTTCTGCCAACCACAGCCTCCACGAGCCTGCCCTGGTCACCAAAGCCATCCTAAGAGTCAGAATAGGGGTGTCATGAGCCTTGACTCATTTCTCCTGGGGTCTCCAGGGACAAGGAGAAGTAGCCCTATAGTGGACAATGATGCTTATCCTGTCACCCCTGTCACCAACTGTTTCCACCATTGTCATGCAGACCTAGCCTCATTTCACACTGTATCCCACGGATGGCAACACTACCCTACTTCATTGCTGGTATCTCCCATCATCAACACCTACACCACCTATCGCCACCCTGTCCCTAACCATCACCACCGCCATCCCTTTCCGTGACCTTCACCATCCCACACCACTCCATCCCATGTTTATCTCCCATCATCAATGACCCATGACTGTTATCTCCTAACATTACCACCCCATCCCATGACATCGCCTCCCACCATCATTCTGACTCTCATGATTCTGAAAGGGTCAGTGTCAACACTTGAGCATGAGCACAAGATCAGTGCTCAGCTCCTCAACCAACAGAGCTAAGGTGGGGTGTTTTTTTTGCCACATCCTGAAGCTGCTATGGTCACTGTCCACTCCTCTTCCATTCCTTGTTTATTATCAGAGTCCATGAGCACTGTATACGTCTCCAAAGTGAAGAGCAAAGGCCGTCCAGCTATCTACAGACTTTCCCTCAATGCCAGCCTACCAGCTCCCTGGCAAGCCGTGTCCCCTGGGGATGGAGAGGTGCCATCCTTTCAGGTGAGCCTCGGCTGTTGTGAAATAGACACTGAGAAGAGGCCGTTGGCGCCATATTGGTAAATACTGGCCATGTAGGCAGGGAACAGGGCCCTTGAGGATTGAGCTGCTCCAAGCACGTGAGGACCAGCCCATAGCAGTCAGATGTGTTACAGGGCCTACATCCTGGCCCACACCCAGGCAGACATGAGTTTGAGTCTTAGCTCTGGTGTGTGTTGCATGTTGTTGGGCAGGTGATTCAGTCTTTGAGCCTCTGTTTCCTCATCTCTGAAATGGGGATATTTAAAAGACACTGTTGGATATACAGGCACCAAGAACTGTGTTCCACCCGACAGCTGGAATATAGAAATGTCCACACTGGCAGCCCATAGTTCATCCTATAACAAAGAGGTTTCCCAGAAGACAGCCTCCCAGGACCAGCCCAGGTTCAGTGTTCCTTCAACCAGATCATTCATGTTCCTTTGACTATACCTACCATCCAGATGTCTGGCACAGAGAAACCTACCTGCTTAGGTTTACCTTCTCTACCACAAATACCACCCCTTCCTTCACAGCCCTGCTTGACCACCCTTCTGGAGATGCCCCTCTCACCTGCTGGTCCTGTCTGACTGAATCTAGCCCAGATGGAATCTGATGCCATCCCCATGGGCGGGCCTTGCCCATCCTGCCCAAGCTCAGTCCTTAGATCAGGCACAGAACCAAGAAGACACATGCTGTCCTATTTCTAATTCTTTTGTTGTGATAAAATACCCTGATGCAAAATGACTTAGGGGATAAAGGGGTTTATTTTAGCTTATAATTCTAGGTTACAGTCCATCATTGTTGGAAAATCAAGGCAAGAACTTGAGCTAGTACACCAAATCTACAGTCAAGGACAGAGGGAAATAAATGCATGCATGCTTGCTTGCTTGTGCTCAGTTCTGTTTCTCCATTCATATACAGTTCAGGACTCCCTGGCTAGGGAATGGTGCTGCCCACAGTGGAGACTGAGTGTAAACCTAATTGAGACATCTCCCACAGGCCAACCCAGTATAGACAGTCTTTCATTTACACTCTTCCCAAATAACTTATGACCATGTCAAGACAACAATTAAGGCTAGCCCAATGAGTTCTTGGTGGAAAGAAATGAGGTTCAGAGAGAAAGGGGGGAGGCAAAGGGGTACAGGAGGAGCTGCCCAACTTTCAAGTCTAAACCTAAGCCTCTGGGAACCAGGACAGGGTGGGGGTAGGCCAAGGAGGGAGGGGACAGACCTTGAGGCCGGGCAGGCTGAGGCAGCCTCCCCGAGTCACCTGTCTTGTCTCTGTCAACCCACTGCTTAGGTGTATAGAGCGCCTTTTGGTGACTTCACCAAGAAGCTGACCGCTTGTATGTCTACAGTAGGGCTGCTCCAGGAGGCGAGCCCCTCCCGCAAGTGGATGGTGACGGCTTTGGCCTGCGATGCCAAGAGGGGCTGGAAGTTTGACTTCAGCTTTTACGTGGCCACCAAGGAGCAACAACATACCCGGTAAGAGCCATGTAGATAGGCCCGTGTACATCACCCAGAACATTGCTTCACTTTGCTTCTCTCTCTAGGAGTGGGGATATTAGCAAAGGTTACCGGCCCACAATCCCCCACCCCAGTCTGCCACTTTACCCTTCAGCTCTGCAGGGTAGCCATGGCAATCTCTTGGATCTACCTGAGGACCTTGGCATTCACTATCCCCTGTGCTCAGAATATTCTCCTCATGTCCTTCTGAGCTTTACTCCTCCAGATTCAAGTTTCTAGCCTAATGCCACCTCCTGGGAGAGGTTGTCCTGTGCAGAGCCCCTTCCCCATCCAACATCATCCCACTCAAACTCTCCATGCAGCCCCTGCTGCTGTTCCTGGCCAGCAGCCACAAAGTCTTGTTGGTCTGGCATGTGACCTGTCCAGCTCCAGGAATGTGTCCTTCAGGGCACTCTGAGAGATTGTTCCAGCTGTATTTTGAGTGGTGACTGGCATATGACAGGCACTCAGTAGGTCTCTGCTGGCTGGATGAGTATGTAACCCACTTCCTGTCCAAGGCTCTCACCCACTGGTAATAAGCAGGAGGTTTCCTGTGCCCTCTCTTACACTGTTGGGGATTGGCTTGTATATGTTGGAGTTTCTACTTTACACTCAGTCTCCAGCCCTTGGCATGCAGCAGATGCCTTGCTGGATAGAAGCTACATTATCCACCTCACGGAGTCTCAAGCCCCCAGGGCAGTCTTGTCCCAGACTTTTTACCCTCCTGTTATGAACAAGGCCTTATTTATCGGGTAAGGCTGTCTTGGTACAATTACCCAGCCATTAATTTTACAAATACCAAATGTGGGCTGGGTGTCATGCTTGGGGTAGGATGGCATAGCAAGTGGCAGGAGCATGCTGGCAGACTAGGATACACACTCAGGAACAGCCCAGCTCCCATTCCAGGAGGGCATCTCAATGCCAGGCCTACACTAGTGTCCTACCTGAGAACTGCAATCTGATAAGAAACTGGTTTCAGGCCATTCAGCTCCCCCATCTCCACAGGTTGAGTCCACTTGGAGTAGAGAGGTGAATTCAGGAGGTATCGGGTATTGAGGTGACTCTAGCTGGGTCTTTTCCACCTAAGCATCCCTTGTCTCAGGGTAGACTGTCCGCTCCTGAGTCCAGAGCTGGGCTTGCTCTATATGCACAGCCTGAAGCCTAGCAGCTCCCTGGAAGAAACTAGAAGCCAGTAGAAAATTCAAGGCTCCTTGACTCCTCGGGTTTTGATGGGTAAATAGGCTACAGGGGCCATACACTGAGGCTGGCCCCAGGTCCTTCTTCAACTCTGGAGGACGGTTTTAAAACCGGACACGTGTGCTCCCTCCTCTCTTGTGCCAGTGTGAGAGACTGAGCGACAGAAGGAAGAGCTTTGATCAGGACCAAATTGGTTTTGACAGAGGCATGGCTAAAACAAACCACCAGATCCCCAGCCCTGAGTACCCTCTGGCCCTAGGCTGGACGAGCCCAGCTTGGTCCCTACTCTCCCTGACCCCTGAAACCGTCTCCTCGCATCACTTCCCCGACCTTTCTTGAACTTCCTAGACCAGTCAGGCCTCCTCCCCACCTCACATCCTTTGAGTTTTCTTGCTTTTCCCGACTCAGCCTGGCCTCCCTGCCTCCACAGGAAGCTGTACTTTGCTCAGTCTCACAAGCCTCCTTTCCACGGGCGCCTGTGTGTGTCACCACCGGGGTGCTTGCTCAGCTCCAGCCCTGATGGGCCCACCAAAGGCTTCTTCTATGTGCCTAGTGACAAAGGTACTCATGGGGGTACTTCCCTGGGGTGACGGAGGGGGCTCAGAAGCCTGTGTGCTACCCTCAGTGTTGGCTCTGACTCCCTCCTACAGTGCCCAAGACCCGCATCTCTGCCACCTTTGGCTTCAACCCTTGTGTGAACACAGGCTGTGGGAAGCCAGCAGTGCGACCACTGGTGGACACCGGGGCCATGGTCTTTGTGGTCTTTGGTATCATTGGCATCAACCGCACCCAGCAGATGGACAACCACGTTATCGGGGACCCGGTATGGCCATTTTGGGCAGATGTAGAAGGGCCCAGTTGCAGCAGCAACCTTGGAAACTGCATGGTCTGCCAGTCCAGTCCTTCAAATACATTCATGACACTTACAAAGCTCTTCCAGCCCACACAGGGCCTCCTCAGGCCCCCGAGGGGACCTTGTTCTCCTGGAGGGCTGAGCAGAACCGATTGTGAATGACTCAGGAATATGGGTACATTTGGGGACCCACAGTGGCTGGCTGTCTCCATTAGGGGCTGAAACAGATGAGAAAAGTCATGTGTGAAACCTGTCCTTCTCTGGGGTGGAGTCTGTGGTGACATCACTGACCATGTGTGATTGAAAAGCCTCACAGGTGTATTTAAAATGTCACCAAAGGTCATATTTGGGTTGGGCACAGGCATGGCATGTACAACCTCTCCAGGACAAAGGGAAGAAGATGAGCTGTCTTTGCAGTTCAGATGGAGACTGTCCATGTTCAGAGTAGGGGGTGGGGTGGGGGAGCCTGAGGAGGAGACAGGTAGGCATGCAAGAAGCACGAGAGAAGAGTGTTAAGTCCAGTTGAGAAAAGAATAGTGGAGAGAACAGGGGAATGAGGGTGAGCTCTTACTGGAACAGAGGTGTCAGAGGGGCAGGGTAAAAGGGAGCTGCTACAGGGTCTGAGCCTGAGGTGGGGAAGGGGAGCCTGGGACTGAGTTCGCAACTCACTGAGTGCCCGGGCCGGTGTGTCTCCTTGGGAAAGGGCAGCGTCATCTATGACAACAGCTTTGACCTCTTCAAAGAAATCGGACACCTATGTCGCCTCTGCAAAGCCATTGCAGGCAACTCGGAGCTGGTGAAGCCAGGCGGGGCCCAGTGCTTGCCTTCAGGTATGTGTAATTGTGGCTAGGGAAGCTTTGCGGTCATTGGTTCACATGACTGTAGGCACAGCTCGGTAATGCATGCCTAGAGTTTGGATGTCTGTGCAGCCCTCACAGCTCAAGCAAATATGCACAGGCTTGCAAGTGAATGGGAAGGGGGAAGGGTGTGCTGGTGTAATGTTTAGGTAAACCTTGAGGGGGAGCTCTCCCAAAATTGAGAGCTAGGCGAGTAACTGGTCCAAACACTGCCTGGCTGAGGTCACCCAGAATACTACTTTCCACCTCAGTAAGGGCTGTAGGTCTCTTAATGGCATTGCCTGACGTTTGCAAACACTTTGGAAGTTTGAGGAGCAGGTGAATGTGTACACCTAGATGTAATGTGTGGGACTGTGTCACAACCTCCTCTTGCTTCTCCCTACAGGGTATAGTATCTCCTCCTTTCTGCAGATGTTGCACCCCGAGTGCAAGGAGCTGCCTGAGCCCAACCTACTGCCAGGGCAACTCTCTCACGGGGCGGTGGGTGTCAAGGAGGGCCGTGTGCAGTGGATCTCCATGGCCTTTGAGTCGGTGAGCCTGAGGCCACTGTGAAGTGTGCTTGTCTCGAACGCATGTCCCCTCTACTCCTGTCCCTCAGCTCAGACCAGAGAAAGATAGCCAGCTTTGGCCTGAGGTACATACCTAGCAGCTGCCAGTGACAAGCACTACCCAGTTTCATCCTTTCTGTCATGTACACTAACATTTTGTGAGAGTAAAGGGGGCCCAGGAGACACCCCACTGTCATCTCTATGTTCCCCAGGCTCTGCCACAGAAGATACACACACATGCACACAGTCATATCACCTGGCCTGGCCTCCCTGAGACCTGGCACTTCAATCTCTCAGGCTTGACATGGTGTCCTGCTTCCCCTGTAGACCTTGCTCTACCTGACCTTGGTGTGAATGACGCTGTGGATCAGATCTCCAGTCCCCTCTGTCCTCTAACTCTCCAAGTAGGGTTAGAAAGCCTTCCCCTAGCTGGGCAGTGGTGTTGCACCTCTTTAATTCCAGCACTGGAGAGACAGAGGCATGTGGATCTCTGTGAGTTCAAGGCCATCCTGATCGACAGATAAGCCGTGTCTAAAAAACCTTCCCCTGCCCAGCCCAATCTGGTTGTTTTGGAGACACAGACCCACAGAGATGGAGACCAGGTGACAGATGGGAGGGGGTACTTATTCTCCAGCCCCTCATGGTCAGTGTTACCTGTATAAACCATGAAGCTGTTGATCTGGGTCAGGGAACTAAAGACCCCTAACCTGATGCAAAGTCTGATTCAAAGAAGCTTTTCTCTCTCTCTCTCTCTCTCTCTCTCTCTCTCTCTCTCTCTCTCTCTCTCTCTCTCTCTCTCTCTCTCTCTCTCTCTCTCTTTTCTTCCTGTTTTTATGATGTCATTAACCAGAACTCAGCCTCGATGTCCTGCTGTCTTGAAGCTTTCTCGGCCAAATTAATTAATCTATCGCCTTTAAACACATCCTCTCAGAAAGTCTTGAGACTGTCTTAATCTCTTTCCAGTTGCTGTTTTGTTTTAGTCAGGGTTTCTATTGCTGAGATGAAGCACCATGACCAAAAGTGAGTTGGGGAGGAAAGGGTTAATTCCGCTGCCATGTCACTGTTCACTGAAAGTCAGCATAGGGGCTGATCAGGGCAGGAACCTGGAGGCAGAAGCTGATGCCTCCCAGTGACTTGCTCAGCCTGCTTTTGTATAGAAGCCACAACTGCTTGCCCAGAGATGGCACCACCTACAATGGGATGGACCCTCCCCCATCAATCACTGGTTTTAAAAATGCCCTACAGGCTTACAGCCTAATTCTAAAAGGACATTTTCTCAACTGGGACTCCCTTCTCTCAGATGACTGTAACCTGCTTCAAGTTGGCATACAACCTGCCAGCACACAGGTGTAAATACTCTGACATGTGTTCAAGAGAAAGGGTTTATTTTAGCTCACAGCTCCAGGTAACAGGCCATCCTGAGTCACAGTGAGAGGAACTGAGACATCTGGTCGGTCTCACTGCATTCAGTCAGGAAGAAGGTAATGCACGCATTAGTGTGTGAGCTCAGCTCTACACTCTTAAAAATTATTATTGCTGTTACTATTGCTATATGAGTGTTTCGCCTGCGTATGTGCCTGTATACCACGTGTATTCATGCCCATGGAGGCCAGAGGAACAAGTGAGATGTCCTGAAAATGAAGACTCAGATGGTTGTGAGCCACCATGTGTGGGTGCTGGAAACTGAACCTGGCTCCTCGGATGCTCCTAACCACTGAGCCATCTCTCCGGATCCTCCTTAATGCGGTTCAAGCTTCCCCACTCAGATAATGGTGCCACCTTCATTGCGTAGGTCTTCTCACCTCAGTTAATATAACCAGGATAATCCCCTCACAGACATGCCCTCAGGTTCACTTGACCTTGACTCCTGTATATGAGTTTCTTCTCAGGCCTTTGTAGATATTTCAAGTTGACAATTAAAATTATCCATGACAGGACATAGACAAGATGTAGACAGTGGGTTTTTGACGTGAATGGATTCTAATCCTTAAGAGAGTCTTTGTTCCCATCTGAAACTTCAAGCACATAGTCATTACTGTCTAAATTCCTGTCTGCATTCTGGTCTCCTAACCTCCCTCCAGAATGGCCCAGGAATCTCTGGTTAGAGCATTCTATAGGTTTTCTAGCCCACTACATCAAACTCTTCCAAAATCTTCCCACAAACCATTAGGAGCAGAAGGACTACACAGTCAGGCTTAGTTACAGCAACAACTCCACCCGCGCCAATCTCTGTGTTCTTAGTATTCTGTTACTATGGCCTAAATTACTGACTGGGAGTATGGAGGAAAATACTCTGTTGCTCCACACTATCTATCATGCCTGAGACGGTGTGGAGGAACAGAGTATTTCCTGTCATGGTGGGCCAGGAAGCAGAGAAAGAATGTTGGCATTCTAAAAGCATTTTCCCAACATTTTATTCAGTTTAGGTCCCCAGCCCAAGGGGCAGTGCCACTCACATCCAAAGTGGGTCTTTTCCTCTCAATTACTCTAACTCCCTGGAAATGCCTTCAACATGCATATCCAGAGGTGGGTCTCATCAGGTCCTCAGTAATTCTAAATCTATTCAAGTTGGCCATGAAGACTAGCCATCCACCATTTTAACCATATATTTTTTTTTGACATTGGCATGGTATCATGCACCTTTAATCCCAGAACTTGGAAGGTAGATGTAAGTAGACCTGTGAGTTCAGGGCCAGTATGACTTCCTAGCCAGCCAGGGCCTCCAGAGAGACCTTCTCTCAAAAAAGAAAGAAAAATAAATTGTCACCATTGTACTATCATTGATAACCATCCATCTGCACAACTTTGTCTCCATTAATCACAAAGTTCCTGCCCTCCCTCCCAGCCCTTGGAAACCTCCACTTTACTTTCCATGTTTAACTACACTAAATATATCATATAAATGGAATAATACAGATTTGTCCTTTTCATGGGCAACATGTCCTTCAAGGTCCATCCATATTATAGCATGTAGTAGAACTGCTTTCCTTTTTTAAGGATACCACAGCCACCTTGAAACTGGAGATCATCTCAACCACCCACCATACATTCCCTACCAATCTGACCCTCAACAGTATTCACATGTATGCATGTACCACATCTGTGTGCAGACATGTCTCTGAATCATAACAAGAACAGAACTGAGTCAGAAGAAAATCCTAGATCTCTATTATGGCTGTGCACTGTGAGCTAGCAGGCTACCCAAGGCCTTGTGAGCTTACATCCTCAGCTAAGCAGCAAGCATCTGCCCAGATGTGCTGAGAACCTGTGAGGAAGTCCTGGGGAGAAGGGGTAGTGCTTGAGAGCCCAGAGGAGTCATGTCATGAACAAACAGGAAGCTTCTCAGAGGGGATGGACCCTAGCCAGTTTTAGGGTCATGTGGAGAAATTCCTAAATAGCCAGACAGTGGCACACGGGAGCATGGAGGATTCTAAGAGAGTATTATGTTGGTCTAGAAATAGTGGCAGTGCATGGCGGATGGCTCAGCATCCACATTCTCACAGGACACCCTCCATTGGTGGCCACAGAGTAGCTGTCCCTAGGAAATGCAAGCAGACCTATTAGTCTCACCAGCCATTTCCCCCGCAGACCACGTACAAGGGCAAGTCCTCCTTCCAGACCTACTCGGACTATCTGAGATGGGAGAGCTTCCTCAGGCAGCAGCTGCAGACCTTCCCTGAGGGCTCAGCCCTGCGCCGAGGCTTCCAGACCTGTGAACACTGGAAGCAAATCTTCATGGAGATCATAGGTAGGTATAAGTCCAACCCTCCCTCAGGTTGGGTGGTGGGTAGCCACACAGAGGCTCCCACCCACATCAGGGGCATGGTGTGGTCTATACCACTCCTCCTTTACCCTGAGCCCTGGCTCAGAACCCAGGAAAAGTGTGATGTGGCTGCCAGGCTGCTGCTAAGAGAACAAACAGAGTGTGGGTCCTCTCCTGCTGGTGGCATCTGGCCATGTGTGATCTTCAATTATGGCCACCTAGAAAGTAACAACATTCAAGCCAGTGAGGTATCTCAGTGATAAAAGCGCTTCTTATGCAAGCCTGATGATCTGAATCAATCCCCCCCCCGAATCCCACGGCAGGGGGGCGGGGGGAGAGCAACGACTGACTCCACTAAGTCCTCTGGCTTTGACAAGTGTGCTGGGTCACATGGGTGTATGCACACACAGACAGTGATAATTTTAAAAGTAGGTCATGGCCCTTTCTAGGGGCCACCTCTCTCTGGGGGACTGTTTGACTCCAAATAAAATTGGCCTATGGGCAGACCTTGCTGCTCCTAGAGAAGGCTCAGGGTGGCTAAGCTAGCTGTACAACACCAGTAACCTCTGCCCTGGGGTCAAGGGGAGCTACAGTCTCTTCACCCTGCAGCTCCTGAGTCCACTTCTCTCCTACTTTGCAGGGGTGCAGAGTGCCCTGTATGGCCTGGTCCTCTCGCTGCTCATCTGTGTGGCTGCAGTGGCTGTGTTCACCACCCATGTCCTCCTCTTGCTGCCTGTGCTACTTAGTATCTTGGGTATGTGCACCAAGGGTGACAGGCACTGGGGGTGAGATCGGCCTGGGGACATGGCAGGCAATGACAGGCTGGGTTTGAGCATGTTGTTGGTGAAACAATTGGACAGGCTGTTGAGAATGGGACCAGGGATGGATCTTCTGGACCTCAAGGCAGCAACTTTCCCTGAGCCTCTAGCCACCCAGTCCTAGCAAAGGCTTTGTTGCTATCTTGCCCCAAAAAGACCCTTAACTTGGCATTGTGTGACAGTGACATACGGAAACTACATGTCTGTGTTCCCTGAGTGAAGCCAGGTATATCTCTGTGGAATTGTTTAAGTGAGTGACACCTTATTGTACCTATCCCCTCCCTTTTCTCTGGTATTGACCATCGTCCCTCTTGACTCTAGATGTCCCTATTCCCCAGGGACCCTCTAGGACCATGTGGACAGGCAAAGGTCTAAGCACACCTTTGCTGTTCCTCTTACAGGCATTGTCTGCCTCGTGGTGACCATCATGTACTGGAGTGGCTGGGAGATGGGTGCCGTGGAGGCCATCTCCCTGTCCATCCTGGTTGGCTCCTCTGTCGATTACTGTGTCCATCTGGTAGAAGGTTACCTGCTAGCTGGGGAGAACCTACCCCCCCACCAGGCTGAGGTAAGCAGTCCCATATCTGCCTGTTCCCTGACTCAGCTCCCACCTTGGGGCAATGGGAGGGTCCCTAAGGACGATTGGACATCTCATATTCCACCCCTAGGCAAGCTGTGTCTTAGGAGTTGTTTCCAAGACTGCAATGTCTCAATCCACAGCCCTGGGTGCATGGGGTGTCTTTCCAGCCATGAGAGCACAGCTCTAATGTAGTAACAGCCGAAGCTTGCTGTGGACCTAAGAAGGGGATTGGGGGTGGGGTTGTTCAAGTTAACCATCTGTTGCTGTGATAAAATACTCCCAACAAAAAACCAGCTTAGTGGAAGAAATGCTCATTTGGTTTATAATTCCACTTTATGGTCCAACATTATAGAAGAGTTAGAGCAAAAACTTTAGCCATTTAGATATATACCTACTTCAGTCTAAGACGGAGAGAAATTGAACACATGTTTTCTTGCTAGCTCAATTGCTTGCTTGTGTTCACCTTGACTATATCCACTATTACACAGTTCAGGAATCCTCCATTCCCTGACACATACACACACCTGGGGAATGGTGCCACGCATAGTAGGCTATGGCTTATCACATCCATTAACCATCCCCAACAGCCCAACCCAATGTAGATGATCCCTCGTGGAGACTTTTCTCCCAGGACATTATAGCTTGTGTCAAGTAGACAGCTAAAGCTAAGTGTCCTAGGTTTGATGTGGAGACATTGACAAGAATGTGGTAATATCAAGTCGTCTACACTTGTAATCACTTTTTGGTTAAAAGAATTGAAAGAAGGGCTGGAGAGATGGCTCAGAGGTTAAGGGCACTGGCTGCTCTTCCAGAGGTCCTGAGTTCAATTCCCAGCAACCATATGGTGGCTCATAACCATCTGTAATGAAGTCTGGTGCCCTCTTCTGGTGTGCAGCCATATATGCAGGCAGATTACTGTATGCATAATAAATAGATAAATCTGAAAAAGAATACAACACATTAAAAAAAATTGAATGACCCCAGTCAGAGCTCCCATTTTTAAGGACCCACCATGCACACCCTCCTGTCCTACATCTGATCAGCACATCTGCACCCTGTGACCCTTCATCACTATTCCTCTTGTGGGGCAGGAGTCAGTCTAGGGCAGCAGGATGCTCACCTGCTCCAAAGTCAAGCTCTAGGTCTGTTGTCCACAGTGAGTGCTCAGCCCCAGCTCTCTCTCTCTCTCTCTGTCTATTGTCAGGATGCCAGTTCTCAGCGGCAGTGGAGGACGTTGGAGGCTGTTAGGCACGTCGGCGTGGCCATCGTGTCCAGCGCCCTCACCACTGTCATCGCCACAGTCCCACTCTTCTTCTGCATTATCGCCCCATTTGCCAAGTTTGGGAAGATCGTGGCGCTCAACACAGGCGTGTCCATCCTCTACACTCTCACCGTCAGCACTGCTCTGCTGGGTATCATGGCTCCCGGCTCCTTCACCCGGACCAGGACTTCCTTCCTCAAGGCCCTGGGTGCTGTGCTGCTGGCAGGAGCCTTAGGGCTGGGTGCCTGTCTTGTGCTCCTGCGTAGCGGCTACAAGATCCCCCTGCCCAGTGGGGCTACACTATAGCCCTGTGCTTGGGTCCAGACTCAAGGGGATGAGGGGATTTGAGACTCAGAGGCTTTGTGGAAGTGGGACCCAGAGCTGCGTGGGCCACATCACCCTCATCACATGGGCCTGAAGTCAGACAACCCCATATGCTCTGGGCTACAGCCCTCACTGAAGTCTGCCTGGCCGAGGAGGACACTAGCCCTCCTTGCATATCTAGTCACCACCAAACAGGTGGCATCCTATTAGGGTCTCCTCTCACACAACCTGTCTGGGTGGGCATTTCAGGACTCCCACTCTACAGATGTGGAAATTGAGGCACTAGGAGGTAGACACTGCCCTGTGGCTGGATCAGGGCAAAGCCAGAATTGCCTCAGAGCACAGGCCTCCCTGGGCCTTTACAGGAAGAGCACAGTGGATCCAGGGTGGGGTACACCCCCTGAACCACACCCCACCCCCAGCTTTATGCAGCCAATGTTTGATGACCCTGTGGTCCTCACCAGTCTTGTGTCCAGGCCAGCACAGACAGAGGCACTTCCTGGGGTCATGCATGTCCTAGCCCCAGCTCCATCCTCCAGGGAGCCTCAACATCTCTCCCTGGAGTTCTGGCTCCCCACCCCCACAGATCCCAAACTGTCTCTCCCTCACCTGACTGAGAACTGATGATTCGTGTGTGGTGGGGTACTGCACGAATGCACCACACGGTGGGGAGCTGGCTGCACCAGCCGCCTGCTCACGGCAGATGGCCCCTATTAAAATGAGACGATACTGCAGACCGCTGCTATTAACACAAACATTTTCAGCCCAGCTGCCTCCATCATTGTTCTTAAAATTGAAATAACTAAGTGTTCACACACAGCCTGGCACAGAGCGGGATACCGGACCTGGACAGACACAGAAATAGGTAGGGAGTATCCAGTGCGGAGATGGGGCGCTCTGGGCTCAGTGTGAGGTCTGAGCCTCCCAGTGGGAGATAAGGCTCAGGAGATGCTTCTGACTATTATGGGGTCCATTCTGCCCCACAGTTGGGCATCTCTTAATTCCTGGCATTGTGACAGCCACTGCCTTTCCTGGGAATAGACACTTGGCCCTTGGGTTTTAGAAAGCTGGACACAGCTTGAGCTGGGACAGATCCCTGATGAGGAGAAAGGAATCCAGGGTGGTCCACACACCAGCTCATGTGGTCACTAGTAGATATTGAAGGGAGGGCTGGGGTCGAGACAGATATCACTGCGTCCTTGTCTAGTGAATACTTGGCATGGCATGGTGTCCAGTGTTTGTTGAGGGAATATCAAACCTTTGGACCCACCATCCACAGTGAAGAAATGAAATGATCACCAATACGGGTCAGCATATAACACAGTAGATGCTCTTCTTGGAGTTTGTATTCATTTCCTGAGAGGCCATGATGGCACCACAGATGTCTGCGGCAGCAGAGGACCCTCAGGTCTGATAGCAGGGCTGTTCACTCTGGAAATGCAGGGAATGGATCTGTCCCAGCCCCCCACCGCACCCCCTGGCTGCTAAGCATCTGCTAGGTCTCCATGTGCATATCATTTTATATCTTCATTCCTCTCTAAAAGGGACATCTGTCATGCTGGAGTTGGCCTCACTCTAATGACTCCATCTTAACCTTGTTTGCTTCAGAGTCCTCAATAAACTGTCCGTGGGGACTAGGCATCAGGACCACAGCATACATGGGGGCTGGGTTGTCACACACCGGAGTCCGGTTTTTTTGTTGTTTGGGAGGAGGAGGGCTACAAGAGTTCAAGACAGGGTTTGTCTGTGTAGCCTGACTGTCCTGAACTCACTCTGTGTAAAACAGGCTGGCCTCAAACTCACAGAGATCTACCCGCCTCTGTCTCCCAAGTGCCGGGACTAAGACATGCACTGTCGTGCCCAGCAGGAGTAGGTTCTTTTTCTTACCATCAGATGTAGATGATGCATTTAAGGGAGCCAATGTATGAGAGATGGGCTTTCTTGGGTCATGAGCCAGATATGGAGCCAAATACGTGTGTTCCCAAAGTGCATCCTCAACTATCGAGGCATAGCCTCTCACAAAAGCAGACCATATTACTAGGAGGTTGGAGATGAGGGGCTTGTTCTTGAATTCCTGAAGCAAATTCTAGGATCTTCCCAACACACTTTCGACTTGGTAAAGCTGGAGTCCTGGGAGGCCTGTCACTGGGGTGCAAGGTCTCAGGGAACAGGCTGGCTCTAACTCAAGCCTTCTGGAGCTGGTTCTGTGGCAGCCACATGTACAGGCTCCATCTAACTGACCACAACATGGAGAGTGTTGCTAATGGCAGATCAAGAGAGCTGGAGAGGTGCATATCCCAGAAGGACTGATATCTCCAAGACCTTGTCCTGATATCTTCCCAATAACTCAGCTTTAATGTAGAGCTGAGTCATTTACATCCTGTCCACATGATGCTCACTTGGGGAGAGCCCTACCTGGCCCATTCCTTTTAAGGAATAGCTCATTTCCCCTGGATCTCTACCGTTTTAGAGGGCTATGGGGATGCTGGGTAGGTGGGCTGATGATGGAGATTGTGAATCAGGTTCCCTAGCTTCTGGGAAAGTCTGACCCTTGGGACTCCTGTAAGTCGGCCTCTGATTTACAGATGAGCAGTCTGGTCATCAGGGAGGGCAACTGTATATGGCACACTGGCTTCTG
The DNA here is from genome assembly GCA_033318265.1 of Phyllotis vaccarum. Taxonomy (NCBI): domain Eukaryota; kingdom Metazoa; phylum Chordata; class Mammalia; order Rodentia; family Cricetidae; genus Phyllotis; species Phyllotis vaccarum. The sequence goes on along the minus strand of JARWLC010000003.1, from coordinate 59,832,144 downwards.
GCCAGGCTTACCGTCTCTTCCAAGGATGACAATCTCAACATTCAATTGTAGCTTCTCAGCCGTACTTCCCTGCGTTCCTCCTTGGAGGCCCCGTGTAGTGACTAATAGACCCAGTTCCTACCTGGCTCTCCCAGGGCAGGGGCAGGCCTGGGAGAAGAAGAGGATAACAGTTGGGGTGCCCTAGGGAACTTGGGCCACACATCTGTCTTCCTCTTTGATCCCCTTCACTTTCTTTGTGACTGCTGCCACCACCAGGTCCCAGAGGCACCAACTCCTGTGAATAGAGGCTTGACCTTCCTTTGACACCAATGTGGGTTGCAGTCTTAATGAGCTTCACTGAGCTTAATGAGATCTCTGTTCACTTGAGCTCAGCAACCAGCCTGAGGGCCCCAGGATGTTCAGGCATCGGTGTGCCAAGGTGACTGTCCTTTCTATATGGAGGAGGGGCCAAGGGCATGAGTAGGCTCTGAGGGAGTGAAATCCCTTCACCCACCAAAGGTCCTTTGGCCCCACTTCTCCAACAAGACCTTATGTCAATGACAGCTGCCTTTAAGGGTTGCCTACTTTGCTTTTAAAGGGTATTTCCTGTCCCTTGAGAATTCTCAGTGTGCCTCATGAAAGTGCCTTTGTCCCATTAAGGAAGCTGCAGCCAACGATGCATTCCTGACCTCCTTCCTAGCTGACCACAAGCTCTGAGGATGGATAAGACTGTGCCCATCTCCCCATATGTCAGAGGATGTCATGTTTTGTCCCGGGGAGAACAGGGGTACAGTGACAGTTTTTCTAAACAGAAGCCCACTCTCTGTCTCTCTGATAAATTTAAAAGTTTTGTTATAAGCTGATGGGGAAGCAGATTCTTATGTATCGCCTGTTGGAGTATGTAATCTGCTCAACCATGCAGGACTGTTTGTTAGTAGAAGAATTATAGCCATGCCAACCTTTGGATTCAGCATCACTGCTCCTGTGAATTGATCCTGCAGGTAAACTTAATCCTGGTCGAGTGCAGAAGGTATGCACTGAAAATTGGTCTGGCTTATCAAAGTACCAGAGCCCCCCACATCTATCAGCACCAGAACAGGGGAAGTGGGTTACATAGGTCTGCAGCTGAAAGTTAATGAGGGAGCGTCCTCGGTGCCAGGATGAGAAAGAATTGGCAACCAAGATTATATAAGTGAGGTTATAAAACTGTGGCATACACTAGCTTATGTGTCTGAGCAGTACCCAAGCAAGCGAGAACCTGTACTTGTTTATCCATTTGCATTAAAAATCCTGGAAAACATTACAAGGAGGAACTGAAACAGTGGTTACCTGTGTGTGCTGAGGTGAGGATGCTACTCTGAGGCAGAGAGCCATGGAGAAAGCCTCGTACCATAAATCTTTGTGCACTCCGTGTTCTGACTGCAGGAATCGATCACGTAGATGATATTCTTGTAAAGGGGGGGTTGGCTGACACTGGCTTCTTGAGAAGCTCACTCCAGGAGTGGGAGAGAGAGAAGGGGTTTCACTAAAGGTCTCAACAAACATAAGCTGATTTTATTGCATCTGATGGCCCTCCAGGAGCTGCTGGTGACAATGCCAGGTGCCCATCCTGCCACCTTCTCCAAGCAAGGACAGGGTCGGAGCTAGAGAGACCAGGGTGATCAAAGCAATGGTGTCCCTGATAACCCAGCCCCGATCTGCCCAGGTGTAGATGAATGAGCAGTGAAGATGCTCAAGATGGGCAGCCTTGGGTAGCAGGGGGTCAGAGCTGGCTCATTGCCCCTCCCCCACCTTCATTGTGCCTCTGCTGGCCTTGTGTCTGAGCAAGTCACACATTCCTTCTTTACCTGATTGCTCATCCGTTAAATAGAATAATACCCACTGAGCGTGGTCTTTGTGTTTTAATAAGATGATGTTTGCCCAGGCTGTGGCCACCTTATCTGACGGGCCTCTCCCAATCCTGAGTAGATGGATGTGTTTAACATTCCAAAACTCTTCAGTAAGCAGGAGCTCTTCCCTCCCCAGCTATCCTTCTGACTGGGGTGGAATATCCCTATTGACAGTAAGCCTGGCTGTGAGAACCGTGTTATTCAGTGGGACATGGCAAGCAGGAAGCAGTAAAGGCTTGAAATATGGCTGTCCCTTTGTGTTTCCTGCCTCTCTGAGTATAGGACATGGTCCCAAGCCTACTGACTCCAGGAAGCTGAGGAGCCTATGGGACCAGCTTGACCCCAACTCTGGCCTCCAGCCAAGCCTAGATGGTCCTAGTATAGATCAGACTCCTAGTGAACAGTAAAGGATTAGCACTAGACGAACCTGGGTTTGGGCATGTTTGTGATGCCACACTATGGCAACAATAGCTGAAGCACTTCCTAGAACCTCTAGAGTTCAGCTAAGGGTTTTCCACACAACTTTTGGGGCCCTACAGGATCTCACTGTCATGCCCCCACTGCCACATCATGCCACATTCTCCGCTTTGCCTTCAGGCTCTGCTTACCAGACTTCACCCCTAACACATGCAATGCTCCAACTCACCTCGAGCCTTTGCACAGGCTGGTCTCATGTTGAACCCACTGCCCTGTGTGGTACCTTCTTGCTCTGTAGGAGTTAGTTTCACCCCAGAAGCCTGTGTGGGTGCCTCAGGAGTGGGTTAGTCAACACATAGCACCTAGTCTTCCTTTTGTGCCGTTTTTAATGACCTGCTACTTGTCAGTCTCCCCCACTAGGGGGTTGCTCCAGGGAGGCAAAAGATGGGTATCCTAGGTCTTGCAGGATGTGATCATTGTAAATACTGATTGAGTAACATACACACACACACACACACACACACACACACACACACACCCTCCATCTACATGAGAAACTGGATGATCTCTCATGATGGACCTGTGTTAGTTACGAATGCTGTGAAGAGACACCATGACCAAGGAAATTGATGAAAAAAGCATGTAATTGGAGACTGGCTTAGAGTTTCAGAGGATGGGTCCATAACAGTTATGACTAGGAAATGGCAGCAGGCAGGCACTGCAGCAGTAGCCGAGAGATCACTTCTGAGCCACAAAGAAAAAGCTCACTGGGCTTTTGAAACCTCAAAGCCACCTCCAGCAACACACCTCCCCCAACAAGGCCACGCCTCCTACTCCTTCCTCCGTAGTCCACCAGCTGGGACTAAACAATCAAATATATGAGTCTATGAGGGACATTCTCATTCTAACTACTTTAGGGGCAGAGCAAGGCTTTAGGGTAGGAGGGGCTGTGGCACCTTCCACCCCACATCCCACCTCCTACTCTCACCCACCACCCTCTATTTTTTAAAAAATAGAGTCTCGTGTATCGCCAGGTTATCTTCAAACTCCCTATGTGTACAAGGATAAACCTCAACTTCAAGTCTTTCCTCCATCTCCTGAGGGTTGAGATTACAGGTATCACCACAAACAGCATATTGCTTTGACTCCTGAGGGGCTCGAAGAGAATGTTTCGACAGTGTCCGATCCAATCCTTGAGGCATGACCATTTGGCTGCTGGCTTCAGAGCTTTGTGATATTTCCTCTTTGTCTCTGAGACTCAGTTTATCTATTACTTCTTGGCGTCTAACAAGACACTTTGAAATAAGTATACAGGTTTAAAACAAGTACATGGCATGTGGTGGTGGCACACACCTTTGATCCCAGCACTTGGGAGGCAGAAGACAGGTGGATCTCTGTGAGTTCCAGGCCAACCAGGACCAACTATAGAGTGAGTTCCAGGACAGCCAGGACCACACAAGAAAACCCTGACTCAAAAAACATAAACAAAATCAAACAAGTACACAGGACCTGAAAGATAGCTCAGAGGTTAAAATCACTTGCTGCTCTTACAGAGGACCCAAGTTTGATTCCCAGTACCCATGTTGGGTAACTTACAACCACCTATAACTCCAGTTCCAGAAGAAAGACACATTCTTCTGGCCTTGCACATCACTTAAAATCAATAAAAAGAAACCTTAAAAAATTCATGTTTGTCTCATGACTCCATAGTGCCACCCAGTAAGTTAGGTTCCTCTGGGTTCCTCCGGGTGGTTTTGTGATCCTAATGGGGCTCTTTCCTGAATCTGCACTCAGCTACTGGTTAGTTGAGTGACTGTATTTTCCGGGATTAGAGAATTGGCAAGCTCTTAGACTGAAAGATGTGTCACAGGCCACAGGTCATCCAGCATCCAGCAGACCAGCGCAGTCTTGTTCACAATGCCAGGTTCCCAGAGAATGTACATACAACTTCCTTTTGGGAGCTGAGTGCCCCCCCAAAATGGTATTTTGAAATCCTGCCCTCTGGTAGGATTTCATCCCATGGCCTTGTTTGGAAGTTCACAGATTAAACCGAGTTAAAGTGAGGTCGTTAGGGTAGACTCTGCTTCTAACCAAGTGTGACTGGTGCTGTGGCCTGAACTGTGTCCCACCCCATCTGAACATTTATATACTGAGGCTCTCATCCTGGATGCTCATGCATGACTTCCTTGGAGATGGGGCCCTTAGTGAGTGGGGGTGGTGAGTAGGAACCAGGCTGATAGCCTGGGCCCTGACCCAACCTGGCTGCTGTCCTTTCAGGTGAGAAGCAATTAGAATGCAGAAATCAACAGCATACAAAGTGTGGAGGGCTGGCCACAAAGGACACAGGGTCAAGGTGCTGTCTGCAAACCAAGCAAAGGGACCTCAGCAGAACCCTTCCAGTGCCCAGCCTATGGAACAAATGCTCATTGCAGGAACAGCAGCCTGTGGGAAGCTTTTATGGTGGAAAATGATCATAACTAATGTCTTTATAAAATAAAGTGTGGGGCTGGTGAGGGATGGCTCAGTGGCACACAAGTGTGGGAACCTGACTTCAGATTCCCAGAACCTGTGTAAAAGCCAGGCACGGTGTCAGGAGTTTGTGAAGCTCATGCTTCTACAGCAAGACCAGATAGGGACAAAAAAATCCAAACTCTCTCTCGGGCTGGTTTGTCCGGCATACACAGCGAAAAACAAACGAAGCATTCCATCTCACCAAGGTAAACTGAGAGGATTGTTCTTTGACCACAAACACACGATGGCACAGATACCTGCATATGCACACACACACACACACACACACACACACACCACACACACACGCACGCAATGCGCACACACACGAGCACACATGCATGCATGCACACACATGCACGTGCGCACACACGCACACACATGCACACACACGCACACACATGCATATGCACACACACACATACACCCCGCGGTGGGGGGTGGAGTGTTAATGAGGGAATCTAGACATAGACACACATAGATAATCCGGCCATACAGAGATACATGCCAGGTGAGTTGGAGGATCAGAGCTGTGTATCTTTAAGCCAAAGAGCACCTATGGACTACAAAGTACCTAAAACTGGGGAGAGGCAAGGATGGGATCCACAGGCTTCGCCAGGTAATGGGCTGCTAGTATCCTGCTTTCCTGCCTCAGAAACAGAAGATCTTATATGTCCCCTTTGGGTACTTTGTTAAGGCAGCTATACAAGCAGGACACCATTAGCTGTTCTTCGGTAGAGGGAATGCTGGTGGGCTCTGATCCAGGCCTGGTGTCAAGTTCAAATGGGCCAAGAAGTGGGGTCTGTTGGGTCAGATGTTGGTAGAGGGATGCTATCTGTCTGTCCAAAGGAGCCAAAAAGTCCTCTGAAATGGTTTGCAGATTCAGATTCTGTGAGAGTATTAAAAGCAGCTTGTGGGTCATGATCAACCATTACCAGACTTCATCTGTTGAACAAGGCAAGGATATACCTCACACTGTGTTGTTGCATCCAGGTTTCAGTAGGGAGTGTGGTACAGAGGACCCAAAGGGATGATATGTTGAGTGTAACAAGATGTTTCTGGCCCGGCCTAGTCCCAAGGTCCCAACCTGCCTGCAGCCACTTTGCCCCCCAAAATGACTCAGACACATATTAATTACATTCTCTTTGGCCTATGATTCAGGCATATTGCTAGCTAGATCTTTAATCTTAATTCAGCCCATTTCCATTAATCTGTCCTGCCACGTGGCCCATGGCTCACCTATTTCTTTACATGTTGCTTCTTGGACAGCTGGATCACATCTTCCTTGACTCTGCCTTCCTTCTTCTACCTATGCTCTGATTTCCCCACCTACTTCTAAGATGCCTGCCATAGGCCCAAACAGTCCTTTATTCAGAGCATACAGAAAGACATTCCCACATCAGTTAGGTCTTTTTTTTTTTTTAAAGCAAAAATCTTTATTCACAGTTTAATTGCAATTTCCAGAACAGTGCTGGCATGGATCAGAAACCCAGAGACTAATGAATTCCAGCTGGCTTGGCATTGAGGTCCCTGCCTGCCCGCAGGGGTCCATCTGCTGATACCTCCTATCTGTAGGTGCCTAGTCCGTAGGAAGAAAGCTGCCTCTGAATGCAAAGGCCCCACTCCCGTGACAGCTATTATGGAAAACCCACAGGCTGTCAACCACTGTGTGCTCCCTCATCCCAGGAACCTGCTTCACAGGCAAAGCTCCTGTCTCCGGGTTCAGACACAGAAAATGAACCCTAGTGAAGGGAACAGGCAGGGACCGCTGAGAGGGGGGAACTGTCACTAGTGTGCAGGCAGAGGTGGTATGGCAGTCAAGCAAGCACTTACCAACATCCCTTTCCTGCCCTAATTGCTTCAAAGACTCGAAGACTCTTGAGTAGCTGCAGGTCACAAGCTTAAAAGCACAAGAAAGATGGCCAAGCTTCATGTCAGAGAGCAAGGGAGACATGACACCCACACTCACATAGGCCAACCCGGAAGCCCAATTTATAAAATGAAAATCTGGTGTGACATTCAACTAAATTAACAATTTATAGATAATTCACAATGCTCATATCATTAAGCAAATGCACTTTAAATTGATTTCAAATTAGTGGGCTAATGATTTCCCTCAGGACCAGTCTCCTCCAGCCCCCAGCATGGTGTTTCTAATAAGAGGTAGGTGTGATAACAATCTCTTTATTCCATAATTGAAGCCATAATTGAACTCGAGGTCACATCCAAGGGCCCTATTGATCCTCGTGGAGAAAGGAAGTGCTGACAGCAGCCATCCTTGGGCCAGAGGGCTAGAGGGGCCACTGAGACTCCCGTAGCTGTGGCAGATTTGAAAGCATTTCCTGTGTGACCTGCGAGTAACCTGGATGGCTGATAGGAAAGTTAAGTCTCCTGGAGACTTAGAGTGTCCTCAACGCCAGATTCAGAACATCCCAAGAGATGTAGGGAATCCACAGGACTCTCCAATATCCCCCAAGGCCCAAGGGTAAAAACTGCATCTTACCCTGACTGCCTGGCCCCCAACTGTCCAGGTTGAGAGAATCAAAAACAAGAGGCCCCACAAACAAACTATGCTCCTGCCCCCTACACACACACACACACACACACACACACACACACACACACACACACACACACACACATACCCCATGATATGCCTTGAGTCTTTTAATCTTCAACTCAGCCCAGCCAAGAGCTCCCTCGATGTCAATTCAGAAAGACAGAGTGCAAAATTGAGAATGCTGTTGACCCAGCCCTGGGTCAGCATCTCACAGCAGAAAGCCTTGCCTGTCTCCACTGTGGCCACAGAAGGGGCTGTGAGCATCTTCTGCTCCATCTCAAGAGAACTTAGGAGCTTCACTTTATTCTGCACCAGCCTTTTGGATGTTTTGAATTCAAAGATCTTTTCTCTAAAGAGTATGGGAGGGCAGAGAAGTGGGAGGGGGAAAGGAGGCCAGATGAAAGGAAAGGGGAGACCAGAAACCCAGTGGGAAAAAAGGAGAAGGGAGAGAGGGAGATTGACATAAGACACAGAGATTAGGAGACACAGGAGAGGCAGGGAGGAGCAGGAAATGCAGAGAGCCACAGACAGACATAGGCAGGCAGGCATATACACGTGTGGATGGACACACACATATGCACACACCTATGCACATATGGACATAAACATATGTCCATATGTTCTCAGCCTTCCTAAGGCTGCAACCCTCTAATACAGGTCCTCATGCTGTGCTGACCCCCACCATAAAGTTATTCTGTTGCTACTATATAACTGTAATTTGATACTACTATAAATCATAATGTAAGTATCTGATGTGCAGCTCCCGGGGGGTGTCATTACCCACAGGCAGAGAACCACTGAAGTACACATACCACACGGACATATGCACATATATAGACCAATGAATGCTCGGACATACACACATGGATACAGCATGGATTCTACTTGGTATTATAATAAAAACCTAGAGCCAAATACTAGGGGATGTTGCATGAATTCTGGTTGTATTAAAAGAAACTTAAGAGCCAGATCTCAGGGAAAGGCTGAAATATCAAAGAGAGGAAACACCACAGTCAAATCTCACCCAACTGTCTTCCAGCTTCCTCAGCCTCGCTCCTCCTGGCTTCTACTGCCTGAATCTGTCTTCCTACATCTGCCTTAAATGCCCTCTTCACCCAGTTGTTTCATATCTAGGTTAAGATTAAAGGCGTGAGTTACCACTATTTTGTAGTTAGGCCTTGAACTCAAAGAAACACAGAAAGATCTGTCTCTGGCACCACCACTGCCTGCCTGGGAGCCTGGAGCCTGGGTCTCCCTCTGTAAACCAAGCTGGCCTCAAATTCAGATCTGCTGGGATTAAAGGTGTAGGTCACCACTCCCAGTCTTTCTTGTGCTGGGATTAAAGGTGTGAGTTACCACTCTCTGGTCCTCCTGGATTGACTTTGGGTAGATCTGTTCTCTGATATTCTAGACTGGTTTTATTAAATATATAACATATCACCACAGAGGGAACGCTAAAATATAAAGAGATAGAGAAATATACCACATCACTTCTCACCCACCAACTCCTAAGGCCTGTCTCCATGAAATTCTCCAATTCCAAACTTCTCTCTCCTCAGAACACTCAGGAAGTATCTGGGAAAGTTGAGGTGAACCCCCCCTCCCCCCCCCCTCGCACATGCCTAGCTCTCTTAACTTCCTTTTTCAACATTCCAAAAGCTAGGATTAAAGGTGTAGGTCACCACTTTCTGAAATTTATGGATTGGCTCTATGGGTGACTCTCTGATACTCCAGACTTATTTTATTAAATATATATCACCACACACGAACACACACATAATCATACACATACATATACATAGAGACATACACAGAGAGAGACATACAGGCATATGTATACTGACATGCTCAGAGACATGTACACGAATAGACATGCACATATATAAACACACAGACATACTTAGTCAGATTTGTTCCACAGAAAATTAATTATATAGCTGAAAACCTTGTGACTCTGAAGTCAGAATGCACAGTCAGCAGGACAAGGGGTCCGGCGCTCTCATGAGCAGATCGATGTTGACGACAGTGTGAAATATTCCATGTGCTCCTTGAGATTATTGCACTATGACACAGGTCCAGCTTGTGCCTTAGAATTACTTAAACCCAGAGGCTGGGTAATGTCTCAGTGAGAGTCAGTGCACACAAGAGAACCAGATCCAAAATCTGGGCATGGCCTTACGCACACCTGTCACCCCAGTGCTAGAGGGGTGCAGAGTGGAAACAGAAGAACACGGGGGGGGGCCTTCAGTGGCTGACAGCCAAGGTCCAGGTTCAGTGACAGGAATAAGGGGGAAATGACGGAACAGGACAATGTCCTCCTCTGTAGTCTTTGTTATGCACACAAATGAATGTCTGAACACACACACGCGCGCTCCTAAAAACTGAAACAGCCGTCCATATATTGCTCACAAATCTCGGGATGCCTTTGAGAAAGGTGAAAGCATTTTACTTTGGAGCATAAAGTTTCCTGCAGATTTTGAGTTGGCCTTTGAGTGTCCAGACCTCCCAGGACCATGCTGTGGCTCCAAGGGTGAAGAACAAGCCCTTGACTGCATCTTTTTCTTAGTCACACTCTAGCCCAGAATGTGGAAGATGAAGAGGGGGTGTCACTCACTCTACACCCAGTATCATCTCATTCAGAATCCATTACAGCCCAGGTCATGTCTGTGACAGAGAAGAAGGAAGGTGCATGGGGAGAATGTCTCTGTTCCAGGCAGAGGTTAGCAGGGAAGTCATGACAATCAATATTGATCAGTAAAGTGCCTCAGAAAACTCTCAGGCCACAATTATCCAAACGGAGACTTCCAGAACATCTTCTCCACTGGTCAGGAGGAAAAGCAAAGCCAGGAAGGAGGAATTAATTTTTTAAATGACTGTAAATCAATATGACCAATTGAAAACTGATGTCTACACTGTGATCCAGCTATTCTAGTCCTGAATACGTATCTGGCACAGCTGGGTATTTGCCCATCCAAAAATGCACAAAACACACTCAACTCTCTTCTAATTAGCATAAACTGGAGACACGCCCATTGCCTATCAGTGGAGAAACAAATGAGTTACAGTGTGCTTACCACACACAAAAATACTGTACAGTAACAAAAACTAAATACTAGTGTACAACAACACCACAGAACTGAACATGCAGTAGTATGGGAGGAAGGAAGTGAAGCTGAGGGGAGCATGCTGAGGAGTCCATCTCTCTCTCCCTTCCCCCCTTCTCTGCTGTAGACTTAAGATTTGTGTGCTTATGTTATGCATAGAAAAATTTAACCATTTTTTGAGATAGGGCCTCATTTCATAGCCCAGGCTAACCTTGGACTTTTGATCTTCCTGCTTTGGCTTCCTTGCTGGGATTATGTGTAGCCTTTCTAACAAATATTTTTATATGATTTTTCCACACAGGATCTTTGTGTTTCATCTTGAGGGGAGCTAGGTCACACATAGGAACTCCAGACACAGGCTCACTACAGTCTGGGAGGCAACTGTGGTAAGTGGAGTCTGTGAGCACCTCTATCCTTACAGGACTCCTGATGTGCTCCAAAATACCCCCATAGAGATGCTGAGAGGGCTTAGAATCTGTGATGATTTGAATGAGAATGGCCCCCATGGGCTCATATTTTGGGATGCTTTTGGTGGAACTGTTTGAGAAGGTTTAGCAGATGTGGATTTGTTGGAGGAGATGTGTCACTGGGGGCAGGCTTTGAATTTTCCAAAGCCCACTCCATTCCCAATTTCCCAACGAGTATTCTTGTTTCTCTCTCTCTCTCTCTCTCTCTCTCTCTCTCTCTCTCTCTCTCTCTCTCTCTCTCTCTCTCTCTCTCTCTCCCCATTTATCTCTCCTTCTGCCTCCTCCTCTTTCCTTTCCACCTTCTCTGTCTCATGTTTGTGGGGTCAAGATGTGAGCTCTAGGTGACTGCTCCAGCACCATGCTTGCCTGCCTGCCTCCTGCCATGCTCCTCACCATGACGTTGATGGATTCACCCTCTGGAACTGTTTTCTATAAGTTTCCTTAGCCTTGGTGTCTAGTATCAGCAACAAAGGTAGCTAATACAGCCTCCCATCACCCTTCCATTGTCCCTACAGTGGAATAGGACCCCTCTAGTGAGTAACAGGAGTGCAGTGGCAACTCCTGAGTGGGTTTCAAGAGATGCCAGAGGTGTGTGGGATCATTTCCTAGCCTGTGACTACCATCATCTGTTGCTGCGATGTGAGTTCACAATGGTGAAGCGTGGTGACCCCTCGATGTAGTGACCACACACTGCTGAGGCAAGGCCCCCAGTAGGAAACAGGACAGGTAGCTTCAGCACGTCGGACAGTGGTCATCCTGGGAAGTCCTGGGCCTGATTGTTTCAGCACCGTGGACAGAGATCCAACATGTTCTTTCTGGCTGTGGGTAAGGTCCGGTTCATAAGTCATGTTTGCAAAGAGCTGTCTTCCCACGGTTTGCTATTTACATGCGGCGCTGCTGTTTCCAGATTTATATAACAAATTAAACCCTGACAGCGTTAAAAATGTATGTATAATGAGAAGATTGGCTTGGAAAACACCCAACGTTTACCTCCCACTGCAACCTTCTTCCTCCAAAGCAGAGCTCTCCCTGGATTCCTGCATAAGAGGAAATGCTCAGGAAAATGGCGTTCCTGGTAGCTGGAACTGTCAAAGTACATGCAAAAAAGAACAGGACCCCTGGGACTCACCTTATTTTCTAAAACCTAGACTTGAGAATACTAGAGAGAGAGTGAAGAGAGAGGCTGTTCTGTTTTGTTGTTTGTTTGTTTTTAAAAAAGGAAAAACTATTCCTTTAAAGTACATAACAATGGACTGAAGATTTGGCTCCATGGCAATGCTCTTGCAGAGAACTTGAGCTCAGTTTCCAGCACCCACATCTGTCAGCTCACAACTTCCTGAAACTTCAGTTCCAGGAGATCCAACACCCTCTTCTGGCCCCTTATGGTATCTACACTCACATGTGCACATAAACTCATGCAATTACACACACACACACACACACACACACACACACACACACACACACACCACAATGAATTCTTTTAACCCATTTTGTCGATTTGTTTATTTATGGGTGTTTTGCCTGTGTGCATGCACGTGCACCTCATGTGTGCAGTGCCCAATGAAAGCAGAAAAGGGTGTCAGATCCCCTGGAACTGGAGTTACAGATAGTTGTTAGCCATCATGTGTGAATACTGGGAATTGACCCTGAGTCCTCTGGAAGAGCATCCAGGGCTCTTAACCACTGAGCAATCTCTCTTGCCCCAATATATTGAACTCTCATTGAAAGCCCACTGTGTGCTAGACACTGGAAATACAGTGGCTGGCCAATGAACTCTCCTGCTCTCAAGCAGCTTATGTTCCAATAAGGGTGGGAATGTGAACATAACCAATAACTGGGATCATTTCCATTTGTGGAAAATAAATACTTAAGTTTATCGAGTGGAGACACCATCTGAATAGCGGAAGACAGCTCTGATCAGGTCATGTCTGAGGTGAGATCTGAACAATGAAAAGAGCCAGACATGGGAAAAGCTGGACAAAGTGCATCCCAAGAAAAGAGTGTAGCTACCAGAAAGAAGATATGGTGGACGTAAACAAAGGGAAGAACATCACAGTGAATGAAAGAGAGAAAGACACAGAAGTATAATGGGGGACTAGGAAGTAGGCTGAGGGGGGTGGGGATCTTGTAGGTCATACACAAAGTTAAGAACATGCAAAACCTTTCATTCTCTCCTGAATTTTTTTCTTTGAGGAAAGCACTTTACCACAGCCAGTGGGATATGTGGGCCCAGGCCCATGGGATCCCAGCCACAGAGATTACACGCTTTTAAGAGTGAGCAAAAGTTGCAATGTGTATTTACAATGTACTGGGGAGCTGCTCAGTCATCAAAGTGCTTGTTGCATTAGAACAAGGACCTGAGTTTGATTCCTGTGATCTACATGAAAAAGATCAAATGGTACTGTGTGCATGCAATCCCAGCATCAGGGAAGTAAAGACATGACCTGCTGGCCAGCCAACCTCGCCTGACAATCTCCAGTGAGAAACCCTGCCTTGTAAACCAAGGTGAAGGGGTTGGGGAGATCACTCAGGAGTTGAGCGCTTGCTGCTCTTGCAAAACACCTAAGTTCAGTTGCCAGCATTCACATCAGGTGGCTTACTATCACCTGCAATTCTAGCTACGAGGAATCTAATTCCCTCTTTTGGCCTACATAGACGCCTCCACACATATGGCATCTATTCACACCAAACACACACACAGAGTAAAACCTTTTTAAAATATAAAAAACAAAATGTGTATAACGTTTGCCTCTGCAAGTACACACGTGCAACACATCCATGTGTATCTACACACACATAAACACATGACCAGAAAGACTATAGTTGGCAAGCCCATCCTTTACCGTGCCAGCCATAGACACCTGGACAATCCACTGTACCCAAAGGATACAAAAAGGATAAAGACAGTATCTTAGCATCCAGACCCTGGTTTTTGGTACCACTCACTTGTTCTCTGGGAACATTAGGAAACTCCTTCCTCTCTCTCTAAGGCTCTTTCTCTCATCTATAGAACAAGGAACTCATTTGAACCTTATGACCCTCCAGCTGCAGAGTCTGTAACTTCGCAAATGACCCTTGATCCCATGTTCTGCCTATAACTGGTTTTCACATCCAAGTGTCTTTTGTGACCCCAAAACTCTCTTAAAGTATAGACTGCATGTATTGTGCCCATTTGTTATCATGTGATGGATGCAAAATGTCTAAATTTAATCACTTGGTCCCTAGTTAGCTGTACTGTTTAGGAAGTAATAGAGCCTTTGGGATGTGGGGCTTAGTTGTAGGAAGTATACTTTTGGGGTGGGCCTTGAAGTTTACAGCCAGATTCCACTTTCTCTTCTGGCTCTGCTTCCTGGTCCACTAAGATATGAGCAAGCTGCCATGACAGCCCACCACTCCCAACACTGCATCTCCTCCTATCATAATGGACTATGCTTTCCACTGAGAGCCAAAATAAAACTTCCAATCTCATCCGCAGCAAGGCTGCAGAGACAAGAAAAATAACTAACACACCGTTTTCCAGAAGGGAATGATGAGAACTGGAGGCCACATGCTTCTGTTCACAGGGCAGACTGGACTGGGGGGGCACTGACATGGTCTCCCCTGCCTCACTCTCTAGATGTCCTCTGTCTCCTCCTAGCCCCCTCCGGTCCTTGTCAGGCCCTGGCTCTCCTGCAAAGTCCCATCACCAGCAGGCACGACCAGGCTAGGAAGCTGCCCCTGCCCCAGGCATTTCTATTTTCCTTTCAAGGCCATCGTGAGAGCTCATCACACAGGCCCCTAGCTGTAATTGGAGTCTCGGCTCATTAGCTAGGGAAGAGGAGATGCTGTGGGCTTTTCCTGAGAGTACTCATTCGGAAGGTGTTCCCTTCAAGGCTCCTGGTCTGGAAAGATGATGTTATGGAAATTACCACTCACCCATACATATAAATCTACCCCAGAGCCTCCTGCAGGCTCCAGTCCTCCTCAGCTGCACACAGAACAGAGCTGAGCTCAAAACACCGAGGTCAGCATCTCTGAACTGGCATGGCAGGGATCTTGGTGACCCAAAGAGTCCATGTCACCCAGGTTCAGGTCCCTATGTATCTGTTGTGTGTCTTGCACTACAATTTGGATCCATTTGCAATCTTGCTTTATATTTTTATTTGTGTGTGTATTGGGGGTGCACATGAGTGTAGGTGTCTGTGGAGGCCAGAAGAGGGAATCAGAACCCCTGAAGCTGGAGGCACAGGTTGTTGTGAGCTGTAGATTTTGAGGAGTGTGTTAGCTAGTTTTATACCAACTTGACACAAGCTAGGGTCATTTCACAAGAAGAAACCTCAGTTGAGAGAATGAGCCATCATCCCCACAGCTTGGGAAGTTGGCAACATTATGTTACATTTTTTTGACTGGTGTTTGAAGAAGTCAAACATCTATGTTTAAAGAAGTTCATTGTGGATGGTGCCACCCAGGGCAGGTGGTCCTGGGTGTGTAGGAAATCAGGATGAGAAAGCCATGAGGAGCCAGCCAGTAAGCAGCGTCCTCCATGGCCTCTGCATCAGCTCCTGCCCTCAGGTCTCTGCCCTATTCGGGTTCCTGTTCTGACTTCCCTGGATGATGGAGTATATAAACTGAAAGCTGAAATGGGCCCTCACCTCCTCAAGTAGCTTCTGTGATGGTGTTTTATCACAGCAGTGGAAACTTTAAGGCCAGAACCAAACACTGGTCTGCTGGAAGAGCAGCAAGTGCTCTTAAGTGCTGAACTCTCTATGTGTGAGGGCACACATATGTACGTGTGTGTGTGTGTGTGTGTGTGTGTGTGTGTGTGTGTGTGTGTGTGTGATGTGATGTGAAAGTGGCGGCCCCAGGGGACAACCATGGGTGTTATTACTCAAGTACCATTCATCTCTTCCCCAAACCCTTAAGACAAGGTCTTTTGCTGATCTGGTACTTACCACATAGGTTGGGTTAACTGGCCAGAGTCCCAGGGATTCTCCTGTCTCTCACTTTCCAGTGCAGGAATATAAAATCACAGTTGAGGAGAGAAAAGCATAGGGTAATTATACCTTGTGGGAGTGAGGCCTCCCCCAAAGCATTTCTCCCAAGTGATGCTGTGCCTCTACAGGGTGCCTGAACAGACTGAGGCACGGAACACAAACTCTGGGTGCTTTCCTGGCTTGTCAGTGTAGGCATCTCTGCCCTACTCAACTGTTAAGAATTACTGTGCATTGACATGGTTCTAGGACACCCAGAGCTACACAGGGAGAGACCCTGTATCAGATCTAGAAGGAGAAAGGAAGGAAGGAAGGAAGGAAGGAAGGAAGGAAGGAAGGAAGGAAGGAAGGAAGGAAGGAAGGAAGGAAGGATGTGTGAGGTTTCTGGTCCAGACTTTCTGGCCTAGCCTCGAGGGTCGGACTTGCATACCCTCTGTCCCACAGAGACACACAGATGCTTACATTTATTTTATGCTGATTGACCTGGGGCCCAGGCATATAACTTGCTAACTCTTTACCCTTAAACTAACCCATGACTCTTATCTGTTCAGCCATGTGACTTGGTGCCTTTTCTCAGAGCAGCATAGTTGCCCTCTGCATCTGCTTTTCAGCATCTCTGTGGCATCTCTGCCCTGATCTTCCTGTTTCCAGAGTTTTCTTAGTCTGGTAGCTCCACCCACACTTCCTGTCTGCCTTCAGCCAATCAACGTTTTTATTAAACCAGTGGGTGGGACAATTATTTACAATGTAACATAATCCCACTACAGGAAGGAAGGAAGAAAGGAAGGAAGGGAGGGAGGGAGGAAGGAAGGAAGGAAAGAAGGAAAGAAGGAAAGAAGAAAAGAAGGAAAGAAGGAAAGAAGGAAAGAGAGAGGGAAGGGAGGAAAAGAGAGAAAGAGAAAGTACAGGGAAGAATGCAGTGTGACTTACAGAGTAAAATACCACCTTGGAGGGTTATGCAGTATGCAGCCACCTGTCAAGCTCCCAGGTCCATATATCTTCTGTTCATCACCCTGACATGGGCATCCCAGAGTCACCTTTCAGATTCATCTTTCCAGAGCATTGCTCTCCAAAGTACATGTAAAGTCTAGTGTCCCAACTTGAACCACACATCCACCCCTAGTCGTGACACCATTGCTAGAGGGATTGGTAGCCTGACCAATAGACACAGACAAAGTAACTCTCCCTCGGGGGACAGAGGGGTACCCATAGGTGGCCCACACCAAGCCCCCAGGAGTACATTGCTGAAAATGGAGCCCATCTCTTCTGTCCCATGAGCCCCGTGTGACAGGGACACTCTACAGAGCAGATTGGCTTGATGGAAAATAGTTGGGGGTGTTGGTGCTCTGGGAAGATGGACATGACATTTTTAGTACAGAGTAGCTTTTCAGAGTAGCAACAGCCAGGGCTTTGTTCCCTATTTTTCTGGAAAAATATCTTCAAAGCTTTAGCCCCATCATGATGCCTCTGAGGTGCATGATGTGAGACAAAGGGGTTCCCAGGCATGGTCCAAGTGAGACCCCATAGTGAGTCTTTCTTGTTCTCTCTCTCTTCCACCCTTTCTCCCTCCCTCTCTCTGTCCTCTATCCCTTCCATTTCTCCTTTCTTCTCTCTTTCTGTCTCCCTTCCCTCACTCTGTCACCCCCTCCATAGCTCCCCACTTTTGACAGTGTCTCGTGTATCCCAGACTGGCTTCAAACTCACTATGTAGCCTTGAACTTTCGATTCTCCTGCCATCTTGTGCTGCCCACCATGTCTGCAGGACTGGGAAATCAAACCCAGGACTTCCTGCATGTAGGCAAGCTCCATACCAAATGAGCTATATCCCCAACCTCTTTTCTCTATTCATAAACAAACAAACAATGTCTCACAAGGTTCTGCAGACTGTCCCAGACGCCCTGGACTGGAGCTAATCCCTCCATTCAGTGCCACAACCTCCACTGTTGGAATGTCAACTTTCAGCCCAGGGAAGATTGCTGCAGGAGCACAGGCCGCACACTGGGCACCAGCCTTGTTTACCTGGCCAGCTTGGCCAGAGGGCTGAATTAGAACTCTGTTTTCTCTGGACATCTTCTTGTCACTCGGTGAGTGACTTGAGTACTCTTCTAAACATGATCTCCCCAAGAAACAGCTGCACCCTACTCAAGTCCAACCCAGTCCCCTGAGCGGTGCCACAGCACTGACATCAACCTCCTCTCACCATGCAGACCAACATCATTTATTCCTGAAGCACCTCCCGAGCACTTCCCCATGTCCTGCCCTCTATGCCCACCCCACCCCGACCACCTGGCCCTGACCTGAGAATCCTCAGTTCCCTCTTCTTCTCTGAGTCTCTTTCCTGGTCCCGGATCTCCTGCGGCTGCAGCTCACCCTCCCCCTTTCCACATGCCTGACTCCCCAGCAAGCTCCAGCTTCTTTATTCTCTGCTTTCCACTCCAGTCCACAAAGCTTTGCCCAGCAGCACTGCCCTCCCCTCCGTTAGCAGGGTTGCCTCTGGGTCAAGCTACTGAGCTCTACCATCTGCCAGCTGTGCAGCCTCTGGCACTCTGTCATCCCTGCTGTGTCCCCCTGTCCTGTCTGAAAAGGAGGTATAATGGAGTCCATCTGGCTGGCTAGGAAGATCTCAAGATTACCCGAGTGAAGAATTCCACTTGGCTTGTCCTATCAGTGAGGCTCCCCGAGCCTCCATCTTCTACCTCAGATAGGAATCCCCAGAGAGCAGGCAGCTTTCACCAATGCCTAGGGCCCTCCTCTGCTCCTCTGCTTTTAGGACCACTCACAAAGAGAAAGGACAGTCACTTAAAGGGTAATAAATTATGCAGTCAGACAATCAACCAGGATTGTTAGAGTAAAGAGCCTTTTCGGACAGCCAAGCCATCTGAGGCCGGTGTGCCACAGAAGCACTTTTCTAGGAAGCGCATCTGCAAGGGTGGATTTTTCTGAAGCCGATTAGAATCAGCTTTCTTTAGCTTCAGGGAAAGTGGAGAGTTTGCTTTTGTCTTATCTCACTGAAAAATGTCTTTTACTAGAAGTACAAACTCAACACGTCTGAACCAAGTATCAAAATTCTATTAGGCAACGCTTATAGGAGTGGAGGGGACAATCTGATGAAGTCACATCTCATGCTACAAAAACTGGATAAGAGCTGGAGATGTAGCTCAGTAGGTAGAGTCTTTGCTGATCATGCATGAATCCCTGGCCCCACTGCCACCACATAAACCTGGCAGGGTGGTACACACCTGTAATCCCCAAATGAAACTCAAGGTTGGCCATCCTCAGCTACATAATGAGCTTGAGGCTAGCCTAGGCTACACAACTTTGTCTCAAAAATTAAAATTAATAAATAAAATTTAAAAGTCAATCTAGGTTTCATCTGTAACAAAAAAGGACCATGAGGAATAGAGAAGGAAGAGGCGGAGAAAGAAAAACCTACCTATAAGCAGTCCTAACCACACTAGTGGTAAAAGCTCCTAAGGACAGAAAACTCAATGTCAGTTTGGAATTTAGCTAGGTGATAGTTGTCTATCACTCATGAGGTTCAGTTCTCTGAACTACATTCGTGCATACATAGACACATATGCACACGTGCACATGCATTCACATACACATGCACACACATACCACACACGTATTTACATGCACACATACATATACATATAGGCAAACATACACATATAAATACATACATTCACATACACACCTGTGCACATATACATGCACACAAACCCAAAATTCCATCAAACAAAATGCAGACTAGCCATACAATAGAATATTGTTCCACAGGGGGGGAAAAAAAAAAAAAAAGGACTGTGTCATTGACATCTGCTACAATACAGGTGAGCAGGCTGAAGCCAGACACTTGGACCACACACACACTGTGACTCTGTTCATATAAAATGAGGACAGCCAAGGAGACTAAGGGATTAACTATTGTCGGGGGGGGGGGGGGGGGTCAGGTCAACTATTGAGGCGGGTCAGGTCATAAGAAGTGAATGCTGAGGGAGCTGAGGCTTCGGCAGAGGCAGCTCTGAAAGCAGCGTGGCTGTTGAATGAGCAGCTTTGTGATGTGAGAAGGTACACGGCAAAGAGCAGCAGAGGAGGCCGGAGGTGAAGGAAGCCCCACCTGTTCGTACCTCCTCCCTCAGAGGCGGGTCAGGGTCAGACAGTTATTCTGGATCTCCCCTTCAAAGCCAGTGTGCCAGCACTGTACCTGCAACCCCCACAGACCTTCATACTCACTTCCTTATTGTGGGGGTGAAGACAAAAGCATGAGGGGGGTTACTCTGCAGGAACCTTAGTCCTAGGAAGGGGTTCTGAGGGACAAGAAGACCTATGTTCAGAGAAGCTGGTTCAGAGACGGGGCTTCTAGGCCAAGCTTTGGAGGGCCCAGCCTAGGTCAATGCTCAACATAGTCTGATAATCAAGTCAGGTCAGGACCCCACCCAACCCCATGACCCTTGCTCTGTAGTCTGGGGACCCAGGAATCCACATGGACCCCTGGATAGGTCAGCTGTGGTCTGATTTAGAGACATCTGGGGTTGGGGAGGGGGAGAAAAACATAAGAACAGGGACCTTGGAGGGGTCCAATGCTCTGGGAGAAGGAATTGGAAACCCAGGCAGTTCCCCACCTGCTCCAGTCTACTTCTACAATGACCTCGCTTCTGTCCCTTGGGACAGAACATTCAGGGGAACCCCCTCTCAGGCTCCCTAGAGGCTGTGGCAGGCAGCTTTGCTGTGCTCTTCTTGGTATAGTCAGAAGCGGCTCACAGCTTCTCCCTCCCAGAGCTCCTAAGAGGGTCCCCAGAACACTGGAGTGTCTGTTTACAGTTCATTAGCTACTTGACAGAGAGGCTCCCAGATCGAGAGACATAAAGAGGAAGTGTCAGGGCTGGACCACTGCAGAGCCATCAGAAATGAAGATAAAGCCTCCTGCCAGTAAGGAGGGCTGACAGCAGGGACTGTGGCTCCCGCTGGGTATACAGCGGTGCAGGTGGCCAGTGACCACAGCTCAGGCTGACTTTCAGACACATCGCTCCCAACCCCACCCCACCCCTAGCTCCTATCTGCTCCTCCTGCCTGCTCCAATCATGGCCACAACCCTGGAAAAGACTAAGATGTCCAACAATACTGACTAAGGCAACAGCCCCACATTCACCCTATTAAATAATATCTGGCCATTAAAAATGGTGTTTGTGATTTTTTTTTTCCATGCATGGGGGAAGCAGGTTAGAAAAAATGAAAAAAAAAAAAAAAGATTCAGAAAGCAACAGTGTCAACCCACTGGATGAAAATTACACCTAGGAAAAAGAGTACCAATGCCGTGAACAGTAGAGACAGGAAGTCAGAAGTTCAAGGTCACCCTCAGCAGCTTAGTAAACTCTGGGCTATGTGAGACTGTTTCTCAGAAAACAATCAACTACACTAAACTAAAGCTAGGTGATGGGATTCCTCACCCCTCTACAACGATGATTGTCACTAAGTGATGGGGACAGGAAACTCTGAACCACTATCTTTCTAACTCATTGTCCAGGTTCTGTGCCCTGACACTGATAACAGCTACCCAGCGTTTAAGAACAAAAGATTTGATGTCTGTGTCCAGCTGTGTTCACCCCACACTGTTACCCACAAGCAAAGACAGCCCTAAGAAATAAAGTTTGGCTGAAGATCAGAGGACAGAGCAACAGAGTTAACCATGGAAGTCGGCGATTGGCGGCACACACCTTTAATCCTAGCACTCAAGAGACAGAGGCAGAGGTCAGTCTGGTTCTCTGTGAGTTCAAGACCACACCAGGCTACAGGAGATTGATCCAGTCCAGGAGAGAAACAGAGTCAGATGGTGATGGCACACACCTTTAATCCCAGCACTTGGGATCCCATGCCTCTGCTCCCAGTACTTGGAAGCACACATGCCTTTAATCCCAGCACTAGGAAGTTTGAAACAGGAAGTGATATGCCTGGGCAGAGAAAAAAATAGAAGGTGGGAGGAGTTGGCCAGGTGAGAAGTGGCCAACTCTGTCTCTCTGATCCTTTAACATTTGCCCCAATATCTGGCTCCAGGTTTTTATTATTAACACCAACTAGGATTCGTGCATCAAGGCCCAAGAGGGGGACTCCCTCCCCCAAGTCCTGAGGGCCTAAGGTTATCATGTCCTACCCCTGGTTGGGGCAACCTCAGAACTTCCTAGAAGAATTTACAGCAGAAGCTGTAATGGGGTTCATTTCCACAGTCAGCCCTCCAACAGCATTTGGGGATCTAGGAGCCTCCTGAGAACCAAGCAACCATCAGCTCACACAGTACAAGCTGCTGTTCTCATTGGTATTTATGGGGAGAAACCAAGCATGGGTACCTGCATGTGGCCAGGAATCTGTAAGTCTTCAGTCCCATGACCCAGAGATGGAGACCCAGAGCAGAGCTGGAGGTGTGCTCTGCAATAAGAGTGGGGTTGGGGCACTATACAGGCTTTTCAATTGATCCTCACAGAGCAGGAAACACACTGTGACAAACTGCAGTGAGTTGGTTGGGGTGAGATGTGTCCTCAAAGACAAATGGCCACCCAGAGACTGTGACTATAATTAATTTGGAAAATTGGGGACACAATTAAGCATTTGGGGTATGCATGTGTGTGCATGTGACGGCTGATGACTGACATCATGGTTTCCTCATCTGCTCTCACCTTGGTTTCTGAGATAGCCTCCCTCACTGAGCACAGAGCCCACAGGACACTGTTAGCTAGGCCAATTGGCCAGCAAGCCCAGAATGCTTCTGTCTCTATCTCTGGCACTAAGATTACAAACACCCACCACAGAGCCCAGATTTCTTTAAATATGGGTTCTAGAGATCAAACTCAAGTCCCATGATTGTATGGCAAATACCTTACCACCTAAACCATTTCCCAGCCCAGAATTAAGTATTCTAAGAGCATTCCGGGTCAACCCCATCAAGGGATATGTATCCTTAAAGAACACAAGAAAGGCTCAGAAATTCAGGGAGACATAGGTGAAGATAGGTAGAGCTGGAAGATGGTCACAGAGGATCAGGGATGGCCAGATGCCACCAGAGCCAGAGTCCACCTCCCCTTTTTCCACCTGAAGCCTCCTGGGTAACCACTTCAAGCCCCTGCTCTCCAGAGCTGGAAGCCAATACCTTTCATTTCTAAGCCCACCAGGTTGTGGCTGAAGCCATCTTACCAACACTTTGTCTAAGGACATGGTTCTCTGGTCAGACTCATTGTAACAAGATACAGATGCCGCATTGGAGAGAGGGTAAGTTGCTCCAGTGGTTATACAGCCATGATTGGTGAGCCTGGACAGGATTGTCCATTTCAGAGTCCCTAACGGCACCAAGAACTGCTAGACCGTCCAATTCTTACAGCTGTGTGAGCCCTGTTCAAGTCACTTAACATCTCTGAGTATCGATTTCCTCCCTTACAAACAGGAAGGAGCATCAGAGTTGACCTCGAGAGCTGTTGTGAGGATCTTAGAACAAGCTTTGCTGAGGGGATACTCCTGCACTAGGGTACCCTCTGCACCCCTTCTTCTCTGGAGACACCCCCATGGCAACAGAAGCCTGGCCTCTCTGCATTGTGTCCCAGCATCCCTCAGTCACTCACAGCAAGCCAGGACAGCACCAGCTTTGCCTTATAACTCATGCCCATAAATTAGGCTCTAGCTAATTGTGGCTTTATAGGCTGGTGGGAGACTTGTGTTTTAAAAACGTCCGTAAACACACAGCGGCCCCACTGAGTGAGTGTCTGGTTGTATAAAACTCTTTTAGGCAGAAATGTATGGGCTGCTCAGAGCTGGTTCTCGGGGATGGGGGGCTCATCTGTCATGCCTTCTCCAAGCTCTGTGGCACAAGTTGCTCTGCCTGCCGGGCTCACACCCCAGCTGGAGCCTGCCTCACACTGTCCCCAGCACAGCCACCTGCAAAGGACATGGGGGGGACAGTGGCAGTTAGGACCGCCTCCTCTAGGACCTTCTCAAAAAGCAGAGGACCCTGCTCTGTTGATAACTCCTGCAGTGGAGGGGATGCACGACTGGCCCTGATCACCCCCTCCCAAGTCTGTGTCCCACGCCCGTCCACATGGGGCACAGAACACAGGATACTCACGGAAGTACAGTCCATGTTGACTAAGACATTGGGAGCTGTCCAAAAGAGTGAGGCATAACCCTCCGCCTGCTGAGCAAGAATCAGATTTGACACTCCTAAGTTCAAGTCACGAGCAACACTCACGAGTGCCAAGTATTGCAGGCCAAAAATACTACATAGAACATTCTGGAAGTCATTTATAACATCTCTAATTGCAGTGTATTGTCATATGTGTTCTCACTAGACTCATACCATGTCTAATTTCCGAATCAAACCTTACCACACTATGTCTGCACACTGGGGGCTCGGTGTGCCCTGCGGCACAGTGCCTGACTTAATCCCGTGAAGTAATAGGGACTGCATCCCTATTCTGTAAATGGAGAAACTGAGGCATGAGACACTCATGAAACTGGCTCAATGCTAGCTAGAGAGTTAAGAAATGAGATTCAAATCCTGTACCTGGATGCCTGCTGCCCTCCACCTCAGTGTAACAGCCTGTGGACCAGCCTGAGTCCTTGTGAAGAACATTGACCTTCAGCTTATGCTTCAGACAGTGTTGTGGGAACACAGTTTGTGTATTGGTTTATGCTCATCTATAGCAAGGAGCTGAACAGTGGCTGTCAGCAGGGTGGACAAAGTAGAGGTAAGAGGTAGCTTCAGGCATAAGCAGGGCTGTGTTCAGGGTGAACTCATTCTGCCTGAACATTAGATCCAAGAGAAGTCTCTATGCCACTGACATGGAGCAGGTGAGAAACCTGGGGTTTAAGAAAGTGTCTGCAAGCTTTCTCTACAAAAAGCTAGAAGCTGTAAGTTTAGGCTTGGAAGTGAGGAGATACATATCACTACTGCTATGAAAGAGTGGGGGCGGAGAAAAGGGAGGGGGAGAGAGAGAGAGAAAGAATGTGAAGGCACCCTTGGAGGCCAAAAGAGGACCTCAGTTCCCCTAGAGCTGGAATTACAGGTGGTTGTGAGCTGCCAATCATGGGTGCTGGGAACCGAACTCAGGCACTCTAGAAGAGAAGCAAATGCTTTTAACTGCTGAGCCATCTCTCCAGTTTCTAGAAGGCTTTTTTAAAAATGTGCATTGTTTTGCCTTTGTTTATGTCTGCGGGCCACATGCGTTTCTGGTGCCCAAGGAGTTCAAAAAAGCATGTCCAGTCTCCTGGTACTAGAGCTATGTGTGGTACTGAGCCACCATGTGAGTTCTGGGAACTGAACCCGTGTCCTCTGCAAGAATAGTCAGTGCTCTTAATCACTGAGTCACCTCTCCAGGACTAAAAGTTTTTCTTAAATTACATTAGGGGTGTGTGTGTGTGTGTGTGTGTGTGTGTGTGTGTGTGTGTGTGTGTGTGTGTGAAGGTATGTGAGTGCCACACTGGAAGTCAGAGACAACTTGCTAGTCAGTTCTCTCTACAACGTAGGTACAGGAATTGAACTTAGGTCTTCAACCCCCGTAGCAAGTGTCTTTACCCACTGAGTCATCTCACCAGTCCAGATAAGCTATTTTTTAAAAAGGAACTTTGATATTCCATTGAAATTCAATCTTCAGAGGAGTTAAGTCTCCAACAGTGAAGCTACCCACACCACTGAGAAGTCACTAAATAAACACAGGAGCTAATTTGCACGGGGTTGAGCCCTGACCCACTTTAGGGTCTAAACAGCCTCTTTATGAGAATCTACTTGTCACTGACCCAATTTGTTTCTCTTTTTACCAAAGCTTGGACTCTTCAGCCCTGAGCAAAAACTCACTTTGTTATTTAAATAATTTGGTTTGCATATCTGAGCATTTGAGCTACATTATATTTACAATTACAGCCCACTGCTGAATATATGGTGCACCCAGGCTGTCGTGTAAGCTGCTTAGGCTGTGTACTGCACAGTGCTATGGATCACTGCTTACACCGTGCTCCTGGATTTGTACATGAGTTAGGACAGCTGTCTATCAAACAGCAGTGGAGCGTCTGGAGAAAGAGGTGTGGATTTTCTCAGAAGACCTTGAGCTTGGTGTTAAAGAAACAGCTGTCAACATATAAGCCAGGGTCACCACTCACAGTCAGAGACACTTGGAGAGGTGAGGGCAGGGCTGGCTGTGGAAGGATAGTGGCACAGCTGCTCTGGGGAGTCTGGCTAGAAAAATTCAAGGTGCAGAGACAGATGAGGGATGGGAACAAGAAGAGGGGAGGAGAAGGTTCTAATCTGGGCTTCAGCAGCAGCGTGAGCTAACTGAGAGTCCTGTTTAACTCACACTCCCCATAGCATGGCAGGCTTTGGGGTGAGTCAGTGTACTGTCTCCCCTGACTCCCTGGGAGCCTGTCCAGTGGAAGGATCTTGATTTTTTTCGTTCTTCTCTCTCAGGGCACACCAGACAGAACCAAGCCAGAAAGGAAGAACATTTGGTGCCTTTGCTTAATCACGAGTGCAGGAGAGACCTGGAACATTCTGTGTTTGGAGAAATGTGCCTTGGCTTGGCTGTAGCCGGCTGCCAGCTTGCTGCAAACAGAACCAGATTCACAGTATGAGCAAGAGCCTAAGGCTTCACTCTAGTTTGTCCTGAGGCTTTAAGCCTTACCCATTCTCAGCTGAGCAGTCCCAGGAGCCAAGGAAGTCCCCACAGGCTTCCCCTGCTCCAGCCATGACTCTGTCATCTCTGAGCTGTGTGACTCTGGATGATACTATACCTCTCTGAGTCAATGTGTTTTCCATCCATCAACTGCTCTGCTAAGGCATCCTACTCTATAGGGTTCTTCTGCTTTTTAACAAGTCTCCACAGAGAATTGAGAATGAGAACTGAATCCACATTCCAGAGATGACTCAGGCCTGCCATCCAGGAAGCCCCACGGTAACCTTTGGTCCAAAGATGGTGGAATGAATGGAAGGGAAGCTCTGCAGCGCATGCATGCTTATTTCAGAGCTTGTGGTCTGGGGCTGGAGCACAAGGCTCCAGGGCTGAGAGAGCGGTGCTGGGGTCTTAAGAACAGGCATGACTGGAGGACAATGGAGGTGCCAGGCAGATGGGGGCACTGATTGGTGAAATCCCTCTCTTTGTGAACATGCACAGCAGGCCTGGGAGATTGGGCTTCTCCCTTGTCCTAAGAGAACATGAGTTTGCAAGAAGCCAGAGGAGACCCTTGAGATTTAGGGGATCCTTGACATTTCAAAGAACCTGACGGTCCTTAGAACATGGAGTTGGGCCGTGTGTGGAGGTCCCAGGGAGGTCACTCTGAGCTCATGTGAATAAGAAAGCTGCACTCCTGACCCAGGTTGGCACGTCAAGTCCTTCCACTCTCTCGGCTACCAATATCTGTGGGTCTGGGTGTTACAACAGCCTGGAAGACATGAGGTGGAGCTTCAGCAGCCTTGTTGCCACCATGAGGAGAGAGCACATCTGGAAGTGACATAGGGAAAACTAACCTTTAACATGGAGCCAGACACTGAGATCCAGTGGGGGTGGGGCAGGGTCTTTGAACTCATTATAGGGACCAGTCAGATACTTCTCCCATCTGTTATCAGCTGCCTGGACGCTAGTGTGGGGAAGGATGCTGAACTGGGTGAAGGATGCCAGGGAACCTCCTGTGATAGATTTCCTGGATCCAGCCCATGTGTGGGAAGAAGAAAAACAGGAGGTGCTACCTGTTGGATGCCCTCTCTTCCAGAGGCATCAGGCAGAAGTAACAGATGGACAGCCATGGAAGAGATGAGGCAAGAGGTAAGGAAGCCACTGTGGGAATGGATGTGGAGGATTGTGGGAGATTATGTTGTTCCACTGTAAATAACTGTCCCACCCACTAGTCTAATAAAAAGGCTGATCGGCCTAAGGCCCAGGCATATAATTTGCTAACTCTTTATGTTTAAACTAACCCATGACTCTTATCTTGTTCAGCCATGCGGCTCAGTATCTTTTCTTAGAGCAGCATAGTTATCCTCTGCTTCTTCCGGCTTCTCTCTGGCCTTCTGCTCTGTTCTGCCTGTTCCTACAGTCTCCTTAGTCTGGTAGCCCTGCCCACACTTCCTGTTTGCCTTTGGCCAATCAGCACTTTTTATTAAAGTCATAGGTGGGGGCAATTATTTACAATGGAACAACATAATCCCCCTACAGAGGATGGCAGTTTGACTATAATCTCTGAAGCAACACTCTGAGGATCCAAAGCCACCAAGCAATAGAGCCCCACGAAGTGTACTAGCTGCACAATGTATCACTTGGCTTTGTGCAGAGTTCTTCCACCAAGGTTCAGGCTGCTAGAATTCTCAAGGTGAATCCTCTCTGGTCACACTTGGCTGCCATCAGGCCTCCACTTAGACACCTTGGGAGACAGGACAGGCTGGTTATGGAAACAGGAAAGGGCTACTACTCCATTGAGTTCTCTGCTTTTCTAGAGGCCCTAATGGACCTACAGATTCAAGGCCCCAGCAGAGAAGTACTTACTGCCCAGAAGCCAACAGATTCCAGAAGGAGTCCTGTATGCACGCTAATGAACTACCCTGGGCTCACATAAAGAAGGGAAATTACAAACTTGAAAAGATAAGGTGGCTGAGCTGGGGAGCCAGTAGGTGCCTCTACCTCAACTCCACAGTGGCCAAGCAGGAATGTGGCCTCACTCTTACCCTAGTCACCCCAAATCAGAGTTGCTACCTTGAGTCCAAGGATCAGAATTACCAGAGCTCACTCAGCTCAAAGTGGTTCCTGAGACCTGACTAGCCAGGCATGGCTCCCAATTAAGAATGCATTGATTGTTAGTGTGTGTGTGTGTGTGTGTGTGTGTGTGTGTGTGTGTGTGTGTGTCAGGGGGTAGTGGCAATTAAATCTATTCTCTATTTCCAGAACTTCGATGAGTTTGCTAGTGTGACTTGGAAAGTGACCCTAGCTCATACAGATGACACTGGTTATTGTCATCAAGCGTGGCCAACTGACTGATGGATTTTGTAGTGCTGGTGGTGAAATCTGGGGACTTGGTCTGCTGAGCAAGCACCTAGCCACAGAGCCACACCCCAAGTGACATCTATCTCTTTTGGAAAGTGAGATGAAAGCCAGAAAAGCAGAGGTACATCTAAAAAGAGTGGAAGCTGAGGCAGCAGCTTAAAGGTGATGCACGGATGCTGACATCAAGCACTGGGGAACTGGTCTCAGCTCCCCCTTTCCTGGTTCTGGGCAAGTCATGCAACCTGTCTGAGACTCAGTGTAGCCTCTAAAGAGTAAAGGTATTGTAGATATGCAATAACCTAATCTTTACATACTCCTATTTCTATAATTACATTTCATAGTCTATATAAGCATATGCCTACATCATTCAGTATATACAACTTAACACAGACACCGTTTCAAATATGCAGCAGGCAGTCAGCCAATGATAACAGCTATTACCACTATTGCTACAGTTACGATCGTAATTCTATCACCGGGAACAGAGTTAGAGAAGGGAAAGGCAGCTGAGTTTTACGAAGGTGGACAGCAGAGGCCTTCCCTCAATACCACTCAACACACAGGCACGGGGCCTTTTCAGCCACAGTAATGAGGACCAAGCTTGCTAACACAGCTCACACCCAGGTTTGCTTTAATCAAAAGCAAGCTGAGGCAGGGTCCCCAGGCTCATTTCCTCTCCACAGGGCTCAGCCGGCAAACCCCGCCAAGTTGGGAACTGATGACTCAGAAAATTGCAGGAACCTATGATTGAGGGAACCTCACAGCCCGGGAGGTGAATGAGCTCCTAACTGCCTGCCCCTGTCTCCTGAAGTGGTGTGATCAGAAGGAGTGCACAGGGGAGACACAGCAAGCCACAGTCAGCCTGTCTGGGTGGGCACAGTGTCCTGCCCTTGGAGGACACTCCGAGCTGGCCCTTGACCCCTTTAAGCCTCAGTTTCAGGAAGTGGGGGTCACCTGTGTTTCTCCAGCCTCTATTGCTGATAGTGATGAGCAGCAGGAGTTAGTTTGAATCACATAGCCAGATACCCAAGTGGAGGCAGGTGACAAGGACACACTCTTCCAGAGACAGCAGGGTGGGGTGGAGGAAGGGATGGAGAAGCATTGACCTCTTGGATTCTCGCCCAGGTGACAAAGTGTCCCAGAGGTCCCAGAACAAAGAGCACTTTGGGATTGGTGAGATAGCCTTGTGGGTAAAATTACTTGCTGTCAAGCCTGACACCGTGAATTCAATTCTCAGCCCCTATATGATGACAACAGAGAATAGATCTTGCTAGCATGTACACACACAAACACACACACACACACACACACACACACACACACACACAACATGCACCATACACTAAACATACTAAGAATTTGTATATATGAACCCCAGTTTTTCAAAACAGTCACCTGACTGTCACACACCCAAGCCAGTCTCCACTTCTAGAGTCTCTTCTGACAACAGCTGTTTGCTGGGATCACCAAGGAGATTAGGGAGGCCCCCTCAGAAGGCACAGCAGACCTTTGCTTTGATGACAATTGAAGGGAACATTGATCAGTGGCAACCAGTCTGAGCTCCTATAAACAAACATCTGTGTTTAGTCTCACTAAAGCTGGAAGAGCTGGCTGGAGCCGGTGACAGAGGTCACCCACAGACATGAAGTGAGACTCCCCTGTACCCTTTGGCTTTTTCCATTCCCAAAATATTTGTGGAATCAAATATAAGTTGTCTAGACCCTGGATGGTGGGGAAATGTGTTCTGGAGTAAGACAGATCCTTGCCATGAGACAGTAGCAATCTTTTTTTCCATCTCCAGGGAATCCAGCTCCTAGAACAGCCACTCCAGGATTTTCCCACCTGCCCCAGGCTTCTAGGAACATGCAGCCGAGCTCTGAAGCCACACCAGCATGCTAACTCTGCCTGTCCTTGTGGTGACATATTTTATATTTAATAAAATCAGCCTGGAATATCAGAGGGCAGAGCCATCTCTCCAGTCTTTTTTTGTCTTGTTTGTTTTTTGAGACCGAGTTTTCTGTGTAACAGCCCTGGCTGTCCTGAAACTTGCTTTGTAGACTAGGCTGGACTTGAACTCACAGAGACCCTCCTGCCTCTGCCTTCCAAGTTCTGGGACTAACGGTGTGCATTACTGCTGCCTGGTTTGTCACTCCCACAGAATACCTGAATGTCTGTCTGGGCCTCCTTAAGTATCTTCTCTGCCCAGTTGTTTCTCTTCCGGGTTCAACTCTGCCTCATAATCCTGGAGTTAGGATTAAAGGTGTAAACTACTCCTGTTTTGTTTTTTGGGTTTGAACTCACGGAAACACAGGCAGATCTCTGTCTCCCCAGTGATGGGATTAAAGGCCTGGGTCCCCACTCTCTGACCCTCAGGCTTCACTGTGGGCGATTCTGTTCTCTGATATTCCTGGCTGATTTTATTAAATATAAAATATATCTCTTCGTGTCCCAGCTGCTGAAACCTGGACTGGACTGATGGAGCCAGAGGACTAAAGCCTGAGAGAAACCGTTTGAAGAAGGAATGCTTTCTTCTGCTCCTGGTCTCAGA
The DNA here is from genome assembly GCA_033318265.1 of Phyllotis vaccarum. Lineage (NCBI taxonomy): Eukaryota > Metazoa > Chordata > Mammalia > Rodentia > Cricetidae > Phyllotis > Phyllotis vaccarum. The sequence continues at coordinate 59,800,689 of JARWLC010000003.1, read as the reverse complement.
GCCTTCTGTCCATGGTCTGTGGACTGTTGGGAGTCAGAAGGGCATGGTGGAGGGTCTCTCACCTCATTCATAGTGGTGTGGAGGAAAGAAGACAGAGAGGCAAGAAGATACATGTGAGGAGGACACATCCCTCAAAAGCAAGCTCTGGTGACCTGCTTCTTCCAACCACCTCCTCCCCTGACTCTCCATAGAGAACTGAACTGCCTAGGTCTGGCTCCGTGGGTACTGGATTCATTGATGAGGTCACTCTACAGACACTGAGATGTCAGTGAGCTCTGAGGATGGTTTTGAATCTCATCCAACCTGGTCCTCTTTTTAGTTTTTTGTTTTGTTTTGATTTTTCATAAATCAGACATTTGTTGAGGACCCGAGAGAGGACAGACATGATGCCAAGGGCCTTTGCAACAGCAGCATCCGAAGGAGGTTTTAGAGACTGGTCTCATGAAAATCTGTGAAAGGTTATTTGGGGGAAAGAAAAGAAAGTGGTTGGACAGCAATGGAATCAGACGTTGAGAGGCCTCACGGAGGCAGGGAGACCTGCGTCAGGATTTCCCAAATGCTGATAACAAAGAAGAAAGCTTGTTGGTAAAGCCAGCAGAGTAGGGCTGGGGATGTTGCTGCTCAAACAGTGCAGCGCTTGCCTAGCAAGCAAGAGGCCCTCAGGCTCCAGTCCTGACACCTCATAGAAGGTGGAAGCAGGAGGATAAGAAGTCTGGGGTCATCCTTGGCTACATCGGGAGCTGAATCCTAGCCTGAGCTATACAAAGCCCCCCCCCAAAAAAAAAAAAGAGAAAGAAAAAGAAAGAAAGAAAAGGTAAAGAGAGGTAGGGATGCTGGAGAGATGCTCAGTACTTAGGGTGTTTGCCGAGGAGCACCCTCTTCTGGCTTCCCTAGGCACCCTCATACATGCGCACACACACATAAATAGTAAGAATAGCAATTTCCAAAGAACCAGTGAGATAGGCCAGCGGGTAGGTAAATGTGCCTGTCACCAAGGGATCTATATAATGGAAGCAGAGAAACAACTCCCTAAAAGTTGTCCTCTGCCATACCCACTGGGGCACACGGAAACCCACATACACATATACGCACATACATTAAATAAGTAAATTTAAAAAAAAAAAAGCATAAGAAAGGGAGAAGCATGAGGGAGACACTCTCTCATGGGCATCAGAAGGCTTGTTTTGTTTTTTATTTTATTTTACTTGCACTGGTATTTAGCCTGCATATGTGCCTGTGTGAGGGAGTCAGATCCCCTAGAACTGAAGTTAGACAGTTGTGAGCGGCCATATGGATATGGTGGAAATTAAACCCGGATCCTCTGGAAGAGCAGCCGGTGCTCCTAACCATTGAACCACCTCTCCAGCCCAGAGCAGAAGGCTTTAATGGTGATGCCCAGCATGATGGAAGACCTGAGAAAGGCCGAACTTCGTGACATTCCTCTTGAGAGTATACGTCATAGGTAGCCACAGTCTTTAAAATATACATGCTGTTTTGAGCAGCTTGCTCTCAGCCATGTGTCTTGAGACTTTGCTTTCTAAAATGTTCTTTGTCAATTTGCTTCCACAGAGAAAATTGGGACCAACCTTAATGTATTCTAAAAAAGAAAATTCGCAGCAGTGGGTATTTGGTTAAATAAATAATGGGTTTATCCAGTCTGTGAGTTATGAGAGAGCTGTGAACATTGCAGATGGGACCATTTATGGGTGTGAGAAACGATTCAGCAAATTATGGAGAAGGGAGGTAGGGGGTGAAGCCATCTGCAAATTAACATCTCAGTTGTTTTGTCCTGGGGTTGATGTGTATTTGTCAAGTCTTCATAAGTGCCCGAGATGACGCAGGAGGAGGGCACTTGCCTCCAACCCTGATGACCTGAGTTAGATCCCAGGGACCCACATAGTGGAAAGAAAGAATTGACTGACTCCTGAGAGCTTCCCTCTGACCTCCTCCACACTCGCCTCCCTCCACTTTTAAACTCAGGTTGGGCTTTTTAACATATTTATTTATTTTTATACATTAGTGTTTTGCCTGTGTGTGTGTCTGTGTGAAGGTCTCAGATCTAGAACTGGAGTGACAAACAGTTGTGAACTGCCATGTGGGTGCTGGGAATTGAACCAGGGTCCTCTGGAAAAGCAGTCAGTGCTCCTAACCACTGAGCCATCTCTCCAGCCTGCTCAGGTTGGTTTTAAACTCATAACAATCCTCCTGCCTCTGTTTCCCTAGCATAGGGAATTGCAGGCATGACCCACGGTCTTGAATGCCATCTCTGGGGCTTATGTGGTTTGAGTGATTCTTGCCTGCCTGCTCACAGCTCCATTTATAGGAAGGCACAGTGACCTGCACTCTTGATGCAGAGCACAGGCCCAGCTCTGCTGCTGTGGATGGTGGTACCCACTTCCTTTGTTCTTTATTCCTTTTTTCTTTTCTTTCTTATTTTTTTCCAGCGCTGAGAATCAAGAGTCTCCTACACACACACACACACACACACACACACACACACACACACACACACATATACACACACACATATACACAATCAGTAAACAAATGTAATGTAACTTTATTTGCTTTTTATTTGTGTGTGTGTTGCCTGCTTGTCTGTATAATTACTGTATGCATGCAGGGTTCCTATGGGACAGAAGAGGGCACAGATCCCCTGGATCTGGAGTTAGAGGAGGCTGTGTGCTCCATGCAGGCACTAAGAGTGGGGCCTGGGTCTCCTGCAAGAGCAGTAAGTGCTTTTAACCATTGAGCTATCTCTCCAGCTCCATTTCAAAAATAATAATAAAAGCCCAGCTCACCATATCTGGATTTTTCTGACACTGAGTCATGGTTGTGTGTCACTGATATAAGAGACATTCCAGGCTCAAGGAGAGAATGCCTCATGAGACACAAGAACAGGAGTTCACACCCTTGTCTTTAGTGAGTCCCAGATGATCATAGCCACATGTGACCTCTGAGCATGGAGTCTAAATCCAGATGTGATATAATTTCAAACAACACGCATCAACTCCCAAATCTCGGTGCAGACAGAAGTAAAGAGCAAAATCTCCCATTTACAGTTTTGCATGGATTAAGTGGCAACCATCCTGATGGTCTTGGTGACATCACACACATCGTGGGAATTTCTTGGGGCTGCTGGGAACCTGGGCAGAGGCAGGTGGATCTCTCTCTGAGTTCAAGGCCAGCCTGCTCTACAGTGGTAGTTCTAGCATGGCCAGGGCTACACAGAAAAACAAACAAATAAGCATGGCTACTGGAACATTTTAAACAGAACTCATAGTTCATATTGCTCTGCTGGGGGCGGGGGGGCTGGAGTTCTGGGGTCTGTGAAGAAGCAGGAGGCTGACCATGCAACCACCAGAGGAAGCTTGGGGGTGGAGGCTGTTTCCCAGAAATCATCATTAAGTTAAGAAGGAGTCTGAAAATACCGCAGGATGAGGATCCAGGGCTGGAAGGTGTTGTTTTGGGGGTGGGCAATCTAAGGTAAGGTGTAACCTGGGATTTATGAGAACAACAAAAGGGGACAGAGAGGCCCGGATAAGGAGTAGGAGACAGGAAGACGGGAGCAGACTGCTGTAGCAGGATAGCAAACAAGCTATGTCCTGAGTACAGAGGCAGGATAAAGACTCCAGTAATTGCTGCCTTATTGCATAGGGTTTTTCTAGGTCTTTTGTCCAAGCCTCCAGCGCAGGGTGGGTGTCCATCACCAATCAGAAAAGCAAAAGCATTCTTCCAAGACTCTTGGCATCCTGAGACACTCTAAGTAGTAAGAAGAATGTTCTTACCGGAAGCCATGTTCTAGGTCCTTTCTCCCCCAGGGCTAACAGGATCAGAATCCTAAGGTGGGGCTCCCCAGGAACTGTGAGAAGAATGGGCTAGGGAGGCTGGCTAGAAGCATCCAACTCTCCAGAGCTGCCCAAGTCTAGACACGGACTTTGGGGTCAAGCTGAGTGTCACTGGTCTCTCTGATCGATAGCCCTCCAGGAATGTTTGCTCAGCAACCAGATTGGGCAGCTACAGCCTGGGAGGGCTTCAGGGTTGAACTTGGACCTGGCAGCCTCCCAACCAGGTCTGAAGCTTGAAGTATGAGGTCAGGACCTCCCAGCAGGATCCTGCAGTACTAGAAGTGTCCTGACCCCCTTGCTGAATTTGAACTTTCAGGGGCTCTGACCTTTACACTCCTGCCCCTTGGCAGGGATCCGGCTGGACTGCTGTGTTCTGAGTGAGATGATGTCACAGCTATTAGAGAGCACTACAGTAGGGGGCAGGGCAAGATTCATCCTGGCTGGCCTCCCAAACCATCCTGTAACCATAGATCTGTAACTATCCCAATTTACAGGTGGGTACTTCCAGGAGTGGAGCTGGGAAACCACTTCCCAGGAAGACCTCAGCCAATGAACAGTAACAAAATTGGAACTCAACCTGTGTTCCAGTCTCTAAGTCTCCTTACTTACCTAACCAGTCCTCTACACTAGGAGTTTGGGGGTACACTGATGTCTTAGGGTTATCTGTTGCCGTGATGAAACACCGTGACAGAAACAAGTTGGGGAGAGAAGGGTTTGTTTGGCTTACACTCCACATTGTAGTCCATCACTGAGGGCAGTCAGGACAGGAACCCAAGCAGGGCAGAGACCTGGACACAGGAGCTGATGCAGGGGCCATAAAGGGGCCTGCTTAAGGCTTGCTCAGCCTACTTTCTTAAAGAACCCAGGACCACTAGCTCAGGGATGGAACCACTCACCATGGCTGCGCCCTGCACCATCAGTCACTAATTAACAACATGCCCTACAGGTTTGCCTACAGCCCAGTCCTACTGAGACAGTTTCTCAGTTGAAGTTCCTCCCCTCGAGTGACTTACCCTGTGTCAAGTCACCATAGAACTTACCAACACAACTGCTATACCCCCCCAAATACGGTCTACAGTTAATAACTTCTTTTTCTTACCAGGACTGGGCATTGAACTTGGGGCCTCATTCAACCTAGGCTAGCACTGTACCAATGAGATACATTCCCAGTACCCCCCTCCTTCTCTCTCTCTCCCTCCTCCCCATCTGTGTGTGTGTGTGTGCGCGCAGGCAGATATATGTATGTATGTGGAGGCCAGAAGAGTACATAGGGTCTCAGTCTTAGGAATACTGTCCACTTCTTTGGCCTGGAGGCCAACAATTATACTATACAGAGGGGCCTATGAGCCCCAGAATCCTTCTGTCACTACCTGCCCAGTACTGGGGTTCAACAATGCCACCATGCTCAGTATTTTAACACGAGTTCCAGAGGCCATACTCAGGTCCTCATACTTACAAGTATGCACTTTACCAATTTGGGCCAACTCTCCAGTCCCTGATCATGCACTTTATGGACTAAACCTTCTCCCCAGACTCCAGAGCTGTTATTTTGAGACAGAGACTCACTAAATCGCCTATACTGATCTTGAACTCACTTTGTAGTCCAGGCTGACTTTGAATTTTGATCTTTCTGCCTCAGCCTCCAAAGCGGCTGCAACTACAGGCTTGTGTCACCAGGTCCTGCAAAACGGAATCACTGCCAAGGAATGGTTGCGGTTCAGATATGAGTCTCCTGGAAGAAAGATAGAGCAGAACTCTGTATTTTTCTATTATCCATCAGGAAAGTGGGCAGTGTGTGAGGCTGAGCCTTCCTGACAAAGAGAAGCACAGGGGAGGTCTGTTAAAGAAAGAGCCCTTGAGAGGAGGCCAGGAGGTGGCTCAATACAGCATAATTTTCAGCTTGTCAGAACTCACCAAATGAATCACAAAATAAAACCCCAACGACAGGATCATGAGCGACCATTTGAAATGTAAAATAAATAGGTAGGTCTCTGGTGAGAAGGCAGGATAAATGGCATTTCGACGGCATTTGGTGATTAAATTAAACAGTAATGAACTCGTGAATAATGTGCCCAGAGACGGCTGGGGAGGGTGACGAAGCTCAGAGACTGGAGCTCCAGCTGCTCTTAGTCGTGCCTAGTGGCCTCCCAGAGCTTGGGCTCAGAACCGCATGCAGTCCCAGAGGCACAGGCTCCAGGGCCAAGCCGAGGTCTGCACTGATGATCAAGTCTTCTCATTTAACACCCCGGGAAGTTCAGATCCACAAAGGTGACCCTTAGAGCCAAGACTGGGATGCATCACAGAGTCCTGTTCTCTGTGCCACATTCCTCTCCTGTCTCCTAATAGCCACACGCTCCTGTGGGTCCCTTCCCTGGCCGGGTACCTTGCTGCTTGTTTTTAACCAAGAAAATGTGCTGGTGGCGTTGTGTGCCTTTCGGGGCTGGGATGTAGAAGCCTTGTCATTTCTATCTAGGGATCTTGGGACACTGCTGCAGAGAAAGCTCGTGTCTGTGTAAAGAAAAATTCTAACTTCCTCCCTGCTGTGCAAATGTCTAGGTAGCCACATGTGGAAGCTGTGTTGAAGTCATTCTCCCATCCCTGGTGCCTTATCTGACCCAAGCACAAAAAAGCTTTTTTTAGACATCCTGGTGAGCTTTCAGACAGTTCCAGCCTCAGCTACCAACTGCTGTAACTGATAGGGATACAGGGGATAGGTAGATGCACTTTCATATTCTGTGCTGTAATGTTGTACAGAGGAATCAGGATGTGCACATTATTACTAGCTGTTCTACTTTCATTTCTATGGCTGTGATAAAATATCCTGACAGAAGGAACTTAGAGGAGAAAGGAATGGATTCCAATTTAAAGCTCCAGGTTACAATCTATAACTGTGGGAAAGTCGAGGCAGCTAGTCAGATCAGAGTGAAATCAAGAACAGAGAGATATGAATATAGCCATGTTCACTTGCTTACTTGTGCTCGTGCAGATTTCTTCATTCTCATACAGCTCAGAACCCCCTACCTAGGGAATAGTGCCGCCCACAGTGGGCTGCATCTTCCCACATCAATTAACTTTATTAAGACAATCCCCCACAGGCCAATCTAATATAGACAATCCTTCATTGAGACTCCCTTCCCGGGTGATTTTTAACTTGTGTCAAGTAGACAGTTAAAGCTAACCACCATACTATCTTAGCACTGGACACTATTAATGACTTGTTAGTTGTGAGTTAACCCCTCCCAGTCCAGATGCCTTTGACGGAGTTTAAGGTTGACACCAGAAGAAACTCTTGACTCAGAATAACAACAAGTGTCTGAGCCCAGACATCCAGAGATGAAGGAATTGTCCAAAGACGGGAAAGAAAAAGACTTTAGACTCAAAATTATGGCTGACCACTTGACCCGGGGGTAGGAGGGAGTGAAGCTAGAATCACAGACTACCTTTGTCTGCCCCTCCACACCCATTCCTTTCTGGCTTCAGGTGATATATAAAGCAATTTTTAGGGTGATGTGATGGCTGCCCTTGGTTGTCAACTTGACTACATCTGGAATTAATTAAAACCCCAAAATGGAAGGGCACACCTGTGAGAGATATATATGCTTAATTCGAAGTGGGAGGGCGTGGGAGGGCCCACCCCTCTGGATCTTAAATCAGAAAGACACGCCTCTAATCTGGGCCACCCCTCCCGCTGGGAGCCTATGCAAGGACATGGCAGCTTTTGTTCTTTGCCTGCCTGCTCTTACCTGGACAGTGAGTCCATTCCTTCACTGATGCTGGAACCGATTTCTTAGAAATCCCAGTGTGTAGTGAAGAGCAGCTGAGGTGTACAGCTTTGTGGACTGAATTCTTGGACCTTCAATTCATAAGCAGCCACTGCTGGATTAGCTGGACTACAGCCTGTAAACTGTTCTAACAAATCCGTTCTCTCTATATAGAAAGACTCACTCTCTAAATTGTTAGTCTAGAGAATACTGACTAATACAGGGGTTGACCTGCTGGTTTTCCAGATCAGTGGCTCTCTGAATAAAGTACAATTTAAAGGTGTAAGTCCATTCCTGCTCACTGGGATCTGTGAAGCCAGGAGCATGTGCCCTTGTGCTCCATTTACATAACTGCATAAGAGACCCCAGGAGAGATGTGCCCAGCAGGGTCTAGTCAGGTCCACAGGAGTGTGAATATTCACAGCAGTATGCTCTTAGGACCTAGGGAGACTGGGTAGTGTGTTAATCAACAGAATATGACTGACGGGCTTTCAGTAGAAGCAGGAGGCATCAATCAAGTAGCCCAGTGGGCAGAGAAGGGACCTGGGTCTCTCCCACATCCCCATCCAGCCTGGATTACCTGAAAGTTGGTATCATGCCCAGCCCCTGGAGCAGACCTGCCCCCATATGCCTCATCAGTGGGCTTTTTGGAGTGAGAGCTACAGATACCACTCAATGCTAGTGTAATTGAGTAGCATTCAGAAAGCCCCCTCCCATTTGTTCCTGAACCCAGGACAAAAAAAAAAAAAAAAGAAGAAAGAAAGAAAGGAATGGGACACACTGTTGATCCCAGAGTTCAGGAAGCAGGGCAATTGGATTGGGAATTCAAGCTCACCCTCAGCTACATGGAGAGTTGGAAGGCTCTCTCTCACAGAGCTTGGGCTATGTGAGAGCCTTCTGGGGAAGAAGGTGGATGGGGGGAGGAGAGGAAGGGAAGAGGATGGGGGGGGCATTGCAGAAATGACTCGATGCCTGTGATTGCCAGCTTCTTTCATGTTTATTTCTACCCTCGTCATTAATAAAAGTAAAGATGTCCAACCTTCTTCTGCTTGTTTTCAAATTAATAGAGAATTTATTGGGTGTCTTCCTTCTACTCTGTGGCCTGCCTGTAGCTGGCTGCCAGCCAAGGCCCTGAAACGTAACATCTGTCTTCAATCTTCTCTGTTTTCCCATGCTCCCATCCCAGCTTCCAAGTCTCATCCGCAGCTCCAGTATCTCTGTGTAGGAGACCATAAGATGGCAGAAGAGATGTACAGAGTTCACAGGTGACGGACAGAGGAGGCTTCCCAGCCAGGAAGGCCAATAGCTCCCCCATCCACAACCACCCTCAGATCTCTGGAGCACCCACCCCCATCAAATCCCCAAGACTGAAGCCTGGAAAAGCTTCCTGGCCAAGAAAATAAATTCCTCACTCAGAAATCATGCCAGAGTTCACTTCTCACTTAGGGGAAGGCAGCTGCCCAGGAAGGTAAGTGGACATGTCGCTGTGTCCAGAGTTCAGGCAGCCCCGGGACCTGTGTGTTGGAATACAGGGTGGGTGAGGGTGTGTTCCATAGAGCTAACTATGACCTCTTCAGTTTTTCTAAGCCTTCAGACCCCTCTGTGCCTGCCCCTCCCTCCTGCAATCCACCTTGTGATCACTCTACCATGGCTACAGCCTTGGCACAATTTCCACGAGACATCTTTGATGGATGAGTGAGGGTGGAGTTAAATTTGAACTCTAGATCTCTCATGGGAGGCATTGCTCCCCAGATTTAACAGCAGTAAGATTTACTCAGCCTCAGAAACGTGACCTCAAACTCAACAGCCGTTGCAGAAGAGGTGACCTCATTCACCCCATGTGGGGTGAGTCACCGGGCACTGAGTTAGCTAGAGACCCTACAGTCTATGCACCAAGGGGCCCCAGAAAACAAGGGTGTGATCTGTGTATGGTCTTTCCTTTTATTTATTTATTTATTTGAATGATTTGAGGGCTGAAGATCTGGCTGACCGGCTAAGAGAACTTATTCTTGCAAAGGACCTGGGTATAGTTCCCAACACCTATGTGGTATCTCACAGCTGAGTTCCAGGGGATCTGACACTTTCCTTGACCTCATTCAGGCTTCTGCACACACACAGTGCACTTACACACATCCAAGCACGCACACACACACAATTAAGTAAATAATTTTCAGTAATTTGAATGGATTTTTTTATTTGCAATTATTTACTCTGGTGTGTGTGTGTGTGTGTGTGCGCGTGTGTGTGTGTGTGGGGGGGGGTGTTTGTATACAAATGCCATGACAGGTATGGAAAATATAAGTCAACTTGGTTCTCTCCAACATGCAAAGTCCTGAGAATCAAATTCAGGTCCACAGACTTAGCAGCAGGCATCTTGATCCTCCTCACCATCTCACAGGCCCTTTCATTCTCCTCCTCCTCCTCCTCCTCCTCCTCCTCCTCCTCCTCCTCCTCCTCCTCCTCCTCCTCCTCCTTTTTAATTTGAAATAGGGTCTCTGGTAGCCCAAGCTGTCCTCAGACTAAGACAACATTGAACTTCTGATCCTCCCGCCTCTGCAGTCCAAGTGCTGGGATGACAGACACTGTAGCTCTCCCTGGGGAAGAAACCCAGGGCTTCATGCACACCAGGCAAGCACTCTACCCACTGAGCTTCATGGCAGCATGTTTGAAGAGTCACAATTAACACTAAGTGAAATCATTCCTCCTTCGAAAGTGGGGCAGCCCTTGACCTCTCTCCTCTCCTCTCCTAGGTCACTCCCAGCCTAATCCATTAATGCAGCCACATTCCACTAGACTAGGGTAGAACTGAGCAAAAGAACAATCGAGCCTGTATCTGTCCAGAGCCTCACACCATCAGAAACACAGCCAACCTTGACCTCAGTTTCCCTAGCCTCTCCTGTGCCTAGGTTACTGCTGGGGAAGGAGGAGGAGCCAGAGTTCGGCCTTTGACCACAGGCTCCTCCATGAGACCCCACCCCCTGAAAGGAACGAACATCTCAGGAGGCTCACAAAATTAGGAGAAAGGCTTTCTGAGGCAGCAGCACGGGGCAGGATGACTTCTGTGATTGCCGCTAACAGCTCCATCAAGGCATTACACTGTTACACGTTATTACCAGTCCAGCACTTTGTGTCAGCGAGCCTGCTCACATACCCTCCCCCACCATGGCAAGATGAGATTCACAGCCAGCCCTAGGAAGACTGGTGCAGGGTGGGAGCCACAGAATTCACAGAATTTCCCTCCATGAGCCAGCCTCCTGACCTATCTACTCAGTGATTCCTTCTAAAACTTAAAAACTATAGGAAAGGGGGAGGGGAGGAAATGCTCTTCGCTAGCAGATTTTCCAGCCCATGTATCTAGCTATTTACATGAGTGCAGAGTCAGGAAGACACAAACACGCATAAGTCGCCCTAAGGTTTTACTAGCCTCAGACATAGGGTCCTGACAGTTTGTTCTGACCTCAGGGTCTTTGTATGCATAGTTCCTTTTGCCTGTATATACTTCCCTCCAAATAACCACATGGCTTGTACCTCATCCACCTGGGTCTATATTCAGATGCCCTCTACATACAGAGGTCCTTAGCCACTTCCAAAGAACACCCCAGGGGACCCTCTAGCTCTATATCTATCTATCTATCTATCTATCTATCTATCTATCTATCTATCTATCTATCTATCTATCTATATATCTATCTATATATCTATCTGAGACAAGGTCTCACCGTGTAGCCCAGATTGGCCTGGAACTTACTGTGAAGACCAAGCTCTGGCCTTAAACTCACAGAGATGCCCCTGTCTTCGTCACCTTCACTGGCTCTATCCCCTGATCTTATTTCACTGCCTTGGTTTGGCTCTTGAGACAGGACCCCATATCCAAACTGGCTTCCCTAAGTGTTTGCTAACGACCTTGAGCTTCTCTGATCCTGGTCGTTGTCTCCCCAGTTTATTCGGCACCTGGGATCACCCTCTGGGCTTTGCACATGCTCGGCAAACACTCTACTAACTGAGCAGTGTCCCCAGCTTCTCGGTGTTTCCCATTCCATTATCTAATTTGTGACTTCAGCTCCACCCCTCCTCTCCCTGTCCCAGCTGAAGGAATGTGTCTCTCCCCCAGAGAGACCTAGGCAGGCCATGAGCATTCAGCACAATAAACTGTTTGCTTCTGATTCACTCATACATATTGTCAGCCATACCTTGAAATAAGTGAAGTAGTTATGTAAGGCTCGGATACCTGACTTATGCCACAAAGTCCTGGTGACATAAAAAGAGCCTGTTGGGTGCCTCTGGGAGGTCACAGCCAGCAGGGAGCGTAGATCTCTAGTTAAGATTCTCGTGGCTGGTGAGGACACCTTCAACTCCATGACTCCTGACGAGCACTCCCTTCTCCACACCTGTGTGACATTGCCAAGGGAGTTCCAAACATGGATCCCATGAGCCTCTATATCCCCCATCCCCCCATCCCGGTGGGGGAGGTCATATATGCCCTCATTCATATCCCATGTGTCCTTCTCTCCTACATCCAATTAACAAATTCTCTCAGCTTGATCTCTAAAAATCTATCCCAGTGTGTCTGAACCTTCGCCATGCCTGCCCCTGCATCCCTCTACTCCCCAGTCACCACAGCCAGGGGACCATAATGCAAATCCCAGGAGCCACACTTTTATCTTTCTCCACTGCATCTGGAAGAAAACCAAAGTGCCACTGACCCCCCCACACACACCCCCATATCCCTCCTCCACCATCCTTACTCTGCCACAGCAACCCTATTCCTTGCTCCTACCTCAGGACCTTCCCATCTTTCACTACCCGCTTCTTACTCCAGCTCCTTACAAAGCCAGCCTGTTCCAGCCCTCTCTCCTCGGTCTCCCCTCCCAGCATCTCAGGACTACCCATGTTGCTGTGAACATCACCTCTCCTCATGCCCACCTGTGTTCACAAAGCATAGTAAGAAGTTTCTGGCCCAGACTAGCCCCGAGATCTGGACCAGAAGTTCCAAATAAACCACCCACAGCAGCTTGGCCCAAATAATCACACAAAGTCTTATACTAATTACATGCTGTTTAACTTATGGCATAGGCTCATTATCAGCTAACTCTTGCATCTTAAGCCATTTCTATTCATCTATATATTGCCACATGGCTTATGGCTTGTCTGTACTTTTACATCTTCCTCTCTCAGCGGCAGCTCACAGCATCCCTCTCCACTTTGCTCTCCTTCCCCTTTATCTATACTTGAATTCCTGCCTGTTCCTAAGATACCTTTCCATAGGCCAAAACGGTTCTTTTATTATTCAATGATAATTCACAGCGTACAGAAAGTCATCCCACACTAGTGAAGCATGTGCCTCTGCCATTCACTGTGAGGACAGGAATGGGCTCCTGCCTGGGAAGCCTTGCACTGAGGATTCCCACTGGGTTGCAGGTCCGAAGACTGGCAGTGCCCCAGCCAGGACTTTGAAGGTTTGAATCTACAGAGTGTTCTGAGTTCAGTGTGGACTCTGAGTGCACTCCCTGAGAAGTGAAAAGAGAAGGAGACTTACATACGTAAGCAAGCTGTGAGCAAGAGGAAGGCTGACCTAGAGAGAAGGGGCTATCCAGATGGCAAAGGGCTGTGCTGACCATCCTTGAAATAGGGGAGATGCGGGACACATGAACAGAACCCCTGGCTCCTGTATTCCTGGAGGACATTACCTCTTCTTTTTAGATGGATTCTAAAGTATCATCCAACATACAGCTGGGTCTGAACCAAGCAACTCTCCTCGCTGACTGCTTGGCAGGGACAAGACCCATTTAACCTTGGTCATCAATTATCTGACCTAACTGGCTCTGATTAGGCCCAACCAATTGTTAACACTGGATTAGCCCTAAGATTCAGGGAAAGAGATGGTCACCATGGCCTAGCTGTGGACGTAAGTGGACGTAATGGGGACGGCCTCTGTTTCCCTTGTGGCCTCTCCATGCCTCTCTGGAGTGGGAGCTGGGTCATAAGCACCAAGGCTTAAGCCTGGTCTTCTGTGGAAATGGAGGCCCCAGAGTCCTCAATCTCTCCGCAGAGCACAGAAGCGAGGCAAAGTGAGGAATCGTTCAACTGAGGTAGCTGTCCCAGAGGTGGGGTCTGAAGAATTAACAGCAGGACCAGTAGGATCCTTAGAGTCTTCTTCCCTCAGCCCATGCAGCAATTGCTACTCAGGCTGCCCAGCAGTCAGGGCCTCCAGCTCTTGGATCTTGCTCCTACTCCACACACTCCTTTCACCATACTAGTCCTGGGGATAGAACTCAAGTAGTGAGGCTTAGCAGCAAGCCTCCTTACCCACTGAGCCATCTTGCCAGCCCCCAACAAAGACTTTTAAAGCTTCCTGCACTGAACAGGAGCAAAGACACCATCAACTCTCATTAAATACAACTTTTTTTTTTTTTTTTTTTGCCAGCAATTTTTAAAGGGATTTTTCTAATTTGGCTGTTGAACTTCTTTGGCTGGCGGGCGCTGGTTCCATTGATAATTGACTGTGCCTTCCATCCATTCTCTGGACCTACTCTGGAATGTAGCTGACAAATTGCTTTCGCGGGTAATGACACATTTATGAATACCAAATGTGGTAATTAATGCATCTGACCTCGTGTTATTCTGTGTAGACATTTAACATTTATTAATTTCGATTTCCCAGTTTTCTTTTCCCATTTGGCGGCTGATAAATATTTTAAAGTCTCAGAGATTTCTGTGGGATCCTAAAAAGCTCAGATATCTGAAGTCCTGATGTGACCTTCAACAAGGTATGGGAGAGCCTCTCCGAGCCTTGGTGTCTCCATCCTGTTCTCCGGCCCTAGGCAAATCCCGAAGGTCTGATACCCTACCTAGAGGGGCTTTTAAGAGCCACTGTGAGTCAAGGCCAAGGCCAGCAGCAATGACACCCACACAGCATGCTTGCCATGCCAAAGATCTCCTCTCACCCATGAAGAGCATAGTATTAAAAAAATGTTCTGTGGCCAGACAGACAACCCTCCCTTGTGTGGTATGGAGTGTATTCTATGGTTAATAGACTTGCAGCATGTATCTCCTCCCTCTTTCAATTCCATGGGTAGAAGTTGGAAAGCCTGGAGGAAGGTGGCCATCCCAATTCCTCACAACACTGGCTGTTGGCAGCTGCAGGCCTGAGCAGGGCACATCTGGGGACACAACAGCTCTGTCAAGGACAAACTCCGCCAGAACAGCACATAACACCCCATCTGAGTCAGGTCCCAGGATAATGACCTAAGTTGGCATGTGGGTCGAAGGCGCAGGAACATGACCAGCCCCTTCAGGAGTGTGTACTTATTTAGAGACTTGGTGACAACATCTTCGTGACTGCCTTCTACTAGGTGTGGAGGTTGATACTGGCCATGCCCTCTACCTGATCAAGTAGATCTGAGGAGAAAGACCAGAGAGATGGGGACATGCCCTGGGGAAGAGGAGAGGAGGGGGGCTCCTAGCAGATCCGCCCACCCAGTTGTCCTCAATTTTGTATAACAGGATCTAGTTTCAACTCTCATCCCCTCCCCCCCCACACACACCTCTGCTCCCCAACCTTGTCCTGCTCCTGGGCTCCTGAAGAGACTAGAACCCAAGGTCACAACATCTTGGCACGAGGACCTTCGCTGCCTGCCTCAGTATCATCCCAGGAGGGGAGATCCCCATCCACATGACCACAGTCAGGTGGCTGTAAGAACTTTGGCAGGCAAATCCTGCCAGTGATGGGGGAAGACCTTCTTCTCTTCCCTGAGTGCCTGCCCTATTTGCCCAGCTGCCCCCATTGAGGCCTGGCTGCAATATGAGTGGAAATCAGGACATATTTCTCCATTTCTACATCAAGTGCCAGGCAAGGCCTGGGTGGACGGGAAGGAGATCAAGCAGTACTCTGCAGTCCTTATGCTCTCTCTTCAAGTCACTCTAGATCAATGTGACAGTCACGGGGACATATGGAAATGAGTTGGGGGCATCTCCTTAGATAGGGGCCAGATGTTTAGGGAAGACTTTCTGGAACAGCAGGCTCTAAGGGAATGAGGAGAGGGTGATGGTACCTTCAGGACAGAGGCTACCTTGGACAAGTGATGCTCGCCTCCAGCAGCAACAGCCACGCATCACTGGGGATGAAGGAAGAGCTGATGGAGCGAGTCTAAGTCTCCCATGTCAGCTAGCAGGGCCTCAAATCCTCCATATCTCAGAAGAATGAGAAGCTGGAACCTGTCAGGCTGACTTTCCTGGGATTTGCATTTTAAGAAGAATCAAAAATTGGGCCTGAAAGATGGTGCACCCTGGCTCAGCTCCATATCACCCTATCCAGGAGCCTGCTACTTCGGCCTCCCTCCCTGCTCTCCAGGCCCAGCACCTAGTCCTTTATTTTGTAGTTAGTACCACGGTAGCCCCTACCTTCAGGTTCTTCCCCTTAACAGAAAATAGCTTAGTAGGTAGTGCTTACTGCCATGCACGGGGACATGAATTCATCCCTGGGACCCACACAGAGAACACTGGCTTCCAAAAGTTGGCCTTTGACCTCCACATGCAGTGGAGAATCTCAGGACTGTGTAACAGCCCTGGCTGTCCTAGATCTCACTCTGTAGACCAGACTGGTCTCGAATTCAGATCCACCCGCCTCTGCCTCCCTAATGCTGGCATTAACGGAGTGGGCCACCACCACCTGGAATGGAGAAACGCCCTTATCTGTTAGAGATGATGCTGTGATATCTACAGGTCTAACGACAAGGTCTCTCAGGCCCTTGGTTGGTAGTAAGAGGTTGGACTATGGATAAGCAGGCTCTATTAGCCGCCAAGTCCCCTGCATGTCTAGGAGACAGGCAGAGAACAGCCCTGTCTGTTTGAATCTCTTTGAAAGTTTCCAGGTGGGACCACAAAGAAGGGGGGTCAGGTAGAGACAAGGTCTGAGAGGCAGAACCTGGTGGAAGGGGAGGGGAGGGGAGGGGAGGGGAGGGGAGGGGAGGGGAGGGGAGGGGAGGGGAGGGGAGGGGAGAGGGCCCATGGACTACCAGGGCTTAGAGCTGAGCCTTGGCCTCTGTGGTCTCCCAGCTCTTTCCCATTGTACAGGGGTACCGTGTGTGTTATCACCCAACTCTATCCTGGCCCCACTACATAAGTGTGTGTGTGTGGGGGGGGTATACATTTACATGTATGTATTAGAGGCCAAAAGTCTTCATTTTTAGGGAGTGGGGACAGGATCTTTTTCTGAACCTCAAGTTCAAATGAACGCTAAGGCTCCACCTGCCCTTCCTTCAACCACACACTAGGCTTTCACATTTATGCCAGTTTTTCTACACGGGTTCTGAAGACTTAAGCATGGCAGCCCTTTACCCACTGAGCCATCCTCTCTCCCAGCACCATCCCATGCTTCTCTCCGAGTGACTGGTCTGATAAGCCAGGCCAGAGCTGACCAGATCTTGTCATGCCTCTGGACTCCATTACTGGCTCCCAAGAGGGCTAGTCATGCTACCTCCCCTCAGGACCCAGAGAGACGCAGACTCTCATCTTCTAGTGGGATGTGCTGTAACTGTTCAGCCCTTTTATTACCATGCAAAAAGCCATTTTCCCATCAAAATTAATAGCAGGAATAGAAAAGGGGGGAAAGATATGGACTGTTGAGCAGCTGAATCAGACAGCCCCTAGGCCAGCTTTACACAGGACCCATGGAGACGCAAGCTGATAAAGCTGCTGCGGACTGAGTCTCCATCACATTCCCACAGGACAACAGAAAAAAGCAGGAAGTGGAGACCAATTGCCACCTTCTCTTCAAAACCCAATTCTATCTGTACTGCCTAATAACACCAGCACCAGCAGTCACCGGGTCTGTCATGACTAGAATATGTTAAGTTCCCCAGTAGGCTCATGATCTACTGCTTGGTCCTAGACTGTGAATGTTTGACTGTAATGGGCCCCCATAAGTTCCTAGGAAGTAGCATTATTGGAGATGTGGCTTGTTGGAGTAGGTGTGACCTTATTGGAGGAGGAGTGTCACTGGGGAAGGGGATGGACTTTGTGGTCTCCTTTGCTCAAGCTACACTCAGCATGATGCTCAGTGCACTTCCTGCGGCCTTCTGATCAAGACATAGCAGCTCCTCCAGCTCCATGTCCGCCTGCACACCGCCATGCTCCCCACCGCGATGATGATGGACTGAACCTCTGAAACTGTGAGCAAGCCACACCAATTAAATGTTTTCCTTTATAAGAGTTTCTGTGTTCATGGTGTCTCTTCACAGGAATAGAAAACCTCACTAAGACACAAATAATATAGCTGATTTGAAGGTGATAGGACTTAGCTGGAGGAAGTAGGTAACCGGGAGCAGCAGGCCTCTGTATATTATCCCTGACCACTTCCTGTCTCCTCTCTGTGTCCTGGGCCACTATGCCTTCCCCACCCTGAGGAACTTAGACCTCCTCTTAGCTTCCTGTGC
Organism: Phyllotis vaccarum; assembly: GCA_033318265.1. Classification (NCBI taxonomy): domain Eukaryota; kingdom Metazoa; phylum Chordata; class Mammalia; order Rodentia; family Cricetidae; genus Phyllotis; species Phyllotis vaccarum. Next base: position 59,782,647 of record JARWLC010000003.1, on the reverse strand, counting down.
TAAGTATCCGGATCAGAATAATAGAAAAGTAGTTACTACAAGGTCTGCCTTAGTGAAGGTCTCCAAAGAAGCAGATATGGTGTTATGTTTTGATACGATATTGAGTTTACTTGGTGTGGCTGGCTGATGGTGATAGATGGAGAGAGACCTCATGCCCCATGTGAGTGCGGTGGATGGCGGCTGCACGCACGGCAGAAGACACTTAGACTGGCCTACATGGAAAGACTTTATTATTATGGAGAGAGAGAGAAAGAAGAGAGAAGAAGTGGGAGGTTGAGGAACAAGCCCTCTAGCAGGGTGGGGTAAGGAAGGACGGAAAAAGAGAGGGTCAAGGGTAGAATCCTTCTAAAATGGAGCTTGACAGTCAGAACTCAGGGCGGGGCCAGGCAATTGCCATTGGCCAGGGGTGACTTCAAGAGCTAAGACATAATCTTAACACCTGATAGTTGCATGCATCATTAGGGAGTAGAGGGAGGGAGGGACAGAGGAGAGAGAGACTGATTGAAGGAATTGGTCCACGTGATCATGGAGACTGTCCCATTCAAATCTCCCCTGGATGGGGAGGCTGTGTCTTTATTTCTACTGATTTCTACTGATCAGACAAGGCCCAACCACACTGCAGAGGGCACCTGCCCTGCTGTCAATAGAGTTGGGTGGTAACTTCACCAACATCTGGGAAATGTTTGCCTCCCTGCATCTCTAGAATTGTCTTTCTCATCCTCCTTATCTATAGACAAAGAAACTGAGGTCCAGGCAGGCTACAGGGGTCACCCAAGGTCACCATAACCCCCCCCACCACCACCACCACAGGCTGGCTAGTGTGGAATTTAACATATCTGTAATTTGCATATCATTTGCATAGTATTCCCTGAAATCCAAAATGCCAGGAAATTCCCCAGGTCTGTCTTTTCCTCTGCTCTCTCTTGGCTTCAGCTACTCCGTGCAGCATCAGGTCCCTGGGCTGGCCTCTTCTGTCTCTGGATGATGCTGGACCACAAGAGCGTCTCTGCTGTGTCCCAGGATCTCCATGGTACAGCGGATGCTGCTTCGGCTGTGTGGGAGTTGCTATTTGGAGGACGCACGAATGGACGTTTTTTATTTTAATAGTCATGTATTCATTTTTATGTTTCTTTGAATTTATGGCTGGGGTGATGGTTTCCCTTTTACTGCGTGATATAAAATTCCCCTTTAAACTAAATTTCAGTTTTTTAAAGAAAGTCGACGAAAATAAAAACAGTAAGTAAATAATAGAGTAGGTGGTGTATACAGCAGAGAAGAAAATGGCGGAGGTGTTTAGAAAAGCTGAACACATCACTATGTGTGCCTCTGCCCAGTCAGCTCACTATGCTCCTGTCCTCTGCTATTGGAGGCCAAAGCCAAGGGGGCGTGCCCTGTGTCTGACTTTCTTGTGTGTGTTTGTGTGTTTGTGTGTGTGGTGTGACCTGAATGTATGTCTATGCACCACATGCATGCAGTACTCACAGAGATCCCCTGGAACTGGGATTATAAAAGGTTGTGCTGAGAATCGAACCTAGTGCTCTAAACCGGGGCCAGTGCTCTTAGCTGCAGAGTTACCACCTCAGCCCAAGATGATAATTCTATTTTTAAAAGATCCAAAACTGGGGGTGGAAGTGGGGGCTTGTGAATCTGTCTACCTCTTCTTTTGTTTTTTGTGTTTTGTTGTTTTAAAGACAGAGTCTCTCTGAACCTGAGACTCACTAATTCAGCTTGGTGGTGGCCAACGAACTCCAGAGGTCTTCCTGTCTCTGCCTCCCCAGTGCTGGGGTAACAGATGCCACTGGGAACCCAAACTTAGGTCTTCACACTTGAGTAGCTGACAGTTTACCCACTGAGCTTTCTCTCCAGGTCCTCCAGCTCTCTCTTTGACACACAATGGCTAGACAAATCCACAGGCTATAAATATGAGATGATCAAATCAGGGAATTAATATACGTTCCTCACACAGTTAGACATTCCTTGCTATGCACACTTACCATTTCCGTGTAGTCCCTCCCTCAAGCCCATAGTCTCCCCCCTCACCTCACTCCAGAATTCTTGGGTTCTGGGGAAATGGCTTTAGTGTTAATTATTGGGGCCCCCACATCTATCTTCAGAGCATCTCATTGGGCCAAACTTCTCTTCCACGAGGAAGAGTCATGTTTCCCTACCAAACCCCTACTAATCCAGGAGTCAGCCATCTCTCCCCGTGGATGGCTGCAAGGTAATTAACATCCTCTTGTTAACTGGGCCCACACTCACCATTAATGAGATAGCTAAGGGCTCTGCTTAAAGCCAACAATTTGCAAATGACCCAAGAGCCCCGAGTTCCTACATCTTTTTTTTTTTTTTTCAAAATCAAGAAAGAAAAAAAAAACCAGAATTTAAATGGAAAAGCGATTTTCACTTATGAGCTAGTATCATTATTCATAACTGGAGAATTGTATAGAGTAAAAGCCTTTTCCACTTAATTAGAATGGTGAGCATCACGGGAAAGGGGGGACTGTGCAGCACACCAGGGACCAGGAGGCAAAAGGTACAGATGAAAGGAAAGGACGTGGGTCTGCATGGCTGTGCATTGAGCCAGAAGGCAGAGAACCCACAGAGATCACAGGCTGAGCAGAGGAGGGAGGGGAGGAGGGTGCATCGATCCTCAAGGTCCTGCCCCATAGTGTGCTCCCCTCTGGTCACTTCATCCTTGAGTTGAACACTTCGCTTATGGAGTCTCATTTTGAATCCACACTAATATAAATCTGAGAGCCATATTTTTGTACAAGTGAGGAGGGCCTGGGACTCGAGAAAGTTGAGGAAATTGCCTAGAGTCACCTAGTTAGTGAACGACTTGAATTAAGGAACCAACAGGTCTGAGTCTCTGTGAGTCTCTCCAGTGGTGCTCTGAGGGGTCACTGTCTCCTCCAGCATCCCTTATAAACCTCCAGCATATCAGCAAAGTATGCTTATCATTGTGTTCCATATATTCAGAGCTGAGGCTTAGATTAGCAGAAGTCTTGGCCAGGGCTTGTCTGGGACTCAGCTAGAGAGACCCAAAGGCCAGTATGTGCCTCCTCCCAGGACAATGAAGAGAAGCAGTGGTTTCCCTGGAGATAGAGTGGGGACCTTCAAGTCCACCCAGGAGTCCACTGCCTGGCTCCAAGGGTCTTCTGTCTCTCACCTCCATCCCTGCTCAACAACCACTGCCCCCACAGGGTCCAGTGACCACTCCAGCCCTGCCCCCCACTCCAGCACACTATTGACATATATACCCATGCCGTTCAACCCTCCACATAATGATGTCATAGTGATGGTGGCTTGTTATGGTGCTTCATGTGCTAGGAACCACACAATGCTCCTTTCAGAAGTCGGGAAACAGAAGCACAAGAAAATCACACATGAGAAAACATTGGCCATCAGGGTATCAGTCTCCACAGCTTTGCCCTGTGTCCCCCATGCAGGTGCCATCACCAATCACAGTTGTGAGTCGAATGCCCACTTGGCCTGGTCCAAAGCCCCCTGTCCTCAGAAGGAGGCCCAGGAAGTACTGTCACCATCCCAACTTTATAGAAGAGGCACAGGGAAATTAAGTCTTACCCAAGGTCACAGAACTGGGATTCGAACCCAGAGAGAACAAGCCCAGGGTCAAACATCAATCATCTGACCCTTGGGTGATCACAATGTGACCCGTCATTATCCTATAGTTTCCCATTACCATCATCTCCCCATTTCCCAGGGGGGACTCCCAGGGCAGAAGGCCTGTACCTCAGTTCTAGAGTTCATATTGCACTTCAAGGGCATCAGTTTAGCCACCAATTTCCTTGATGTTTGGTCCTGTTGGGAGGCAAGGCTATTTGCTTCTGTCAGCTGAGTCCCCCTTCCCAATAGCTGCTGCCTCCCCACAACCTTCCTATAGCTCCTCCAGGTACTCCTCTACCAGCTGAACCTCATTATCCTTACTTCATCCCCTGTTAAGCAGTGGGCTGGACTGCAGTGTCTAGTCCTACAGCCTAGTAGGTAGTCATCACATCTACCCTATACCCATTCCACAGGAAGGAAGACTGAGACCCAGAAAGGCTAGCCTAATCTGACAAGAGCCACCTGCTGCTCTCACTCCCTGATGGACCAATGCTGCCTAGTCACAATCTCTGGATGCCCACCCAAACTGCCAAGCTCATCTTCCATGTGTCTCATCCCAGGAAGTGCCAACACCCTCAGGAAGAGAGCTCGGCTCCCATCAGCTGGGAAGTTCTCCTCCCACATGGGCTATCTGCCACAGACAACTTGAGGCAATTGCCACAAGCAGGTTGGTTTGTGGTCCAGCCTGGGCTCAACAGATATCTTGCAGCAACTGGATGAATGAAACATGTTCTGCTGTCTTCAGACTAGCAAGTCCGGATGTCTCAAATAGAAATCTAGCCGCTGTTCCCTTCAAAGGACAGAAAGTCATGGAGTGAGAAGGGTGATAACTGGGAGCAGACATGGCCTGCCTTGCTAGCCTGCCCAAACAGTGCTGGTGAGAATCTCTGAGAACATATGCAGGGCTGCGGGTATAACTCAGTGGTTAGAGTGCTTTCCTGACATGCCCCAAAGCCCTGGGTTCCATCCCTAACACCACATAAACCAGCTGTGTGCCTGGAAAATGGAAGCAGAATGCTCAAAAATTCAATCAAGCTGGGTGTGGAGGCAGAGACAGGCAGATCTCTGAGTTCAAGGCTAGCCTGGTCTACATAGTGAGTTCCAAGCTGGCCATGGCTATTTGGCATATGCATGTCAGACGCTGGTGCCTCTTCCAGCCGCAGCAGATTCATGAATGCAGGGGATGGCTGGAGTTTCTCTGCCTCCCACCCTCTCGCTCTCCTTTTTCTGTCCTTGAACACAAACCCAAACCTCAAGTTTACGATGAGCCCCTCCTCCTGCTGACACTGTCGCACACCACACCACACCACACCACACCACGTGACTCCTGGCTTCCATCTCCCAGCCCAGCGAAGCCTGACAAATCATCTCTGTCAGTGTGTGTATCTGGGAAGAGGTGATTCCAGGCAATTCCACCACACTCTGGCGTCTGCTTCTTGTGCAGATCAAAACATGTCCCAGGTGCAATCACCATCTAGACTGTGACCAGTCATGGAACTCCCAAGACCCCCCCAAAACACCAAAGCGGTGCCTGTACATCCCCTTCTGGTTGTGCTGATTATGGGAGGGAACACAGACAGCTAGACTCTTGTATCGCTGGGCAACGGCAAACACAATTGGTAGTGAAATAATTGCTACTCACTATATGCCTGATACTATGCTGAGCACTGTACTCAAACACACATCCCAAGTCAGTGAGACAGACATTCTTACTATGCCCATTTTACAGATATAGACATAGGAAAACTGAGCCCACCAGACAATGCAAGAACAGCATTCTCTCATAATGACGGTGGTTGGGACAAAGAGGTGATTCCTACCTTAGGTACCCCAGTTGGCACCACACCCCACTGTTCTCCTTGTCTGTTAACTTAAGCCACTTTCTGACCCTCCCAGGGTCTGGGTTTCCAGCCTGCATCCCACACTGCTATGAGACGGTCTTTCTATACGCTGTGGATATGTGTTACTACCATTGGTTAATAAAGAAGCTGCTTTGGCCTAAGGCAAGTAGGAAATCCAAGAGAGATTCAGGGAGAAGAGAGGTGGAGTCAGGGCAGATGCTGCAAGCCTCCAGGGGGACAAGATGTAACGATATAGGTAAAGCCAAGAGATACATGGAGATACATAATTAATAGAAACGGGTTGATTTAGGATGAATGAATCAGTTAGTAATAAGCCTGGACTGTAGACCAAACACTTTGCAATTAGTATTAAGCTTTTTATTATTTTGGACCTAGTGGCTACGGGATACAGGAAAACTTTCGGCTACACCACACTGTTCCTTGTGCATCTCCTGCACATATCTTCTTTGAAGAAACAAGGATTTAAGCTGCAGATTGGAAAAACCCCATAGACCTTCAGGGCCCTTCAAACCTCCTCTCTCTAGAATCTGTCCCTGCATAGCACTAAAGTCCACAGCATTTGCCCCACACAATCGAAAGCCTGCTGGTTCTAACACGTACCTCACAGCCTAGAGCCTCAGAACACTGACCCCTGGGCCTTTGCCTTCTAGTTACCACTCCCTGGCCACCCTGCCTGTAAGGAGCAGGCCTCAGTGAGAGAAGGTGACTAAAGGCTGGATCTCTGCACTCAGGACTACTGTTCCTCTCCATGTGCTCTTGGATCTGCATAGGCTTCTGTCTCTCACAGGCTGCCTGACCACAGGCAGGGTCTGTTTGTTCCTGTGTCCCTGGGCACAGGGCTTGGGAATCTGGTACTGCCTCTTATCAGCCTGCTCACAGCATTCCTGGCCCTTGTTTTTTATCAGATCCTGGAAGCATCCTCCTCCAGAACTAGACAATTCTGAGTTCTGCTCCTAAGATTTCAGACAGGATAATCCTACACAGGCTGTGACCTGAGCCACACAGGGACTTCCTGCCAGCCTGGATCAGCCTGACTCCTGACCCCTCCGCTGCTCTGCCTCACAATTCCTTCCTTAGTGAGGTCCATCAACTCCAAGAAAGGACTTTGTATCGTTACCATGTGCTTGAGGCTGGCTTGAGATTACCTCCTATGGCACTCTGGAAGACAGCTCTGTTTCTAGAGTGGGCAGTGGAGGCACAGGTCACCCCAGGAGAGTTGTTTTCTTTTAAGACAGGTTCTCATAAAATCCAAGTCAGCGGAGACCTCAGGGTCGCCCTACATCCATCTGGGTCTATGCAGCACCGGGTTGGAGCAGAAAGCTCTACCAGGTATATCTCATTGCCTTTCAGCCCCTCTCTCTGAGCTGCCCTCACCCCTGCTATCTATCCCAGAATGCCTCACTTCTGCCCCAGCAGCTTTTCAGGAGGCACATTGCTGCTGCCCAACATAGTCCTCATTGTTATCTAACAGCCATCACCATGCATCCTGTGGGATGTAGCTGTAGCTGCATGAAGCGCTATGATGCCAGCACCACAGGGCCAGCGACACCCCCACCCCACCCCACTCCCACTGAGGACATTCCCTCTGCAGGGCCGCCAAACTCCCTCAGACAACTGGGGAGGGTGGAGGCTGACAGGCAAGGTCCCCTGTGTGGGGGAACTCTTGCTCAGCCGTAATTAAACTCCGCTGCTGTGCGGGCTGCAGACAAAAGGGAACCCATAATGGGATTAGAATTGTCATAAATTAAAACCATACATTCAATAAGTGCCTGTTGGCCTCCCTCTGGAAGCGGCTGGCTCATGGCAGCTGCTTTGATAGGTAGCAGGCAGGGACTGGAGAGGACAGGTCAGGGCAAACCATTCCTAGGAGGTGCCAAGTTTAGCTGCTGCCCCAGGCCAACTATAGCCAGGTAGGAGGGACTTTTCATCAAGGGCATCTGTGTTGAGGAGCGACATCCTCTTCCCGCCCTGGGTGCACTACCCAGAGATCTCTGTTGATCTTCTGATACTGCATGTACTTACTGAATAGCAGATTCTACAGCAAGTCCCAGCTGACACGGAGCAATTGTATGGGCAACATTATCATTACAGAGGGGCCACAAAGGGAAAATCCTGGAGACTAAGCCATGCAGGGGATGGAGGCTTAAGACCAGAGAAGACAAGACGTTTATAAAGAACTCAACATCCAGCTGAGTTCTAGAGTAGAAAAGCAGGCTGGGAAAGCTGAGTGAGCCCTGTTTTCAGAGGCAGAGGTAGAGGCAGGTGGATATCTGTGAATTCATGGCCAGCCTGGTATATAGCGAGTTCTAGGCTAGGATTACATAATGAGATACAATCGCAAACAGAATTGTAAGGAACATCTAGGTTAGGTAGCTGTTCTTCCAGAGAGCCCAAGTTTGGGTCCCCGAACCCGCGTTAAGTGGTTCACAACAGCCTGTAACTCCTGCTCCAGGATCTGTCATCTTTGGTCTCCACAGCACAACACACAAACCTCTCTCTCCCTCTCTCCTTCTCTTCCTCTATCCCTCTCTCCCTCTCTCCCTCCCCCCTCCCTCTCTCAACATGGAGAAGAGTCTATGCAAAGGCCTGGGGTGGAACACACAGGCTGTTAGTGGGACCAGCCAGCATGTGGGGGCGAGGGAGACATGAGTACTTTTATTTTAAAATAATGCACGGATGACAGAGATAGCTCAATGAGTAAACTGCTTGTTGTACGTGAGGACCTGGGTTCAGTTCCTCAGCACTCAAGTAATAGGCCAGACTGCAGCATAGGTCTATGACCCCAGCACTGGGGGGCAGAGAAAGGCTGGCTCTCCAATCTAGCCGATCAATGTACTCCAGATTCAAAATGAGACCCTGTTATAATATAAAGTGGAGAGGCCAGCGAGATGGCTCAGCCGATAAGAACCCTTGCAGCCCAGACAGAGGACCTGAGTTTCATCCCCAGGTCCCTCATTCTGAAAGGAGAGGACCAACTCTTGTCAGCTGAGCTCCACACAAGTGCATGGTGCACGCGCTCTAGGACACAGGACAAAGAAGAGCAAGTCTCTCCCACTTCTGCAGAGCTACCCAGCCACCACATAGTCCTACCCTAAGAGTACTTTGTAAAGTGACAAGGGAGCCAATGTGCCTCTGCCCAGGAGGGACTCTGTAAAACCAGGGCTGAACACAACAGGATACTCTTTCCCCCTAGACTCTGCGAGATCTCCGGAGTTATCCTAACCTCACTGGGTACTGAGCCCTCCACTGACCTCCATCTCCAAACCAGCCCTAAGCATCTCCTCTCTCCCACCCTAAGGCCCAAGCTGGGCCTGAGTCATTGGGAGCGCTTATTAAACCACTAATTAATTGAATTTTTCCCCCTCATTGCATACTGTTAATTAGTTTCTTGTAGTAACAGACTATTATTCTTGGAAGTAATAACTTGCTCCAGGAGGCAGTTTTAATGTTACTTATAATTACCAGAAGGGGCGGGCCTTAGGCTCAGATGGGAGGGGCTAAGTCTGAAAAGAGAGGGAGCCAAAGCTGGGGGCTCTGTTCTAACACTGTTTGAGTTCTCCAAAATTTTCTCCAGCAAACACTACAATTTTCATTAGAATAAATGTAACCTCTTTCACACAGAATAGGAACATTGTCTTTAAATGATGAGACCCAGGAGTACCAGGCTAGGAGTCAGGGGAAGTGGTGTCCATTGCTTCTGTCAGATCTGTTCCCTCCCACAGCTAATGAGCATCTTAAGAGAATGGGAACATCAGGGTGATGGTGCCACACGCCTTTAATCCCAGCACTCGGGAGGCAGAGGCAGGCGGATCTCATTGAGTTCGAGGCCAGCCTGAACTACAGAGGGAGTTCTAGCTACACAGTGAAGCCTATCTTGAAAAATAAACAAACAAACTGGTCCATAGGAACTGACATTGATTCACCTGGGTCCTTCAAGCATTCTGGGTGTCTGAGAAACGGCAAAGGCAAAGGTCATCCCTACAACACTGATCATCTCATTCTCTTGCCATGGCTACACAAAACTACTCAGTGCTGGGTGCTTTATGGTGAAAGAGACTTGTCTGACTCACAGTTCTAAAGATCCAAGAGAGTGGCGTGGCATGTCCTGAGCTCTGGTGAGGGCTAGCGGCAGACGGCATCATAGACTATGTGATGTGATGAGTCACTTGGGCCAGGCCATAAAACAATCCTCCTGCCTCAGCTTCCCAAGTCCCAGGATTACAGGTGTGAATCACCACACTTAGGCATTATTTTAAAAAATAACGCTTTCGTTTCATGAGAGCTAATTCAGCCTGGAATAGTGAAAAACTGAGCTCAGGGTGATGACAACCCACACCCTCATTGTTCCGTTCAATCCCACATGTTAAAAATCTCTGCACCTCTGAACCAATATGTTGAGGCTGAAGCTTCCAGCCATTTGAGACTTTGCAGGACACATCCGAACCAGGTGAGGAGGGCACACCTGTAACCCCAGAACGACAGAGGTCTAGAGGTCAAGGCAGAAGAATCACAAGATTGAAGCCAGTCTGGACTACAGAGAGAGACCTAGTCACAAAACAGGTAAGTAAATAGCCGCACACAGTTGAACAGAAGCCAGATGAGGAGGTGACCTTGAAGAGCTGAGAGGTAGGAAGCAGCCAAGTGGGAAGCTTGCAGAATAGGCAATGGGGTAAGTCAGTAAAGCAAGGGAGAGGCTTAGTCAGTGAAGTGCTTGTGGCAAAGTGTGAAGGTCAGAGTTCGATCCCCAGCACCCACTTACAAATCTGGCTGGAGAAGTAACTCAGCAGTCAAGAGCACTGGCTGCTCTTCCAAAAGACCCAGGTTCACTTCCCAGCACCCCAGTTTCAGGAGAACCAATGCCCTCTTCTGACTTCCCTGGGCACCAGGTACACACGTGGTGAACAGACAGACACCATCATGTTAAATAAGTAAGTATAATCTTAATTTTAAAAAACCATAACCTTATAGCTTGTAATCCCGTCTTTATTGAGAGAGAGGTGAGAGGTGGGTCTCTGGGGCTAACTGGCCAGCCAGCTCAACCTTCTTGGTGAGTTCCAGGCTAGTGAGAGACTCTGTCTCTAAAAAACGGGGTGACCTGAGGTTGTCCTCTGGCTTCTACGAGCATGAGCACACATACACATAAACACACAATTAAGAGAGAAGTAATCTAATGAGAATATTGTGGAGGTGGACAAAGAAACCCACCATAGACGGGATGCCCAGACTGTTCCTGAGATGAGCAAGGAAGGGAGAAACGGCAACTATAGAGAAAATGTCAGAGAGAGTCTCCAGTCCCCCTGGGAAGGAGCCTCTGGGCTCTGCATCATCACATTCCTGCTTCCTTCTCAGACCCAGAGGGAACTATCACTCACACCAATAAAAGTACCAGTTAACCTTGAGCAAGACCTCAATTAACTGCAAGGTCTTATCTCCATGTTAACCTGGGCGTGGGAGGGAATGGTGGCAGGGAGCCACATTCCTGATCTTCAAACCACCTGTGATGTTGAAGGTGGCCAGGCAGAGGCAGAAGCGCCAGCTTCTCCCTGGGAGCACCAGAAACAGCCCCTCATCAGTAGATGGGTCATGGCAGAATACTCCAAGGAGACATCATCCTTGGCTGCATCTCTAAGTGAATCCTGGTCCAGGCACAGAAACCTGTGGGCAAATCCTAACTGACTCCCTAAGTGAAAATGCCCTGATTCCTGGCATCTACCATTTTCTACAATGTTAAATCTTCCTACAAAGGTCAATTTCAAGCCACCAACCTGGCATCAGTGAGGCAGACTTGAGAGGAAACTCTAGTGATGGAGGGGTAACCCTGGACACAGCTCTTCATGGGAAATGGGAGACATTGAGACAGGAAGGGAAGCAAAAAGGTTTCAGTCAGTGCTCTAGGGACAAGGGTCTCCTGTGTCTGCCCAGCAGAGGAGGGTCCTGGGAGAAGGTCCTGGCATAGGAGGGTCCTGGGAGAGGAGGGTCCTGGGAGAAGAAGGTCCTGGCAGAGGAGGGTCCTGGGAGAGGAGGGTCCTGGCAGAGGAGGGTCCTGGGAGAAGAGGGTCCTGGCGGAGGAGGGTCCTGGGATTAAACTTGTAACCATCAGTGTGCTTAGGATTTAAGTGTTCTGTCCTTTGTTCATTATTTCATTTTCTTTGTGCATATATGTGTACGGCATATGTGTGCATGCCATCTGTGCACAAGGGCATGCAAGTATGTGCGTCTGGACACACACACACGTAGAGCAAAAGGGGACATTGGGTGTCCTGCTTTATCACTCTGATTTATTCTCTTGAGACAGGAACTCCCGCTGACCCTGGAACTAGGTTTGCAACCAGCAAGCCCAAGTGACCCTCCTGACTCTGCCTCCCACAGTGCCGGGGTTGCATATGACCATATCTGGCTTTTAAGTGTGCTGGGGATTCAAACTCAGGACCTCATGTTTGTGAAGCAAGTACTCTTACCACTGAACCATCTTCCCAAAAACTATCCTTTTTTTCTTTTTCTTTTTTTTTTTTTTTAAGACAGGCTTTCCTGTGACCCAATGTTGCATGAATAAAAGAAACTCAGAGCCAGATCTCTGGAAAAGGCGGAGATATCAGAGAGGAAACACCACAGTCATATCTCACCCAGCTGTCTTCCAGCTTCCTCAGCCTTGCTCCTCCTGGCTTCTTCTGCCTGCTCTGTCTTTCTACGCCTGCCTTAAATACCTTCTTCCTCAGTAGTTTCACATCCAGGTTAAGATTAAAGGTGTGGCACCACCACTGCCTACCTGGGAGCCTGGAACTCCCTCTGTAAACTAAGATGACCTCAAACTCAGATTTGCTGGAATTAAGGGCATAGGTCAGCACTCCTGGATTTTCCCTGTGCTGGGATTAAAGGTGTGAGTTACCACTGTCTGACCCTCCTAGACTGACTGTGGGTCGATCCTCTGACATCTCAGACTGGTTTTTATAGAATTTGAAACATCTCCCCACAAGCCAAGCTGGTCTTTTTCTCACTATGTTGCTGACAACTGAGGATAGCCTATTGGTTAGCCCCTGTCCTAAGAGACTACAGGTGGGCACCACGGTTCCTAGTTTTATTCGACTCTGGGGACTGAACCCATGGCCTTGTTATGTTAGGCAAGCACTCCCCAAACTGAGCTACGTTACTGTCCCTGAACATCTTGTTAAACCATCTGGGCAAAGGCTGACAGCGGGATAAGGGCAGGACAGAGACCAAAGTCAGACTCACCTATTTGGTTATAGGAGAAGGTAGGAAAGGGCACGGAGGCCTCTGAGCACAGGCACCAGGCTGTACCCTGTATCCAGCCCCCAGCCCAGGGTGCAGCAGGGCAAACTGGAGCTCAGTGAGTGCTTCCCTGATAAATGAGGAACCACAACTCCCTGTACTCAGAGGCTAGCTGCTCCCCAGCTCCTGGCAGCCCCAGGGCACAACATGTCCACATGTTCCTGGCAGGCAGCTTGAATCATGACTGGACCCTGGAACATTTCACCCAACAAGCCATCCCTTGGGAACCTGGGAAGTGACTGGGGCTCCTGTGATTCATGGTGGCAAAGGCCCAGGAAATAAACACCAGGCCTCCTTTGCCTTTTCAATCCCAGCCCCCAGCATCCTTCCCTGGGACAGAGGCCTTAGCACTCAGCTTTGAGGTGACAGAAAATTAATTAAGGCAAGAGATTGCTCCCTTAGGCAGCTAGTCAGGGCTTCTGGTGCTGGCCACTGGGTGGGGTCACGTGGACCTGAATAAGCACAGGGAAGTGTGAGAAAGTGCTTTCTGCCCGTTAACACCTCCTGCTGCCCCCCCCCCCAGCTTTCCATGTTGCCTCAGGCTCTGTGTTCCATCTTCAGCCCCACATGAAACTCATGCCGTGCACACCTCTAATCATAGCATGGTCCCGGAACAGGAATGTCTCCATCCCACAGCTGCTGATCACCTTCCTGGGACAGAATCAGCTCACAGGTGACGTACACAGGCAGGCACAAATCAAACCTGGCATCTCATAGTCCTCCAGGCATTCTTTCCAGAAACTGCCCTCTGTCCTTCTAGATCCCAAAGCACAGACTTATCTGCCCTTCCAGACTGGGGTGGGTAGGAGTCAAACCCAGTGATGATACTGATATCTCCCAACCTTATCACTTAGCCCTTTCCTACGGGCCTAGCACACAATAGCCCTTTAAAAATTCTCTACTGGATGTATAAAGAATGAAGGAAGCTGCTTGGGATCTAACTATTAGAGTTTCCCAACACACATGAGGCCCTGAGTTAGATCCCCACCAACCCACCAACCAGAAATGGTATTTGATGTCTGTAATCGAGCACCGAGGAGCTGGAGACAGGAGGATCCAGAGTCCTAGACAATCCTTGGAAATACGGAAAGTTTGAAGCCGATGTGAACTACATGCGACCCTGTTTCAGAAGGAGGAGAAGAGGATCCCGGGAAGGGGGAGACAGGGCAGAGCACAGACCGGACTCCTCCACTCTCGCTGTCTCATTATGTCCCTACCCTCTCCAAAGAGGACCCTGCCACTTTTCTTCTCAGAAGCCATTGTGACTCAGAACTCTATTGGTCACACCAGTTTTTAGCACCAAGCATTGCTTCATGTTCGATTTCTTTGCTCTTGCTGTCAAAATGACCCTACCTACCTTCAAGATCTCTCCCATGCTCCAGACGGCAGGCATCAGGAGCAAGGTGACTCTTGATTCCACTGACTTCCAGGATAGCAGAATAGCTCTTGGCCAGCCTTCCGGATGTAGAGGCAGGTGAGGGGGTGGCCTGGGGGTCAAAGAGCTTTCCAGTTGTCTGGAAACCTCATGAAGAGATAGGGTGCTGGGGACTAGTGTGTCTAGATATCTTCATAGAGAACAGAGCCCTGAACTTGGATAAACAGAGAACCCAACCTCCTAAGTCTGTCTGTCAATCCAGTTTCCTCTAACATGAAGAGAATATGAAGGAAGGGACCATCTGGAAGAGAAACTCCTCAAGTGGGTGAATTTCTCTGATTGTCTTTGACCAGAGAAATTGTGGGTGTGTGAGATTCCAGAGGAACGAACACAGGTAATAAGGCAGGGTTGTCATCCCAGAAAGGAAAAAATGACCCCCTGAAGAAACCAGGAGAGCTCTGCAGTCCGACAAGGCTTCCCTGATGCTAAGTGAAGAGGGAGCAGATGTGAGGTTCGGCTGGGTCTAGCCTCGGAGGCCACACCTCAGGTTCCCAGCCCCCATCCAGAACCTTCTGTAAGGGGCTGCCATGGAAGCCAGGAGCTCAGCAGGACCAGAGAAGTTATTAATCGCTCCACGATGCCGCAGGCCACGGTCCATTTGCTGTTTCTCTTGGTCTGTTTTGAAACTGTGAAATGAGCCCCAGTCTTCAAGGCGGCTGCAATAACCATCCCCGATTCTGACATTTAAATTACAGATGGCATTTTCAATTAAACAGGCGCTCTCAGCAGGTTTAATTTAGCTATCAGTTCTGGTCTGTTCTTTAAGTGCTTAGAGGGGCGGGGAAAGACCCATAGGGGATTCTAGGTCTCTTTCTAGAAGCTGGAAATGGGGGCATGACAATCTGATGTCCTTGCCCCCATGGATACTTCCATGGCTTCCTGTGAGCACTGTGATTCCTTTCCTATCTTTGTGCCTGTGTTCCCGGGAGTTCTGGTGGACCCCAGGCGTGAACCCAGATCCAGCCTCTCAGAGGGACCAGAGCAGCTTCAGGACCTCAGGACCCACAGGTTGTGGAGGCCGTGCCTCCCTCCATCAGATTAGGAAAACTCAGATGAAATATGATTTTGTACTAATTAGCTGGATGATGGTGTGTGTAAAACCCTGCCCACCCCATTGAATCTCAGTTCTCTCATGTACATGAGTTGAAGAGGAGAGGACAGCACCTTTGCTACACAAATCTGAGTTTGATTTCCAGAAGCTTCGGGAGAGGAAGAGAACTGATTCCTCAAAGTTACCCTCCGACTCCCACATGCATACCCTGACATGTGCATGTATGTACACGCGTGCACGCGCACACACACACCATATCCATCATTATGATACATATGTGTTTTTTTAAGAATAATGCTCCCAAATCCCATGCAGAGCCCTAGGCAGAGGCTGCCATGGAGGCTGGAACTCAGCAGGATCAGAAAAGTTGTTAATTGGGAACAGGTATTAATGTCCAGCATCGGTGCTGGCTGAGGTCAGTGTTGAGAATCCACATGCCTTGCTGGCTTCTCCTCAAAGTCCTGTGGGCCCCCAAAAAGAGTCCTAGGCATCCCCAGTCCTGTCTCTCTTGGGCCCAGGCCCAACATCCTCTTTCTCCGAGTCTCCAGGGTAAACACTCCTATGATTCTGTAGGTGTCAGGCACAGGCCAAGCCAGGGGCTACTCAATGCTTCCCATCACGTCCACTCTCAGTTCTGACCTTTTGACAAGACAGGGTCAACCTTTACGTCTATTTTACAGATGAGGAGACAGACTTGGGAAATTATACAGTCTCCCCCTGACTCTGATGGACGAGGACATGTGGAGCTGGAGACTTCTGTTCTGGGTCACCTCTCAAAAACCCAAAATTTAATCTCTCTGATCCAGAATGTGTCCCTGAGGAACAGGCACTGGACCTGAAAAACCCAGAAGCCATGTTCCACCTGGCTCTGCTCATTTGCAGTTTACCCTCCTTGGGTCCACAGCCAGCTGATGTCTGTGCCCCTTTCCCCAAACAGGGCTTCCCTTGAAGCTCCCATATCCACACAAAAGAACCTAGCAAGAGACAGGAGACCTTAGACAGACATATCTCACCTCAGACCTGGGAGACCATATGATTATTCTCTCCCCCTACACAGCCTCAGTTTCCCTATCTATACCTGGGGAGTGAGTGTGAAACAGACAACCCTGCTTCCCCTCCCCCTCTCCTTCCTTGACTCTTGGGATGCAGCCAGGCAGAGGTTTGGTGTATTCAACGCTGTCTGGATAGAGCTTGCAGGAGTGTGCTATGAAAGGCAGAGATAATGAGATACCTCAGAGGGTGAAGTGCCTGCTGTGCAAACCTAATAACTTGAGTTCAAGCCCCGGAACCTACATAAGGTGAGAAGTGACTCTACAGAGGTGTTCTCTAACATGGAGACACTTATGAGATGGCACATGTATACACCCACCCACCCACACACACACACACACACACACACACACACACACAATGTATACACAAGCACATGGCAACAACAACAACGATAATTATAACAATAAAATTTAAAGAGAGTAGCAATATCCTGACATGACATTACAGCTAATGCCTAGAGTTTCCACAGTGCACCAGATCTAGTGACATCTAGCGAGATGCTCTTGGCCAGAGGGGGAATTTCCCATCCACTGTGGCCATAGCAGGACACGGGGTACATGAATATAGGGGTTACTTGGCCTAGACAGTGCATCTGAGTGAAGAGCCAGAGAGCTCTCTCAGCTAGAGGCTTGTAGCCTCCCATCATGCACCCCCACCTGCCCCTTACTCCTTCATCCCTGACCAGATCTCCAGCCCCAGAGACATGGAGCCTAAGACAGACAGATCCCAGCCCACAGGCCAGCCCTGCAGGCCAGCATATCTCCTGACCACAGTCCTCACCCACAGACACCCGCTGGAATCCAGGCAGAGGGCTCAACAAACATGGCTTCTACTAGCTTGTTCCTTTCTCTTTGAATTCACAGTGTCTGTGGCTCCAGTGCTGTGTGGTGATGCCTGCCCTTTCCCCGGGTCCCAACCCCTCTGCCTCTGGCCTGTGAGTGGGATAGGGAAGCAGGTCAGGCTGGTGAGGAAAACCAAGGGGTCCAGGCATAGTTCCTCATTCCTGACCCCAAACACGCTGTACTCCCCTCAGCAGAAATTGGGGGGACTGATGCCTGTAGAATTCTGGCCAGCCATAGAATGACACCATTTTTGGCAAGATGGGGAGAGGTGAAGCTGCACGTTAAGATAGTGATGCCACACTGAAGATCCTCCTCTTCAGCACTCTGGGCCACAGAGTTCCCAGATCCCTAGTGAGCCTGCTTGAGATGAATCCTCAGAGAACCGAGAAGCAGAGAAAATCTGAGCCCTCAAAACACAGGCACGGGCTTACAATGTGGCTCAGCACACGAAGGGGCTTGCCACCAAACCTAACAACATGGGTTCAATCCCCAGTACCCACATGGTGGGAGGAGACAGTTACTGCAAATTCTCCTCTGACCTCCACATGCATGCTGTGAACACACATACAAATAAATAAATAATAAACAAATAACATTCCGGCCATTACCTTCATTGTGTGAACTGTGGCGGCTAACCTTGGTTATTAACCTAACTACATTTGGAATCAACTAGAATCTGAGTTTCAGGGCACTCCTGTGAGGGATTTTTAAAATCAGATTATTTGAAACAGGAAGACCCATCCTAAATCTGGGCCCTGTCTTCCGGTAGCAGCCTATATTAAAGGATGTGGAAGGATTCTTTGCTTTTAGCCTGCTTGCCTTCATTCTCGCTGGCAAGTTCATCTACTCTGCGGCTAAGACATTCTTCCACCAGCTTTAGTGTCAACTTCTTCAGGGATTCAAAGCAGACTAATGATCTCTAGGTCTCCAGGAATCCTCTGGGGCTCCAGCACCGGAGTAGGACAGCTGAGACACCCAGCTTCGTGGACTGAACAAGTACTGAATTCTCAGCTTTGTCAGCCATTGTGGACCATCCACAGCACAGCCTATACACCGACCTAGTCCATTCCCTTTTACTGTAGATGCCGACCCTATCGTTCTGTGCCTTTAGAGGACTCTGACTAATATACCAAGTTTGCTTTACTTGGCCAGTTGGAATGACAAATGTCTGTCATTTGTAGCTGCCAGGATGCAATCTAGGATTTTATTTAGCCTCATTGGAAGCGGGATTAGGCAGCTGAGGCCCAGAGAGATGGAGCCCCCGTGCCCCAGGTCCCTCAGCTATAGATTCAGTGATTCAGAATGGGAAGGGCTTGCTCATTGCCAGCGCGTTCAATCTGGGCTTCCCAGGGAGGGAGAGGGATGAGGAGGCGTTTCTATCAAGGCCCAGAGGACAGGGACGGAAAGGTACCAACCAGGTTGTCATGGTTACCAGCTCACTGTGTGGCCTCAGACAGACAACCTGGCCTCTCTGAGCCTCGGGCTGGGAACAAAGCATTTCGCCCCAGCAGAGCACAGGGGACCTTTGGAGCAGGAAGATGGGCTCTATCTCGCTCTATCCCAGGACCCCTGCCAGCAGCAGGAGCCCCCACAAGGCTGTCATAGCCCCTCTCCACAGAAACACACTCCACCTGGTTTTAAACATCTCTCAAAGCTTGGATTTAATTTGGGAGAACTCCGCAGCTCTGCAGTGCAGAATTCATCAGCTGAGGAGGCTGCTTTCGGGGAATAATTCATTTTTCTGGTGTCGGCGAGCAGAGTAATTGGTCCGGGGGCTGATGCTCCCTCCCTCCGGCTCTCCCTCTCCGGGATGGTCTGATTTCAAGCGCAGCCCGATAGGGTTAGGTCAAAGACGCAGCAATAAAGAGGGGGCTTCCGCCTCGTAGACTGGATTATTCCACTCACTCCGCGGTGACGAGAAAGGATTTAATTCCCCTGGAAACGCCAGCCCAGAAAATCATTTTCACCGCCTTATTCCCTCTTCCTTGTTTTGCGGTTTTGTTGTTGTTGTTGTTTTGCGTTTTTTCTCTCCCCCCTCCCCCAATCCGAGATATCTGTCTTTAAGATTCTTGCTTTGAGGGTCTCCCAACAAAGCCCTGAGACCACTTCCTCCCATACTCAACCCACAAGGGTCTCTGTCCCACCACAGAACACTACTGAGTCAGGGAGCCCATGGTCCACTCACCTTCTCCAGGTAGTACCCCCTGACCAATCATCCAGACTAAAGAGGCTGTCCCCTCACAGGCTGGTTACTGTCCCATACCTGTTTATTTTACAGACTTGTGTCCCACTCTTTTCTGGACCCCTCCAGCTAAGCACCACCAAAAGATGGACTCCTTGGGGGCTTCTTACAACCCCATTTGACAAAAGAGGTGAGTCATGGGGTAGATAGTAATTCCCCCTTTTAAAAGAAAAATCTGTCTCCCACATCAGTCTGAGCTCTGTGGGAGGTGTCTGGAATACAGAAGGGGTTTATTAAATGCTCTGGTGCTAAATGGGACCACCATAAGCAGGTGCAAGCCACAGGCCAGGCCTAAGTGTAGTTTTGGGGCACAGGAAACTCCTCAGCCTACACATCCTCTGCGGGATTGGAATCCACTGAGTCCAGCACCCCTGCTGTGTGATACTTAGCCAGGCTGCCTGTCTCTGAGCTGGTTTATTTGTGCCTCGGTGGGATGATAGTAATACAGAAGTTCACTGAAGGATTGAATATGACCAGAGATAAATGGTGCTTAGCACGCCGGCCACACAGCTGTGGCATATCCTAGACTGTTAAACTGCACTTTGGGGACATTTTTGTTGTGTTCAGAAAATATCAATGACTCACGGATCAAAGTCAATGAAGCTGTGCTCTCCAGTTGAGGTAGTAGGCTTCCCACAGAGCAGGAGGAGAAGGTGAGCCACAGGGCTGTGAGGGGACCCACACGTCCCACTGACACCATGGTTGGATATCTAAAAGCCAGAGAGAAGGGATTAGGCTGCCACAGCCTCCCACCTGCCGGAAATAGCACTTCACCCATTCCTGGGACGTGTGTATGTGGATTTTGTTGTTCAGCCCTGTGGGAAAGAGCGCTGCTTTGGGGTCCCTTGGACCTCTATGGCTCTGCAGGATACAGTGTGGGGGGCCCTCTGAACCCTGGCTTCTGCTTGCACATATCAGGACGATAAAATGAAGTCTCTGGGAAGACCACTAAGGAAATGAACAGTGGCTCAGACCCCTGAGTGTGACAGCCTCTCCTTCCACCAATATGGGCGGGCGCCCACAGCCCATGGTGTCTGAGATACTGAGACCTCATGCCAGCCTGAGAAACATTGAGTCAGGCCCATGGAGATCCCAGATCTAAGTGTATGCTCTTGACCCTAAACACCCTGATTCCCAGGAGAGGGGAAGTCAGAGAGGTGAGGAGGCTTGATCCCCACATTCACTGATTGAAGGTGACCCAAGTGGCCTGCGATGATCACCTGGCTGGGTCTCAGAAAGCAAATATGGGGTGTGCATGTGAGAATTGGGGTCAGGGAGTTCAGCTCTCCACTCTGACTTACAGTATTACCACATGGCTAGTTTCACCCTCTTCACACCTCCTTCCTCATCCATGAAGTTCTTTCTTATATCTTCTGCTGCGTCAGCACAGACCTAAACTGAAGCACCCTGGTTGTCTTCAGAGCTGACGGCAGCTCTAACTCAGCGAGATAATCCTACCAGCAATTAATTGGCTTTTGTTGGAGGAGAATGAATACCATCTCGTCTTAATCTCCTGCATTATTCTCCCTGTTCAGCAGAGTCAACACAAGATTAGGTTTAATTTAGGGGAAGGGGGAACAATGGAATCATTACTCACAGAAGATTAGATCAGATCTGGCCGGGTATCCTGTGCTCACTTCAGGAGAGGGGCTCCAGGAAGGCCCAGGGCTCTCCTGGGATGCAGAAGCAGAGGAGCTCCCAAAGACCACCCCCAATCCCTTCTGAGTCTGTAGGTCCTGTAAGATTTGAGCCTCCAATGGCCCAGCCTCAGAAATAGCTCAGCTGGTACAGTTCTTTCTCAGCATGTGTGAAGCCCTGACTTCTACCCCACCTAAACCAGCCATGGTGGCACACCTGCTATCCCAGGCAAGAGACGAAGACTTTCAAGGTCTGCCTCAGGCAAGCCTGGGATACATGAAAGCTGGTCTTAAAGTGGGGGAGAGGACATGGCGATATCCTTGGGTCGAGCCTCTTCAAAGAACAGCCCTCGGGGATGTGGACTCAACCCTCAGCCTGGAGTCTGCCTGGGCTTTGGATTCAAATCCCATGTCTGAGGCTGCCAGTCTAAGGACTATCTTGATGATGCTGCCATCTGGTGGTCATACGAAGAACTGTTCTTGCCTCTCCTCAACAAAATCCATATTTACAAGGCAAATCAATAAGAAAGGAAAGAGGATTGTTTTGAGCTCAGCGGTTAGAGCACGATCTGCTCTTCCAGAGGACCTGGGTATAGTTTTCAACACCCACATAGAGGCTCACAAGCATTTGTAATTGCAATTCTGGGAGATCGAACACACTCTTCAGGCCTTCCTGGTACCAGGACATACAGACATACAATAGGCAGGAGAGAGAGAGGGGGGGGGAGGGGGGGAGGGGGAGGGGGAGGGGGAGGGGGAGGGGGAGAGGGAGAGGGAGAGAGAGAGGCTTTTCCATAACAAAATTGTTAAACAGAGACAATCACCAGGAATCTAAGAGGAAATCCATTTTCCATCTTATGAGGGTATGTCCCATGCCAGAACCCTGAAGTCACCATCCCTGCCACATTCATGTCAGCCCCCAGCTCCTCCCTGGAACTCCAGGAGGAGCCCATGTATCACCCTGTACTCTCCTGTACCCTGGTGACTTGGACCATCCCTGAGAAGCTGTAACCATCTTCCCCATCCTCTGGCCACCTGTGTACAGCCACTCCTACCTATGACAAGGTGCAAGGGTTCACACTGCCAACAAAACAGCTCCTAGAAGACAAATCTCTGGGCTTGTCTGTGAGGGAATTTATAGACTGAGTTAAATGGAGTGGGAAGACCTGACTGTGGGCAGCCCCATCCCACATGTAACCAGTCCGTCCCACGTGTGAATGGCCCCATCCCAGGGCCCAGGAGTCCAGACAGAATATGAATGGAGAAGCCAAGCAGGACACCTGCAGTTGACTCTCTCTGTTTCCTGACTGTGGATGCAATTCTACGAGCCGCCCCACACTCCACCTCCGGCCTCCACGTTGAATTGTGCCATGCCTTGGTGGCCTGCACCCTCCAACTGTGAGGCACAATAAACCAGACCTTCCTTTCCTTGAGTTGCTTTCGTGGGGTATTTTGTTACAGCAATGAAACAGTAACTGATCCACATGATGCATGAGAGTCATCCAGAAGGGACTAGTGGAGATGAACCTGAGCTTTTAACAGGAGTCCTCAGCATGCACCTTCTGTCACTGAAGACCTGAAGACACTGCTGGTACAATGCCACTGCCGTCCCTGTGACCATCCTCTCATCCAGTATTCTCTGGAAATGTGATTTCATGAGGAAGACTATAAACTGTTGGTATCTACTCCCCCATCTCCAACAACTTCCTTTCCCAACTGGAAGCTCACATCACCCCTCTTCCCGGAGTATTCATGCCACATAGGACAAGCTGCACAGTGGGTCCTAGGAGATTCCCTGGGTTACCACCTGCATCTCCATGCTCATGTCAGACTGTGTGTCCACCGCTCCAGGCACATTGACTGTTTTCTAATGTGTAGTTAAGTTCACTCCCAACCCCAGGCCTTTGCATTTGCTGATTCTGTGATGTTCTTCTCCCAGAAGTCTGTGTGGCTGGGTCCTGTTCATCGCCTTCAAAGGTCACTTCACAGAGATCCCTCCTGATCACCTTGACCAAGAGACACCACCACCTTCAATCTAGTTTTATTGACAGTACAGTAGATGTCAAATGCCCAATTAACTGAATAGAATTCTGCTTCTGTGGAGGACCAGAGAGCTATGTGACCTCGGGAAAGTTTCCTGACTCATCTGTGCTTCAATTTTCTCACTCATTAAAAATTAGAAATAATAGAAATAATAATGTACCCCTTGTCCTGCTATGGCCACAGTGGATGGGAAATTCCCCCTCTGGCCAGGAGCATCTCGCTAGATGTCACTAGATCTGGTGCACTGTGGAAACTCTAGGCATTAGCTGTAATGTCACGTCAGGATATTGCTACTGCCTTGAAATTTTATTGTTATTGTTGTATGTATGATGTATGTGTGTGAGTACACACATGTACCATGACATAAGTGTCTCCATGTTAGTCTGGTGCTCTCCTTGGGCATACACATGCATGTGGCTTACATACAAGAGATGTACACTCATATACATAAAGAAAACAAAAATCAATCTTTAAATTTTTTGTTATTGTTTTTGATTTGGGTTTTTGTGTAGACAGATGTTTTTGTCTGTTTGTTTTGAGACAGGGTCTCACTATATAGCTTAGGCTGGCCTAGAACTCACTATGACCAGACCAGGTCTCAAACTCACAGAGATCCACCTGCCTTTGCGTCCAGAGTGTTGTAATTTAAGTTATATACCACCATGACCAGATATGAAAGAAATTAATTGCCTGCCCTATGAGGCTATTGTAACTCAGTATGTGACACAGGCACAGCTCTTAAAGGGTGTCTGGTGTGTAGAAAGAGTGCCACATCTCCTTGACAGCTACCTTCAGTTGGTTGGTTGTGGTCATGCCTCGGTCGCTACAGTTTTCCATTAGAGGCTGCAGCTGCCGGTCTGAGGTCTAGGAGGAGCTATCAAGTTGTTACCTGGGAACTAAGGGGACTCAGAAGCTAGGCTGCCCAGAGAGAGCCCTTGGGTGCCACCTACTGGCTGACACTTGGAATTTTCCTTGAGGGACACTGACCCCAACTCCCCTACCCCACCCCACTCCCGGTTCCTGGCCCAAGTTCTCCCCTGCCCTTAAGGGTTGAGAGTGAAGAATGAACTTGGATCACAATTCCCCAATGGGGATTATGTTTTTATGTTCATTCTGGGTGCCACTTGCCACTTTATTTATGAGAACAGAGTGGTGACAGTCTCTGCTCATCTCTGAGTGGACATCAAGTGCCCGGTATGTTCCATGACCCAGACATGCTACCTTCCCTGCCACATCCACCCCCAGTCAGGCAGCTGGTCTCCCTGAACTACTGAATTTAGCTGTCGCTCCAGCTGCAGGGTGTCACCCTACTCCTCAGTTCCCTTCTGTGGGTTTCTGCCCATTTTGGCTTGAAAACAGAAAATCCAACTTCATTGCTTTGCACTCCCTCCTTGGAGACAAGTAAGCTACATATGCACATATGCATACAGAGAGAAAGAGAGAGAGAGAGAGAGAGAGAGAGAGAGAGAGAGAGAGAGAGAGAGAGAGAGAAAGTCCTTTGCCCTAAAGCTCCACCTCACCTATTATTCAGCCCAGGAGCGCATGAGTTCATGCTTCCTTACATTACGCTGGGATCAAGGCCACCAATGGCTTCCTTTTGATTTGCAGCTAAGGTGTATGGACCCTGCCTTCCCCTACAGACCCAGGGTTCCCTTTGGAAGAACTGAGGTGGGGAGGAGCTGGAGAGAGTGGGCTGGGACTGGAGAGATGGCTCAGAGGTCAAGATCACACACTGGTTGTCCTTCCAGAGAACCCACGTTCAGATTCCAGCTCCCACATCAGGAGCTCAAAAACACTTGTAATTCCAGCTCCAAGCAATCTAATGCCTTCTTCTATGGGCAGTGGAGCACTAAACACATGTGACAGACACGTATGTGTAGACCAAGATGTCCTGAGGCCAAATTGTGTCCTGTCCCGTTCTGTCCGCACCCCACCCCCATTGTTGGACTGACAAAGCCCCCAAACAGAGACTTTGCATCAGTTTGACAGGAGGCCCCAAGACATGCCAGTAGGATCTACTGAATGTGGCCAGCTGCTGATTCTTTGAGAGACAGAATGTCTTCACTTCAAGACCCATAGAGCTGTGGGGTACAGTCCTGAAGTTTCAGAGGAAGGAACGGGTGTCCTAGTCAAGACACCAAAGCAGGTGTGCCCCAGCTCAGGGGCTGCCCCACCTCACCAGCAGGTGGTACCAAACCACAGAGTGAAAAGCAGAGCTCCCCCCCCCCACGCGCAGTGACAGAATTGGAACAATGGTGACAAGGACTTTCACCACCCCCAGTCAGTCACAGGGCCTTCTCGGAGGGCGTTCTCAGAGGGGCTAAGATGCCAGAAAGCAAGTAGCTTAAATACACAGCCTAACACACCCCTCCCATTGCAACCCCCCCCCCCCCCCGTGTGGTGCCAGGGGCAGGTTTCTAGACAAGATCAACCCTGTCCTGCCCAGGAAGGTTAGTGTGAAGCAGGGATGAACGAGTAGAGTAGCACCATCTTCTGCTATTACTATTACTACTACTACTACTACTACTACACACACACACACACACACACACACACACACACACAACATGAGAATGTGTGTGTGTGTTTGTGAAAGAGAGAGAGAGGCTTCATTTCATTTCTAGGCCAAAAATGTGGATATAGACCTGGTGGGGCCACCACAAAACTGCTCCAGAGAGGGGTAGGGACAACACAGCAAGACACAGCCTAACTGCTGGGCCAAGGGGGGGGGGGCTGGAGGGCAGGCACACCCCACACTCCCTTACCAAGCAAGCCCTGTTGTGGATTCTGGGCAGCTTGGATGTCCTCAGGCGCCAGGCTCAGCCAGGCTCTCCTTAGACTTACAATCCTAGCCTTTGTCCGCAAGCCTGACCAGACCCAGCTGGCCCAATACCAACCCAAGAGCCCCTGGAAACCGGAGCAGCTGGACTGTCACCAAGTACTTTTCCAGGCCAGGCCAGGGCCCTCGGGAGACAGAGAGCGATGGGGGGGGGGGAGTGATGTCCATTATTTGCGCATCCATTATTTCCTTCTTTGGACAAATATTTATTGAGTGCCCACTTTGAGGCAGGCACAATGCTAGGTGCTCGGGATCCAGCAGCAGCCCCATGCCCCCCTCGGATTGTACAATCTAGAAGCGGCTGCCGTGTAGATCCAAATGGAAGCCATCCCACAATAAAGCAACAAATTCTTCTCCCCTCGTTGGGACCAGGCTGGAGGAAGGGGCGGGGGAGAGGCAGGAGCAAGGCGTGGATGAGGCAGGTGAGGATGTTACCAACTAAATTAAGGCCTTTCTATCCCAGGCTTCTGTCCCTAGAAGGCGACTGGGGTGGGGGTGGCTCAGGGTTCCACCGACACGCTACTGTTGGTCACCCGGGCTCCGAACCAGCCCTTCCAATAGACCGAGTCCTGCCCTCCGTGCTCGAAGCGGACGAAGCGGACTCCTGGCCCGTAGTCGTAGAAGGTATGAGAGACCTGGGGATGAAGAAGTATTGCATCAGCCTCAGAGATCTGAAGCTGTCCCTGTCGCCCCACGAGGGCGCAGCGCCCGGCCCCCAGCTCTGATTGCGAGCAGAACTTGACGCTGCCTCAACTAGCCGAGGACCACCCTTTCTGCACCAGGAGATCCATGGGCGGGGCTTCCACCCAGGACATCCCGGCCTCGGCTCCGCCCCCGGCTCTGCAGAATCACCTCTACCCAGCTGCCGTCCTCGGGCACAGCCACCTGCCCGGTGTTGAACTCCGCCAGCACATCTTCGTGCTCGGACAGCAGCCTCACGGTGAGCTCGTACAGGCTGCCCGCATCCGTGCGGCCCGAGTACCTGCAGGGGAGTGCGAGGTGCAAGCCTCACCTGCTGAGCCTCACTCTGCCAGAGATCTCCTCTGCCCAGCCCAGCATCCATGCCTGGCCAGTGTCCCCCAGTGTTCCCATTTCACAGATAAGGAAGGAAGCTGCGGCCACAGAGAAGAGGGAACTGGGCCCCAGAGCCAAATGTAGGGACTAAACATGCCAGACACAACCTTGGAACCAAAGCCATCCTAGGGGGTATACATTTTCGGGAAGTCACATGCACAGAAATGGAAATGTGTGTGTGTGTGTACATGTAGGGAGTAAGCAAATCTTAACTTAAGCCTTGACTTGCCTTAAGCGAGGGCAAAAATACACACACATTCGCTAAGATGTTCAACTCAAGGCGGGTAATAATTTCTATAGGTTGCCAACGCTTGCAGACCTGTGGCCCACATTGAAAGTGTGGCACAAGACTAGTCCCACCATTCCCCCTGCCCCTCTAGTCCTGACCCCTCCTCCACAGCTGCTCACCAATCCTTCACCACGATGGAGGGCTGGGTGGTGTCCAGCAGCTCTTCCCAGTATCCCTCAGCCTGCAGATCAACGACCTGCGCTTTGCGACACCACCTGGGGGAACAGGCGTCAGGATCGGGTGGGCCCCGCTTCCCCCTCCCTCTCCCACTTGCCCCTTCTCCTTACTCGAAGGAGGAGGCGAAGTACTTCTTAACGCTGTCATCCTGGGTAAATTCCACCCCACTGTCTCCAGGCAGTTCCTCTACCCTCCAGCCGTCCCCACCGTGCTCCACGTCGCACCAGCCCTCCAAGTCCTCTGTAAGGACACGACAGTCCAACCCTGGTCACACAGCCCCTGCCTGAGGCCGTGAGCAGGGCAAGTCCTTGCCTTGGCAGAGGGAGGCAGAATGGACGTGAGTACTTTCTCGGGATCTCGGTGAGCAGAGAATGAATTCCTCACTCTACCCCTGGACCCAGTGTCCACACCAAGCGTGTCCCACCACCATTTCTCTGAGAGTGGATACCCTGGGAAGGCACTCCCCAGGGAGCAGAGGGCTACTCTGGGCTGGACATTGCACCAAGCGTTTCATCTCACTTAAACCTAGAAGTGGGCTGGCACCAAGGACCGTTTTCTAGAAAGGACAACGGGCACTCGGATGCGTGGCCCTCACCTTCTCCGCACGGGTTACGCAGCAGGTTGCGCCTCCTCAGGCTCAGAAAGTAGAACTGTTGCCAGTGGTCCCGCTCGTCGTCGGCGCAGCCCTCAGGCACCAACCCCTCCTGCTGGCACTTGAGCAGCCACAGTGGAGAGCCGTCCACCAGCTCCTTCCAGTGCAGGCACACCAGGCGGCAGGTCTGCACCAGCTCCGAGCCCGGCAGCTCGGCCAGCACGCGCAGCAGCAGAGCCTCCGGCAACTGGGCCAGGTACTCCACCGCCTCCGCCTCTTCCTCCTCCTCCCGGGGCTGCTGCTCCTCCTCGGCACTGGCCTCGGCACCTGCCTCCTCTGGCTGCTCCTCTGGGGCCTCTTCCGGGTGGCTCACACTCTCTGGGGGCCGGGGAGTAAGGGAAAGTTGTGACTCCCGAGCTGTCCCCCTCCCATCCTCCCATCCTACTCTGAAGCAACCACAGCGGGGCGGGGGAGGGGGGGGGCAGAAGTTCTTAGCTGGGACTTGCTGGCGCTCGCCTATAATCCTAGCATTTGGGAGGGTATCTCTGTGAGTGTGAGGCCAACTTGTTCTGACTAAAGAGTTGCATGAAGACTACTACATAGTGAAATCCTGTCTTAAGCCGGGGGGGGGGGGGGGGGGGGGGGGAATCCTTTGATCCTAAACTGTACCCAGGAAGGAAGCCCAAGGAAGTAGAGCCACAGATACCACCCCTAAACAGGAAGAATTGCTCAGCTGCTGCTTCCCCCATTCGGCTAATAGATACCCACAAAGCTCTGAGGCTACTGATGCCTTTATACTTACTTCCGGGTCAGTTCTCCTAAGAACTCTCCCAAACCTCTGGGTCTCTTGTTTCCTCCAGGGAACCTTCCTGGACATACCTTTAGCACACCCTCTCATAGCCCAAGCTCAAAGGATTCAAGGACTTCCTAGCTTCTGTTCTTGGTCTGGTTATCTAATGAATGTCTTTGTGTACAATGGACTGAACACAGGAACCTGGCCTGGAAACACCACTTCCTTCTTAGTGCCTAGCCCCTAATGTGGAGTCAGGAGCTACTGCAGTTTACCACCCTTTAGCAAGAGTGAGGTACTGCTCAGAGCACTTGAATCACTTCCTCAGCCCTCAGACCATCTCTTCCAGGTTGGGTCTCCATCTGTTTTCTGGAGGGACAGGGAGGTGACGAGGAGGTCCAGGATCACACAACTTATAAGTACTTGGAGCCTGTGTTTGAACTCAGTCATCCAACACAGGAGCCAGCTTTAACAGCTGTCATGTTACCAAAAGAATGTGTCCAGCCAGAATCCCCGTACACTTGAAGCAGAGACAAGTGGATCTCTGTGAGTTCGTGGCTAGACTGGACTACAGAGTGAGTTCCAGGGCGACCAGAACTACAAACAAACAAAAAAGGAATTTGTTGAATTAGTACTCTGGTCTTGGTTTTGATACTGTGGATGAAAGTGCTCAGGTTGGAAAATATGAAGTGACTTAGTCCCACTGACAATATTAGGGTAAGGGACCCAGGGACTCAGTAAGGAGAAGCTAGAGATCATGTTGTCTCTGGTCAGCCAATGTTGTATAAAGTGGAGGTGGGAAACCAACAGAGAAAGAGGTACTGGGTGACTGTGGAAGAGTCTCCCCTGCACCTTTCCCATCCCTCACCCTCAGCCTCCACATCTGTGAAATGGGGTCATCATTGTGCCAGACCATCAGATTTATACTGATATGCATCCCCTCCCCACAAAGGAGCTAGAACATAGGGTTAGCCACTCGGATGATCTCCTGATCCCACTGTCAGGGAACGACACCAAGAAAGCAGTGTCTCTCAGGCCGAATTCTTAAGGTCAGTTCATTGCACACTCAAGACAGTGTGGGCATATGAGTATCTCTTGGATCTCAGCCTGCCTCATCTGGGCCATGGAAGCCTTGAGTAAGCAGACACTGAATGCCTGCTATCTCTAAAGGAGAGAGGGCCAGGGGGGAATGGAGGTCACTTCTCTCAGAGTTCCTGAAGACTAGACCCTGAAGATATAAGGTATTCAGGGAGCAGGTCCATGTCAGGGGAGGGGACAGGTGGCCAACTCCCCAACCTCCTCTACCATGATACAGCCAGAGATCCCCACACTATCAGCATTGGAAAGCTGAATCGGGATGTCCCTCTTTCTTTAGGGTGCACAGAGAGTTCTCCATCTTACACACCATTTTCATGTGCAGGCGTTTACTCCTCCATTGGCAATGAGGAAATTGGGAAACTGAGGCCCAGAGAGTCCTGGTATTTCTCTCAGGTCCCACCACAGGACAGTATCAAACAGAGAAGGAAATGCCTGTCCATCCTGCTTCCCACAGCTCTCTGGAGAGCTGGGCCCAATGTCTTTGCCTCTCAACCACCACCCCCAGCCCTGCCCTGGCCCCAGTGGATACCTGATGCTCCCCGGAAAGATGCACCTCACCCAGCCCTCTCTCCTGGCCCCAAGGCCTGGCATTGAGGCCCTAGATCCGATTACAGACCTCTCCCCCCAACTCCCTCGCACACAACTTGCCACATTGTTGCTGTAGGAAAGTTATCTAGCCCTGGACGCCGACCCCACACTGACTCATTCACGTGGATTGGGCCCCTGAGTCCAGGGACTTTCTGGGCCCTGGAGCAAAACGGGAGCATATTCTGGGGCCCTGTACGTGATGTTGATGAGGAATCTGGGAGTTGAAAAGGGCTCAGGGATGGAAGGAAAGGCAATCTGTTCCCTTGCCTCCCCTAAATAGTGGTTTGTGAGGAAGGAGTGAGGGTCATGGTAGGCAGGTTTGCTCCCCAGCCTGACTCAGCAAGCAACCCCCTACAGGCCCAGCAGGGAGCTGAAGGGGGAAGGGTTGGGGTCTTTGATGCCAGGAAGAATGACTAAACAAAAGGATCTTGAAGACCCAGAGCATCAGCCAAAAGCAGCCCAAGTCTTTCTCACCACTAGCCTGGTCCCCAAGGAACAGCCTACTCCCCCAGTCCCCCCACACGAAGCAGCCCATCCAAAGGAGGGAGTCTCTCGGGAAGGATGGATGTAAAGTGAGGCTGGTAAGCCCCAGGACCTGGTGGGGGACTCCGGAGGCTCATAAGGAAGGGAGAATAGGCAGAGGTAGCAAATGGAAGAAGTTGATGGAAGCAAAAGCTTGTTAGAATCCGGCTCTCAAACCCCAGGAAGTCTGGAGCCTGGGATGCCAGAGTCTTCCGATGCCATTTTGGAGACCCAGGCGTCCTCCTCCCTCCACACCATGATACCAGGCAGAAAACTGCTCTCTAGACTGTCTCCGAGGTTTTGTTGTAGAGAAAGTTTGAGCGGCTCTGGGGCGCTCGCCCTCTCTATTTCCCCGGTCTGTCGCGAGCGGGGCCCGCTACAGCTACCTGGATCACCATCTCCATCCATCGCTGCGGTGCGGTCAGACAGAAAGGAGCCGGAGCGCTGCGGGTGGCGAGTCCTGGAGCTGCCCGCGTCAGCCCCGGGTCCGTGCCGCCGCGCCTCTTAAAGGCCCCGCGGGCCCCGCCCCGCCTCTGGCCCCGCGCTGGGGGCCTGGAGCCCCGCGCCTAAAGGTGCGGCTTCTAGGAGGAGCGGGGATACTGGGGAGGGGCAGAGGTAGCCACCGGACGGGTGCGCTCCCGATGCGCCTGGAGAGTAATTGCGGGAGGACCCTAGGGGTCGGGCAGCTGGGGAGTAGAGGGTGCCGGCGCCAGGCCAAGTGGATTTGGGGGTACCAGCGACTTCCAGTCCCCCAGGTAATTTTCCTACGCTGCGGTAGGGGCGGATTCCCGAAGTGCGCGGGTGAGGCGGGGCTTGGAGGAATTGTGGGCGGGGCCGCATCCTGGGCCAGCACTGGCAGAAAGGCGCAATTCCAAGACCCAGCATTGTAGGGCAAACGTGGGTAACAGGAAAAATGGGGTGGGGAGGGGATGTGCTCTGCCACACAATGGGCAGGCCGCACCCCGGGCCACCGTTGGCACCGATGGCTCAGCTCCAAGAACCGGTGGTATGGCGCTGCGCAGCCAGACGCGGGTGACAAGGAGAATCAGAAGGGAGAGGGACCAATATTGTGGGGCGGAGTTGGGGCGGGCTCTGGTGAGCAGTGGGTGGGGCCTATTCTGGGTGCTGGTTATGGCCGGGATTCATCGAACAACACAACCGAGAGCAAGTGACCGAAGGAGGGGTGCACTGAGCGCCCCAGCAGGGAAAGGATTGGCGAGTAGTGGACAGGTCTGTATCCCCGGCCACGGAGGCCCGAGCCGTACAGACTCACGGCCTGGCGGGATCGTACAGCTCTCCGGACCGCAGGAGACCGCTGGAGGGGGAGCACGCAGCGTGGAGACGGAGATGCGGTGGGCAGGGACCTAGATGGGGTAGGAGGGGGTGCCATTCTGCGATCCTGGGGCTGTACTGCCCTTAAGGCCCAGGCCTCGGGGCTTGCTCCCACTGCACTTGTGAGGCCTCGAGAACCTGCGCTTGGGATGCCATCGGTGCTCAGAGATCTGAATTTCGTCTTGAGCTGGTAGCACATTTTAGGGCTACGGTAAGAAATGCGAGACTGCAGGGGCCCAGGGTGGGGGCGGGCAGCCTCCGGCTGGAGCCCAACCACCAAAGTGTGGGAGGGAGATAGAAAGGCTCCTGTCCGTCCACACATCTTCTCCCAGTCTCGGGTAAGCGGGTCATATTCTCTGAGATCTTGAGAACGTCACTGAGCCTTTTGTATTCCGTGACGGGTCCTGAGACAGTGATAACCCCCGCTCATCATCTCTTCCCCTTTTCCCGTTGGGGGATGGGAAAGAATGAAGAGTAGCAGGCTGCAGTGCTCACAAGGCTTCCCATTGTTACCGTCCTCTTAAAAGACTGCGGGCCTATTGAAAATGGCTGGCTCTACCTTCAGTAAGGGCCATGCCTGCTTGCACCCTCCTCTCCAGTGTGTGTGACCTTGGGAAACTCCTTGGGCCGCCTTAGAGGCTGTCCTTAAGGGCCGGAGTTGGGGGAAATCAGAGCTCACCATTTACTAAGAAATTCCCTAGCCCATGCACCTACAACCGCCCGGAGACCCTGGAGGAAAGTAACCATTTCAGCGCTTCGGAAGAGAAAACCGAAGGTCAGAGCCTCACGGTGACTCTGGAGCCAGTCAATGGCAGCTGAGCTAGGAAACTGCTGCCGAGTGCCAGGAAGAAGGCTGGGTGTATAGCGCAGCTCTCCTACATCCACAGGAACAGGCCAGGAGCCACTGCCATGGCTGTAGGCAATATCAACGAGCTACCTGAGAACATTCTACTAGAGCTGTTCACCCACGTCCCGGCCCGCCAGCTGCTACTGCGCTGCCGACCTGTCTGCAGTCTCTGGCGAGACCTCATTGACCTGGTGACCCTCTGGAAGCGCAAGTGCCTTCGAGAGGGCTTCATCACCGAGGACTGGGACCAGCCTGTGGCTGACTGGAAGATCTTCTACTTCCTTCGAAGCCTCCGAAGGAACCTCCTTCACAACCCATGTGCCGAAGGTGGGTAAGGTGGGTACGGAGAGATATCTGCCACTCACTGTAAGGTAACCGGTAGGCAGATCCTGAACACGGGTTGTGAGCCCTTTGACTGCATTATGGCCTTTTTTTCCTCTCATGATAACTGTAAGAAGTAGGTCCTATTGATGTATCCTCTTTTCAAATGAGTAGACTGAAGCCAAGAGTACTGTTTACTAGATTATTTCTCAGTTGGGTTTGATGGCACACACCTGTAATCCCAACACTTGAGAAGCGGACACGGGAAGAATAGGGAGTTCAAGGTCGCCTGTTAGAAGCCAGTCTGGTCTACTTGAGACTGTCCCAAAGCAAACCGATTCTGTCTCAGTTGGTAATGATGCTAACACTATAATCCCAGCACTGGGCAGACAAGCAGAAGGATCATTAGTTTGAGGGTAGCCTCTCCTAAAACCTTTCCCAGAAATGGTGGCCAGTTGGAAGACTGTGCCAAAGACACTAAATGAAGCCACAATCTGTTGTCTCCAGGTACAGACCCTGATTAGCCCTAGGGGACTGTCCCAGAAGGAATCTTGCCTATGGTTGAATGAGGAAATGAAATCTCCTTTGCATCGTGGTTCAAGTACTGATCAGACAAAAGGCTCCTAGTCATCTGGCCCCCTCAGGCTTGGGCTGTGCTGGGAGGATGCTTTACAACAGGAAGGAACTTGTTTTCAGTTGCATGGTCAAACATCTGGGGAAAACTGATAATGGAGTAAAGCCAGGCTACCCAGATCCTCCTGCTGCCTGTCTTGACTCCCCATATCCATGCTCTTGACCAATGCCGAACAGATTACAGCCCAAATCTAGTTAATATATTAAGAAGAATTTCATGGCTTTTTTTGTTTTGTTTGGGGGAGGCGGTTGTCACAGGGTCTATTGTTACCACACAGGTATCTCTGGCTGTCCAGGAACTCACTCTGTAGACCAAATTGACCTTGAGCTCACAGAGATCCACCTGTCTCTGCCTCCCAAGTGCTGGGATTAAAGGCATATGCCACCATACCCAGCTGGGTTTTATGCTTTTAACAAATTGTAAAAATAAAAACAGAAAAACTATGCGATAAGAGAGACCCCGAACCTAAGATATTATGACAGTCCTGGAGCCTTTTCTTTTGACATTTATTTATGTGTGGGGTGGGGAGAGCTGTGCATGCTACTGTACATGTTGAAATTGAGGACAATTTGTGAGAGTCAGTTTTCCATGTGGATCCTGAGATATCCATTTCAAGTCGTCAGGCTTGGTGGCAAGTGCTTTTACCTGATGAGACATTTTGCTGGCTTTGTTTATGGTTTTTTGAGATAGAGAAAGTCCTGCTATCTTGCTATGTAGACCTGTCTGGCCTGGTACTCGGTATGTGGCTGGACTGGCCTTGAACTCACAGCAATCCTCCTGCCTCAGCCTGCTGGGATGACAGATATGTTCTACCACAGATTAGCCTCTACACTTGATTCTAGCTAACAAGAGGACCAAGGCTCAAAGAAAGAAAGTAATGTGTCTAAGGTCACGCAGCCATTACTGCTGGAGTTGGGTAAGATTCAAGTCTATCTGCCAGAGCACCATCCATCACAGTTGGGGTCTGATCATCTAAGATTCTCAGTGGAAGTCTATTGTAGGAATTATTTATTGGCAATTGATTATATAAAGGATTAATATTTATTAAGGGGCTTATATAAACACTCATTGATATAAAAATTGAACCTTAAGGCAATTCTTGGAGAGTTGAACTGTCCCATGCAGTGGCGGTGGTAATCTTTTCTCCAAGAACCAAGAACCGAGAGCTGCAGGAACAAACAGGAAGGGTAGGCAGCATGCAACAGGACCTCAAAGGGGGCTGACCATGCCCCTACAGGGGTCTTTAAACTTTAAAGCCACATCCAGGTTTACAGAAGTCCCTTACCTACACCCAGGGCACACAGGAAGCACCTAATGTGCTACCTACAATGACATAGCATAGGGCTAGAAGGCAGCGTGGAGGTCCCACCTCTCAGAGGAAGGGGTACATGGAGAAGGTGCTCTGATGGGGCCTCCTGCATGGTGGATTCTTCTCTCCCCACAGAGGGATTTGAGTTTTGGAGCCTGGATGTGAACGGAGGTGATGAATGGAAGGTGGAAGACCTCTCCAAAGACCAGCGCAAGGAATTCCCCAATGCCCAGGTCAAGAAATACTTCGTGACTTCCTATTAGTAAGATCTAGGGCCATAGGGTGGGGGGAGCCCAAGTCCCAACATCAGGGTCCAGTGCTGAACTCCAGCCCCTCCTCCTCCCTGACCCAGCACCTGCCTCAAGTCCCAGGTGGTGGACCTCAAGGCTGAAGGGTACTGGGAGGAGCTGATGGACACCACCCGACCGGACATCGAGGTCAAAGACTGGTGAGTGATGGGGCGAGGGTCTGGGGAGGGGCCTGCCGCCCAGGCACCCCACCCCTGCCCTGCCCCCCATATCCCAGGTCCTTATGGACCTTTCCTTCTTCTGCCTTCAGGTTCGCAGCCCGGCCAGACTGCGGGTCCAAGTACCAGCTGTGTGTTCAGCTCCTGTCATCGGCACACGCACCCCTGGGAACCTTCCAGCCAGACCCTGTAACGATCCAGCAGAAGAGTGATGCCAAGTGGAGGGAGGTAGGGCAGGGGGTGGAGGGAGGTAGGGCAGGGGCAGGGAACCCACACGGACTTAGACTCAGAGCCAATCTCTGCTGTTCTCTTCTGGGTTTCTACTGCCTGAATCCTCGGCCTCATTTGCTACAATAGAAAAATAAGAGCAAGTTTCCAGGTTAGACACCAGGGATGGGAGGCTAGGAGAGCCCCAGCTCAAAAAAAAAAAAAAGAAAAAGAAAAAAGAAAAAAAAAAAAAGCCAGAAAGGAGGTCTCAGTGGTTTGCTCTTGCAGAGGACCCAGGTTCAAATCCCAGCACCCACATGGTGGATCACAACCGTCTGTAACTCCAGTTCCGGGGAATTCAATCCTCTACAGGTACCAGGCACATAAATAGTTCATATACCTACATGCTGGTAAACATTCACACATATAAATTGAAATCTAAACTATATATAATAAAAATAAATAAAGGCTGTGCTATCAGAAATGCTCAGTGTAGAGAGACAAGAGGCAACAATTGGTAAAGACCTAGTCTGGGAGACCTAGTCTCAAAATTAGAAAAGGGGGAGAAAAGAGTGCTGGGGATAAGATTTAAAGGTGGAGTGCCTGCCTAGCACGTGCTGGCTTAATCCCGAATCACAGAAAAATTAAAATGTTCGAGGCTAAGTATGGTGGCTCATACTTGTAATTCCCAACCTTAGAAGTGGATGCAGGAGGATTAAGAGGCCATATACAGCAATGTCTAGAAAAATATGTACTGCCTAAAAGAGAAGAAGAGAAAATATCCAAATGGTGTGAACTGATACTAGTACTAACACCTACCATCCCTACAAGAGTCCCCCAACTTCCATTTGTGATTTGTTTATTTGTATTTTATGTATATGGGTGGTTTGCCTCTCTCTCTCTCTCTCTCTCTCTGTGTGTGTGTGTGTGTGTGTGTGTGTGTGTGTGTGTGTGTGTGTGTGTGTGTGTGTGTGTGTGTGTGTGGACTGCATGTTTGCAGTACCGGAGAAGGCCAGAAGAGGGTGTGAGATCCCACGGAACTAGAATTACAGAAGGTTGGGAGCTGCTATGTTGTGGGTGCTGGGAGTTAAACCTTGATCCTCTTGCAAGAGTAGCCAGTGCTCTTAACCAAAGCTTCCCCTCAACTTAAATTGCTCTTTACAATGGGAATGCGACCCCACAGTAAATCCAGAACATCTGAACTCACCATCATTCTACTTAGAATATTTTTTTCCCAATGGACAATGGGTTTATCAAATATATTTTTAGTTTAACTGGATTTTAGCATAATGGGGGTCTGTCTGGACCTGCCCACCATCAACTGAGAAGCAGCTGTTATTGATACCGTGGTCATATGTGCTACTTTCTTTTCTTTATTTTATGGGATTAGATACAGAGCCTAAAGCCTCACACATGCGAGGCAAGCGCTTTACCACTGAGGCCAGATACAAATCTTGGTGTGGTGACTCAAGCCTGTAATACTGGTATTTAAGAGGCTAAGGCAGAGACATCACTGTACATTCTAGGCCAGTTTGCATTTTGTTGTTTTCAGACAGAATGTCTGTAGGTAGTCCTAGCTGTTGTGGAACTCAGTATGTAGACCAGGCTGGCCTAGAACTCACAGAGATTCTCCTTCCTCTTTCTCCTGAGTGCTAGGATTACAGATGTGCACCACCATCCCCTGGACCTCTTGAGTTTTATAGCACATCCCAGGCCTGCCTAGGCCATAGAAACCTGCTGTTAAAAATAGTTAAGTACATACATAAACAAGAAACGAATAAATAGAACATCTGGGCACGTTGGGGTGTGGTAAGGCAAAGACAGTCAGATCTCTAGGAGTTCATAGTAAGCCCTTCCTCCATAGCAAGTTCGAGGCCAGCCAGGGACGTACACTAAATAAATAAATACACCAGCAACAAGCCATGCAGAGACCTTCAAGATAAATGTTTCATGAGGGAAAGGCATTTGCTGTCAACCCTGAGGACTTCAGTTCAGTCCCTGGGACCCACATAGTAGAAAGTGAGCACCAACTCACACATCTTCAGACTGCCACATACTCAGACATACATGTACAGTAAATAAATGTCATCTTAAAAGTTGTTTAAGCAAGACAGGAGGGCTGGAGAGATGAGTCAGTGGTTATGAGTGCGTGCAAGTGTTTAATGTGCACGCCTTTAATCCCAGAACTCAAGAAGCAGAGGCAGGTGGAACTCTGTGAGTTTGAGGCCAGCCTGGTCTACAGAGCGAGTTCCAGGACAGCCAGGGCGTTTACAGAGAAACCCTGTCTCCAAAAATAAAAAATAAAAATAATATGAGTGCTTGCTACTTTTACAGTTTGGTTGCCAATACCATGTCAGGTGGCGCACAACTAACTGTAACTCCAGCCCTGGCGCCCTCTTCTGGCCTCTGTGGACACTGCACTCACATGCACAGACACAGGTACCTAAGCATCTGTCACAAGGACTGGTGTCTCAGTTCAGCTGATGCTGTGAGAAAGCAGCTTTAGACGACAAGTGAGTTCTGTTGCAGTAAAACTTTATTAACAAAAGTACCAAATGCATACAAGTCCTCAGTCAACGGTCCTAAGGGAAGTTGAACCTTGAGTAAAATACAGTCCTAAGCTGAGTAAGCGTAGTTCTTTATTTTATCTAGTTTTATTTTTATTTGTGTATAGATTTATCTGATACAAAGTCTCATGTAGCCCAAGCTAGTCTCCAACTTACTACATAGCAGAGAACAGCCTTGAGCTCAGCCTTCTGACTCTACCCTCCAAGTGCTAAGACTTCGGGTGCTTGCCACTGCCTGGTTTATGCTGAGGATTGAACGCCAGTCTTTGTGCATTTTATTCTACAGGGCTAGTACTTTACTAAAGCTACAGCTTCTGCTCTTTGCTGTTTTCTGACAGTCTCAAGTATCCCAGGAGGGGCTCTAAGACAACAGTAGCCAGAGGTGACCTTGAACTTCTGATCCTCCTACCTTCACCTCCTAAGTGCTGGAATTAGAGGCACGTGCCCTCGTGGTGCTGGGAACAGAACCAGGGCCTTCAAGTATTATACTTTCAATGAATCTACGTTCATTTGAATGTAGCACTTTCAATGAATCTATGTTCCCGGCTTGGAAACGGAGGCAGAGACATCTTACAGCACTAGCTCTGGGTTTTTGTTTTGTCATTCCTTTTTAAAGATTTATCTTTATGTTATGTGTATATGTATTTGCCTATGTACCTAGGAGACCAGAAGAGGGTAACAGATGTCCGGGAAACTGGAGTTATAGATGGTTGTGAACTGCCCATGTAGGTGCTGGGGCTCATATCCTAGTCCTGTGCAAGAGCAGCCAGTGCTCTTAAACAGAGCCATCTCTCCCATCCCTCTGGTGTTGTTTTTGGAGACGGGCCTTACAGTAGTTTTTGACTGCTCCCTCCTGCTGTCTGTCCCTAGGTTTCACACACATTCTCCAACTACCCTCCCGGCGTCCGCTACATCTGGTTTCAGCACGGAGGCGTGGACACTCACTACTGGGCCGGCTGGTACGGCCCAAGAGTCACCAACAGCAGCATCATCATTGGGCCCCCACTGCCCTGATTTCCCGAGCCCCTGTCCTCAGACCCCTAATTGGTAAACAGCTGTCAGAAAGGGCCCCCTGCTTAGGAAGGGGTGGTGGAAGCTAGGCACACCCAGACCTGTTTCTCTTTGCCCCTCAGCTATCTCCTCTGTGTAGAGAGAGCTTCTAGTGTCTGGGCCATACTCCTTTCTCCAAGGGCAGACCTCCACCGAGGTCACCCCAGAAGGGGCACAATGCCCTGAGGTTAGGTGGATACAAAAGGTTTCAATAGTTATCAGAGATTCCCCCAAGCTCAGATGTTTGCCCAGGCCTGTCTAGACCTGTCTCTACCCTTGTCCTTTGTTTTCCTTCAGAGCCCTTACAGCAGGGGCAGGTGAGATATCTGACAGGTTTGGGGACTGCCTTTAATGATGCAGACATTGGGGTAGATCTGGGATAGAAGGTGGCTCTGCTGGCCAGACCCTAGCCTGGTGATCACCTGCAGCTTTTGTCTTGGCTATCTCCCTTGCTTTGGCTTGGAAGTCAGGCCTGGCACCAGACAGGCAAATAGGATCAACCTGTCCTTGTTGACAGCAAAGCCCAGAAAGCCAGACAACAGTGAGTGCAGGGCTCCCCAGAGGACCTGTGGAATGCCACTCAGGATGGGGGGGGGGCAGGACGGACCTGGATTCTGAGAGCTAGAATGGGCAATAGTAGAGGACCTGGCCAAGTTCTCTATGGCCTGGATATGTCCAAGCCCCAACTGTTGGAGTGTCCATTCTCACACGGTCCCCTGACCCCAGCATCCATCTCTCCTATTGCACAGCCAAATAAAACATTTCCCAGCCTGCTTGTGCCCGGTGGCTTTGGAGGGAATAGTGGGCTCATGGACAATCCTGCCTGTTCCTAAAGAGGCATAAGTGTGGCCACGGCAGCCCTTAATTTAAGGGACAGAGCCCTCAGTGTCACAAGCCTCTTGGCCTCCAGGCAATCATGGTGGATTTGGGTGTGCTGCCCAAGCAGGCTGTACTAGGCTCCACTTACCCTGCCCAATGCCTTACTTATATAGATTGAGCCCAGCACACAGTAGGTGCACAGTACTTGCCTCAGTAAAAGAGATGGAGGTGACCTGGAATGCACAGAGTTCACCAGCCCCTTGCCTTGATCAGAATTAGTGAAGGCCCCTTGAATTGTACTCAACTTTCATAACCCCTGATGACTGACTGCCTCAAATAGGCACTTGATAAATGTTTGAGTTAATCAGTTTTAACTAGGAGCAGAAAAGGGTTTTATCCTCAGAATTAGTCAAGACCAAGAAGGAAACTGGACACCAAGTGATGGTGCAGGCTGAGGGATCTCTGTGAGTTCAAGGCTTAACCTGATCTACAGAGTGAGTTCTTAAACCGCCAGGGCCAAGAAGAACCTTGTCTCAAAACACTAACAAACCAACCAACCAAAGAAAACAAACAAACAAAAAATCCCAGAATGCAGAACATCTCCGACCCTCCCGGTTGGAGGGGCAGACCTAGCGGCGACTGGCTTCGGTAGGGACAGGATTCTCAGTAGCGCTTCCTTCTCGGGAGGAAGCAGCACCGGAGCGCGAGCAGGCTGTTGAGCCGCCTGTCGCCTGGAGGGGGAGACCGAGGTCCAAGAAGCCGGTCGGTAGAGCCTTGGAATCATCGGCGTGGCGGCGGGAGGGGCCCCTAGGACCCCGAGCTCATCTTAGCACCGACGCGGAGGGCCGCTTGTCGGTGCGTGACGCCAGTGGGAAGACGGGGCGGGGCGACGGAGGACCGCGTCGCCAAGGTCAAGGCCCAAGGCCCAGCCGAGCTGCGGCCGCCGGTGCCCAGGTCGCCGGGTGGGGAGGGGCGGGGAGGGGGCGGAGGTCACGCGCTCGTGGGGCGGGGAGCGACCGGTGTTCTCGAGTCCGGCGCCGGGACGGGACGCTGGGCCTGCTGTACGGCCCCGAGGGTCCGGATGCAGAGGGCTTCGGGCGCAAAGGAGGGACGCCCGCGTGGATTTTTTTCCACCGAGGCACACCAGGGGTACTGCCGTTTCCTTTGCAGGGTGGCTTGTCGAGGGTGAAAGTGGGGCGGAATGCCAGCAGGGCCACGGCAGTGGGAGGCCCGGGCTCGCGCCGGATGACTCACCGGTTTAGGCAGCTGTTAGGGGGTGGGCTTTTAATCCACATAGTTTACTTGAAATGTTGTTGGTTGTTTCTGAGGATGGAACCCGGGGGCCTCCCAAGTGCTTAGATAAGCATGCTACCACCCGGCAGCCCACTTTTGAGGGGAAGACATTTCTGATCTTCCTGCCTCTCCCTCCAAAGCACGCACAGGTTCCTGCTAGGCAAGCACCTGACAAATGAGTCACATCCCCAGCCCTATTTTAACTTTTATATTTTGAAACAGGGTTAGGAGTTGATCAGGCTGGGCTGAAATTTCAAACTTCCTGCTGAGTTATCTGGAACTATGGGAGTGTAACACTACTGATATTTATTTGCTTGTTTGTATTTTGACACTTTTTTTTTTTAATGGTAAGCATTTGGAAGACCATACCACACAGTCTGTACCCTCCTCTCTCTAAGCATGTAAACGGGATGCAGATCTTGTGATATATTGTGTAGGCCCTAAAGAAATAGTTTGCCTGAAGATCAGAGGACAGAGCCAGCCATAGAGGTCAGGTAGAGGTGACACACATCTTCAATTCTATCAGAGGGAGAGATCCATCTGGATCTCTGGATCTCTCAGTTCAAGACCAAACAGAGCCAGGCAGTGGTGGCACACCCCTTTAATGCCAGCACTAAGAGGTTTGAAACAGGAAGTGATATGGCTGAGCAGATGAAGGAATATAGGCCAGAGGGGATAGAGGCACTGAGTCAGAGGATTCATGAAAAAAAGAATCCTTTTCAACCTGAGGAGGGGTTGGCTAGGTGAGAAGTGCCTGTGGCTTGTTCCTGTCTCTCTGATCTTCAGGCAAACTTTATTTCTTTAGAGCCTACATGATATATCACCACAAGATCCCCTGTGGTCTGTTCTTCCCCCAGGGCAAGAACTCCTCCAGGGCAAGGGCCAGTGTGCATCCACTTTCCCCCAGGCATAGTCAGGTATGATCATTTGAGTGGCCACATAGAGCCTGACCACCACACCTGGGGCAGGTCCCTGGGGCGACCTAAGAGTTTACAGACAGCCAGACACTCCCATTCTGGCCCAAGGCAACATATCAGCACCTGGGCATTAAAATGATATTTTACTGCAATGGTGTCATAGCAAGGCTAGATATTGAGAACTTGATATTGAAGTGACTACGGAGGCTCTTTCCAGGTCAAGGGGCCAACTGGCTCCAAAACCAGGTGGTTTAGGGTGAGGGGTTACAGAGTTTCCTGTTACTGGGCTGACTTAGAAAACTTGGTCCTCTTTGCTCTACCTCCCAAGTGCTGGATTCAAAAAAATTCACCACCAGACCCGGCTCCTAAACAATTATTTTTCAATAGAGGAAGGGGCACCTTTAAAAATTCTGTTTTATTTTTTGTTCTTCTTGAGATAAAATTTTGTTCTG
The DNA here is from genome assembly GCA_033318265.1 of Phyllotis vaccarum. Classification (NCBI taxonomy): domain Eukaryota; kingdom Metazoa; phylum Chordata; class Mammalia; order Rodentia; family Cricetidae; genus Phyllotis; species Phyllotis vaccarum. The sequence continues at coordinate 59,739,385 of JARWLC010000003.1, read as the reverse complement.
TGGCCCAAACTAGCCTAGAACTGCTGGGCTCGGGGCTGAGTGCATGCCTGGCATACATACATACATGAGGTCTTAGGCTCCATGACTAGCACTGCAAAGAAGTTTTAAAAGCTTAATTTTGTTCTTGTGGTAGTCTTTGAAAACCAACCCAGGCTGCCCTGACCTAGAATCCTAGTAGCCCAAGCAAGCAATCCTTACCTTAGCCTCCTTGATGCTGTGGAGCACAAGCTAAGTCTGGCACATTTGCATTACCCTTTTCCAAAAGCTGGTAGCAAGGTCCCTCCCTGTAGATCTCAAGGACCACACCTCACCCCACCCTTTAAGTGCTTCCTCTCAAGGTTTCAGGTCAGAGGAAGACTTGCCTGACACGCTTTAGAACCTGGTAGGAGGGGAGGAGTCAGTCCTTCTGTTCAGGGCTCACCGCCATTGTCATCCCTTACCACTCCCAGGCCTGGGAGCATAGCTCCCCATTGCCACCATGGTAAACATCAATGAGCTGCCTGAGAACATTCTACTGGAGCTGTTCACCCACGTCCCGGCCCGCCATCTGCTCTGTAACTGCCGCCTGGTCTGTAGCCTCTGGCGAGACCTCATCGATGTGGTGACACTGTGGAAGCGTAAGAGCCTGCAAGAGGGCTTCATCACCAAGGACTGGGACCAGCCTGTAGAAGACTGGAAGATCTTCTATTTCCTGCGCAGCCTGCAGAGGAACCTCCTTCGGAACCCATGCGCTGAAGGTGGGCTGGGGGGGGGGGGGCGCGAGGCTAGGCTGCCCTGGGGGCCTGTTCTCTACTCTCTTGAACCTTAGGGCCTATGTGCTTGCTCTTCCAGTCTGCCTGCAATATTCTGATGTCCCAAACACTTGCCACACTCTGGCTCCTTGTTATTTGGGTCTCAGACCTGAATAGACACTTCATCTATTAAATTATTCTGTGTGCATGGTTGGGGGAATGTGTGCATGTGACAGTCAGAGAGCAGGTTGAGGGGAGTTGGTTCTCGCCTTACACCATGTGGATCCTGGTGATCCAACTCAGGTTATCAGGATTGGCAGCAGGCGCCCTTACCTGCCCTAGCCAGCCATCTTCACCACCTGGTTAACACACCTGGGCTGGGCATGGTGATGGACACCTTTAGTTGTAGCATTCAGGAGGCAGAGGTAGGAATAATATCTCTTAGAGTTCAAGGTCAGCCTAGTCGATAGAGTGAGTTCCAGGACATCAAGGGCTACACAGAAACACTATAGAGAGAAAGAGAACCATGTCTGTACACTTAAGATGTCTACCCTTTTTTTTCCTGCCCTTGCTGTGGTTCTAAAAGGTCACAGTGGGAGTGGCTGTCTGCATTGTAGAGTGCTTTGGGCTCTGAAGTGTCACTTGGCTTCATGCTCAAACTGGTCATCCTCAGAGGATCAGGCCAGTCAGAATGCACAGTGGTGCCTTAGACACTTGATCTCCCTACCTGCCCCAGATTCCACCCAGAAGCTACCCAGCCAGGCTGCCAGCTCAGCTCAGGACACCAAGCCACTCTGTAGCTTTGCCTTTTATGTGGCCCGTGTCTTGCTCAAATCTCCCACAGCTTAAGCTCATGCAAACCCAACTTATTGAATTCTCTTAATCCTTTATTTTATATTGGGGAGCCCCCCAGGAATACGTGGAAGCAATGTGAGCTCTTGAAGGATGCTGAATGGAATGGCTGAGCTCACCTGGTGATGGCTCTGGGCGCACACCAGCTTTCTGCTGTGCTTACCCTGAAAGGGGGGAGGGGAAATCCCGGGATCTGACCCCATTCTTGGAGGTCCCTCACTGCCACAGGAACACAAAGGTGCCATCTTGGCACTTGCCCAGGATAAGGGCATCTAATGATAACGGAACAACAGGTTCCTTTGGCCCCTAGGATATGGGTCACATCGTTAACCCGGGCCTCTTCCTCCTAAACCTAGGAAAGCCAGTGGTCAGGTAAGCAGTCACATTGGAAGGAACTCCCATCAGGCCTAAGATCTACTCCACCATAGGCCCTTTGTGATCATATTTTCTAAGGATTGAAACATGGTTATGGGGCCCCATAGCTATATGGGAAGTAAAATTTAATTCACAATTTGGGGTCCTATTGTTTGAGGTAGAATAGGAAGGAGTGGGACTGAAATCGGAGGTAATATGGGGGACACCAAATCACAGACTATGATCTTGGACTGATGAGGTGCTAACCTTGGCTGCCAAGTACACTCCAGGAGAAGCAAGCTTTAATCCTTTGGTGTCTATAATCCCCCTTGAAGTCTCGCAGAACCAGAAAGTGCCTCTAAATTTCAAGTGTATACCTCAGGGCGACAGCTGCAGCTGCTGGCGGAGTTCTAGGGGAATCTTACCCACTTCCATTTTTCCCAGAGGACATGACATCATGGCAGATAGACTCCAATGAGGGAGATGAGTGGAAGGTGGAGGACCTCCCTGGAGCACATGGCAGAAGCTTTCCTGACCCCGGGGTCAAGAAGTATTTTGTCACCTCTTACGGGTAAGAAATGACATGAAAGAGAATGGGGGAGGCCATAGTGAGAGCAGGGCAGGGGGAAGTGAGGGGCCTCTAGAAACTCAAGACAGGGGTCCAGGAGCTTTGAACTTGGTGCTGAGCTGCTGACAGTTGAGATGGGTTCAGGTGAGCAGGAGCTCACTGAACAAGAAGAGGTCAGCGGCAGGAGTCAGCCACACTCCAGTGTTACCTGGGACTGCATACTACCCAGGGAAAAGTAGTCTAATGCCCCATTTCCCTCAGAGCTCAAGCCGGAGCCTGACCTCAGGGCGGGGGTGGGGGGTCCTCCTGGGTCCCTTAAGCCATCCACCTAGCAAGGAAGGGCCCTATTTAGCACACAGGCAATTCAAGTCTTGTCCTCTGTTCCCAGCATGTGCCTCAAGTCCCAGATGGTGGACCTCAAAGCCGAGGGTTACTGGGAGGAGCTGATGGACACCTTCCGGCCAGATATTGTGGTTAAGGACTGGTGCGTGATCTGTGTCCCCATCCCGTGTTGACACAAAACTTCAGCTGTGTTTGTAGATGGCCACTGAGGCCTTCGATGAAGACCTGTCTCAGGCTAAGCATACACTCTACTGCTAAGCTCCAACCTCAACCTCTCCCTCTGGTGCTTTCCTAAGTTCCCCCTCTGTGCCTACAATTACTGGTGCAAGACTCTGGGGGGCCAATTCCCTGAGGATAATGGAGCAAACTTAAAGCCAGCCCATTGCACAAGTTCCCATTTGCTGTACCATATGGTGAGAGACTTGGACAGATAGCATCTTCATAGAAAGCCATTTTGGTTTTCAAGCTCACACCCTTTTCTTGGATGAGGAAACTGAGGCAATATATTGATAGATGCTGCTCCAGGACACAGGCACATAAGGAGTTCAGAGCCTGCTAGCAGCCACAGACACGGGTGCTTACAGATGGAAATTGTCCCCAGACCAGCCTTCAGAGGCAAGAATGCCCACTTTCTATGCTGTCCTTCTTAGGTTCGCCCCCAGAGCAGACTGTGGCTGCACCTATCACCTCCGGGTACAGCTGGCCTCGGCCGACTACATCGTCTTGGCCTCCTTTGAGCCTCCACCTGTGACCATGGAACAGTGGAATGATGCCACGTGGAGGGAGGTGAGACCCTGCCTGCTTGCCCTGACACTTACTTTTCCCACCAGGCCTGAAGTCCTAAGCTGTTCTTCCTCAATGGTTACTTCCTCTCTCCTCCCCAGGTCTCCCACACTTTCTCTGATTACCCTCCAGGCGTCCGCCACATCCTTTTTCAACATGGGGGCCAAGACACCCAGTTCTGGAAAGGCTGGTATGGGCCCCGTGTCACCAACAGCAGCATCATTATCAGCCACAGGACAGCCAAGAACCCCGCTCCTGCCAGACCTCTACCTGAAGACACTGTAGTAACAGGGCGAAAATAGACAGCTTTGGCTCCAGAAACCCTAACAGACTTTTTTTTCTACCTCTACCTGAAGACACTGTAGTAATAGGGGGAAAATAGACAGCTTTGGCTCCAGAAACCCTAACAGACTTCCCCACCCCGGACAGATTATCTGTCTCCCTCTGCTGGGGTCTGCTTTGCAAAGCAGTCTGGAAAGAGCTTAGTGGGCAGTCAGATCCCCAGTCCCTTAAGCCCTGCCCTACAACTTCCAGCAAACCCATCAGTTCATGGTGGTTTTAGTCACACAGCTGACATCTGGAGTAGATGTGCCTCCCTGGGCTGGCCCACCTTGGGACTTCTCGCCCTTTGGGGGAAGGGGATGAGTGGATGGGGAGGGATGAGGCTGAGGGCTGTGTGAGAGAGTTGGAAGCGGGGAGGGGAGGGGGAGCAGGGGGATACATTTATGGAAATGACTTTTTTTAATGAAAATAAAATTGATAAATAAATGTTTTCAGTAAATCCAGCCTGGTTTGGGGTTTACAGGTGGGGTTGCTGGCACTCTTGATGGAGAAACAGCCAGAGCAGCTTCCCTGTACTTGCTTCTCCCATTTGGTTAATGACAATGCAGTCAGCCCTTTGGGGCCCCTTTATTAACAATAACTCACAGCACAGTATTTCAGATGGACAGTGTTAGCCGGCTGAGCCCCAGGAGGCTGTTGAGAAATGGTGTCTGTCCTGGCATTCTTCCCTAGCCTCCTGGGAAGGCTGCCTCTGCCTCACAAAGGCAAGCAACACTGAGCAGCCCAAGCAGAGGGGCGGCCACATGTCAAGGCGATAAGAGCACTTGGAGTCGGGGGCCCTGCAGCACCGCCTTGGGCTGGGGCCCCAGAGTGGGAAAGCTGGGCATCGGGTGGCGGGAACGGCCTCAGCTGTTTTTATGAGCTCGCTCTTCCACATAGAGCTGCATCTAGTAGAGAAGTGGCTTTGGTTAGGCCATAAGGTACCTGCTGGCAAAGGCTCCAAGGAAGGAGTGGGCACTAGAGGACCACCCTGCCCCCAAGCCTTAAGCAGCACAAGTTCTAGCCTGGAATTAGTTCTGAGCCCTGAGTCTCCTAAATGAGGCTTCCTCCACCATCTGACCCCTGAAAGCTCACCTTTAAAATGTCTGACGTCATGGTTTTTAGGGGTATCAGCCGAGGGTCATGCATGTGGACATCCTGTTCATCTGCCAGGATCCATGGGAAGTCCTAGGGATGGGATCAGGTGAGGGTTAGAAGAGGCTCCACCTCAGTCTCTCTTCACTCTGCTAACCCTCCCCTCCAGGACCCACACTACACGGGAGGGAGCAAGGCCCTGTGAACTCAAGCAATTTATATTCCCAGTGTGGCTCTAAAATGATTCTGAAACCAAAGGGAAGAGACTCCTTCTTAGAGAACTCTGTTCAGAAGAGCCAGGGTGAGCTAGCTGCTCAACACCTGGCTCCACTGCGGTTCTTCTCATCCTTGGGTACACATGGATGTGATCAGATGGGTAACACAGAGGAACCTACTAGATGCCAGGTACTGCCGTAATCTAATCAACAGCCACATGCAGCACCCTGAAATTTTACACACACACACCTTGATGACCTGTATCTTCTCCATGTTTCGGGTGGCAGCTTCTCTTGTGTGCACAAGGACTGTGAATGTGCAGCCTGCAGAGGGAATGCTTGGTCAAGGTCAAAGGTAAGTAGCCTCAGGATGATTCCTGGACCTGGCTTCTTCCCTTCTCCCTCCCTGGCTGGTCAGCACCACCCACAGGATATAAAGTGTGGCCAAAGGCAAAGGCAGTGTCAATGGGAGCCTGAAATATAGTAGACAATCCTGGAGAGATGAACTCTCGGGTGGTGAGGGGTGGGGAGACAAGGGCGTTCAGAGCAGCTAACTAGGAAGAAGATAGCATGCCAGGGTAACCAAGGCAACTGCGGAGGGAGTGGGGCATCACACCTGGAGGGTTGTGATCCAGGACGGCGTCACACACACTAATCTTCAGGATGAAGGCTCTCAGCAGCTGCTCCACATGAGACAGTAGGGAGTCTGAACTGGGGGTGGGAAAGGAGGTCTCCCATTCCACAGTGCTCCTCTGCCACCCCAGCACAGTGCACTCTGGAAGCAGTCTGGGTCAAATACCTTTGGTGCCTGAGAGAGCCAGCACAGTCCTGCCCACCTGACAGAAGGGAGGCAGGGTGCAGGGGTCCCTTTAGGCAGTTCTAATGACTAATTAGAGGGCATCCAGGACATAGCTCAATCTTCTGCATACTTCCAGAACCCCAAGACAGGAGAAAGGGCTTGCTTGAGGCTGCCTAACCAGGGGACAGGCTGGCTACTGATTCCAGTGCCCTTACTTCAGCATAGAGAGCAAGTATCTGAGTAGTTTCTGTAGACAGTATGGTAACCAGTCAACTTGGTTAGAGTCCTGGGTTTTATAATTGCTGGATGATACCACGGGTCACACCTCTCAGGACCATCTATCTACACAATAAGGCTAGGAATTAACATTCACCACTTCCTGGGATGTTTTAGGAGTAACACGGGGTGACCCTGCTACCTCTGTACCATTTACAAAGGTTTGTGGCCTGTGTATCTCCAATGCCAACAGTGTATTGGCATTTCAGGATCTTTACTAAGGTAATGTGGAGCTGGCAGAGGGATCCTTGTGAGGGTTTGCAGCAGCCAGCACCGGGAGGGTGACAGCTCACCTGATAGACAGCAAGGGAGGCTGAGTGATCTCAAAGACAAACTTCTCCACTGGACGATGCTCCTTATCCAAAATCACCACCACTACCTTCTCCACATCATTCTGTAAGCACAGGAACCCCTGCTCCAGAACTATGTACAGGGCCCAGAAAAAGGTGGGACAGGGCACTGGCTAAGGCTTACTGAGAGCCAGCAAACAGGAAGTACAAGTTGGCTCCCAAGACATGAATGGTATTGGCAGATGACTGGCTCCCATTGAGGTTCTCCAATAAGGTCTTAGAGTAGGACAAGATCAGCCCAGAGAGGATGGGGAGCAGGGATGGGACAGGCCATGGGACATAAAAAGAACCAGGCACCACCCAGATCTGGCCAACTAAGCCACACCAGATGTGACCTATATGCCCCAGAACCTGTTGCTAGCTGAGGGTGGTCTTCAAAGTAAAGCTTCTGGTTAAAAGATATGAGCACTTCCCATAGAGTCGGCCCAGAAGCATGGAGGAAGAGATTGGGTGTGGAGTGTACGTTAGGACCTGGGGCCCCCTCACCTTCTCCAGGAGTGGTTTGACACAGTGAAGTATATCCTGAATGTACTGGTTCAGCTCCGGGTGACAGGACATCTGTGAACAACCCCACAGAGGGCTGTTGGAGCCCCAGGCATGAATGGGGAAACACCAACACCCCACACATACACCTGCTGGTTCTTAGACAAACACCAGCCATTCCCCAGGGTTCCCTGCCAGAGAGACCCAACCATCATCAAGGGCTGGGAACTGTGGAAGAATTTATCCCTGGAGAGATACTCAAAGACAGGCACTCACTCACTCCCTCAACACTGGCACTTGACATTAACATTTAGAAGCCATGTAGGGTAGGGCTGCAGCGGTGCCAGTGGTGCACGCCTTTAATCCCAGCACTTGGAAGGCAGAGGCAGGTTATCTCCCAAGTTTGAAGCCAGCCTGGTCTACAAAGTGAGGTCAGGACAGCCAGGGCTACACAGAAAAACCCTGCCTCAAAAAACTAAACAAAGCAAAATCTATATAGGGCTGGGCATGGCGGTTCATGCCTTTAATACCAGCTCTCAGGAGGCAGAGGCAGGCAGATCTCTAAGTGAAGGCCAGCCAGAGCAAGGACTATGTGGGAAACCCTATGTGGGAGGGTTGAGGGAAAAGAGCTGTGTGGCCAGGGCACAGGAGGGGCTTATGGCTATTTCTTCCCTTCCCGGATTTGGAGGTCATAATTCTCAAGCTGACTGAGTGACTACAATGGGGAAGGTACTTGGAGGGACTTGGGAGGAAGACACCATGTCTACTGTTTCACCTTTTAAATTAAACCTAGGAGCCAAGCAGGGTGGTGCACATCTTTAATCCCAGCATTTAGAAGGGAGGTAGATCTGAATTCAAGGCTGGCCTGGTCTACATAGAGGGTCTGGAACAGCCAGGGTCATACTGAGAAACCCTGTCTTGGAAAACAAAGCAAAAAAATAGGAAGCCTGGTAATGTTCTCTGGTAATCCTAGGACTTGGGAGGTGGTGGATGTAGGAAGATCAGGAGTTTAAGGCCAGCCCCAGTTTCCTAACAACTCTGAGCCCAGGCTAGGCTACATGAGGTCTGGATTTAAAAAAAAAAAAAAAGTATGTGTGTGAAGAGATAGCTCAGGAATGAAGAGCACTTGCCACTCAACCACCAGAGTCAGATCCTCAGTATCCACCTTAGGCATCTTACAAATGCTAAGGGCTTCCATGCCCTCTTCTAGCCTCAGTGGGCACCCTACACACAACACACACACATATATACACGTAATCAATATAAATCTTATAAAAAGGTAAATATGGTGGCTTACCCCTTTGTTCATGGCACTAGGGAGGCAGAGGCAGGAGGATTTCCATGAATTTGAGGCCAGCCAGAGCTACATAGTGGGAAATCTACACCAGCCATGCCTACACAGTGAGACCCTATCTCAAAAAAATAATAATAAATAAATTTTTAAAATCTTTAGAGTTGAGGGTGAATGAGAAGAGAAAGAAGGTACTGGGCGCTGTAGGAATGCTCTACCCAAGCCAAGGTTTCCACCTCGAAACCCCTTCAAAGTGCAAGCTTGGAATAGCTCTTATCTAGGGTCCCTAACTAGAAGATTCCGTCTGAGGTCAGGGCGGGAAAAGCCAGGTGATAAAAGGCAGGAGGCTGTCCCCTATCAGCCTCCATTGAGGAGTGAGGGAGCTAGTGGGTAGAATAAAGGTTTTGATTCCAGCCGGCCATTGAGGCTCACCTGAACCGGAACATTGTACTTCTTGCGCTTCTGGAAGATGCCCACTGGGTAGACCTCGCGTACATAGAGGATCAGGTGCACGGCCACCTCCAGGAACTCAGAGAGTACGTCGGCCACCACTGTGGAGGAGACAGTTGATGAGCAGGACTCCAGACAGAACCACCCCCACCCCATTGCCCTGCAGGGCCAGATCCCTACCTTGGCCAAAGTTGAGGTCTTGGCGCGTGAGTGTAGTCATCCTTGGCCGCCTGGGGGAGGGTGCAGAGGGTGTCAGCAGGGACCCACGGCTCCCCTCCCCACACGCGGGAAATGCAGCCGGGCTGGGTAAGCCCCACCCCCTGAGCGGCCGGATCCCTCCCGGCGGAAATCCCGCCCTCTCCGCTCTCCTCTCCGATTGCCGGCTCCGGCTTCGGCCTCAGGTTCGAAACTTTGCTCAGGCTACTGGAGCTACCGGCCGAGATCCTTCGCTGGTCCACCAGTATCCCCTGACCTCACTAACCACCGTGATGCTCCCGCGGAACCAGCGCGGCCATCGGTAACGCCCACCCCTGCAGCTGTCCAATCCCAACCTCGCCCTGCTGGGAGAGGCGGAGCAGCCTCGGGGGCGGGGCTTAGGGGCGGAGACTGGCCTGAGCTACCGGCATCTCAGGAGAGTAAGCTAAGCCGCCTTTGGACTTCAGGTGGGAGCGATAAAGAGACTTCGATGGCCTCTGCAAGGGATCGCTGAACTGTTCCCCCCTCCTGGGTATTTTCTCTTTAGTGGTTGCAAGTGAGAGCCAGCTGCAAAGCTCAGCTGGGGACCAGGGGAGGGCAGCGACATCTGCTGCTAGTCCTGAGTCAGCGTCCCCGGAGTGTCAGCCTGCCCAACCGAAAGCGAATCCGCAGGCTTGGGGGCGGGGACAGGGGAGGTCTGAGATGCACCGGAGACGCTCCACCCCCACCCGGAACCCAAGTGCTATAGGGCTTGACCTCCCTAAAGAATTAAATGTCCCACAGTTTCTTGACAATAATTGACCTTTGGAAGCAGCAACCGAGCGCTGTGGGTTGACTTACTAAATCCTCAGAATACGCGTGGATTTCTGGCTGTCTTCTTTCTGCCGATGAGCCTAATGAGGACTTGTCTGTGTCACACAGCTAGTTGAAAGGGCGAGCAAGTAGAGCTACTCCAGGGTCCTACCAGCAGAGGTACGGACTCAGTTCCAGAAGAGCCGAAAGTGCCTCAGATCATTTTAGTAGTATGAGAATTACATCCATAATATGGAACTATTTTATGTAACAAAACCCTGATTTCTATGTATTTCTGTGCGTGGGTGTTTTATCTGCCTGTATACTTGAACACTGAGTACTTGGTGCGGGTAAACGCCAAAAGAGGGCGTCAGATCTCCTGGAACTGAAGTTATACATGGCTGTGAACTGCTATATAGGTGCTGCAAGACGAACCCCACCCCCAACACTTCACCCCATCCCTGTCCTTTGGAAAAGTAGCTATTGCTCTTAACCGCTAACTGATCTACCTTCCCTTCCCAAATTCCGAATTATATTAATCCCTTCATTAACCCTAGAAGCTAAATATCGCCTTTACAGCCCCACTCTATAGATGTAAAACAAGCCCAGGAACGTTCCTTCATTCACTGAGGCCATGTGTAAAATATGTTCCAACACTAGGTGAAAATTCAGTTTAACTCACAGCCATCCTTTTAACAGATTCGAAACATGGGGTTAGAAAGGTGTCCTGATTGTGGGTGAGAAGGCAGGCCAGGGAGCCAAGAGAACATAGACCAGTGGGTTCTCAACTTGTGGGTTGTGACCACTATGTATGTGGTGGGTAAAATGACCCTTTCACAGAGGTCCCATATCAGATATCTTGTGTATCGGATATTTACAATAAAATTCGTAACAGGAGGTTGGAGAGATGGCTCAGAGGTAAGAGCACTGGCTGCTCTTCCATGGGACCTGAGTTCAATTCCCAGCAACCACATAGTGACTCACAACCATCTAGAATGAGATCTGAGAGCGATGCATACATAAATAAAAAATAAATCTTTTTTTAAAAAAATCATAACAGTAGCAAAATTAGTTATGAATTAGCAATGAAAATAACTTTATGGTTAGGAGTCAGCACAGCTTAAGAAACTTGATTAAAGGGTTAAAGCATTAGAACGGTTGAGAACCTCTGACTTTACTCTGCCCTCCAGGGGGATAAGAAATGTCTCAGTCTGTCTCCATAGAGAATGTTGCTTTAAAGCTCATGTCCGCATCTTCCTTCCCAGAGGCTTTCAAACCCATATTTACATCCTTCTCATAAATAGTAGGACAGAGGTAGGATTAACCTGAAATATGAGCAAAGCAGTTCTCAAAATACAGACCCAGAAAATCTGTATCTCAGCCCCCAGGGACCCTATTAAACCCTGGCTGTCCAGCTGCCCTGACTTGCCTGACCCAGAGCAGGCTTACAGCTATGCTCTGCTCTTTAACAAGCTCCCCAGGGAACTTGTATGCCCAAGAAAATGTGGGAACTGCCAACAGAGTTTGCCTGCATTCTGCAACATGTCACTGCTTAACCCAGTAGAATGGCTGGTTTGGCTTTAGGAATTGATACACCTGTCAGTGGGCACAGCAATCCTGCCCACATCACACCATGTTCGACACAAAGCTGGCCCAGAAAACTCACTGCCTTGTAGACCTGAGTGCAATGAGATTTCATCCTGATGGGTTGGGGAATGCCACAGCCCTTCTTTATCTACCCCACCCTGCCCCCAGCTTCTGAACAGCATTTTCATTACTGATGTGGGTGGGGGTGAGGAGATTCTGAGGTACCATGGGACCAGCTGGGGACCTCTGCCTGCAGCTCTGCACTGCCTAGGTTTTCTTTCATCTCTGACATATCAGCGTGATGGATAGCTGGAGGATGAGACTGCACTGGGGGTAAAGCATTGTTTTTGAGCCCCATTTGGTGGGAGTCTGTTTTTCAATGTTATTTGCTTGTTTCTCACCACAAGGACACTATGTTAGGGGGGCTGGGAAGGAAAATCTCATGTCAAGGAGAAAAGAGCGTGTATGTGTTTGCCAACTAGAGCAGGTCCCTGGAGGCCCTCAGTGGGGACAGGGGGAAAGATCGCTCCCAAGAGAGACGAAATGGAAACAGAGAAAATAGACTCCAAAAAAAAAAAAAAAAACAAAAACAAAAACCCAAAAACAAACAAACAAAAAAACCTGTGAGCACCAGCCCTGCAGAAGAAGCCTCCACTGATGTGTCAAAGGGTTCTCAGGGTATGCTGAACAAACACACAAAGGGTCAATTGGGTAAAACACTTGTCATCAAAGTGTGCAGACTCTCAAGATGCTTTTGTAGCCAATTTCCTGTGCACGAAGGGGCTCACAAGAGCGTTATCTGGGCAGGCGAGATGGCTTAGCAGGTAAAGTGGCTTTACCACCAAGTACAATCCCCAGAACCCACATGGCTGAAGGGAAAAACCAACTCCTTCAAGTACATGCATGCTTCTGCTCACTCTCTCTCAATAAATAAATAAATGTAAAAAGTAAATTAAACTAATTAATAAAAGATGCACATCTTTTCCCATCTGCCTCATGTTCCCAGGACATGGGGCAGGGACAGAGAGAAAGGGAACCAAAGGGAACCAATCACACAAAGCTTGGTGACAGTCCTAGCTCTGGCCAGCTGTTTGGTCCTGTTCGGAGAAGGGACCTCTGGTCTGTGCCCTGCTTGCTTACAAAGAACAAGCTAAGACCTCATGGAGCAGAGCCAGAGTGTGAGCAGGTCTTCCAGGAGCTCACCACAGCTACTGTCTATTTCTATGTCTGCCTGCTGCTCTCAACCACCCTGATGCTCATCCAGCCAAGAGACCCTTTTCTTCTTTTCTGCCTCAGCTTGCTCATCTATGAAATGGGAAACTATAGATCCGGTCCCAAAGAGTTATCTGGACACTGTAGTGTGTACTCGGGAAGCAGGAAGATTGACAGAAAGTCCAAGCCCACCAGAGCTACACAGAGTCTTTCTACAAAATAAATTCTGTTTATTTTGGATTTTTAAATTTTATGTGTATGAATGTTTTACCTACATATATGTATGTGTACCACACATGTGCCTGGTGCCTGCAGAGTACTCTCTTCTGATTCCCCGGAACTGGAGTTATGGGTGGTTCTGAGGCCATCGTATGTGTGCTTGGAATCAAACCCTGGACCTTGGCAAGAGCAACGACTGGTCTACACCACGAAGCCATCTCTCTAGCCCAAAACAAAACAAAATTCTACACAATTGAGCAAATATTTATAAATGCACGGTGCATAAAAAGCCAACTAGTGGCCATATGACAGTAATACTAAGATCCACATAGGACTGTGAGCCTGACAACATGGGCTCAACCCCCAGGAACCACACGGTGAGAAAAGATGGGAAAAGAGGACCCACTACCCCTCAGTTGTCCTCTGGTCAACACACACACACACACACACACACACACACACACACACACACACACTAAATACAAACGAAGATTAAAAAATAGATCTACACAGATCATCAGGCACAGCGGCACAGATCTTAAATCACAGCCCTGGTGAAACAGGGCAAGAATAGCTCTGGATTTGAGGACAACCTGGTCTACTATGTGGAGAGCCCAGGCTGGCCAAAGCAATGCAGTGCAACTGTTAAACAAACAAACAAACACAAGACAACCCTACTACACAGATCACTTCAGCCCTCAGAAGTACCATACTGGATGGATCATCTTGTTTTTCAAAATAACATCTTGAGGCTGACATGTAGCTAAGTTGGTAGAATGTATGTGCAATAAGCATGAAACCCTCAGTCTGGTCCCCAGCATCTCATAAGCTGGGTGGAACACACCTGTAACCTCACTACTCAGGTAGAGGCAGGGGAAGAGAAAGAAGTTCAAGGCTAAGTTCAGATACATAGTAAGTTCAAGACACACAAACTGGGTCTCAAACAAAAGAACAAAAGCTATCTTCTCTATCCTTAGCATCTTTCCTTCCCCATTTCCATTTCCCAAGGCAACAGACAGGTCCCCTGGGTGCTCTGAGAGGAGATGGACATGCATCCTCATGGCATGTGATGGATAAAGATGACCAGCAGACAATCCTTACAACCTCACTTGGCTTTCTGGAGCAGGACCTGACATACACAACTACCCCAGACCCTAGGATGCACTGCTGACCTTCAACCTACCCCAAAGCTTCCACCACAGCCCAATGACACTGGATAGTTTCCAACACTTCAGTTAGAACTCACACACACACACACACACACACACACACACACACACACACACACACACACACACACCCCAATCCCTCCATGAATGTGTTGACCTAGCTGGTCATAAGGGTCAACTCACACCACCAACCATGATGGCCTATGAGGCTAGGTTTAGAAGTGCTTGTATCAAGGAGGGAAGATCAGCCCAAAATAGAGCGGCATTATTCCATGGGCCAGGGATGTGGAAAGAACTTCTTAGCTTCCTGTGTTGATAATTAAAATAGTCTGGAATATAAGAGGACAGAGTCACCCACAGAGCCAAGCCATGAAGGTCAGGGGGTGGTGACTCCTGCCTTAATCCCAGCACTCAGGAGGCAGAGGTCAGTCTGGATCTCTGTGAGTTCAAGGCCAAACAGAGTCAGGTGCTGGTTGCACCCATCTTTAATCCTTGCTCTAGGAAGCTGAATCAGAGAGAGAAAAAGAAGACAGCAGAAGTCCATCCCTTTTCCTGGGAACCCCCTTGCAGTCCCCTTTCAGCAGAGGACTCAGGCATTCAGTCACAGGATTCAGGAAGACAGGCCTGAGATGCTGGCTGGGTGAGAAGTGGCCCTGGCTTGTTTCTCTGTCTCGCCGATCTTCCAGCTTCCCCTGATATCTGGCTCTGGGTTTTTCTTTATATACCAAGTAGAATTCTTGCTTTTGCTTTTGCCTCCTGCCATGATGCCCTGAACTCTCTGAAAGCAAGCCAAAATTATTGCTTCCTCTCGTAAGTTACTCCTTTCAGGAATCTCGTCCCAGTGACTAGAAAGGTTTATTGTAGCAACCTCAATTTCCACTCAGAGAAAAGCAGAGACACCACATGCCTTACTACATGTCTTATGAATCCTCTAAGGCCACCATCCTGGGCCAGCTCAGCTGCCATTTTTTTATTATTATTATTATTAAATAACTTTTTTTTCTTTTCTTTTTCGGTTTTTAGAGACAGGGTTTCTCTGTGTATCCATGGCTGTCCTGAAACTCACTCTATAGACCTGGCTGGCCTTGAACTCAGAGATCCATCTGTCTTTGCCTCCTGAGTTCTAGGATTAAAAGGGTAAGGTGCCAACAACCAGCTAATAACTTCCTCACTGAAAAATAATTCATAAATTAAATCATAAAGCTTGGGAAATTTTCCATATGTATTTCAGTGGATTTTGGGACAATTACAGAGCATCAGCCACTACCTAATTCCAGAACATTCTCACCAATCAAAACAATAAGCAAAAAGTCAGTCCACCAAGCTGGGACACATAGGTGGAAAGAGAAAATCAACTCCATAAATCTGTCCTCTGACCTCTAAACATGCATGGTGACACACATATGCATACATTTGGCTACACACATACAATAATAATAATAGGGGCTGGAGAGATGGCTCATCAGTTAAGAGCACTGACTGATCTTCCAGAAGACTTGTGTACAATTCCCAGCACCCACAGAGCAGATCAGCACTGTCTGTAACATCACACAGATACATATACAGGCAAAAACCCCAATGCACATACAATAAAAATACATAATTAGAAAATAATAAATGTTATTTCTTAAAGGGGGGGCTAGAGAAATGGCTCAGCAGTTAAGAGCACTTGTTGCTCTTGTGAAAGACCCCTGAGTGGTTCCAAGCAGCGACATGGTGGCTTACAACCATCTCTGACTCTAGTTCCAGGGGATCCAAGACCCTATTTTGGCCTCCACGGGTAGATACTACATTCACATAGTACACAAACATACATTCAGGCAGAAAAAAAAAAAACAAACCACTTAAAACAAAAAGAAATTTACATCAGGCAGTGGTGACAACAGCACAGGCCTTTATTCCCAGCATACAGGAGGCAGAGGCAGGTGGATCTCTGAGTTCAAGGCCAGCCTGGTCCAATTCCAGAGAAACCCTGTCTTAAAAAACAAAACAAAAATACAAATGGACCAATGGGGCATCTTATATCTATCTGGCTTGTTTGACTTACCTTAATGTTTAAAAGGTTTATCCAAGTTGTGATACACACACACACACACACACACACCTTTTTTGGGGTGCTGGGGATTGAACACTGGTCTTGTGTTTGCTATGCAAGGGCTCTACCACTGAGCTGAATCCCTAGCCTTACTTTCAGATCTTTCAATTAATTTTTTTGTTGTTGTTTGTTTATTGGAAGGTATGCACCCTTGCACCTGAGTAAAGATCAAAAGACAATTCGGGGATCATTTCTCTCTTTCCACCATGTCACCTTGGGCTTCAAATTCAAGTTGTTATGCTTGGAGCCTCTTTCCTGTTCCCTCATTCCGTTTCAGGACCAACTAGCATCCCTTTGTACTGAAGGACCACGGTGTACCCTCTCATCTGTTAATGGATATTTGGATCTGCTTTGGCCAGTCAACTGCCCCATTTTATAGACAGAGAAACTAAGGCCCCAAATCACCCTAATCTGGATGAGGTGGGAGCCTAGTCGTCTCCCAATTGTGTCACTCTGGAAGTATCTGAGGAACAGTCTCACAGCTGGACAACAGGCAGAGCAACATTTGAAACAACCTTGGAGGGGCTTCTGTATGCTGTCCATGCATACCAGTCCCCACCTTCTGCTCACTGCTCCCTCCCTAAGTCCAGCCACTCCTCTGCTATAGTCCCTAACTGCTGTCACTGCTTTGTTTTTTGTTTGTTTAATGTTTGCTTTTTGAGACAAGCTCTCTCTACACCTACTACCCTCTATAGTCCAGGCTGGTCTTGAACTCACAGCAATCTTCCTGCTCTTGACTTCTGAGGGCTGGTACTAAAGTATGCACCATAAACCCGGTGCCTTTGTTTTATAAGATGTATTTGTTTCTATGTGTACGTTTACCTGCATGACTGTCCACGCAGCTCCTGTGTGTCTGAAGAGGAAAGCCAGAGGATGGCATCGGATCCTCTGGAACTGGAGTTAAGGGTGGTTATGGGCTGCCATGTGGGCGCTGGGAACTGAACTGCTTTTGCCTTTTACTCTAGAGCAATCCATTCTCAAGCTCCGGAGTCACAATGAAGCTGTGTTCAGTACCTTCCAGCTAGAAAGCACCCTGTCTTCTCTCCAAGCCATTCTGTGCCCGTCATGGTCATGTGATAATCTCACAATGGCAAGGGGCTAATTTCCCTGGAGCCTCTCCTGTAGGCTGGGAGGTTCAGAACATTTTTCTTACACAGATCACGGCCATTAAGCCTTAAATCCTGAGTTTCCTACAATGACGCGTTCGGAGAAGTTAGACAATTTGCCCAAGGTTTGTCACCAGAGGAAGAACACAGGCATCAAGGTGCCTGATGCGGAGCTGCGCTCCTAAGCAGCTAAGCCACAATTTGTTACACTGGAAACAGAAGCCTGTCCCGCTTCCCACGTGCCAGGTCCGCCCACTACTCTTTGATCTTTGCAGTGTCGGTGGCCCTATTGACCCTGTTGTGAGTTATGAGGGCCGTGGGACCCGTAACCCAGCATTCTCGGACTCCGGGGGTCGGCAGGACAAGGCGCCCCGCGAGGTGATGGATGAGCCGCTCGAAGGGCTGGCTTTGTCCGGATTGGGTTGGGTTGAGTACAGCGCTGGGACAAGCTGACTCCGTGTGTGTGTGTGTGTGTGTGTGTGTGTGTGTGTGTGTGTGTGTGTGTGTGTGTGTGTGTGTGTTGGGGAGGGGTCTCTCTCCTTCCCTACAGGGAAAGGGGCATAAGTGTACCATCGGTACCCAGGTGAGGTCCGATCACTGTGAGGTTCTCAAGCACACCCTCTTGCTAAAGGGATTTCTCTAAGAACCTCCCCCACTTCGCGCACTTTTACAGTCTACAAAGGCCTCGCTGCCGTCTGTCTTGCCTTCCCTGCCGCGGGCATTTCTTCCGTCCCATTTGACAGCCTAGGCGGAATAATCCTTTTGGGGACCCTGCCTGCTCCTGCCCTGTCAGACGGGGCCTCAACTGAGCGCGCAGCTCGGATCTATTGTTGGAGGGGGAGGAGGGTCCGCCAGGGACGCCCCGCCGCTGCCCTTTGTCGCCCGCTCCCCCTGCAGGGCCGCTCCAGATGCGCCACCGCTGCCCGGTGCCCCACCCGTCCCACGCGCCCCGGGGCCGCGCCGAGGTGGCTCTTACGCACCGGGAGGAAAGGGCCCGCCTCGCCCGGTGCCCACACAGCCGCGGGGCTGCGCCCGCCTTTGTCTGCCTCCTTTGTCTGCCCCGCGCCCTGGCGGCGGCGCCAAAGCCTCGGGGGAGCGGGCGGCGATCGGAGAGCGCAGCTGGCTAGGGCACGGCGCCCACAGCGCACCGGGCTCGGCCCGGCCAGGGGCTGGCCCTCGGCGGGGGGTCGCGAAGCCCCGCGGCCCCTCCTACGTCCCCTCCCTGAGCGTCGTCCCCGCCCCTCGCTCACTCCCTCCCTCGCAGCCCCACGCAGCCTCCCGCCGCCCGAGCACCTCTCGGCGCCGTCCCGCTCCGCCCTCGGCTGCGCTCGGCTCCCGCAGGCGCTCGGCCCTGCGCCCTCGGTCCCCTCCCCGCCCGCTGGACAGGTAAGGCCTGGCTCGGCCCGCCCCCGGCCCCGCCCTCCGCTCACCTGGCGGAGTGCGGGGATCAAGGTCTGCTACTTGCTCGAAGGGAGGATGCTGCTTTCCTTCCTGTTCTCCGACCCACGTGTGGGTCTGTCTGTCTGTCTGTCTCCTGCCTCCACTTCGCGCCTCGTGTCCCCTTGGCTCTCGGCTCCGTCCCCGACCGCCTGGTCTGCCCCTTGGCACCAGACTGGACGGGCACTCACTTTTCCATGTTCTATAGCACTCTGCCTCCCGTGCAACCTTGCCTCCCTCTTGGGGGTCCTGGGTCTCGCGCACGGTCCTCCACACTATCCTTCGCCCTTTGGGACCCGGTGTCTTTTTGTCTCTGTTTCTGGATGGTCTCTCAGTTGGGGAATTCTTCCATCATCCTTGGACGAAGTCTCCAAAGACTCCCTGAGCCGGGGCAGTGCTGGTCAGGGTGCCTCTGTCCGGTTCGACGACGCCCTGGAGGCTGAGTGTGTTGGGGGGGAACGTTAAACTCACCCAAAGCTGGTATGGCTCGGCCTCACATTTTCCTATCCTGGGTAGACAAGTGTTGCCCTACTACCTCGAGGGCACCAGCCTGCCTCCTGGCTGTCTTATTTCTCTCCTTCCCCATCACTGCGATTTTCTCCATCAGGCTCAGCTGCTTTCCGAAGCCAGAGGTTATGCTAAGGTGTGCCTGGGTTTCCTTGACAAGTTTTCTTTGGCCACCTCAGCCCATAATACTTTCCTGGCCTTCACTCTTTGAGTGGGGGTCTTTGCTGTTTGCTGGTTGTCCCTCTAAGGGTGCCTATCCCTCAGTCTGGTAGCAGACAAGGTGTTCTTAACTGTTTCATTGCTGTTAGTCTGGTCTTGGGCAGACAGGGTTTCTGAAAGTAAGCAGTTTTGGACAAAGGAGTGCATGTCTGAGCCTCAGTGGCTCAGCCATAAAACAGGGACAATAGGATTACCTGTAGAGGCGTGTGCCTGTATCTTAGGTGTGCTGATGGGGATGGGTCAGAGACTTTGCAGTCCCTGGCTGGGGTAGGGATGGAGGATCCACAGAGCCCGTCACAAAGTCCGGGTTTAGAGACCTTTCCACCATCTGAAACCCAACCCTCTTCACTGACCCTGTCACTCCTGACACTCTCTCATCCTGCCCATACAACCAGCTACACTTACCTCTCCCTCTGTATAAACAAGGCGGTGTGACTGTACAGATGTTGCCAATGCCCGCAGTGCATTGGAAGTGTCTGTGGCACTCATCCCAGCTCTGGACCTCCGAGTTGCCCCAAACCTTGTTCCATGGTGCTAGCTAGGAGTTGAAGCATTTCCCTTCTTCTGGTAGATTGACTTGTCAAGTCCTAAGTCTACTTTTTAATTCCCTGTCCCCACTCCCCCCAACCGCCATTCATTATCTATGTGGTCCATGGTCAGAACAGGTGTTAGGCTGACCCTGGAGCCCAGCACATGAGACAATGCAGGTAGCTTCTGGAGATGCAGCCTTCTCTCGGTAGGCAGAGTGGAGGCTCCCTGGTTGTTTTTGTTTGAGATGCAGCTTGTGGGGTTTTTTGTTGTTGTTGTTTTTTGGGTTTTTTTGTTTTTTTGTTTTTTTGTTTTTTTTTTTTTTTCACCGAAGCAGGAATGGAGATAGGGGCTTTTCCCTGCCCAACCCCATCCAGACTCCTGTTCCTGCCTGGCACGTGAGCCCAGCTTTAACCGTTCTGACCTCCCATCCTCTGTGTCTCTACATCCTCTGTTCACAGCCTACAGGAAGCCAGATCAGCAGTTCCAGTAACCCAACCCCCCCCCCCCCCCCCCCCCCCCGCAGCTTACTCAGACCCTTCTTGCCTCACTAAATGAATGATGCCACCTCCTCTGTCTTCTCATCCCCAGGCCTTCCTGGCTCCAAGTGTGGCCACTAAATTAACTACAGAAAGCTCTGTTGGCCCAGTCTCCCTCTCTGCCTTTCTCACAACGCCATCTGCATCTTGGGTTTCAACAGCAATAGAAGGCACAAGTGTCACTGTCCCGTCACCACCTCTGAGCCTTTGCTAGGGTAATTCCTCTACATTGTTTCTCAGTCCCATGTTCAGGCCCGCCTTTGCAGGCTAAGATCATATGTCTTCTAGTTGAAGCCTCCTGCTCTGCTTAGCCTCTGTGTCTCTCATGACCCCCAGGACTGGTGGAAAAATGTCTCCTTTCCCTATATGGAAGCTGGGTCTTCTTTCAGTGTAGTCCCAGAGCCTGACACCCACTAGGTGCCCTGCACATACCAGGCATCCTTGGTCAAGAGGGTAGGAATAAATGGAAAACTGCAAGCTGGGGCTTCTCCCTACACTCTGCTGGGTCTTGTTGACCAGACTAGAGACACAGTTGGCTCCAGGGCAGTGACTTTGGCTGGAGACAGAACAAGCCACTGAGAAATGCCTGTGTTTCTGGGGCTGTGCAGAGCTCTGGAAGGTAAACCTAGCCTCCTTTGTGCCTGATCACTATATGCAGTCTGTCTTTGCATCCTAACTGGCCACATAGCTGCTACACCAGCTGGAAGTAATGTGGACCAGGGTGTGGCTTTGAATCAAGGCCTCCTTGACCCCTGAAAGAGCAGAGGTTCCCCCTAATAGTGGCCCTGGGCATTGTCCCTACCATGCCTGTTCTGGCCAATTTGGCTGGATCTGACTCGGTCTTGTCTGGCCTCCTTTGCTAGTCCCATTTCAGTCCCTTCCTCTATGGTTGTAGCCAAGGTACAGCCAGCCTTCCCTGAAAGGTCACTGAGTGGGGGGAGGGGGGCAGCCAAGTACTTGCTGCTAGAGGACAAACTTCCTGGCTCTAACTTTGACAACTCTTGCCACATCATGGTACACTTCATTGTTAGGGTGAGGAATAAGAGGATGGTGATGAGGAAGGTTGTTCCTGCTGGAGTCCAGAGCAGGAGGAGTGGATGAGGAGGACCTTTTGAATGCTATATCTGTGCTGGGTGCTGAGTTGGGCCCCAACACACGTCTGTGGTCCCTGATCACCACAGCAGCTGTACTGGACCTGGTTCAGAATGGAAGCTTCAGGGAGCTAGGGAGATGGCTCAGCTCTTGTGGAAGACACGTGTTTGTATCTCTCTTTATCTACATGGCAACTTAAAACTGACAAGTCCAGCCCTGGAGGATTCTATGCCCTCTTCTGACTTCAATGAGCAACAAGCATGCATGTGGTACACAGACATCCATGCAAATATCTCTCTCTCTCTCTCTCTCTCTCTCTCTCTCCTCTCTCTCTCTCTCTCTCTCTCACACACACACACACACACACACACACACACACACATACATACACACACACACACACACACACACACACACACACACACAGAGAAAAAATTTAAAAACAGAAAGCTAGCTTGAAGAGTGTCTAGAGTAAAATAGGTCAGGTGACTGAGTTCAAATCCTGGCTCTATCACTGCTTCTAACATGTGGATTGGGCTCAAATCTTTG
Source organism: Phyllotis vaccarum (assembly GCA_033318265.1). Taxonomy (NCBI): domain Eukaryota; kingdom Metazoa; phylum Chordata; class Mammalia; order Rodentia; family Cricetidae; genus Phyllotis; species Phyllotis vaccarum. The sequence continues at coordinate 59,717,229 of JARWLC010000003.1, read as the reverse complement.
TCTTAACATTATCGTTATGACTGTTTTATTCAAGAGAATGACTGGTCAATAGATTAACTGAGACAAGGCCTTACTATGATGCCCTGGCTGGCCTAGAACTCACTGTAGACCAGGCTGGCCTCGAACTCACAGATCCACCTTCCTCTGCCTTCCAAGTACTGGGATTAAAGGTTTGTGTCACCACAGTCAGAAGCTTTTTTAAAAAGATTTATTTTCAGTTTTGATTATGTGTATTTGTATGGGTTTCTACACATGACCGCAGGTGCCCAAAGAAGCCAGAACATCAGAAATCTCTCTAGAGCTGGAGTTACTGGTAGTCGTGAGCCGCTCAAGATGGGTGCACTGATCCTCTGAAAGATCAGCAAGCATTCCACCTAGCCCTCTCTCTAGCACATTCTATGGTCATTACATCTGAAAAATTGATAGTTTTTTTTTTTTTTTTTTTTTTTTTTTTGCACCTCAATAAGCCTCTTTGCCAGTGCAATAATCCAAATCAGAACAAATTAGACCTAATTAGAAAAAGCCCAGGTTTAATGTGTACAGAGCAAAGGAATCCTGGCTGACTCTTGAAAAGGCAGGGGGGGAGTTGTGTGGCAGATATGGTTACCTGGCCTTATGTAACCTGTAGGTAAGGTAGGCAGCTTCAGCGAGGGGCTGATTTTTGCCAGGCTTCCTAGGACAGGGGTCTTGAACCCCCAGGGCAGCTCTAGGGGAGAGGCCACTGTTTGTCAGGCTTTGAGGTGGACAGTGTCTGGGTAGATTCCACTCAATCATTCCAGAGCCTTTGGCTATATGATATGAATGGCAAGGCCTGAGGTAGAACTTCTATTAGATAGTGCATATAAATCTCTAGGCCTAGATAGGGGAAACCAAACAAATATACACAAGCAAACATGTTTATTGTTCAAATGTGGTATCAACATCCAGAGAGGTTTGCTTAGGGTCACACAGCTTTTCAGTACTGGAGCCAAGATTCTCAACCAGTCTTATCTGAATCCATGAGTCTTTCTGCTCCACTCTAGCCTCTACCAGAACCCAACAGCCAGCGTGTTGTCACTGGAAGATTAAATGATGTATCTGAGCAAGCAGCAAATCATGTTCAATAGCCTAGGTACCAAGACAATGAAGTTTCTGGAATTTAGGGCTTGAGAAATTTAGGGGAGGAAAAGTTGTGGAGTGCCTGTGATTTTGAAGTGGCTGAGACCTGGCTCTGAGATGCCCCTCCACTCACTTCCACACAGTTTTTCTGAGATGGGAGCAAGAGGTGGGGAGTGTGTGTGTGTGTGTGTGTGTGTGTGTGTGTGTGTGTGTAGCTCATTTTTGCCTTTGTTTGAGAGAAGATTCCTATCTTAGGCTGACCTCGGGGGTTGCTATGTAGGTGCAATCCTAGGGCTTGGTGATGGCATGCTAGGGCGCTCTATTTCTTGTGAAAAGGGGCTGGAGGTGAGAAGCAGGAGTCAGGCCATTCAACCCCATGTTAACTCATCCTTAGGGTCTTTTTGGAAGTACAGAAATGCTCTATGACAGAAGTGGTTCCCACAAGAAACATTCTGTGGCTGGGCATGGTAGCACATGTCTTTAACCCCAGCACTCAGGAAGCAGAGGAAGAGCTCTGTGGGTTCAAGGTCAACCTGGTCTACATAGAGAGCTCCAGGCTAGTCAGCTCTAGATAGTAAGACCTTGTCTCAAAAAATGAAAACCAACACTACCTGTTGCAGATGGGTCTGGAAACAGCATGGCTGCCAGAGAGCACCTGTGCTTAAATAGAGAAGCCTTGAGCAGAAACCAAGGGCATGCTGAGAGCAGAAGGGTGAAACATGAAACACATCAAATAAATAGCTTGGCACAGAGGCCCATCTTGTCGGTGGCTGTCAATCTTGGGACAGAATTCAGCTTTGGTCCCTGGATCACCAAAAGAGGAGTTGTGGAATACCCACCATGGAGTATGGGCTAGAGCCCCTGACCCAGGACCAGCAAGCAAGAAAAATCACCACATGAGTCTAAGACTGTCATCCCTAATAGTCCCAGAGGAGACAGCATCTAGCTGAGTTCTGATGGGCACTTTCAGGGCTGGGGTGTAGCTGGAGTGGTAAAGTGCTTGTCTATCATGCACAAAGCAATGATCCCCAGCACCTCATAAACCAGGTGCACACCTGTAGTCCCAGCACTCAGGAAATGGGGGCAGGAGGATCAGAAGTTCAGTGTCATCCTTAGGGTGACAGGGTGTTTGAGGCTAGCTTGGGCTATATGAGACTCAGTCTCAAAAAAAAAAAAACAAAAACAAAAACCAACTGGGCATTTCCAGAGCAAGCTCTCCTAAAAGACTCTTGTAACTACCTCAAGCTTCTTCTGAGCCCAGGAAGGCTTGTATTTCCCTGGGGAGGGGCACTGTAGCATCTGAGATGTGTCCTGGGGGAACTGTCAGCAACAGGACTTTCTGTGACTACTCTCCTGATAACCTGAACTCCATTGTGGAGATCCTCTGATAGGAGCAGCAGCCCTAACAAGGCCCATGTTGATCTAAGGGTGCCACCCTTGTAGCCAAGTTTGTAAGTGTCTCACTGTGTCAAAGATCAGCAACCCCAACTAGGAACATGGGCCAGAACAGGGCTTCTTGGAGACCTGGAGAGAGGGAGCAGCAGATATTGGAGTTCTGATGCCTGTAAATGTTCTCCTTTGAACTCATGCTGGTGTATCCCCAGTACCTGCTGTCTCTTCCTAGTACCTGGTGTGTGTGTGTGTGTGTTACCTCTCCCTCTGGGGGTTGGCACTTGAGACAGACAGATGGAAGACACATTTCACTGTGGACCGTAAATTCCCAGGCTCCCTGAGTAGCCAGGAGGACTCTGGAGACCATCACATCCATTATCCAAAGGTTTTTGTTTGTTTATTTGTTTGTTTTTGTATGGATGTCCCAGGATGAAAGTCAGGCCCTCCTGGCACATGCTAAGCAAGCATTCTACCACAACCCCAGACTCAGTAGGGATGGGGGCACAGGCCATGGTGTGCCTGTGGAGTTCAAAAGACTCTTATGAATCTCCTCTCTCCCCTCCATTTTCTTTCTTTCTTTTCTTCTTCTTTTTTTTTTTTAAGACAAAATCTCACTATGTAGCTCTGTTTTGCCTGGAACTCACTACAAAAACCAGGCTGCCCTCCAACTCACTGACAGATTCTTCTGCCTTTGCTTCCTGAGTGCTAACATTAAAGACACCACCATGCCTTGTCCCAACATCTTTGAAACAGTGTTCATTTCTGAAATGCCTGATCCCAACAGTGTGCACAAAACAAATAAAAATGATGGTTTTCATTTTTTGGTTTCGTTTTTCGAGACAAGGTTTCATTGTATAGCTCTGGACGCTGTCCTGAAACTCTCTACACCAGGCTGGTCTCAAACTCACAGAGATCTGTCTGCCTCTGCTATGGAATTAAAGGCATACGCCGTCACCACCGTCCAGAGCCCAGCATCAAAAGTGGTGTTTTTATGAGCATTATAATCTATACACACAAGTAACTCAGTTCCTCAAAAGATGATTCACCCTGGATTTGGCATACGTAATTTTAAGCCCTGTATGCAGGCTTCAGCCTCACTGAACAATGCAGCTATTACTCTACACAGCTTTAAAATCTCTACTTAAGGTGAGTCAGTGAGGTATGCCCACTGTCTGTTCTGATGGTTATAAAGTCAGAGAATCTTAGTTAGGTTACTGTTGCTGAGATGAAACACCATGACCCAAGCAGCTTGAGGAAGAAAGGATGTATTTGTCTTACACACCCACTTCCTTGTATTCCATGGAAGGAAGCCAGAGCAGGAACTCAAACAGAGAGGAACCTGGAGACAGGAGCAGATGCAGTGGCCATGGAGGGTGCTGCTTACTGGCTTGGTCAGCCTGCTTTCAGCACCCAGGAACTGTGTCAAGTTGACATAAAACTGGCCAGCACACCAGGCATTGCCAACAAGGCTGAACTTCAGGCTAGCTTTGCTTTGTCCCCCTCTCCTCCATGCCAGAAAGTTCTGGAACATTCTGGAACTTACAGGACAGTTCTCTTAAAGTACTCTTCAGAGAACCAGAAGAAACCCAGGGCATGGTGAGTTTCCCTGGTGTTTAAACTGGGTGAATGACCTTAGGACATGGCTCAGTTGATGAGAGAGTACTTGCCTAGCAATTCAGGAAGCCCTGGATTCTACCTCAGCATCATATAAAATTAGGGGTGGTGGTGTACCCTAGCAATTCAAGAACTTTCTGTGGGGGAATGGAGACAAGAGTCAAAAGTTCAAGGTTATCTTTGGCTACAAATTAAGTAAGAGGCCAACCTGAGCTACATTAAACATTAAACCCTGTCTCAAAAGACCAGAACAAATGTGAGGTAGCACAGGAAAGGCTCCGGCTGCCAAGCCTGACAATCTGAGTTCAACCCTGGGACCCACATTGTGGAAAGAGCTAACTGATTCCTAGACCTCCTCGTGTGCATGCTCCTCCCTATAAAGCCAATCAGTGCTACAATAAAGCAAAAGAAAAACCAAGCAACTAAACACTGTGTGTAAAGAAGCCGAAGCTGGCTGGGCGGTGGTGGGTGTGGTACACACCTTTAATCCCAGCAGTCTGGAGGCAGAGGCAGGTGGAGCTGAATTCTAGGACTAGCCTGATCTTCAGAGGGAGTTTCAGGACAGCCAGGACTACACAGAGAAACCCTGTCTTGAAAATTAATAACAGAAGGAAGGAAGGAAGGAAGGAAGGAAGGAAGGAAGGAAGGAAGGAAGGAAGGAAGGAAGGAAGGAAGGAAGGAAGGAAGGAAGGAAGGAAGGAAGGAAGGAAGGAAGGAAGGAAGGAAGGAAGGAAGGAAGGAAGGAAGGAAGGAAGGAAGGAAGGAAGGAAGGAAACAATTGTTTGGGCATGGTGGTGCACACCTTTAATTCCAGCTTTGGGGAGGCATAAGCAGGCAGATATCTTTGAGTTCAAGGCCAACTTGATCTACACACAGAGAGTTTCAGGGCAACCAGGGCCACATGATGAGACCCCCATCTCAGTTTCCCTGTCCAATAAACAAACAGACCAACAAACAAACCCTCCACCTAATTAGACTCAGATGCTTCTGAGCCTTCAAAGTATTTCCACCAAGTACTGTGGCTCAGCTTTATCACAGGAGGAGATGGGTCAGGGGCCCAGTGAATGGGCTGAAGTCTCTGAGTGGATTGTGAAATTCTTAGACTCCAACAGAGCAGCATTCTCATAAGATGCACTGCCAACATCTAGCCCCCCTCCCCTGACCGTTCCCACCCCCCACCCCCACACACACACCACAGCCACCACTGTGCAACCAGTGGGCCAAGCCAGTCAGCAAGGCAGGAATGCAGGCCCTGCAGCTGTTACAGGAGGCCAGGTGGTCTGAATCCACAGTTGTCTGCCAGGCGATTTTGTAGGAGCCCCTCCCTCACCAGTGCTGGGCCCCGCCCCATGAACCCCATGCATGAGGGGCTGTTGGTGGGGAGAGCCGTCAGAAATTAAAGCTTGCTTCAGTGGGATGTATGCCTCATTTGCATATGACACTGCCACCTGCTGCCTCCTGGATGGAGACAGCCAAGGAGACCACACTCTCCCCACTGTGCCAGGCAAGATGGAGCTGGAATCCAAGCCCTTCCCCTCCCCCTCTTCCCTCAGGTTCATTTCCTTGTCAGTTTCTGGCTCTCACTCCTCAGTAGGACTACTGCACTCACCAGTGAAGATGTTGGTCATAGCAAATACAGGCACTGAGAACTGGCCATGAGGATAAATACTATGTCCCATGTGCACAGGGTACCAGAAAACCCAGGCCTAGAAATGTGTCACTCTAAGAGCTTCAGTGTCTTCTTACATAATTTTTGTTGTTATTTTGAGACAGCCAATCAATAGCTCAGGCTACTCAGAATTCACTAGCTAGCCTAGGCTGGCCTAAAATGAATGGCAATCCTCCTTCCTGCTTCAATCTCCCAAGTGTTGGGATGACAGGTATGATGAGCCTGTCCCCATTTCCGTGTGGAAATGGCACCAAGCAGTTGGGGGGGGGGGCATAAGCAGCTCTGAGCAGGGCCAATACACTCATACTCTGCTGGGTACTATTGTTTGGTGTGGTCTTGAGGATTCACAGCTGGGCCTCAGAGGAGACTGGGTCCTCCTTGGGGACTACCTCCACTGTGAGCAGAAACCAAAATGCTGGGGGTGGGGAGCATCTGCCTTGCTTTGTGCCCAAATGCTTGGTGCTTTGTGACACAGCCTCCAACTGGCTTCCAGAGTGACAGGAATGGATTGGAGCCCATCTTCACTGGGGATCCTTGGCACGGCTTCTGTGGTGGCCCATGCTTCCTGAGTGGCTCTCTGCCAAGCTGGCATCCTGACTGCTGGGCTGTGCCAAGATCTTACAAATCCCTGGAGTTTGAAGAGGGAACTCTATGAAGTCTGCCAGCTCCTGTGAACACCCCCCCACACACACACACACGAAATGTTTTGTTGTTGTTTATCAATATAAAATGAGCTCAGGTTATTTGGGAGGAGAAACCACAATTGAAAAAATGTCTCCATCAGATTGTCCAGTAGGTGAGTCTGAGGGGGTGTTTCCTTGATTGATGATTGATGTGGGAGGGCCCAGCCCATTGTGGATGGGGCAGCCCTGACCAGGTGTCCTTTGAAGTATATAAGAAAGCAGGCTGAACAAACCGGGAAAGAAAGCCAGTAAACAGTGGTCCTCAAGTTCCTCGTGGCCTCTGCTTCAATTCCTGCCCTCAGCGATGGGCTATGATGGGACCAAATAAATATCCCCAAGTTACTTCTGGTCCTGGTGTCTTTATCAGAGCAATAGAAAGTAACTAGGGCAGTATGGGTGCTGACAGAGGCCAGAGAGGGTGTTGGTTGGCTCCAAGTGTTGGAGCTGCATGTGATGGTAGTCAGTAAGCCAAGGTGGGTGCTGGGAACCACAGCAAGCACTCTTACCTGATGAATCACACACCCCACCCCACCCCTGGCCATTGATTGATTGATCGATTGTGTTTTGTTTTGTGACAGGGTTTCTCTGTGTAGCACTGGCTGTCCTGGAACCCACTCTATAGACCAGGCTGGCCTCAAACTCAGAGATCTGCCTCCCTCCCTGCCTCCCAAGTCCTGGGACTAAGGGTATGTGCCGCTTACTGCCTGGCTCCCTTATTTTATTTTTGAAGACAAGATATTAGGAAGCTTAGGCTGACCTCAAGTCCCCTATATACCCAAGGATAGCCTTAAACCCCTGAATTTTGTGCTTATACCCTCTGAATGCTGGAATTGCAGGTGTGTACCATCACACACCTGTTTGTGTACTGTTGAGGATCGATCACAGGGCACTAGGCAATCATTCATTCTACTAACCAAGCTATGCCCCCAGCCTTGATGCCAAGGCATGGACTTTCTCACTTGGAGCTGCAAGGAAGGAGCTGTTCTCCAAGAACACATCCAGGCTAGTTAGGAAGCTCTGAGGGTCACTGACTCTGTGATTCTACAGAGACAGTAAGCTGGCTTCAAGGCCCCTCAGGTCTTAGTCTCAAGGTAGCAGACAAAACGGAAAACAATGAGACCTCCAAAGGCTTAGCCAGTGACTCTGGTAAGATCCGAGAGCCCGGGATGAAGGGGAAGAAGCTGTGAGTGCATTTTATTCTTAGTCTCGTGAGAGTTGGCCTACTGTTGACTCTAAGGTTGGGCAAGGCAGCCCCCCACTCCGGGCTTGTTGAAGGTGAGCCTACCAGGGGTGGCCCTGGGTGCTTCAGAAGCTGAGCCAGCTAGAGCAAGGGATGCTGGGAACCAGGGAATCTTCCAAACCTGACAACTTTTCCTACCCTGGGCAATTATAAAGCCACAAATCACAAAGAAATGGTAGCATCAGCACCTTGGAGCCCTAATGGAATTCTGTGCTATAAAAATTCAATCAGCCAGCCGACCTGGTACGAGCCTGGCCAAGGCAGTATGGCTGGGGTGGATAAGGATGTTACAGGCAGGAGGATCCTCAGAATCTGACAGACACCTCCCATCAATTTTCAGGCCTTCTGAAAATGGTATATGCCTTAGCATCTTAGCACTAGTAGGGTGGAGGCAAGAAAGCCAGAGAATCAGGAGCTCAGAGTCATCTTTGGCTATACATAAGATATATATAGGCCAACCCAGACATCATGAGAGTCTATGGCTGCGGAGGGGCAGCGGCAATTGGAAAAAGAGGCAAGGCTAGGTCATCCCAGACAGCCACAAAAGGCCCAGAGCACAGGCAGTTAATCATTGGGTGTGACCTGCCATCCTGCAAACCCTCTCCCACTTCAGAAAAGTGAGAGAGGTGACAGGGAGTCACTATAGGTGGCCACTTAGAAGATGGCTCAGGTTTCTGGATGTGGGCTGTGCTCAAATCCCAGCAGCAAGAGCTCTGGGGCTCTGAGGGGCTCAGCTGTGTCTCCGAGGGCTTGGCCAAGGGCAGAGCTTTGTGCTGAGAAAAGACTTCTAGAATAATCTGGGAGGGTTTCAGCCAAGGATTCTCAGCCTCAGGTGGTTTTTCTTTTCTTTCCTTCTTGGGTGGGTGGGGCGGGACTGAGACTGGGTTTCTGTGTATAACCAAGCTGGCCTTGAACTCAGAGATTCTCCTGCCTGTGCCTCCCAAGTGCTGGAATTAAAGGCCTGCACCCCCACTACCTGGATCTTTTGTTTTCTTTCTTTAATGTGTATGGGTGTTTTGCCTACATGTATGTCTGTGCACTACACTATGTGTATGCAGTGCCAGTGAAGGTCAGGAGAGTGTTGGATCCTCCAGAATTGAAGTTAGAGATAATTGTGAGTTGCCATGTGGGTGTTGGAAACCAAGCAATAAGTGCCCTTGACCACCGAGCCATCATCCTAGCCCCATGAGGACAGTCCTTGGTTGAGGGACCAAACTCTGCGCTATGGAGTGCTTACCAGTCTTTTGGGCCTCCTCCCGTTGGCAGCCTTAGCATCATCCGGCTTTGACATGTGAAAATTACTCCAGCAGTGCATGGGGATTCACCCCTATCCTCCCAGCAGGCAGAAGGCTGAGGCAGATAGAGCACCACGAGTTCAAGACCAGCCTGAGCTAGATAACATGATCCTGTCTCAAAAAAAAAGATTAAATCAAATTTTTTAAAAAAAGGAAAAGAAGCTGGGGAGTGGTGGTACTCGCCTTTAATCTCAGCCTCCAGAGACAGAGGCAGGCAGATATCTCCATTCAAGGCCAGCCTGGTATGCAGAGTAAGTTCCAGGACAGCCAGGGGCTACACAAAGAAACCCTGTCTGGGGGTGGGGTGGGGGGTGGGAATGATATGGATGGATGAGGAGGAAAGAAAAAAGAACAGAAAAGAAAAGAAAACTCGGGAGAGAGAGACAGGCGAATCTCTGAGAGTTTGAGGCCAGCCTGGTCTATGTAACATGTTCTAGACCAGCTAGGATCACTTTGAGACCTTGTCTCAAGGGAAGAAATAAAAGTTGGAGAGATGGTTCAGTTAGGTTAAGAGGTTCTTATTGTTTGTCATTGCAGAAGATCTGAGTTTGGTTCCCAATCCCCATATCAGACAGCTGACACCCTGCTTCAGGGTACCCAACCTCCTCTTCTGGCCTCCCAGGCATTGCACTCATGTGACAGACACACACCCATGCCTGTTCAACAACTCTAAAAGGGAAGGATAGACAAGATAGTTCAGTGGGTAAAGGATTTGCCGTGAAGAAGAATGATACTTGGGCCCATGAGTAGGAGAGAATTGACTCCTGTAAGCTGTCCTCAGACCTCCACGTGCACACTGTGGCATGCACACAATGAGTGAATGAATGAATGAATGAATGAATGAATGTAATTTAATGAATTTGGGGGATCTGTTTGTTTGTTTTGGTTTGGTTTTTTGAGAGAGGGTTTCTGTGTCACCCTGGCTGTCCTGGAACTCACTCTGTAGACAGGCTGGCCTTGAATTCACAGAGATCTGCCTGTTTCTCCCTCCGGAGTGCTGAGATTAAAGGCCTGCTGAGTTTTTAAATCCTTCTAAAAGGAAGAAGCTGGGTGTGGTGGCTCATGCCTGTAATTAAAGCACAAGAGCATCAGTCCAAGTGTATCCTGGGCTACATGAGACTCTGTCTCAAAAACAAAACAATTAAAAAGTGTAAAACAACAATAACAAAAACCAGTGTGTCCAGGGAGTAGAGCCTCCTCAACCCGTGGGAAAGCAGTTTGGATAATGGGGTGCAGCTTTGTGAGGGGTGGTGGGAAGGTGCGTGTACTGCCCTCGTGATGCTGTTTTTCTTTTAGGGAAAGCCAATGGCAGCATCCGCTGTCCCCAAAGTCCCCATGCTGTTCCTGATCCTTCTGCTATTCCCGGAGCTCCACGTAGCAGGCACCCTTGCAAGTGGATCCTCTGCCAGGAACCTGCCTGAAGCCCATTCGCACCTTCCCAGCTCTGCACTGTGGGTGCCTCAGGCCAGTCACCATGGCCACCATGGCCGTCGTGGCCCGGGCAAGAAGGACAGGAGCCCAGGCATGCCCAGTCAGGCCCAGGAGGGGGCTGTGGTCACTGCCACTAAACAGGCTTCCCGGATAATGCTTGGACAGCGCCCTGCCAGCCTTCTGCAGGACAAGGAGCAGCTTCTGGGGCTGGCATTGCCCTACCCTGAGAAGCAGCACCGGTCTTCGGGGTGGGAGAGGATGAAGAAACGTGGCAGAGAACACAAGAGGCGCAGGGATCGGCTGCGACTGCACCAAGGTAGCTGGAGGCCTGTGAGCCCTTCACTTGGGCCCAGGGTAGGAAGTGGTCAGTGTTCAGATCCCCTCAAAAGGGCAGAAGTGGGATCCCAGTAGAGGGGATGAATTTCTGAAGTCAGAGTGGTCTGCTAGGGCGAAGAAGCAGGGGGAGGCCAAGGGAGAGGGACAGAGGTGGAGAACAGAGAACTCGCAATAAATCTACCCGACTCTAAGCCCTCCTATATACAGAATGAAGAGCTGGAAACCCTCCTCTGTCTGAGGAGCACATCCTTTAATGAGCTCCGGAACAGTGGGAGTAGAGAGCTTAGACTCTGCAGGCAGATCAGACTAGTGTCTGACTGCACTACTCACTAGTTTGTGGCCTTGGGAAAGTCACCTTCCTAAGCCTCTGTTTGTCCCTCTACAAAGATAAAACCCAATCTTAGTGTAAGAGGAGATGTTTTTTAGCTCTTGCACCACAAATCCATCCATGGCTCCCTGACTAATGTTCAACCCTGCTCACCAGTGACCCCGAGTGGTGGATGGCTGTCAAAATTTCTGGGATTTGGGATCAAGGATTCAGTGCATTGCTCGGACCTGGAGTGAGGCAGAGCATCACGATGGGAGGGGGGGGGGGTAGCAAAGGGCTGTTCACCTCTTGGTGCCTGGTGGCTGAGAAGAAAGGAGAGAGAGAGAGAACAAGTGAGTGAGAGAGAGAAACAGAGACAGAGAGACAAAGAGAGGGAGGAACAGCAGAAGAATATCTGGATCCCTGCATCCTCTTCAAAGACACTCTGAATGACTTAAGCTCCTTCCACTGAGCTCCATCTCCCAGAGGTCCCTCTGCTTCTAAATAGAGCCACAGGCTAGATAATTTTTTCTTTCTTAATATTTATTTTTGTTATTTTAATTATGTGTATATGTGTGTAGATCTGTACATGTGAGTGCGGCACCTTCAAAGGCCAGAGGCTTCAGGTTCCCTAGACTTGGAGTTAAAGAAGGTTGTGAGCCACCTGACATGGGTGTTGGGAATCAAACTCAGGTCCTTTACATGAGCTGTACATGCTCTTAACTTCTGAGTCATCTCTGCCGCCCCAAGACCAAGCCCTGCATCCTTGGGGGACAGCAAAGATTTTTACTGTAGCATCTTGAGAGAAATGCTACTCTCTCTGCTAGCTCAGTCACTAGAGCATGAGACCCTTAATCTCAGGGTCGTGGGTTTGTATCCCACACTGGGCGCCATATATTATTGTAAATAACAGTCACTGGCAATTGATGAAGAAGGGTTATTATTTATTAAGGGGTTCGGAGGGGAACACTCAGTGATACAAGAGAAATTAAGTGGCCGTACAGTTCCTGGAAAGACTGGAGTGGTCCACACAGCTTCACTCAGCGGGCAGGCACTTTATCCAAGAGAAGAGTCAGCTGCATACATGCACCCCATCTTAAGTTACTCTCTGACCACACCCCTAATACTGGTGACCCAAGGTCATAAGTGATTCCCAGATTTACGCTGGCCAAGAGGCCATGCCTCTAGGTCAAGGTGACAGTAGCTACTCTCCACTACATGCCTGTGTTCATCTTCCTTCAGTTCTCTGCCTCCATTCCCAATGTCACTAGGGTCATCCAGGCTGAGGCTCCTTTGGCCCAGTCTCTGACAAACCTGAAAATCTCCAACAAGATGACCCCTCCCCTAACCACCTGGCCCCTTCCTCACAGCCAACTGGCCCCACACTGGCCTCACATGGCCCTGAACTTGCACAGGCCATCTGGCTACTAAGTCTTTTCTTATGACAAGACTGCCTCTCGGGACAGAGAAACTACCACAGATGGGCTGGTGGGGTGTTTCTCTAGGAAGAAAGTGGAGTTCCTGCACCTCCTTCTGCAGATAGTGAGAGGGAGGATACTTGCTTCCCTGCCAGGTCAGCTGAGACCTCTACATGGCACGGACATCTTAACCGCACACCCTCCTGGGGGTCTCCTGTACCAATTGGGAAGTTGCTGATGCCTGAGGACCAGCAAGAGAGCACAGTACACACGGGGCACCAAGAACTTCAGTGAAGTGGCAGGGTCATCCTGAGGGAGGGTGACGTGGTAGCTGAGGACAAATGAATTCCACAAGCAAGGACAATTTATCATCACTTGTGAAGCCTCAGGCTGACTGGGGTTTATTTCTGCAGGTGGGGTGACTCCAAAGGATCCAAATTAACTTATAGCTGTCTCTTCCAAGGACAAGTGTAGACGATCCTTTCCCCATCTTCTGTTCTGGGCCCACTGTTTGTGATCCTATGATCTCACTCTCCCACACCTGAGTATCTTTGAAAGTGGTTCCAAGAGTTAAAGGCATTGGCTTTGCACTCAGGATGACAGTTCAAATCTATGCTCTGCCACACAGGAGCTGTGTGTCCTTGGTGAAACTGCCTAACTTCTCTAGTTCATCCACTATAAATAATCAGAAACCACCAACCACTTCTCAGAGATCCGGCGGTAGTTAGATAAAATAAGTTGTGAAGTGGCATGTGGGTGCCTGCATGCATGCGTACATGCCTATGTGTGTGTGGTATGTATGTGTGTGTATGTGTATGCATGTGTATGTGTGTGTGGTGTGTGTGTGTGTATGTGGTGTGTGTGCATGCCTGTGTGTGTACGTGTGTGTATGTTTGTGTGTGGTGTGTGTGTATGTTTGTGTGTGGTGTGTGTGTATGTGTGTAGGAGTGTGTGTGTGTGTAAGCAGTATTTCTCCTGCAAGATTTCTCCTGCAAGATTTCTCAGAGGTTTTTCCTCAAAGAGTGTCCCTCAACCTTCATGAACCTCACCTCCAGGAAGCCTTCTGTGATTTTATGTCCCTGGGTGGCCCCAGGCATCCTGGATCCAGATCAGCCCCTTTCCTCAGTGACTCTGGCAGGATAGGCAGCAAGGATGTTGGATAGACCAAGGTTCCAAGCAGTCCTTGGCTTACGGCAGAAAAAAGACAGGCTGTCCTGTAGCTAGACACTGAGCAGCAGGCGGGTCACCCTGTGTTTGCCTTATCTCAGGCCGAGCTGCCATTCGTGGCCCCAGCTCCCTAATGAAGAAGGTGGAACCCTCTGAAGACCAGATGCTGGAGACTGCTGCAGAGGAGTCTTCTACCAGCCTGGCCCCCACCATGCTGTTCCTAACCACTGCAGATGCTGCCATGCCTACCACAGAAGAGTCCCAGATCCTACCTGTCACCTCTCTGCGGCCCCAGGTAAGAGCACATGGCCTTGCTTAAACATGCCTTTGAGACTCACGCAAACCTCCTGTCAGGGTTCTCCAGAGGAACAGAACTAAGGTATATATCAAAAGAGTGGCTTAGAGGCTGTGGTCCAGCTGGTCCAAGAGCAGTTGTCTTCCCGTGGTAGTTGTTTGGTCTACAAGGTCAGATATCTCAACTGGCCTTTTCTGTGTCCTTATCTTGAAGAAGTAGATTCTAATACCAGCAGATGCCTCAGCAGTGGGACAGATGGACTTACCACCAGAAGTGAGGACAAGCAGACAAACAGCAAAAGCTTTCTTCTATGATGGATCATTAAGAGTGCCACCAGAAGGTGTGGCCCAGACTTAGGGTGAGTCTTCTCACCTCAAATGATCCAGTCAAGAAAAATCTCTCAAAGGTGTGCCCAGCTGCTTGGGTTTTAGTTAACTCATCTCCTGATTTACTTAGGTAAACTGAGGCACAACAGGAGGGTGGCAGGGAAAGCTATGAAGCTTCCACCCTGCTAGGTATTCTGTCAGGAGGATTGCCAACACCTGGAGGATGTGGAGATTCAATAAAAGCTTCAAAAGTTTCAGAGTTATCAGAGGAAATCTGCCCACAGTCTATGTGGGGATTTAATAAAAGCTCCAGAAGTTCCAGAGATCTAGCCACAGTCAGTCTAGGAGGATCAGAGCGTGGTGATTCACAGCACAGGGAGTATCCTGGGAGTGGTGGTGACCTACACCCTTAATCCCAACTGAGTCAAGGTCATTTTAGATTATAGAAGGAATTTCAGGCTCCCAAGCAGGCAGTGGTGGGGCCACGCCTTAATTTGCCATAAGAGTATTTAAGGCCGGGATAGAAAGCCTAAGGAAGGAAACCTAGGGAAGCCAGGCTGAGGAAGAAGCTGGAAGACAGCTGGGTAAGATCTGACTGTGGTGTTTATTCTCTCTAATATCTCAGACTTTCTCAGAGATCTATCCCTGTGGGGACAACCAGGAAACCAGTGCCACCCCAGCATCCTGGTCTCTACACACATAGAAGTGGTATTCTTGTGGAAGACCTTTAAAGTCTGTAAGGATTCAGGAAGCAAGCATAGAGATTTTAAAACCATGACCAAAACTGACAGATCAGTGAGGTGGTTGACTTGTCTATTCCCCAGTTCTGAAAAAGTAAATGGGAAGGCACAGAGAAGCTCATACAAATCTGATGGTGACTCCAGAAGAATGAAGGGCACAGGAATCACCAGGTCATTCTCTCCTATGAAGGGAGCAGATCATTCTCTTCTATGGCTTAGAAAGATCTTTTTTTCCTTTTTCCCAAAATAAAATTACTCAATGCCTGAGCCTTCAATCCCCACACTTGGGAAGACAGAGGGAATAGCATCATCACAGGGATGAGGCCAGCCTGGGCTACACCAAAAATTCTAGGTCAATCTGAGCTATAAAGTGGGACCGTGTTTCATATTAAAAAAAAAACAAACAAACAAAAAAAAACAAACAAACAAAAAAACAAAAAAAAAACACCATTGAACTAGCTCAATAATATACATTCTATATTAGTAACGTAGGATATAGCTGTCTCAGTTGGTAGAAGGCTTCCTTAGCTTGCATGAAACCCTAGGTTTGATTCCCCAGCTCTTTAAAAAAAAAAAATGGACATAGTGTTGCTTGGCTGTAATCTCAGCATTCAGGAGGTGGAGGCTGGAGGATTGAAGTTGAAGGTCATCTTTGGCTTGCTAGTGACTTTGAAACCAGCCTGGACTCATCTGAGACCCTGTTTCAGAAAGAAAGGAAAGAAGGAAGAAATGTAGATAGAGTAGGGAAGAAAACAGGAAGTCACATCTCTCTATTGCAATCCACTGCCTGCTGCTCTGTTTTGTGAGTTCTTGTTAATCTCTAGCCTTGTCCCGAGGTACAGACCTGCAGTTCCACAGCCGCTTATCTCCAAATAATCACACAAAGGCTTATTTTAATTACAAACTGTTTGGCCCATGGCTCAGACTCGTTACTTGCTAGCTTAACCCATTTCTATTAACCTGTCTTGCCACGTGGCTAGTGGCTTTACCTGTGTTCCATTACATCTTGCTCCCTTTGAAGGCAGCTCACAGCATCTCCCCTAACTGCCCTCCTTCTCCTTTATCTGTGCTTGGAATTCTCGCCTGTCTCTAAGCTGTTTCGCCATAGGCCAAAACAGGTACTTTATTATCCAATGGTAATTCACAGTGTGCAGAAAGATATCCCATATCACTGTGCCTCATTTAAACTGATTTTTTAAATTTTTTAATTATGTGCATGTGTTGGGAAAATGGCATGTGCATGTGAATGGAGATACATTTGGGGGCCAGAGGCAACAGATTCCCTGGAACTGGAGTTCTCGGCACATGTGAAATACTGGGGACTGAACTCAGGTTCTCTTCACTATTATCCACTGAGTCATCTCTCCAGACTTAATTGTGTCTCATTTGTAAATTAGACTCATAAGAGGTGAGTGTGTGTGTGTGCATGTGTGCATTTATGTGTGTACATGTGTGCGAATATGCATGTACTTGTATATGTATGTGTGTGCACACGCGTGTGTGCGTGTGTGCATGTATATGAGCACATGTGCACGTGTGAGTGTGTGTGTGTGTGTGTGTGTGTTGAAAACAGCATACATACAGGGCTCAGCTCTTCCAGGCATCACTGGCAGGTTGGATCACATCTCCTGAGCATCAGGAGACAGTAGATTTCCTTTATCTTCTTTCTTGTTGAAAGCTGTGGCCGTGAGCAGGTAGTTACAGACCTTGCACCCTGCTGATCTGTACATGAGGACCCAGCCATAATGTCTGGTCTTCGGCAGTCTCCAGGATATTGGTCAGGGTTGTGAATGGATCTGTGTTGTGAGTGGGGTCAAGGCCTGCACATGACCTTCACAGGACTATGAAAGGAAAATGAGCAGTTGGTCCATTTCTAGTTTCTTCCTTGATGGCCTTAGAAATCCTGAATATAGATCAGCCTCTCTCATCATTGCCTTGACATCTGCACTTGGAAGGCTCCAGGTCTCCTCCCCTGACTTGACTCTACAGGCACAGCCCAGGTCTGATGCAGACGTGATGCCCACACTGGACATGGCCTTATTTGACTGGACTGACTATGAGGACTTAAAGCCAGAGGTCTGGCCTTCTGCAAAGAAGAAAGGTAAGGCTACTTTGCATCCCACCCCATGTTTGGACTCCTCTGATGGAGGACATTTGCTGGGTCCAGAATGGCCCACAGGCGTCCAAACGTGGTCTGGAGTGCATTGCTCTAAGCTGGACTTGATACTCATCATGACAAACAGTATCCCACACTCTGCACATTAGATAGGTCCCATGCCTCTTACACGGAGAAGGGATATGGTATCTGCTTTAGGGAAGAAAGTGAAGCAGAGAGAGGCAAAGGGTCTTATCCAAGCCTCACTGTGGGGAGTGGGTACCGACATTGTGACACCCAAGTCTTGTGCTTAACCCAACCCCTAATTTTCTTGTCCCCAGAAAAACACTGGAGTCATTTTTCCAGTGACGGTAACGAGACATCACCAGCTGAGGAAGAGCCATGTGACCATCACCAGGACTGCCTTCCAGGTACCATGGTACCCCAATATCCACACTTGAGGCACTAGACTGGGAAGGAATGCCAGAAAGGCAGGTGAGACAGGGCTAGCATGAAAGCAAGCCTGAGAGTCATAACCCTATTAAGCCCCAGGAAGGCTAAAGGCCTTTTTCAAGATCACACAGCCTGGACCAACTTGGTTCCTAAGCTTCTTACCTGCAGCCCACCCTGCCCTGAATCCCATGGTCTGCTCCTGACCTTGTCCTTTCAAATCCCACAAGGGTTAGTTCAGTCCCCTCCTTATGGCGCCACCTGGCTTTCTGGGGATGGCTTCAATGACACTCTCTCCTGTTCAACAGCCCTACTCATAACAGCAGGATGAAAACAGGGGTCTGAAGTTTGACTAGAGTCTAAACTGGAGTCTCTAGAGCAGAGTCAGAGGTGGAATAAGAAGCTGTAGTGGGGTAATACCTGCCATCACAGCACCTGGAAAATGAAGGCAGAAGGATCAGGAGGTCAAGGTCATCCTGGGGTACTTGGGAGTTGCAGGCCAGACCCTGTCTTGGGGATGCTTGTCCGGAACTTTGGTGGTGACATTTAGTAAAGGCAAAAGAGGAAGCAAATTGACAGAGAGATCTCAGGGCTGATGTCATCCTGACCTAAAAAGAGCTGTGAAGTAAAAGCTTTGCCTGACAGGGAAGCCCCATGCTGGGCAGAAGTGGTGGCCCTGATCTTGGCTATGCTGGCCTTTGTTTGGAGCTGCTGAGAAAGGGGATGGTTGGGACATGGGCCAAAGTGGCCTCGGAAGTTGTTCACAGGAGACCAGTGACCGATGTCTCTCTTTACCAAATAAAGTGTTTTGGGAGATGGAAGCGGGGAAAACTCATGTGGCCATCTCCATGGCACCACGTCAGCAGGATCTTCTTCAAAATAGTAGCCATTTTGGCATTGTAGAAGCTGGACACCAGCCCAAGCAGGCTGTATGTTCCTACATCACTGTCTGTACTGAGTGTGAAGAAAAGGCTGAAATCAGAGCCAACAGGACGGTACTTGGAAGCCAGCTCTGTAATGGACAAAGAGATGCCTCAGGCCTGCCTACGATATCCCTGCAGCCACCTAAGGCTTCAGTTTCCCCATCTGTCCAAGAGGATGCTGGCGTCCGTGATCCCTAAGGGACCAACTCTCAGCTGGCAATACCTCTGGCACCCCTAGCTATTACAACCTCATCCCTGGGAAGCAAACCCCAAACCTCATTTGATCCTCCTGTGATCAATCAAGTGGCCCATCTGGGGAGGCTTGGGTCTCTGCCACCTGCCTCTGGGGATTTCATCCATGACATCCAGCAGTGGTTCCAGCCCAGAGCCTTGCACACCAGATGGCCTACCAGGGCATGGCCTGCCACACATATGATGGATCTCCTGTCCAGTGGGACTCTGCTGAGGGAGGATCCATCCGCTCAGCTTGGCTGACTACATGTACTTGTTATCTTACCAGGAACTTGCTGCGACCTCCGGGAACATCTCTGCACTCCCCACAACCGCGGTCTCAACAACAAATGTTTTGATGACTGCATGTGTATGGAAGGTCAGTCTGGACCCTGGGAGGGGAGAGTCCCCTCCCCACCACACTCCCAGAACCATGAAGCCTTTGTTTTCTGCTCTGCTCTATAATGAGTGTGGTTGAGGTTTCCTAGAAAAGGGTGGATGTGATGGAGGGGCCTGGGGAAGAGAGAGTGGGTAGGGGAACCCCCAGGGAGTTGAAGGCACCAGTAGAAACAGCTTTTGCTGGGGCTTTCCAATCTGTCAGCTCAATGCTCTCCGTTCCTGGCATTGTTTCTCCGATTTGTGTTTCTCACCTCTTGGAATACAAGCTGGCGTGATCACTCAGGATCAGGAGAGGGAGAAGGAAGGAAGACAGGGTATCTCTTTAAATAAAAGCCAACCTGAGAAGGCTGGCGTGTTCTCAGCAAAATTCTACATGGGAGGCTTTCCAAGTGAGACAGTGGGGAACAGGGAGCTGATGGGATTCCCAGCAGTCACAGAGAAGCATTCACTGGACTACATGTTCAAATGCTCTGAGCACCCACCTCAAATGGAAGGGTGTGCCCAGTGCATACATGTGTCCATCGGTGCCTGTCCTGTGCTGAATCCTTTCTTGCCTAGAATCGTCACCCCTGGAAGGAAGGTTTTATGATTCCCACTTGGGAAGTGGGTAAGATGACTTACTCAAACACAGATTTAGAAGAGTGGAGGTCGTGGAGGAATCTCTTGGTTGTAGAGTGCTTGTCTCAGCAAGAACAACAGAAAGCCTTGAGGCAGAGCTAATGCTGAGTCGCATATGCAGGCCTCAAACACATCATCCTCCTGCCTCAGCTTCTCAAGCAGCTGGGATTAAAGGTCCGTGGCATCATCGATTGCCTTCTCCTTCCTCCCCTCGCCTCCTTTTGGTTTATGTTATCACAGGAAAAAGACAGAAATGAGGAAGAGAGAGGAAAGGAGAGGCGGAGAGAAGGAAAAGGGAGGGAGATTTAAAAAAAAAAGAGAGAGAGAGAGAGAGAGAGAAATGCCTGGGAGGTTATATACCTGTAACCCCAGCACTTGAGAGGCTGAGGCAGGGGCATCATAAGTTTGAGGCTGATTTAGGATACACAGTAACACCTTGCTTGAAAAACAACAAACCAGGGCTAGCAATTGGCTCAGCTTGGAAAGGGGCTTGCTCCACAAGCCTGATGACCTGTGTTCAATCCCTGGAATCCTCAGAAATGTGGAAGGAGAGAGTTAGCCAGAGCTATCCTCTGCCCTTTACCCGCACCCTGTGAGGTGTGTGTACTGCCCCATCACACACACACACACACACACACACACACACACACACACACACACACACACACACACACACCAATAATAATCAAAATAAATAATCAAAAATGAAATAAGATAACCAAGCACACAATGAAAAGAGAGAGGGGAGGGGAGAGAGAGTCAGCAGTGATGCCATAGACCTGTATTTGACTGCTTGAGGCTGAAGCAGGATGATCGTTTGTTGGAGGCCTGCCTATGCAGTTCAGCATACTTTTTTTTTTTTTTAAAGATAAATTCTTATTATATAATCCTAGCTGTCCTGGAACTCACTATGTAGACCAGGCTGACCTTGAACTCACAGATGTTCACCTGTCTTTGCCTCCTGAGTGCTGGGGTTAAAGGCATGATCTATCATGTTCAACTACCTCAAAACTTCTCTGAAAAATACTTGTTAGGGGTGTGATTTTAGTACCCGCACTCAGCAGACAGAGGTGGGTGGATCTCTGTAAAGTCCAGGCCAGCCTGGTCTACATAGTAAGACTCAGTCTCTAAATACATAAAGACAGAAATTGCTGAAGGCATAACTCAGTGGTAGAGTGATTGTATAATCAGTTGCCAATAAATAATTCCTACAATACAGGCTTTGAGTTCAATTCCTACCCATATGAAAGACAGGGCCAGGGATGGGCTGGAGAGATGGCTCAGTGGTTAAGAGCACCTGCTGCTCTTGCAGAGACCCAGGTTTCAGTTTCCTGCACCTATATGGCAGCCCAGAACCATCCATAACTCTAGTTCCAAGGGCTCCAGTGCCCTCTTCTGTCCTTCACGGTCACCAAGCATGCATGTGGTGCATAGACATGCAAACAGACAACATTCAGACTCAAAATAAATCTTTAAAAAAAATTTTAAACAGAAATACAAAGGGAAAATAATTCTACTTCTGTCTTCAGGAAATCTTCAGACCCACATTACAATAGCCGTGCTATCATGAACCTCCTGGTTCCCATCGCTGGGCTTCAATAAAGATCAACATGTGGCCATCCTGGGTGGGTGGGGCTGCCACCTCCACACGTCCCTCTTTCAATATGATATTGATGTATTTATACAGTATTTATTTCAGCACACAACTCAGAGATAAGCATCCTTTTAAAAACAAGGTGTCTACATTGCCAAGCCAAGGGAAATCCAACCTGCATTCTGGGCTCCGAGGGTAGATTCTTCCCCTAACTGTTGTGTGAATCTGAGCCACACTCCAAGTCTAGGTTACAGAAATAAAAGAGCCCGCACCTTCTCTACGCCTGTGTTACATTCCAATGAAATGAGATAACAAGAAGCAAATACATCAATAAACTGCCTCTGGAGCCAAGTACAGTGGCCCAAGCCAGAGATCTCGGCACTCTAGAGAGATAGGAAACTCATGGGTTCAAGGTCATCCTCAGCCACATATGGAGTTCCATCCAAGGCAGCCTGGGCTATAGAGGGTCTTGTATCCATTCCAACCACCCTACACTCACCCATCAACCCCCCAAAAAAGGAAAATGGGAAAGAAAAAGTCCCTGAAAAGTCATATGGGCTGTTAAGAAGGCCTGAAAAGCTGGCGTGTTAGATAAAGTCCTTAGGAAGGGAGGAAAGAGTGGGTGATGAAGATTGACAGGGAAGCCAAGGGACTGGGATAGAAGGCAGAAAGCAAGGGTGGGGACCTTGGGCGGAAGAGCCTGGCTTGGAATATAGTGACGCCTAGAGAAGACGCTTCACGAAGAACCACATTGGCTTTGTTGCCCTCATTTCGATTTTATTAGTGATTCGAAGTGATGTCCACGGCGAAGCAGAGAGGTCATGTGGTCTAGCCAGTAATGTCAGACCGAAGTGGAGGAGTCACGTGGTCTAGGAGTAGTGTCCACGCTGAAGGGGGGTCATGTGCCTCTGTTTAAAAGCTGAGGATGGGGCTCAGCTTAGTTTGCCTAACATGGGTTCTGTTGTCAGTGTAAACGGGCTGTGGTGATGCATGAGTTCCATCTAAGCATGTGGGAGGCAGAGGCAGGTAACTGGGAATTCAAAGTCGTTCTCAGTTGGCTAGTCTGGGGTGCATGAGACCCTGTGTCTCCCCCCACCCCTCAATTGCAGGACTGGAGAAAGGGAGCAGGCTGGGAGGTTAAGGAGGGTAGAGACCACAGAGTGAGGACATGTAAGATTCTCTTTCCCGTTCAGAGCATAGGCCAGTTCACAGACAGGAGCACAACGTACAGGCAAGGCATTGAGTCCTAGGTTCACAGTCCTTGGACTGCAATCGAGCCCTGGCCAGGTAAGGGGGCTGTGTGGAGGTTCTCTCATAGGCCTTGGATGGCAAGGCGCCCACCAGCCTTTCTAGAAATCCCTAAGGTGTCGACCTCTAGAGCCTCATTGTGTCCTCTTATGCTAGTTGGTCACACTCACCCAAGTTCCTGTTCTTCCCTGGAGACTCAGGTTCCAGGGACACAGGGACAATGGAGGGCTACAACTTTGGATAGCCCATTAAACATTAAAAATGGCCAGAAAGGAAGGAGGCTCTCCAGGATGCCATACAGGAAGGACCTGAGAGGAAGCCATGAGCTCTTGGGACCACGAGTCCTGAGGACTTTCTTGAAATATTAAACCCAGGGGCCAAGGCTGGTAGCCAGCAGGCTAGGAAAGCCAGAAGTCTGGAGTCCCCTAAGGGCTTCTGCAGACACTGAACATCCTGATTCCCGGTCACTGTGGCCAAGTGCTGGGCTTTGGAGCCAGGGATTTGGCTTAACTGGTGGAGTGCTTGCCTAGCTGCAGAAAGCCTTGGGTCTCTCACTCAGTACCACATAAAACTAGGCTTAGTGGCACACACCTGCAATCCCAGTACTTTGGAGATGGAGACAGAGAGATCAGGAGTTCGAGGTCATCCTCAGCTACATGGCAAATGGGAGGTCAGAATGGGTTAAATGGGACCTTGTCTTAGAATCACTATTTCAGTCACAAACTTCCCAGCAGTCCTTTTGCCCTCCAGCTGATGATACAAACGGATCTTGAAGAAGAGATGCCTTCTCACCCTGTGGTCACTCTGACCCTGAAAGGCAGGGGTTTCTTGGGCCACAGGGACATCTCCTTCCCTACTATTAGGAGGATGTGACCTACTGTGATATTAAGTGAAACACATCTACTCACATCTCAGATTGACTATAGCCCCCCAAAAGTGAGCCATGGACAGGACACCTGCCCACTGGGGTCACCAGGGCCACACTTAGGTTAACTAGGGTGTCTGAGAGAGACGTGTGTGTGTGTGTGTGTGTGTGTGTGTGTGTGTGTGTGTGTGTGTGTGTGTGTGTGAGTGTGTGTGTGTGTGTGTGAGATGTATTTGTGTGTGATGTGTGTTTGCATATACGAGTGTAGGTGTGCATATGATAGGCCCATGTATGAAGGTCAGAGGGCAATCAAAAGTGTCAGTTCCTACCTTCCACCTGGTTGAAGGCAGTGTGTGCCAGCTTGCCAAGGATTCTCCCATCTTGCCTTACAAGTTTTGCAATCCCTTATGGGTGCGCTACTGAGTCTAACTTTTTACAGGGGTTTTGAGGATCAGAACGCAGGTCCTAACGTTTGCAAAACAATCACTATTGCACAAATTCTGTTTGGTATTATAATAGAAACCCAGAGCTAGATATTATGGGAAAGATGAAATATCAGAAGGACAGGGAGCAAACCATAGCAATTCTCACCCAGCCAACTCTTCAGGCCTGTCTCCTGAACCCTCTGCCTCCAGCCCCTCAGTCGTCAGATCACAAAGGAAGAGGCAGGAGAAGCTGAACTCCTCCATTCCTTCCTCCACCCAGCCATCTTACTTCCTGTTCAGCTCTCCTAGAGCCAGGACTAAAGGTGTGGGTCACAACGCCTGGCTCTTTTAGGCCTTGAATTCACAGAGATCCAGACTGATCTCTGCCCTCTGAGTGATGGGATCAAAGGTGTGAGTTACCACTCCCTGATCTTCATGGCTTGAATCTGTGGGTAGCTTGTCTTCCAATATTCCACACTATTTTTATTAAACATACAGTATTTCACCACAAATTACTTTACCCATTAAGCCAGTGATTCTCAACCTTCCTAATGCTGTGACCCTTTAATATGGTCCCTCATGTTGTGCTGACCCCCTTCCATAAAACTATTTCATTGCTACTTCATAACTGTAATTTTGCTACTGTCATGAATTGCAATATAAATATTTGATATGCAGGATATCTGATATGTGATTCCCCCAAAGGGTTGAGACCTCTAGCTCCATTTTCAACCTGAGATCAACTAGACCATCTCCCCAGCCTGGTGAAAGGCTTCACTTCTTGATTCCAGGGCCTAATGCTTTTGAGACAAGTACTCTGCAACTGTCTCATGGGTTCAAGTCTTCTGTTTATCTATTTGCTTGTTTATTATTTTGTTTCTTTTGTTTTTGAGGCAGGGTCGCACTATGTAACCTCGGCTGGCCTAGAACTCACTAGGATCAGGCTGGCCTCAAACTCAGAGTTCTGCCTGCCTCAGCCTCCAAAATGCTGGGATTAAAGGATGAGCTACCATGCTCAACATTTTTTTTTCCTAGACTGGAGATGAGGTCATGTGTAGTTCAGTGATAGAATGTGCTTAATATTCAAAGCCCCAGATCCAACATTTAGGTTTTGCTTTGTACTTTTATTTTGAGTCTACTTTGTAGCCCTGGCAGCCACGGACTCAGCCCAAACCAGCTGCCTTAGTCTCCTGAGTGCTGGGGTTGCAGGACCGTGCAAGCAGGCCAGTTTCTTAAAACTCTTTTTACACATGGTGATGTGGTCGGGCTGTAGGAGGAGAAGCCTGTGCAGACTGGAGGGGAAGAAGGGAAGGAACGGTCACCAGCAGTCATAACTTCCTTGCCTCCTTCTACTCAGGGCTGCGTTGCTATGCCAAGTTCCACCGGAACCGCAGGGTCACTCGGAGGAAGGGGCGCTGCGTGGAACCTGAGACAGCCAACGGGGACCAGGGATCCTTCATCAACATCTAACGCTCAAGTGGTGCCTCCCACCCGTTGGGGGTCTGAGTCAGGGAGGTTTGGACAAAGAAGACCGTGTTTGTAATTAGCTCAGCTTGGGGCTGAATCGGGAACCAATGACTAAGGCTGCGGGTGCAGACCCGGTACTCTCACCCCCAAGCTAGGGGACAGTTTGGCAGCCACCTCCGGTGGGACCCACTGATCCTGCTCTCCGTGATAGTGATAGCCGTGTGGAGCGCGCCCTCTTCTGCTCGACACCAGCGTTGTAGCAGCTTCAACCTGCAAAATCGGGAGTGGTTCTGGAATGCCATGTCCCAGGAAAACGCCCAAGCACCACATTTATTTTTACCGAATATCCAGAGATGCCGTGTCAGGAGACCACTGAAGCACGCTTGAACTGCAAGAGTTGTGCAAGGCCCCACATCATCTCCACGATTCTCCATCTTTGGCAGCATTCACAATTTGACTGTCTTCAGCTTTTCCTAACAGAGGCTTATCATCTTTGTGAGAGACAGAGTCTCAACTCTTTGGCCAAACTGGCCTTTGGAAACGCAGACAATTCTCCTGCCTCAGTCTTCCAAATGCGGGGATTACCAGGCGTCAGCCAGAATATTTGGCCAGTATATCAATCATCCTGTGGGGTGGGTGGATGTGTGTGGCTGAGTGTGTAAAGTGCTTACCTCAGATGAATGGACCCTGGGTTTCCATCCCCAAGCATGGTGTTAAAGGTGGGTATAGGCGGGAAGATCAGAAGTTAAAGGTCATCTTCGGGGGCATAGCAAGTGTGAGACCAGACTGCACGAGACTGTATCTTAAGCAAAACAAAATGAGCCATTTTCCTAGCCTGCACAGATCCCTGGGTTTGAGACGGATTCACTCTCCTCCGTTTCCACTTCTTTCCCACAGTCCCCTACACATGGGGCTACTTTCAGGTGAAGAACAGTCCCCATGGGTGGGATCTTCTCTATCTGGCAGGTGTCAATCATAGTTATGAAGTGACTCTTGAGCCCATGGCCCTGATCATCCAGCCCTGGGACACTGGGACACTCCCTCCTAGGTCGTCCTCAGAGTTCTCACCTTGCTGGAAAGCCATTCACACGTGTGACCATGTGTTCACTTGACACAGTAAACGTTTAGTTTAGTGATTCCCAGGCTCCCCGAGACCATCTGCATTCCACCCCTTCACACGGCAGTGCCCTTTGAAAAATGAGGCCACCCCTGACATTGGTGCAACCTTCATGCTCGCAGGCTAGAATCGTGATGACAACCTCACCAT
The DNA here is from genome assembly GCA_033318265.1 of Phyllotis vaccarum. Classification (NCBI taxonomy): domain Eukaryota; kingdom Metazoa; phylum Chordata; class Mammalia; order Rodentia; family Cricetidae; genus Phyllotis; species Phyllotis vaccarum. Next base: position 59,690,636 of record JARWLC010000003.1, on the reverse strand, counting down.
TATTGTCACCACCCAGAAGATGTGTCCCAGGAGATCTAGCTCCAGAAGCCACCTCAGGAGAAACTTTTAGATCCTTGGACCTGGCATCTCCCCCCGCCCCCCATTAACTTTTGCAAAGGGGAAAAAAAAAAGCCTTCACTACCCCAGCCCTCCCCATTCTGGACCACATCCATGGGATACCAGGGCTGTTTACAGCTTTGGGGTAACCAGCCTGATCTAGGGGGTCAGGCACCAAGGAAAAAAGGCAGATCTAGAAGAAATCAAATATGCTTGTTCTTCTTTCTCAAGTTGGGTCCGATAGGCCTGGGAATGTGGGGCAGGGCCAAGAACCAGAGGATCAAAGTGGCAATGGGAAAGCAAGTCGTAATACAATTTTTTTTTTTCTTTTTTGTAGTACCAGGGCCTTGCACGTTCCAGGCAAGTGCCCTACTACTGAGCTACATGCTAACTGATCTGGGCTTCAGAGTCTCCAAGGCTCCCCAGGGGGCTGCCACAGAAGCCAGGGCCGAGAACATGGGTCCCCTGCTCTTCTGCCTGCTGTAAACAGCTTGTTCTTCCCTTCACACTTGGCTGACTTTAGGGAAGCTGCTTCTGGTCTCTGTGCCTTGACTTTTAATCTGTGAAATGGGAATGCCTGATTCTTTAAACAGTGCCTGGTCAATACAGACACACAGACACACAGACACACTCACCTAGAGCACCAGATAACAAACTTCAGTAGGTTTCTCTTCCACAGTGATCCCCATCCATATACGTAATGATGATTTTTTTTTTTTTTAACGGTATCTCACTATACAGCTCTGGCTGGCCTGAAACTTACAATATAGACCAGGGTGATCAGGAACTCAAAGATATCCCCCATGCCAAGTTCAGGATGCTACCTTTGGTTGCTCCAACGTGCACTTAACAATGGGTGTGGTGGTGCATTCCTTTAGCAGATGCATCTCTGTGAGTTCAAGGTCAGCCTGGTCTACAAGGAGAGTTTCTGGACGGCTAAGGCTATGTAGAGAGATCCTGTCTCACAAAATAAACAAAAACCAAAGTGCACTTCACAAAACCAAGTCACTGCTCTGGAGAAGCACATAGATTCCCATGCTGAGGCAGAGCTGGAGGAGCATGTGGCTACACAGAAATAGGTTTCTGAGTAAAAGTGGGACCCTGGTGGGGAGATGAGCAGGGCCTATTAACTGTCCAGACAGACGCCTGAGCTGAAGCCTCAAGCACACTCTGACAGATCCTCACTGTCCCCAGACAGGGACTATTTTTCCGAGCTTAGTCTGGAGATATGAAGGGTGGTTTCCGTGGCTGGTGGAAAGGGGCTGGAGGGATCATGACCTAAGATGCAAATGTCAAAAGAAAATGTCATCACTTGCCTTTTGAGGAGGTCAGATTCCCAAGGCCACACCCCTTCTGCTGAGGTGTTACAGAGTCGCACACCCCCACCCTCAAGCCTCATTCAGCCTTCCCCAGGCTCTTTCTGCAGCTGCTGACAAGGAGCACCTTCATAACCAGCAAGGAATATATATAGAAAGTAGGGAACCAGGCAGGAGCCCTGGGTGCCAGGAAAGTGGGGTTTAGAGAGGCCAACAGCTGAGGCTCCTTTGAGGGTTCTTGGAGCTGGACTATGTAATACTGACCCTCCATGACAGCTTTCATGCTCACAGACCACAGTGAGTGTGTGTTTACAGGTCACAGATATTGTGTGCACACAGAAAAGAGGTGGTTAGGGTGAGCAGGGTGCATGCAAAATAAGGGATTTACACCGCAGGGAGTGTGTTTTCCAAATCCATGGGAAGAGCAGGTGATCTGGAACAGATCTATGGCCAATCCACTCCTGGTTGCCAAGGTCCGGCGTCACTTGGGAGTGTGGTAGAAGCACAGAACCTTGGGCTCCACTCCATACCTACTGAACTGCAGTCACAGGAGTAGCCCCCGAGCATCTAGCTTCTAACATATTCTTCAGGGTACTCTTGGGTGTGATGGGTGTGAGGGTCATAGTCGGAAGACTCAGAAGACAGACAGATGCCGGTGAAGGGGACATTTAGACTCAGTAGTCTTGCGTTCATTATGGCTCAGTGGCTCTAAGGTCTGTTTCCAGGCAACTTGCCAGCAAGGACAAACTTCACATTCCAAGGCCTACTTCCTGGGCTGTCATTGGCTCTGCTTAGAAGATCCCAGGTAGGGCTCATAGGCCTGGAGACTCCATCTTTGGACTTTAGTTCTTGGGAAATTCCTTGCAGGGCTGGGCTTCTCCTTGAAATGTGGGAGTGACAAGGGGGAGGAGGGGTATGATGCTTTGGTTGATGACACCATATTGCATGTATTCACTGAGCTGTAAATAAAGAGATGACAATTGGTAAGACACGTCTTGACCCTGTTCTTCCAGAAAATGGTCTGTTTGGCTAACAGGGAGCACTGCCAGAGCCTTGAAAGGAGACCCTAATCCTTGTATTTCTCTTGGTTTCCCATTTATTTCATTTGATTGAGGTGTGTGCTCTGAGCAACAAGGTAGATGTGGTTCCTCCCTCACCTGGGCCTCACCCATTACTTAGGTCCTTCAGTTGGACACCTTTCTGTCCTGAATTGCCAACTTAAATCTGTGTTTAGATATTAGTGGCCCTGAGATAAAGAACCAAGGCCAGACAAATCTGAGGCCACAGGGTTGTCAGCAACCTAGGTACAGGCCTCAGAGGCCTATCTGTTGGCTTGCTAAAGCTTGGTGGCTCAATGCTTGCAATCCCAGCACTTGGATGGTGGAGCCAGAAGGATCAGAAATTCAAGGTCATTCTTGGCTCTATAAAGAGTTTGAAGTTATCCTGGACTACATGAGACCCTGTCTCCAAACAAAAAGTCTGGGGGAAAAAAAACCTATAGGTATTTATAGTCACATGCTTTTAAATAGCTATGTGTTTATACATCATACATATATGTATCTGTGTGTACATATCAACACACATTGCTTTGCTTTATTTTAGGCACTTGGCTGTCTAGACTGTGTGGACTGGCAAGTCCACAATCTGTAGAACAGGCTGTCAGGCCAGAAACTGAGGCAGAAGTTAATGTTTCCTGAGGCCAGATTTCTTCTCCAAGGCCTCCATTTTTGGTCTTAAAGCTTTCAACACACACATACACACAACCGTGTTATAGAAGAGGCTCTAGAGCTTAGCTCCACAGCCTATCACAACACCTGGACATGTGACTGTTTCTCTGACAGGCAGCGTAGTTGCCTGCTTCCTTGCTCTGTTAGTCATTCCAAGCTTTGGGTGGTGACAATAGCTGGTGCTGTTACCTCTGTGGGATACCTGGGTTCTTTGGGTCCTTTCGACTGTTCACTGCAGCTTTGTACATTAGGTCCTGAACAATTTTCTTGTGTCTTCAAACCTTAACCTTGAAGCGGTGTCCGGTACAGAGGGGGTGCGTTCTTGCAAACCCAGCCATGACTCCTGTTTATTGGAGGAAGCCTTCATTCACCTTCCACGTAACTAAAACTTCTTAGAGCTTTTTTTTTATAGAGATGAGAAATTGAGGCACAGAGAAATGCAAGTCTCTTCACCACAGTGGAACTAACCTAGTCAGTGGTGGAACTGACTCAAACCAGATCCTGTGTCTGTGATCCTTCGGCCCTCGCAAATGGCATAAGTCACTGACCACCTACTAAGAGCAGATCACTGACACATCTCCACCCCTACACAATAACTTGGAGTCCCACCTCCCCCACAGGCTTTCTACCTGCTGGGATATGGAGGCCTCCTCCACCCTTCCTCATTCCTCTCTTATCTCAGGCTCCAGCATCACACCACACTGTGCAAGGAAGCTGAACCTCCTGGAGACTGTGGCATCAGATACAAGGAAAACAAACACCCAGAGAAACGGGCGGCTGATGGCCATCTTGGGGTGGTAGGATCATGGCCACAGCAACCCTTATGTGTTTGCAAACAGAGCCCTCAGATGCTCCCAGAAATAGAAATTCCAGCACCATGCGTGCAGATGGGAGGCCAGACAGAGGAAAGGCAGGGCCTTGAGATCTTGACAGGCTATGGGAGGTTGGAGCAGCAATAGGGCCTTCAGAGAGGACTTGGTACAGGGGCAGAAATGCAATCAGACAAGATGCTCAGGATAAAACATAGGGAAAATAAAACATCTAAGTACACATATATATTTATGTACACAAGCACTAAACCACCTCTCTAGCCCCTCTCTATCAGCTTTTGATACTGTTCTGTTTCAGACTCTCCAAGAGACACCTAAAATATCTCTTTCAGGGGATTTGATGTGCCGTCTTCTGGCATCCTTGAGTACTGCACACAGTGCACAGACACACTGGCTGGTAAATACTCATATCCAGGTAAATACTCATATCCATAAACAAAAATAAAATCTTAAAACCGTATCCAAGGGCAGCTCTGCCAACCATCCACACTCTCTCTGTTCCTGCCAAACCAGAGGCCAAGAAACCCAGAGCCAGCGTGTCTATGAACAGGACTGCCTTCTAGGTCCTTCTCAGAAAGGCTTCTTGTTGGTCCCTACTTCTTCACACATGTGGGCCCTTAGGTGGAGTTCGGGTTTCTGCTGATTCTTCCAGCTTGACTGGCCCACTTGGGGAAGGAAACGGCCGGGATTCGCATCACGCGCAGCTAGTGTCTTCTACCTCACATAGCACAGGGCAGCTGGAGTCATGCTAAAACCCTTTCCCATTTGGAACCTTCGGTAAGCCCCACATGTCTTAGATCTGATCTCACTGCCCCTTTTAGGGTAAGTGACTCACACCAGTGGGTGACAGGCAGGGGTGGGAACAGAGGAGAGAAAGTGGCAGGAATTCAGACCTTAAAACTCCCGGTACTGGAGAATGTTCCCATACTTTACACAGCCTTGAAAATTGTTACATTAACTTATGATTTAAGAAATTATGAGAAAAATATTCCAGTGCAACACTGTCCCTCTAAGGGTGAGTCTGGCTTAGCACTGCTCAGGAGGATCGAAGTTCAAGGCCAGTGAGCTGATTCTTTGAGCAAAGGAGCATGTTGTCAAGCTGAGGACCTGAGTTTGATCCTCGGAACTCACGTGCCACATGGTAGGAGAGAAGTGACTCCTGCAAGCTGTCTCCTTTGCACACCTGTGCTATAGCATCCACACGCACGCACGCACACACACAAGTGTAATGTAATAAAAACCATTTTAAATTTTATCATATTAAGTTTGAGGCCAGCCTGGAACTCAGAGAGAGAGTTAGGAGCAGGTCATGGCAGGAACCTGGCTCCTTTGAGATCAGTTAGTCCCCTTCTTCTCTATCAATGCACACAGCCCCAGTCTGCCCAACTAGCTGGTTCTCATGTGTCTCCTCCCCGCTCTGGCCCCAGCTGGCTGGGAAGAAGAGAGAGCTGTAAGAGCAGCAGGGACTGTCCACAGTCCTGGTCTGGCTCCAGCCCTTTCATCTTGGCCTGGCCCGTGTTCTCTTTACAGAGTGACTGTGCTTTTATGATATACAAAAAAGCATGACATATATAGTTAATCCGAGGCCTATATGACATGGGAGCTTTCAGAAACAAAGATACAAACACCAGGGGGGCTGCCTGGTTTTGTGTAAGAGACCTTGAAAGCACAGTCATGTAGACATATGAGAGGAAAGGTTTTGATCAAATGATGGCAAACTTGAACAATATTTTGATTTTTGACAAATAGAGTTTGCGTGGAGATCAGAGGGTGAAGCCAGACACTAGTTAACCATAGAGGCCAGGCCGTGGCAGCACACACTTTAATCTCAGTGCTTGGGAGGAGGAAGCAGGGAGACCAGGAGGTCAGGGCCACCCTTGGCTACATGAGACTGAACCAGTCTAAAAGAGAAACCGAGGCAGGTGGTGGAGGTACAGGCCTTTAATCCTAGCAGAGGAAGGTGGAGACAGGATCTGGGGCTCCATTTGGTTGTAGGATCAGAACAGGTAAGAATTGACTATGGCTGCTCCTTTGCTTCTCTGATCTTTCAGCTTTCACCCTGATATCTGACTCCTGGTTTTATTGTTAAGACTAAATAGTTTCACACTTCAGAGGCCCTGAAGGGCCTGTCTGCTTAGTCTTCCTTCTACACGTGGGGCAGGAGCCTGGGAGTACATTGGTTTGGTTTTTTGTTTGTTTGGGGAATATCTTAATTGCTTTTCTATTGCTGTGAAGAGACACCATGGCCAATGTGGCTTAGAAAATGTTTACTGGGGCTCATGGTTCCAAAGGCTTAGAGTCATAGTGGGAAGGATGGCAGCAGGCAGGCATGTGGCTGGAGCAGTAGCTAAGAGCTCACATCTTGACACAAGTTAGATGAAGAGGGAGAGAGAAGGGGGGAGGGGAGCGGGGAGAGAGAGAGAGACAGACAGAGAGAGAGAGGGAAAAAGAGAGAGAGGGAGAGAGAGAGAGAACTTGGAATGGCGTGAGAGTATGGACTTGTGAAACCTCGAAGCCCATCCCCAGTGACCCACCTCCTCCAATAAGGCCGCACACCCCCAATCCTTCCCAAACAGTTCCATCAACTGGGGACCAAGCATTCAAACATATAAGCTTATGGGGACCATTCTCATTTAAACCACCACAGGGGATAGGGTTTCATTTAGTCCAGACTGGCTTTGGACTCCTGACTCCTATTTCCACCCCTTAAGTGAGTGCTGGGATTATGGATGCATATCACCACATTCAGTCTATACAGTTCTAGAGATCAGACCCAGGGCCTCATGATGCTAGGTAAGCTCTACCAACTGAGCAAAATCAGCAGTGTGTGTGTGTGTGTGTGTGTGTGTGTGTGTGTGTGTGTGTGTGTGTGTGGGTGTTGGTGTTGATATTGAAATACATGGCTCCATGCATACTATGTAAGTGCATTACCACTGAGCTACATCCTAACCCTCAAAAACAGGCTAAAGAGAGCTGGAGAGTTGCTTCAGCAATTGGGAGTGCTTATTGCTCTTGCAAGACCTGGATTTACTTTCCAGCATCCACATGGCCATTAACAGCAACTGCAACCCCAGTTCCAGGGGAACAGTGCTTCTTCTAACTTCTGCAGGCTCCTGCACACATATATGCACATATATTCACCTGGGCAGACACACACACATACACATGCAGTTAGATAAATAAATTTTTTTTAAAAGCAGGCTAAAATGAAGAGTGAACCCACAAAAGTCTATTAATTTATTATTTATTTATTAACTTATTATTAGACTTACTATTATTAAATCTAATGGACTACTAAGGGATGTAATAGAAGAAATACAGACTCATTAATACAGAGCAAGGTAGATGACATTGCTGATCCAATTTCCATTCTGCCCAAGGATGGTGGAGACCAACTGGAAGCTGCTCTCCATCTCTTGATTTGGTTTCAACCATCCAAGAAAGCACATGACCCCTCTCACTCAGCTCTTAAGGGGTCACATACACAGACAAGACCATGCTCTAGGAATGGCTGAATGGAATGAATCCCCACACACTAAAGGGCCATATAGATAGCTATATGGTTAAAACTCATTTGCTACACAGGTCTGATAACTTGAGTTTGGTCCCCGGGACCCATATAAAAAGTCAGACATGGTACTGTGCATCTTTAATCCCAGTATCCCTACAGAAAATGGGAGATGGAGAATGGAGAGCCACCCAGATTCTGATATGCTCAGAAAAACCAAGAGAGACCCTGCCTCAAAAATAAGGTAGGAAGTTGAGGATCAATTCAAGAAAGCTGGTTCTCTTACCTCTATATAGGGGCTGTGACATGCATGCCTACATATAAATATATAAACTAAATAAATATAATTAAAAATATGACATTATGGGATGTATACATGTATGGAAACATCACAATGTACTTTGTTAATGTGTAAAATTTTATATCAGTTAGATAAACATATAATAAAACATATTAGATAAATGTAAAGGCAAATTTCTGCAATTCTGGCCCTTAGGAGGCTAGAACAGGCCACTCTCAAGTTCAGGGCCAGCCTGGGCTACATCAAAATACTCTGCCTAGGAGCCAAAACAGAATAACTGTCCATTACCATGGCAGACTTATAGTGGGCCGTCCTCCTGGGCTGAGGCATGTGTTTTCAAACTGGACTTTAAAACTAGGCCTGAGACCCTCCAAATTCACCTCCTCTACCTAGAAAAAACAAAAAACAAAAAAACAAAAAACTTCCTCTTTGAGGAACTATGGTCTGGATGTTGCCATGTATCCACTCAGGCAGTTTTATGGGTTCCCATATGGTTTCTATCCTGGAGACCAGAGCAAGATGCAGCTGTATCCTGAAAGGAGCCACATCCAAGAACCTAGGCAGAGCAGCTCCCTCTTCCAATTGGCTCAGCAGAGCAGAGTTTCTACTAACTGTTCAGATGAAATGTTCTCAAACTTTTGATATACGAGAAAACAGATTCTGAGTGGCTAACTTCTTGTACATTGATGGTACAAAAGCTTGTGTGCATCTGCCACATAGAAAACACCAGGCACAGCTCAGGTTATTTGGAGTTTTATGTAGGTTCCGATAACATCACCCTTTGCGAACGCCCTGATCCCCTCCTTTTTAGATAAGATCTCACTGTGTTGCCCAGGTCGGCTTTGAAATGCTTGGCTGGAGAAATCCTCCTGCCTCTGTTTCCCTAATGATCGAGGCTATTCAGCCATTTAGCTTGAAAGCCCTTTTCTTGACTACAGTCTCCTGGCTTCCTTTATTTACTTAGGCTTCAAAACCCCGAATGGAAGGAACAAACCAACACCCTGAATTGTCCTCTCTTCTCAGCTCCAGACTCACTACACAAAATAAAAAAATAAATAAGAAATAAACATGGTGCTGCTTTGTAAGCCAGGCAGGCTTTGATCTCATGGTGTTCTTCCTGCCTCAGTCTCCTAAAGTACTGTTCTCTACAGGCTTGACCCACCATACCTGCTTTCACCTTTTTCTTTTATTTTTTAAAAATATATTTAATAAAATTCTCTTGAAATCCAATAAATTTGGAGAAATTTAACACTTTAATAACAGGGCTTTGTGGATGCTGGGACATGAACCCAGAACTTCTGGAAGGGCAAGAGGCGTTCTTAACCACGGAATCATCCCTCCAGGTCCGTTTTCTTTCCAGACATGAATTAACTCACTGACCATCACAAGGATGATGTACTAACCCTCGTACAAGGAAAGGGAGGGAGGAGAGAGGATGTTGGGGAGCAGACAATAACTGCTATCACACCATCAGTTTCTGCTGGTTGCCGCTGGCTCTCCTTTGCAGGTAGTCCTCACCACATTCCCACTTAGGCAGCCCGTTGCAAACAGGCGGCAGAAATCCCAGCTTCTTGCTTGCAGTGCAGGAGCTGGTTGAGGCCTAGGCGGTGGCAGGAGCCAGAACCTTGCAGCAAGAGTCCGCTTCTAGACGCTGTCTCCTAGCAACCGGCTGCAGTCACGTGGCCGCGCGAGTTGGCCTCACGTGGCTCCCCGCCGAGCCGCGGTTGGAGCTGGCGCCACCGGACGGGCGGGGCCTGGAAGTTTCTTCCCGAGTTCGGAGCCAAGGAGTTCCCGCGGCCGTCGTGCAGGTGCTCTCCGCCGGGGTCGGGATGGAGCTGCCCGCCGTGAACTTGAAGGTGGCCGCGCGGGCGGGGCGGGCGGGAGTTCAGGAGCCCGGGGAACGGAGCGGAAGGGAAGGCGCAGAGCCCAAGGGAGGAGGCAGCGGACACCGAGAGGGACACCTGGGGACAGAGACCGACAGGGCCACCCCTTCCGGATAGACCCAGGCTAGCACGGGTCTGCGCACCTCACGTCCCCCAGCAGCAGGACAGGGACACTTCTCCTGAGAGGTCAGACCCCCTTCTGTGCAGTCCCTCTGGGCCCCTCTGTGTGTTGCACAGGTTAGGAGAAATCCGGTGATCTCAATTGTTTCTTCCAAGTTTCCGCACGCAGCGTCCTTATTTCATAACTAAGAAGCAGGAACTGCAGACGTTTCTTAAAAGCAAAAAACCCCAAAGCCTGTGACGGTCCCCAGTGTCTTCATTTCCTGAATTCTTTCTCTTTCTCGGCCTTTTTGGTTTGCAACAGAGGGGCTAGCCACTCAGCTTCGGTCAGAGGGTTGTGGACCTGGAACCAAACCGGCCATCTTGGGCCTTGGTTCAGGCTCCTTGAAACCCTGAGACTCCCAGGTGTCAAAGCATTTAGCACCCTTAGGTATCTGACACCGAAGGGACCGAAGAGATAGGTGGCCTTGGAGCAGCGAGTAACTCCACAGTTGGGTGATTCTCCACAGCTGGGTGCTTACACATGGGCGAGCTTCCGACCAGCAGCTGGAGGGAGACATAATTGGACCGAAGGAATGGGCTAGGGCAGCTCCCTTAGCTGGGGAGAAGGTTTGCAGGCTGCAGAGATACTGTTGCTTTCAGTATTAACTGTTAGAGGCAGCCTAGAGGTCAGGCTGTGCCTTTTCTGCTTAAGCCTGCCCTCATGCATGAGTCTCAGTGGTAATGCATTTGAGTCGCCCACACCAGGCCTGGGGTTCATCCCCTTACTTAGCACACACAAACAGATAATAAAATATTGGGCTGGTGTTTATGTCTGATATGATTTATTCATTTGAGTCAGGGACTCGTGGAATACAGGCTATCTTGAATTTCCTACATAGCTGCATAGCTGAGGATGATGCAAACTTGTAATCCTCCTGCCTCTACTCAAGACCAGTTATGCACCCCAGGGCTGCACCCCAGGGCTGTTTGCATGCTAAGGAAACATTCTGCCAATGCCAAGAGAACCATACCCCAGCTTCTGTTGCCTTTTTTTTTTTTTTTTTTTTTTTTTTTTTTTTTTTTTTTAAGTGTTTTCAGTGTTCTGCCTGCGTGTATCCCTGCAGGCCAGAAGAGGGCACCACATCTCATTACAGGTGGTTGCTAGGAACTGAACTCAGGACCGCTAGAAGGGCAGTCAGTGCTCTTAACCACTGAGCTATCTCTCCACTTAGTTGTGCACTGAGAAAGGTGAAGCTGTACTCTTGTTCTTGTTCTGAGTCAGGGTCTTCTAGTTCTGGCTGTCCTAGAACTCACTGTGTAAATCAGGTTGTCTTTGAATTCACCGAGATCTGCCTGCCTTTGCCTCCTGAGTGCTGGGATTAAAGGCTTGCACCACCACGCCTGGCCAGAGAAGCTGTATTCTCTTAGATGCAAACTTCAGTTTAGGTCCATGCAAGTAATTTGACAGGGTCCCCCAAGAAATAAGTGATGCAGTCAGTATTTGAACCCAAAAAACCCAGATCCGGGGCTTGACATTTCCTTGTATCGGGCTACTCAGGCCTTTCATTTTTATGGTCTCTGTCAACTTTTAGAGCCTGATAGGCACAGAGCATCTGTCACAAGTGTGAACTAGATGGGCTTTTGGACCCTGGGTGCAGAGGGGACTGGGCTCTCCCTTGATCTGATTGACAAGCTCTGTGTCTCCAGGGATCTTAGCCAGGGCCAGTCAGAAGCAAGTGAACACCAGAGGTAGTGAAATAATACATAGGAAAGACAATGAGCCACTTTTGGGTTTCATATCAACGACAGGATTTTTATTGTGTGTTCTCAATGTTGGGGACATGCTGAATAATTCATAACCTGAAATTCAGAATGAGCCTGGGTATTTGGTTGTTTTGTCTGCAAGATCTGTACCCTGATTGGCAGCTGGGATATCATGGCTGCCCCTTTCAGCTTTACCCTCTGTCCTTTAAAGACATGCCTGGTATGCCCAGCTCAGCTGGAGTGAGCAAGGGTGGTAGGTGGCTCTGTGAAAGACGTCTGTCCCTAGCTGGGCCCCACCCTTGCTTCTCTTAAAGCAGCTCAGGGCAGACTGCATTGTGAAGTCTTGGGAAGAGGAGGGGGACCTGTGGCCCAAGGTAGAGGAAGAGAGTGGGGAAGCTGATGGTGGTGACAAGGCTGGCTGTGTTGAGTGTTGTCACAGACCTCCATCCCCTGTTCTCCAGTGCCATGAGTCAGGTAGGATTATATTATTCCTGCCTTGCTGAAGAGCAGATTTGTATGAGGTCAGGAGATTTACCGAAGTTCATGTCCCTGGCTTGGACCACAAAGTCTTTCAGATGACCATGACAGGACCTGCCTCTTCTCCTGGGTAGCCCTTGAATTCAGCTGGGCTGAGGGCGGGGGGGGGGGGGGGGGGGAGGGGGGTCGGCTACCACTTATCTATCCATCTGAGCACCAAGTGTTTGCAAAGGACACCTCGATATACTAAAATTGAGGTCTGTGAAGTCCCCACCCCTTCTCCTTAGGGAGAAGTAAACAAAGGCTTGTTTTGTCTTCTTGTGGTAGGGTACCGCATGCCTGGCAAGTTCTCTTCCACTGAACCACACTCACAGCCTCTAACAAAGGGTTAATCCTCTTGACTTATGCTGATTCACTTTTTCTAAGTTAAACTTCACTTTTCTCTGCCCTCCCTGCCTTTGGCCTTTCAGATCCTGATAGTAGACAGAGTGGCTATGAGGCCAGGTTTTCAGGCCAGGCTTTGACACTGAGTTAATAATCTGTGTGACCTTGAGGAGGTTTCTTGGTCTCTGGGTATCACTTTGCTCTTTGTAAAAAGGGGTGGAAATCAGGCTGTACCCTCTAGGGTGATGAGGTGATTTAAAACTCAGATACACTCATCTCCATCACACAGAAAAGGGCCTGTGTTTCCTATCCAGCACCCAGTGACTCCTGCTGCCCTGGCCTGCTGGCCTTGTATGGAGAAAAGTCAGGCGGCCTGCTGTGGCTGAGCTCTGTTGTAAGAGTCCCCCAGCTGGAATTCAGCTTCTTCCTGCTGTGGGCTGGCCCTTTCCAGTTTCTCTTTAAGAAGTTTCCTATTTCCCTGAGTAAGAGCTAACAGGGACTGTTCCAGCCCACTGGCCCCTCCTCTGACTTCCAGGAAGGGCTGGGTCACTTGGTTCTGCTTTTCCCTGCAGCTTTCTTGGAAGTCATATCTCCACAGATGGAGAAACTGAGGCAGGAGAGGCTTAGTCCCTTTCTGTCTTTTTTAAGACAGGGTTTCTATGTGTAACATAGAATAAACAACCAGCTTAGAACTCAAAGAGATTTGCCTTCCTCTTTCTCCTGAGTGCTGAGATTTGTGTGTGCCATCATGCCTAGCCTGACACTTAGTCTCTCGATAGGCTTTCTTTCCTATCCCTTTGCTACATTCCCTTGACAGGGTCTCTCACCAAATCTAGAGCTAGGCTGACAGCCAGTGAGCCCCTATGAGCCTTCCTGTTTCACTGAACATGAAGCTCACTGACTTGGCTAGACTAGCTGGCCAGTGAGCCCAGGGACCCTCCCAGAATTCCTGTAGGCAGGGCCTTTTCCTGCCCTGCCCCTGCCCTCAGCCTAACTCTGCCCTCTGTACTAGCAAAACTCCTGGCCTGCAGGAAGCCTCTGCCTGGGCTCTTCCCACTCAGGGCTGGTCCTGGCTTCCTGCCTTTGCCTGACTGATACTTGCTTACCCTCAGCACTTAGCCTAGAAGCCTGTGGCCCAGTCTAGCTGACAGTGCCCTGATTCATGGCATCCACCTCACCGATCTTAGCTCTCCAGGCAGTGAGTGCCCTCTGGATTACTCAGGCTAGGCATGATGGCACACACCTTTCATCAGGACTGTGACTTCTAGGATGCCAAACACAGTAGAAGCATAGAAATCCAGGCAGGCCAGAGGGATTTTGTCCTTCACATGAGTCATCTACAGCGATGTCTCCTGCAGAGAAGTCTCAACCTCCCCTCAGTCAATAAACTTGAAATTTAAGCTGCCAATCACTGTTTCCTCTATCATCTCTTATCCCATTACTGTTTTTTATTTGTGTTTTGAAGCAAGCCTTCTCATCCTCCTGCCTCCATCTCCTAAGTGCTGAAATTACAGGTGTGCACAGCGTGCCTGACTTATGCAGTTTATTCAGGGTAGGGATTGAACTCAGGGCTTCAAGCATGCTAGGCAAGCACTCTGCTGAGCCCGGGCCCTTCCTCCTTGCTCATTCCCAGCTTTTGTGGCTGCCTTGCACCTGCTCCAGCCTCCTAAGAACTCAGCCCTTGTTAGAGGTCCCTCCCATTTTCCCATTCAGACTTCTGATCCCAGAGCTCATGCCCCAGGCCCTCCAGAGGAACCCCTAGTTCTTGGAGACAGGAAGGGGGAGAGGTGCCCGATCCCAGTCAGGCTCCTCTTTTTTCCTTCCACACAGACCCTTTCCTGATGCTGGACTTTCTTTCAGACATTTGTGAGATCCTTGTAGTTCGCAGGCTTACCCAGTACCTGTCCTTGTGCCTTAGGTTATTCTCCTGGTTCACTGGCTGCTGACATCCTGGTGAGTGATTCTGGGTGTCTGGCTGCATCCAAATGTCTCCTGGCTGTGTGTTGTGTCCCCCGGGGTCTGTGTCCACACTTCCCTAGGGCCAGCGTGTATGTGTTACTGTGTCCTATCAGTCTGGCCAGGTCCCATCTGCAGTGTTTCATTCAGCCAGTCACAGTTACAAGTCTCTGCCCCTGGCTGGATCTGCCTTCTAGTCAGTGGTAAGGATTGGTCCCTGCAGTAGCACTTAACAGCCAAACCCCACAGGGCTCCAGAGTACAGTGTGACCTTCACCACCACTTCTGTCATCTGTTTAGAGCTTCTAGGGGCATTTCTCTCCCCAAAACAAGTCAGGAAGCCACTGAGATCACTCATGTTCTGTAGGCTTTGAAGTGCGTGCACATGTCAAAGTCTAGGAGTGAACATCGAGGCCAGGTCACTTTCCCTGAGGTCCCACACTGGTGACTAGACAGATCTCACATCTGCTATATCAGGCCTCTTCACCCAATTGCCAATCCCAGCCCTGCTGCTGAGTCTCACTCAGTACCTGTGGCACCCCCCCAGCACTCCACCTCACCCCCATCCCACCCTCTCCAGCCCTGGTTCTGGGCTTCCCTTCCTCCTGGTTCTGATTCCTATATAGCATATAACTCAGCCATTTTTTCTGTACTCTCTCTCGGTTCTGCTCTTGGCTCCTCTCCTGGACCTTTCTCTGCTTCCCCCCCCCCATTCCTCTTTTCCTCTTCACTCTCCCCTACACCTCTCCTTTCTTGGCCATGTTCAGTCTGGACCCTCCCAGACGCCTCTGGCTGTTCCCTCACAAACACTGTCTATAATACAAACCTCTTCAACCATATCTACGAGCACTCATGTACTCATCTTCGTTCACTGAGCAGCTGTATGACCTGGTTAGTCACCTGTTAGGTCTGTGCCTCTGAATCTGTAAAATGAGGCTCGTGAGAACACCCCCTTCCAGAGCAGCTCACATGGATTTAGAGTTGTAGGGCATTGCCCAGGTCCCAGGAAGTGCCCTGTGTTGACTGTGATAAGCCAGCTCCGCACGCAGACCAGTAAGTGATGTCAGGTGACAGTGATGCCCTTCAGCAGGGAGGGCATTGGATCAGGTCAGCATGGGAACTGAGGATTTCAGGCAACAGTGAGCTCCAACATAACAAGACATGGCTGTACATTCAGGAAAACAAAGTCTCAGTGGGGCGGTGCAAAAGGTAAGGCGGGGCTCATGGGAACCCCATAGACCACAGCATAGAAGATATTTTAAAGAGGTCAGAAAACGGTTGGTGTGGAGGAGTCACATGATCTGATCCACACACTGTTTGCGATTTCAAGAACTGCCAGCAAAGGGGGGCAGGGTGACAGCAAGCCCCGTGCCCAGGGCCCCTTACTGCCGGGAGAGGGCATAAGAGGTCAGATTCAGGAAGCCAGGTGATCAGGAGGAAGGAACTGTGGGAGGGCGGGCAGCTCAGGGTGGTGACCTGATTGATGGTGTCTCTCTGTGCAGGGCCTGCTTGGTGTTCTCAGGCTCCTATGCCTGGAGCAACTTCACTGTCCTGGCCCTGGGTGTGTGGGCTGTGGCCCAGCGGGACTCTGTCGATGCCATAGGCCTGGTAAGTAGGGGGTGGAGGAGAGCGCAGGGAACTGGCTTCACCCATATTCCCCTCATCGACCCCAGTCTTCTCTCTTCCTCAGATCCCACCTTTTTCTGTTCTAAAGCCTTGTATGTACGTAAGCCTCCCGGGATGGGGAGCCACTAGGGTGGAGGTCATAGACCCAAGATTGACTATCCTTCCAAGAAACCTGACCTCCTTCACAATTGTCTTTTGGGGGAAAGGATGTGACTGGGAGACCTGGACAAGGGGGGGGGGCGCACCCTTACTTTATGGAGTCAGAGTTGACACTGGCCTGAGGTAGGAGGTGCCCAGCTTTTTACAGTGAGGGGCCATGGCTGGTTAGGAGGACTGCAAAGGGGCTATCCCCTGTTTCCTTTTATTGTAAACAGATGGAATGGACTCCAAGGGACTGTCCCTCTCAAATTCTGGAGCCAAAGTGTGGGGCCCCATCAAGACGTCAATGGCAGGAAATAGGGTTAGGGAATTCTGGGGCAGCAGGCTGGAGCCAGATTGCTGTGTTCTGTTCCTAGGCCATGCAGGTGCCATCATAAGATGTACTCCAGGCTAGTGTATGTGAGGGAAGTTTGGGGTCTGGAGTGGCGGGGGGAGTCAGTGCCCATGATCCCATGGTGGCGTTTCTTGCAGTTTCTCGGTGGCTTGGTGGCCACCATCTTCCTGGACATTATCTACATTAGCATCTTCTACACAAGCTTTGCCATTGGAAACACTGGCCGCTTCAGCGCTGGCATGGCCATCCTTAGCCTACTGCTCAAGCCCTTCTCTTGCTGCCTCGTATACCATATGCACCGTGAGCGAGGGGGCGAACTTCCACTCCGCCCAGGTAAGTCTCACTCTGTTCTGCCTCTCTCTGGCCCTGTGGGCACGCTCCTAGTCATTGCTGCAAAAGCCCGGGCCCCAGCTGCCAGTCTGCTCTGGGAAACCAAAGAGGTGTTCAGCTCCCAGAGGCAGCAGCTGGCCTCAGGTGGCTCCAGGGACAACTCCTGTTGCCACTTAGTCCTGGCCCTAGAGCTGTGCTCTCCTGCTGGGCAGGATGTGCCCCCACCCTCGGCAAACACAGTGCAAGGCAGGCAGCAGCAGTGCTGCGCCTGGGCAAACTGGTTTTATTGGTGGGCAAAGGAACCCTGTGTGTCAGTTCTCTCGGTGATGGGCTACGCCAGTCCTGCCCTCTCTGATGTTCTCCTGGGGGAGCTAGACATGGTCCTCAGGTGGTCTGGGGATCCCATGGGAGAGCACAGAGCCAGGACAGGAGTGGCCCGTGGTTGCCCACTCAGGCTTACCTCAGCACTATCTAGACCTGCCCAGGTATGGAGGGAACAGATGAGAGGGTGAAGACCCCTTCCCTGGGGATTTGTTCTTGGTGCCAGGATAAATGTGTGGAAGGAGGAAAGTGAGAGATGTGTGGTGCCTTCTTGTCCTGTACCCGTAGCCCTAACCTTCTGTGTATAGAAACTGTGCTAAGCTCTGAGGCTTCTAGAGACAGTGATCTGTATGGGTCCTTATGTCTGGCAGAGAACAGGAGAGAAGTCTATGGGCCCAGGGTCCTCTCATCAGATTCCTGAGCATGTGCTGCTGGGGACAGAGGTGGCCCAGCAGCTAGTAGCCATAGAGACCTGCTGCTTAGGTCTGAACCCCAGTGTCACCTGCTTCAAGCCACATAATATCAAATCAGTTCACCTCTCCGACGTTCAGATTCCTTATATAAACATGAGAATTGGGCGAATACCCCCTGCTAAAGTCTTGGTGTCAGCCTTGGTACCGGGGACTAACCATGGCAGAGAGTGACTTGTCTGTGCTCAGCAGAAGGTGCTGTGGTCTCATTTCCCTCATGTTTCCTGTCTAGATTTCTTTGGACCTCCTCAGGAACATAGTGCCTACCAGACAATTGACTCATCAGACTCATCTGCAGCCCCCTTTGCAAGCCCGGAGGACAAGGGCCAAGCTGCCCCCCGGGGGTACTGAAGCTGCCCCCTGGACTTCCTCATGCCCAGCAGGATGCTTGTCACTTCCTTTCTGGACATACAGTGGGGTGTCCTACCATAGAGGTATCCTGAGTTAAGTGCCTTGGAGGTCAAGATCCTCTGGCTTCCCAGCTGAGAAGAGCCAAGTCCTAACTCTCCAGGGAGCACCTCCCTTCAGGGCACCTGCTAAGCCCTGGCTAGAACTGTGATTGCTTTCTTTAGCTCCTGTTCATAACCATGCCGTGCCCCTGCTGAGCAGGGCAGAGTGAGCAGGGCCAGACCTTAAGGGCCAGTCATGGTTGCCTCTCAGACCCTAAGATGGTACAGCCCTTCCTAGAAGCTCTGGGAGCTTCTGGTCCTGCTCAGCCTGTCCTACATAGGAGCAAAGTCCCTATGCCTGTCACTGCCTGATTGATGGTTTGGTGTCTGGAGACCGCAGCCCTTCATAGCCCTGACATTAAAATTCAGGAGTTCTGTGGCTGGGCTGTGTTTGAGCCATGTTTTATCTCCCAGTTGGGACCTACCTTGTCCTCTTCGAATGATTTCGCCTTTGAATCAGTTGCAGGTGGAACCTGAGCTGAGCCTCCCTTTATAGTGGGCCTGGTGGAAGGAAGGGCTCCCAATGAGCCTGTCCAGAGGAGCCTGGCTCCAGCCAAAGGAAAGAGGCAGAAGGTCAATGTGGCATTTGGACAGCTGTTCTTTAAATCAGATGACCTGGCACTGGTTTACATCTTGCTCTGCCACTCAGCAGCTGTATGAAGCACTTCTAGGGTCTTCCAGAAAGGAGGTGGTTATGACCTCCAGTGACAAGGGTCTGAGTGTCTGGTCTCTAAGTAACCAATTGCACTGCCCCTGGAGCCAGTTAGAATAATACTGACCCATGAGGCAAGGCTTCCCCTAACTCCTGTTTTCTGACCCCAGTCAACTGCCTCCTGAGATGGGCGAGCCAGGACCCTCCACTGTTATCAACTGCCAGATCTCTGGGGACAGATATGTAAAGACTTTTGGGGAGCCACAGGCTGAGGTGACAGCAGTTGTGAAAAGTGAAGCAGTCCTTCTGGGAAGGTCCCTTGAGGTTCATCTACTGTGTGGAACACCCAGACTGAGGTGAAAAGCAGCATGTACCACTAGAGGGCATTCGCTGTGACTCCGCCTCTTGAAATCCTTAGGTATGTGTAGAGTGTATGCAAAACATGGCTGGGGCCAGAGAAACAGCTCAGCAGGTAAAGGCATCTATCTACTACTGAGACTGACAATCTGCTTGGTCCCTGGAACTGACTTCCCTCCACACTCAGGCCAGTTTGTGAGATCACCCCCCCCACACACACACACCTCCAAATAGATACATGTTAAAATATATATATTAGAAACATGCCCTGGGACACATGTCAAGTTCATGATTGCAGAGGCCTTGGAAGCCTGAGACATGAGGTGAAAAACTCAAACTGTTTCTCATGCTTCTGGACGAGTTCTTAACAGAGGAAAGTGCTGCACGAATAAATGAGACTCAGGGATAGATCTCTGGGAAAGGCGGAGATATTAGAGAGGAAACACCACAGTCAGATCTCACCCAGCTGTCTTCCAGCTTCCTCAGCCTGGCTTCTCCTGGCTTCTTCTGACCTTCTGTCATTCTACGCCTGCCTTAAATACTCTCTTTGCTCAGTTAAGGCGTGGCACCACCACTGCCTGCCTGGGAGCCTGGAACTCCTTCTGTAAACTAAAATGACCTCAAACTCAGTTTGGATTAAGAGCGTAGGTCACCACTCCCAGGATATTCTCTGTGCTGGGATTAAAGATGTGAGTTACCACTCTCTGATCCTCCTAGATTGACTGTGGGTAGATCTCTCTGATATCTCCAAATCTTTTGAATTTTTTATTATATCTACACATATCCCCTTTTGTGTCAAATTTTTTAAAAGGTTATAGCTAACATAAGAAAAACCATATATAATAGGTACAATAATTATATATAATATATACAAACAATAATGAGTAATGTCCAGTCCATTAACAATTGACAATTCAAAGAAAATATTTCAGTAATTATCCTATTTTGATGAGTCCAAAGGATTATACCTAATTCACTTTCTTTCTAACTTGTATTACTAACTAAAAACTATTATTTTGATGTCTCTTAAACTTATACACTTTAACTTCAAAGTTTCTTTTCAAAAACTGTCACTAGAAAACTATAACTATCTCATCTTCAACTACCTCAGAGACCCAAGAAGGGAATAATATTTACCCAAGTAAATAGGAAGTGCAAGTAACTTCCAAAATCTAGAAATGACAGAGATGACACCTGTAGGGGAATTATGTTGTTGCATTGTAAATAATTGTCCCTGCCTATGAGTTTAATAAAAAGTACTGATTTGTAGTTGGAGGTTTCTGGCCCGGACTTTCGGGCCTAGCCTCAAGGTTTAGATCCACAGACCTGCAGTCCCACAGTCCCAGAGACACACAGACGCTTACTATAATTTTAGGCTGATCAGCCTAAGGCCCAGGCATATAGCTTACTAACTCTTTACCCTTAATCTAACCCATGACTCTTAGCCTGTTCAGCCATGCGGCTCAGTACCTTTTCTCAGAGCAGCATAGTTGTCCTCTGCATCTTCTGGCTTCTCTCTGGCGTTCTGTTCTGCTCTGCCTGTTCCTAGAGTCTTCTTAGTCTGGTAGGCCTGCCCACACTTCCTGTCTGCCTTTGGCCAATCAGCACTTTTTATTAAACTCATAGGCAGGGACAATTATTTACACTGGAACAACATAATCCCCCTACAGACACCCATCTGCCTAGACAGTTACCCAAAGTTCCTTTATAAAGTTGGGGCATCCATCTTCAGCCCTCAGGCCCAGAGTCCTTTTTCATTTCAGTGAAGCAGGAAATCTGCTCTGCCCATTTTTTAAAATAATTCCTCAGTCGCTTCTCCTGTGTTCTTAAGAATATCTGACAGTTTTCTCTGAAGAGCAGGAACCTGAAGGACCATCTCAGCTTGTTCTGTTAAAGTTCAGAGGTCACTTTCCTATGGAACCTGCATGTCCAGTTCAAATAGCATACTGTCAAGCAGTCAATACAAGAACAGTTTCTTGTCCAGTGGCTAACCATCGCCACAGAGAAAGTAAATTACATATGGAGTTTTTTTCGATGCCCATTTTTTCTCTTGAAGTAGATTGGTGCTGCCAGAAGCAGACCTGTCTCACTGTCCAGAAAAGTCTAAGTTCTTAAAATATTTTAAATGCCATATTCTATGGGTCTCTGAAGTGTTTGAAGAAGACCTGTTCATCTAAAATATATTTGTTTGATCTTGAAAACATATCTAATATGACTATGTTTGGATGTAATGTCTAATTACTAACTTGTATTACTTTATATTCTAATTAGTTGGTAATGAAAACTTTCATGGACTAGCAACTTGTATTACATTGTTAGATGAACTGAATAGGTATAATACCTTGAACAAGCATAGAGATATATGTCCAGTAACAAAATTAATCTCAACATACAATATACAAAATCCAATCCGATGTAAAATATTTAAAGCTAGTAAATCCTTTTAAAAGAAGATTCAATAATCTATCCTTCTATCCTATATATCTGTATCCCCCTTTTTCTTTCTACTTTTTAACACAAATCTTGAATCTAATCATTCTTGTTTGACTTTTTTCTAACCATAACTATTAACAATTTTTAATCAATTCCTAAACAATGACAATCATCCATAACCCATTGAACAACCTAAAACAACTCACCCCACCTCTTGGGAATGTCGGTGCCATGTTCTTAAATGTACTTCCTGCTGTCTGGGGGTGATGGCATCTTTTGGAGATCCTGGAAAGAAAAGTTTTTTAAATGTCAAGTCCTGAGATGAGTAGCTGTGTCATTTTGTTGTCCAGTTTGCATAACAGGAAAACTCACGGCTTGTCTCAAATCCTGGCTATAGTAGTCTGTGAAGCTGGTCCGTCTCAGCGAGCTGCCTCGAAATTGTCCTGAGCAGTTTGTAGTCCAAATCTGATCTTTGGTTGGTGTTTGTCAGCCTAGTGGTTTTGTCAGAGTCCATGTGAAATCATCGTTGTGGGACCCCATCTTCCTTTTGGATACTTCAAGTTCGCAATTAGGCATTGTCCTGGATCACTGCAGAAAACTAAAACCTAACACAATGTACAGGAAACTAAATATATAACTATTTATTCAGCATAGGATTAGTAACAATGGAATAGTCCCTTATTTTTTGTTATTCTTCTGTCCCATATCAGGAGGTTCTTCTGATATGATACAGAGATTTTGTATTTTCCTTTAACAAGTATGCTTGAGTTTAGAGAATGAGAGAGCCACACTCCAACTCTAAAGCCAGCTTTAAATTATAATTAAACTGGGATTTCAACTTATAAAAGTTCAAGTTTGTAGAGGTTAAGCAATGAGATTTTACCCTATGAAGTATACTGGTACCAATAGTTATGATACTCTTTTGCTTGTAAATTTTCCTGGATAGCCTCCCTTTTGCTTTAGATGTCTAGATGTCCAGGGTCTTCTCACTTCTTGAAGATGAGTATTTCATAAAGACAAAAACAGAAACCTGCCCCTACTCTTTGTTTTTTCTTACAACTTAAAGAATTGTAATATGGGTGGATGAGCTATCAATTCTTAGTTTCATGAAGTTTCTCTGGTTCAGTTTGAGTCTTTATTAATTTTGATGGTATCCATAACTTTTCTTCACCTGTGAAAATAAAAGCAAAACCCCTTCCCCAATGTAGCACATACCCTGGCTTCCATTCAGTGGTTAGTACATCTTTGAAGTAGACAGGCTGATTTAGTTCGCTGTTTTTTCTATGGTCCAATGCCTTTCAGCAGCTGTTGTTCCTTTCTCATTAGCATTGAGAAATTTCAAAGTTAATAAAGCATTATGTAGTCTATCTCTGGGGGTCTTTGTCATATCCTTAACATATCCTTTAGAGTTCGATTTGAACTCTCTATGATTGCTTGCCCTGTAGGATTATGTGATATTCCTGTAATATGCTTTATATTATAATAAGCAAAACATTGTTTCATTTTACTAGAGACATATACCAGAGCATTGTCAGTCTTAATTTGTACAGGTATTCCCATGATGGCCATAACTTCTAGAAAATGTGTGATTACAGAATCAGCCTTTTCTAAACTCAAAGCAGTTGCCCATTGAAATCCTGAAAACATATCTATTGTATGATGGACATATCTTAATTTCCCAAATTCTGTAAAATAAAATACATCCATCTGCCAGACTTCATTTCTACGTATGCCTTTAGGATTACTTCCTGCTGGCAATGGAGTTTGGTTATAGAAAGAACAGGTGGGACACCTTTTTACAATTTCTTTGGCTTGTTGCCAAGTGATAGAGAAATCTTTTTTTAATCCCTTGCTATTGACATGATGCTTTTTATGAAATTCTGAGGCCTCTAGTATGTTTCCTATTAATAATCTATCAATTTCATCATTACCTTGTGCTAAAGGACCTGGCAGACCCATATGGGATTGAATATGTGTTACATAGAAGGGAAGATTTCTAGTCCTGATTATTTCTTGTAACTGAATAAATAATGAAGTTAATTCTGATTCATCATCAATAAAATTAGCTGTTTCAACGTGTAGAACAACTCTTTCTGCATACTGAGAGTCAGTGACTATGTTAAGAGGTTCAGTAAAATCCATTAATACCATCATGATAGCATATAATTCTGACTTTTGAACAGAATTATAAGGGCTTTCAGCCACTTTACTTATATGTTCTGATTTGTAATCAACCTTTCCTGATTTGTTTGCATCAGTATAAAATGTAGGAACTCCAGAAATTGGTTTATCTCATACAATACGAGGGAGAATCCAATTAGTTTTCCTTTAGAGATGTGTGGATTGAATAAAAGCTCCAGAAGTTCCAGAGCTCTAACCACAGTCAGTCTAAGAGAATCAGAGAGTGGTGATTCACACCTTTAATCCCAGCACAGGGAGTATCCCGGGAGTGGTGACCTACGCCTTAATCCCAACTGAGTAGAGGTCACTTTAGATTATAGAAGGAATTCCAGGATCCCAAGCAGGCAGTGGTGGGGCCATGCCTTGATTTACCTAGAGAATGTTTAAATTTAAGGCAGGCATAGACTGAGGGGAAGCCAAGCGAAGGGAAGCCAGGCTGAGGAAGCTGGAAGACAGCTGGGTAAGATCTGACTGTGGTGTTTATTCTCTCTAATATCTCCAACTTCTTCAGAGATCTATTCCTGAGTCTCATTTATTTGTGTGACATAGAAATTAAATTCTTTTGCTTTGAGGATATTTGTTGTTGATATATCTCAAAAAATTACTACAGACTCTTTGCCAAGTTCACTTTCTACCCATAATTGTTCAATTTCTTCATTAGTTAAAGCTACAACAACTTCTGCTGGGTCCATTCCTGTCAATTGATGAAGTCTCAATTTTCCTTTAAAAATAAGTTCAGAAATTTTTTTCCACGTATGTCTTTAACTTCTTACTCAGCTTATGTGGAAAAAATATCCATTCCAATATAACATTTTCTCTTTGCATTAAAATTCCTGTAGGAGAATGCTTAGAGGGCAAGATAACTAGAATGCAATTAAGGTCTGGATCCACATGTGCCTCCTGTAATTTTTTTTCCACCAAAGCCAATTCTTTCTCAGCTTCAGGAGACAATTTTCTTGGACTATTTAAATCCTTGTCACCATTTAAGGTTTTGAACAAATTATCCAGTTCATCATTTTTAATTCCAATAGTGGGTCATAAATTGGCAATGTCTCCTAATAGTCTTTGAAAATCATTAAGTGTCTTCAATCTATCTTTCCTGATTCATACCTTTTAGGGTCTAATTTTTTTGTTGGCCTATTTTATAGCCTAAATAATTAATGGAATCCCCTCTTTGTATTTTTTTCTGGGACAATCTATAATCCCCAAGCAGGCAAAATTCTTTTCACTTCTTCAAAAGTTTTTTCTAAGGTATCAATATTTGAATCGGCCAACAAGATGTTGTCCATGTAATGATAAATTATATATTGTGGGAATTTGATATGTATTTTTTCTGTTGGCTTTTGTACAAAATACAGGCACAGAGTGGGGCTATTCAGCATTCCTTGAGGGAGGACCCTCCACTGGTATCTCTTTACAGGCTGAGAATTATAATAAAAGTGGGCATTGTAAAGACAAATTTTTCTTGTCTTGTTCTTGTAAAGGTATTGTAAAAAAAAAAAAAAAAACACCAGTCTTTTAAATCAATAACTATAATAGGCCATTCTTTAGGTAACATCGAAGGCAAAGGAATCCCAGATTGTAGAGAGCCCATTGGCTGGATCACCTTGTTTATCGCCCTTAGGTCTGTTACCATTCTCCACTTTCCAGATTTCTTTTTAATAAGAAATACAGGAGAATTCCAAGGGCTAGTTGATTCTTCTATATGCTGAGCATTTAACTGCTCCTGTACCAGCTGCTCTAAGGCCTGCAATTTCTTTTTTGTTAGAGGCCATTGATGAACCCATTAGGCTTCTCTGTTAGCCATTTTAGAGATAGTGCTGTGGGTGTCTTTGAAAGATCAGCAGCTGTTGTGCCTTGTTTCTATATAACCTGAATGGTCTGTGACTGTTTCTCATAATACCTTCTAATGTTTTTTTCTAGAACCATGTGCTAGTTTATGGCTTATTTCTATGTTTGGAGGAATATTAATCTGTGTGTTCCACTGTTATATTAAATCTTATCCCCATAAATTTATAGCAATGTCAGCCATATATGGCTTCAATATTTCTCTCTCTCCTTCTGGTCCTATACACTCAAGCCATCTTGCACTCTGTTTTACCTGGGATATCAACCTAACACCGGAAAAACTGAATATTTACTTCCTGAAGGGGCCAACTTAGATGCCATGACTCTGGTGATATCATTGATACATCTGCCCCTGTGTCCAATAAGCCTTCAATAATAACATCATTTATTTGTACTTTTAATTTTGGCCTTTGTTCATTGATAGAAGCTTGCCAAAATATTTGCTTTATAATTTTTCCTAATTTTTTTCATTTTCTGTAGATTTTCTATCATTCTGTGTAGTATGTCTTTTTAAAATAGGTTTTAATGTTTTTAATTGCTCTGGGAAGGTGTTTCCTCCACAACAGACAGGGTAAGACTAGATTGGATTTTATTTGAGAGTTTTTGAAAGTCCCCTTGGGGCATTTCCTGGGGGCAGAAAGTTACCTGATATGGAGGCTTTTAAAAGCCCTTGGGGTGTTTCCCAAGGGCAGAAAGTTACCTTGTCTGTCCCTTGTTGATCTGCACTCATTTGTCCGATGTCTTCCTTTTCCACACCTTCTGCATAATCCAGAAGGGAGGGGTGTTCTCTTGGGATTATTCCTATCACAGGCACTGTTTCTGGGAATGCCTTGTTTACAATCTCTTTTTTTGTGACCTTCCCTTCCACAATTTAACATTTAAAATTTTGACTTTTTCTTATACCTCTAGAAATAAGCTCTCCTACCCAGTTATCATCACTGTCATAAGACTCTAGATTAATTGTCTCACAAATCCAATTCTCCGAAGGTGCTGACCTTGCTTTTTAAAGATCTAAGTATTTTTCTACATTGTGCATTAGCATTTTCAAAAGCCAGTGATCAATGATTATTCGCCTGGCTTCTGAGCCTGGTACCATTTTGTTTACTGCTGCAGTTAATCTGTGCAAAAAGTCTGTAAAAGTTTCTTTTGGGGCTTTGAATTACTTTTGTAAATGATTCCATTTTCTTTCCTATTTCTTCAATCCGGTCCCAGGCATTTAAAGCTGCCATGTGACATAAATCCTGAGTATGTTCATTGTATAAAGACTGTCTTTCAATATTAGCATAATCTCCCTCCCCAAGAAGTTGATCTTGGGAGACTTCTATGCCTCTGGCCTTGCTTCTTTGTTCTATTGTTTTAGCCTCCTCCCTCCATCATGATTTCCATTGTATAAGCAGTTCTGCCTCTAGCACAGCTGTAACCATATCGAAATAAATCTTTAGGGGTGACTCGGTTACAGCATGACCAACTGTTGAACATTTGTTTTACAAATGGTGAATGCATCCCATATGTTACAATTGCTTCTTTTTCTCTCTGTAATTCTAACATTTCTACTGGAGCCCAGCTAGTTTCTGTATCATCTTTAACATTCTTCATTTTTTTTAAAGGTTACTGGGTATATTAACGTTGCCTGTTTTTGTCTAATTTTAGATGACCTTGCTGAAACTAGTTCTTCATATTCCTCTGTTTAAATTTGAGCCTCTTTGTGTTCTCTCCCGACAGGCTTTTTAAAGACCTTTTCTTTGGATTTATATTAATCAACTTTTTAAATGATAACATATAAATCAAACAAAAAATATTCATAATAAACAGTATGATATTCATTATGATAGTTCCATCTAACTTATTTATGTTTTCCTTCACAGGTTTTAATACCAAATTGTCTAGTGAAAGATTATAGTATGACCAATCACCCTCCATTGCTTTAAACAAATTCCCTTTTTAAAAAAACTGATTTACTCATAGATTGTTGTCTGTTGATGATTCAATTGATTGTGAAGGGGGGCAGCTACCTAGTGTGATAGCAATCCAAGGAGGGGTCCAAAAAGGAAAAAGAAACAACCCACCAAGGGAAAGAGGCCACTGTCTGAAAGACTTACCCAGATGAGAGTGAAACAGAAACACGTGTGGCCGGTCTGCCTAAGGCTGGAGGCTAACCCAGAACAGAAAACCTAGTCAGCCGGTAATTACTCCTCTGGCCACGTGTTGTTCTGGCCAGCAAGTGAGTTTTTTTTTGGGTAGGGAGGGGAGGAATTGAGTTGGACACCAAGTGTTGCGCGAATAAAGGAAACTCAGGGACAGATCTCTGGGAAAGTTGGAGATATTAAAGAGAGGAAACACCACAGTCAGATCTTAGCCAGCTGTCTTCCAGCTTCCTCAGCCTGGCTTCTCCTGGCTTCTTCTGACCTTCTGTCATTCTACGCCTGCCTTAAATACTCTCTTTGCTCAGTTAAGGCGTGGCACCACCACTGCCTGCCTGGGAGCCTGGAACTCCTTCTATAAACTAAGATGACCTCAAACTCAGATTGGATTAGGGGCGTAGGTTACTACTCCCAGATACTTCCTGTGCTGGGATTAAAGATGTGAGTTACCACTCTCTGATTCTCCTAGACTGACTGTGGGTAGATCCCTCTGATATCTCCGAATCTTTTGAATCTCTTATTATATCCTGGGATATAATATTATTAAGGCCTGGGATACCAGTGCCTGTGTCCCTTGGAATAGGTCAGGCTTTCAGAAACAGAAAGTGAGGGAGGGGCTAGGCCTGAGCAGCTAGGCCAGGCTACAGGTCCTGCCACCCCACCCCCTGGTCCCAGGTCTCCAAATCTGACTGACTTTAGGGAGGACAGAGGGGGTTATCTCTGGAAGGGCTCTCAGAAGCAGAGTAGAGAAAGGAGCTGGGCATTCTTAAGGTCACGGGCTGTCATATGGAGGGTGACAAGCTTCTAGCTGATAAAGGTAAGCCCTGAGGCAAGCAGAAGCATTAAGGGACACCAGTGCTGACTGCTTACCTCACACTGTAGCTTCATGAAAAGGAACATCTGGTGCCAGAGTATATGGGTGAAGAAAAGAGACATGCCACAGAGGCAATGGTGGACAAGAGAGGGTCCCAGTGGAGGGTCACACTCAGGAAGCCTGAATGAAGTGGCCTGCGTGTGGTCAGGAAGTGCTGAGGGTTAGACAGACAACAGAGAAGGCTGGGAGCCACCACCACGGAGACTGGCTTTCACTGAGTGAGCTGGGGAGAGCATGCACCTGAATTTGACTGGTTAATAGATCTAGAAGGATAGTTTGCATTTGTGGGGTGTGAAAGCTCTCAACTACTGGACACACTTTGAAGGGGGGCCATCAGGATGTGTAGACACTGCAGGGAGAGAGAAGCTAGGAGTCACCACCAGCAAGATTAGGACTGGAGCCTACAGTTGCCACTGACCAGAAGGAGAGGACCACACAGGCAGGCCAGGCAAGGGCTGCACTTGTGCAATGGAGGTCTTCAGTCAGCTCTTCTCACCACCACCTGCCTCTTGTGCCTGTGGTGACTGGGGCACAGGATGGCTCTCTGCGTGTCCACTCTAGGTAGGCCTCCTCCCTCTGGTCTGCAGGGCTAAAGTCCCCTGTCCAGATTGCAGATCTATTGCTTGTTTGTACTGAGTTTCATCTTCTTGAGGATGAAGTCAGAGAAACTGCCTGAAAAGTACCGGTCTGCTGCCCATCCAAGGCTGTTCTCAGTCCCCAGACTAGCCTGGCAAGTCCAGGTCTCACAGCCCAGCTGCGACCGCCCTGCAGCCACTGATCCATGCTTTAATTCAAAGGTGGACCATGAGATGGCTGGTGGGGAAGGACCTTGCCACCAAAATCAAAGTTGATCTCTGGGCCCAACTCCTGCAAATTGACCTTTGACCTCCATATTTGTGCTGTGGCACGTGCCCCCTTCACAGATAAATGTAATTCAACCCTAAAGGTATCCTGAGACCTCTGTATAAGAGACAACATTTTATTTTGTTTTTTAAAACAGAGTTTTTTTGTGTAACTCTGCCTGTCTTTGAACTTTCTCTTTAGACAAGGCTGGCTTCTATTCAGAGATTCCCCTGCTTCTGCCTCCTAAGTGCTGCTGGGATTAAAGGTGTGTGCCACCACTGCCTGGCTAGACAACAGCTTCTTAATCTCATTGTCTCAGTTTCCTGATTTGAAAAGTGGGAATGAGATGGGCTATTGAGATGGCCCAGTGGATGAGGGTACATACCATCGAGTCTGATGGCCTGGGGTTGATTCCTAGGATCCACAGGGTGTAAGAAGTGAAGGCTATCTTCTCATCTCCAGGAAAACGTCATAGCACTTGGGGATGTGCGTGTGCACACACACATACACAATAAAAAATGTATAGTGAGCGGAAGAATCAAGTAGCTCGGGGACTAGTGATGGCTGAGAATAGTGTAACCTTGGTGTTCAGTAAATGTTACAGTCCATTGTATGGATTGCTTTGATACCTCACAAGGGTAAGGTGACGAGTCTGTCAATCCAAATATCTATTCCTTTATCAATTGTTTTAAATGTTGTGGGGGTACCTTTCTACAATTTCAGAGCACCCCAAGCACCCTCCAAGGCTTCGTTCTGTGAAGCACATGTGTGAACCAGAAACAGTTTGCAAACTCAGTGAATGGCTCGGAGGCTGGAGACTGGAGAGAACTAAGCGTTTTTCTGCCCCCCCCCCCCCCCCCCCCGTGGCTTGAAAATGGACTCCATTTAACATTCTGTACATAACAGGATTACCTATGATCCAGAATATGAAAGCTCAGTCGGTTGGCACCTTTACTCTTGAACCCACTACCAGTGAACCTGGCAGAAAAGACCTTGCCTATCATGCATAGATCGTGGGTGTGTGGGGCATGTTACAGAAAGCTTAAGAATTTGTCTAAAGCCACCCAACAGCACAAAGCCTTGTGATCTGTATCCAGGCTCTTTTTCTTTCTTTCTTTCTTTCTGCAAGATTCACAGGAAAAGCACACGATGGAGCAGCCCAGCTAAAGGCTTGCATGTGGAAAATGTGCGGGGTTTGAAGGGAGCGAAATCGACCAATATCAAAACATGCCCAGGAGAGGATGAGAGATGGTTTCCAGCTATTTCTGGGGGAACCTGAGGCCTCGAGACCACAGACAACGTGAAGAGAAAAAAAGCCTGCTCATAATGCCTAGTAACTGAGATGCAGGTCCTGAGCCAGAACCTCAGCACAGAACATGTGCAGCTCATTCGGGGACCTGAGCACGTGCAGACATCCACATCATTTGCTTGGGAACTCGCAAGGCACCCTGGGGGCGGGGCAGGGCTAGGCAAGCACGCTCTTGTCTTTGAACTTCTTCGTTAGCGGTCCCCTGCGGAGAGTCCCTCTAGGTTCAAACCTGGTTTGAGGAAAAGTCCCAAGGAAGACTGAGGGCAGGTCCAGAAGGGCAGGAAATTGGTCGCGGCCTCCAATGGTGAGAAAAGGAAGTGTCCTTATGTGGGCGTGGGGATGAGAGGGCGGGACTTAAATACGGGAGTGGCAGGAGAGGCCACCCATGCGTACCAACCATCCTTCTCAGCAGAGCTGCTCAGCTGTAGGACTGTCTAACAGGCTGGTGGCCTTTCTAAACACCAATAGTCTCGTTTCTAGAACAGGGAAACAACCTTAGGGCTGATTGTGGTACCAATTAAACAGCCGAATGTCTGCTAATGGCTGAGCTGATGTTTATCATGGTTCAGTCACTTAAGACGTTTATAAGCCCAGCCATGTGCCAGGCTGTTCTCTATGCTGCGCACGTGTATAAATAAGTAAGACCATCATGCCTTCACTACACATAGTGAAATTACATGTCAGGGGTGGGGCACATACAGGACACAGAGAGTAAGTGGCAGTTTGTGTACTGCCATGGATGATAGATCTGTGATGTTTGAACAGCACTCCTATGACCAGGGTATCCTGTTCTTTCTACATGGAGTCTGACTGTTTCTGTTCCTATGCTGAGAATCTAACCCAGGGCCTCATTTATACCATGCCAGCTCTACCCTGAGCACCCCACCCCAACCCATCTGATTGAATGCACAGTTATATTACAGTCCATGGAGCCAAGACCTGCCACCAGATATAAGGAGAATGTACCCCCAAAGACTGTGACTGTTCTGGGGCCAGGTAAGAATCTCACTGAGCCTGGTAAGGCGGTGGCAGTGGGGTCCTTCCCAAGTACCAGTCTAGAATCTTCCTAGCTCTGGAGATTTGCTTCCCAAGGTTGGCTTTGTTAGTACAGCATCATCCCAAGGGAGGGTTCTTGAGAAAGATAGAAAGGTGGAGCCAGGACTGGAGAAATGGCTCAGCAGTTACGAACACTAAATGCTCTTCCAGAGGACCCAGGTTCAATTCCCACCACTCACATGGCAGCTCATACCTGTCTGTAACTCCAGTTCCAAGGGACCGGACACCCTCACACATACATACATGCAGGCAAAACACCAATACACATGAAACAAATAAATAATTAAAAAAAGAAAGGAAGAAAGAAAAAAAGGTGGAGCCTTGAGAGGGATGAGTCCCAAAGGGAAGGATCTTGGGAGGCTACCAGGAGTCCCTCGGGGCAGGACCTTTGTAATAGGTCTCTGGGCCAGAGTCACAGGAAGGAGAGGTTTTGCTCTCCAGCCATAAGAAGCCTATGAGCTGGTCCAAACAAACCAAGAACAAATTCAAATTCTAATCTCCACAGACTTTTTTTTTTTTTTTTTTTTTGGTGTTTCAAGACAGGGTTTCTCTGTGTAGCCCTGGCTGCCCTAGAACTCATTTTGCAGACCACAAGACTGGCCTTGAATTTAGAAAGATCCACCTGCCTCAGGCTCCCAAGTGCTGGGATTAAAGGTTTGCACCACCACCACTGCTAGCCAGATTCTGATTTTTATGCCTGGATCAGCTGGGGTCAGTGGAGAGCAGCCAGGGAGTATTGCCAAGGGGTAGGAGTGTGGTGAGCAACCCCTGGGCAAACTGTTAGCTGTTACCTCTCATTTCTTCCTTTCCTTTGCTTCTTTAACCCCTTCTCGGTCGGTTACCTCCATATCCAAAGCCCTCTATACACCCTGGTCCCAGATACAGACAGTCCTCCCTCAGGCTCCTCTCTGTCTCAATCTCTTCCATTCTCTATGTAGCCAGGCCGCATATCAAACCATGTCGCCATTTGGCTCTGAGGACCTGGGGCCTGGCCTGTACATTGGCTCCCTCAGGGTTGTAGAACTCAACTCCTGACTCCCGCCCACCAAGGAGCCCTGTCCCCAGCTCTGAGGCCAGGATACCCATTTGTCTTACCTGAGAAGTCATCCCTGATTCCCAGGGTGTGGCTGTCTCTCTTTCTGATAGACCTGAAGAGACCCTGGAAGAACCTGGACATCAGCCTGGGGAGTGGAGGAGGCAGGAGGAAACCCATATACCAGGCCACCACACACTCTCAAGACTCAGTGCTATGCCACAAACCCTACCAAGTTCAAAGTAATCTGACCAGCCCCCGTTCCCACCTGGCCCTTGCCCTGAAAGACACAACTGGCCAACTAGGTGACACATGTCTCTGGCAGCAGAGTAACTTACAGCTTCCAGTAAGGAGGTCCCAAGGGAGGACCCAAGAGCCCTTTACACAACAAAGTAACCTGTGCTTCCGAGAGACCACGAGCCCCCATCTGCGGAACAGCTGCCTGCCACCAACTGGGCCCATCTTCCATCAGAGGAAGACACTCCAGGTCACAGACACCCTTTGCTTGGACTTGGGACTCTCTGGAGGCTTGGCACCTCTTGATGGGTGCACATGGTCTAGCCCCAAGCCCTGGTATGGTTCAGGGAGCTGTACACCCAGACTTGTGGAGGTGCCCCTCAGCTTGGAGGACCTGTCTGTCTCTGCCCACAGCCAGTCTTGAGCCCATTCCTGTTCTTTGTGCTGCTCTGACCACCGGCTGCTGGACTCCATCCAAAACCTGGAGCCTGAGGCAATCTGTCCAAGGAGCCAGACATCCAGGAGCCCAGGCCCTACACAGAGGGGGTCCCACACCAGTGGTAGCACGCCAACCCCTGTCCAACCTTGGCCCAGGAAAAGTAAAAGCCTCCTGGAGACTCTTGGGATCTAAGCTAGACTCTCAGCATCCCCAGTATATAAGTCCCTTTATATGAGGCCACTCTGGGAATACTGGCTAGGGAGCTCTCTGACTCAGACCAGGAGGTCCTTTCTACCCAGCACATTTGGGGCAAGAGAAAGAGGTTCCCCAGGCCTTTCATATAACAAGAGGAAGAGAAGACACTTCGGTGTCACACAAGAGGCAGGTAGCAGAAAGGTCAGAGTCCAATCTCCAACCTTCTTTGGTGACCTTCTTGGGCAGAAAGAGGGTAGATCCCACAGGAAAAAGTAGCTAGGGATGGGAAGAGGATGGCCTGCCCATCAAATATAGCCCCAGCTCAGAATGCTCTGCAGGTAGAGGCCCCAGGATGTGGGGGGTGAGCGGAGGTGTGGGTGGAAGGTGAGGGTGCTCTCCCAGATAAGGGCTTGGCTGAGGTTGTCAGTCCGACTATTTAGCTTGAGAACAATCATGGCTTTGGTTTGTGCAGAACAAGGCTCAAAGCGTTGGGACCTCAGATTTCCAGGCAGCTTGGTGAGGCCCTCTTTTTATTGGGGCGGGGAGTCTGGTCCAGGCCCCCTCCTGACCCATCTGTCTGTGCCATAGGGTCTTGATGGAGATAGGCATCTGATGGCAGAGCTTCAGTAGGATTTCAAGGGGACAAAATTATCTACCCACTGTCCCTCATGAGAAACCAGGGACGTCCAGGGCCCAAGGACAAGTTCTACACCCCTGGGTTTGGATCACTGAGAATTGTAGACATCAGTAAAGTGGAACAATTCTCCTCTCTCTGGGAGCCTCTTGCCTGAGAATGATATGGGGGCAGGATGTGTGTGTGGCATCAGCAAAGAGAGTTCTTTGGGTCTGCAGCTGGGACTTCTGCCGTGAGAGGGGGCGTCATCGTGTCATCGTCACAATTACTGTAAAAGTCACACGAATGGAGCCCTAGGGAGCTAAGAGTTGTGTCTACCCCCCCCCCGCAGTCCTGCTCTGTCCCCAAGCCAGAAGCAGCTATCCAGAAGTTTCAGAGCCTGGAGGCACTTGTCACAGAGGTACCAGGCAGCAAAGCTCTAAGCCACAGGCAGCTGATTCAAAAGAACTTCAGAGTACTGCACTTGGTCCTAAGGCTCCAGGAGGCCCTGCTGGAGGCAGCACAGGGCCAGCATTGAGAGGCCCTGCTGGCTTGGAGCTTCAAAGAGGTCCGTGTTCTCTAGGTTAGGGTTTTCAGGGCGTGACATGGCTCTTGTCCAAGAGGAGGCTACTACGCCTACTGAAAGAGGGCATCTGCTGGGCCCAGATTGCAGCTCGTGACTGGTCTCCCCAGCTCCTTGTCTGCTGTTATTTGTGACTTGTGATGTGTTAGCTTGGCCTGGGGGGAATGTGTGGGTGTTCTTCCTCCTCAGGTACTGACTGAGGAAGGAAGGTTTGCCTCCATAGGAATGTTTTGCCTCTTGGGATTCTTGCTGCATTCCCTCATCCCCGAGGGTAGCACTAGGTTAGGGCCAGAGATTTGGTGGCTGACAGGAGCCTCATTCCAGGCCTCAGCCAGCAGCATCCTGCCCATTGTCTTTTGACCCAGGGGAGACATGCCACTTTGCAGAAAGCAAGAGCAGTCCAAAACCCAGGCTGTACCACTGTTCCTTGCTTCTAGAGGAAGCCCTTCTTTGAGAAGAAGAGTAGCCATGGACCTTGCCTGGAAATGCAGGTGAGCTTGGACACCAAAACTGGACAGTGTAGCTTAGGCAGCTGGTGGCCCTATTCCCCCATCCCTTGCCCTGCCCCTGCCCACCAGCTTCTTTCACAGAGAACCAAGATACAGACAAAGATTTGGACAAAAGCAGGCCAATCATGACACCACTTATAATTATGAAAGAGGAAGTTAGGGCCTACCTAAGCATGTGATAAGCTGTTGAGTAACCAGCCAATATAGTGTTTGCTTTTATTTATTTATATTCTATACTCATTTTTTATTTATGTGTGTGTGTATGCTTGAATGGTTGTATATGCACACATGCATGCAAAGTTCCCACAGAGTCCAGAAGAAGTGGGTCCCATTACCGCGTCCGGCTTCTTTGTGGGCCGAGTCTTTCCCAGGCGAGGAGCGACGAGATTAAACAATCTGCACTCAGGAGTCATTTAGGTTCCATCATTCGGGGGCTCACAACAACACTGAGAGACCCGAGCTTTATTCAGTACATCTTATGTCTTAGACCTGCCTCTCCCCTTGCCATGCTTCTCTCCTGCCACTGCATCTCGCCTAGCTTTTTCCCCTCTAGCTTCCCGCCATGTTGGATTCCTTCTGCTCCTTCCACTCACACCGACTCTACTACCTTACTCCATGCTTGTCTCCAGCTTCTGCCAGTGTCTCTCCTCGTGTCTCTCCTCGTGTCCCAGCTCTCTATTACCTTAACTCTCTCACACCCTGCCCCCTCATCCGGGCACACCCAAGGTCTTGGAGGATCCTAAGAGGCTAGCACTCAGCAGGTGGCAGCGTCTATAGCGCAGGAAAACAGGTTTTTCCTTTTTTCCCCTATTAACATAAGGTTTTAGTCCTTAGGGGAGAATGGTGAGCCATAGAGGCTAGAATGGCACTTATTCGGGAGACAACATCCCATGGAGCTGGAGTTATAGGTAGTTTGTGAGCTGGCAGATGTGGATGCTGGTATCTTAACCCTGGTCCTCTGCAAGAGCAGCCAGTGTTCTTAATCACTGAGCCATCCCTCCAGCCCCCATAGCACCGATATAATCTGTGGGCCTTTCTTTTGATTCCATATCCTTACGTTGACCCCCCCCGCCCCTCCCAGGAGATTTTAACATTGGAAGTGACCTAGTGATCTAGATGTGAGTGACACGAAGAACGATTACTATTGGTCACATAATGGGAATATATGCAAGGGCCTAATGGAGCGTAAAGAGCCAGCAGAGTAGTAAAAGCTCAGGAGGCTGAGACAGGAGTATTGCTTGAGTCCAGGAAAGCAAGGTCATGTTAGCCAATGTAGAAAGATCAAATGCATCAAGAAGAAAACCAGCGCTGGGTGGTGGTGGCACATACCTTTAGTCCCAGCTCTGGGAAGGCAGAGGCAGGTGGATCTCTGAGTTTGAGGTCAGTGGTCTACAGAGTGAGTTCCAGGACAGCCAGGGCTACACAGAGAAATCCTGCCTCAAAGAAAAATAAACAAACAAACAAACCCCAAACCCAGCAACAATGAACAGCTAAGGGGGGCTTCACAATATTTTGAGACAGGTGGAAAAGGTATTCAGGGTCAGGTCCCACCTTGTTTGGGGACCATGCGGAGGAGTTAAGATTTTATTCTGGGGGCAAAGGGAACACCTCAGGAGGCTGAACAGGAACTTAAATTATTGGACTCAAGAGGAGAGAAACATCATTCTGGTTACTGAGTTGGAACCAAGAGAATGAGAGAGGCAAGGGTGGATATGGGAGGCCAGGTGGGGGATGCTAGGGCCCTCCAAGCACTGGGATGACATCTGTGGCCTGAGAAGATGCCATGCTCAGTTCCTCACAGCCTTCTTCTCATAGATGAGAAACAGGCTCAGAAAGGCAAAGGCCGGGGCCACTGGTGCGTGCATGCACTGGTGCGTGCGTGCGTGCGTGCGTGCGTGTGCATGTGTGTGTGTGTGTGTGTCTCTGTGTGTGTGTGTGTGCGTGTGTGCGTGTGTGCGTGTGTGTGTGTGTGTCTGTGTCTGTGTCTCTCTGTGTGTGTGTGTCTATGTGTGTGCGTGTGCGTGTGCGTGTGTGTGTGTGTGTGTGTGCGTGTGTGTGTGTGTGTGTGTGTCTGTGTGTGTGTCTGTGTGTGTGTGTGTGTGTCTGCAGGTCCTGCCAGGGCAGTTTCTTTTCTGTAGGTGATTTAGGGCCTGGAAACCATTCATACAAAGAGGGGCCCAGTACAGGAGACACCTGACCCAGTGAAGGGTGAGGGTCACGAGGATATGCCTGGGATACTGGAAGAAGGTGAAACAGCTCCAGGCCTCAGACATGACAAAGGTGACTCAGCTGGCCTTCTACCAGCAGAAAGCAGGTGACCCAGTGGCAAACACTGAGGCATGTGGGGAGCATGCAGAGGGGGCCCGGAGGTGGGCTTCTCTCCAACCAGAGCCCTAATTAATTAAACTCCAGAGCCCAGTGAAACTCAAGAATAGTACAATGGGAGATCCTGGGCTTTTTGGGGGGTCGGGTGCTTGCCAGTACTAGAGGTCTGGGAGGGATTCTCAGAGGGAGCAGGCCTTGGCTGCAGCATCCCTGTCCCTGTGTAGTGTAAGCCGTTCTGGACAGAAGAATATTCTGACTTAGTGCTGACTTGTCTCACATTCTACCATGAAGTGTGTAGCTCTTTGCTCCATGTAGTCCCTTCCCAAGCTGGGGAAGATGAGGACTTGAGACAGCCTTGTGGGGAGCATATGGAAAACACAGGAAGGCAGTGCCCATGATGGGGAAGCCGCGGAGGCCTGAGGCTGCAGCTATGTGTTTATGAAGAGCAACTTAATGACTCCCTCCCTGCCTTCTTCCCAGGGAATAAGGCCCTCAGCATCTTAGTCCCAGGAATTGCCACCACACATTGCCTGGAGACAGGGGTCCAGGCCAGATCCATGCTCCCTATGGGAAGCCTGCCAAAAGTTGCCCCTGCACCAGGCTCTGCTGCTCTGGAGGACATGACTCTACCAACACCAGCAAGCTGTGTGGGTGTTCAGAAGCCGATGGGGGGGGGGGGCAGCCCCTTGCACAAGATCAGTGTCCTTTTAATTCATGATCAACATCCCTAGGCTAGCCCCTCGATGGGAAGCCTAATACGATACATTGTGTCTCCCAACAGTTATCAGGCCCTGGGGGGACATCGAGCCAGTGACCAAGAAGAAAGCTGATGGAACCACCTCACAGCTGCCTTTACAGGCATGGGTGACCAGGATCTGAGCTCAGGCTGATTGCTGTGGAGAAGGGAGGCTGGGGTCATGAGTGGCCAGCTTCTAGGCTAGGCTGTCAGGGAGAATGAGTCAGCAGTAAGAGAGCTAAGAATTCCCTTTTAGTGGGTGGTGACACACTCTTTTAATCCCAGCACTTGGGAGGCAGAGGCAGAGGCAGGAGGAGCTCTGAGTTCAAGGCTAGAGGTCTACTGTAGAGCAAGTTATGCAACAACCAGAATTATAAAGGGAAACCTTGTTTGTTTGTTTTTTGAAAGGAAGGAAGGAAGGAAGGAAGGAAGGAAGGAAGGAAGGAAGGAAGGAAGGAAGGAAGGAAGGAAGGAAGGAAGGGAGGAAGGAAGGAGGCACATAGTGCAGTTCAGAATGACTACTACAAACTTGGCAATCCTCCTGCCTCAGCTTCCTGAGTGGCGGCGTCACAGACATGAACTACTATGCCTGGCTTGTGTTTGCTTCTGTTTTTGCTTTGCTTTGTTGCTTTTAGAAAAAAGGTTTTTTGTTTTGTTTTGTTTTAACTGAGTTTCCCACTAGAGGGCGGTAGGCTGGGCTGTCACCAGAGTGACTTGTTTGTATCTTTTGTGGGGCAGGACATCAGGTCCTCAGACTCATCCACACTAAGCAAGGGCCCCACCACTGAGCTATGATATCAGTTCCTGAAGCTCTGATCCATTGGTTTCAACTGGTCAAGGCCTTCCAGCTGGGCCCTCTCACAAAAGCCCTGTCCCTGTCATGGGTGCTGGGGATTCATCTGCTCTCCCCTTCTCCAGCTCCTTTTCTCAGGGTATGCAGAGGTGGGTTCTGCAGCCTCTGGCAGTGGCGCTTGAGGGTCTGGAGTTCAGATCCTCCTTCAAGCAGCATGAAGACCATGTTAGCCCTGGAGCCATGGGATAATGGGATAATAGCCCAGGAGGGGAGGCCTGGCTGGGCTGCAGAACATCAGGAGGCTCCCTGGAGGCAGTGAGGGGCTGGCGTAGGGTGGGGGGGGGGGGGGGCCAGGACTCACTCCTTATCCCAAGCTTTCCAGGACCCCTACCCTCCTGGAGACCTTCCTGGTGAGTATCCTGTGGGCAACCAGTGGCAGAATAGGGTCTGTGTCTTCTTTCCTAGCAGGTGTTCGTCCAGCAGACTCAGAGTACAGTGAGGTTGTACCGGCGTAGGAACCCCTCCTCAGGAAGGGAGACCCTTGCTGTCCACTGCACAGTGATATCACTGCTTCCCGATCTGCTCCTTCCACCTATCCTTGGCCTTCCCAGCAGCAGCCTGTGGACTTCGCATCTCAGGGGACTCCCTGCTCACATCCCCGTCAGCATGGCCCCCAGAATCAGGGCCATTTAACTCCTCATGTCCTCCTGCCCTATCCCGCTGTGAGGGTGGGAGTCAGGGCAAGACACTCTGTAGTGTATCTCTCTCCAGATGCTCTCACAGGGCAGGGCTTGAGAAGGGACTGCCTGTATTCCAACGCATGCTTTGTGCCTCTGGCTGTGTGATTTGGGACAAGTTACTTGACTTCTCTGTGCTTCTGTAGAATGAAAACAATTAGGTCACTGACTCCAGTGGCCGAGCACTGTACTTGCTTCTAGTACTATCACCCATCATTGTGTCCTTTGGAAGGGCCCTAGACCCCTCTAATCCCCAGAAACCTACGCTCTCCTTGATTGGAACTGGAAAAAGAGCTGCCTAAGCTAGACCTTTTGCTGCAGGTTGAGGATGGAGAAGGGAAGAGGATGAGCCTAGCCCAATAACTGTGCTCGAATTGGACATTCCCCCTCCTTCCCAGTGTCCTTCTGAGCTGGAGCCACTGGACTGCAGCTCAAGGGCCCTGGAGAGACCTAGCAGCTCCTTGGGCCTGGGATCAGAGCTGCAGGGCTGTGATGGGTCTGTGGTGGCTGTTAGGATTTTGTGGATTTGGTATGGTTCAGATTTACCCTGTTATCTGGCAGAGGATTTTTATGGATGTACATGGGAACACAGCAGAAGGTCACTGCAGATAGCAGGAGACTCTTAAGGCTGTTTGTTTGTAGGAAAGAGCTTTATTGTCAGAGGGGTGTGGTTATGATTAACAGAGGAAAGAGAAGGAGAAAGGAAGAGGAAAGGGGAGGGAGATGGGGGAGCTCCCGGGAGAAACAAAGGCAGAGAGAGTCAGAAGCGGGAATCCTGCTTTAAATGGGGCTGGATGTCAGAGCCGAGGAGGGCGTGGCTTTAGAGGCTAACAGTGGCGGCCACCGGTACAGTGATGGGCAGCACAGAATAGAGTCCAGGAGCAGGGCCAGGGGCTGGTGTGAGTGGCCCAGGGACACTGGCGTTCCTGCTAGCAGAGTGAGTCAAGGAATGTGTGGGGATAGCATGGGAGAGAAAAATGTCAGGGTCCCTTACTGACATTCAGAGTCCCACAGCCATCTCAGGGCTCAGGGGTTGGATCTAAGAGGGTACGTGAAGGACTGAGTGGTAGAGCGAGACCTTGGCCTGGGTCCCTGCTCTTCTGCTGTGTGGATCTTAAGCCACTTAAGTACTCTGTTCTGTTGTCCATAAAGCAGGAATAATGCTGTATATGCTTCATGGGGTGACAGGATTCCATGAGACAGTAGATGGTAAACTCCAGGCAGACCATTGGCATCCCCCCCCATTCCAGTCACCTTTGCCTTGCCTGGCCTCCAGGAGTTGCCAGCGTGAGCTCTGAGGTAGAGGAAGACGGAGTCCTAATGCTTTCTGGGGCCATGATGTTAGTTAGGCAGAAGCATGCTGAGCAAGCAGCCTGCAAGAGGAGCCTGTCTGGGGAAGGAAGGAGATGAATCCTGGCTAGCTTCCCAGGTTCCTGGCTCAGCACAAAGGAGGACCTTTCTCTTTGTACTCAGTTTGACCCTAGCCGAGTCTAGTCACATCGACAAATAGCCCTAACACTTGAACATTTTATGTAACTAATTAACTTCAGTTCTGCAGATGGAATCCAAAGTCTTGGCACACCAGACAAGCTCTCCGGTCTCCAACTGAGCCACACTATGTACAGTTTTGTTTTAATTCGTGAATTAGTTAATTGGTTGTGTGTGTGCATAGCTCTTGTTTGGAAGTCAGATAATATTCAAGAGTTTATTTTTCTCCATCTCATATGTGAACCCCAGGACATAGCTCAGCTAGTCAGGGCTGGCAGCAAGTGCCCTTATCCACTGAGACATTTTGCTGGTCACCTGCTTATAGATTTTTGTTTGTTTAGGGGGAGTTGTTTTTTGAGATAAAGTTTCTCTACCTGTAGCCATGGTTATCCCAGAACTCACTATGTAGACCAGGCTGGCCTTGAACTCACAGAGATCCACCTGCCTCTGCCTCCTGCATACTAGGATTAAAGGTGTATGCCACCACCACCTAGCTAGCCCTGCTCCCTGCTTACAGTTTTAAGGCACAGACTTTTAGCATCTCATGGTGTCAGGAGAGCAAGAGGGGTCCTTTTGTTTCCTTTTGTCCCCTGAGGCTGCAGTGAGGGGTCACCCAGAGCTGGAATTAAACCTGAAAGCTCTGTAGAGTCCAGGTACCCACTCATAAGCTCCTTTGTGAGGGTGCTGGTAAATCTCACCACAGACATCTCTGCAGAACCCACTCATGCAAGGTAAGTGATCCAAGAGGGAATGAGAGTGTATGCATGCACTAGAAACTCCTTTACAATCTAATCCCAGGGACCTCTCTCTCTCTCTCTCTCTCTCTCTCTCTCTCTCTCTCTCTCCTCTCTCTCTCTCTCTCTTTCTGTGTGTGTGTGTGTGTATGTGTGTGTGTAGGGTGTGTGTAGGTCAGAGGGAGTTGACTCCACTCACCATATGGATCCTGGGAACTAAACTCAGGAATTTAAGCTCTGCATTGGCAGCCATTTTCAATGTCTTCTAAGCCCTCCAGTTGCAGTAACAAACTGTTCGGTAGGATTTGATGGTCTTAGCTGGGGTGCTGATCCTGGGAACGACTGCTTCCCCAGTTCATTACTTGCCCATCAAGACTGAACATGAAATCTTATAGTTTTTGAGAGAAACTGGAAATTTTTTAAAAATATTTATTTTTAATCATGTGTGTATATGTGTATTGTGTGACTATATGCCACATGCATGCTGGTGCACCCAAAGGCTCTAGCAATGGAGGCATTGGATCCCCTGAAGCTGGAGTTAGAGGCAGGCAGAGAACCTGATGTGGGTTCTTTGAATAGAATTTATTCCTCTGAAAAAGTGATACAAACTCCAGCCCCTGGAAGTCTAGGTGTTAAAGTTTATTATTGTTATTTTATTTGTTTGTTTGAGGCAGGGTCTCTTGTGGACAAGATTCATGTCCAATTTTCTGTGTAGCCAACTGTGGATAACTTTGAACTCTTAGCTCCTTTAAAGTGCTACCATTATAGTCCCGAGACACCTCGATTGTGCAATACTGGGGACACACCCAGGTCTTCAAACAAGACAGAACTGTCTTTCAACTGACCTATACTCCCAGCCCCCAGAGTTTTAAAACTCTGAATTCTAATGCCTAAACATGGTCAAAATCTTCAAAAAAAAAATTTGCGGCTGAGAATAGCATCTACTGGGGCCTGTGTGTTTACAGGTGACATTCTGGGGTTCAGGTCCCAGTACCAAGAAAAACAAGACAAAACAAATCCAAAGCAAACAGCAGCAAAATGTGCCTTAGTTAGCAGATAGTATAGGGTAGAGGGTTGGCTGAGCAGGGTGCAGGGGAGAAGCTGGGGCAGTCCCTAGTGACTCTTGGTCGACACTTTCTCCATGAATTGTATCGAGATAGCGGCAAGTCTGTCTCCAGGTTGTGCAGAAGGCTGTGTTTGGCGCTGGCTGCAGCTGGTGGCTTGGACCGATACGGAGATACCTTCAGACCTGGAGGCTTGCTGGGCAGGGAAGCTCTTTTATCACCACTTGGGAAAGTCAGGAAGCCCAGGGCCATAAAAAGCTCTGGGATTCTGATGGAGGTGAGGTGGGGACCTGAAGAAAGAGTTGTTCTAAACCAGAGGCAGTGGCCATCAGTGTCTCATTACATTTGGGATTGGTAACAAGACCCACAGACTACCTCCCCATCAGACCAGTCCTTTGACTTCACAGGCCAGTGAAGATGACAGAGATGTTTTCTTCAGCTGTGAGGAGGTTCAGGTCCCCAGTCCTCTGACAGTGGCTAGAAGAGGGTGAAATGACGTAGCCCAGGCTG
Organism: Phyllotis vaccarum; assembly: GCA_033318265.1. Taxonomy (NCBI): domain Eukaryota; kingdom Metazoa; phylum Chordata; class Mammalia; order Rodentia; family Cricetidae; genus Phyllotis; species Phyllotis vaccarum. The sequence continues at coordinate 59,646,953 of JARWLC010000003.1, read as the reverse complement.
GCCTTCACCACGTAGCTAAGGATAACTGAGTCTTGATCCTCTTGCTTCTATATCCGAGTGCTGGACTTACAGGCATATGCCACCATGCCTAGTTTATTTGGTGCTAGAGACTGGACCCAAAGCTTTGTGCATTTTAGGGAAACACTTTACCAATCGAGTTAGATCTCCAGGCCTTGGTGTTTCAAACCCAGGCTATCCCAAGATCCCCCTGCATCACTACTGAAATTACAGGCATGTCTGCACGCATTACTTTGAATAAACACGACACTCAACTGAGAGCTGACCTGTGTCCCGCCCTGCCCCCTTTGCAGATATTTCCAGGCCTGGTGTGAACGTGTGAGGGCCATGAGAGTGTCCCGGGACCAGCATCAAACATTATAGGATGGCCTGAAAAGAGACCTGGGGGCCACCATTGCTATCTCACAGGAGGCCTGCAGAGCTCCCCCACACCCACCATCAGGGCTGTAAGAAGCTTCCTGAAGCAGAGTGGAGCTGACAGGCAACTGAGGAAGGCCTAGGCCCAACAGGCTTTTGTGACATGATGAGTCACCCTGGGGCAGTGCAGTGAGGCCCAGCAACAGGCAGGAAGGATAACTCAAGTCCTGACCCCAGTTCAGGTGACCCAGTGCTGAGTCCTACCTAGGCCAGGTCCACCAAACTCATGCTGCCCAGCTGACAACCAGGTGAGTGCCCAAGGCCTGAGGGCAGCCTCACACTGTCCTTCCAGCTCAGGTTTTGAACTTGGTTTTGGTTAAGAGTCAAGCATATTGGGCGGCTGAGTGGTGCCTGCTGAATGTCTGGGGTGGGGGGCGGTCAGGAGGCCAGGAACATCCCAATTTTTGGAGTGGGTCCAAATTCTGTCACTTTATAGCTTCTGATATCACTTAGAAAAGCTTCTGATGTCAACTGCCTTCCTTGCCTTGCAGCCCTGCCAAATGTGTGAATGTGCTCAACACAATAAATGGGCAGTGTACTGGTATCTTGCCAGAGAAGGGGAGCAGAATGTAGCTCTCCCTCTGTCCCTTTAAACAGGATGCTTGCCCCAGATGTGTATGATATTCTACCTACTTCTGATACTTTACATGCACATTTGGTGGATTATCCAGAAAAGGGATGGGAGGGGGTCCAGACCTGGGCATTTGTCTTTTGCACAACCCTAGAATCCTGACTCTTATGGGCACCTCCTTTTTCTCCAGGGTCCTAGATGTCTAGATGCAATTAGCAGTCCTAACTCGTGTCCAACAAGCTGATATTACCCAATGCTGGCAGAGGCTTCAGTCTGCTTAGGCTGAGGCTGACCAGTAGAGGGCACCTCTTGCAACTGATAAGGTGAGGTGGGCCCAGGTGCGTGTTTGGGGGAATCATTTCCCCAGTGTTAAAATGAGCTGGTTTCTGCTCACAATGGGATTGTGGATCTAGGGCAAACAGACTTACAGACACCACACGACCAAGCTCTCGATAGCCAGCAACAGTGTGGAGGCAAACCTGAGTGACAGCCCTGTACAAGTATGATTACAAAAGGTCTTTGTCTATTAAGGAAACAGACACTGATTTTATTTTTAAAAGTGTCTGTGGCTGGGCATAGTGGTACATGACTTCAATCCCAGCACTGGGAAAGCAGAGGCAGACATATCTCTGTGAGCTGGGCTGCATAATGATACTATCAAAATGACAAAATAATAAAATTTGTGTGTCAGCAGGGTGGCTGGGCAGATAAAGGTGCTTTCTGTGCTCGCCCAGTGACTTGATTTGATCCTCAGAACTGATGTAAAAGTGGAAGGGGATAATAAACTCCACAATGTCCTCTGGCCTTCTCCATGTGTACCAAGGCATGCATGCCCCCTCTCCACACTTAGCATACACACTAATCTTTTAAGAAAATGTTATGCAGAGAATTTGGGGGCTTGTACATGCTAGGCAGGTGCACCACCACTAAGCTCTATCATCAGGTCTAAAATTCAGCTGTAGCAGTTTAGGGCTGGACAGATAGCACCATGGCAAAGGGCACCGGCTGCTCTTCTAGAGGTCCCGAGTTCAGTTCCCGGCACCCACATGGGTGGCTCACAGGCCTGTAAAGCTCCAGTTCCAGGGGGATCCAATGACTCAGTTTCTGTCGATTTCCACATACACAACACAATAAGTCTTTAAAAACATGAGACAGCAGCAATTTTACTTTTATTGGAGGAAATGAAATGTTCCCGTTACAGAAAATAAGGTAGAAAATAAGAGTTTTGTTTTTTAACCAAAATGTGACCCAGAAGTCCTTGGCTCTGTCCGTAAGAGGCTTATGTCCTAGCAGGAGTCAAGAGGATATCACAAATGCCAGAGGCAAGATGTAGCTGAGGGACCTAGCCCATGGTCCTGACAGGCCAGGCAGTGTTCCTAAGGAAAACCCAGAGTCCTGCATCAGACTGCCAGGAAGAATGGAACTGACATTATAAAGAGCCTAAGGAAATCACCAGAGTGGTTTTGGCCTTTTAAACGGAATTGCAATAGTGTTGCTGGGTTCCCAGGTATGGGCCTAGGGTGACAGCACATTATTATGAGTCTCATGTTTTACTTCTAGATGTTAGAGAGCTTTATAGACCCAGCTTGTATAGCCCAAGTTGCTTCAATTCAGCACCTTGAATAGTGAAATTTCAGGGGGACATTGCCACCCTTTAAATGTATACATATTTTATTCTCTTGTCTGTAAAGGCAAGGCTCCCATATACTATACTCACTGGGGCTTCCAGAAACAGACACCAAGAATGGTACCCAAGGCCCTGCTCCTTACCACAGCCACACACAACCAGGTAGCCCTCACCTGGCAACACGTGTAGGTGGCGGCCATCCTGTGGTGGCAGGGGTTTACCCTTATATGCTGTATTGGTTGGGAGCTCAGACCTTGGAGACCACATCTGACAAGAAAGGTTTCAGCCTGAGAGCTCCCTCAGGGCAGCTATCATTGGACCACTCTCTGCTTAGATGTCTTTAGCCAGATGGGAGACTGGTCAGAGGTACTGGCAGCTTGCCTCCTCTGGGGGTGGTGGTGGTCCTGGGACTCCTAAGTGACAGGTAAAACACTCCATTGTGCACACAAGGGCAGGGGGCAGAAACCCCTCCTGGTCAGCAGAATTGAGCCCACTGCATTTGATCCTTGCTTCCCCCAGACCCACAGCTGCTGGACACTTGTTATACAGAATGTGTTGCCCAGTCAGGCATGGTAGCATGGAAGAAGCAAACAGAGGACCACATCCTGTGCTCCGAGTAAGGAGCGGAGTCCCTGGGTCTTAGCTCTCAGCCCTATGAAACACTGGCCCGGCTCACAGATGTTTGGACAATTTGTTCTCTGCTTCCATTAGCTTCTTGGGCCACAGCCTACAACCTGGAGACCCAAGGGTGGCTCTCTCTTGACCCAAGTCTCCTCTCCAGGTGACACAGAGAAGCCCCTTTGTCCAACCTTCCAGTTCTGGCTATCACTGCCGGCATAGGCACAGCCTCCCACAGGACTAGGGGGGTTCTGCAGCTCTGAGACCAGGGCCCTCCAGGGCCAAGGCGAGGCTCCTCATGCGGGATCAGCTGTGTATGTGCATGGGGGAGGGGTGGTCCTCAGGCCAGTGACTGGGCGACTCCAGCATGGCCCTGGGGCTCTTGTTCTTCACTGTGTAAGGCTGTGATGTTCTTGGCCTGCGGGAAAAGGTACCTACAGGGTTGGCATATCCAGGCTTCCCAGCAGGCCAGGTGCCTGGCAAGGGCATGGCAGCACTGGGTAGATGTTCCTCTCATTTACCTCATCCCTTGGCTAACTCCAGACACTAACTGCATCTCATCCAAAGCCTGAGGGATGGGGCTCAGGGGTCCCTGTCTGCTAACTTTTCTAATATGGTGGCCCCTTGTCACATCCATTTCACCCTGGGGTGGCAGAAGAAGGGCCGGGGCTGCCAGGGTGGCAAAGGGTCTTTTCTGTCCACTCATTCTAGCTCAGACAATGGTACCTGGGACAGGCCTGGAAGATATGATGGCAAAAGGTTCCTTAGCTGCAGGTAGCTCAGTGGCTACACCAGCAAGAAGGCAGCTGGGTCCTTTCCCAGGTGGCTCTACCTCACTTATGTCACCTTTGGGTTGGGCCAGAGAGAGGGAAGGGGATCCTGTTCAGCACCCTGAGGTCTCGAGAGAGCTCATTGTTCAGTAAGTTACAGAGCTTACAGGTGGAAAAGCAGAGCCTTTGACTGGTGGCCATAAGCCCAGAACCAGACTGTTGGTGGCACTGGCTGCCCATGCTGGTCTCTGTTGGACCTAGGTCAAGCACAAGCTTCTCATTTGCAGGTCACTGGGCACAGCTACCCAGGTCACAAGTCCAGTCTATTCAGAGCCTGTATATTTGGGCTGAGATACATTTTGGCTGCCGGGTTAGAGGAAAGCGCCTCTGGTTGAGACACACAGAACATAGCTCAGTGTCAGTCTGACAGGACCAATTCAGGCCCTGGAGGGAGCCCAAGACAAATGAAATTTCTTGTCCCCTTCTGCTTCTTGGTCTTTGAAAAGTAGTACCAGTGCCTGGTAGCCTGGAGCTCACGAGAGGAACTAGCAGCAGCAGCCCATGCCCTGGAAACACTTGACAGTGACCCACATGTAGCAGGTGTGAGGCAGAGCAAAGCCTAGCAGAAGCTATAAAGCCTAGCCCTCTGAGAGAAGGAACAGGCCCACAGCTGGGGGGTGGTGTCAGCTCCCAGAGCTCTGGAGGACAAGAAAAGGACATCACCACTCTGCTGGCTGCTTCTGCTCAATCCAAGGCTGTTCTCCACTGTAGTCACCTGGGCCTGGGAGACAAGGGGAGGAGAGATCCACTGCTCTACCTAAGTTGCTCTATGGACAGCTTCCTCCCCCTCCCAGACTCAAACAAGACCAGCAGGCCTGGAGCCAGGCCCCAGAAGCAGCCATCTGTACCTGCCAGTCAGTACAAAGATGATAGCTGGCAGGAGTGCCCACTCAGGAGCCCAGGGGTGGCTACAACAGCTATGGGCATAGTCGGGCCCTGCTCAGGTGAATCTCATCTCATAGGCTTGAACAGAGAGCACCAGCCTCCTAAATGGGGCATCTGAGGTCCAGCCAGAGCCTGGGTGCTTCCTGGCAGGGTAGCTGTCACTATCACGTGTGGAGATGAGAGGTGGGCTCCAGGAGAGGAGGACACCAGGGTGCAGACTTATGGGGCCTGTGCTTCTCTCTTAGTGGTGCCCCTGTTGAGCAGCTTAAATGTGTCTTCTACCACCTGCCACAGGCAGCTGTCTAGCGGGAACTCGTTGTCCACCAGGTTGACCAGGAAGTAGTTGTCATGGATGTACTGGATGATCATGCGGGATGGGGACTCCTCCTCATACAGTTTGCCCCACTGCTCGATCCACAGGGCAAAGGCCTCATCCTACACGTGGAAACAGACACATGTGCAGAGTCACAGGGCTCCTGCTGCCTCCCTGCAGGCCACCCAGGGAAGAGCAAGGCAGTACCACTCTAGCTAGCCTGGAAATAAATAGGCACCCTGTGCTAATGTGAGGCCTCCCAGGCCAAGTTTATAGGTTCTAGGGTGTGGTTTTCAGCCTTGTGTTTCAGTCTACTTATCTTCCCAGGGCTCTCAAGGTAGCCAGGGCACACACCCTCTCACCCACTTACCTTCCAGTACATGAAGCTGATGGGATCCACCACAGTAGGTTGGATGATCTCTCGACCAGGGAAGATGCCCCACGTGACAGCATTGGGCTGCAGCTCAGGGGCATTAGTGATATTCTTTCCCTGGAAACGGGCAAGGCAACTACAGTCCACTGCTGGTATACCTCACCCAGATTTACTGGCTTTCTACTCTGCCACCATGAACAGTATCACCCTCTACTTGAACCAGATGATAGCTGGCAGGAGTGCCCACTCAGGAGCCCAGGGGTGGCTACCTGAGCTCCCCTTTGCCCTGTTCCCTCTGCCTCTACCTGACTGCACATCTATTCTGCCTTGCAAAGATTTGCTCCTAATCCAGGCTGGTCTTGAACTCAAGATCCTCCAGCAATTGGCTGCCCAAATGCTGGGATTACAGATGTATGCTGCCACACCTGGCTTTTTGCTTCTCGTCCATGCCTACCGGGACCACAGGGGCCCTGACCACATTTTCCGGTCCTTGCCACCCTCATAGTTGTGTGCTATGATCTTTGTAAAAAGTAATGGAGGCAAGCCACTCTGCCACGCGGAGAAAGGCTCCCCTTGTGTTTAGGTAGTCTGCAGATTCTTGGTCCTGGTTCAACACTACCACATCCTATTTGCACTTTTTCCATAGGCAATGCAGGCAGTGCAGAGCCTTTCCTGCCCTTTCCCCAGAATGCCCTGTGCCCTCTGCTTAGTCCTTTTAAAGATTCAGGCATGGGTCTTGGGATATAGTTCAATGGGGAAGAATGCTGATTGCCCAAGCTTGTATCCCAGCACCAGTGTGAAAAGCTGGGCATGATTTCCAGCACTGTATAGGGGTAGCGTGCAGGCTGTCAGCAAAGCTTTAGGTTCAATGAGAGATGCTATCTCAAGGGAATAGAACAGAGATTGACAGAGCACAATGGACATCTTCCTTTGGCTTCCTGGTGAGTGCACTTGCATCTGTGCACACACACATATGCAATACACATATACAGATGCAGCTCACACAGGATTCCTTCTAGAAACCTGGGACCTCTGGGGTGTGACACCCCTCCTCTGTGCCCTGCAACATCCTAACTGAATACGCCTTTCCTACTTACAGATTTGTCATTGTACATATTCATCTACCCTGCCCCCCCCCCCCAGCCTGGGAGCTCTTTTAAGAGGCCTGAGTCCATCTGGCCTGCGTCATTTGGGGACTGTCAGGATAGATGTGGGTGCTCTAAGGCCCGCTGACACCTGTGCTAGGAGCTGGCTCACCTGCACATCCACAATGTGGTAGTTGACTCGAAGCTCATACCTCTTCAGCACTTGCAGAAGGGCCTCTACTGTCTCGGGGGAGGTGAAGAACTCTAAGTAGGCCTGAGGGAGAAGTCACCCATGTCAAGCCAGATCCCCTGCCCTCCCTCGTCATCCTGCTCCAGTCGACCTGACCTCCACATCTGACTAGGCCTGCCGACTCATCTCTCAGCCAGATGCCTCTCCTCCTTCAGGGAGAGGACCCCATCGTACAAGCGTAAGACCCTGACGGCACTGGGATTAGAGGTGGCACTATGGACCAGGATCAACTGCAGAGGCTGGGTAAACACAGAAGGAAAAAGGCTTCTCTGTCCCCTGGAGAGAAGCATGTTAGGAGCTAAAGAGAAGACGAGTTTGACAGACTTAGGCTGAAGGAGGAGCCAGCTGTGGGGTGACAATGTCTGCGGACGGTCTCTTTACCTTCTTTTTCTAAAATGTTCAGAATACTGCAAGGTGGGTGCCTTTTGCCCAGAGGAAGAAGCCAGGTTTGGGGCTGTATCAAGGGAAACAGCAGAGCTGGCACCTAAACCCAGGTCTTCTGAGTCCAAGGCTGAAGGCCTTGCTGCAGAGTGTAAGTCAGCCCCAGCAGGCCTGGGATTAAGGTATTAATCTCATTAGCAGCCAGAGCTCTGAGAGCTGACTGTTTCCTTGTTCTTCCCCCAGGAAGAGCACTTCATACTTTATTTTGTTCTCAAAACATAAAATGTCCACACACACACACACACACAAAATTTTACAGAACAAAACTGGTGAACCCAGGTGACTGACTCTGCTCTTTAGCTATTCAAAATGCAGGGCCCAGGAGGGAAAGACCAGGGCTCTATTGCAGTCTCTGGAGATATCCTAAGAACTAGAGTGAGCAGTTTCAAGCAACCCAGCGTACCTTCTGGAAGACATAGCCCCCACTGGGGCCCCAGCCCACAATAGGATCTGAGGATGGCTTCCCATTGATGTTGGGCTGTGAGTTGATGGTGAGGATGCCCAGCCTGTTCACGCGTAGCAGCTCTTCCTTCATCAGGCTGGTTTCCGCTGCCAAAGGATCATCATTCCAAGGAAGGCAGGTCACCTGCAGGGCAAAGTCAGTTGAGCCTGGGTTGGTCCCTCGGCACAGTCACTGTAGAGGCCCAGCCTGTCTCTACCTCCATGGGCTCCTCAGTGGGATTTTTTTACCCCTTCCCTCAGCTGAGGTACACATCCACTAGAGAGGAAAGAGCCTAGCTCATGTCCAGCCTAGAGCTGAGACAAGATTGGGGTGGGGACTCCAGGTACCCCACCCTACCCTACTCACTGTGTAGCCATGCTGGTTTGGCTCTCCTGAGAGGTAATGTTCAAAGACCTCAAAGACGCTCTCTTCACTGGTGAGCTCCTCACCCCACATCTTCAGCAGTTCTTCCCTGGGAGACTTGCTCTTCAGGTAGAAGAGGTAGTAGTCCTTCAGCTCCCCAAAGGCTGGTGAGGAGGAATTACCCCTGGTAGGAGTGTAGGGGTCAGGGAACTTTCTTGCACCTCCCATCCCTACTCCCCACAGGTACCAGCGGTTCCTAGCAAGAAGAGGCTGTTGTCCTCACCAGCGACCATTGGGAAACTCATCCCAGTCCTGGGTGCGGTAGATGTAGCTTTTTGGTCTGGAGGCCCAGAAGATGGGACGAACATATTCCTCCCGGCGTTTGGGGTGAGCACTGACAGCCCAGGGCAGGGGACGCCTGGTGAGAAGGAAGAGGGAAAAGCCAAGGGATTAACTGGAGAGGAAGTCATCAAGCCTGGCCACTGCAACCTCACTCTGAGCCTCCACAGCATGTGGAACCTGGTGACCCACCCTGCTAGCTGTTGTACCGAAGGGCCCCCTTACTGTTGTAGGGTTAGTATTGTACCATTGCTGCTCTGACTCCCCTGGAATATTCTTCCAGCTTCCACTTCTCACCTGGGATCCTCCGTCCACATGCCCAGCTGCTTTAGCACCTCCATGGTGGCCACCTCACGGTTGAGGGTATAGAAATGGAGGCCTGGCACCAAGCCACTGTCCAGCAGCTCCCGGCACAAGCTCACAGCCAGCTCAATGCCATAGTTGCGGATGGCAGCATCATTGTCTTTGATTGACTCAATTACATCTTTGATCTTCTGTGGTACCTCCAGCTTGGACAGTTTTACAAGCTGCCGGAGGGAAGAGTAGGCCTGTCCACGACACAAGAGGCACAGGGTCATCTCTAGCCTGTGCTCTACCCTATCCCCTTCCTAGCCTCTTGGCTAATTAGTTCCATGAGGAGAGACTTGGGCAAGCCGGTGGCATTGCAGGACAATGCTTAACCTGCCTTGGTTTTTCCCTCCTTTGTAGAGTCTGGGAACTGTCTGCAGCATCCCTGCACCAGCCTAAGCCAGCCCCGGAGCCCAACACAGTGGTCACTAACTCAACTATTCCCAAGCCTCATTGGCCAGACATCTGCAAATCTTCAGGGTTAAATTAATTACAGATCCCACCTCTATGCTGGGATCACTAGTATAACCATCAGGTTAGGCTTAACCAAAATTCGGACAAGAGTTAAAATTACTCTCAATGATACCTGTCAGCAGGCCAATGTATAAGCTCTTTATAGATACCATTGTGTCTTAGGGCACCAACTGAGGTGACCAAATGTGGCATATGGTCAATGTCTGATGGGCACTGAGTACCACTGAGGAAGAGCTTTTGCATGACCTGGAGCCCTAAGCCCTGGCCCAGGACAGCGGCCTGGAATGAGGGAACCGGGCTCTCCTGAGCCCCTCACCTGTATAGGAAAGATCCCAGGCAGGATGGGGCAGGAGATGCCTATTTCTGTGCAGGCCTTCACAAAACTGAAGAAGGTGTTGGCCTCAAAGAAGAGCTGGGTGATGATGAAGTCAGCACCTGCGGCTACCTTCTCCTTCAAGTGCTTCAGGTCATCCTCAAAGCTCTCAGCCTCAGGGTGGCCTTTGGGGTAACCTACCAGTAGAGAAGACAGTGAGGAGACTGACCTCAACCTATCAACTCAAGGTGTGAAGACACCAGAGTGCCTGGGGCCTGGGCATAGTCCTCAGCACAGGTTCTGCACCATGCCTCCCAGCAGGAGTGTGGACAGGTGAATTGTGGTTGTCCAAACTCAGTGCTGCACCATAGAACCTATAGATGAGCCTTCAGGGGTATGGCAGACTGTTCCAAATACTACACACTCTCCTGTTTTGCTCAGTTAGGCAAATCAGGTCTGTACTTTGTGGCCACAGACAGAATGCCACATTGAATTTTAACATTAACTGGACTTCTGAGGAGCATTGGACCTAAGGCATTGGTTCATGTTTTATTTTGCTTTGGGTTCAGGATTGAACCCAATATCTTATGTATGCTAGGCAACCATTCAACTACTGAGCCTCATCTCTAGCTCCTCTGAGTAAAAGACAGAGTGTGAAGTGTGTGATTTTTTTCTTTGAGACAGGGTTTCACTATGTAACTAAGTAGCCTTGACTGGCTCTGAACTCTGTAGACCAAGCTGACCTTGAATCCAAAGAGACTGCCTCCCTCTGCCTCCCAAATGCCTCCCTTTGCCTCCCAAATCTGTGGATAAAGGTGTGCATCCACCCTTAACAGTTTTTTTTTTTTTTTTTAGTTAAAAAAAAAAAAAAGTATGACACTGATTCAGGATACTGAAAGGTTAAGGGTTATATTATGGGGGCTGGAGAGATGGCTCAGCAGTTAGAAGCACTGGCTCTTCTCGTAGAGGACCCTCTTCTAGCCTCTGTAGAACCATGTACACAGTGGGACATACATGCAGAAAATAATATTTTTTTTAAAGGATCACGTTATATGAAGAATTGAAGGAAGTGAAACTTGGCTTCACAAAGTGAACAGAGGAACTAGAGGAACTGGAGGAAGCTGTTAAGAATGCTTACTGTTTTTGCAGAGGACCTGGGTTTCTCCCCAGCACTGATATCGTGGCTCAAAACCTTCTGACCTCTATGACACTGTGCACATATGGTACATGTACATGTAACAGTAAACAGGTAAATATATTTAAAAAAGAAACAAAGGACAGACAAGAATAACTACTTTCCAGTGTCCAAAGGTCATGGATAGAACTCACTTGGCTGCAGGCCTCTGAAGGCAGAATGCACATCAGTTTCAATCCCACAAAAAAGTTCCTGTGGGGCTGGCAGGATTGCTCAGTGGGTAGAGACATTTTCAAGCAAGTCTAATGACCTGAGTTCAATCTCCAGATCCCACAATGGGAGAGAACCAATTCCCAAGAGCTGCCTTTTAGCCAGGCAGTGATGGCACATACCTTTAATCCAAGCACTTGGGAGGTAGAAGCAGGCAGATCTCTTATGAGTTTGTGGATAGCCTGGTCTATGGAGCAAGTTTTAGACAGCCAAGAGTATACAAAGAAACCCTATCTTAAAAAAAAAAAAATCAATAAATAAGTAGCATATATATACAATTTATTTATTGATGGCCCTACGGTCTGATTACACGAGGGGTGTGTGAGATGTGGCAGTGGGATGACCGTGGGTTAGGCACTGGGAAGATGGAGTTCCCAAATTGCCCAGAGGTCCTCTAAGCCCATTGGGGGTTTTGTGAACTGACTTCTCCTCTCTTGAGCAAACTCACTAGCAACCTTGCACAGACAGAAAGGCAGGAAGGCAGAGCTTTGAGGCAAATCTCTGAGACAGAGAGCCCCCTCTGCCTGAGCTAAACCGGGAGCAGAGCTACTTCTGAGAGCCGATCTGCACTAGGGTAGTCTGGAAGTCAAGCTGCTTTACTGTGATAAGGACATTTGGTTCTTAAGAAACCAGACACCAATAGATATAAAAACTATTGTTTCAAGGCAGAAAGAACTAGGAAATTAGGCTCCAGAACGTCAGCTTTGAACAGCTCTTTCCAGTGGGAATTCCGCAGCCAGAGCTAAGCAGTGTAAGCACTGCCATGCAAATCACACTGGCCCACGGTTGGGCCTTGCTCACTTTGCTTTATGTTTTTCTGCCATGACCAGCTTTGTAGTGTTTTTTGTGTGTTTGTTTTGAGATGAGGTTTCTCTGTGTAACCAATCTGGCTGTCCTGAAACTCACTTATAGACTAGGCTGGCCTCGAACTCACAGAGATCTGCCTGCCTCTGCCTCTGGATTAAAGGCGTGAAAGAGTTTTGTTTACTTTTAGTTTTATGTGTATGTGTGCTGTGTGTGCACAATGTCCATGGAGGCCATGGCAGGGCCTTGGAGCCCCTGGAGCTGGAGTTACAGATGTTTGTGAGCCATAGGGTATGGGTGCTAGAACAGAATTCTGGTTCTCTGCAGGAGCAGCAAGCACTCAGCCTCTGAACCATCACTCTAGCCTCCCGTTTGCTACCTTTTCACCCACCTATCTTATCATTCACTTTACAACAGGCAAAGCACAGAACCACTTGGACAACTATGACCCTTGTCTCAGCTCTGTGAGGTTCCCCTCACAGCTAGTGCACATGTACACAGTCCCCAAATTTCTGCATCCAGGCAAGAATGAACAGTGGTAATCAGAACAACTGGCAATGCCTGATTCCCAGACATAGCCAGTTTTGCAGCCTGCTAAGAGAAGCATATGTAGACACGAGGTGGGGAGGGTTGGGATGAATCTGGAACCTTACACCCACGAGACAAACTCTGATGGAACCTGGGACCTTGTACACATGAGGCAAGCTCTCTAGCACCAAACTATAGCTCCAGCTCTGGATCTCTAAAGACAAGTTCAGGCTGGCCTCCTCCTCTATCCACCTCCCCATCTCTTAGTACAAGAATTAGAGTTAACCAGCATGAGCCTCAATTTCTATGAACTGAGAGCTAACACTAAGAACGAGTTGGGGGCTGGGTGGGGCTGACATTATGCACACACAGAAGCAGGACTCATGCATAGACAGTGTGTCTGTGAGGGCCTCACAGTAGATGCACAGTGAAAAGTCAGCCCCTGGACCCTGTGGTACAGAGAATGAAGGGCCTCAGTTCCTGACTCCTTTCAGGGCCTGATGAATCCCCTGCCCCTGGCTCTCTCTCTCTCTCTCCTGGCTCTCTCTCTCTCTCTCTCTCTCTCTCTCTCTCTCTCTCTCTCTCTCTCTCTCTCTCTCTCTCTCTCTCACACACACACACACACACACAAATGAGAAAGTGGGGCATGGAAGGCAGAGGAGGGAAGCACTGGGAGACTGAGCAGGATTAGCCTACCAGCCCAGGGCAGCAGGTGGCAGGATCTGCGCAGACTGGTGCCATTCAATTCACATCTGGGCTCTCCCGCGCTGTATCTACCCTGTCATCTTGTCCTCAAACGAATACTGGCTGGCTTTCCTCGTCTCCGCTTACCTGCCACACAGATGTCAAAGTAGTCACCAAACTCGCTCCGGATGTGCTTCACCAGGTCTGTGGCACAGTTGAAGCCTCCTTCCTCCGCTTCCCAGTGGTCACCTACAGGATCTGTAGGGTTGCTGGAGGTCATGGTCACTGGGTGTCCCCTGACCTCCAGAGAGTCTTCTTGTTCCCTCTACCTACCCCTACACTTGGCTGTAGGCTCCTCAAAGGGAGACTTCCCTGACACCTGGCAAATAGGTGGACAGCAGTGGTCAATTGTCAAATGTCCACTAAGGCTTACTCTGCAGGTGCCCCTGTTGGTGGTGGGACCAGGGAAGGTGCAGCTCTCCTCTGACCTGGCCTTGATGCCCTGGGTGTGCTCAGGCACCCTCTCCCACCCCTCTGCTCTTTCAGAGCTCCTGAACTCTGTGTGGATTTTCTACTCATGAGGAGTCCTGTGGTGAGCAGAGGCCACAGATCCCTCCCACCTATAAGGTGGTGTCCCAAAGACAGGAAGCATCCAGGTGCTTCTGGGAAATACCAGCACACTAGGACTAGACCAGACAGTGCCAGAGTCTGATGGCACTGTACAATGGGGGCAGAGGGTCACCAGGCACCAGCCACTTCCCAGCTGAACTGCATCCAGGTTAAGAGGTGGAAGAAGCCATCCCACCTGTGTGAAGCCCATGGAGGATTCATCACCCACAATGCTCACTGATCCTCTATAGCAAGGGGACCCCAAATGTGTTTAGTGTGGGGCCCAGGGAAAGTAAAGGACTCTTCTGGGGATAGGAGATGCCTTCAGGAAAGCAAGAACCCAGAAAGGAGGGGTGCTGGCGCCACACCTCCCCTTAGTGCCATTATGTTCTTCAGGCCAAGCTGCTTGGCTCTGTGCAGATGGCCTGTAATCTCCTCCTGGCGCTGCTGGCAGCAGGTCATGTGCAGGATGGTTTCCTGGCCGCAATAGTTTACTGCTGTGCTGGCAATCATCATGGAAGAGGTCTCCTTATCTGAGCCAGGGTCTCCAGCTGGGTGCCAGGTAACATCTAGGAAGAGGGGGCCTCCTGCTGCCATTCGGTCAAACCTGTGGAGAATTTCCTTCTTAAATTTGGGCTCCTGAGGGAAGAGCATGCTCACTCACCCTCTCTGGAGGTGGGGGTGGGGAGAGCTGAAGTAGCTTAGAATGCAAGCTGGTGTCAGAGCACAGTGTTTACTTCCCAGGCACATTACCTGGTAATCTCTCTGAGCCACAGTGTCTTTGTTTAGGGATGTGGCAGTTAACAGCACCTACTCCACATCCAGGGAGACACTGGGCCAGATGGCTGTGCAGAGAGGAGCCTGGGCCCAGTGAGGGCTGCTATGACTATTTCACCGACAGACAATGTCACCTTTGGATGTGAACAGTGCGTTACTCTTCTCAGAGTGCGCACACACACACACACACACACACACACACACACACACACACTGGTTTTGTGTGAGTTTAGAGTCTTGACAGCTGAGAGTCTGGCAGGCAGGGGGTCTCACTTTTGGAAAACCAGAGAGAGATCGGCAGACCCAAGCTTCTCTGTGTTGCTACCATGGCCCCTTGCATCAGCCTGCAGAGCAAGGCTGGGTTCCTGAACTAGATTCAAAAGCCTTTATTTCATGTGTTAAAGCTATAAAAGTTTGTCTAAACATCCCGGGCCTGAAGTTTCTGGACCTAAGATGCAGCACATAGCAAGTATGGACTAAAAGGCATCAATTTCTGTTGCACAAATTCTGGTTGTGGTAAGGAAACTCAGAGCCAGATATCGAGGAAAGAGAGGAAATACTACAGTCAATTCTCACCCACCTATCCTCCAGCTTCCTCAGCCTCGCACTTCATGGCTTCTACTTTCTTTCTACACCTGCTTTAAATACCCCTTCACCGAGTTGTTTCACATCCAAGTTAAGATTAAAGGCATGGCACCACCACTGCCTGCCTGGGAGCCTGGATCTCCAGCCGTAAACCAAGCTGGCTTCAAACTCAGATCTGCTGGGATTAAAAGGAAGGTCACCACTCCTGGTCTTTTCCCTGTGATGGGATTAAAGGTGTGGGTTACCACTGTCTGATCCTCCTGGACTGACTGTGGGAAGACTGTGGTTGTTTTTGAAGCAAGGTCTCATGACTGACATCAAACTCCTATGTAGCGGAAGGTGTTCTTTGTTATTTCCCAGGGTCTCACTATATAGTTCTGGCTGTCCTAGAACTCACTGTGTAGGCCAGATTGGCCCCAAACTCAGAGGTCCACCTGCCTCTGCCTCCCAAATGCTGGGAATAACGTGTGCACCGCCATGCTCAGCTCTTGACCAGGCTAGCCTCGAACTCAGATCTGCTTGCCTCTATCCCCTGAGTGCTGGGATTACAGGCATGCTCACTCACCCAATTTATATAGTGCTAGGGATCAAATTTCGGATTTCCTGTAAGCTACATACTCATTCCATCAATTTAGCTACATTCCTCCCATCTCACGCCCCCTCCTCCCCTTTTAAGAAGGTGTCATTATGTAACCCTGGCTGGCCTGGATTCTAGGTAGCCTAGGCTGGCTTTGAACTCAGTTATTCTCCTGCCTCTGAGTGTTGAGATTAAGGCAGTCACTCCCACCAGGCCTGACTTTCCTTTCTCTCATCTTTGTAATGCTGGGTTTGAAGCGCAGGGGTATAGCAGAGCACTTTTCCAACTAGAGGAGCTAGAATTCAGAAAGTGTTATCACAAAGAACATGTTTCCTGATTTGGAAACTCACCCTCCCGATGTCCAGCTAGCTCAACACATTCCCTAGTTGCTATTTGTTGATTCCCTAAGCGTCTTGTGAGGCTGCCTCAAGTTCTGCCAAAGAATGCCGCCTGAGAATGAACATTTTTGGCCCGCTGAGGAGTGCATCCAAACATATATAATGGAATGCTGCTCCAGAGGGACTTTTGTAGACAAGAAGTTGTAACTTGCAGACCAAACTCCTGTCTCTCTTCTGCCTTTCCGCTGGGTTAAAGGGCAGCTCACGTTTCCCTCTGCCGACCCCGACCCTGTTACTTAACTTCCCGACTCACCTTGAGATGAGGTTAACAGCTCCTTCAGCAGTCCGTGGGGGGAAGAACTCCAGGGAGAACCACTTGTCACCAGAGTCCATTCTGCGTCTCATCTTCTCGCGGAGTCTCTCGTGCCTTTCTGGGTCCAGGCTGGGGGTGGAACATCTGGAACTGTCCTTGGAGGTTTCACTGCCACTGCTGCTGCCGCCGTCGCTCATCATGGTTGGTCTCCTGCTGTACAGGGTGGGAGCCAGGGGCATCAGGGGGCTGCCAGCCAAACCCCATGCACACCCAACGCCTGAGTAGGCAGCTCCAGTGGCGGACACTGCTCTGCACAGGAAGGCAACCGACAAGGGTGAGGCCTACACAGCTCCAACCCAGAGGCTCCATGCGCTTTGCCCCCCTGCTGTTGTCTGGCTCTTTGTATGATGACCTCCCTCTAGGCGCTGAGCCGCTCAGGGATCCTTCAGCTCGTGAATCCTTGGTGACAGCTACCTGAGAGAGGGTGGCACAGAAAGCCTCACACAGCCAGCTTCTGGGGCCCACATTCCTAGGGATGGGTAACAGTGCCCAGACGGGAGGTCCTTGGCTTCTCGACGGTTCATCTCAGTCAGCTTAGACCGAGAGTGAGTGGGGAAGACACAGGGAACCTTTCCTGGAGGGTGTGCTCAAGTGGGCGGAGCTGTGACAAAGAGCCCTGCGCCCAAGCTGGGGCCAGATGGGGCCATCCAAAGGGGCGGGAGTAATGTTTCTATGTAGAAGAGAAGGCTCAGGCGTAAGTCAAAGAAGCCGGATGAAGGGCGGGCGGGCGAGGGGAGGGGAGAAGTGTGGGCAGGCCGGGACTTCAGGGGTTGGTGGAGATAGGCTACTAGCCACTAGCCATTCAGGGTCACCGAATTTCCCCCCATCAAAAAAACCCAAAAAACAAAAAACAAAACAACAACAACAACAAAACCAGCCTGGAACGTGTTATAGATTGTGTACAGCATGGCTAGGCAGCCTGATTTCCGGATCTCACACTACTGTTGTGTTGTGAGCTTAACTCGACAGGGGCTGGGTTGCAAAAGCACCCAGACTGAAATCAGTAAGGGTAGGGATTTATGTCTAACTCTGAACAAAGGCTGTCCTCTATGTGCCTGCCCTAGGAGCATTTCTCTCTGAACACACCAAGGGAGTCAAGGAATCAGTGACCACAGTTCTACCACATTCGCGGTCCTGGTCACAGTGATCCACAGCCTGGCAGGCATAGAGCCATACTGCAATCTGGTCAGGAAATGACAAACAAAACAAACACTAAAGCACAGTAGTGGACAAACACACAGTAGTGGATTATCTGTGTGGTGACATGGAGCAACAGAGGAACGGCCAAGTCAGGTTCATTCCTTTCCAGAAATTTCCACCGATAAGTTAATGCACCATTTGGGTCTTAGCCTCAGGCATTGGAAGAAATCCACAGCTCCTTCCTCTCCTAAGGCACAGAACACACAGATCAAGGAGCCAATTCCAGACTAAAAGCCCTGCCCCCACTTAGTGCCAATGCCATCTCTGCAAGCTTTGTTCTGACCTAAAACCACCAGGTTCTCATAGAGAATGAGGAAGAAGGTAACCTTACTCATCAGCCCAGACCTTCCTCCTAGATCCAAGGGAGATGCCTCATTCTCGAAGCTGAAACAAATCCCCCAGAGCTGACTCATGTACAGCAAACTGCTCCAAGATTTAAGCATTTCCAATTCATGCCATATTTCAACCAACACCCACCAACTATCCATTCTTAGTTGGGCTCCTACAACACACAAGGTTGAGACTGTGGGCTAACAAGTTGGTTTACCCTTCTGCTTTGGGTCCCCTGCCTGAGATCAGGACCAGGGATCTTGTTTGTGGCATCCCCAGTGCCTGGCAGAATAGTTACAGCCAGTACTCACTGAGTCCTAAGGGCCAGTACTTCCACATTGGTCTCAAAAATGCCCTCTGCCACCTACTGATCCCTTACTTAGACTGTGTCAAACACTGAGCCCTACCTCTCTCAAAACTGTTATGATGAATGTGTGTGCCCATTAGGGTGCTGTGGGCACCTGGGTGACTAAGTTCACCATGCCTTTCCAGATCTTGTCAGAGAGGCAAGTTTGAAGAAACTGGCAGCCAGGTGTGGGGCAAATACATTTAATCCCAGCTCTCAAGAGGCAGAGGCAAGCTGATCTCTGAATTTGAGACCTGGTCTACACAGAGAGTTCCAGGACAGCCAGGGCTACATAGAGAAATCTTATTTCAAAAGCTAAACTAAACAGATGGACAGATAAATAAATAGAGTTAAACAGACAAGTCACTGCGGCTGGCAACCACCTTGGCGCTGGGTGGCCCGAGGGATAGGAATCGGGTCACCTGGTTAGTGGGTCACAGGCCTGGACAGGGATGCGGGTCCGAGACGGCCCAGGAGGCTAGATCCTTTTTAACCCTGGGATACCTTCGTCAGGTAGGGAGGCTGGGGTGACAGCCACTAAGGGTTCCTGAGTCTGGAGGAGCGACCGGAGCCTTCAAGGACAGAGAGCAGGACGAGCCAGTCCCCAGCTGCCAGACCACAAGGAGGCCTCGCCATCGGTGGGTGGCGTTCTTGATTCGGAGAATTCCTCCGCGGCGTCCCAAGCCTCTGAGCCACTCACCGTCCTGTCAGAACCTTGGCGATCGCGGCGCCAGCTCCCTAGTACATGCGGAGGAGGCGGGGCAGAGCTGCCCGTTGCCAAGGGAAACAGGACAAGGGACAGGCGGAAGTCATCAAAGACGGAGACAGGAAGTCCCGCCCCAACATGGCCGCGCCCGGAGGTCTCTTGGGAAGCGGGCCTAATACTGCGTCATGTGACGCGAGCTCTCGCCCCACCCGTCTGCAGCCACTCCCTGTCTCTCGTCCCAAAGCTCCAGAGGCCCACGTGACCCTCTGGGGGCCAGTCACGTGAGGCACAGATCCTAGGTGGGAGGGGGGCTGGCCTGGGGGGTCTGGAGTGGCAGGAAAGGAGGAAGATGGCGGGGTGCAGGGGGTCTGTGTGCTGCTGCTGCAGGTGGTGCTGCTGCTGCGGTGAACGCGAGAGCCGCACTCCCGAGGAGCTGGTGAGCTGCAGCTAGGCTGAGGAGGGGGCAGTTGCTAAGGGATGACAAGAGGCGTTGCCGGGGGTGGGGCCGAGCCGAACCGCGCCGGCAGGTGGCTGCGGGTGGGGCCCGGGGACTGCTGCCTAAGCTCTGCAAGCATCCGCCTTTCTTCGCGTGCTCAAGTCAAGAGTTCTTTTCTCAGAACCTCTCTCTGGAGTTTGAGGGAGGCTCTCGGCCGGCTTGGGCTAATGTCATCCGTATTTTCTTTGATTCCCATCGGAAAGGAGTTTTGAATGAAGCAAGCAGTTTCGGAATGAACCCTTTCGCAGGACTTGATGCTCATGCAGCTGGATTCGTTTCTCCAGCATTTTCTTATTCTATCCTTTACTCTTTCTGGGTCACTGATGATCCAGCTTTCCCCTGCAAAGCAACCTGGGAAAACTTGAGTTGTGTGCTCAGAGTTGACCCGTTCTCTCTGATTTCATATTCGGTCTATTGTCAAAAGAAACCCGAATTTTCTCCTCATTAAAAATGCCATCAGACATCTTTCAGGTGTCCTGAAGGTGAGCATTGTGACTGGGAGAATGTGTCAATCAATAGAAATGTACACCACTGCTAGTGACAAATTCCCAAATGTGTTTTTGAAATTTTGTTCCTCTTTGATGACGGCTCCAGCTTATTTAGATTTTAGTAATACTTCCCTCCTTCCACCCTTACCAGTAAAAAGTTCTTTATTCTGTGAATCTCTTTTTCTAGACCATCCTTGGGGAGACACAAGAAGAGGGGGATGAGATCCTTCCAAGGAAAGACTATGAGGTGAGGTATTTAAATGCTATCTTAGGTAACTGAAATAGTGAGAGGCCTGGCCACTCCAGACCTCCAACCAGAGATGCTCTTTGACCTTCTGACCCAAGGTGTGAGGGGAGGGGGAGAGATAACTGGCCTGAGGATGCTGCCTAGCAAGTCCTTACCCCTCACACAAGGTCTTGTGTTAATGTATTACAGTTCTGCCTGGATACAGAGCATGTTTGATGTTAAACTTTTATCCCAGGGTTGAAGCTCTTTACTGCTCATGAGCTATTAGGCTTTGGTTCTCCTTCTTCTGACCTTTGTTTGTTTTTTGAGATGGGATTTTCCTGTGTAGCATTTGCTGTCCTGGAACTCAAGTCTGTAGACCAGGCTGTACTCAAACTCACAGAGGTCCACCCGCCTCTGCCTCCCCAGTGCTGGGATTAAAGGTGTGCACCACCCTGTTTATTCTGACCTGTTCTTGGTTATAGTTTCCAGTTTTAGGCATGGGAACTTTAAGAGTATGGAGCCACAATGTTGTAGTGCCCCTCTAGTCCAGCACTGGGCTTAGAAGGCTGAGAGGGGACCCTCTTTTGGGAATCAACAAAGGCTGCTCCGTCATTCCTATTTCTCACTTGCCTTAGGCTGGTAGCATGCTCATGTGGATGCTATAATATTTCCCAATTAACCATCTCTACATATGGGCTTGTAGAGAGCAGTTTGTTTGATGTACGCAACAGCAAATTTGTTCTGACAGAAAGTTTACTCAGCTTGCATCTAATGGTCAACAAGAAAGCCTTCTGTTTAAGTGCTGAGTATAGCAGCATATTTCTATAAACCCAAAAAAGAAAAGGTGAAAAACCAGAAACTCTCTGTTAAAAATCAGAAATGTGTGTGTGAATACACAACACAACACACACACATATAAGAGTCCAGGCTGGTCTCAAAGTTTTTATTCATAACCATGAACAGCAAGACACATATATAAAGCTTATTGGGAAAAAGTTTCTAGGGAACAAGAAAAGATACTGGGGGAATGAATGTCATTAAAGTACATTATATACATGTATGAAATTAGAAACAATATATTAAAGATTTCAACTGTAGAGGTCAGGGGTGGGGAGTCGTTCATTCCCCAGACCAAAGAACAATATATATATCTGTATATATAGCAGAAATAAAAGGTCCATCCCAGGGAAGGAGAACAGCGTCTGGGGGACAAGATCATAGATTCCCTGGTACATGTGTTCCATACAGAAGTATACAACTGTCACTAGTCAATTTTAGAACTTCTTCATTCCAGAAGGAAACCCATACTCATTAACAATCACTCAACATGCCTCTTGGCCCTGACTCTGAGCAGTTTTTTCTGAGAAATTACACTTTTTTTTTTTTTAACTTTAAAGTTTATTATTAGGAGCTGGATGGCTCAGCAGTTAAGAGCACTTTTCCATGGGTCTGGGCTCCATTCCCAGCAACCACATGGTGGCTCACAATGATCTGTAGCTCCAATTCCAGGGGAATCTAATGCCTCTGTGGGAAATAGCTGTAGGTGTGATATACATACATGCATGCAGGCAAAACACTCAAGTCACATAAAAAACCGCATGAGGTGGTGTTGTGTTTTGAAGATCACATATGGAGGCTAGAGAACAATTTTTTTTTGTTTTGTTTTTTGATTTGAGACAGGGTTTCTCTGTGTAACAGCTTTGGCTATCCTGGAACTTACTCTAGAGACTTGGCTGGTCTCAAACTTACAGAGATCTGCCCGCCTCTGCCTCCTGAGTGCTGGGACTAAAGGTGTGCACTACCACTGCCTGACCAATTTTTTTTCTTTTTTTTAAAGACATGGTCATTCTGTGAAGCTCTAGATGGCCTCCAACCCAGCAATCTATTTGTATTAGTACCGCACCCGGCTAAAGCAGCCATTAATCTCCCTGCCTTTGTAGGTTTGGCTTCTCTGGACACCTGAAACTTGTTTGTGGAGCCCTGGTGTGGGCCAAAGACCATTCCTTATCCTCCCTGAAGAGAAGTAAACTGGCCATGGCTGGAATAAAAGGAGAAAGGCAGGTACATAACTGTGAGCCAGGCACAGCTGGAGAGGTAGATAACAAACATAGCCTTTCTCCTTGGGAGAGGGAAGACAGTAGAACAACTTAGGAAGAGAGTACTTGGTTTTAATTTTTTAAAAAATTGACATTTAAAATAGAGGCCTCATTATTGGGTTTTACATGGAGAGGTAGGAAGGTACAGGAGGTAGACCAGATGAATTTAAAGACCAGACAGAGCTTGGACTGTCTACTGAATTTTCATCCTGCCTCAGGATTCAGGTTCCATCGTCTTCCTCTGTTGTCCGGGCGTCTGACTGTCTTGTGGCACATCCTGCCCTTAGGTAGACAGAGGTTTCAGAGAAAGCACCTCCTCTTACTCTCACACAACTCTTCCCCATTTTTGATACCAGATACATGAGGCTTATCTCCCCCCACACCAAGGAGTTCTTCAGCAGACAGTGGCTACCGATCCCACAGGTTGAGGGTCCATAGGACTGCCTCCCTTCAGATGTCTGTTGAAAGTGATAGGATTCTCAGCACTTGGGAGGTAGAAGCAGGTGTATTCCTGTGAGTTTGAGTCTAGCTTGGTCAGCATAGTTTAGAGCAGCCAGAGCTACATGCTACATAATCAGATTCTGTCTCAAAAAAAAAAAAAAAAAAAAAAGAAAAGAAAAGAAAAAAAGAAAAGAAAGTGATAGGTTGTCCCACTGCCTGAACTGCCCCAATCAGATAATTTTGGTAGAGCCACTCACAGAACCCAAGGAAACATGATTTTGGGTAACTTGTTGATTAATACGGGGTATGATTAAGGGTGTAGATGTACAGGAAGATGGAGGGTGTGTGGGTGAGGCATGAGGAGCTTCTGGGCTCTCCTGGAGAACCACCCTTCCAGCACCCTCATGTTCCATAGCTTGACTGATGGCGAGCAGCTTAGTCTTCAGTTCCTCTTCTCCCAGGGGTCAGAGGTTAGAACCCTCCTCCTGGGGATGTATCTCAGTGGTAGAACACTTTTTCTAGCAAGTGCAAATGTCCTGGGTTTGATCCCAGGACAACAGGAGGAGGAGGAGGGAGAGGAAGGAAAATAGGAGACAAAGCATCGGATCTTGCCAGGATCTTGCCAGCTGCCCTTGAACCCTTCTGGTGCTGCATTACAGGCGTGTGCCGGAATGAAGGTGAATTTTCTAATAGTGCCTCAATCTCTGTGGTGGCCAACCATGTTCCGGTTCCCTTAGGGGCACAGCTCTTAGCCTAGTCATTGGAATAGCATACAGAAGGTATTTTTCACACACTAGAGAGCCAAGAGTCTGAAGGAGTTGATTCTCGGGTGATAGGGGAAAGACCACTTATGCATTTGACTGTAGCACAAAGAGACCAGTAGATGGCAACACCTTAATTTTCCTGTTCCTAGAAAGTAGCTGCTCTAATAGACTTTCCTAAAGAGGTAGTTTGAATGTAATTGGCCCCCATAAGCTCACTATTGAGAGATGTGGCTTTGATGTGGCTTTGTTGGAGGAAGTGTGTCACTGTGGAGGTGGGCTATGAGGTCTCATATGCTCAAGCCTTGCCTAATATCTCAGACCACTCCCTGTTGACTGTAAGATGTAGGACCCTCAGCAACTTATCCAGCACCATGTCTGCCTGCACATCCCATGTCTCACCATGATGACAATGGACTGAACCTCTGAACTCTAAATGAGTCACCCCAATTTATAAGAGTTGTGGTCATGGTGTCTCTTCACAGCAAAAGAAACCCTAAGTCAGTGTATATGAGTGTGTATATAAACCTGTATATACATTTATATATATTCTCTCATGAATGAACCCACTTTTCTTGCAGATTTTCTTCCTGTGTTCTGCTTTGTTTTTTTTTTTAACCAGAAAGGGATTATTTTTTAAAAAGATTTTGTTAATGTGTGGGTAGGCACACATGAATGCAAGGTCCTGCTGAGTCCAGAAGAGAGTGTCAGCCCCTAGGACTGGACTTACTGGCAGCTGTGAACCACCATGTGAGTGCTGAGAACCAAGCTTGGGTCTTCTGAAAGAGCAGCAAGTGCACCTGATCCCAAGCCGTCTCTCCAAGCCCATGATTCTCTTATTTAATGTAAAAAAAAAAAAAATCATAGGCCTAGAGTTTATGCGGTAGAATGATTGAGTAGCATGCATAAAGCCCTGGACTCCATCCCCAGCACTGCATCAACCAGGCATGATGGTGCACAACTGTAATCCCAGCTCTTGGCAGATAGAGGCAGGAGGATCAGAAGTTCAGGGTCATCTCTGGCTACAGAGTAAATCTAAGGCCATCCTGGGCTTAAGATCCAGTCTTAATAGAAAAAAAAGTGCCAACTAAAAAAGAATTTCTGTACCCAGATGTGAATATCTAAAACACTACTTTCAGATGTCTTCCCATTACGTATGACTAATTCTATTACATCAAAATATGATTGTGTTATACATTTTAGATTTTGTTTTTGTGGTGCTGGGTAACCTCTCTATGTAGCTCCAGGCTGTATACCTGGCCCTCAATTATACATTTTATTTTGCATCTTGCTTTTTGGTTTTGTTTTTTTGAGAGGATCTCACTATATTGCCACAGCTAGACTAGAACTCACAATGTAGGACAGGCTGGCCTTGAGCTTAGAGGCCTGCCTCTGTCTCTCAGGTGCTGGGATTAAAGGCATGTGCCACCCCACCTAGCTTGCATCTTGCTTTAAGGAAACAAAAGATTTTTTGAATTATATATAAGGAGCTGGAGAAATGGCTCAGTGGTTGCTCTTAGAGAAGACATGAGTTATGTTCTCAGCACCTTCATGATGGTTCACAACTACCTGAAACTAGTCCCAGGAGAACTGACACTTCTGACATCCATTCCACAGACACCATCCACACACCACACACCACACACACAAACACACACACATACACACACTGAAACTAGTCCCAGGAGAGCTGACACTTCTGACATCCATTCCACAGACACCATCCACACACCACACACCACACACACAAACACACACACATACACACACTGAAACTAGTCCCAGGAGAGCTGACACTTCTGACATCCATTCCACAGACACCATCCACACACCACATACCACACACACACTGAAACTAGTCCCAGGAGAGCTGACACTTCTGACATCCATTCCGCAGACACCATCCACACACCACATACCACACACACACACACTGAAACTAGTCCCAGGAGAGCTGACACTTCTGACATCCATTCCACAGACACCATCCACTAAATCTAAAAATTTTTACATAAAAATTAAAAATTCTATGTTTGTATCTAAGTATGGATTTGTGTACAGGGGAGTAGTACCAATTGAGGCTGTTGTGAGCTGCCATGTGGCTGCCGGGAGTTGAACTCAGGTCCTCTACAACAGCAGCAAGTGCTCTTAACTGCTGAGCTATCTCTCCAGCCTCTATGTCTTGATTTTTTTTTTTTTTTTTATCATTAATGAGTCTGAATATTTTCCATATCTGGTGATAACGACTTTGCTATAATGGTTTGATTGCTACCAGTCTTGAGATGTATAATAATTTACCAGTCATCTGTTGTTACTCTAGGACTCTTATAAAAAAGGGATTTGGACTTGCTCCCAGCAGTCATGGATGGATTAAATTGTTACACATCATACCTATATTTGGCTGACCTAAAACTCCTGCCTGGAAGTAAGACCACAGGGCAATGTCCAGCTTGCTTATTAGCTGATGTGGCAGTGAAGGTGGTTATGGGGAGGGGAGAGCACAGGCTGAACTTTTTTTTGTTGTTGTTGACAGACCTGCTGCTTCTCTCACAAGACCTAGAATGTCAGTCACACTGCCGTTGGCCCAGCTGCACATGGTCTGCAGGAGGCTGTGATCTTTGGAACATGACTGAAGGAATGCTGCCTTAGATGTAGAAACTGGAGGAGCTGAGCTGAGTCTGTGCCTCTTTCGACATAGAAGTTGTTTCAAAAATAGAGCCCATCTGCATCTGCCTTGTGGCTAACCTCATTTTCATGGAAGCTACCTATAAAGAGAATTAGAATTAGTTGATCTGGGTTAACTTAGTTCTAGTTATTTAAAAGTTTGTTCATATTTAAGAAATAAGTTGGGCAAGACTGGTGATAACGGAGGGTCATAAGCTATTTTGGAGAAACAGGAAAATCCGTCTTTTTCTTTTTTCTAGTACTAGGATGGGATATAAGGTCTCATACTCAATCCTATCACTGAGCATTACTTCTCAGGGCCTAAAAATATGCCACTGAAAGCTTTCTCCTGAGTGTGAACTGCTCCTCGGAAGCAATGTGCTGGGGCTCACTGCTCATATGACTCACCTGTAGATTCCATTCATGCAGAGATTCAGAAGCCACCTGCCACAGGGTCAGTCTGCATTTACACTGAGCCCTCCCTGGCACTGCGGATGCCCACTTCTTGCTGAGCAGGAGGAACCTGGAAGAGCTTTTCTTGTGTTATGTTTCGCCAATTCTTCCATGTGTGACATCATCACTCTTGTGTCCTTTCAGAGTCTGGACTATGACCGCTGTATCAATGACCCTTACCTGGAGGTATTGGAGACCATGGATAATAAGGTGAGCCCAGCACTTGGTCTTTCAGGACTGAGGAGGTCTCAGCAGCTTATTTTCTGTCCTCATGTGACCCAATAAGTGTCCTTTCTCTTTTTTTCTTTAAGTCTTTTCAATCCCTAAACCTTGCTGCTGAGATGTATCACCAGGAAAAGGCTCCTGTTGCCAGGCCTGACAACCTGCATTTGATCCCCAGGACCCAGATGTTGAAAGGAGAGAAGTGTGTACACACACACACACACACACACACACCACACTGGGGATCAGGGATGGGGGAGAAAAAGAGAGGGGTGGCACATGTGTGCCCCACCCATACACACAGAATCCCTAGATTTCCTCCTGACGGCCAGTCAGTATATCCAGCTTAGCCCGGTAAGGTTCATCAGTGTCACTGTGAAGCACCTGAGGGTGTCTCTCCTCACCATGCTGGCTGTCTCTGTAGACTTAGTTCAGAGCTGGTTAGCCAAGATGCATTCTTTCTCTGTCACTAATGGCCCCCTTCTTTTCCTCTGTGAACAGAAAGGGCGAAGATACGAGGCGGTGAAATGGATGGTGGTCTTTGCCATTGGTGTCTGCACGGGGCTGGTGAGCAATGGGACGTGGGGAGGTGGCAAGCTGGACAGGTTGGATCAGAGGGAAAGCCTTGCCTGGTGAATGACCTTTGTCATTGGTTGTAACGTGTAGTATTAGAATAGCTGTTAGTTGTCACTCTGAGAGACTGCCTTTCTTTTTCCTTGTTCTCCTGAAAATTATCCTGACCTGGTTTTTCATAACTTTCGTTTTGTACTTCAGAAGTGAGTCACAGGTACTGGGTTCTCCAAGCACTCGAGGATTGCTTGGTCAGAGCTTAATCTCTATGATATCATGATAGAGCATGACCTGTGCTGGCTGATAAGTGGGCAGTCTTTCTTTCTGGTGGCAGGTAACACACAGACGACATCCCAGTGGATGTTGAGGCCACACTGCCCTGCTCACATTGAGTTGGCAGTGGTAGGTGGAGGGGTATGCCAGAATGAGAGGTTCATGGGTGGATCACAGACAGGGAAAGCTAGACATGGCAGCAGTTACGTTATGTCGCTAGAGCCAAAGAAGAGTAGCTGGGAAAGTTAGCACTCAGCAGGAAGACACGTGCCAATCGGATTCCTGTCAGTAAAATGGCAGAGAGGGGCTAAGCCTTGTCACCATGTTTCTCGGGACTTGGGCACAAGTCTTGGGCTTAACTTTCCAGGACATTCCTGGGGGGTGTATACAGTGTTTCACGTCCCACAGCCCTAAGGGGCAACCGCTCTCCATTCACTGTTTTAAGTTCACAAGGACCTTGTAGTTGCAGGAGCGCAGTCAGGAGGCCAGTCTGCTGATATTCTGAGGGCATCATGGGGCTGGAATTGGGGACTAAGAACAAATGCACCTGTTCTGTGTATTTCTGCTTGTGCTTCTCCCTGAGTAAAGCATCATTTGCATGTAGATGCTAGTTTTTCCTGGGACTGATGGAGCCTTTTAACTGCCTCACCAACAAACTCACACCCCCACCACCACACCCCGCACTAAGAAGGCAGCTCCTCTATCACCTTTTGGTCTATCTCCACTTTCTGCTTCAGGTTAAAGGGCTTCTAGGCCTTAGCCAGAGGGAGGCTAGAGTTCAGCAGGAAGCCTTCGACCCTCAGTCTCCCACATTAGAAGGCTTCTTGGACCTCCTTAAATTCTGCAGTGGAACAGTGACATATAGGTTCTCAGGGAGCCAGCAACTGATACCGGTGCTCA
The DNA here is from genome assembly GCA_033318265.1 of Phyllotis vaccarum. Lineage (NCBI taxonomy): Eukaryota > Metazoa > Chordata > Mammalia > Rodentia > Cricetidae > Phyllotis > Phyllotis vaccarum. The sequence goes on along the minus strand of JARWLC010000003.1, from coordinate 59,618,391 downwards.
GTCAGAATAATGACTTAGAAAATAAGAATACCAAACCACTTGTGCCCAAGTGAAGTCCTTTAACGTGGCATTCTGAGCTGTATGCTGGTCCAGGTGGGCACCACTGGGTTGTTTATTTATTTTTCTGAGACAGAGCTTTTCTAGGTAGCTTTGGAGCCTGTCCTGGAACTTCCTCCAGGCTGGCCTTGAACTCATGAGATCTGCCGCCGGCCTCCACCTTCTGAGTGCTAGGATTAAAGCCACCACTACCTGGCTTGCCTATTCTTTTGAGTTATCCTTTGGAAATTGCTGAGTGGCTCCCCATGTGATTTTACCCTAACCAAAAGACTCTTCCCATTTTCTCCTGTGCCTTCATTTACTCTGCTTTACTTCTTCTTTTTTTGGAGAGGCAGTGGGGTGAGGGTGGGGCAGGATCTGTGCCTAGCAGAGAGTTCACTCCCATGCTGTTGCTGGTGCCATGAGCAACCATTGGAGGTGAGTGGGAGAAGGTGAGCTCTTACGGGAGAGATGGAGATGTGTGACAGTGCCTTACTCTTCGCAGGTGGGTCTCTTTGTGGACTTCTCAGTGCGGCTCTTTACCCAACTCAAGTTCGGAGTGGTTCAAACCTGTATCCTTTCTACAGCTCTTGTTTCAGGTTCTTGGATTCACAGTAAATGTGGTGTTTGAAAGGCTTGTTTATTAGCCGTTAAGCCAAGAGCTTTTAAAGTTGTCACTAAAGGACAGGAAAACAAGTCTTTTTTTTTTTTTTTTTAAGCCAGGGCCTTGGTTGTCCTGGAACTCGCTATGTAGACCAGGTTAGCCCCAAACTCTTAAGATCCACCTGCCCCTGCCTCTGCCACTGCTTTTTCCTCCTAGGTATGGAAATTAAAGGTGTGCACTACCTCATTCAGTTTAGGAAAGGAAGACTTTAATTGGGATGTTGATGCTCCAGGTGGGTAAGACACAAATGCCCAGAGAAGTCTTTGCTCCAAGGCCATGCATGTATTCAGTGTTCTGATCAGATTTCCTAGAATTCTTCACAGAACTCAACCCTGCTCTTTTTACAGTAGTCTGAAAGAATAAAAGGCCAAGGTCTTGGTACAGAGACACCACTAGAGAAGCTGAGCCCTGTCAGTCCATACATATTAAAATGTAGTGACTGACAGTCAAGGTTAACAGTCATCAGGGAAGATAGGGGTTGTTCAGTAATGGATGCTGGGCTTTGGTAGTCACCATCCACATAGAAATTGCAGATTCATACTCATAAAATTTAAGTTCCAGATAGATTGAGGCTGGTGTTGTTTTAGAGTTTATGTTTTTGAAATAGGGTCTCTTGTAGCCCAGGCTGGCTTCAAACATGTTGTATGGCAGAGGCTAGTTTTAAAGTCCTAATATACCCACCTCAGCCTCCCAAATGCTAGGATTATAGATCTTTGCCACTTCTCCTGGTTTTGGGTTGAAGGTATAAAAGAGCAAAGCAAGAGACAGCATTATGGTAGGTATAAGTTCTTAAAACTCCAGAGGCACAGGTTGGAGACAAAGACATCTTAGTCCTTGATCTTAAAGCTTGACCATATTAAAGTAAATTCTTCATTTATGAGTCAAATAAGAACCTCCCAAACAACAATAAGAAAGTGCTAGAAATAAGGGAAAACCCAAATTCACAGCCTAAAATGGTTTTCCTGCATTGAAGGAACAAAGCTAGGCCTCTTGGTGCTCTTTGTAACCTCAGCTACTAGGGAAGCTGAGGCAGGAGATGTGCAAGTCCAAGGCCTTACATGGGCCAAAAAATGAGTCCAGGCTTGTAGACTGAAGTTTTTCTGTCTCGGCAGGGCCCTGCAGTCTCTCAGCCACTTATTATAAAATAATCACTCAGAGGCTTAATTACAAATTGTTTAGTCTATGGCTTAGGCTATTACTAGTTAGCTTTTACATCCTAAATTAGGCCCTATCTATTAATCTAGGTATTAATATGTGTCTCATAGCTTTACCTGTGTTCTGTTACATGATGCTCATCTGAGGCTCTCAGCAACTCCCTTGACTCTACTTTTCTTCTCCCTGTATCTCTCTTGGATTTTCCACCTGGCTGTATCCTGTCTTGCTATAGGTCAAAGCAGCTTCTTTATTAACCAATGGTAGCCACACATATTTACAGTATACAGAAAGACATTCCACAGCACAGGCCAGCCTGGACAAAGTAGACTATATCACAAAAGCAAAAAGAGGCCTGGGGATATAACAGTGGTCAAGTACTGTGTAGCATGTACAAAACCTACTTATCCCTAGGACCACACAAGAGAGAAAGACAAGTAGATCTTCTCCACACATCTAGAAAGAATGCCTGCATCTTATCAGAACAAAATCAAACCACCCAAGGAGTTCCCAGAAGACGACAGAAACAGGAGGAGTCACATTCTTTTGTTGTGGCTTTTAAATTCCTTCTTAGATGTGGACTTTAGATATATTAAAGACAGCTTTATGACAGCAGAAGTTTGAATCACCAAATGAGGGAATGGAGAAATTATGGTTCATTCATACACTGTAATTGTATGTGGAAGTTAAACTAAATTAGCCACAGCTGTGTGTATCAACATGGCTAATTCTCAAGCAGTGTTACACTGAGAGATGCTGTGGATGGTACAGTAGAGAGTTGTAGGGATGCGAGGTAGACGTTAATAGGGTACAGCAGTTTCAGGTTAGTGGTGTGTCCTGGAGTGGGAGAGAGGAAAGGAAGTTTTGAGGGGATAGGTTTATTTTTGGTGAGAGCCAGTGCCATGTAGGGCATAGTGTTGCTGTTCAAGCTGACTGGGGGGTGTTGGTCACTCTGGAATGTTTGGGGTGGAGTGGGGTGTATGGGGTTGGCTGTGCACATGCTGCTGTGTGTGGAGGTCAGAGGACAACTTGCCATCTCCTTCCACTGTGTGGGTCCCAGGGATCAAACTCAGGTTGCCAGGCATGGCAGCAAGCTCCTTTACCCGTGGAACTGCTTACCAGCCCTTGAGGTGATTCTTTTGTTTGTTAGTTTGTTTTGGGAGAGTCTTGTTTACCCTGAAATGTGCCTATGTTGACAGGCTGTTCTTGGACTCACAGGGATCCACTTGCCTTTGCATGGACTAAAGCTATGCCCTGCCACACCCAGCTACTGTGTTGTTCTAGGGGCTGAAAAGATGGCTCAGCAATTAAGAGCACTTGCTGCTCTTCCAGAGGATCAGAGTTTCATGCCCAGCACCCATAACCTCACAACCACCTTACAAGCTCACCATCACCTGCTAGGTCCAGCTCTAAGGATCCAGCACCTTTTTCTTGGTCTCTTAAGGCATCAGTATATACACCTATTCTCACACAGACATACAAATAAAAATAAATGTTTAAAAGTTGTATGGGGTGTTGTGCCTTTAATCCCAGTCCTCAGGAGGCAGCGGCAAGTGGATCTCTGAGTTTGAGGCCAGCCTGGTCTGTAGAGTGAGTTCCAGGACAGGCTCCAAAGCTATAAAGAGAAACCCTGTTTCGAAAAAGAAAACAAAGTTATATATGGAGCACAGGGAGAGGCACCAGGCAGCCATGTCACTGCCCCATCTCAAGTGCTTACAGACATGTGGCTGAGGCCCTTTTCCTTGACTCAGCCTCTGTAGCGGTGGAGGAGTGCAGCCAGAAAGGCTGCCTTGCCCTGTCCCTCCTTGAACTCCTGGGTTTTAACTTGACCTTTGTCTTCCTGGCAAGCCTTCTTGTCTTGATAGAGGTAAGGTGGTCTGGAAATTGACTGTCTATAAACACTATGCAGTTTTTTATTTTGTATTTTTGAGACAGGGCTGTTCTGGAACCCACTCTGTAGACCATGCTAGCTAGATCTGTATGCTTAATGTTCTTCAGCTACATGTTGGGAAACAGGCACATGAAGCTTGTAGGTTCTTACAGAAATTCTCTGTTGTTCACCTGGAGATCTTTCTAGAAGTAAAGCCTTCAGTGTTTGGTGAGATTAATGAGAAATGTACAGATAGACAACCAAGGTGCCTTTTATCTTCAGCACCTGAGATCTCCTGGAGAGAAGTTTACCAGTGTGTAGATCAAAATCTGGGGGTGGTTCTCCAGTGATGTTGAAAAGTCCCATGTGGTCAGACTCCACATGCTGAGTAGGGTCAGGCTGGAAGCCAGCATCTGGCTGAACAAGTTACCAGGGAGCCAATGCTGGGAAGGAAAACAGTGGGTGTCCTTGCTTCTTTCTCTGGCCTGTTGGGTGTAAGCTACAGAGTGGTTTTTATTTATTTGTATGTTTTTTGCCCCCAACAGCCAGTGGCAGCAGGTTCTGGAATCCCTGAGATCAAATGCTACCTGAATGGTGTCAAGGTGCCAGGAATTGTCCGGCTCCGGACCCTGCTCTGCAAAGTCTTTGGGGTGCTGTTCAGTGTGGCTGGAGGTGAGGAGAAGCTCTCTGCTCTTGCCATCAAGTGTTGAAGGCATCCTGTGCTTAATTAGAGTGGACTCATGGCTGCTCCTCCTCTGGTAACTTCTGTGTGTGTTAGCTGTGACCCAGTACATGAGGGAAACAACATAAGAGAGAAGGGTTTGCTTTTGCTCAGTTTCAGAAGGATTTCAGTCTGTCATAGCTGGGAAGACAAGAAGGGATAGTTCAGGATGGAGGGTGTATGTTGTGGGCATCAGGAAGCAGGAACCATACTGGGCTATAAGCTAGGGCCACTTTGAAGTTACCCACTTGCCAGCCGAGCCTCATGTCCTAACTTCTGTATCCTTGAGAACAGCACTACACACTAGGGCTTCAAAATGTGAGCCTGCTAGGGAAGCTCAAATCCAGACCACAGCTCAGTTCATGTCCACTCAACTTTGTTTCCTTTGGTCCTTGCCTGACCTTTCTCTTTCTTTCCTCATCCTTCCCCTCCCTCCCCCTTCAAGCCCTGTCTCTTTTATCTCTCTGTTTTTCTCCTGAGAAGATAGTATCTCATATAGCCCAGGCTGACTTGTCTGTGGGCTTTCAAACGCAAACACTGTTAGTACATTGCCAGTCCCAAATACCCAGTGAAGACACCATTCTGTTTTGAAGAAGAGTGGTTATACAGTTGGTTTGTAGGGTTAGCTCTAGCAGAGTCAGCACACATTTTGTGTAAATGGCTAGATGGCAAATGTTAGCCTTTGAAAGCCAGGAGAGAAAATCAAGGGTATAGTGTAGGAACTTGTAGAATCATGTACAGTATACACATTTCAGAATCCCAGCTATTAGGAGTCTAACTGACATAGAAGGATCACAGGATTGGGGTAGCCTGGGCTATAGTGTTCCAGGCTAGTTTGGGGTTTATAGAACCTGTCTCAGAAAAAGGAAAAAAGCAAGAAAGGTAAAATAATTCTTATTTCTTGAGAGGTTGAGACAGAAAAATAAGTTCAAGGCTTACCTGGGATACAGAATGAGTTCAGGGACAGCTTAGGGTTTAAAGTGAGTTCAGAGACAGACTAGGGTATAGAGTGAGTTCAGGAATAGCCTAGGATACAGAGTGAGTTCAGGAATAGCCTAGGGTACAAAGTGAGTTTGAGTAAAGCATTTTGTAATAGGTTTCTGCATCCTGTGGGGATATTTTCAAATATAATAAAAACAGCTGGGGATGTCAGAGGGATCTACCCACAGTCAATCTAGGAGGATCAGACAGTGGTAACTCACACCTTTAATTCCAGCACAGGGAATCTTTCCCCCTCCCCCCCCCCCCCCCCAGTGGTGACCTATGTCCTTAATCCAATCTGAGTTTGAGGTCATTTTAGTTTACAGAAGGAGTTCCAGGATCCCAGGCAGGCAGTGGTGGTACCATGCCTTAACTGAGCAAAGAAAGTATTTAAGGCAGGCATAGAAAGACAGAGCAGGCAGAAGAAGCTCTGATATCTTTGTTTTATTATGTTTGAAAATATCCCCACAGAATCCCACAGAAACTCTTTATCAGTTGCATGCTGTTTGGCCTATGGCTCAGGCATATTGCTAGCCAGCTCTTGCATATTAACTCAGCCTATTTCCATTAATCTATTCTCCTACATGACCTGTAGTTTACCTATTTCTTTACGTCTTTCTTCTTGGGTGGTTGGATTGTGGTCCTGTGACTCCTCCTCCTTCTATCTATGCTCCGTTTTCTCACCTACTTCTAAGATACCTCCCATAGGCCAAGAAAGTTCCTTTATTATCCAATGACGTTCACAGCATACAGAAAGACATCCCACATCAGCATTTATCTAATTATTCTTTATCAATAAAAACTCGGAAGTCAGGTATTGAGGTAAGAACAAAATGATCAGAGAAGCTTTGGAGAATTCACCAATGACCTCCTTTCTTTCCATCCTTCATCCAAAAGGGGCCAAGAGTCTTTCTAAACCCTTCCCTACTACTTCCTGTGTCTCTCTATGACCTCAGTCCTCCAAAACCGTCTTTCTAAACCCTTCCCTACTACTTCCTGTGTCTCTCTATGACCTCAGTCCTCCAAAACTGTTATAGCTAATATTGGTGAGCTAGTAGCTAGCACTGCCCTCTGATTCTCTGGGGTGTCAGTGTGATCAAAATATCCCACAATATTTCCCTCTTTTTGTCTAAATAAAAAGGGAAAGTTTCATCTCTAACATAAACTATACATAATAAGAACAATTATCAAGTAAGAATTATATTCATGGGCTGGAGAAATGGCTCAGAGGTTAATAAGAGCACTGGCTGCTCTTCCAAAGGACCTCAGTTTAATTCCCAGCACCCACATGGCAGTTCACAACTGTCTTTGGCTCAGATTCTAGGGGATCTGACACCGTCACATAAACCTACATTTAAGCAAAACGTCAATTTATATAAAATAAATAATTTTTAAAAAAGAATTACATTCACAATGACTAGTCTAGTTACATTTAGCAAATTCAGAGAAAATGCTCACTGTCTATCTTATCTTGGTAAGTTCAAAGTTTTATACCTAATATACTTTGCATCCTAACTTGTATTACCAGCTTAAAACTATACTTTTTGATCTCAAAACAGTTTCTTAGATAAACAATTTAAGCTTTTATGTCTTTCAACCTTATATACTTTATACCTCTTTTGTGAGGTATAATTTGGTGACAAGGAAAACTTTAACTATTAACTATCTTGTCTTCAACTCCATCAGAGACCTGAGAAGGACATATTATCTAACCAAAAGAAAGTGTGGAGTAAACAACTTCCAAAACTATAGAAATGACAGAAACAGGAACCCTGTCACCCAAGATTCTCTGCAACATTGGGGTGTCCATTTTTGGCCTACAGGCCTAGAATATCTGACAGTCTTTTCTATAAGGCAGAAAATTTGAAGGACTGCTCTTACCTTGTCTTGGCAAAGTTCAGCAGTCACCCTTTTGTGCATCTTATCCAATTTGCACAGCATACTGTCAGCAGTTGAGGCAAGGGAAATTTCTTGCCCAGTGTCCAACTTTTTCTATAAAGAAAGCAAATTCTATATGGAGGTTCTTTATTGCCCATTATCTTCTCTGAAATACATTGGTGTTGCCAGGAACAGATGTGTCTCACTGTAGTAAAAAGCCTAAAGTTATTAAAACATCTTAAATGTCATATTCAGTAGTTCTCTGAAGTGTTTGAAGACTGTAGTAGGAGGTTTCTGGCTCAGACTTTTGGGCCTAGCCTCAAGGTTTAGGCCTGCAGACCCGCAGACCCACAGACGCTTTCAGTAGTTTTAGGCTGATCGGCCTAAGGCCCAGGCATATCACTTGCTAGTTCTCTACCCTTCATCTAACCCATGATTCTTCCTGTTCTGCCATGTGGCTCAGTACCTTTTCTCATAGCAGCATGGTTGTCCTCTACTTCTTCCGGCTTCTCTCTGGCATTCTGCTCTGTGCTTCCAGTTCTCAAGAATTTTCTTAGTCTAGTAGCCCTGCCCACACTTCCTGCCTGCCTTTGGCCAATCAGCGCTTTTTATTAAACCAGTGGGTGGGACAATTATTTACCATGAAACAACACAATCCCCTACAGAAGACTACCTATCTTAACTAAAATATATTTCTGTTTAACTTTGAAAACATACTTCATATTGCCACAAACTTGATTGTTAGATGACTAACTTGTATTTCTTTATTCTAAATAGTTTGTCATAATAACTTTCGAGGATTAGAAATTTACATTACATTGTTAAATGAGCTACATAGGTACAATACCTTAAACAAAAAAAGAGACAAAATATAACAAAAATAAGCTTAAATTATACAAAAATGCTATACCCATACCTGTAACTATCAAACCCTCAATTTCAATGCCATTTATTTGTATTTTTAGCTTTGGTCTTTGATCATTTATACAAGTTTGCCTAGCTACTTGTTTTATGGTCACTCCTGAAAATTGTGTTTTATCTACTGAAGCTGTTGTATAATCCAGAGCAGTATGGTTTTTTTTTTTTTTTAGCATATTTATTTTTGTATAATAAGTGCTGTATGTACATGTATGCCTGAATGAAAGAAGAGGGTTCAAGATCTCATTACAGATGGTTGTGAGTCACTATGTGGTTGCTGGGGAGCAGTTGGTGCTTTTAATTGGTGGGTCATCACTCAGTGTAGCTCCTCCAGTGTGGGGGGGGGGGGGACTAAGAGTGTGCAGTGGTGGAATCACCAGTAAAAGCCCCAGTGGTTGGCGAGGGGCCCAGGGGAAGCTGGCAACCCACAGGGAGAGAGAAGCGGACACAGACATATGTGGGAAAAAAATCCGTGTGTCAGGAAGTAAGGGCACAGGGCACCTGAATGACAGAGCTAGCTGGTGGTGAACAGTTTAACTCTGGCAATGTTTTGGGCCCAGCCACGTTTGTCACTGGGGTTGGGATGAGTGGCACCTGAAGGCTGCTATAGAGAGGCTGCAATTGGAAAACCCTAGACTTTCAGGGAGAGCCTGACAGAAGGGAGGGAAGGCCAGCCTCAGTGCAGAACCAGCAGTGAGCAGCTGCCTCTTGATCAAGTGCTCCATGTTGGATGCCAGATGAAGTATTTTCTAATTATTCTTTTTTTGCTGGGAAGGGTTCAAGATAGAATTTCTCTGTGTAGCAGTCCTGGGTGACCTGGAACTTGATTTGAAGACCAGGCTGGCCTCAAGCTCACTGACTCTGCCTTCCAAGTGCTGGGATTAAAGGCATGCGCCACCACTGCCCAGCTCTAAATATTCTTTTTCAACAAAAATTCAGGAAACATTCAAGTACAGTAAGTTCAAGGCTTGCCTAGGGTACAGAGTGAGTTCAAGGACATCTTAGGATACAGAGTAAGTTCAAGGCTTGTTTAGGGTTCAAGGACTGATGTGGGAATGTCTTTTTATATATTATAAATATAAATCTTTAAATAAAAAAGCTGTTTTGGCCCATGACAGGCATCATAAAAAAAATAAGAAGGGAAATCAGAGCATAGGTAGGAGAAGGGTGGCGTCAAATCAGATGGAGCCAGCCGCCAAAGAAACAACATATAAAGAACACAGGTGAGCCACAGGCCACGTGGCAGACAGATTAATAAAAATGAGTTAAGATAAAAGAACAAACTGACAATGTGCCTGAGCCATAGGCCAAACAGCATGAACTTAATATAAACATTTGAGTCATTTTAGGGGCCTAAGCAGTGGCGGGTGGCTAAGCAGTCTGAGACTGCAGCTCTGTGGGTCTGGACCTCTGGTCAAAAAACCATATTGTAACAAAGGGCAGACTTGGTAAGGTAATGAGACCCTATGTAAAAATAAAATTAAACAGTGCCTTACAGCGGCATATAACTGTAATCCTATTACTCCTGGGGCAAAGGTTTGAGCCTAGTTTTACATACAAGTTTTACATACAAGTTATGGGCCAGCCATGGCTTCATAGTAAGATGCTCCTTCAAAACACAAAAGTAAACATGTAAAGGGCTGGGAGTATAGATAGCTCAGTGGTAGAACAATTACCTAGGATACACAAAGCTCTGGGCTTGATTCCCAGAACCATCAGTAAGTAGTTAGGGACTAAATCTTAGTTCTCAGGCTATGCATAAACAGGGTGAGCCTGAACCACAGGCTGTGGTTTCCTGGCACTGGAATTTGAAGATAAGAACATTATCCCTTGTAGCAAGTAGAGTTTGTGTGAAGGGAATTGGACCTAGGGAAGGGGCTCGGATTAAGCAACAAAATCCAACAACCTTAGAGGTCACTGAAGTTACTCATCTTGTTCTTTGAGACAGGGTCTCTCACTGCCCTGGACCGTTCCAAGTAGGCTAGATTCTGGCCAGGGAACCCCAGGGATCCATTGCCCCAGTGTGGGAGGATGGATGCACTCTGTTTTCTGGGGATTTATGTTGTGTCCCCTGCTTGTGCAGGAAGTACTTCATTGACTGAGCTATCTCCCCAGCCAAGGCTCAGTTTTACCTTAGACAGTCATATGCTTGCCTGCATTTTCTAGTTGTTGAGAGGAAGGTTTACATAGAAAAGTTTAGGCCAGAGGCTATCTGCTGACTGTGCCCTTCCATTCTCTCCATCCCCAGGGCTCTTTGTGGGGAAAGAAGGCCCCATGATTCACAGTGGTGCTGTGGTAGGAGCTGGTCTCCCTCAGGTAAGGACTGGTGGGCATCTCCCAGGGTGGCATGTCCCACAGTGGGCTTTCTGGATAAGCCCAGCAGATCTGGAAAAATCCTTTGTGATGTCTCTAATTTCAGAATCTTTTGGAGTGGTCTCTCCCAGCAAAGCACCTCACTGTTGCTTCTCAAAGTATAGCAGTGGGTGCCGAGTCTTGGGGACAGAACAGGAAGCAGGAGAAGAACTGAGATAGGGTGGCTGATAGGTACCATGTGCTGCAAGTGTCATGTGGCTGGAAGGGGTTGGCCAGGCTCACTTAGCAAAGTCCACATTATGTGATGCAACAGTAGTGTCACCTGTGCACTAGACTGTGTTGCAATTTCTTATTTCCCTGTAGTCACATAACTAAGCATAGATGAGGAGGCTGAGGGACTAGCTCCAAACTCAATATCTTCTTTTTAAAATTGGTTTTATTGATTGATTGGTTGAGAGCTGTGTATTTAGACTAGTTTTGAACTCAAGACCCTCCTGCCTCAGCCTACTACTTGTTGGCCACCACACCTAGTCAAAGCTCATATTTTTAAGGGCTTTTTAGACACCTGGGCTTTGTTTGAGAAGTCTCGGTCCCTTGTGGGCCTTTCCCTCCTGTCCCAAGAAGGGGACTTACCTGGAGTGGGCAACTCTTGAAGGCAAAGGACAAAAGCTCTTCGATCATGGGCCCATCAAGGGCCTCCCAGAAATGAGCCTGGGAGTAGAAAGAGGCCAAGCATGTGTGAGAATCTAGGGTGCCAGTGTCTCCCTTGAAAGAGCTAGTGCCATCATATGCAGCAGGTCTAGGTCCCATCCAGCAACTAGCTTTGCTGTCCCCTCTTGTTGACACTGCACAGGCTGAGTCCTGAAGCTCCCATATCCTAGGTGACTGCCCTGTTTTGCAGTTTGCTGCCCTGGGCCATTTCCTCTTGCAGCACACCTATGCAATGGCAGACACACAGGACTGCCTGGGGATCATGAGTTCCCATGCCCTGCCCTCATGGCTTCTCTGACTCAGTTTCCCTCATTTCAGTTTCAGAGCATCTCCCTACGGAAGATCCAGTTCAACTTCCCCTACTTCCGCAGTGACAGGTAAGCTTTGGGAGGCACAGCACATCCTCACTCTATGCTAGCCTGGCTCACTGTGACCCCGGCTCACTGTGACCCCTGACTTTTCTCCTGAGAGGGAGAAGCAGAAGGACTAAGCTCTTGTCCTTCCCATTTGTCTGAGAGCCATTTCAGGCAAAGATGATGCCCTGACTGAAAACCCGGCCAGGTAGACTGCACCCTGTGGGTTTGTGTGTCACTTCCTGCACCCCTTGTAGCATTACTGAGCACACATCTTTGTGTTCCCACAGGCATGGCTTTCTGCTTACACTCACCATTCTCACCGGGGCTCTGTTTTGGGGGGAACATGGCTTAGTAGTATTGAATGTCCCCATCCTGTTCTCTGACTGAAGTCACTCAGGTCAGGGAGCTGTTAGCCCTGAGGAATGAGATGCAGTGGGTTGGCTCACAAATACCTGGGAAGGGCACCAGAAAAAAGGGAAAGGCTTATTTTCCCTCACAGTTTTGAAGGTTTTAGTTCCTTCACCTTGTGGCTTGGGGTAGTCCCAGTATCCTCCTGGTATCCTCCAAATGGCTTAACTTCCTCTGAGTTCATTTCTCAGATTCTACCACCTTCCAGTAGTGCCTCAGGTCTGGGTTCATTTCTCAGATTCCACCACCTTCCAGTAGTGCCTCAGGGTGATGGCTTTGAACACACTGGAAAATCAAGCACATTGGGAGTGTGTGGCCCAGAGGCAGCTGTGACTGCCTGTCCAGGACCCTGCTCTTTTGTGATCCTGACACTTACAGGCTGGGATGGAGAGGGCTCATGGGTAAAGAAGTGTCTGAAGGCTCTTTCTTAAATAAACAAGCACTCTGTCCCCCTCCCTTCTTCCTCAGGGACAAGCGGGACTTTGTGTCGGCAGGGGCAGCTGCTGGAGTTGCTGCAGCCTTTGGGGCCCCTATAGGGGGTACCTTGTTCAGTCTAGAGGAGGGCTCGTCTTTCTGGAACCAGGGGCTCACGTGGAAAGTGGTAAGGAGACTGAACGCTTGAGCCCAAACACAAGTCCAGAATGTACTTGAGCATCACCTAAAACATGTAACTGTCTTTCTTTTGGAGCTGGTAGACTGACTCCAGGGGAACATAGCCTCCCAACACTAGGCTTTTGTGCTTTTTCTACGCGCCCACTCAACCCCTAAAGAACACCCCATGCCAAACAGCTGCTGTTCTCTCTCTGTGAACCCTGTGACATTATAATGTGCCAGTCTCTGGGGAGGGATGGCAGGATTGGGACTTGATCCTGTCTCCTGCTGACTGGGCATAGGGCCTGTTCCCAAGGAGTTCTCAGCAGCAGGCCCTCAGAGGGCGGTAGTGGCACTGACTCAAAGCTTGCTGTCAGTGCTTGCCCCGGGATGGGGCCTGGCGGTGCCTCCCACGCCCTGAGCCCAGTCACTTCCAAAGGTCTCTTCTGGAGCCATGGCTCTTATTTCTTTGTTTGTTATTGTTACTGTTTTGATTTTGGTTTTGAGAGAAGATCTCACTGTGTAGACCAGGCTAGCCTCAAACTCAAAGATGTGGAAATGATTAATGTGGGAGGACTGTCAAGGAGAGAGGGCGATGTCACCAGTGCCCTTGTTTCTTTGTTACCTGTCCTCTAGCTCTTCTGTTCCATGTCTGCCACCTTCACCCTCAACTTCTTCCGTTCTGGAATTCAGTTTGGAAGTTGGGGCTCCTTCCAGCTGCCTGGGTTGCTGAACTTTGGTGAATTTAAGGTATGTCTCTTTTTTCCTCCCAGGATATTTTACTTGACCTGTGAAATTGCTCTTAAGTATAAAGAGAGGTGTAGGTGCTGTCTGCAATGGCTGCCTTTCCTGCATACCTGTTCCCATGAGCAGGTGCCTGGGCAGTCTGGACCCTCAGCAGGGAGGCAAGGCATTGCGCTCTTGTTCCTGTCTCTGTCCTTCCCTTCCTGTTCTCATGGCGCTCTGGTTTTTCTCTCTCCCTCCCTTCCCCCTTCTCTCAGTGCTCTGACTCTGATAAAAAATGTCATCTCTGGACAGCTATGGATTTGGGGTTCTTCGTCGTGATGGGGGTCATTGGGGGCCTCCTGGGAGCCACATTCAACTGTCTGAACAAGAGGCTTGCAAAGTACCGTATGCGCAACGTGCACCCGAAACCTAAGCTCGTCAGGTATCTGCAAGTTAGCCCCTTGTGGGCGGGCCATCTCTCCCAAGGAAGATGGCCCTGTGAACAGACCCTGCTCCCCATACCCACTTTGATTTCTCTCCTGAGACCAAGCATATAATCAGGCTCATAAATATGCTTTATGAAGGCCAGAGAAGCTGAGGCTGAGTTTATATCTGAGTGATTGGGTTTCTCCCCCTCCTCTGACCTGCTGCTAACCCACATACCAAAGGTCAGGAGGGTCAGCAGGCCCAACTGAGGAGCTATCTGTCACATGTTGCTCTTGCTGTAGACTTAGAGAAGAAAAGCCACTTGGCTCTTTAGAGAGAAGTGATGTGTGTAACAGCTTCCTTCATTGGCTGTCTGCTCTTTATACAGCTAGCTTGATGGAGCAAATCTGGAGTGAGTTCTGAGTGCCTGTGCCCTGACCAGGGCTTCTGGGCTGCCCTGTGGGGAGAGAGTGTTGGCAAGTGATTGTGGGTGCTCGGCATCTTTTGATTATGTTGTGACTGCTGTGTTCTGTTTTCTAGAGTCTTAGAGAGCCTCCTGGTGTCCCTGGTGACCACTGTGGTGGTGTTTGTGGCCTCCGTGGTATTAGGAGAATGCCGACAGATGTCTTCTGCGGGTCAAACTGGCAATGGCTCATTCCAGCTCCAGGTAACCCCTGCAAACTTGGTGCCTTTATCCTGCGTGTTTAGAGCCAGGCTGTTCCATGCCCACAGCGGAAAGGACGTACACAATTGCCTTCTGTCTTCTACATCATCAAAATCTCCGGCTGTTCTTCTCCAGTCCAACCTCTGTCCCTGCCCCCTTCATGCTTGTCCCTCCTCAGGCCTTCAGGAGCACACTGGCCTAGGGCCACAGAACCTACCACCTCACCTTTGTGGTAGGAGTTGCTCAGGGGGGTGACTCTGACTTGTCTCAGTGCCTGGCTCTTACCGGGCTGCTTTCCTTGGCATGTGTCCTGTTCTACAAGTCTCCTTTGCCTCCCTTAGGAGGTCATGGGAACTCTCTCTACTTGCATGTTTTGGTCCACTCTGGTGGTCCAAGAGGTAGCTTGTGGCCTCATCTCCAAGGTGGAAGCTGCGGGACATTCTGTGAACTCTATCTTCTTATTCCTAAGTAGCAGCCCAGAGCTCTCAGCTCCCAGCCTCTCTGGGAGGGCTGACTTTCAGTCCCCAGGAAATAGTTTGAGATAGGATGTTTTAGAGAGGGATCAACAAACCATAGCCAAGGTCACGGCTGTTTGTGTAGCCCCCAGGCAAAGGGTGGGTGACCTTTCAGATGCCTGAAACAAAAGGACCACAGAGACTATGTGACTGGCAGAGTTGAGGAAATTTGCTGACGTCTAGTTATTCCCATTTCATTTATGAGACCAGTATTTTCAAAATATATTTTGTTGTGGAACACTAATAATAAGAAAAACAAAAGACATTCTGTGCTCCAGTGGAATAATCTAAAAGAATTAATTAAGCAGAAAAGGGTGGCTGATGGTCAGCAAGCGGAAGCCCTGCGCTCTGTGTCTCAGGTCTTCCACGAGTACTTCAGAAGCCACTCTTTACTCTTCATTGTGCTGGCTGGCAAGAATACTCTCACCCCATTTTTCAGGTGAGAAGTCAGAGGCAAAGTGAGGTCTTGACCAAGATCCTTCAGCTTGTAACATGTATCATGAAGGAGATGATATTACTTAACTTTATAGATGAGGAAAAGCAAAGTTAAAAGACCTCCCCAAGGTCTTTAGAGAGTGGCAGAGTTAGTCTTGAAGCCATCTGATTTTGTGGTCTGTTCCCTGCTCGTAAGCAGCTGGTCTCTCAGCAGTATAGCTGACCTCAAAACCTTTTGCAGAGACCCTTTGGGACTGGAATCCCTTCAGACACGGTCTGGGAAACTCTGGATGTGTCAGTTATTAAGCCAGAGCCAACAGTTTGTCCACTGTTCCCATCTCTCTGCCATCAGGGGGCGCTCACCTACCTCCTAATGCTGTCTACATCATGCTGTATTGCCTGCCTGGGTTCACCTGTTATCCAGTGTTGTTACGGTGTAGGGCATCTCTGTAGCATCATTAGTGAAGTAGAATCTGGGTGATCCCATATCCTTAATGTCCATATCACAGGGACAGCAGTGGGGTGAATCCAGAAATCAGGGCTGTCCATCTGTAGATGCTCTGCCTCTACTCCTAAGTCAGGTGGCACCAGAATCCCATACTCACACAGGGTGTCAAGAATGGAGCCTAGAACACTAGGAAAGCATCTTTCCTTCCTCATTTGGAGTGTGCTCTCTTGGTGGGATTGGAGGAAAGGTGTCCGGGAACGTGGTGTTGCTGTCAGGCCTCATGTTGAGGTTGGTTTCTTTTGCAGAAAATCTAGCATAAATCATTTTTTCTTCATTTGAAACCAAAGTGAGGCTTTAGATCAGGTGATGGCCTGGGCTTTGCTTCCCAGGCTTCTGCTGCTACTGGCCACTCATCTCTGAGCTGCATCTTCGTCCCACAGTCCTTGGGGCTCTGAGCTCTTAGCTATGACACACCAGAATCTGCACTAAGGAAGAAGCCAAGTCCATGCTGACGCCTGATGTAGTTATTCTTAGTGATAAGTGTGAATGAGGGCTGAGGAGATGGTTCAGTGAGTAAAACACTTGCCGTACAAGGGCAAGACCCTGAGTTCAGATCCCCATTACCCATGTAAAGCTGGACATGGCAGCTTGTGTCTACTATCCCAGTGCTGCTACAGCAAGATGGGGGTGTGGACAGAAAGTTGGGGGGCATCTAGTCTGTCATGTGCAGCGGAGAATAAGAGACCCCAGCTCAATGTCATTTGATCTCCACATGCGAGCTATAGCAGTTGTAAGCCTGTGCTCACACATAAGACACACACAAATACTTTAAACAAAAGTGCTACTGGACATTAGTGGCAAATGCCTTTAATCTCAGCACTCAGGAGGTAAAGGCAGAGGCAGACTTCTGCCTGTGAGTTGGAGGCCAGCCAGACTACATATAGAAACCTTATCTCCAAAAACAAACAAAAACTTGTGGCTGGACAAGGCTTGCTTTCACCCTCGCCCTGATTATTTCCCAGTACAGGAGCCCAGCATCACAGTGTGCTGCCACCTAGTGTCCATACTGAGGTGTGCGCCTACTTTCTTCAGCTAGTTCCAGCTCCTCCCATAGGCAAAGCTGTCCAGGCAGACATCTGACCTGTATGTCCTGATCTGGTGTCTTTGTATTGACTTCTGATCCCCTCTTTAGGCTACATCAGAAGATGTGAATTCAACCATCAAGACATTTTTCTGTCCCAATGATACCTACAACGACATGGCCACCCTCTTCTTCAACCCCCAGGAGTCTGCTATCCTGCAGCTCTTCCATCAGGATGGTGAGTGTCAGCTTCTGCTCAGGGGTGTCCTCTGTAATGACAGCCTGGTGCTGGAGGGTGCAGAGGACCTGGAAGGACCCAACACAGTCTCCTTGGCCTGTGCAAATGTGCTGGTGTGACTTGGCCTGTGCTGGTCTGCTCTCGCCCTGCAGGGACTTTTAGCCCCATCACCCTGGCCTTATTCTTCATCCTCTATTTCCTGCTGGCGTGCTGGACCTTTGGCACTTCTGTCCCCAGTGGTCTCTTTGTGCCTTCCCTGCTGTGTGGAGCAGCTTTTGGACGTTTAGTTGCCAACATCCTGAAAAGGTAGTGTGGTATTGTGTGCACGTGTGCACATGTTTGTAAATGTGTGAGCCCACACCACCAATGTGAGGCTAAGCCTGGTTCTGTTTCTCTCTTCACCAGCTACATTGGACTGGGCCACATCTATTCTGGGACCTTTGCCCTAATTGGTGCAGCAGCTTTCTTGGGTGGGGTTGTGAGAATGACCATCAGTCTCACGGTCATCCTGATTGAGTCAACCAATGAGATCACATATGGGCTTCCCATTATGATCACTCTGATGGTGAGCAAGCCCTTCCCCCTGGCTGCTTGCAGGCTGAGGGCCACACTCACCTCAAGGCTATCTTCAAATCTCTGCTTTGTATTTCAGGTGGCCAAGTGGACAGGAGACTTTTTCAATAAGGGCATTTATGACATCCACGTGGGTCTGCGAGGCGTGCCTCTTCTGGAGTGGGAGACAGAGGTGGAAATGGATAAGTAAGATGCTGGCCTCTTCACTTATCTGTGAACCAGAGTTTCTAAACCCAGGGCCTACAGAGCCTGTCAGGGTGGGAAACAGTAGCTCACACTGCTCAGATTAGAAGAAAGTGTATTCAGCGTTTGGGGATGTTGAACAGCTTGAGCTGGCTAGGAGTCTAGAGAGCAAGCTAGATGTCATGATGGGGTCCAGAAGCAAGGCTCCTTTGTGGTTGTTTGGCTTCTTAGTGTCCTGGTCAAGTAGATTGTGAACTGGATCAAGCTTTTATCTTGGCTAGATGTTCACATTGAGAACACACAAAGTTTTGGCAGTAACACTTGCCTACCCACACACTCGACCAAGCACCACACTGTATGTCCACGGGTGTTTTCGACCTCTAATCTTGGGTATCAGGCAGGCCTTATGAACTAATGCCCGGCCAGCAGCCTTTCCTACAGCAAATATTTTCAGCAATGTGACCCTGTCAGCCCCACAGCACTGTCACTGCCGTAGGAAAGCAGACATGGATGAGTGTGTAGGGCTGGGAGTGATCAGTGGACTGGCTTGTCATCCTGGTCTAAGCAAGGACTCCAGAATTGTCCTGGTGATTCCAAGAAAATAATGGTTAATTGTGATATGTAGCATGTGATGTGGTATTTCAAGGAGTGGTGGCCAACCCTCAGGAAAGCTGGGGGGGGAGGGTGGTTCATGGAGAGGAAGCGGTGGCCCCGAGCATGATAGAGTGGGGAGCAGTATAACCAGCAGGGCGGGGAGAGTGAGAAACTGCTGGATGGTTCCGAAGAGAGGCCCTAGTGATCCAGGTGGAGGCAGAGAAGCAGCACTGCCCCGTCCAGCCTGTCCCCAGTGGCAGTGGTCTTTTTGAGGCTGTTAGAGCTTACCCCTCTGCAGGCTGAGAGCCAGTGATATCATGGAGCCCAACCTGACCTACGTCTACCCACACACTCGCATCCAGTCTCTGGTGAGCATCCTGCGCACCACCGTCCACCACGCCTTCCCAGTGGTCACAGAGAACCGGGACAACGAGAAGGAGTTCATGAAGGGCAATCAGCTCATCAGCAACAATATTAAGTTCAAGGTAAAAAAAAAAAAAGGAGAGAGAAAAATAGCCCAAAGGGAAGGCCAGTGAGTAAGGACCATCTGGCCAACACCCATCCTGTGCAGGGCTAGGGCTGCCTCTGAATCTGGGGTGGACTCGGACTCTGTCAGTCTGGGGAAAGTCTGCAGCACCCCCATGTGAGACACTGGGTTTCACAGAGGATGTGTGCTCATCTGGGCAACAGGAAGCAGGTGGGTGGGCTCTTTTTATAGCAGACTTTGTATTAATTATTTATCATATGCAAGCACCAGAGGGTTCTAGAGTTGCTGACACAAATGGACTCTGACCTAGGAAAGGCCCAGGCAGGAGGATCACTGTGAGCTCCAGGCCAGCCTGAGACGTATGGAGACCCTGTCAATAGACCACAGATAGAAAGAGTGAGAAGGAAATGGAATAGAAGCTGCAGACCCAGCTGTGAGCTCTAGGAGTGCAGGTACTGGCCTCACAGGTAGCTTTCAACTCACAGTCCAGGCCCATCTCCTCAGACTGTGTCTACCGTTGCCTTTGGTGTCTGTGGGAAGAGCAGACACACGCCTGGTCCCTATGAGACAGGGTGTAAAAGAGAAGTTTGTAGAGGATTTATGATGCTACATTATAAATAATTGTCCCGCCTATGAGTTTAATAAAAAGCGCTGATTGGCCAGAGGCAGACAGGAAGTGTGGGGGGGGGGGGGCTACCAGACTAAGAAGACTCTGGGAACAGGAAGAACAGAGCAGAATGCCAGACAAACCAGAAGAAGCAGAGGACAACCATGCTACTCTGAGAAAAGGTACTGAGCCCCATGGCTGAACAGGGTAAGAGTCATGGGTTAGATGAAGGGTAAAGAGCAAGTTATATGCCTGGGCCTTAGGACGATCAGCCTAAAATTAATGTAAGCGTCTGTGTGTCTCTGCGGGTCTGTGGGTCTGCAGGCCCAAACCTTGAGACTAGGCCCGAAAGTCCAGGCCAGAAACCTCCTACCTCAGAAGTTGTTTTCCTCCTCAGAGTTGAGGTGTGCCTCCCAGACGAGAGAAGTTGGGGTCTTAGGTTAGATACAGCAGATAAACTTTCCTTACTGTGACAAAGTGTGTGGCATAAAACAACCTAGAAAAGCTGGGCAGTGGCTCACACCTTTAGTCCCAGCACTCAGGAGGCATGCCAGGTGGATCTCTGAGTTCAAGGCCAGCATGGTCTGCAGAGCGAGTTTCAGATCAGCCAGGGCTACACAGAGAAATGGTAAATAAAGTAAACCTCTTAGAAGGCTATCTTTTGTCCTGTGTTTCAGAGGTGTCTGTCTGTCAGGTCCAGGAAGGTATGCAGAGGGGATAGCAGCAGCATGGTGGAGAGAAAGCAGACAGACGAGTACAGGAAGGGCCAGGACAAGATAGAGCCTCCCAGAACACAGACACACATGCATCCCATACAATGCGGCCCACTTCTCCCAGCTAGAAGCAGCTTCTTTTCATCCATCTGTGAGGACAAAGCACTCGGGATCTGGTCCTGTGGAAACAGTCAGAGGCTGCTCTGATACCACTAGGCCCTGGTCAGACTGACCATCAAGATCCAGTGACACACTCAGGCTGGGCAGAGTTGGGTGTGTAGTAGTGGTAGAGGCTTGCCTCTCTGTAAGGCCTTGTATTCAAGTCCAAGGACTGACTGGCCTGCACCTCTGGGAGCCTCGCAGACCTCCATGAAAGTGTTCTTCACGTCATCACAGCTGTTGGTGCTCCTGTGTTTGTATGCCCAGCACTGCCGTCTTGGCTCCTGTAAAAGCTGTCATTGTCTCCACACCCCGTCCATAGAAATCTAGTATCCTCACCCGTGCCGGTGAGCAGCGCAAGCGGGGCCAGTCCATGAAGTCTTACCCTTCCAGTGAGCTTCGAAATGTGTGCGATGAGCATGTGGCCTCAGAGGAGCCGGCAGAAAAGGAGGACCTGCTACAGCAGATGCTGGAGAGGAGGTGAGGGCCTTGCACTGGCTGCCTGCAGGCTCCATGCAGAGCACTCTGCACGCGGTGGGTGTGAGTGAGCCCTTGAGCTTGCTGGAGGTTATGGGAAGGCAACAAGGATGTGTCAGAAGCTACCCTGCTGAGGTTATATGAGGCAGCATTTGGTTTTTGTGTAACAGATACACTCCCTACCCCAACCTATACCCTGACCAGTCCCCGAGTGAAGACTGGACCATGGAGGAACGCTTCCGCCCACTGACCTTCCACGGCCTTGTCCTGCGCTCACAGCTCGTCACCCTGCTTGTCCGAGGAGTGTGTTATTCCGAAAGTCAGTCTGTAAGTCTTGCTAGGAGGGTGACAGGGACAGGCCCTGTTGTTCTGTGTGTGATGATGTGTGCACAGCTGCTGTTGAGTGGGGTGTTTGGCCTCAGATGCGTTTTGCTGTGTTTGTGAGCTGTCATCCATCCTCCCTCCCCTCCCCCTCCCCTGAGGGGGGTCATGAGGGAGGTAAAAGCTGGTTGACTCCAGTTGTCCCTTAAGCCTTTGCCACATTTTGTCCATCTTCTCCAGCCTGCTGGCCTGTGAGCTTTTCACATCCTGAGGGGTTTTTCTTTAGCTTTCTTTTGTTGAGACAGGATCTCATGTAGCCCAAGCTGGTCTTTACCTCACAGTATAGCTGAGGATGAATGTCTGATCCTCTTGTTTCCAGTACTCATATCTGAGATCATAGGCATGTGCACTATGCTGCCGTCAGACCTGTGGGTTTTAATTGTGGCAGGAGCTGACTTTTCTGCGTGTTAGTGGAAGAAGTACCCTTCTCCTGACAGGCTCAGCTGTACCCACCTTTTCTCTTTCATTTGGTTTTGGGTGTTCCCATGGCACCCAAAACCACACTGCTCACACCTTTTCAGCAGGAGGCTGAGCAAGTCACCCAAAGCCCTGGTTTCCAGTGTGACTCTTGTGAAGTTGGGAGTTGGATTTTTTACCATGTAGCTGCCTGCACCCCTCTATGGTCTGCTCATTGTGCAGAAGAGCAGCTCCCCTGATACAGAGACTGGATGGAGTGTGGGTGACCACCTGGGTGGAGTGGGCAAGAAGCTGATGGGGAGCTCAGAGGCAAGGGAGGTAGAATGGCGACAGAGCTTGGGCCATAGCCAGCCAGTACTGTGGCTCCTGTGCTGTGAGCCCTGACACTGACCTCCCTGCCCTGTGGCAGCAGCGGTGGGATCTGAGGGCTGTGACAACACTCCTTTGAGACTGTACTGTAGCCACTCTGTCAAATTGCCATCAGCCTGGCAGCTTGGAGCAGGATCTATCATAGTTGAAGACCGTAAGTACAAGATTCAGAGTGCATGGGATGAGCTCTCCCCAGCCTCCTCTGGACCCTTGTACCTGCCAACAGCTCCAGGCCCTGCTGGCTGTAAGGATATACGGTGCTCACTCCGTTTCCTCTCCATGTTTTGTAAGGATACCTCATGTTGGAATTAGCCCTAGTCCAGTGTGAGCTCAGTGTAAGCAACTCTGCAGAAATCCTGTTTCCAGTACAGGCACCTGATAGGTACTAGGATTTGCTGGTTGGCACTGTCCTTTTGGGGGACACAGCTCAACCCACAACCCCTGTTAGCAGTTTTCTCATCCCTTAGAGCCTGGCTTGCTGTCACTGTTTCCCACCTTAGCACCCACTGGGGCTCCTGTACTGTCTATTCCTCTGGGTGGCCTCTGACAGGAAGATGATAGTGTAACTTGCGAGGGGCTGTCAGAGCAACCCAACTGGTGGCTGCTGTTTGCTGCAAGGACACTGTCTTGGTTGGAATTGCAGAGTGCCAGCCAGCCACGCCTTTCTTATGCTGAGATGGCCGAGGACTACCCACGATATCCCGACATTCACGACCTGGATCTCACACTGTTGAATCCCCGGATGATTGTGGTGAGGAGGACTGTCCCACATGCTGTGTCCATGTTTATTCCAGGCTGTGGGTGATTCATGCTTTCTCTTTTGCAGGATGTCACCCCATATATGAACCCTTCACCATTCACTGTCTCCCCCAACACCCATGTTTCCCAAGTTTTCAACCTGTTCAGAACCATGGGCCTGCGCCACTTGCCTGTGGTGAATGCGGTGGGAGAGGTGAGTGAGTCGATCCCAGGCTGCCTCTTCCCCATGTGCGGGTCTGTCACTCCAGTCCAGCAGGGGGCACCTCGTGGTCCTCTTTCGATTCCTGCTCTTGTCCGCCACTCCAGGTCTGTGTTCCTTGGCTTCTCCCTCTCACGGGCATTTGTAGCATTAATAGGATTTAAGGAGAAGCACTCAGAGGGTTGTAAAACATGGCACCCAGTGATTACTTTTGAAGGTTCTTCCATCATTTCTTTCCAGAGTTAATTGTGTGCTCTCTGAGACAACCTTGAGGAACTGGTTCTGTCCCACCCACCTTTACTGGATTGGGTTCTTGAAACTGAACTCAGGTCCCCAGCCTGGGGACTTGCATGATAAGAGTAATTACCCACTGGGCATCTTCTCAGCCCAACTTGATTTTTAATTAGGTAGCTCTTGTTTATATTGTCATACTGTATGTAGCAAGATAAGAAAACACAAATAAAAATAAGGCCATGACCCTTCCCTGCTGAGGTCGCTGCCCTGCCAGCTTTCCTGTGCACAGGCTATTCACACAGTGGGTTTTCCCACAGTACTCATCTCTGCTCTGTCTGTCTTAGGCATGCTAGGCAGGCTCTCTACCACACCCGTGCGACAGTCGGGATCATGGCTGTGTGGGCCATTCTCCCTGTCCTCTCATCCAGTTGAGTTTTAGTTCCCTTTTGAAGGTCTTTAGTACGTGTCACATAAATGACCATGTAAAGAAGTGGTGCTTCTGTAAAGGGACAATTTGCCTTCCCTCCATCCTTCCCTTCCTTTCTTGCTGGCCTGATACTCATGGAGCCCAGACTGGCCTTGAACGTGAGGCAGTCCTCTTGACCCGGCCTCCCAAATTCTGTCATAGGTATGTGCCACCAGGCTAACCAGTGTGTGTCAGCTTGATGAAAGCTAGAGTCGCTTAGGAACGGGCTCTGAATAAGAAAATGCCCCATAATATCTGGCTGTAGGCAAAGTTGAGGTTTGTTTTCTTAGTGACTGACGTGAGAGGGCCCAGCACACTGTAGATGGTGCCATCCCTGGGCTAGTGGTCCTAGGTGCTGTAACAGAGCATGCTATGCAAGCCATGGAGAACAAGCCAGTAAAGAGCACTCCTTGCTTTCTGCATCATTTTCTGCCTTCAGGTCCCCACCCTGTTTGACTTCCTGTCCTGACTTTGTTCACTGAGGAACTATAACGTAGCTGAAATAAGCTTTTTCCTTCCCAGCTTGCTTTGGGCCATGGCGTTGTATCACAATAGAACCCTGAGACAGCATGATGAGCCTTTGAGGTGCAGCTCAGCGACAAGGTTTATCATAAACAAGTACACAATAAAACAGAGGCTAGTTCTGCCTGGTGCTGTGGCACACGTGTATTTGCAGCACAGCACACAGGAAGATGAAGTTCAAGGTCAGCCTGGGCTACATTGTGAATGAAACCCTGTCTCCACTCAAACCAAAAACAATAAAAGAATGCATGGACCACACATAGGTCTGTGATTAGAGAAGGCAAGTGGCTCTTCCAAAGGAGCAGGGTCCCCTTTAGTCACTTTCTCTCCCTGCTCTGACTTCACTCCCGTTTCAGGGCACATTGGTTCCTTTTGTGCAGCTACATCTGTCCCCATGCCTCTAAGAACAGGAAATATGTGCCATGAGCACACTAGCCCTGACCTGTCCTTATATTATACTGTCAGGTCCCAATTCTCTTTCTGTCTCTACATCCTGGGATACACCCGCGGGGACTGGTTTCTTCACGCACATCCTTTCTGGTGGATTGTAAAATCTGGTGACTTGGGTGTTTTCTTCTTGCCATAGATCGTGGGGATCATCACACGACACAACTTGACACATGAGTTCCTGCAGGCCCGGCTTCGGCAGCATTACCAGACCCTCTGACAGTTGAGCCCAGCTGCTGCTAGCCCATTCTCCCAGAGATGCCTCTGCAGGTGGATCGCTCACACACCAGCCCCACAGCTGGCATGAAGGCCCCTAGTCACCCACTTTCCTGGAGTCCTGGAAGATTGGGGTCAGAGGTTTTGGGGATGTATTGAGCCGAAAGTTGGAGTTTTACTAACCTCTTCAGCAAGAACTTTCCATTTCTCGTTCCCCAGGCTCCTCTAGAGGAGGTGAAGTCAGGCTGGGTCCTGTAGGCATTTGGTGCTTCTCTGTGGCTGTTTCTCAGAGAGCCCAGCTATTGCCTGGACCCTCATGGAAAGAGTGTGGCTGGAGACAAACATTGGAATTGTTATTTGCATATCATGTTCGTTACTAACTTCAGGAATTGGGCCCTGAGAACTGTTCCCCTTGTTTGGGAAGGCCTAGGGTCAGACCCGGGACCTCAGATACACTAGAGCTCTCTCTGCCTCTTCATTGGTCAGTTTCTTCTCATTGTTTTCCTAGGAGCGAGCACGTGCTCTGCTCTTGCCCTACTGCTTGAGTCTCCTTAGAATCATTTCTGATCAGACCCATGAAGCACTAAGACCCCAGTTATGAGCCTTTGAATCATGAAATGCCATCACGGGGACAGCACCTTCACCCCTCACTGTAAGCAATCAGTAGTCCCATTCACCAGTTAGCTCCCAGTAACACGTGCCCTGTACCCTTTCTCAGCTCCTTCCTCCCCACAACTACTGGGCTTTCTAAGCCTTTTTCTCTATCTTCCTATGATGCAGCCACAGCTTTGTCTTGGAATCATTCCCAAAGTTAACCAAAAATGAACCTCTAGACAGAGCCACCACCCCAAACCCTAGCGAATTTGGAATCGCTCTACAAGCTGACAAACAGGCTGTCCTGAGCCAGGGCCAATCAAAGGTGTGGCCTTAAGAGAAAGCTAATATTTCTTCTATGCTCACTGCTCACACCCCGCTTCCCACAGCACTTCTCATTCATCCCTCCCGAGGACTTGGAGAGGAGCTTCTGTAGCTGCTGGTCTTGGGCTGGGGAGGGAGTGGGATGCTCCTGCCCCTTGGGCCTCATTGACTTTTGACAGCTTCATTCTCTCCTGGCTGCTGGTCCTCTCTGAGTTGGCGCCTCAGCATCTGGGTAGAGACAGGAATACTCATTTTCCTGCAGCCTAGGGCCCCTGTGGTAGCTGTTCTTTAGATACCAGGTGACATTCATTTGTATTAGATACTGTTTTTTTCTTTTTTGGTTTTTCGAAACAGGGTTTCTCTGTAGCCCTGGCTGTCTTGGAACTCACTCTGTAGACTGGGCTGGCTTGAAAGACATCTGCCTGTCTCTGCCTCCTGAGTACTGGGACATGCACCATCACCACCTGGTGCATTGAGATACTTTTTAAATCATGAAAGTTGGTGGGGGACGTCTGTGCCAGGGCCTGGCTAGTAGCACCAGGTGTTGGGATGGTAGTCTTCCAATCAGCCCTTGAGAAATTGATTCACAACTTCAGTTGGGGGTTACCTTTGCAGCTGACTATGACCCTGGCCCTCTGTTTTCCCTATTTGCTTATCTTTTTACTAGAAGAATCTGTTTTTCGGATTTTGACTTGTGAGATGGGGGTAGGGATTGGAACTCCCAACAAGTAGTTGGGGAAATAGCCCTGCTAGGCAGGGTTGTATTTTGCCAGCTGCCTGCTTCATTTAACGACTGACTTGAGTGCCCGCCCTGCTGTATCTTCCATCAAGAAGGAAACCAGTTGTCCATACCAAGAAAAAGCATGACACACCACAGAATTGTCTTCCCAGCCTGGTGGGCTTGCTGAATAGCAGCCTTCAGAGGACCTGAGTCCACAGTTTCTGCCTCCAAGCCAGCCCTGGTGACTGGTTCCCGTTTGTTCATCCTGTGTGTGTTTTGAGTCACCATCAGTTCAGCCTAGAATAGACAGGGTGCAGATACTTCCACCCTGGAGCTTGAGCCCGTGCCCCTCTAGGACACCCAGTGTTCTCCCCCCCAAACCTTCCTAAATAGAAAAGCCCAAAGACAAGAGCTTTTCCACTTGTGAACTATAACTGTAAGCCTTGGACCCCTTCCCCATGGCTGTCCCTTAGAATCAGCAGCTCAGTTCAGCGGCCCTCCAGGGTCACAGCACCTTGTCAAACAGCTCCATGGAGGGACATCAGTTGACTTGAGGCAGTTTTCCTGTTTGTGGGGCTCCCTGGTCTGTCCTGCTGTGGGAGTTTGGTGTTTTATGAGCTATCTGCATGTGACCTTGTCCAGTTCCAGCTGGAACGGACATTAGCTTGACTCAGCCAGCCGTGTGACAGTTTGATGCAGACCTTGGTGACAAGAAAGCATCCGGAAAAGTCAGCACAGCCCTCCTGGCCGGGTTGTGTTGATATGCTATGCTGCCCGCGGCGCCTGTGGACCACAGGGATTCTCCAGCTGCAGCTCCCACCTTTTTGTTTGCTCTGTTTTTATGGTAACATTAGCAGGTTCCTCTGTGTAGATAAACTGTATCTTTTTTAATTTGTAAAAGTCTATTTTTATTTGACCCTTTGGAAGGTGGAAGTTCAGTGGTAACTTTAAGAAGTCAGAATAAAATGTCTACACCTTCTCAGACTTGTCTCCACGGGCTTCCTTCCAGGTTTCATTTTCTTCCCTTTCAAGTAGGGAGGAGTTGAGGTGCTACAAGGCAGGCTGCTGGGAGACAGGCTAGCCTCAGACTCAGTCAGGAAGGAGGACCTGAGCTGTTCTCTACGTTTAAGTGCTGGCCCCACCCTTTGGGCCACTGTCTGTTTACTGTCTTTGAAAGCAATGACTTAGTCCTGTGACTCTTACATGGCACCGTCACTGCTGCAGTTGGCCTCACCTGTGAACACTGGTCCTTTGGTCTCTGGATCTCCTTTTCCTGCCAGCTGCACAGGGCAGGAACAGTCTATTTGGGTTCTGACTGCCCCACAGTCTGACGGCAGCCAGAAGAGCGGCTCTCCTCATGTGTATCTGTGTGAGTCTGTGTGTTTCTGTGCATGTTCCTGCATCAGTCTGTTCTTGGTTCACTTGTCCCTTATTTTACAAGAACTGTCACTCGCTGTGACTGTAGCTGTGCGGCCTTTTCACAGTCACAGACAGCAGCTCATCAGGCCCCTTGCCTCAGCTTTCTCCACGTCCTGGGGCACTTTACCTTGTATGTCCCTTTTTGTTCCTTTGTCACCATGACACCTGGAGGGTACCTCCTGCAGCCCATTTCTTTTTTTCCTTAGCAACTGGGACTCCCAGGTGCAGGCCCAATGCTTTTTTCTGTCTCACACGGGTCCTTGTAAATTGTTCTCACTGACTGGTTCTGTTTGTTGATTGGTTTTCTTTTGTTTTCTCTTTCTTTTTTTCTTTTTTCTTTTTTTTTTTTTTTTTTTTTTTTTTTGCATGTACTGGTTAGTTGGTTGGTTAGTTGGTTGGTTGGTTGGTTGTTTGGTTTGGTGGGTTGGTGGTTGTGTTTTTCAAGACAGGATTTCTCTTTTTAACAGTCCGAACTGTCCTGGAACTGGATTTATAGCCCAGACTGACTTCAAACTCAGAGATCCGGCCTACCTACCTCCCAAGTGCTGGGATTAAAGGTGCATGCCAACCTGCTCGGACTAAATAGCATCTTGATGGGGGTGATTGACCTTCTCCCACTACGGGCAGCTCCCTCCCCACACTGTCTTCTGGCCTCCCCTCCACATGTGTACCCTACTACTTGGTTTCTTTTTCTCTCTATTTCTGTACAATTTGTCCAGTACAGGTTAGGACATCAGCACACAGCCACACACAGCCAATTGTGACCTGTTGGAGTTATAAGGTGTACCCGTGATATCACTTGTTGTTCTGGGCCTATGACTTCAGGGAAGAGGCAGTGTCCACAATTAGCCTTGAATGTGCAGGATGTTGAAAGCACCAGGTGGTGGCATCCTGGGTTGGAGGCCAGCAGAAATGAGGGCAGCAAGGTGAAAGTGGTAAAGAAGTGTGAGAATCTTAGGGGCATGCACTCAGAGAAACAGGCAAGAAAATAAAGAGTTTCTCCTTGTTTAAAAGGAACTTGGTGTCCTGTTCTCTGTGTAGGCTAGTGCCTACTGCAGTGAGGCAGAAACAGGCTGATCTTCCTGAGTTCAAGGCCAGCCAAGGCTATATAGTGAGACCAAAAATGAATGAATGAATGAATGAATGAATGAATGAATGAATGAATGAATAGTTTCCTAATGACTCTCACCTCCGTGCAGTCTACAATTCAAGCATTGCAGTCCTGGTTAGAGAGGCCATAACCTGTTTTAATGCATTTGGCTCTGAATTTGATCTCTAGCACTGATTGATGTACACATATAGATAGGTAAAGATGCACCCGTGTGTTAGTTCCCAGAGCATTTGACCTTGCCACTCATCAGCCTGGAAACCTTCCTTCACTGCCCACAGCTGTGTAACCCACCCTTCACTCACTCTTGTCCAAACTGAGAATGTAATTCACCTGGCTGCAGCCGCTGGTGCTCAGTTAACAAAGATCTGGATGGAGGAGATGGAAGAGATTGTCTGCCAAGCCCGAGTGTCATTACCAGTCATCTGGATGTTTGTGTGTCTTTTTCATGAGTTAAAAATAACCTTTCAGTCTGGGTGGGCTTTTCCGAATTCTGTGGTTGAGGCTGGAGTGAGCAGCAGAGTGCATTGAGCGCCGTCTTGAAGCCCCCACACACCATGAAGAGTAACAGAGGGAGAAATGACAAGGACAAGGTCGGGACACCAGGGACTAGGGCAGAAGTGAAAGAACACCCAGACCTCGGCTTCTGTCCTTGGTGCTGAAGTTTATTCAAAAAAAAATTTTTTTCAGCTGCTTTCCGGAAGGGGTGAGGAGCTACCTTAATATGTGGGTGGGGGAGGGGAAGCCCCACGGAAATCACTCATCTACATTTAGCATCGGTCGTGATAGATGAATACAGGAACAGCAGCTCCAACAGAGTGTTCGCCACACCGCAGTGACAATGAGACCAAGCTTCGTGACACACTGCCAGGGGCTTAGGGTCTTTTGCAACCTGTCCCAGCAAATCTGGCTGCTTCCCTCCTTGGCTGTTATCTTCGGTACTGCAGGGGGGGGGGGAAATGCATTGGTTTGATGGTCTGGTTTCCCTGCTAAAACCACTCAACTTGACCAATGATCAGCTGTTTCCCACCAGCCACAATCCAGCCCAATGGTCCTCTCTCATCAACTGGCAAATGGGTCACACATAAGCATTTAAGGTCATCAGTCTTACTCCATTTCTTTTAAATCTTACACTTGTGGGAAGAACACTAACTTCTGGTCAGAAATGCAAAGGTGACTTGGCCTTGGGTTTTAATTTCCCAGCTGGTGGCTCAGAGGCTGTAGCAGCTTCTGGCATTGTCTTAAAACTTCTGGAACATCCACCATAGTGGGGCAGAACATTCAGAGGAATAAACACCTACAGTACTCTATCAACAAAGTTGCCCCCTGTAGTATTCTTTGGCAAGGTTTGAACCATGGTTTGCTCCCTCCCCCCCCCCCCCCCCCCGCCCCAACCTCTATCCCATTTCCATCCACAGCTCCTCTTACCCGGAAGCTATTGCATCCTAGCCCACTCTGGGCTCCAATCCTGTCAATTCTACCCCCGAAGCAGCTAGACCTCCTTAGGCTTCGAGGGGCAGCGAGTAGAGCCCTCAGTTTGCTTTTCAGGAGGGCAGATCTATCGGAGGTGTCCCAGGGGCTGCGCACAAGGGCACTTCCATCTCTCTGAGGTGGGTTGGCCTCCCCAGTCCAGGGAGGTACCTCAGGGAGAGAGCTAAGTGCTGCCCCCTCTGCATCATTCTGCTCGCTCAGGGTCTGTGGGGGCACAACCTCATCTTCTAGGGGCATCTTCTCCTCCAGGTGGTCTAGCAGGTTCTTTATAAAGGAAAAATAAATGAAAGGGATGTCTCAGAGGAATGGACTTGGCACCAAAGGGACCCAGTCCATGCCCCACTTCCCGGCCCTACCTTGAAATCCATCAGATCTGCGTTGGACACTGCACTGTACACAGGGTTCGCTCCAATATGGCCTGGAAGCCAAAAGACCAGGAACATGAAGAAGCCCATGGTGATGGAGAAGGAGCCCATGCTGGCGCGGGTTGGGGTACGGTCTGATGCTTTCTCTCTCCGTTTCTCTCGGCTTCTCTCAGCCTTTGCCCGTCACTGTCTCCCAGATGCCCAGTGCCTCCTGTTTTTATAGCCCCCCAGCTCTCTGAGAACGCAGGAGGGCTGGAGCCCTCCCCATTCTGTCACTTGCTGTGATAAAGCGACAGAGTGAGGAGCCAGCAGAAGATGCCCTTTTAAAGTTATCACTTCAGCAAAACTTGTCACAGCCCCTTCGCCTTGAGCAGCTCCAGTACCCCCCCCCCCAGACCCTGCAGGAGCCACATTCTTGCTGATTTGCCTCAAGAGGCCCCCACTTCAAAGGTGTGAGAAGAACAGAAGAGAATCCTTGGTTATCTTCCCAGGGCGCGCGCCTCAGGATTCTTTCTCCCTGGCAACAGGACCCATGCAGGGAAGCAGAGGGTGACGGCTGGCCTGCACCCAGCTCCCCCTGCTTACAGCTCAGCTGTCAGGGGCTCCAAATAAGGGCGGGAGGGGAGGAGATGACAGGCAGCTGGGAGGCCAGCTAGTTGGGCTAGGGAGTACACATGCTGGAGCTAGCTTCACACCTGATTCATCGGCCTCGTGGGTGGACCTCTGGCCCCGGACAGCCCACTCCCACCCTAGATGTCTGTGTTAGCAGTCAGGTGAAAGAGTTATTTTATTTTAGAGTATGAAGTCAGCTAGAAAGCCAACATGATACAGTCCCTAAGAATTCAGCTAGAAGTGTAAACACCAGTGGATGTTAGAAGAGCATGTTTCCTCTCAAGCTCATTTTCCTTGTCTCTCAAGACTTGCATCCAAGGTGTGAGGGGACAGGCTTGAAGAATACCATCACCATTTTTCTTTCTTGGCCTCGCTGTTTTCAGAAGCTCTGACTCTTGAGTGTGAAGTGTATAATGCTCCACCCTCCCGAAGAAGTAGAGGGAAGAAGTGAAGGGATCGGAGGGGGCATATACAGTTCTCCATAATGCCCTTCATGACCTCTGAGGCCAAGGAAGTGAGCCATGAAGGCCTTGATTTGTCTGGCATCCTCAGGCATATGAACAACAGTCTACGGGGGCCCTCCATACTTACCACATTCAACACTGTGTGTGCTTTGTGTGTCTGCAAAGTATGTGTGCGCTCTGCTACTCTCTCCTTTCTGATCCTGTGGGCTACTACAAATCTGAGTTCCATACTCACATGTTCCAATCTACTCCTGGCATTCATGTATTGGACGGCTGTTTTCAGAATGGCTAGTTCCATCCTTGGCTTTGCCAATGCTGTGGCAAAGGTGGCCTGGTAAAGTTGTCATGTGGCCATGATGGTTGGAGGCCACAAGAGGTATCTGTGGCGATGTTCTCTAAGACAGGAGAGAGGAGGGAGCTCTTTGAGAAAGCCAGGAGTTGTAGGCAACCAGTTTGAATTGGCCAATCTCTACTTGAAATCTGAAATCAGCTCAAGTCTATGTAGGAGCTCTGGGTCCAAACACTGCCACCTCCGGATGAGTCCCTGGGATGCACTCACTGCTTAATTGCGTGGCTGTGAATAATTATTAGCAAAGAGGACTCAGCAAGCATCTTTTGGTGGGGGGGGAGCACTCAGGATTCTTGCTGTGTGCATCACATGGCCTATCTTCTGGGGATGGCCTTTGGATCAGGCAAAGACATGAGGACCAGCTGTGGTGGGTGGGCCTCTGAGTGATGCTGACAATTTTCTGTCCTGTGCTGCATCTGAAGTCCATAGACGGCCCTAGGAGGGATGAAGTTCTGACCAGTAGTATTGCAGGAGAGGACAAGAGTGCCATCCACTGAATGTCTGTGTTCTCGGTGTTTCAGTAAGGGGCAGGAATGATGGATCCTCTGAGTGCTCTCTATACCTCCATGTTATCATATTCTATACTATGTATGCTTTGTGTCTGACAAGTGGAGGAGTCCATCATCCACTCAGTCCAGTCCCTACAAAGCCTTTGATTTGAGCCCCAAATGGAAGGCAACTCAATGTGATGTTTCTTTCCATATCTCTGGCCCTGTTTCACATTAGGGTGTCCAAAAGCCAGCCAGCCTTAGCTCTGGGAATGATAAAAAGAAAATAAATGTGGAGGGCTGGGGCTAGAGAGATGATGCTTGGTTGTTTAAGCATGAGGACCTGAGGCTGAATCCTCAGCACTATTCACAGAGCTGTACACGGCTGCATGCACTTTAACCCCAGTGCTGAGAAATGGAGGCATGAGGCTCCCTGGAACTTGTTGGAAGCCAGCTTTGATATGGGATGTCTATCTGTATGCTGTGAAATACCATTGGATAATAAGAAAACTGTTTTGGGCTATGACAAACCAGTTTATAGATAGCTGGGAATTTCAAGCATAGATACAGAGGAAGTTTGAGTCAGATGAGAAGGTAGATTATTAAATCTACTTTTAAAAAAGACAAAAGGTAGATTATTAAATCTACTTTTAAAAAGCAACTACATTAAAGTAATTTTAATTTATTGATATAAATTTAAGGTCAATTTTGTTATATTATATGTATATTTCTACTTTTGTTTAAAATATTATGTTTATATAATTCCTTTAAAATTATAATGTATAATTTTAAAACACAGATTAATATTCATCTATAATAATCAAACTTATAATCATGTTGATTAGGTTTTTAGATATACAAAAATATATTTTAATTAGATAAATAATCTTTAAACATTTCAAAGACCTACAAAATATAACATTTAAAATGTTTTAAAGATTTAGATTTTTTCAAGACAGTGAGACCTGTCTTCTCTTGGCAACACCAATCTACTTCAAAAATTGATAGAATAAAAAAAAAACTCCATGTAAAGTTTACTTTCTTTATGACAAAAGTTTGCCAGTAAATAAAAATTGTTCTTGTCTTGACTATTTGACAGTATGCTATATAAACTAGACATACAGGATCCATAAAAAAAAGACCTCTAAAACTTTGCCAAAACAGGTTAAAATAGTCCTTCAAGTTCCTTCTTCACAAAGACTTCCAAACATTCTACAAGACACGGGGAGAAGCGGCTGACTAATTACAACAAAATGGGCGAAGCAGTCCTTCAAATTTCTTACTTCACTAAAATGTCTGCCAAAAATGCTAGGCCTGTAGGCTAAAAATAAATGTCCCAACATTGAAAAAAGACCTCTAAATGACCGTTCAAACAACCAGATGTCGTCTCTAAGTTTTAAAAAATTGCTTACGTTTCCTATTTACTAAAATAATTTTCTATCCTTCTATAATCTTCAATAAAATTTAAGATTATATAGTTATAAATATAATTTTAATATAATAAAAATAAACTAAATATAAAACTTTAAACTCACAGAATAGGTAGATGATAGAATAGTTCCTTTAGTTTTGCTAAATACAAATAGACTAGGTATTGTAACTGTAATTCTTGCTTAATAGCTGTTTTGTTATATGTAATTTTACTATGTTGAAATTAGAACCTTTCTTTTTGATTGGACAGAAAAGGGGAAGTGATGTGGGAATGTCCTTCTGTATGCTGTGAAATACCATTGGATAATAAAGGAACTGTTTTGGCCTATGACAAGGCAGCTTATAGCAGATGGGAAATTGAAGCATAAATAAAGGGGAAGAAGGTGGAGACAGAGAAGCTGCAAGCTAACACTGAAAGAGCAAGATGTAAAAGTACAGATAAGCCTTGAACCACACGGCAAAACACAGATTAGTAAAAATGAGTTAAGATACAAGATCTGGTAATGAGCCTGAGCCATAAGCCAAACAGTTGGTAATTAATATAAGCCTTTGTGTAATTATTTGAGACTTCTGGTCCAGATGTCAAGCTAGGCTTGGCTAAACACTTCTTACTACACAGCCTAGCAAAAAACCCAGCCAACCAAAGAGAACAAATCCCAACTTCAAGTTCAGTGAGAGACCTTGGCTTATGGCAGTGGTTCTCAACCTTCTTAGTGCTGTGAACTTTTAATATAGTTTTTCATGTCATGGTGACCCAAACCATGAAATAATTTTATTTCAATCAGGCATGGTGGCACATGCCTTTAATTTTAGTACTTGGAAGGCAGAGGCAGTCAGCTGAGTTCAAGACCAGCTTGGTTATAGAGGGAGTTCCAAGACAGTCAGGGCTATACAGAGAAACCTGTCTCAAAAAAGCAAAGAAAAAATTTTTTATTGCTACATCATAACTGTAATTATGCTATAAATTGTAATGTAAATATCTGATGTGTAAGACGGCTGATATGCAGCCCCTGTGCAAGGGTCAATCGACTCCTAACGGGGTCATAACCCAGAGGTTTGCCTTATGAAACTATGACAAAGCATTTTATAACATGATATTTAATGTCCTCCTCTGGCCTCCACTCTGCCTTAGGAATGGCTGTTTCTAAGAAGAAATCGATGCTTTTGCTGGGTCTTTGGCACACACCTGTGATAGTAGCACTTTGAGGCTGAGATGGGAAGCACTGGGAGTTCAAGGCCATCATCAGCCATATACAATCAAGGCCATCCAAGGCTAGATGAGACCCTGTCTCTTGGCTGGAGAGATATCTCAGTCAGTGACATACTTACCTAGAAAGCATTAGGACTTGAGTTTGGGTTTCCGCCACCCACATAAAAGCCAGACTCATCGAGAAATCTTATCTCAAAAATAAAGCTGATGCTTGCAAAGGTGCCTGCTACATAAACCTGGCCACCTGAGTTTTATCCCTGGAGTCCACATGAAGGTAGAAGGAGACAGTTGTATTCACAAAGCTGTCCTTTGTCCACCACACAAGCACCATTACATGCGCACACACATATCATGTATACAAAAATTATTTTATTCAATTTTTGGTTTGTTCTTTAGAGCCAGAGTTTCACTATGTAGACCGGTCTAGTCTTGAATGTAATATTATATTTCTGGCCCGGCCTTTCTGGCCTAGCCCTGAGGTTTTGATCCAGAGACCCACAGACCCACGAAAACACACAGGCGCTTATATTAGTTTTACACTGATTGAACTATGGCCCAGGCATATAACTTGCTAATTATTTACTCATAAACTAACCCATGATTCTTATCCTGTTCAGTCATGTGGCTCGGTACCTTTTCTCAGAGCAGCATTGTTGTCCCCTGTGTCTGTTGGCTTCTCTGCTGGTCTCTCTGGCTTCTCTCTGGCATCTCTGCCCTGTTCTTCCTGTTTCCAGAGTCTTCTTAGTCTGGTAGCCCTGCCCACACTTCCTGTCTGCCAGCGGTCAATCAGCATTTTTATTAAACCAGTAGGCAGAACAACTATTTACAATGGAACAACATAATCCCACTACACTTGAACTCACAGAAATCCACTCACCTATGCCTCCAGAGTACTGGGATTAAAAAGATATGCATCCCCACCATCAATGGGACGTCACGGCACATGCCTTTACACTCAGGAGGCAGAGGCAGGTGAATCTCTGTGAGTTCAAGACTAGCCTGGTCTACAGAGTGAGTTCCAGGACAGCCAGAGATACATATGAGACCCTGTCTCAAAAATGCCAAAAGGAGGAGGAGGAAGCGGAGGAGGACAGAACAAAGGGGGGTGGTATGCACCACCATGTTCAGATACAGTAATAACTAGAAATAAATAACATGGGCAGTAATCAAGTCAACCTCTGACCACCATGCACACGTGCACATGCACACACACAAGGGAGGAAGGAAAGAAGGAAAGAAGGCAGGCAGGCCATATTTCATTTCTTCGTTAGAATATTCTGGTAACTGGAAGTTGGCAGCAGGGACAGGTTCCCAAGGCAGGAGCTGACTTGGGACAGCTTTGTAGCATTACTGCACCCAGGAAGCAAGCATTAGGGGAGAAGAAGTGAACAGGGAGCTAAGTTCACCACTGTCACATAACAAGCTTCTGCATGAAGGAGCTGAGTCTGCTCTGCGTGGCTGTGGCTTAGAACTCCCACATCTGGAAAGAATGGGGATACTGACTCAGGCTGCTGTCATTGCAAGCCAGCTGGGGGAATGTCTCTTCTCAAACTCCAGCCTGTGTCCCTTGAGATCTCCAGTCCTTACTGTCTCTGACAGTGCCTTGGAGACTTCAGCTCTTTGTTCCCTGGGCCTCTCTGTAGAGAAGCAATAAGGTCCCTTTAAGTCAAGCAAGACAGAGAAAGGATTCAGAGAAGGAAGATTCACAGAGGACACAACTCCTTTGCAACTGCAACTTAGAAGTGGCATTTGTCACCTTGCGCTGTATTCCATTGGCATCTCTAGGTCTCTAGGCCCTGCTTCGGGTCTATGGGAAGAGGAACTCAAGGCCTGAGTATCAGGAGGCGAAGGGTCCTGGGGGAGGGCATACCTCAAGAATAAAGAAGGAAGAATAAATGCAAAATAACGTGACTCAACTGGCCACAGCCTTGCTAAAATCTCCTTAGTGGCTGGGCAAACATGCTATGCATATATCCTGAGTCCACAGAGAGCTGCACCTTGGAGGAGTCCCCTGAGAGAGAATGGGAGGCCAGTACTGCCTCAGTTTCCCCAGGTTGAACTAATAGAGTTTCATAAAGCATGGAACCGAAAACCAGCCACAGAAACCTCTTGTCTCGATTCTGGAGGCTGGAGGTCTGAGACGAAGGTACTGTACGGGTCAAGCCTCCTTTAAAATGTGTAAGAAAAACACACTTCATCCAGATGCCAGCTTGGCTTCTGGCTGTATTGTGCCTTCCTCTGTCTTCTTCTTCCTCTTACAAAGCCACCAGTCATTTTGTGGTGTTCGTGTATGTGTGTGTGTGTGTGTGTGTGTGTGTGTGTGTGTGTGTGTGTGTGTGTGTGTGTGTGTGTGTTTTCCTGTGTGCATGTAAGGGGCATACAGTTTCTTGTAGCCCAGGCTGACCTTTAAGTTCATTGTGCAGCTAAGGATGACCTTCAACTCTGGAACTCCATACTTTCTTGCCTCTACTACCCCAGTCCTAAGTCACAGACCTTTGTCACAATGCTCAATTTATTTGGTGCTTTGGAATGGAACACAAGGCTTCCTGCATATTAGGCAAGCAATCTACCCTCTGGGTTACATCCTCAGCCAGACACCAGTTATGGATCACTGGGGCCCCACCCTATGCCTCCAGTAATACCTATAGTGAGCTCTTTGCCTAATATGGTCATGTTCGGAGCCTCAGAGTATTAAGCTTTTCATATTTTTGGGGGGGCGTAACTAACCCCTAAGAGGCACTGTATAGGTGAGGTCCTTCCCATCTTGTCTCCCACTGCTGGTGTAAGCCTCATCTCTGCCCATTGCCATGGACTTTCCCATATCCTCGTCTGTGTCATCCAGGTGTTGGTTGGGTCTGGTCTTTCTTGTGAACTGGCTTGTCAATTTCTCCTCACCAGGCAGGGCCAACTGAGGGGCCTTTTGGTATGTGTGTGTGTGAGGGTGTGCGTTAGGTGATAGCAGCCCGAGTGCCGTATCAGCCATAGCATTTGCTAGAAAACCAGAGGTGTGGGCAGGCAGAGCAAGTAGGAGTCAGTTTCAAGACATCTGTGAGTCCTAGCACCGAGCACACAGTGTATACACACTGATTCTTCAGAAAAATACTTTCTGAATGACTGAATCAATGTGTTTATTCTCTGTAACTCTCCATACCCGGCCCCACCCCATATATACCCCCGATGCCTTCCCTGGAGGTAGCTTCACTTTCTGGCTGAAGTGTGAAGGTTGTGACCTTTCCCCTGGTGCCCAAAGTAGCAAAAGGAGAATCCTAGAGAGGGTAGGACGTGTAGGAAACTGGTCCAGCTCAAGGGTCCTAGGGTCTAAACCAGGACCAGAAGTGAATGGAAGAAGGAGGGAGTCAGTGGGTGTGGTACCTGTTTAGGTGGTCCAGCCAAGAGGGATTCTAAGGGTTGCCTCATCAAGGGTGTGGCTCTGTGCAAAGGCTTAATCACTAGGGATTATCTCACTTTGGGCTTTCTTAATCAGGAAGTGGGCTCAAACACAGGCGGTTTATTTTGGAGATGATCACAGGCAATGGTAATGGGAGGGCTGTGACAGAGGGTAAGACTACTGTGGACAGCAGCTGCCCCACACCTCCCTCCCCCAGAACTCTAGGCATGAGAGTAAAACCTGTGCTGCCTATGATGAGAGGCAGCTGGTTACCTGAAGGAGTAGATATCACTTCCTGGAACTTCCTGCTGCTGCTGGGAGCCATGCACGCTCTGGGAATCCTCCAGTGAAGAGTGCAAGGCTCGGGCAGGGTGGCTCAGCTGTGCAATGTTCCTCTAGTGTGCATGAGATCCTGGCTCAATCCCAAGCCAGGCATGGTGGCTCACGCCTAGAATCCCAGCATTCAGTGGCAGAAGCAGGGAATTCAAAATCATCCTCAGCTAGAGAGGGAGTTTGAGACCAGCCTGGGCTACATAAGCCTCTGTAAACCCAGCCCGTGAGGCTGAGACAGTCCCTCCGTTGGTAAAGCGTTTGTGGAATAAGCAAGCCTAAGGATCTGAGTTTGATTTGAAGCACCCACTTTTAAAAAATAAGTACAGGGCTGGAAAGATGACTCAGTAGTTACAGCATTTGCAGAGGACCTGGGCTCAGTTCCCAGCATCACTTAATGGCCCTTAACCATCCATAACTTCAGTAGTAGAGGGCCTGATGCTCTATTTTGATTCTGTGAGCATGAGGTGTGCACGTACTATGAATACATACCTACAGGCAAAACACTTACACAAATGAAATAACTAAATCTTAAAACGACAACCAAAAGGAACTTGGTACAGCGCTGGAGACAGGAGGA
This sequence comes from Phyllotis vaccarum, assembly GCA_033318265.1. Taxonomy (NCBI): domain Eukaryota; kingdom Metazoa; phylum Chordata; class Mammalia; order Rodentia; family Cricetidae; genus Phyllotis; species Phyllotis vaccarum. Next base: position 59,578,582 of record JARWLC010000003.1, on the reverse strand, counting down.
TCCCCAGGAGGTACTGGCCTGTGGGGATATGTTTCAAATTTAATAAAATTAGTCTGGAATATCAGAGGACAGAGCCATCTCTTCCAGAATTTTTTGTTTTGTTTTGTTTTGTCTTTTCAGACAGGGTGTAAGAGTCCTGGATATCCTGGAACTCACTCTGTAGACCAGGCTGGCCTCGAACTCACAAAGACTCGCCTAGCTCTGCTTCCCAAGTGGTAGAACTAACAAGTGTGCCACCACTGCCTAGCTGGGACTTGAACCCTGGACCCTCAGATTAAAAGTCTGATGCTCTACCAACTGAGCTATCTGGGCTCTTTTTAAACATATCCCCACACTGGCCAGCCAGTCCAACTGAGTCAGCAACAGCTAGGCAATAGACCTACCTCCAAAACCAGAATTGAGTGATAAAAGACACCTGACATTGACCTCTGGCCTATACATCACACACACATACACCACACACACCACATACACACACATATACACACATATACACACATACACCACATACACGCATGTACACACACACACACACCACGTACAAACTATACACACACATACAGCCTACACATGCATACTACTCACACCATACACACAAACACACTCATACATACCACACATACCATATATACACTCATGCACGCATCACACAAAGACACACACACAGAGATACACACACATTCCCACCATACACAAGCTCAGGGACAGCATCTGGCACACACAGCAGTGTTACAGATGGGAGAGAGGGAATCACCGCCCAGTGGCGCACACAGATCTGGGTCTGCTCTTAGGGGTTTCTGACAATGAGCTCCATAGGATGATTGGATACTGGTGAGTGGAACTGGTAGGCTAAGGAAAGTCAGTAGATGGAAAGTTCTAGAAGACAGAAGTGGAGAGTTCCACCATGAATGGAGACCAGAGACCAAGCCATTGGTTTGAATCTGATTTGATGAGAAGAGAAACACATTATGTCTTTTTCTTGCCACACTTCATTCTTGGATGAAACTGCCACAAAGAGATGGAGACAGGGACTCCTGGAGAGTCACAAACGCACAGTGGCTGACATGACCAGAAGAAACATCACAACCAATGCGCTGTGCCTTTAACCCCCAAGGCGAGCAAAGCTGGCCTGCCTCCACATCCTCTTTAAGTGGCTGTTAGCTCTGAAGCTGTGGGATGAGCCTCCTCTGGTCTGTTCTACAGACCATTGTTTTCTAGAAGAATATGAACAGGCATTTATAGAGATAGAGAATGGTAGCTTTTTGAAGAGAACATGAGAACAGGTTGATGATAAGCAGCCAGGGAAACTGAGGGCTGGTGTAGCTCCAAGAAGAAATGTTAGGAAGGCTAGGTGTGTGTGTCTCTGTGACTTCAGTGTGTCCCCATTAGGAGGCTGTTTATATACTTACTCTGTTTTTTCATTCATTTTTGAGGAAGAGTCAGAACTTCAAGCTGGCTAAGTTCTAGGCTCTCTGACATCAATTAGTAATCAAAAAATCCTCCACAGATTTGCCTGAAAACTAATCTAAGGGGGACATCTCCTCAACTGAAGTCCTTCTTCCCAGATGACCTTGAGCCATATCAACTAGACAAAAAACCTTAACCGGCCTACTCACCATGTGGCAGAGGAAGGCCTAGAACTTTGATCCTCCACCTCCTGAGTTCTGGAATGACAGGCACACATAGCAAACAAGGTTTATGGGGCACCAGAGATTGAACTCAGGGCTTCTGCTCACCAGGCAAGCACTTTAGCAACAGCTACACCCCCAGGCTCTGCTCCAATTATGTGTTTGCTTATTGTTTTTGTGAGTGTGTAGTGCATGTATCTGTACATGCTTGTGTGTATGCCAGTGTGTTGGCATGTATGTACATGTGTGTGAAGCCCAGAGGTCAATGTAAGGCACCCATCCTCAAGTGCTCCCTACTATAGTTTTTGAGACAGAGTTTCTCATGAAGCTGGAGCTCACAATTCGGTGAAGCTGGACAGAAATAAGTCTCTTGTTTCTTCCTCCCCAGAGCGAGCACTACATACGTGCTGCCATGTCCAGCTCTCATGTAGATACTGAGGATCCAAACTTAGGTCCTTATGCTAATATGACAGGCACTTTATCAACCAAGCTACCTCCTCAGCATCTCTATATTATTTCTTTTATTATTTATTTATTTATGTATTTACTTTTGGGTTTGTTTTTTTTTTATTGGACGGGGTGTCTCTGTGTAGCTCTAGTTGTCCTCTGCACATTAGGTTGGCCTCAGACTTACAGAGATCCACATGCCTCTGCCTTCTGAGTGCTGGTATTAAAGGCATGTGCTACCACTGCACCGCACTTTTTAAAAATTTTTTTTAAAAATGTATTTAGTGTTACTAGAGGGAGAGAGGAAGATGTTGGACATTAAACCCATACAAGGCAAGTGCTATGAGGCGGAGCCTCACCCCAGCCAAGAGAACATTTTAAAAGGATGTGTACTGCAGTGTTCTCTACTAGCCACATCATTCTGGGAGCTCAGCAAGATGTCCCTCTGGGATTCCTTTTCCAGGACCTCTGCTTGGAAAAAGAGAGCATGTCCCACACCCAACCAATCGACCTCTGTTTAAGCCAAGTTTCCTAAAAACCTCAGGAGTTCCAGCTGTGTTCGGAAGTGAGGATTCTGGAATGGGTGAGCCTAGGAGAAGGCTGTTGGCAGGCAATGGCCCTACGGGACTTTTAGGATGCCTTGCATGTGGGTAGATGTACCCATTCCACCAGCAAGCCTAGGTCCCTGGCTTGGAAAAGAGTGTTCAGACAGTGGTTAGAGCTTGGATCGGAACGTGACTCTGCTTCTCTCGAACTTCATGACCAAGTCACACAACTTCTCTGTACCTTGGTTTCCCTGCCTGAGGACAGACCCATGAGGACTCTCCCAGCGATGGAATTGTGCCTGCCTGCCTTGTTAACGAGGCCTTTATTCACTCCGACCGTTCTAGATATTTTTTGTCTCACTGCATCCAAAACACAAGAAGAAGATGGCTCACGGATTCCCGAAAAATGAGCTATTCAAAAACCTCACTTAAAACTTAACTGCTCTCTTAGATATCCACAACCTCGAGTGCACACAGGATCAGAATGAAAAATGACACAAAGAGCCACCTCTCGGCCCTCTGCCACTCCAACTGCTCTGCTGAAAGCCAGGCAGATGTGGAAACGACTCAGCTGTCCCTTTGTGTCTCAGGGTGCCTGGCTTTTCTGGGTCTCAGTTTACTCACCCAGAAAATGGGTGAGCATATAGTACTGGCCGCAAGGACCTTTGGCCCTCAGCTGAGCTTAGATGACACGTGGAGTTCAAAGGACAGGATTTCAGGACTTAAGATGGAGGCGATTAGGAAAGATGACACTGAGGCCAGCAAGACTGCCCAGAGGGTAGAGATGCCTGCTCTCCAGACTGACAACCTGAGTTAACAGCCTGGGGCCCACTGTGGAAGGAGAGAAGCAACTTCTGCAATCTGTCCTTTGACCTCCACACACAGGCTGTGGCCCGTGCATATCGTGCATATGCCTCGCTCTAATAACAAAGAGGAAGGGGGGGGTGGGATTTTAGCTCAATGGCAGAGTGCTTGCCTAGCAAGCACAAGGTCCTGAGTTCAGTCCTCAGCTCCTGGGGCAGGGGTAGGGGAGGGGGCAGGGGTAGGGGAGGGAGCAGGGGTAGGTGAGGGGCAGGGGTAGGTGAGGGACAGGGGTAGGGGAGGGGCAGGGACAAAAAAAAAAAAAAGAGAAGGAGAAGGTTCAGGAGAAGCTGGGGGCACAGTGCGCATTTTTTAATCCCACCACTCAGAAGGCAGGAGCAGGTTGATCTCTATGAGTTCTAGGCCAGCAAGAGCTATGTATGAGACCCTGTCTCAACAACAAAACCCCCAAACAAAAGCCTGCACATGAATGTCCTCTTAGAGTAACATCGTCCCTGTTAGACCACACAATAGGATTCTCTGGAGTGAAGGGAGAAATTGAGACAGGAGCTCATGTATCCCAGCCTAGCCTCAAGCTCATTATGTCACCGAGGATCCCCCTGAACTCCTGGTCCTTCCTGTCTCTGTCTCCCAAGTTCTGGGATTATGAGCATGTGCCAACCATGTTACAACTTCAACCCATTTCACACATTAGGATTCTGAGGTAGTCTCCTCTCTCTAGGGTGACAGAGAAGTGACAATGTGTCTTCAGTGTAGGGGAACCCAAAAAGCTTTGCCCCTGTCAGGTCCCTGGAACCTTTTGGGCTCAGGCTTAGAAGTCTCTTTTCTCAGATGATTTCATCAGAAACTGGAGGTTTGATGTTGAGATTTAGGGTAAGATGGGGAGCTGCCAGCACAGGAAGGCTGTGCACTAGCATCACACACACATGCATGTACACATATGCATATTCATACCCAAACATGAGCTCTTGAGCATACATACACACACATTTGTGCACACACATGCATATATACATGTTCATATACATACATAAACATGAGCCCTAGAGCGCACACACACACACACAGACACACACAGCCTTTATTTCTGACAACTTTGTTGGGCTTTCCAGAATTAACAGTGACCAGTCAGTGTTTGATGATGAGATTCCAGGCAAGGGAGTAGGGCAAACACCGTGATGTTTTTTTTGTGCACCCAGGAACCAAATATATGCTTTGAAAAGCAGATATTGTGGAGAGTCTCAAGTGTTTCTGGTGTGGATTGGTATCTCACATGTTAAGGACCAAGAAGGAAGGAAAGCCGGCACCCCACCGGCCCAGTCAGTGAGAAGGTCTTCATACCCCATTAAGATGCCTTGGAAGCTTGCAGAAAAGGCATATTTTGTGAGGTTTGTTTCTTTTTATATTAAGATGAGAAACTGGAGTCGGGGATAGTGATGCGCCTTTAATTCCATCCAGCACTTGGGAGGCAGAAACAGGCAGATTTCTATGAGTTTGAGGCCAATCTGGTCTACAGAGGAAGTTGAGAACAGTCAGATCTGTGTAGAGACCTCATGTCAAAACGAACAGCCTCACAAACAAATTGAAATAGATGAAAGACAGATTGGAACACGGGGAAACAAATCCTTTTCAAAAGCAAGAAATATGCTGTGTTTATTACACTGTGAAAAGTTTGTGCTCAAAGGTAAGAAACTGTCTTGTAGAAAACCAAATAAATAAATATAAATAAATAAATAAATAGGGTCACTTCAAGGGGGGATCCCAGAGTTGGGGAAAAAGCCCCAGGCGAAGTCAGAAGCAGGTGTCTGCAGCTGGAAGGCCATCTAATACCGCTTCAGCACTACGGAGAGAAGAGATGGGGATGACATCAGTCATGGGAGAGAAACTGAGGCAGGAGCAGAGCTTCCCTCACCACACACCACCTCCACTTGCAATCCCTGGAGGAGGCTGACGTTTACAGCTCTGGGAAAAGTGATCTCACTGGGCCTCATTTTCTACCGTCAAGTGGGTTGATTGTGTCCTTTGCCTTTGGCAATTCGGTTTGAAGAAAATGGAGGGTAAAAGCTCAGAACTCTTTCTCTATGCTCTATAAAGGGGTGATCAAATAACAGGCAGTCTGCACCCTGAGAGGCATTTGACTCCTCTGGTGGAAGGAAGGTGGTGTCCTGTGAGGAGGTGATGAAGGACCCATGTGACATTTCCTGACAGGGTGCCTTGGTCCTGAAAAGTGTCAGCAAGGTGAAGGGCTGTGCCAGTACCTCAGATATCAAAGTTGGGGGGCTCTAATGGTGGCATGCATGGGGGTTGGGGTGCAGTGGGTGATGCTCTTAGGGAGGTGACAAGGCTCACCATTGCAACCCAGACGACTGACGGAGCCAATCCGGTCTATCTTCTGCCCAAAGCAGCCCGAATTGTACATCTTCTTGGAGTTTCGAAGTCTCTGCAGGATTTGGAAGGTGCTGTCTTGAGACCCAAGGATGCTTTGGGGAGGTGCTTTCGTGGGAGCTCGGTCCTTCAGGAGCTGCCCCTGAGCCCTGTCACCTGCCTTTTCTCTCAGCAGGTCCAGCAGCGTCTAAGATGAGATGGGGAACCCAGGCCTCAGACACATACACTTTACTCCCCCATTTCTCCATGGTGCCCATGGGTTCTCATACCCAATCTTGCTGCTTTGTAAGTCTCACGAGGCTAATTCCCAAAGGACATGAGGCCTTTTGGTTGCTGCTGCCCAAACCCACCTCTCCTCCCCCCAGGCAGACCCTATCTATCTATGCAGACCCTCAGTGCTCACCTGCATCTTGAATTGTTCTGGAGACTGGCTAGGACTGCTCAGAGGGTGGGAGCGACCTCCCAGTGGTGACAGATAGAGAAAAAACAGGAACAGAATCATCTGGGAGAGCACCTTCTGGAGATCCATGCTGTGGAAGTGATGGGCCAGGCTGCTGCGGTGGCTTGTTCTCTCTCCCCCTTGTCCCACCTCCTCAAGTAGTTTGTGTTCTGGTTTCTTCAGCCACCGCACCTCTGCCTTTTATCCTGGGCCTGGGTGTCTGGCCAGCGCTCTTATGGGGGGAGGGGTTATCTCTGATTTATCAGCCACATTCTTGCCTGCTGAGCTCAGGGCCTGAGAATTCCCCCCTCTGTGCCTGTGTGGAGTATTCGCTGTGGGTGGAGGCTGTGGAGAGCGGGCCTTGTATAGAAATGGGCTGGGCTAGGGTAGAAGTGTGTGGGGGTGGGGGGAACCACACACTAACATGCCTCTGTTTCCTGCTCCCTCCTTTCGCACAAGATCTGAGGGCCTTTAACATCCTGCTCCACCCCTATTGGAAATGGCAGGGAGAATCCCAGTTTCCCCAGTCTGCAAGCGAATGTGGGACTTATGGAGTGACTCATTGAAAACACTCCCAGACAACGCCCGCCATCACCAGCTTCCCCAGGAGAGTGTCCTCAGAACCTGTAATCCCTGCCTGACTTCCTAGCACCTGGCTGGATGGCTGGACTGCACGTCTTCCAGGCTCGCTGGTAGCTGTCCGTGGTTCTGACCTCCACAAGTGGACTTTATGCACACTCTCCCGCTCTCTCCTCAACCAATTTCCAGGGCAGAAGGATCCACGGGTGGCAGCTCACACACCTCTCTGATACCCTGCCCCCTCCTCTCTCAAACAACCCCCTCAAAACCTTGTGAAGCTTTCTGCTCAAGGATGTTCACTCTCCACTGTCAACTGATTTAAAACTGGGATATGACAAGGAACTTCTGGAATTCCGACCCTCCTTCCATCCCCTAATGAGGGGAACTGATTAGGATAGAATTTTGAGAGCCTGGCCCAGAGATGAGGTCATATAGGAATGCCTTCTGGGCATCTCCAGGTGCCAAAGTCTCCTCCCCCACCATGAGTGGAAGAGAAAGACATTAGAGGTGTGGGAAGGGCCTCTCCCCAAAGCTCTCATCTGACCACCTGTGAGTAACTTTTCCCTGACACACCAGCCTCCCATCTCACATGGGAAATGGGACTCTGAGAAAGAGAGGCCCTGGATACACACCTTCCAAAGGTGTGTGGCCAACATAGCTACTCCTTCTGCAGAATCTGTGCTAACAAGTGCCAGGGTGGTGAAGGACAATGACCAGGAATGGCAGTGGGTTAGCGCAAAGATGGGGAAGGGGGATAGTGAGTAGCTCATGATGTGCCAGGAAGTGCTCACACCTTTGATCCCAACACTCAGGAGACAGGCAGAAAAATCTCTTGAGTTCAAGGCCAGCCTGGTCTACAGAGTGAATTTCAGGACAGCCAGGGATACACAGAGAAGCCCTGTCTTGAAAGAGGGGGAGGGGAAGGAGGAGGAGGAGGAAGAAGAAGAAGAAGAAGCTCCAAAACCAGTCACATTTGGAGAAAACTGCTGTCAGGTTCTACAAGCTTGGGGTGGAGTCTGGGACCTTTGGACCAGTATTTGCATAAGCTCTTGTGTTCAGATCCTGGGATGAACAGTTGTTTTGAGAAGCAGAGAACACTCCTTCAGCTCCAGTCTCAGCTCACGCCTTCCTCTTGCACGTGAATTTGTATTTATACGCCTTTAACCTCAAGGCACCCCCTGCCACTGTCCCAGTGTAGAGAGCTAGGTTCCTAACCCTTCTCACACAACTTCCCTCTGAGAAACAATCAGCCTACCTCCCCCAAAACAGCTTCAATAGGTTCTCAGGACACAGGCAGAATAAAGCCAGATCTTGGCCAAAATATCATACAAATGGCCTCCAGCCAAGTTCCCAATAGAGCTTCCCTCTGAGATGGCTTCCGCTGTGTACATTTCTGCTGGTAATCTTGCCATCCAGTTTGTACATGGCAGGGAAGTCATGGCGGCAGGTGCTTGAGGCAGCTGGTCCCATCACAATTAGGAAGCAGAGAACAGTAAATTTATGTGTTCTTTCTCCACTTACATAGTCCAGGATTCCATCCATGGAATGGTGCCCCCCCCCCCAGTGGCTAGGTCTTCTCATCTCAATTAACACAATAAAAATAATCCCCAGTGCTGGAGAGGTGGCTGAGGTGATTTAGAGCACTGGCTGTTCGTCCAGAGGATCCAGGTTCAGTTTCCAGTGCCCACGACTTGTAACTTCAGTTCCAGGGGATTTGACACTTTTAAGCAACATTTTGTGGTTGCTTGTTTGAGACAGGGTCTTACAGTGAATCTTTAGCTGATTTGGACCTTGTAGATTAGGCTGATTTTGAACTCACAGAGTCTCTGCTTCCTGGGCATTGTGTTTAAAGGAGTGTATATATTTCAAAACAGGGTCTTATAGCCCAGGCTGGACTAAAATGCCAGACCTTTCTGTCTCCACTTCTCAAGCATCAGGATTACAGGTATAAACTACCTGTTTTATGCTGCCTGGGGACTGAGCCCAAGGCTTTGAGCATCCTAAGCAAGCATGAACTCTGTTCATGAGGCACAATCTTACTCTTCAATTGTTTGGATGACTGTCTCCTCCATAAAAAGTCACCCAAAGCATGGTGGCCTTCAATGACAGTCTTTCAAGTGCATCCTCCTGCCATGGCTTTGGTAGACCTCTGCCGTGGGGTTCCTACTTGCTGTCCTTCAAAATGTGACCAGGTGACAGCTGCTGGAGCCTCTTGCAGACTTTTGAGGCACTTTCTGTCTGGCCAGAATGGACACAGGCTGTTTGATCTGCTTTCACTGTGTGACTGTCTTCTTATGGCTGGCTCGAGCTCTCTAATGGTGAGTGAAGATCCAGGATCCTCCCCCAACCCCGAAACTGTGTATCTCTGGTTGTCCTAGAACTCACTCTGTAGACCAGGCTGGCCTCAGACTCACAGAGATCCACCTGCCTCTGCCTCCTCAGTGCTGGGATTACAGGTGTCCAACACCATCCCATGCTCTCGGGTTCAGTTTCTAACACTGACATGGCAGCTTCCAACTGCTTGTAACTCCCAGTATGGTCTGAGCCTGGAACCAACATGGAACCAACCTACTCCATCATTGTTCACTCACTCCAGAGGGCCTGGAAGTAGACTCTATCTCTGTGCAGCAGTGCTAGTCGACCAGAAAGGAGCCAGTTTCTTTGTCTGCTCATCAGACCTCCGGACAAAGCTGTTTATGGAGATAGCCTCTGACCTCCTCATTTTTGGTCACTTGCCTTTAAACACACTCTGCAACAGATATTGTCAAATCCCCTACCTGTGCTAAAGATCAGGTCTGAGAGAGACACGCTTGTCAGGAAAGCCTTTAATGACTCCAACTGTGCGTTGGGGGGTCTGAAGCAGAGGGTTTTATTCTTATTAAATGGCATCCAACCTTAGAGGTTTCTGTAAGATGGAGAGGTCTGAGACCTCTAGCCCTTTCTTCCCACGGGATCTTATGTAACCCAAGCTGGTCTCCAACTCCCTTTGTAGTCAAAGATGCCCTTTAACACTTAATCCTCAGGCTATACTTTCCAGTGCTGGAGTTACAGACATACACCATTACTCTTGGTTTATGCAGTGTTGGGGATCGGATACAACCAACTATAATTTCAGCTCCAGGGCATCTAATGCCCTTTCTGACCTCTGAGGGCACTGGGGACACATGTGGTGCAGAGACATGCAGGCAAAACACTCACACATAGAGACAAAATTCAGTGGGAAGGCCAGGAGAGTAGCTCCCTGGCAGTGTACCTGTGTAGCTGGTATGAGACCCTGCATTTGACACTCCAGCTGGGCCTATAGGTCAGTTAATAGAGCGCTTGCTGGCATGCAAAGGTCTTAGGTTCCATCCCCAGGACTCTGTGTATGCCAGGCAAGCCCTCTGCCAACCGAGCCACCCTCGAGCCACCCTCTCCTCTTCGGAACTTCACTGTTCCTCTTCTTACAGCTGCCATGCTTGCCCTGAGACAACTCTCTCACTGCCCCCAGGCCAGAGTAGCTGAGCCAGCCCTCCACATGGAGAAGATGAGAGGGCTTCAGAGAACGGAAGCGGGGCAAGAAGGAGCCACGGCGGTCACTTGATCCTGCTAGGGACTTAGCTTAGGGCATCCGTTCAGCCTGTCACACACCCTCAGCTACTGTCTCTGTGCAGGATGCTAGAATATACCAGCCTGGAGCATTGGGGTGACTCACATGTGACTGTTTTCAGCCCTTACTCCTGGTCTGAAGAGTCTCACTGTGACAATGGGTCAGGATATGAGGCGCCCACAACCCTTTCCCATTGGAAAGCTCAGAGAGAACTTGGAGAGTCTAAAAAGGATGTGTGTCAGAAAGTGACTGGTTGTCCTCCGGGTCCTTCCGGTTCAAAATTGTAGCAGCTTGTCTCCCTGTGGAGACAGGGAGAGCAGGCATGGTTACTCAGAAGTGTGTACCTCACAGCACGTCTCTGAAGTAACTGTACTTATACCAGAAAGCCTCTCATTTATTCATTCAATAAACATGCACCAAGCCTGATCTGCCATTGGTGCTGTGGCAAGAGCTGTGAACAGAAGAAGTGAAATCCCCGTCTTTGGTTTTTTAAGAATTTGCTTATTTTTATGTGCATTGATGTTTTGCTCACACATCAGTATAAAGGTGCCAGATTCACTGGAATTGGAGCTGTAGACAATTGTGAGCTGCTGCCATGTAGGTGCCGGGAATTGAACCTGGGTCCTCTGGAGGAGCAGCCATTGCTCTTAACTGCTGAGCCATCTCTCCAGCCTCAAATCCTTGTCTTGAGTATGACTTACATTCCAGGATCAAGGAGACAGTGATTAACCAGATGCTGAAGTTGGTCCATGTATTAGAAATGATGCCGTAAGGAAAAAAATGAAGCTGTTGGGGACTGCGGTGATGTGAACAGGAAGAGCAGGCGACAGCCAACTAGGGCGGTGGGGAACGGACCCTTGGTGAAAACAAGAAAGAATATTGCAGGCAGAGGGGTGCCCGGTGCCAAGGCTCCACCCTGCGCCAGAAACCCAAAGTCACTGCCTCTCCAGCTCCAGAGAATACTTTCATGCCTCTTCCAGGGTCTGGTGGCTCCAGGTGGTCCTTGGCTTGTAAATACCTCACCCTCATCTCTGTCCTCCTGTAGTATTCTCTGTCTGTGTCTCAAAACCCTCTCTGTTTCCTTCATAAGCATACTTATCATTGAGCTAGGTATAGAGGCATATGCTAAGGTCTCAACAGTCGGGAGGCTGAAGGAGGAAGTCCAATGCAAGTGTGAGTCTGTGACAACAGACTAACTGTAAGTGTTGGAGGTAGGAAGCAGAGAGGGGATACGGGAGAAAAGAAGAGAGCTCAGCAAACTGGGAGGGGCCAGATTCAGGAACTGCTTGGAATAGGGGGCACATGTGAGGACAGAGATGGTGAGTGGCTTACACATGAAGGATATTAATAGAGTCCTTGGAAGGAGGACATGCTGTGCTGGAGAGGGATGACATAGCAATAGGGCTGGGTGTACCGGAAGTCCCATCACGAGAAGGGGAGGTGCTGGAAGGGCTCCACAGGCCTTTTAGCTGGCTCTGCTCCCACAACCTTACTCCCCTGTGAAGCTAGTACTCACGGCTTGGACCCAGACCAGTCTCTCTAGACTCTTTACCAAGCTGGCGAATCTTCTTCCTACAGTTGCTATCTGGACTGGCCCTCTCCCCGTATAAAGGGTCATGTGGGACAATGTAAGGAGCTGGGAAAGCAAGGTGTGACAGACCAGAAAGTGGTGAGGCTGGTGGGCTGGCTGACTGGGTAAAGGAGCTTGCCGCCAAGCCTAATAACCGGAGATTGATCCCAGAACTGACGTGGAGGAAGGAGGGACCTGACTGCCACAGTTGTCCTCTGAGTTCCACATGTGACATTTGACTCAAGATAAATGGCTGTAATTAGAAGAAAAGGGCATCTTACTATGAACTGTAATGACTCTCATTCGTGTCCACCAGAATCTCAGAATGTATCCTTGCTCAGAAATTGGATTTCCGCTGTTAGTGAAAATGAAATCCCACTGAAATGTGACTAATTCCTCAATCTAGTAAAATCAGTGTGAATGATCCTCAATCAGGTCAGATGACCAGATGACTGTTAGCGACCCCTCAGGCCAGTCAGGTGAATGTGAATGACCTTTAGTCCAGTCAGATTGGTGTCCTTGTAAAAAGACAGAACGGAAAAGGTGGATGGGAGATGGAACCTCATAAATGTGAGCCAGGATCTTCTGTCACAATGCTTAGAGGCTCTCAGGATGATGCAGCATATGGCACAGGTGTCAGTTTTTCTACAAAACAGCCTCTAACAAAACCGATTGTCCCAAACACCTGGGTTATTTACCTTTATACCAAGCAAATCAGGAAAGCATCAGAATCTGAATGTGGAGTGTGTTCAGGCAGACTTCAGGGGGGTTGGATTGGGAGACCTACTTCATGAGATTATCTAAAACAAAAATAAAGACCACATCAGAGGCACCTGTAGGCATCTCAAGTATGCTCATGCATCTGTGATAGAATCTAAAATGCTTCCTTTCTTGAAAAGCAGAAATCATTGTGAACATTTTACATTTTGGAAGCCCAGAGTTAGAGGAAATACTGTGGAGCTTTTTTTAAGTAATAATGGTCAAGGCTTCCAGGAGCATCACCTTGATGTTGTCAGTGTCAAAGTGGGTGTCTGGGTTAGACTTCCACTTCTATGATGAAACACCATGGCCAAAAGCTACTTGGGGGGGACAGGGTTTATTTCACCTCCATATCACAGCTCATCGTGGAAGGAAGTCAGGACAGGAACTCAAAGCAGGAACCTGGAGGCAAGAGCAGATGCAGAGGCCGTGGAGGGGTGAGGCTTACTGGCTTGCTCAGCCTGCTTTCTTATAGAACCCAGGACCACCTGCCCAAGGATGGCACCACCCACAGTGGGCTGAGCCCCCATCAATTACTAATTAAGAAAATGCCCTTCAGGCTTGCCTACAGCCATGTTTTCCTCTCTACCTACCTTTGTGTTTTCTTCCTTCCTTCCTTCCTTCCTTCCTTCCTTCCTTCCTTCCTTCCCTCCCTCCTTCTTTCTTTCTTTCTTTTTTCTTTTTTTAAATGCCCATCAGGTCCAATATATGTGCTGCCCATATATTCTTGGATGTACAGTTTTCTAATGGGGTATGGTCAACTCACCAGGAGCTACACTGTCCAAGAAAACTGACCCTGTTTCCCAGCAGCTATCAATCGCCACTAGCTCTTGAGCGGGGGTGGGACGTTGTGCCTGCTTCCCCTCAGCAGCCGGAGATGCTGTTGGGCTTGAGCTTGCGCTGGAGTCATAACTGCTCATACATGCAGCTGTCCTGCCGGGTCTGGAAAGCACTTCCCTGAAGTTATCTTCAGCCTCTGGCTCTAGTTGCAGATTCCTTTACTGTAACCACCGGAGCCTTGGGAGGAGTTATAATATAGATGTCTGGTTTCCATCTGAGCATCCTGAAGTGTCTTATTCTCTGCACCTTGGCTGGGTATAGCTGTGTCAATCCTCATCTACTGCAAAGAGAAACTTCTCTGGTGAGGATTTTAAGACATATGAATCGAGGGTTGTAACAATAAGACATTAGGAATCAATTTACTACTTTGTGCATTGAACGGCATAATAGTAGCAAGTTACCCAGGAAGTGGTGGCCCACGCCTTGAATCCCAGTACTGAGGAGGCCAGGGCAGGCAGATTTCTGTGTTCAAGGACAGCTTGGTTTACAAGCAAGTTCCAGGACAGCCAGGGCTACACAGAGAAACTCTGTATCAGAAAAACAAAATAAAACAATCAAACAAAAAACAGTAGCAGATTTTCCCCTAGGGTCTAGGGCCTATCTAGCCACAGGTTCTTGGCCCAGCAGTGGTACCAGATATGGGTTTCATTTTGTAAAGCATGACTCAAATAGAATGAGAAGGGGGTTGGTTTCTACCATGATGCTCGTGCTGCTATTTCACTAGTAGGGATATCATGTCAGTCATCACTTTTAACTACGTATATGTCATTTTGACAGTTGCAATGCTTAGTGGCTTAGTGGTAAAATACCTTTTTTTTTTTTTTTTTTTTTTTGATTTTTTGAGACAGGGTTTTTCTGGCTATCTTGAAACTTACTTTGTAGACCAGTCTGGCCTCAAACTCACAGAGATCCACATGTCTCTGCCTCCTGAGTGCTGAGTTTAAAGACATGCACCACCACCACCTGGCCCCTGAACGTTATTTTTTCTTGGTTTCCTAACAGTTATACTTCACACTATGCCTGCTTAAATATTTTTAATCAAAATAATTTTATGTGTATGAGTGTTTTGTCTGCCTGTGTACATATAGACCATGTGAGTGCCTAGAGCGAACATCAGATCCCCCGAGACTGGAGTTGTAAGACGCCCCTGAGGGTTCTGAGAATCAAACTCAGGTTCTCTGGAAGAACAGCCAGTGCTCTTAACTGCTGAGCCATCTCTACATTTCCCTATTTACACTTCTTTTTTTTAATGAAAGGAAAACAAATGGTGTGGTGATATATTGTGTGGACTCTAAAGAAATAAAGTTTGCCTGAAGATCAGAGGACAGAGCCAGCCACAGAGAGCAGAGTAGTGACATACACCTTCAATACTAGCATTCAGGAGGCAAAGGCAGAGATCCATCTGGATCTCTGTGAGTTCAAAGCCAAAAAGAGCTAGGCAGTGGTCCCACATGATTTTAATCCCTCCACTAGGGATCACACACCTTTAATACCAGCACTAGGAAGTTTGAGACAGGAAGTGATATGACTGGGCAGAGAAAGGAATGTAAATCAGGAGGAGACAGAGTTCTTTGCAAGCCTGTGCTTTCTTTTGCGGTCCCTATTCAGTCTGAGGATTCATGGAGACAGGTTCTACCTCTTTAGCCGGAGAAGTTGGTTAGGTGAGAAGTGGCTTGTTCCTCTGTCTCTCTGATCTTTCAGCTTTTCCCCAATATCTGGCTCCCAGTTTTTATTATAAGATCAACTAGGATTCCCGAAGCAAAAGGCAAAAGCAAATAAACAAAAAAGGTGAAGATTTAAAAACTCATTCAGAAAAAGAGCTTGTTAAAGCCAAGAGAGGTAAACATCCACCCCGAATTGTGTAACTTGATTACCTGTCCACTTCCTTCTCATCCTTCCCTGGTGCAAAGCCACACAAGACCCTTTGAAAAGTTCCAGAAACAAGCTAATGTACTTGATAGCTGGTGGGTATTCATATCCTACGGGAATAGAGAAACCAGTGCCTAGAGAATGAAGGGACCAGAAATCATTCTTAATTTTCATTATATTTGGACAGAGTAAAACATGTCCTTACCCAAGGCCTCTAACAGGTGCTTGGCACTCTGGCCAAATATCCAGCTTCAGTACTGGCTGGGACATGTCAAGTAAATGGTCCTGACCTGGTAGGTTCTGCTGGCAGAGGCCTTTGGTAATGCTTCCTATCCAGGCATTCAGTGAAGCCTGGACATGGTTTGAATGAGAATTTCTCCTATAGGATCTTATATTTGAATGCTTGGTCCAAAGCTGATGGAACCGTTCATCAGGATTAGGAGGTGTGTATCTGATGGAGGAGAGATACCATGACGAGTGGGCTTTTAGATTTCAAAAGCCGCCACCAGCCCCAGGCAGTTTTCTTCCTGCCTCACAGTTATTGTCTCACCACATGAGCTCTCAGCTCCTTCTCCAGCACCATGCCTGCCTGCTTGCTGCCATGCTCTCCACCATGAGGTCATAGAGTAACTCTCTGAAACTGTAAGCAAGCCCTCAATAAACACTTTTTTAAAATGAGTTGCCTTGGTCATGGTGTCTCTTCACAACAATAGAAAAGTGACTAGGAAGTTAGTACCAGGAGTGGGGTATTACTGTTTTGTTGTTATTGTTTGTTTGTTTTTGAATAAATGTGGAAAACTTTGGGACTCTGGACTAGAAAAACCATTGATTGCTGTAAGCGGGGATTAGTGGGCCTTCTTAGTAGGCACTTGGAAAACGGTGCTGAGAGAACAATGTATACTATGGAGGCCCAGCCTAAGATGTTTTAGAGTGGACCAAAATTAGCAACTGGGTTATAGACCATTCTTGTAACATTTTGGAAAAGAATGTGACTGTTTTCTGTCCTTGTCCTAAGAATCTGCCTGGAGATAAATTGGGATGAATTTCACTGAGAGAGGAGATTTCAAAAACCATTCCAGTGTTGATTCTGTTTCGTGGCTATTAGTCATCACTCTTACGCTGGTCTGCAATGAATAAGAACAAGTAGAGAAAAAAGAAATATAAAATGTACAGTTTGAGAAGAGAGAAGCACCGGAAAATTTAGTGTTGGAGACAAGTTCAAAGAGATGAGAAATTTAAAGAAAGGCTTAATGTGAAATGAAATAAGGGGTGGGGTTTAAAGCCCAAGATCTCAAGTTTCAAACTTGTTAAAAAATAAAATGGTTAAGGAATCTTTTGCTCCTAAACCAAAAGGAAACTTATTCAACAAAAGGAAAAGTGTCATCGAATCAAAGCTTAAGCAAATATAAGTCAAGGAGAGGTTCCATTCCAACAGGTAAAGGCCTTGGCAGCAGCATCCATGTGGTTCTGATTTTACTCATGAAAGATACAAGAGGAAAGGCATTTTCCCTAAAGAAAGATGCTGATGCCAGGGGTGTGGCAGGGAAGTTCTTGCATCAAGGCCCCAAAAGACTGTTGCATGAAGCTGTGAAGGTGAGGCTTGGATTGTGTGGGCTACCCTAGGATGCTGGAGGTTCCAGAGCTGTAGAGAGAGAGTGAAACCAGCCCAAGAGAAAGAAATGTGTTGCAATAAGTAAAGATAGAAAGGAAGGGCCATCTAAGCCTTTGGACATTAGATGTAGAACTAGAGAATTTGGAATTTGTCCTGCTGGGTTTTTGTCTGCTTTTAATCTAGTATTTCCTCAGTATGCCTCTTCTCCCTTTTGGAATGGTAATCCATATTCTGTGCCACTGTATGCTAGAAGTATGTAATTTGCTCTTTGTTTTTTGCCGGAGGTCAAAATAAAAGATTGCCTTGAGCCAGACATGGTGGCTTATGCCTTTAATTCCAGCACTTATGAGGCAAAGGTAGATGAATCTCTGTTGAGTTCAAGACCAGCCTGGTCTATGTAGTAAATTCCAGGAAAGTCAGGACTGTTTAGAGAGACCCTGCCTCAGAAAAAAAAAAAAAAGTGTGTATGTGAAATTGTTTTGAGTCTCAGAGAGACTTTGGACTGACTTTTAGACAATCTTGAAAGACCATGGGGACTTTTGAAGATGGACAAAATATATTTTTGCATTATGGTATAGCTACACGCCTGTGGGAGTCAGGGAGTATAATATGATGATTTGAATTAGAAAAGGCTTCCAAAGGCCCAAATGTCTAAATGCTTGGTTTGAAATTAGTGAAACTGTTTAAGAAGGATCAGAAGGTATAGACCTGTTGGAGGAGGAGTATCACTGAGATTGGGCTTTGAGATTTTAAAATCCTGCAGCATTCCTGGTTAGTGTCTCTCTCTCTCTCTCTCTCTCTCTCTCTCTCTCTCTCTCTCTCTCTCTCTCTCTCTCTCAGTTTCTGTCTCAATGTGTACAGTCTCAGATCCTGCTCTAGCACAATGCATGCATCTGCCATGCTCCCCCCACGAAGGTCATAGACAAACCCTCTGAAATTATAAGTAAGTCCCCAATAAATCCTTTCTTTTGAAGTTCCCTTGCATAATGGTGTCTCTTTACAGCAGCAGAAAACTAAAACACATGTGGCTCTGACTGACCTCTCACCTCTCTGTCCAGACACCCAGGCTCTGGCTTTAGTGGAGAAAAGGTCAGCCTCTCTCCCTACGGAGACACCAAGACAGGTGTATGCCTTGGCTTCTGCTCACATTAGACAGTGTGTCACTGGTGTCTTGAGGGCTGGAGGCTGTCTGTCCAGAAATGGAAGATTAAAATTAGGAAAGGACTCTGAGCATGCTGTATCCCCTCAAGCCTAGAAGGGGCTCAGAAGAGTTTTATTTACCTTCCTAATCCCTATCGGGTAGACTCATTGGAGACAGCCACAGAGGCAGCAAAATGCATCAGTGTTACCCAAGCAAAGAAACCACGGGCTTTTGTTTGACCTAGAGCAAGCCCAAGTATGAATTATCCACTTCTCTCCCTGTGTCTTCTTTCTGGATGATATGGCTTCTGGCTAGTCTGCAACGTGTTGTCTGAGTCTGAAACTGCACCCGCCTGAATGCTGTCTCGTCTGAATGCTCTCTGTCCCTCACAAAGAACTTTCTCTATTTCATTGAACAGCACAGGAAGCATCACATGAGAGGAAGGATGGGAATGCTTTGTAGAAATTTTTAACAGTTAGGGAGGGGTGTCATTCTTTCACCTGACTAGCCACACCTCTTTTCTCTGCACTCCCCCCCCCCCCAGGCTGCTAGTAATCATCACCCATTTTTATGTGTTTGCTCTTGCTTGTCAGAAAGGGTCTCATGTAGCCCAGGATGGTCTTGAACTCCCTATGTAGTCCAGGATACCCTCATGAGTGCTACCATGTCTGGCTTTAAACTCTGCAGCTTTCAACATATTATAAAATCTTTAAAAGGAAAAAAAGAACAGAAAAATCAGTCCTTCAGCTCATGACCACAACTTCTCCTTCCCACTCACTCCTACTTGGTGAACACTGGTTCTTCTCCTCCAATGTCCCTGGGCTATGCCTCTCCCGCTTGGGCCTGGCTCAGCTTGTCTCTCTGGTGGTGTGGAGAAGTTTTCTTCCCGGAGCTCCTGGCTGTCAGCACCCGTGGAAGCCACAGCATAGCTGTGAACTCTGTCCCTCTGGCAGCTGATAAAGCCCCATCCATAGCCTGCAGGTCTGGAGCCTGGGCCTCCCACCCTGATAAGTCTCAGCTGTCAGCAAGTGTCAGCAAATGTCCAAGCTGCTGTGTTCTTGCAGCCTTCCCTGCTACCCATTCTGGGCTCCGGGCTGCCAGTTTATGGCCACTGCTAGACTCTGTGAGGTGACCCTAGGGAGCCAGGCTAGAGCAAGAACAGAAAGAAGGAGAGGAGGGGGTTTCTTCTTCACAAGGGGTGCACAATGGTGGAGACCCAGGCGTCTAGGGCCTGCCTCCCTCACTTCCTCTGTCGTCAGTGGGCCCTTTGTGGGGAGGCTCAGCAGCCTCAGGGCAGCACACCCAGGCTTTATTCCTATCACTATTGAGGAGGGGTTATGTAGGTAGAGGAAATTACTAAACATCTACATGTACAGGGCAACCTTTCACTATAAAATAACTATCCAGCCCAGATTCTCCACTATGCTCAAAGAGAACCCCAACCTGAGCTAGATCACATCAGCTAGAGATGCTAATCCACATGGGAGGGCCTGGCATGGACCACGGCCAGGCCCTTCCTTCACTTTCAGTAGCAAATGCAGGAACTCTCTAACCCATCACTTCAAGGCCATGATCTTTATAGGAAGGATGCCAATCCCTATTTAGCATTCTGGGAAGAGAGGAGGCGTCCTCACCAACTCCATCTTAAAAGAAAGGAAAGTGTGTCTCAAGGCGGTTGCCTAGCTCCCCAATCCCTGTTACAGGTTGAACCATGCTCCTTAGAAAAGAAACTTGTTCAGTCCCAAGCTTCAGTACCATAGTATTTGCCCTCATTTGGAGACAGGGTCTTTAGAGACTCAAGGTGAAGTGAAGTCATTAGAGGTGACCCTGATCCAATATGACGCATTCTATAAGAGGGACACTTGGGTTCTAGGCATAGTGACACACACCTGTAGCCAAAAGCCACTCCTCAGCCCTCCAAGGGTCAGGAAAGGCCGGCCAGCCCCTATGGGACTTCAGTGTGCCAAGAATTATGGCAAGCAGTTAATAGTTTTTCATATTTCATTTTTTTAAAAAAAAACTCTTGACTTCAGGGTTAGGGAGATGGTTGAGTGGTAAAGGTGCCTTACTGCATGAAGACCTGAGTTTGGATCTCCAGAATGACTATAAAAAGTCAGGCATGGTGGTGTATGCCTATAAATCCCAGTTCTAGGGAAGCTGGGATGGGTGGATCCCCAAGGTTGTCTGGCCTGACAGTCTAGACAATTCACAAATTCCTGCTTCAGGGAGGGATCCTGAAGGTGGAGAGCAATGAAGACACACTATGTTGACTTCTGGTCTCCAGGTGTGCACACATGGTCCCAGACAGGTAGGCAGACACACCCATGTGCTTACCTACAAGCACACACATAGTTTGTGTACTTGTCATCTCAACACTCAGGAGGTAGAGGCGGGAGGATTAGCCTCGGCTAACATAGGTAGTGTGAGGCCAACCTCTACTACACGAGGCACTGTAAAACAAATAGGGAGCTGGAACAGGGAATAGGAAAAGTGATTAAGAGCACTGGCTGTTCTTCCAGAGGGCCCACGTTCAATTCCCAGCACCTGCATGGCGGATCAGAACTGTCTGTAACTCTAATCCCAGGGGAGTTATAATCTGATATCTTCTTCTGGCCTTCACGGGCACCAGACACATATCTGATACACAGACATACATGTAGGAAGAACACCCAGACACATAAAAATAAAGAATTAAAACAAACTAAGAACAAGAGCAACATAGCAGCATAGGCTTTTAATCCCAGCATTCAAGAGTCAGAGGCAGGCGGATTTTTGTGAGTTTGAGGTCAGCCTGATCTACATAATGAGTTCCTGGCCAGTGAGGGCTACACCGTGAGACCCTGTCTCAAATAAAAATACATAAATGAATAAAAAATAAAAACCCAGTAGGAAGAGGCAGGCAGATCTCTGTGGGTTCTAGGCCAGCCTGGTCTATAGAGAAAGTTCCAGAACAGCCTAGGCTACACAGAGAAGACTGTCTCAGAAAACAATAACCAACACACTAAAAAACTCACAAACCAAACCAAACCCCAAAGAACAAGGCTGTAGTTATAAACTCAGAAGTTATAAGCACATACTGTTTGTTGGTTTTGTTTGGGTTTTTTTCTAAGACAGGGTCTCTCTATGTAGCCCTGGCTGTCCTGGAACTCACTCTGCAGACAAGGCTGGTCTCAAACTCACAGAAATCTGCCTACCTCTGCCTCCTGAGTGCTGGGATTAAAGGTGTGCACCACCATTGCCTTGCTCACATATTGTTTTTGAAGAGGACCTCAGTTTGGTTCCCAGTGTCCTGGTCAGGTGACTCATAACCACCTGTAACTCCACCTCTTCTGGACCCCAAGAGCATCTGCATTCACACATGAGCAGAACTGCCCCCACCGTGTAATTTAAAAAATATTTAAGCAATAAGGGACATTTATAAAAGACAAAAATAAAATAATTTAAAGGGACATTCAAACATGAAGAAATCCCAGTAAACAAGGGCCAGCCTGTGGCAGTAATAGCGAAGGTGAGATATCTGAGCACTGAAATCATACTGCCTGATGTCACTGGAGCAACAGACTTCAGCCAGGCCCTGGGACTTCATCACAAGACTCCTACTAACAATATAACTGGACAGCTACAGGGTGGATCAAAGCACAAAGACCCTGATTAAGGGTCTCAGGCTCCTCAGGCATCTCTCAGACCTCCTGGGCAGGAGCCCCAAAATTTGGCATGTCCCTGGACTATTCACTGCTGGACTTGGCGGCTGACCTCAAACCCCATATAGCTGAGGATGGCCTTGAACTTCTGATCCTATTGTCTCAATAGGGCCCAAGTACTGGAGTTATAGATATGTATCATCACATCCAGTTTTACCTTAAGGTGCTGAGGATGGAACCCAGAGCTTTGGGCATGATATATGAGCACTCAGTGGGAAACTGAGGTACACTTCTAGCTCCAAGTCATGGCCAAATGAGATGGAGCCTGTGAACATCTCAGAACAATTCCTGACATACTGAAGTCCTACAGTGCTATGCTGATGCCTTTACTGGTCACTGGAAGACAGAAAGTCATCTGTAACCATTGGCTTTCATCTGTGCCCCTCCCCACACACACAGTGTTGCTTCTCAGGACCACAGATAGAGCCCAGAAATCTTTAGATATTGAGTCAGGGTGCTGCTACCCACCCACAACGCTCCTCTTCACATAGTTCTGGAGGAAGTCACATGGACAGGTCACAGGCAGAGTTAAGGGTTGTCAGCAGCTGTGACACGTTCCTGGAATTCTTCAGCCCACCGCCCATGCGGGACCCAGAGGAGCCTGCAAATACTTGGGCCAAAGCCAGAGTTGTGGCCATGGTCAGGCAGGAAGGAAACAATGGACACACTGCCCAGTGCAGGTGACAGAGACACCCCCGCTCTCCCATGCCTTGCCCAGACAGACACCACTCATTAGGCCTGGAACATTCCTCTATTCACCACATGCCCAGTGCATGATGGCTGTGAGCAGTGAGAGGTGTGAAAAGTGAGTGTGTGTGCCAACCCTCCTGGGAAAAAGTGCCACTGGGGACCAGAGTCCCTGAAGATGCTAGAGAAGGCCCCTCATCCCTGCTCTCAGGGCTGAGCTCAGCAAAAACCTACAGACACCCTCAGGAGTTCTGTACACTTTGGGAAGAAGGGGACCAAGACGTCCCTGCCCTCCAGGAGTCTCGATGTCTCCAAAGACCACCAGATATAGCTCCTCAACCCTGTGACGCACTCGGAAGTCTGAAGAGCAGTGATTGGTTATCTTGAGATCCAGCATGAGTTCAAGTGTGGATTACAGACCCTGTTACCCCACCCCCACCCACATACACACAGAAAAGACCAATAAATCATTTTTGTTTTACTGTTTTGTTATCAGTGATGACAAAGGTTGGCCCTCACAGTTAACCACCCAAACCCAGAAACCAGTGGTAGGAAAATAAAAAACAGTAAAAGGCCCCAAGGCATGTAGCAAAGAAAATCTGAAGTTCCAATCTAGAAGAATGAGAGTCAGCTTCTATTTACTACAATAAAAAAAAGAAAAGAAAAGAAAAGAAACGTGAATTTTAAAATGATGTAATTATTTTTATTTTATATATGTTTTACTTGCATGTACGGAAGTCATGCACTCAACAGCCGCAGAGGCCAGCAGAGGATACCAGATGCCTGGAACTGGATGAAACTGTGTTGCAGACAGTTACAAACTTTCATATGGTACTGGGAACCGAACCCATGTTCAGCCAACGCTCCTAACCTCTGAGCCACCTCTAGGCCTTGGTGTAATGCAGTTGAGTTAGACATCTTAAGAGGGCAGAAGGAGAGCTATGGACACACTCTGGTCACGGGTGGGCTGGTAATCAGAACTGCCTATGATTCTGGGCCAGGAAGGTGGAGAAGCCCTCTTCAGGCAGCAGGGCTGAGAGCTGATACTGTCTCACCCTGGAAGGACTTATCTGCGGTCCTCTGCAGCCCTATCCTTGTGGGGGGGGGGGGGGAGTGGCGGGGGTACAGTGCCACAAGCCTGCATGGAGAGGAGATGAACAAAACACCCTTGTGTGACAGAGGTGAAAGCCAAGGCCAGTCAGACTGGGGATCCCAGGCCCCTCTTGGTTCATCTTTCAGGCCGAAAGACCAGGTTCCAAGATGGCTGCCTCTTGCAAGCATCTCCCCTGCTGCTCCTATACCCAGAATGGAACAGAGCTTTCCAAAGGACAGTCAAAAAAGGAAAAAGGAAAAGCACAGCCCAGAAGGTCAGTCCTGCTCCGGCAGCTCTGCCCCCTCGCCTTTCCTGGCTTGGCGCACGGGGAAGTGGTTGGAAACAGCCCCGGAGCTGGCCAGGGGAAGAGGTCCCCGTGACTACCACGTGACCACCATACAGCCCCGTTGATGGTCCCATTGGTCCTGCAGGCTGACCTCATTGCCCAGGATCGCCAGAGCGCTTCCTGGGGTCACATTCCGCACTGAAGAGCCCCCCTCTCAGACTTTGGTTGGCGCCAATGTCTTTTTAGGAACCAAGGCTCTAATTTTAGTGTTCCGGCCTTTGACACCTTCTCGAAATAGCTCCCTGGTTTCTCTCCTAAACCTGCCCCTTCCTTGGAGGAGGTGAACCCCTGCATCCCCGTGATATGAGTTGGTGCGCAGTCCCCAGGCCTTGTATGGGTTTCAGTGTAGCAGGCTCTCTGTCCTTGCTGTGTTTATGTGGCTGGATGAAGAGGGCTTCGGCCATCTTGGCCTGACCTCAGTGAGTCCTACAGTGTTCCCTTCCTCCTTGCTAATCTGCTATGATCAGGCAAGACACAAATCCAGGTCCCCAGAACCTAGACATCAGATCTACCTAACTAAACAAACCCATATCTACCTGTAGGAGTTGGGGTGGGAGGGGACCACGTGAGCTAAGGGAAAGGCGTCTCATCCACACAGTTACGTACTTGGTCTGAGCCCTTGCTTGAATGTCAATTGCTTCTTGTACATGATTTAATTCACTTCTCTCAACCACTAGAATTGTTCCCAAGGTCACACAGCAGCCAAAGGATAAAACAGGAATCTGAATTCAGAAAATATGGCTCCCAGCCATTTTAGGGGACTGATTTTTTTTTTTTAAATCCTTGTAATTTTCTTCCAACTGTCTTTGCCTCAATCCCTCCACAGAGCACCCTACAGCACACAGCAGCCCAGAAGGGTGGCCTAAAGTCATAGCCTAGATACTCCACTGCACAGTTCTAAGCTCTGGTAGCATTCCCAGAAGAAGGCTGTGATTTAGCCAGAAAGTGGTAGGTCTGAGAGACAGTCATGTGACAGACCAGCCACATCCAGGCAAAGGAGTGCTTCCAGGAGCTTGTGGGATGCTTCCCAGCCAGCAGCCCCATTCCCTAGATAGTCAATATCAAGAACCCCCACCTCCCCATCCCTCTTTTGCAGTCCTCGGGATGGAAACAGACACCTTGAGCAGGCTAGGCAAGGGCTCCACAACTGAGCTGCATATGTAGCCCAGGAAAAGCTCCCTAAAGGGTGCCCAGCTAATGGAGTGATTGGTGGCAGGGAGATATGATTCAGCAGCTCCCAGGAACACAGGCCATTAGGACCCAGCTTCTTCTGGGCAGTGGACACAAAGAGGAAAAGTTAGAATGGGGTCTTACAAGTTTTTTTCTCTTGCAATCAGAGCCTAAACCCCCTTTGGAGGGGCTCCCCGGAAGACAGTGAGCAATGCAGCACCTTCCTGGGACCCCTCCAGTATGGTTCTTGCCTTGCTACCAAGAGACTGGCTAACAGGGTCATGATGGGGAGGGGTGAGAGGAGAGGGCTAGGGAAGGTCACTGTCCTGACCCTGCTAGCTAGCTTCACTCAGCTGGAGATGAGGTGACTAAAGGCTTTGGGAAGCTTCTTCAAACCATGGACCCATCCTAGTGACATTTGCTTCCCAGGACAGACCACGCAACTTATTGTTAGAGTGGATGATGGCTCAGAAATTCTACAAGAAGCCAGAGCCCAGCAGCTTCACAAGTGCTGCAGTCTCCTGAGCTGGCTCTCAGCTCCGAGAGGGTGGGAGCAGGCAAACAGAGCAGCACAGAGAGAACAGAACAGGATGGCCTGGGAACTGCCACAGAGCAAAATCCTAACTCCGGGATTGCAGCTCAAACATAGCTGCAGGAATCCTGTAGTGAGTAATGGGAACCAGTGACAAATAGCACCTGACCCTCAGCTGGGGGTATTGTAGGCGGAACAGTACACTTGGGACCTGAGGAACTCAAAGTGCTGGAAGTGTGTCTCTTAGGGGAATGGTCCTGTTTTTGCCAGAAAGGAAAGTATTACAGAACACTTAAAACAGTGTTACAGAAAAATTTTGAAAGGTTACTAAAAAGGTTGAGGTATGGGTGTGGCTCCGTGGGAGAGCACTTACCCAGCACACACAAGGCCCTAGATCCCAACTCCATCACTGGAGATGAAAACAACAGCAAAATTTTCAATGTTATGTTTTCCAAATAAAGCATGTCTACAGCTGTGGCAAGAGATGGGAGTTCGCTTAAATAAAAGCTATGCTTTTTTTGTTTAAAAAGTAAATCGTCAGCTGGACAGTGGTAGTGCATGCCTTCAATCTCTGCACTGGTGAGACAGAGGCAGGTGGATCTCTTAGTTGGAGACCAAGCTGGTCTACAAATCTAATTCCAAGACAGCCAGGATTACGTAGAGAAATCCTGTCTTGAAACAGACAATATATATATATATATATTGTCACTGGGCATCGTAGTGGATGCCTTTAATCCCAGCAGAGGAGAGGCAGGTAGATCACTGAGTTTAAGGCCAGCCTGGTCTACAAAATAAGTTCCAGGATAGCCAAGACTACTCAGAGAAGCCCTGTCTCAAAACAATACAAAACAAAACAAAACAAAAGTACATTACCTTGGGCTTGGGACATATTTAGTAATGTCTTCTGTGAATGCCTGAGCCATAGGCCAAACAACGTAAAATTAATACAAACCTTTATATAATTATTTAAACATGCTGATCTGAGTCACAAAACTAGTCCCAGCCAAAAAGTTTTTTACTACAAGTTAGTAGAGTGCTTGCCTATCATGCATGAAACCCACAAAGTTCCAGCAATACACAAACTAGCTATGGTGGTGCACATCTGTAATCCATGACTTGGTGGGTAGATCAGAAGAATCAGAAGTTCAAGGTTACTCTCAGCTACACAGTGAGTTTGAGACCAGCCTGGTATGCAGGAGACCTTTCCCTGTAAAAAGAGGAAAAAAGAAAGAAGGAGGGAAGGAAGGAAGGAAGGAAGAAAGGAAGGAGGGAAGGAAAAAGGGAAGGAAGGAAGGAGGGAAGAAAAGGAAGGAAGGAAGGAAGGAAGAAGGGAAGGAGGGAAGAAAAGGAAGGATATTGTCTTATCTAACCATGACCTTGTGAGCCCACCTGGGCAGGTCAGCTGCACCCATCTAATAGGCTAGGAAAACAGGTCTGGATAAGTGAAGCACTTTGAAAGTGTTGTGAAGACTCAGCAGAGCTCAGATCTAAGCTAAGATGTCTTTTTTCCAAAGAGGGCGCTCTCTCCATCTATGATGCCAAAGCCAGCGCATGAGGAGAGGAGTATGTTGACTTACACCAAACCTGCTTTTCCCAGGAGTGCTGAGCCAACCCCATCATCCTTGCTCCCTCATCAGCATCCTCAGAAAAGCTCAGAGTAGAGATAAAGTTACTGAGGTGCTGATGAGGCTATGACACACATCTCTGTAGCTCTACAGATGCCCCCACCCTGCAGGGCCACTGTGGAATACAGAAAGAAATGGCCAGCAGGTGTCAATGACGGGTAGATTCCTGTGGACAGGCTGCGATCGCCCCTCCTCTGAGGCTCCTTGCCCCATACTTGATTTTCCAACCCCCCAAAACATAGTCTCATCACTGGAGTTGCCTGCCCTTGGGGTCCTGATACATGGGACCACCCACAAAGGAAGGGCAGAAGCCTCCTATTGGATGCCCCCTTCTTGAGCAGTAAGCTGGCTTGCTGCAGACCCTGTCTGTGAACCGAATGGACCCCTTAATGTAGACCCCTAAAGAAGTTCGGCGGAACAAAAGACAGTCTTTGCCCACTTTGCTATGGGCCGGGGCAGGATCTCACTTCTGTATACCCAGGAAGCTGTGGAACATCTGTTATTTGGCCAGAAATAGGCCAGGTAAGGAAAAGGTCTTCAGCGCCACCTGCTGGAGAAATAAGCAGCAACACTCTAGAAGGGACATTCTAAAGTTGTCTTATTAGACCGAGGAGATGTGAGTGGAGATAGAGGGAACCAAGGGTTTCTCTTGAGGCCTATACTTGACTCTATAAATAGGCATGAGTATTATTCTTGTAGTAACTTCAGAAAGCTGAAGCTGGAAATCTCAAAGCATGAGCCTTCCCTTACAAGGGTGGGTGGGTGGGTGGATGGATGGATGGATGGATGGATGGATGGATGGATGGATGGATGAGTTTCCTCATCTGTGGTATGGGCTGGTAACAGCACAGACCCAGGGGTCATATTGCTCAGTCATCACAAGCCAAATATCAGCCAACGTTAGTCCTATCTGGAGTCTAGACTGTGTGCCTGTTGCCGTAATTTATTATTTTTATGTGTATTAGTGTTTTGCCCATGCATATGTAGATGCATCATCTGTATACCAAGTGCCTATGGAGATTAGAGGGGATTAGGATCCACTGAAACTGGAGCTGTGAACAGTTGTGAGGAACCATATGGCAGTTGAGAGCACCGGCTGCTCTTCCAGAGAACCCGAGTTCAGTTTGCAGCATCCACATGGTGGCTGGCTCATCACTGTCTGTAACTCCAGTCCCAAGGGATCTGATGCCCTCTTCTGGCCTTTGAGGACACCAGGTGCACAGACATACATGAAGGCAAGACATACATATAAATTAATAAAAAGATTAAGACTTTGGTGGAAGCATACACAAACTTAAATCGCATGACTTGTATTGAATACGTGACAGAGCTTGGACTCTATATGGGGGCATGGCAGGCAAAAGTCACAATCATCTACACCCATAGAACTTTTTATTATAAAAAATATTAGGGGCTGAGGATATAGCTCAGGTGGTAGTGTTTGCCCAGCACACAGGACGTCCTGTGTTCTAGTTTCGTGTCTGTGGCTGTGATAATTGGTGACCGAGAGGGATTATTTTAGCTGACAATTCCAGTTTTCAGTCCCATTGTTACAGGGAAGTCAAGGAAAAAAGCTAGTCCCATCCCATGCGCAGTCAAGAGTGGAGAGAAACAGGCATGTTCACTGCTCAGCTTCCTTTCTCTACATGTACACAATCTAGGGGCTCACGCCGGGGAATGCGGGCTGCCTACTTTCAAGCTCCATCATCCCACATCAGTTAAGGCAGTCAAGACTGTCCCCTTCAGCTGGGCTGTGGTGGCACATGCCTTTAATCCAGCACTTGGCGGGAGGGGCAGAGGCAGGTAGATCTCTGTGAGTTCAAGGCCAGCCTGGTTTACAGAGCTAGGACAGCTAAAGCTACACAGAGACACCATGTCTTGGGGGAAAAAAAGACTGTCCTCTAAAGACATGCCCACAAGCCAACCTGATCTAGACAATTCCTCACCAAGACTCTCTTCCCAAGTGATTGTTGTATCCTGTTAGTTTGGTTAACAATTAAACTAACGGGGCTGGAGCGAAGGCTTAGTGGTTGGGAGCACTGATTGCCTTTCCATAGGACCCTGGTTCAATTCCCAGCACCCACATGGCAGCTCACAACTGTCTGTAACTCCAGTTCTGGAAGATCCAACACCTTCACACAGACATACATGCATGCAAAATGTTAATGTACAAAAGTAAAAATAAGTAAATTATTTTTTAAAAAACAATTAAACTAACAAACATACCCTGGGATTGGAGACCACCAAGGACAGCCTCCTCACTTCCTATGACAGGAGGCCTACTTCCTACAGAAGACTTGGATTTGATTCCCAGCACCCACATTATGGCTCATAACCATTCATAACCCCAGTTCCAAGATCTGACACCCTTTTCTGGGCTCTAAAGATACCAGGCATGCATGCAGTGTACACACACACACGCACACACACACACACACACACACAGGCAAAACACTCATACACATAAAATATAAATAAACCATTAAAAAAGAAAACTGTATTTTGCTTTTCCTCCAAAGAGCTCACCCCCCCACCCCCGCCCATCTCAGCTTCTGTCTCCATGGTTAAGTGTGTGGCCCCACCCACACCACAGCAATAGGTGTTCTCTGTCTTCTTTTGGAATATGTGGTATCCAAGACTCCCTGGAAGCCATTTTCTTCTGTTGTGGAGGTACCTGTAAAATGAAATTATATTCATGAGATGGAGAGAAAGGCATGCATTCACAATGACAGCATTTGAGACTCTGAATCTAGCCATGCCTGGAGATGCATAGCATTTTTCATGAGCATGGGATAAATTCCTCTTTTCTGCTTGAGCCTCATTGAACTCCGATCCTTTTACTAGAACTGTGGTGCATATAAATGATACCACCACCCTCCTGCCCACAGACAAGGGTTTGGATGTGTCTTATATTAATGTGGGCATGCTTGCTTTTTCTCAATGTCAAAGGCAGCTCCTACACTTCTCCACCTTCAGCCCATTTCATGATGGCAGCTTCTGTCCCCCAGTGATTCCCTGGCCACATATCCTGAAATGCTGACACTGGGTACCCTGGAAAAGATGGAGTCTGGGCTTGGACTCATCACCTGCAGCATACCAGGGTATCCTTTGAATACTGGAGTGCCTACTTTCAAGGAGTCAGAATATTTCCCTAGTCCCTTCACCACTGAAGAAGAGACGGCCCATGCTTCCCACTCCTGAGAATGGAGATTCTTCAGGGGTCAGAATGGAGTCAACATTAGGGATGCATTTTTGGAATCAATGAATGAGCCTTATTGGGCACTTAGTGATTCCCATATTACATAGAAACAGAAATCAGGATAATTCAGGGCCACAGAGAACCCAAGAGCTTTTGAGATGATTCTCTCTGGGAGCTACACTCGCTAGGTATAGCCAGTGACCCCCATCTACATTTGGGCTTCTGAGCCTGACATAGCTGATTTCTATATAGTATCTGAGGCTAAGCATGTGGCTGACTGGTAAAACTTTTCTAGCATGTTCCAGATGTAGACAGTTTGGAGGATGCTTTGGGAAGGAGATTGGGTCTTGTCCGAGGTGCTGAAAACCATTGCTTATGACAAGCTCAGCTCCCAGATCTGGGACACTCACGCCTTACAGGAAGCTTCCTCTTGGCAGGATTTTTTTCTCCCAGTGGCTCAGTGGGCACAGCATCTCCACCCTCAGCCTTGGTATTTGCATGTTCAAATATTGCCGTCTGCTCATAAAATTGTCTTTACTGCATTCTGGGTACTTTTTCTAGTACACATCAGAGGATAATTTTGTTTTAATTTGTTTGTTTTGCTAGGCTGATCTCAAATCTTCCTGGTCTGACCTCCCACACACTGGATTAAAGGCACATGCCACCACGTTCAGCCTACAGAATGGCCTATTTGGTCACCATGTGTCTCCATGTCTTATGCCCAGATTCTGACTCCCACTGTGTTATTTTTAAAGAGGCTAATCTGTTTCCACCCTCAGCCACATTTTCAGAATTCCCCTCTGTATTAATAAGGTTTTTTGGTTTTGGCTGGTTATAGGTTTAGATTTATAGATTTGTAGTTTTAGATTTTTTAGTTATTTGTTGTTGATTGGGCTTTTAGAAATGATTTAGATATTTATATTAAGTTTATGTTGTTTGGTTTATTACAGCACCCATCTTTTCCTATCAAATGTTCCTGGAAAATTGTTCCTTCCCTCATGTGGGAATGCCTTTCTGTATGCTGTGATTATCAATCTTTAAATAAAGGAGCTGTTTTGACCCTTGGCAAACACTGTAGCCAGAGACAGGAGCACATAGGTATGAGGAGGGCAGAGTCAGAGACAGATCGAGCCAGCTGCCCAAGATTTAACATGTAAGGAACACAGGTTAGTCACAGGAACACAGTCCATATGGCAGACAGATTAATGGAGATGGGTTGAGTTAAAATGAAAGCAATGTGCCTAAGCCAAAAGCTGAACAGTGTGAAGTTAATATAAGCGTCTGAGTCATTTTGGGGACTAAGCAGTAATGGGTGGCTAAGTGGTCTGGGACAGCAGGTCTGTGGGTCTGAACCTATGGCTGGCTGGGGTCAAAAACCTAGTATAACACTTCTTCTCTCCCACCTCTTGCCTTTCAATTGAGAACTAGCTACCGAGGCTGTGAAGTGTCACTTCAATGGCCCACATCTAGCAGAAACCCAGGAGAAAATAGAACTAACCAACAGATGGTAAAGAGAACTGGGAAGATAGGTATGGAGACCTGAGATCAGGGCATCTTCCACTGTAATATCTGCAAGACTAAGTCCCCAATATCTGCAAGTCCTCATCTGGTCCTCCACCATCTCCAAGGGCTCAGGGTGTACCATGTTCTCTCCATCTGGTCCTCCACCATCTCCAAGGGCTCAGGGCATACCATGTTCTCTCCATCTGGTCCTCCACCATCTCCAAGGGCTCAGGGCGTACCATGTTCTCTCCATCTGGTCCTCCACCATCTCCAAGGGCTCAGAGGGTATCATGCTCTCCATCTGGTCCTCCACCATCTCCAAGGGCTCAGGGGGCATCATGCTCTCCTGGTCCTCTACAGTCTCCTCTAAGCCCCCAGACCTCTCGACTCTAATGTGAGTTCCCTGGTTTCCACACTCCTTTTCTCTCTCTTTCCCTCCATTGTCAGTGTGAATGTCCTCTTTCTTCTATAAAATTAACTGTTCAGGTGGGTGCAAAGGCTCATGTCTGGATCCCAATACTTGAGAAGTTGAGGCAGGAGGATTACTATGACTTTGAGGACAGCATAGATTTAAGTGTAAGACTTTGTCTCAAAAAATAAATTAAAACTGTTGAGCCAGGCATGGTGGCTGAAGCCTGTATGTAATTCAGCACGCAGGAGGTGAGGTCAGAGGTTTGAGACCAGCATAGACTATACAGAACTCTGTCTCAAAATGAAACCCCTTAGTACCCCAACAGTAACAAGGTGCTAATTATCACAGAGCCTGATGATCTGAGTTTGATTGTAGTACGAGGTTTCTGGCCCAGACTTTCGGGCCTAACCTCAAGGTCTAGACCCACAGACCCACAGTCCCACAGTCCCGCAGTCCCACAGAGACACACAGAAGCTTCCAGTAGTTTTTGGCTGATCAGCCTCAGGCCCAGGCATATCACATGCTAGCTCTCTACCCTTATTCTAACCCATGGCTCTTGTTCAGCCATGGGGCTCGGTACCTTTTCTTAAGGCATCATAGTTGTCCTTGGCTTCTTCCGGGCCTCTCTCTGGAATTCGTTCTGGTGTTCTGATCTGGCATTCTGTTCTCAGAGTTTTTAGTCTGGTAGCCCCGCCTACACTTCCTGCCTGCCTTTGGCCAATCAGCTCTTTTTATTAAACCAGTGGTTGGGACAATTTTAAAATGAAACAACACAACCTCCCACATTTGATCTCCAGGAACACATTATAGAAGGAGAAAACCAACTCCTGAAAGTTGGCTTCCACATGTAAATTATGGCATCTGTGGGCCAATACACACATACATAGACAAATAAATAGAATTCTAAGAATTCTGTTCTATAGTTGTCCAAGAAAATGTAGAAGTCATTAGCTCTCAGAGAATAATTCTTTGGGGCTGGAGAAATAGTTCAGTGGTCAAGGGCACTTTTAGAGGACTAGTTTGGTATCCAGCACCCACGTCAGGTGGCTTTCAACTGCCTGCAACTTTTGATGGATCCCAAATCTTAAGATATAATTCTCCTACCCTGTGTGCAACCCCAGATTAATTGCTATTCTGTCTCCCGTGTAAATTTCAGGACCTAACAATAAGCAGTTAGTTGAACTTTGAGTCCTGTATCATAAAACTGACATTAGGAGCTCATGCAGGAAGTGAGTTGCTGAGGAAATTGTGCAGGGAGTAACGTCTTAATGTTATCAGTCA
Source organism: Phyllotis vaccarum (assembly GCA_033318265.1). Classification (NCBI taxonomy): domain Eukaryota; kingdom Metazoa; phylum Chordata; class Mammalia; order Rodentia; family Cricetidae; genus Phyllotis; species Phyllotis vaccarum. The sequence continues at coordinate 59,544,808 of JARWLC010000003.1, read as the reverse complement.
GACTTTAGTAAGTGAGGAACTGGAACCAAAGTTACTTTATGCTTGACCTTGGTTCAGGCATAAAGACATCTGGTAATTTGTTCTTGTGTATCTTCTGTGAAGGTTTATCTTACAAATTTATTTGCGGGGGTGACTAGTCTAGTTTAAATTTGTTCTGTGGTCTTAAATCAGCTAATTGTATGTAACTATACTGTTATTTTCTTAGGTCAGCCTGAGCCAATGATACAAAACAGGACCTAAGTGTCTCATAGTCTTCATGGAACAATAGTTCTAGTTATGAAGCATAGCCTAGTACATTTTCTATTTATCGGAATTATACAGCTTAAGGAGAAATCATCTTCCTGACCATCCACAGATAAATATGCTCAGTAAATGAAATATATTCATGAGATAAGCACACAGGCAGTGGAGGAATACCCATGGCCGTTTTTAGGGAAGAAATGTAGTAGCATGTGAGAAAATTACAGACAGAGGTAAACAGTATTCATAGTCTGTGACCCCATGGTCCTTGCCTAGTGGGACTCCCCATCCAAGAATTATTCATCTGGTAGGTTGACCTGTTGAATATTAGTTGTCACATACTGTATTTATGTCATGTCCCATGACAACAGAACTGCGTGGAGAGCTGGAAAGGTAGTGTTCATTGGGGAGACCATGGGTTCCACTGTCAGCAAGAGATCCTGTGAGGGAGAAGTTGAATACTGGGGAAGGAATCAGCCATGTCTGTGTAGTTACTTTTCTATTGGGATAAAATATGTCATGGCAGGAAATCATGGCATCTAGACCTGGTACCTGGAGCCGTAGCTGGGGGCTTATATCTCAAACTGCAAGCAGGAAGCAATGAATGAATGGGGAGCAGGATAAGGCCTTAAATTCACAAAGACCATCCCCAGTGACATACTTCCTCCTAAACCTGACCAAATAATGCCACCAACCAGAGAGCTGGTATTCAAACATCTGAGCTTATGGGGAACATTCTCATTCAGAACATCACAGAAAGTGAGAGAGAAAAATCAAACAAAAGAGTAAACATTTAGGGCTGAAGATGGAGCTCAGTTGGCAGAGTGCTTGCCTAACACACAGGAAGCCCTTTGGACCTTTTGTGCCCCTTCGGACTGAGCTCTGTGTTGGCTGTAACTACCTGTTAATTTCAATGCTAAGGGACCAAATGCCCTCTTCTGGCCTCTACAGGTACCTGAGTGCATGTGGTGTTCCAACATATACTCAGCTCCACATACATATACATAAAATAAAAATAATAGAATATTGGTTTATTGCAAGATGATCCTTTGCTACATAGTTGGTTTGTAGCCAGGAGACATGGGATCCTGTCTCAAAAATAAAAGTAAATAAAGATTGTGAGGAAATGGTTAACTTTCAGTTGTTTTCAGATCTGAATTCACAGAATCCCTGAGTTCTGTCCTTGGACTTTGGGTGAAGCAGGGCTGACTTGCCCATGGTATGTAATAACGATGTCCCAGGTGGGTAGATATTTTACAGAGCACACACATTCCTCCACAGTCATTTATTCAGCAACTCTTCCTGCCATTCTATGAACTGGGGATATGCTATTAGGCCCATTTTACAGGCAGGGATGTGCAGTGTGAAAGCTTAGCTCACCTGTGTGAGGTCACACAATGACAGAGTTGAAATGGGACCCATGCCTTCACTCTACCAGCTTACTGCCCTCCACACATTTGTTGGTGGAAGTTTGGGTCCCAATAGCTACCAAATAAACACACTGAGGCTTATATTAATTACAAATGTTCATCTGATAACTCAGGCTGTAGTAAGAGGTTTCTGGCCCAGACTTTCAGGCCTACCCTCCAGGATTGGACTCACAGACCCACAGAGACACACAGACGCTTACATTAATTTTATAGGCTGATCGGCCTAAGGCCCAGGCATATAATTTGCTAACTTGTCTGACAACTCTGGAGTCTCTGTGGCATTTCTGCTCTGTTCTTCCTGTTCCCAGAGTTTTCTTAGTCTGGAAGCCCTGCCCACACTTCCTGTCTGCCTTTAGCCAATCAGCACTTTTTATTAAACTCATAGGCAGGACAATTATTTACAATGTAATATCATAAATCCACTATATCAGGCATATTACTAACTAGGTCTTACAACTTAAATTAACCCATTTCTATTAATCTATGACTTTACCTGTCCTCCAGTATGTCTTGCTCTCTCTGTGTCTCCTGGCAACTCCACTGACCCCGCCCATCTTCCTCCCAGCATCCTGTTTGACTGTCCTGACTGTGCTTGCTGCCTAGCTACTAGTCAGTCAGTTTTTATTCTATTTAGTATTATAATAATAATCCAGAGCCAGATATTGGGGGGAAACTGGAATTTCCGAGTGATAGGGAACAAACCACAGCCAGTTCCCACCCAGCGAACTCCTCAGGCTGAACAGGGTAAGTCCTCAGACTGACTTGTTGCTCAGATAGAATGCTGAACTTCTCCTGTCTTGTATTTCGTTCCCTGCCCAGCTATTTTATTTTCTGGTTCAACTCTTCTAAAGCTAAGAATAAAGGTGGGTGCCATTACCATCTGGCTCTGTTTGGCCTTGAACAGAGATCCAGGGGGTCTCTGCCTCCCAAGAGCTGGGCTTAAAGGCATGAGTACCACTCTGTAACCTTCAGGCTTGGCTCTGTCCCCTGATATTTCAAGCTGTTTGTGTTGAATATGTAGCACCAGAGTTCTTTATTAATCAACGGGAGTAGTATATATTCACTATGTACAGAAGGATTACTCCACAGCACACATTTCCCTGGGAAACCAGCCTAGTGCCCTCAGGTTTCATTGTAGGAAGCCACAGCTTCCTCCCAAACCCACTTGCCAGCCCTGTTTGCTATACTGTCACCCTAGTGGTCAAGTTGAGTCCTGGAGTTCCCAGGGACATCTAGGAGTTGGGTTTTTGGTGCTTCTCCAGAAGAGCAGGACAGTCATTAACATGAGCCTGCTAGGAAGTGCCTGCCTCTCAGTGCCAGCCCAGGCGACCTTTGGAAGTCACTCTTTATCTATTGGTCTGAATCTTTTGCAGGTGGGATTGGGGGTGGGGCTGTCTTCCTTTGGTTTGGGAGCGAACTGTGAAGACTGACTAAAACTAGGACAGTGGTCAAGAGTGAGGTGATTAGCATCACAGCCTTGGACTGTGACCAGAGCCAACGCTCACGCTCTGAGGTCAGTGGTGGAGTAGGCAAACACCAGCTTCCGTTTCCTCAATCCAGAGAAGGCTATTTCTGTTTCCTTGTATGCAAACCATCCTGGGATCTGCCGGTGTGCTCACACCATTTCTACCCTGGATGGGCACATTTAGGTGACAGCTTGAGATCTGTTGAGCCACCCTGGAGGGTAGAGACCCACATAGTGGGGGGAGGAAGGGACCAACAGACTTCTACACACGTGCTCTGGCAAACTACACATATACACATAAATCTTTAAGAAAAGAAGGAGGCTGGGAGGAGGGAGAGAGAGAGAGAGAGAACCTTTGCACCCCAGAAGCAGAAAAGGACACCACTTGACATTTCTCCATCACATTTCTCAGGGGTGAAATGTCACCCCACAGGGCTTCAAAGTTATATTTGAAGATGAGAGTTTTCCCAAAACAGGTGGCCTGCAGGGTGAGGAATGAGGCATAAGAAGCCATGCAGTGGTGAAATATTTCAATTTTACAGCTGTTGGGAAGAACAAGGCTTTGTGTGAGGAACCAGTGAGGTTGTAGTAGAGAGAGAGTAAACAGTCAGAGGTCACATCCTGGGAACAGCAGAGGCCAGAGCCCACCTTAGACACCTGGATAAGAGTTGTGCATTTTATAATTAATGCTGAGGAAGACTCCTGGAAAACTCAAGCATAGTGGCTCTTCTTTATAATCAGCACTTGGGAAGCTGAGGCAGGAGGATTATCAAGAGTGGAAGGCTAGCCTGAGCTACATAAGACCATCTCAAAAAATAAAACTCAGGGTTGGAGAGATGTCTCAGGGTTAAGAGTACTGACTACTCTTCCAGAGGACCTGGGTTCAATTCCCAGCACCCACATGGCAGTTCACAATTATCTGTAACTCCTGTTCCAGGGAAGCCAACATCCATGCCAAAACACTGCTGCACATGAAATAAAAATTAAAGTAAAAAAAAAAATTTAAAGAGAGGGAAAAAAACCCCACAGGCTGGGGAGCTGGCTTAGCAGTTGAAAGCATATTCTGCTATTGCAGAGGAGCCAGGTTTGACTTGCAGCATCTACATAAGCTGAGTAACAACTGCTGTAACTCCAGCTCCAGAGACTCTAGGGATACCTCTAGTCTCCGAGAGCACCTGAACTTATAGGCACATATCCACACACAGGGAATACACATAATTAAAAAATAATGAAAAAATATGTCAAGTCACAAGTCCCTCTAAGCACAGTGGCACATGTCTACCGTCTCAGCACTGGGAGATAGAAGCAGGGTTATGAATTCAAAACCATCCTTAGCTACATACCAAATCCAAGGCCAGGCTAGGTTACATGAAACCTGTCTCAAACAAACAAACAAAAATGGCCCAAGGAGAAGGCTCTGTGGGTAAAATGCCTGCTGTATAAGCATGAGGACTTGCATTCAGATCCCCAGCACCAATGTAACAAGTCGTGTGTTTCCTATGAAGCGGCAGGTAATCCCAGCTCTAAGGGTGGCAGTGACAGGGGTTTGCTGGCTCCTAGCCTCCCTGAGATGCAAGACCCAGGTTTGGGAAGAGACACTGCCTGAGTGGAACAGGCAAAGAGTGATGGAGAAGGCATTCAATGTCCTCTCCTGGCCTCTGTATGTACCTGCACATATTAAGTACACTGTACCCTCTTGTCTCTCTCTCTCTCTCTCTCTCTCTCTCTCTCTCTCTCTCTCTCTCACACACACACACACACACACACACACACACACACACACACACACACACACACAAAACCCCACAGAGACCCTTCAGTGGCTCCCTTGGTAGCACTTTGGAGGTGCTTCAGACACCAGCCAGCTATCCAGAAGCCATTGGGGGTTGCTGTGGGGAGGAGGGACAGAAGGCTTCAACCAATTTGCTTCCAGCCTGACACTAGAAAGTTGCATGGATTTGCATTCCTCACTCTGAAATTGAGGGGTTTTTATTGTTTGAAACAAGGTCTTTCTTTGTAGTCCTGGCTGTCCTGAAACTATGTACACCAGGCAGCAACTGAGTTTAAAGGCCATCTTGCTATGTAGCTCACACTGGTTCTGAACTACTGTCCATACATGTATGTTAATGAGTGCCAAGATTACAGGTTTACCAGATTACCTGGATGTCATTTAAGATCTTAACTCCCCAGCAATCCTCCCACATGAAGCCACATGTGTTATAAAATACCTAACACAATAGTAAAGGACTTTGGGTATGGGAACATAAGACAGAGTCTTGCTCTGTAGCCCTGGCTGGCCTGGTACTTCCCAGTACTTGTTATGTAGCAGATGCTGGCTTCGCACTTGCTTCAATCCTCCTGTCTCTGCAACCTCAGTGCTGCAAGTACAGGCACATGCTACCATACCTGGAGTAAGAGTTTGTAAGTGAGATCTATAACTTATACCTACTAGTTTAATTTGAAGCAAGTTTAAAATCTTATTGTGTATTATGTGTGTGATGGTCACTGAACTCATGTCATGAGGTTTGTAGGGCTGGCCTCAAATTCACTATGTAGCCAGGAATGATCCTGAACTCCTAGGTTCCCTGCCACTACTTTCTAAAGGACTCCAGGCCTGCAAGCTGCACCTAGCTACCAGCAGCTTCCAGTTCAATAGGACTGCAGTTTCCCACTGTAAATGACACCTTTACAATGCAGTCCCCACTCTCAGGAAGAGGCAAGGTGGCTATGTTCGTGTCCCTGTACCTCCCAGTGCTGTGGATTGGAGCAGTGAAAACCAGGGCTGCCCACAACACCATCTCATCCCCTTGTTTACTGCTCAGCAGCTGTTGTGGTCCAGACACATAGATCCTTGGCAAGCAGGCCAGGCTTTCTGGTGAGTCACCAAGTCAGGGAACCCAGGGAAACCACTAAGCCCCAAGGCTGACAGCCTCCAGCAGAAGGCTGCCACCCCACTCAGTCCCTTTCTTGTCACTGGAGCAGACAGTTCTCTCTCTCAGTGAGCAGAAGGCCCATCACTGTCTGCCACCCTCTTCCCTCCAGCTAGAAAACTCCAGAGCTGGAGGGTCCAGACCCTTAGGATGGGTAAGGAGGAGGAGCCTGCACCACAGCAGGAAAGATGCCCCCAGCCCTGCAACAACAGCCACATGAGAAAACAGCTTGTTGAGGTAGCATGGACTCCAAAAAAATCTAGTGATGGGGAGGGTGTGATGAATGTGTCCAAGGTTCAACCACACACTAACCAGTCATGGAAGTTTGAAAGATATTTATTTAAAAAAGAACAAAAAAGCTTTGGTATTTCAAAAGCCAACAATCATCCATCACTAGAAAGTTAAACGCCTTTCCCAGGGACCCAAAGTACAAAAGACCAGATCCCCCCGGGCTCAAGGTAAGACAGAGGCCATGTGCAAACCAGCGGAAGACAGGGAGCACGCCTTCCTCAGGAGGTGCCACCTGGCGTCCAGGCCCAGCCTCTAGACTGTGTGAGCCTCTGGGTGCCAATGAGGTGGCAGGGATCGGTTGTTGCCACCAACAGTCCTGATCTAAGGTGGATGAAAAGCCACCCAGAAAAACTTTAATAAAAATAAATTAGAAATCCATTCAAGAAAGAACACATTAAATTAGGAAAAGAACACAATTTTTCCCAAGTCTTTAAGAGGATCTACTTCCTGGGATGAAAGATGGGGGAAGCGAAGGAGTGCGCTCGACTTCAAGTATTCTCCCTACGGCTTTGTTTTATTGACTGGAAACTTACGCAAGTCCTCGGCCCTCTTTCCCTCCAGTGCAAACTCTTATACCCACAAGCGCTTCTGAGTCACTGTCCCCCAAAAGGCACAAAGGGTTGGTGCTTCCAAAGGCTCCCTGTTCATGCAGCAGCAGGACGCTCAGTGCTGGGTGTCTTGTGCAAACCGTGGCCGAGAGCGGGACTCGAGGTTCCCTCAGACACTGGGATCTTCCTGCTCAATGAAACAAGAGGTCATTATTTAGCACCAACCCACAGCCTAGCTACAGAAACATCTGGGGAAATCCAGGCATGGTGGTGTACACCCAATGATCCCAGCACTTGGGAGGTAAAGGCTGGAGGAGAGCGCAAGCCAGCCTAGGTTATATGAGGCCATCTCAAAATAAACAAATACACACTGGCAGGGGAGCAGACCGCAGGTACAATGTATCAGATGCAGCCAAATAGACAGCTCCCGGGCTAGAATTACTATCTAACAGCCCAGGAACCTCCTGGGGCTGATGTGGCATGTTAGCTCAGGGTTCTCTCTGGAATGGCAGTGAAGGGCATGGGCAGTTCCTCAGGGAGGCAGTTTGCCTTCCCAATTGTATGTTGAACATAAACCCACCTTTTCTATCATAGCTGGCCAATAGCTGGCTACTGGGAAGGCCTTCTCCATACTGCTTTTTGACCCAAGTTTCCACGGGGTTCCCCCATGGTGAGGAACTCAGACCTGTCTCCATTTACTGCTGCTCATGAGAGTCATGTATTGCTCTCCCTGCAAGCCCGGCCTTAAACCAAAATCAGATGCCACAGTTTCTTGGTGGTGGGAACTGGCCCATCTTCTGTGTGTGTGGGATGAGGGCTTCCTAAATGCTGGGGTACAGATCCACTGCCTGGTCTACCTCTCTGCAGCACTGTGGCTTGGGAGGAGGAAAGGGCAGTGAGGGCTTGGCTGTCCTGCTGCTGGGGGCTGACTAGACAACTGCATCACCCAGACCCACACTGAGAGCCTGACCTCCGAGGACAATGGTTTTTAGGTGTTTGTTTTGTTTTGCTATGTAGCTCAAATTGGTCTCAGACTCACAACCTTCCTGCTTTAGCATCTTCAATACTGGGATAACAGGAGTACACTACCATAACTAGCTCCCTGTCAAAACGTTGAGAGCTGTGGGCACTGGCTTGAAGGCTAGCCCCTTACTGCCGAGGCTGACCCCCTTTTGGACACAGTGAGAACGGCAGAAGCTGGGGCTCTGGGAGTAGGTGGCCTACCTTGCTCCTGAAGAGGGGCTTGGCTCCAGGCCCACAGTACTCATTATAGATGAGCTTAAAGAGGAAGAGGTGGAAGAGGGTGATGAGGGAGGCCACACTGAACCAGAAGAGGAAGGGCAGACCGGGATCCTGCTGGGCCATGTGCTCGTCGTGGGCCAGGATGGCCTTAAGGTGCAATGTATGCCGCAGGTCTTGCAGGTGTGTGAGGTCCGTGGAGATGTACAGCAGTGGCGTGATGGGCTGTGTCACCATGACAGAGAAGGTGTGGCCCCCAGGCTCTGAGGTCAGTTCCACAGGGTCATGGAGGCAGCCTGCCTCACATGCATAGATCTTGACAGGTTGGCCCCGGGACTCGACAGACACGTGCAGGTAGGGCTTGCCCTCAGCATCCACCAGCACAGCCAGATTGATGTGGTCATTCTTATAGCGTATTCCATGCAGTGCATAGCTATTGTGGAGCACCTCAGGGTCAGCCTGGAACTGCAGGTGATTTTCTGTGAACTGTAGCCCACCGAAGCTGAGTACCATGCCTTGCAGGATGCCTGGAGCACCAACCTTCACCAGCCCCTTGCAGCCTCGCTTCTGGAGGGTCAGCTTCCATAGGTCAGACAGCTGTAGGATCTGCTGCACTGAGGAAAGCTGGCCTGGCCAGAGGTTCTCAGCATGCATGGTCGCATGGCCACTGAAACAGTGGTCTTCATAGTTGAGCGTTGCTTCCATCTGGTCTCGTTCCCTGTGGCTCAGAGAAGGGCTAAGCAGTGGGGCTGGTGAGCAGGAGAGCATGTAGTACAGAGTCAGGTTCACTGTCAGGCCAGATGGTGTGTGGGCATCTGTGATCTTCTTCATCTCCACACCTGTAACACCACAAAGGCTGCCATTAGGGAAGAAGGCCTGGCCGGAGGCAGAGGAAGTAGAAGATTGGGGCTACAGAAGGTGGAGCTCTGAGTCCAGTAATAAAGGGCAGCAGTTTGGTGCCCTGGGTCTGGTAGAGCCATTCTAACTTCCTGAGATGGCAAATCTTCATTCAACTTGGTATAATTTAGAATTTCCACAGAAATAAACCTCTGGGACCATGTATGGAAGAGTTTCTACATTAGATTGAGGTGGAAAGATTCATGGACTGTGATCCAATACTGAGCACAAGGAAGCAGGGAGGTGGGTACCAGCATTCCCCTCTCCCTCCGTCCTAACCTGGACGATGCTGTGTGACTGGCCAATTCCTGCTTCTGCCCCCATGCCTTTCTCACTATGATGGGCTGGGCCTCTTTGAACTACAAGCCCCCCAAAACTTTCTTCAGCAAGTTGCTCTTGTCACAGTGATGAAAGAGTTAAGTGATCATCTAACATGAACAACTAGAGTTCCTGGGACCTCCTGCCAGAGCCAACAACATGCATGGGTCAGGTCTGTCAGTCACATGGTCTAGAAGCCCCAACGAGATGTCATTTGTGTCCTAGACAATAATAGCTGGTTCTTCTATCACTCTCTCCATTAACTATAGCTAAAAAATTATTTTTATGTATGTACATAGTATGCATGTGTCTGTGCATAATTTTTGTACAGAGCCCTGGGAGGCCAGAAGATGACCTTGAAACTGGAATTATAGTCCATTGTGCGCTGCCATGTGAATGCTGGGAATTAAACCCAGGTCCTCTGAAAGAGCAGCAAATGCCTTTACCCACCGAGCTATTTCCCCAATACCTACTATAGCTATTTTAATATCTGAGTTTATTCCAATTGTTTCTTCTTTTGGAGGCAGGTCTCTGTGTAGCACAGGCTGCCCTTGAATTCACGATGTTGTCCTTCTAGCTCACACTCCTGAGCACTGAGGCTAGACAAGAAAGTACCTTAATCTGTTTAGCGCTGTGGCTTTAAATGACACGGCCTCCAATTTAAATGATTCTAGACTCACGGGCCAACCACCCCTCTCACCTAGGTATCTGACAGGCACAACTGGCCCAGTATGAACTTTCACCCTCAACCAAGGCTCCTCTGAGTTATCTCCAAGCAACTGTTCATACCCACAAATCAGGGAGCTGTCCTCCAGGTCCCACAGACAAACCATGTTCCAACAGTCCTTATTTCCCAAAATATAAAGGTCCACCACTTGTATCTCCATGTCACAACCCAGCTGTCCCCTCCTCCCTTGGGCTCCCCAGGAACCAATTACCTGTATTCACACCACCTCAGTCTATACTCTGACAATTCCCACCTTCTTGTCTCAGAAAATACTCCTTGTTCTTCCTCAAAGCTTCAAGCTCACACCACCCCGTTCCTGCTCATCACCAGGTTCAACCTGTTCCTATTTAGTGCAGTCTCTGAATGCCCACTTCCCTGTCACATGACTTAGGCCTAAGAGTGGTGCTACATATCCAGGAAGCAGACAGAGGCCCTCCCACCCGAACTCTCACCAACAGCCCACCACTCACTCTTCTCCACAAGACTCCCTATTCTAAGAGTTGTCTTCCTCCCAACCAGACTAAGGCAAACACTGCCTGAACAACAGCTCTTTATGTTCACTAGTCCAACAGCCTCGGCAAAAGCACTTGTTGAACTAAACTCTCTCTGCACAAGCGCACAGGTGCTGATAACTGTAACCCTGGAAACTAAGACTCAGTACTATGGATTGCACTTTCTTTAACAGAGAATAGAAAAGGTTTTCATTTGCAAAGCACAAATAAAAGTCTGGGGTCTTTTGTTTGTCTTGTTTGTTTTAAGAAAATAAACTTTTCATTTAGCATGCCAACTCGCTGGAAGCAGCCTCTAGCGTTCTGGCTTTGAAAAAATAAAATAAAATAAGAAATAAAAGCTGGTACCACAATGGCAAGATAAATCTCAAATGTCAGAAGCTGAGGCCAGGACCATGCAGGTTATGGTGGCCAAAGCAGTGTCTGGAGGGGAAAGTCTTCCCTGATGGCTTATTCCTTACGAATTGACCCGGTCCCTACACAAAACAAAACCCTCAATCTGCTCAAGTCGGGCCTCAAGGCCAAGGAGCAAACAATAAAACTGAATCTTTACACTCAGATTTTCATTAAAGCCCCATAAAACTTACTGTTAAGGTTCACAAAGCTAACGCCACAGAGCCAAGGTCCAACCCTTAGTGTAACCATTGCAGAACATCGAGGGCATCTCTAAAGTGGACAGAGGGGAGGCTGGGCACCACGCTGGGCACCACGCGCCACACCACGGACTCACCCGGGCTGAACAGCTGGGCCCAGAGGCGCTGGTGATGCTGAAGCAACTCCAAGGCAGGCATCTCCAAAAGCTCCAACATCTCCTTCCTTGCCAAGTCCTGCAGCGCCTTCAGCTCCTTGGGTCCTTTGCTTTTGAGCACCTGGGAGTGGATGGGACCAGAGACATGCACCACCCACAGCACCGTCTCGTCCAGTTGTGCCTTGGGAGCCACCTGGAGCCGGTTCACTAACTTCTTAGAGGCCACCACTATCAGATGCACCTGCTCCGATGTATGGGATGCGGACCACCGTCCCGAGTAGAGAAGAAATTGATGGTCTCCGACCTTCTCCAGAGTGCTGGTGAAGGACTTGGGGAATGGGCCCGCAGTGGGCCCCACAGTCTGCAACGCGGCCACACGCTCCGTGGGATTGTTGATCTGGATGCGCTGCAGATAGACATGGGGTCGGCCTCGGTGCGCCAGAAAGTCCTCCTGCAGTAGCACACAGTCACGGCCAGACCCCGCGTTGAGCCCAGAAGCCGAGGCGGGCCCGGCGACACCAGAGGCAGGGCCCGAGCCCGAGGTCCCCAGCTGCAGGCAGCGCACCCGGCGTAGCAGGCCCTCCCGCAGCAGCAGCACCGCCTCTCCAGCCTCAGCCAGCACATTCAGCGGGCGCAGCTGCACGAAGGGCACGAAGTCCAGCGCCATCGCAGGTTCCCGCTCCCCGGGCGTCACCCACAGCCGGTTGTAGGCGGCGTCCAGAGCCAGAAAACCGTTTGACACCAGGGCTGGCACCCCGGGGCCCAGCGGCACCGCCTCGCCGCGATCGCGGAGGCTGCGCCACGCGCGGGTGGCCGCCTCCAGGCAGGCGGACGGCTCGGCAGCGCCCGGCTCGCTGCGGGCCCAGGACGGCAAGTGCAAGCCGCCCGCAGCCCGCCGCGCTCCGGGGCTCGCGAACCACAGGAACAGCAGCAGGAGGCCGAGCAGGCACAGGAGGCGGCGGGCCCAGCTGCTCGACAGCAGCCCCGGCAGCCCCTTCAGGCGCTGCTGCAGCCACATCGGGCCCGCCGCCCAGCCCGCCCACCCGGCCGCCGCCGCTCACTCCCTGGCCCGCGTCACCGCGCCCACCTCGACGCCCGCCACAGGAACCCGGGCAGCTACCACCACTGCTTCCTCCTTCTTCTTCGTTGCCTCCCAGCCGTCAAACGCCGCCAACCGTAAAACGCCGCTGAGTCTTTTGCGACAGCTGGAAAAGCAGGCCGGGGCGGGTTTGGAGGAGAGGTGGAGCCTCTCTGGGGGCGTGGCCGCGAGGCGGGGCGGGGCGGAGGGAAAGCATTATGAGAGCGGAGGGGCCGGGCAAGAGTCCGAAACTTTTTTTTTTAAAGAAAGAAAAAAAAAAAAAAAAGAAAAGAAAATTACAGAGCAAGGCAAACCCAATAGGGGTTGCGCCTCGTTTGCTGCTGATGGTTTCAACAGCCCTAAAGTTAAAAAATAAAAATGCACTGTTTCTGTAAAACTATTCCTGAGTAAAGAAAGGCAGCAGGCCCCGAGATCCTCCTATCTCTACTCTCCAGTGCTGGAATTTCAGTGCACACCGCTGAGCCTAGCTTTTAAATGAGTAAAGGTAAATGGATAGGAGGAGAGGTGGGAAGGAGACGGAGGAAGGAATAAAGGAAGTGGAGAAGGGAGGGAAGAAAGTACTTAGTGAAAACCGATTTCCTAGGAAACATTTTGTTGACGTTTTTCGAATCTGCCCGATTGAGCGTACGCCCGAGTGGGACAAAAATCCAGACCAGGCTACCTGTTTCTTGAGTGAACCACGTTTTCTTGATGTCAGTCCTGAATTTTAACTCCTTAAATTACAGGAAACATTAAGGTCTCATATTTTGACAAGGCCTGCAGCATCCACCTAGGGAAAAAAATTAGCTGGGGCACACCAGCAGACACGAGGCGATTGTTTCCACTTTGGATTCTGGGCAATTCAGAGCCAGACAGGCAGTTTGCACATTTGCAGTTGACAATTAAACGGTCATTTGAGGTGGCTTCCGGTGGGTTATAAGCAGAAAACTGTGATGAAGTTGTGAGCCAGTGTCCCGTTGGAAGAGTACTCTTCCAGTTTTGACTGTATTTTACTATTTTATTTTATTTTGAGACAGGAACTCTTTTGTGTTGTCTCAGTTGGACTTCAAACAACTCCCAAGGGATCCCCTCTTTTCTTAGCACCCCTAGTCGCTAGGATTAAGATCGTGCAAGATGGCCACCAAACCTAATGAACTGAGAGTTCTGTACCCAGGACCTATATGGCGGGAGAGAACTGACTCCTGCAAGTTGGCTTCTGAGCTCTGTATGGACAGTGTGCCATGTCCATGCCAGAAGATGGTGTGGGATCCCTGGAGTTGGAACTACAGGCACTTGTGAGCCGCCTGACGTGTGGTGCAAGCCTTTTAAATGGCCAAGCCATCCCTCCAACTCTCTCCTTTTAATTTTCAAACTTTGTTATTATTGTGTGTGTGAGCATGATATATGTGTGTTTGTATATTCATACCACATGCGGTCTGAGGAAAATTCTGGGAGATGAGTTCTTTCCTCGTCCTTTACATGAGTTCCAGGAGTCGCATTTAGGTTGCCAGGCTTTTGAAGCAAGCACCATTACCTACTGAGCCAACTTACCTACCCTCCATCCTATTTTTTGAAACAGAGTCATTGAACCTAGAGCTCACTGATTCTGCTAGACCGACTGGCCAACAAGGCCCAGAGATCCCCTGTCTCTACCCCAGCCCCAGTACTGGAATTTCAGTGCTCACCACTGAGCCTAGCTTTTAAATGAGTACTGGAGACCAAGCTTAGGTCCTCCACTGAGCCATCATCCCAGCCCCATGAGTACTTTTGCTGCAAACATTGGTGTAATTGAAGTATGCTTTGGCCTATTTCTGTGCATGTTTCCTAGGAAGCAATTCATCAAGACAGATTTCTAGATCAAAGGCTATTTGTTACATGTGCTCCTAACTTCTTGTCATTCTCAAATACCCCAAGACATAGGCATGGAAGTGTTCAGAGGCAGGAGTCAGCCACATAGCCACAACAAGGCCATGGGGACATGACAGGTATACTCTGCCTTACTCTTGCTAGCAAGTCAGCTAAGCCCCACGGGCCTCAGTGTCTCTACCTATAAAATGGGTATCATGAAATCAAGTAGGCTTGCTCTGAGACTTAAATTGGACAAATTCTTGAAGTTTTAGCACTGTTTGGCTCATCCGAAGAATTCATTATTTGGTTAAGCACCAAAAAGTCATCTTCCCTCCTGAGGCCCCAGCCCTGGTGCCATCAATGTACTTCTTTCTAGGACATTTTTCCAGTCTATTTACTTACGGATAAATACATAATTTTTTTTCTTAGCCAGAAATTGTAGCATACAATGTTTATTTGCATGTTATGTGTTTTACTTCAAGAAAATGCTGAGAAAATTCTAGTATTCTATTGGGGCTAATGCCAATGGGAAATGGAAGTTCATCAAACAACTCAAAACTTTGTCGTCAGGAGGGGGAGCAGGGGGATACATAGATAAAAATAACATTTTTTAATAAAATAAAATAAGAAAAAGAAAAAAAAAACTTTGTCATCCTCCTGAAGCTGTGGCTCCTCCACAGACCAACAAAGGAGATGGTAAACACACACACACACCTCCCCATCCCGCAGTTGTCCAGCATCCAACAAAGTGGAGTTCTGTGCCTTTAAGAGTCCATAGCACGGGTAGCACGTACTGGAAATACTAGAAGCAACATCTGGACAGCAGCCACCACCTCTGCTTAAAGAGACAGGCCACCCTAGATGATGCTTGAGCCAGATTCAAGTTCTAACAGTTTGGTAACACAAACAGGAAGCATACCAAAAGTGCAAAGCAAACATTTGCCAGCACGTATTTTCCCTCATGAAGAGGCAGGCAGTCTCTAAAACTGATCCCTCTTTTAATTTAGACTCTGGAGACTTCCCAGGAATGTTTTCTGTTGAGAGTCCCAGTACTGTGGTCCCACATCAGGTGTGTAACACAGATGCTTCTCTGAGCCTCCGTTTTTCATTTTGCAAACGGAAGCAAATTGCCTAGGAAAGTCAGTTATGAGCATGGAATGAGAACATTTAAAATGTGCCAGCTGGGCTGGGCAGTGATGGCACACATCTTAATCCCAGCCACTCAGGAGACAGAAGCAGACAGATCTCTGTGAGTTTGAGGGGAGCCAGGTCAACAGAGTGAGTTCCAGGACAGCCAGAGCTACACAGAGAAACTCTTTCTTGAAAAACTAAACCACCCCCCCCCCAAAAAAAAGAAAAGAGCCAGCCAGACAACACAGACTGGCTGATTCTTCCTTCATACTTGCATTTCCTCCCCTAAGGGTTTGGAATCTCAGTCTGCAGCCTTCTGAGTTCAAAACAGCTGGTGGATGATCCTGCCCCCAGCTGCAGCAGCTCCCAACCCTGGGTCCTGGCTAGGAAGGAAATGTTCCAGATTCTTCCTCTAGCCTGCCCTGTGACCTTGCACTTGTTTTGTGTAGTCCTGGGCCTCTCACTTCTACTGTGTGAGTGAGTAAACATCTTCATGTTAAACCTCAGCAGTTTTCCAGCCTGTTCCCATCTTCCCAAAAGGGCACATGGTCCTCAACTGTACACATATTGTACATCTTTCTCAAGAAAAAAGAAAGAAAACAAAACAAAAAAGAGAACTATCCAGAAGTAATATGAAGCAGAAGTGCTGTGTAAATTATATACATTTTTATACCACATCCTGGAAATAATCATTGCAAACAATTGTCTATAATTTTTTGGGAGGAGGGATGTTCTGAGATAAGGTCTCATGCAGTCCAAGCCTCAACTATCAGCTATATGGCTGATCAATGTTGACCTACCGATCCTGCTTCTGCCTCCTGAGTCCTGGAATTCAGCTTGGCTGTGGCTGTGACACTTGGCCCTTCCCTTTTCTCCTTCCCTCTGACAGAGTCTGGCTGTGCAGCCTGTGCAGCCGAGGCTGGCTTTGGACAACGGATCTCCTACCTCCACCTCCTGGGTGCTAGGATTTAGGCACATCTCACCCTACCCCACCCAGCATTGTTTTTACTTATCCACAAGGCTGAGAATCTGCTTTTAATGAGTCTTACTGAAGAGACAGCCTTTCCCACTTACCATCCTGTAGGCATTTGTTTTCACCCGTGAAAGACCCCTTCCTCCACACTTTGACTCCTTGGAGATCCTTCTTCACAAACATGTCCTAGAGTCCACTATGGGAAGGAGGCTTCGGGGTTCATGCTTGAGCTCTCTTCCATTGATCAGTTTTTACATTGGGTGTCTGTGAAAATGCATTGAATTTTTTTACTCACTCACTCCATCCATCCATCCATCCATCCATCCATCCATCCATCCACACATCCATTCATGCACACATCCATCCATCCACACATCCATACCACGTTTAATCTCGGCAGCAAGAATTTCCTTTACTTTTTTAGGACTTCCCTCCCAGGGGCAGAAAGATGAATTAAGTGATTCCCTCTTGAGAGCCGGGGCTAGACTTTTTATAGTGCCAGCATCCGCAGAAGTGTCAACACCCGTGTCCACCCCAGGCTCAAACTCTCCCCCCTGGGGAAGCCATAAAGAAAATTATGATTAGAGATTTCAAGAGATAACTTTGGGGTGCTCTACATATCCCACCATCTCTGTGTAGAGCCCAGTGAATATTAAGGCCCACTGTTCTAGACATCAAGGCCTCACCCTCCTCGCCCACTTCTTCCTCTGGGTAGCGTTGCCCCCCTTGGAGAGAGAGAGAGAGAGAGAGAGAGAGAGAGAGAGAGAGAGAGAGAGAGAGAGAGAGAGAGAGAGAGAGAGTGGGAGAGCAGGGCTGGCCGGCGACAGGACCCATAAGGAGCTGCCCCATATCTGGAGGACATTAATGCCTAAGCAAGAAAACCCTTCCCCGGGGCGGGCGGAGGAGTGCGCGGCACCGCCCCCGGGGCGGGCCCAGTGCGTGGCAGCGCCCGCCGGCCCCGTCGCGAAGTTTCCAGTTCAGCTAGAGTCTCAGTACCGGAGGATCGTACCCAGACCCGGCTATGCGACCCCTGCTGCTCCTGGCCCCGCTGGCCTGGCTCATTCTGGCCCAAGCGAAGGACGACGCCAAGCTGGAGGGTGAGGGCGCGGTGGGGAAGCGGTGTCCGGCCGCTTCGCGGAGGACCCTGGTGTCCAGGCGACCTGGTCAGGGAGGGCGGGGGAGCTGGATTACGGTCATCTGTCCACTTGCCCTAGGGTGACTCCGACAGATCACTTCCTCTCATGGGGCCACGATTCCCACATTTGTGCAGCGGGCAGGAGAGGAGACCGCCGAAGTACGCTCCCCTCCACCCCCATTCAACTCTCAGAGGAGCCCTTGATAATTCCCATAATAAGTAGCAAGGCTCTTGTTGGTCGTACGACCTGCCGCAGCCCGGCCTCACCACGTTTGCTATTCTGGGAATGTTTCCTTACATCATTCCCATTTTCCAGCTTCATAAACTGAGGCTCCCTTAAGGGCACACAGCTGTGGGCATTGGAAATGGCTTCATCCCCTTCTCTGGGTGTGTCTGGTTCCAGAGCCCAGCTCTGAGCTCTTGTTATCTTTAGGGTGAGGGAGGGGCTTTGGAATGAAGAAGGTGAACGTGGCATGGAGCTGAGAGTGGTTGTTCCCAGGTCGCCGGACTCCCGGGCTAAGTGCTCATTCTCCATTGGCTACTGTTCTTGTCTCCCCACTATCCTGAGCGGGTGCTCCTGCCCTCCCAGCTCTTGCTGGACTGTACTACCCCAGCACTGTTCTCTGAGCCCCTGAGATAACCCCCTTCCACGAGGTCAGACTGTGGGCCACCTGGACAAGCAAAGCCAAACTGACCACATTCTCCAAGGCATCCTGATTCTCTCTGCCCATCCTGCTGGAGGACCTGAGAGCTGGCCTGGACCTAGTGGGTGGTAGGCTAATTAAAGAAATCTGGGTGGGTTGGAGAAGCTGCCCATTTGTTAAGCATGTACCTAGCATGCATGCAGCCCAGGATTTGATCCCCAGACTGAGCATGGTTATGCATGCCTATAACCCTAGTACTCAGGGAGGTTGAGGCAGCATCATTAGAATCCAAAGATCATTCTCTGCTACATAAAGAGTTGAGGTCAGTCTAGGCTACTTGAGACTCTGACTTAAAAAGAGAGAGAGAGACCCACGTGCTGGAAACCACAGATTTTTGTATGCTTGACAAGTCTGTGCTAAATTATGCACAGAGTTACACGCCTCCCACTGGTAGCATGGATGATGCACAGCCTTTGAAAATATTGATGTTAACAACCTCAACACAGAAAGGCAATACTGCCTCAGATGAGGCAAGTCCCTTAAAGTCAAGGCACTGAACATTTTATCTCTGGATTCAGAGCAACAAGTTTTTCTGAGATTCAAATTCAGCAGGACAGGATGACAGATAAGGAAATATCTGATAAGGAAGTCAGACCACAGGGTTCAGCTGGTAATATGTGCAAAGGGCCTGGGTCCACTCGTTGGCAGGAACCTGGAATCCATAGTTGGCCACCCCTCAGTTCCTATCTTCCCACTTTCTCCTGCTGCTGCTGCTGCTGCTACTGCTGCTGCTGCTGCTGATGCATATACCCTTATACCCCAGAGTGTCCTGGTTAGAACCTCAGCTGCTCTCTAGGAAGTCAGAGGTGGACCCTGCTGATAACAGGGCTTCAGGTGCCCTGACCCAGCAGTGCCAGAGAAAGGGCTGTGCCTGAGGGTACACTGCCCCCTCTCTTGGGAGGGTATCACTCCTCCATATCTAGAATTGAGGTATCATCTGCCAGACACTGAGCTTAGCACTTCAGATACTCACTGAGTCCTCACAAGAGTCTCTGAAAGAGTTCTCCTTTATCCATGATTCCTATGGTACAGATGAGGAAACTGAGCCACAGGGAACCTAAATTACTTGCTGAGCCATTTGTGCTCACCGCCCTCTGCCATCTTTTTCATCTCTGAAGGCCTGGGTCACAGTTTGTCCATCTGGGGAAATGACGGCTGGACTTTGGGCAGCAGGTGGGGAGGGCTAAGCTTACAGGGTGCCAGGCCCATGCCTGCCCCTGTGACTCTTGAGCAAACAAAACAGGGCAGCAGGTAAGTGGGGGGTGGTATCCTGGTGTAAACTAAGCCTCCTGTTGATACAGTGTGGGTGGCCCAGAGCTTGAGGATACCTGCACCGGGGGAGCCTGGAGAAGCCCCAATAATTCTGGATTTGATGTTCTACCATGCGGGGTGCTGTGGCAGGTTGAATATGGACATGGCTGGGTGGTGGTGGTGCATGCCTTCAATCCCAGCACTCTGGAGGCAGAGGCAGGTATATCTCCATAAGTTTCATACCAGTCTGGTCTATGTAGTGAATTCCTGGGCAGCCAAAGCTATGTAGAAAGACTCTATCTTAAAAGAACAGAACAAATGTGGCTGTGATCTGTACATGGTGGTGCAGTCCAGTAATCACAGCCCTTGGGGGCTGAGGTTGGAGGATTCTGAGTCTGAGGCCAGGCTAGACCACTGAAACCCTGTGTTCAAAACAAAAAACATCCAGACTAGATAGAAAATGCTTTTAATCCTGGCACTTTGGCGACAGAGGCTGGAGGATTTCTATGTGTTCAAGATCAGCCTAAGTCTATACAGTAAACTTCAGAGCATCCAGGGCTACATAGTGAGACATGATCTCAAACAAAGCAAAACAAAGATGCTAGCCAGTTCGTTCGTTTCACTTCCAGGTCTGTGACCTTAGGCATATCTTTAGCGTCTCTGTGCCTCAGTTTCCCTTTTTAGTATCACTGCTCTTATAGGGTACGCTTGTTTCTTTGTTTTTGAGATAGAGCCTCATTAGTTCATACTGGCCTTGAACTGGGTGCTGGGTGACCCTGAAGTCTGCCTCCATCTCCTTCATGCTGAAACTATAGACGTGTGATACCAAGCCTAGCTCCCATGGGGTGGTGGATACAGTGGTGAGCATAGCTGGCTTCTTGCAGCATGTGGTATCTTAAAAAGGCTCAGTTGATGGTCACTGTCTCACTAAAATCAGCTTCTGTTGCTCCTTAAACAGCAGAGTGTACTATCCTGGGTT
This sequence comes from Phyllotis vaccarum, assembly GCA_033318265.1. Taxonomy (NCBI): domain Eukaryota; kingdom Metazoa; phylum Chordata; class Mammalia; order Rodentia; family Cricetidae; genus Phyllotis; species Phyllotis vaccarum. The sequence goes on along the minus strand of JARWLC010000003.1, from coordinate 59,524,367 downwards.
TGAGAGGAGACCAAGGGAAAGGATGAGAGTTGAGAATAACCAGTGGAACGGAAAGGAGGCAGGAGTCTGGGTTCCTGGGAGGCATGGGGAAGATCTGGAAAGCCAGGGCCTCCCCTTTAGCCTCATCAGCCAGTTTCTCCAGGCAGATGAAGAGATGCTTGTGCGCTCTCTCTCTCTCTCTCTCTCTCTCTCTCTCTCTCTCTCTCTCTCTCTCTCTCTCTCTCTCTCTCTCTCTCTCTCACACACACACACACACACTCACTCACTCACTCACTCACTCACTCACTCACTCACTCACACACACATACACACATGTGCCTGCTGACCTGTGACACTCTTCCTGCCCCACTTTTGTCCAGAGGGCCTCAGAGCTGGTGACTGGTTCTTCTCACCCCTGGGGAGCCTTGACCATTCAGGCCAGAGTTGGAGGTAGCCTTTCCCCTCCTGTGAACATCAGCTTTCTTCCCTGGACCCCAAGTGGGTCAAGTGTCATCTGTGTATGACATCTTCTTCTGCTCCTTCCCAGGCCCACCCTCCTGGGACCTGCCTATCCATGCTCAGGCCCCCCTAGCATTGATCCCTTGCGACAGGGACAGCCTGCGGTCTGTGAGCTTGGGAGAGCTGGTCCCTTTTGTTTTTCCAGCTCTAACTCCTGACAGGGGCGGGAAGGCCTTACCTGACTGCCGCTGGCCAGGCTGGTTTGGGGTTTTTTTTTGGGGGGGGGGTAGTGTTAGGATTTTGTGTGGATTTGGTATGGATTGGATTTACCCTGTTATCTGGCGGAAGATTTCTATGGATGTACATGGGAACGCAGCAGATAGCAGGAGACGCTTAAGGCTGTTTGTTTGTAGGAAAGAGCTTTATTGTCAGAGGGGTGTGGTTATGATTAACAGAGGAAAGAGAAGGAGAAAGGAAGAGGAAAGGGGAGGGAGATGGGGGAGCTCCGGGGAGAAACAAAGGCAGAGAGAGTCAGAAGCGGGAATCCTGCTTTAAATGGGGCTGGATGTCAGAGCCGAGGAGGGCGTGGCTTTAGAGGCTAACAGGGGGTGTTCTGTTCACCGGGGTAAAGGAGAGTCCTGGATGCAGAGGAGCCATAACAACTACTGAATAGTGGGCCTGTTCCCAACCTCCAGGGGCAGAGGTCTGAGGGGATCCACGGGGTTGATAGTAGGGAAGGAAGCTGTCATGATGGCCCTGGGATTCCTGGCAAGGACAAAAGCCAGAGCAGCAAGACTCAGGCTGAACTGCAGAAGAGCAAACCAAAGAATGAGTCCACCTCTGGCTGCACAGAGGTGCAAATACCTCGCTAGTAGCCCCACTGACTTCTTTCAGTGTGTACCAAGTGTCTAGCAGCCCTGAAAGACAGGCACTTTATTGGCCTTACTGCATACAGAAGAAACTGAGTCCCAGAGAAGCCAGCGACTTGCCCTGGGTCACACAGTTTGCAAGAGGCAGTGGAATCTAACCAGGCAGGGCAGCTCCCAACTTCTCAGGTATCACAGCCTCACAGTGGGGTCTAGAGGGGCTTCTCAGGGGCTCCCACAGCCGATGTCTTGGAAGCTGCTTCTAGCACGTTCCGCAGAGGTGAAGTCACACTGCAGGAGTAGGGAGAGGTCCCTTGTTAAGAAGGTATTAACGAAGCCAGGCTTGTTGAGTGTTGGTAATGTGTGCCTGAGACCTCAGCATTTGCGAGTGGAGGCAGGAAAATCAAAAGAGAAGTTCAGGGGCAGCTTTGTTACCATTGAGCGCGATATGGGGCTGGGTTACATGAGACCCCCTTTTCAAACTGAGAGGGAGGGAAAGGGGGAACGATAGGGCCAGCTGCTCTGGCCACAGACATGGACTGTTGAGGGGATTTCAAGTCAGTGTCCACCCCAGGCAGCCTGAACCAGAGGCATGGCATTGGGAGAGTCAGCCTTGCATACCAGAGTGAATGAGTATGCCCACCCTCGATGTATGCATAGAGAGCAAGTGGCCTCATGAACTCTGCATTTGCTATCCCCGCTCTAATGCCCAGCACTGGCCAGAGAGACCCTCCCATGGGAGGCACTCAGGGCTTCTCCACCACCAAGTGCCTGCACCCTTTAAAGCCAGAGATTTGGTTTCATAAGGCAGGGTGCAGATACCTTCCCCCGGTGCTGCCTGTTATGTCTTTCAGTTTCCACATATAACGGGCTCAGAGAATAGGGAAACAAGGGTTATGCCCCAGCTCTGTTCTTAACCCACAGGATGGCCCTTGGCTTGCAGTGGTGTGATGAAGAAGGCCAGTATTCAAGATTCTTCTCTGTCCTCACTCAGCACACCATGTCCTTTTCTGTCCACAGACAACCTTTTGGTCCTCACTGTGGCCACAAAAGAGACAGAGGGCTTCCGCCGTTTCAGACGTTCAGCCCAGTTCTTCAACTACAAGATTAAGGTGAGGGTTTCCTGGATAAGGCAGAGACGGGGTGCCTGTGTGCGTGGGTGCGTGCGTGCGTGCGTGCGCGTGTGCGTGTGTGTGTGTGTGTGTGTGTGTGTGCACACGCGTGCGTGCGTGTTGTATGTGCACGTGCGTGCGTGTGCGTGTGTGTGTAAAGGTGGGAGGGAGATTGGGGCTAGGGCTTATCCTCCCATAGTTAAGGCTCTTGGGGGCAGACTCAGGTACCAAGAAGAGCAGTTAGGAGAGGGTTGAGTGAACAGATTCCAGGAGGTGAAAGAGAGATTGCAGTATTTCCTGTATGGTAGCACGCATCCTGTTTTCTTGGAAGGTTAGTGTGGATGGCAGGAACTGGGACCATCATTCTTCTGGGCATCTTGGAATAGATGTAGTCTGAAGACCTCCGGAGTATGTACACTGTACAAAGAAACATGCTTGTCTACCAAGCATGGACTTCATGTCCTCTGCAGGCAGTTCATGGGGCCCGGCCCTTCAGGGAGTCAGCCCTTCCCTCAGTGAACCATTCTGAGCACTTGTCAGTCAGGCATAGTGTTGGGCACAGGGAAGAGATGTACTCAACACCGGCCTCATCATGGCCTACACAGAGCTAGGTATGGAGTCAGGAAGAAAGTATATCATCATGAAATCATGGATAGTGATGAAGCAGGGTATTGCTTCAGACATAGCTGGATCCAAGCTCCGAAGCAGCAAAGAGCTTTATTTTTCTGCTTCCAGAGAGAGGCTCTCTCCACTGTGTTTAGGTGACTCTAGACCCAGATATATGCATGTCAACTTTTCAACCTCAGCTGATGATAACAGCCTTGACTTAACTGTAAAGGACAGTCCCAGGGAAGACTCTGATAGACTGTGCTTGGATTCCATGCTCAGAACTCTAGCTGTAGAAGGGCAGAGGAGTGGGATGTCATGATTGGTCACATGACCACTCCTGGCATCACCTAGTATAGTTTCTCTACATTGGATTGGAAGGAAGCAAAGATGTCTGCTGTTCAAACGGGTGGAAGAATATTTCTCTGCCAAAACATGGGAGCCTTTCTCTGCAGGCACTGGGCTTAGGGGAGGACTGGAGTGTTGACGATGGACCATTAGCGGGCGGAGGACAGAAGGTTAGGCTGCTGAAGAAGGTGCTGGAAAAGCATGCAGACAAGGAAGACCTCATCATTCTCTTTGTTGACAGGTGGGTGCGCTGGCTATTCCTCTTTGGGTCCTTGGAGTGCAGGGTGGTTGGGGCACGGTGTCCAAAATAAGACCCAGATATCTCATTTAAAGGAGGCCTCCTCTAGCTAAGTATCTCAGGTCAGGAGACCCCAGGATAAGTCTCTCTGATGTAGGCCAATGCTCCTCTTAGTGAAAAGATGAGAGGTGTGAGCTTCCGAAAATGATCCGTGTTCTAATATGACAAGGGTGTTGATTATGGGGACTATGTCTCTGTCCAGCATGGACATGGAATGTGGCAGACTGAGGGAGGTAGAGGTGTACAGATCTATCTCCTAGATGGTGGCTGGTGTAGGATGTGAGGGGCCCCTGATGCCTGAGTCCTTTGTGGGTACCCTCTCTGGACCCACTTCAGCTTCTCCCCGCTTTGGTCACAGTTATGATGTGGTGTTTGCCTCGGGGCCTCGGGAACTCTTAAAGAAGTTCCAGCAAGCCAAGAGCCGGGTGGTCTTCTCAGCTGAGGAGCTCATCTACCCCGACCGGAGACTGGAAACCAAGTATCCAACAGTCTCTGATGGCAAGAGGTTCCTGGGCTCTGGAGGTAAGAGACACTGGGCAGGGTGTGGGGTCCACACCTGACATCACTGTGGGTCACGGGTTCCAAATGCATACAGTCCCAAAGAGAGCCTCTGAGGGATGTCTTCCTCACTTTGTTAAAGGGCCATGTGGATGCGCTGGAGAAACTGGAGTCGTTCCTGGCTCCTTCACTTTCCACATCACCAGCAGCTCAGCCTGGGCTACGTGAAACTTTGTGTCAAAATAAAATATAACATTAAGAAAGACAGGACTAATGAAATTGCTCAGGGGGCAATTCAAGCCTGACAATCTGTGTTTAATCCTTAGAACCCACATGTTGGCAGGAGAGAAGCGTCTTCTGCAAGTTGTCCTCTGAGACACACACACATGCATGTATGCACACACTCACACAACTCTCACACATACAACACAAATAAATGTGTAAAGATAAATTTAACACAAAAGGCAGGGCTGAGGGTGTAGCTCAGTTGGTAGAACTCTTGCCTAGCATGCACAAAGCCCGGGTTCCAAGGCAAAGGTTCCCGCAAAGGTGATGTGGTCCGGTATTGGAGAGATGGTGGCAAGAAGACCATAAGGTCCTCCTCAGTTAACTAATGAGGGCAAAACCATGCAGGGTTGTGTGAGACCCTTTTTCAAAAACAGTAAAAAACCCTCTGTGTTTATTCAGACCTACACCCACTACTATCTGGGCCTTCTCATTTCCTGATGCTGAGTCTGGGCCTGTCATTGTCTTGGAACCTTTCTGGCGTTTCAGACCTAGGCCCTTTCTAGTCCTTTCAGAGACTAGAACCCACAGGCCCTGCCCGCTAGTCTCACTGACCCAGAGAGCTGACACAGTTGCTGTGGGGGTGGAGGTGGAGGTGGGGGAAGGGGTGGCTAGCCCAGGGCTCACTCCTATGGGCTCAGACCCTGGAGTGCTGTGTAACATTTTCCCAGCCTCTCCCCATCTCCCATCCAAGATGTTCAGATATAAAGGGAATCCAAGCTTGGATCATTGTGAATTTGCTTTCTAGGGGACTAGCACTAAGTGGTTCAGTTCAGTGGGTGCCATTGATCTTGGGAGTGCTCAGTGGGTAGCATTAGCCAGCTTGTATCACACCTTCCCTCAGTCAGAAGTGAAAAGATAAGGTTTATGAATAAAGCGGTAGGAGGTGGCAGGGAATGGAGGAAGCTGGAAGCTAAGTGTGTCTCTGTTCCTCTTACCATTCTCAGGGTTCATTGGTTATGCCCCCAACCTCAGCAAACTGGTGGCCGAATGGGAGGGTCAAGACAGTGACAGCGACCAGCTGTTTTACACCAAGATCTTCTTGGACCCAGAGAAGAGGGTAAGAGGTGGTAGGTGGGCTGGGTAAAGGGGACTGGGGAATTCTGCTCTGGCTGGATCTCTCTGCCAGACTGCCCTGGAGATAGTATTCTGGGGTCTGAGCCACTGGGCTGGTGTCTCAGTTCATTTGGGCTGTTGTGACAAACTGCCATAGACTTTGGAGTGCTGGAGACACCGTTTACTTACTGTCCTTGCAGGGAGCTTTAAAATAGCACAGATATTGCTTACTGTTCTTGAGTGAACATGGGTGCAGTGTGGTTGGGTTAAAGCAAAGCCTGTATCGTGGCTCAGTGGCTGAAGGTGCTTGCTGCCAAGCATGATGACTCACTCGGTTCAGTCTCCTGAACCCACATAGTAGGAGAGAACAAACATCTACAGATTGTCCTCTGACCTCCATATATGCACTGTGACCCATACATTCACCAAACACAAAATAAATAAATGTATGTCGCTGGAGAGATGGCTCAGTGGTTAAAAGCACTTGCTGCTCTTGCAGAGATCCAGGTTTCTGTTCCCAGACCTCACATGATGGCTCAAAATTGTCTGCAATTCTAGTTCCCAGGGGATCTGCTGCCCTCCTTTGGCCTCTGTGGTACATGCACATGGCACACTTACGTACATGTAGATGAAACACTCATCCACACGAAAATAAACAGACAAGCTGCACCTGATGATGTGTTTGTCAACCCAGCATGTGCGAGGCTAGAGGATCATGAATTTGAGCCCAGTCTGGGCTACATAGCTCAAAACCAGCCTTCACACTCTAAGAGACTAAGATCAGAAACTCAAAGTTAACATATTAAGGGGTGAAAGTACTTGTTAGCATTTCTCATAGAAATACTGTGAAGATTAGATTCACATGTACACAGGAACCGGAAACTGGAGACTGACCCATAATAACATCATACCTCAGCGTCTGCCCTGTGGCTACCATCCTTATGGCTGAACCAGCTGTTTCCTTAGCTTCCTTCCAGCCTTGAGATTTCCTGGTTCTCTGAGTAGAGCCAGGATGTTGCAGGCTGAGCCAGTGTGGGGATGGGCTCCCCATGCTGCATATGCTGGGGACCTGTCTTGGCCGGGCCTGTCTGCAGCTCAGGTCCTCCTTTCTGCAGAAAGAAATAAATATCAGCCTGGACCACCGCTGCCGGATCTTCCAGAACCTGAACGGAGCCTTGGGTGAGCAGTAGCACCCAGAGGGAGTGGGGCCAGAGAGAAGTGGAGGTGCCCTCTGTGAGGGGAGGAAGTGTGGGGCCTGTGGAGGAAGGGGGCTGAGGCGGGAAACATGAGTGGGTGGGAGGAGTTGAGGATTCTTGTCAGGGCTGGCACCAAATGGCTCCTCCTTGGCCATTGCCCTGGGCTGATGTCAGCCTCCGGCCCTCCAGATGTTATGGGGGCAAAACTGTGTCTCTCAGCTGTTCAGCTTAGGAGGAGGCAGTGATGTCCATGGCAGGTACCTACCTGGTCCTTAGCCCCACCCTACATGCCATGTCAGTACAAGTGACTCCTTCCCCTTGGCCCCAAGGCTGGTGATGATTTCGCTTTGCTCCAGGCCTTCCTGACTGACCACATACATACCCCCTCTCGGTGCTGTACCTTGTGTCCGAAGCTGGGGATGCTCTAGTCTTTGCTGTCCCTCCCCCACCCCACACTTCTGGCTCTCATGAGTCATCACACTAAGGATAGGGGTCACTGTGGCCCTGTGTTCCTTTCATGCTGCTGGGTCACGTGCTTGCTAGACATACATTTACCCCATGAAGAAGGGATTTTAGGGCTGGTGGGGCGACTCGGGGTAAAGGCGCTTGCTGCCAAGCCTGAGGACCTGAGTTTGAGCCCCAGAACCCACAGGGTTGAAAGAAAACAGGCTTTGGCAATATTATTTCCGCATATTCACCCCAGCACTCAATAAATACATGTAACTTTTATTTTAATTTTGAGACAGGGTTTCTCTGTGTAGCCCTTGTTGTCTTAGAACTCACTCTGTAGGCCAAACAGGTCTTGAACTTGCAGATCTGCCTGCTAGGATCAAAGGCCTGGGCCGCCATGCCTGCTAACTGTAATTTTTAAAGCAGTTAGGGAATCTTCCAGAAGATGTGAGTTTGGTTTCAATCCTCATGTCAGGCAGCTCACAACCACCTGCAACTCCAGCTCCAGGTCATCTGATGCCTCTGGCCTCCTTGGGCACCTGCACTCATGTGCAAAGACAAAGACAGACAGATGGACAGACATATACACTCAACACACACATGCACAGAAATAAAAATAAATCTTTAAAAAGAAGGTATTTAAGATGGAGAAACCAAGGCTGAGGGGTGAAGTGATTTTTGCAGAGCCACAGCCTGTGAGTGCCCAGCTTTGGCCCCTCTGCCACTAGATGGGTCTGTGCTTTCTGACCCTCAGATGAAGTCGTACTCAAGTTTGAAATGGGCCATGTGAGAGCACGGAATCTGGCCTATGACACCCTTCCAGTGGTCATCCATGGCAATGGGCCAACCAAGGTAGGGAGGGGCCCAATCTTGGGGGAGTATGGGAGGAAGCCAGAGTTCCAATTCTGCTTCTGTTGTGACTGCATCCTGGAGCTAGTGCCACTGTTGGGGATCCTCTGATACAAGTTTGGCCTGGTGTCCTGTTTCTCCACTGTGATGGGCAGTGGTGCCCTGGCCATCCCTACTGGATCACAGGACCCATAGAGGCTACTGTCCCCATATAGGCTTTGAGGAAGATTCCAGAATCATCTTGTGCTGGTGTAGTATGGCATTTATTCACTGGGTAAACATGTATTGGGCACCTGCACCAGCGACCAATCTGTCAAAAATAGAGTCACTGCACTCATGGTGTTGTGGAAGGGGCTGGGGCAGGTGGTGGCTGATAGTGGCAGATGGACAGCAAACATAAGTGGTCCTTGGTTTGTGGTTCGTAGTATATTTATCAGTCACCAACCTTAGAATCCTGTGGGCAGGAGAGGAAAGAGACCCTGGGGGAAAATGCATTATCTCTTGCAGGAGGTGTAACTCAGCCTAGCATGCCTGAGGATGTGGGTTGGATCACCAGGGACCACATAAAGTAGGCATGGTAGTGCATGCCTGGAATCTCTGAACTCAGAAGGTAGAGGCAGGAGGATCAGGAATTTTGAGTCTTGGCTATATGGCGAGTTCAAGGCCAGCCTGGACTCCTTGAGACTCTGTCCCACACCCCCCAAAAGCAGAAGAAAAAGAAAAATGCAGATCTTGGCTCCACCCAGCTATGCTGCCTAGAATCCTGTGAAGCCTGGTCCCTTGGAATCTGGGTTTATAAAGCCTTCAGTTCCCTTTCCAGCAGCCAGGATGCTTCTCTGGGTGACGGAGTGTTCCCCCAAGACCCTGAAAGATGTCAGGCAGGGAGATGGAATTTGCTAGTTTGGGGATGTGGCTGGTTTAGCCTTTCCAACTGAATGACTCCCCAACAGCTACAGCTGAACTACCTGGGCAACTACATTCCTCGATTCTGGACCTTCGAGACGGGCTGCACCGTGTGTGATGAAGGCCTGCGCAGTCTAAAGGGCATTGGGGTAAGGCCAGGCCTGAGCGAGACAATGAGGACAAACAGTCCCATGAGATGGGGAATGGGAGGTGATCCTAAATAGCATGGTGAGTTGGTGAGAGATAAATAGGTCATTTCTCTGTCTATTGGGCCATCCAAGTGCCTCTTCCAGGAAGCCCCTCCAGATTACACAGGCTCCAGCTTCCTTCCTGATGTCCAAGTGCATTTTCTTCTTCCTAGAATTTATTCTACCCTAGCCTCTTCCTATGCTATGAACGGCTGGAACACCACACCAGTCAGGAGCTAGTGTCATGCTATCCATGGCCCTTGTTAGAGCCTAGGAATGCTTGTACCTTCCTTAGACAGGCCTCACCATGTGTCCTGCTAGCCCCACACTTGCATGGCCTGCTTTGATGCTCTGTGAACAAGACATCTGGCTTCCCAAGGCCATGTGCCTCCACCCCAGGTTTCCTTGGGCTGTGGTAGGGGCTTAGTGGCAGGCAGTGATTAGACCCTGTATGATTCTTCTTTCGTCCTTCCCTCTTCAGGATGAAGCTCTGCCCATCGTCCTAGTCGGTGTGTTCATTGAGCAACCCACGCCATTCCTATCTCTCTTTTTCTTGCGTCTGCTGCGCCTACGATACCCCCAGAAACGGATGAGGCTCTTCATTCACAACCATGTGAGCAGAAGCTGTCTTGTGGGGCCCATCCTTGAAAGCTGGCCTAAGACCTCTGAGGATCCCATTGAATCTGGGCTGAATGGAAGTGGGTAGTGGGCTGTGTCCCCAAATCACTAGGCTGAATTCCAACTAAGCTCCTTTGCTTTGCTGTGTGATGGGGGCCCCTTAAACTGTCTGCTCCAGTTTTCTCACTTCTGAATCAAGATTAGAGTTTAGATAATCACTTTGAATTGCTGCAGGGTTAAACAAGCTGACCTATGAAATGCCTAGAAGAGTAAGGGGGTGGGAGCTGTCTAGCTACTGAGGAGACCTATGTATGAGGTTTGTAAGTTCATGGCCAGCCTGGCTACATAGTGAGCCTGTTCCTCTCCCATAAAAAGGTTTTATAAAGGGCTAGGGATGTAGATTAGCTGTAGTATACTTGCCTAGTGTGTGAGAGAGGCCTGGGTTCTAAATATTTTAATTTTTAAGATTATGTGTATGTATGTGTGCATGTGTACATGAGTGCAGTTACCTGTGGAGGCCAGATGAGGGTGTTGGCTCCCTGAAGCTGGAGTTGCAGGTGGTTGTGAGCTGTCTGACTTGGGTGCTGGGAACTTCCTGTTTGTTTATTTTGAGGCAGGGCTTCTCTGTGTAGCCATGGCTGTCCTGGAACTTGCTGTGTAGACCAGGCTGGCCTCCAACTCAGAGATTCGCTGGCCTCTGCCTCCCCGGTGCTGGGTACCACAATGCCCACCAGCTCAGCAAGCACTCTTAGTGACTGAACAGATCAGTCTCTCCGATCCCAGATCCCCAGGTCTTATCCATAACAGTAAGCAACAGAAGGGCTGCCCCGGTCACAGGCAGCACACTGTAAGTACCCTTGTGTCTTAGTTACCTATCTGTTGCTATGACAAAACACCATGGTCTAGGCAACTTATAAAAGAAATTGTAAATTGGGTTTATGGTTCCAGAAGGTTAGGGTCCACAATGGTGAAACAAAGTCATGGTGGCATGAACAGCTGGGAACTCACATCTAGAATCCCGAGCAGCAGGCAGAGAGAGATTACTGAGGATATTAGGGGTCTTTTGAAACCTCAAAGCCCCCAGTGTCACACCTCCGCCATCAAGGCCGCATCCCCTAATCCTTTCCAAACAGTTCCACCAACTAGGGACTAAGCATTCAAACATATGAGCCCGCGGGGGCCATTCTGTCATTTTGTTTCCTGTCTCCTTAATGCCTGTGGGTTTGGTTTGGTGAGAGTCAAGTTGGTTCCTATTGCTTTCGCACCTTCATGGAAAATGGGTACTTAGTTTGGCTCCCTGCCTGGCTTGCTCACATCCATCTCAGATGTACAGCAGGCCCTACAGACAGAAAGTCAGTGGGACCTGCCACAGCTCCCCTACATGAACTGCTGCTTTGTATAGAAAGAGAACAGTTACAGACTCTGACTCACTGTTTGCTTCCAGTGACCTGAGGGAGGAGACATCTTTTCCTACAGACAGGAGAAGGGCTCTGTCCAAGGTCATGAGCCCTTTGTAGCAGAGCTGATGTTGGTCTACCAAGTGGATCTAACCTGTGATCCTTAGGCCACAGGCATCCCACGATAGCATTTGTAGATGATGATGTGGTACCACAGTGGGGGTGGGCAGATGCAGAGTCATATATACATCTAGGCCCCTAGAACATTGATTAATACCATCCCAGAGATCATCAGAGCTTCTGATTGTGCTGTGCTCGGGAGAAGGAGCTGCCTTGGTGACAGCTGTGGAGAGGTCTACGGGGCAGGGCCTGGCCAGGGAAAATGATCATAAAAGGATCGCCAGAGAAGGGCACCCGATGGATTGAAGGGGATAGAACTGGCTCAGAACACCCCAAGAACAAGTTCTCAGCACAAAGGAGATTTATTTGCCCCAGAGGGACACAGGGCAGCGATAAGACTGGAGACAGAAGACAGTGGAAAAGGGGAAGGAACCCGGGAAAGGGAACTGAGGGACAAAGGACCGTCTCTGGATAGGGAAGAGACAGATAGGGCTCATAGGCAAATGGTGGTTTATAAAAGTCTAAGAGGAAGCCCTGTGTTAGGATGACACAAAGCAGAGAAAATGGGGGAGAAGGGCAAGGTGTTCCAGAGCCATGTCTGCCATGCTTAGGCTGGCTAAAGTCCCTTCAGAGATGCAGGTGACAGGGGTGTGCTAGAGGCAGAGCCTCCTCTAGCAAGTGACAGCGGTGCTATGTTTCCTGGAACCTGTACCCTCATCTGTACCTTGCCTTCCCGTCACCAGGAGCAGCATCACAAGCTTGAGGTAGAGCGCTTCCTGGCAGAGCACGGCAGTGAGTACCAGTCTGTGAAGCTAGTGGGTCCTGAGGTGCGCATGGCCAATGCGGATGCCAGGAACATGGGCGCGTGAGTCAGACACAGGGGTTCTCTTCATGGATGGTGGTGATCAGATGGGCCCTGGCATTGGGAGCAGCAGGCTCTGTGGTCACCGACATAGTCCTGTCCCTGTCTGGGTTTTAGGGCTCGCCTGTGAAATGAGGGGTTGTTTCTGTCAGGACAACTCAGGGACTCCCAGACAGCGTCATGTGAGTTTAGGAAGTAAATTAGAGAAAGGGAGAAGACTGGAGGGCTACAGTTAGATCAAGGCTGACAGAGACAACCTCTGATTAAAAATACGATGACTCCAGCCCCCAGGAGGCAGAGGCAGGTGGATCTCATGAGTTCAAAGCCAGCCTGATCTACAGAGGCTACACAGAGAGAAGCCCAGCCTCAAAAAACAAAGAAACAAAAAATACGATGACTTTGTAAAAGTGCTTACCTCTGGAGGCCGACCACCTGACTGTGAGAGCATAGAGCATCTCACAGAGGTGTCCGCTGACCTTCATATGTATGCTGTGGTGCGCTCACACACTAATAACAAAAAAGTTAAATAAAATAACAAAGACACGAGAAGCCATCGGTCTAGGGCTGGGGATGTTGCTCAGTTGATAATTACCTACAATACATGTTGAAACTGTTTGATCCTTAGCACACATAAACTGGCCCTGGTACTACACATCTGAAATCTCAGGCAGGAGGGTCAGGAGTTCAAGGTCATCCTCAGTTACACAGCTGGCTTAAGGCCAGCTTGGGATATGTGCTGTTTCAAAAAAAATAAAAAATTCCTCTGTCTTGCCAGGTACTGGTGGTGCATGTCTTTAATCCCAGTACCAGTGAGGCAGAGACGGGTAGTTCTCTATAAGTTTGAGAACAGCCTGGTCTACAGAGCAAGTTCCAGGACAGTCAGGGCTACACAGAGAAAACCTGTCTTGAAAAGCCAAAAAGATAAAAAAAAAAAAAAAAAAAAAAATTCCTCTGTGTTAATCTGGGGCGGGCAAATGTCCCTTAAAAGACTGAATAGTTATCAGCTCTGCCAGTCATTGAGGCAGGCCTCATCACCCTTGCGGAGCTCTCTGCCCTTGAAGTAAAAAAGATGGCCACTGATGGATGATGAATGAGTGAGATTGTGTTCCAGAAAGATTTTATTTCAGGACACTGAAATTTGACTCCCTCAAAGGAAAGCATAATTCTCTTTTGATTTTTGGGTCCTCCCCCCCCACCCCGCTTCCTAGTCATTTAAGAACAGGGAACCATTCTGAGCTTCTGGGTGGAATAAAGCTGGCAGTGAGAGCATCGGGTCTGGGACTGTTGTTTTCTCAACCCTAGATTAGATGAACAAAAGGGACATTTTTAGGAGGTTTTTGGCACTTTGAGGCAGGGTTTCATGTAACCCCATCTGGCCTTGAACTCACAATGTATCCAAAGCTGGCCTCAAACTTCAGATTCTCCAGTTCCATGGACTGTGATTACACGTGTGCATCATTCCCAGCAGCATGCTTTAAAAATTATTATTATTATTATTATTATTATTATTATTATTATTATTATTATTATTATTATAGTATTTGAAGGAAAAGTTCAAGGCAGGATTTCTCTGTGAAGCCCTGTCTGTTCTGGAACTCAATCTGTAGGCCAGGCTGGCCTCGAACTCAGAGATTTGTCTGCTTCTGTCTCCTGAGTGCTGGGATTAAAGGCATGTGCTGCCACTACCTGGCTTCTTCTTCTTTTTTCAATGTGGGGTACTAGGAATAAATGCAGGACCCCATACATGCCAAGCAAGTGCTCCACCACTGATGGATGATACTTCCTGCTTCCATGGGTGCTAGTTGCCCAGATTCTGTCAAGACAGGCAGCATTGAGCCCCACCTAGTGGGATTTGCCATTGCCAAGTCTGAGAGCTAAGAACTGGGGTCTGAGTGTTAGAGTTGCGGGGAGAGGGGCGCTCTGAGGTCCCAGCCTGCACCTGAATTCCCATGAGTTCTCAGACCCTTTGCCAAGCTCTAATGATAGATGTGTTATCTTTTGGGGAAGCTCTGGGACCACCAGCCTGAGATGTTGTGATGACCTCTCTCCCCTTTAACTCTCTCAGAGACCTGTGCCGTCAGGACCAAACTTGCACCTACTACTTCAGTATGGATGCTGATGTGGCTCTGACTGAGCCGGACAGCCTACGGCTCCTGATTGAACAAAACAAGTAAGAATGTGGGTGGCCCCTGAGCAAAGCCTGGTAAATGTGGAAGGCCCTTGACTCTCTCTCCCCCTCTTCTTGGGCTTCCCAGCCTGACAACTCCAAGGGCTGACAGAATGGCACCTTACTGAGTCTGTCCCTAGCACAGGCCTGCCCTGCCCCAGTGACAAGTGTAGAGATTCCAGCATGCAAATCGTAGGTTGCTTGGTCCTTCCTCATCCCAGTCCTCAGTATGGTCCTCCCCTGCCCCCCTACTCAGGAATGTCATTGCACCACTCATGACACGCCATGGAAGGCTCTGGTCCAACTTCTGGGGAGCACTGAGTGCAGATGGGTACTACGCCCGCTCTGAGGACTACGTGGACATTGTGCAGGGGCGCCGTGTGTGAGTACCCATCACCTTCATCTCTTCTCCTGGGTTTGTGGTACCTCCCTCCCTGCATTCCTGTTCTGGTTACCCTGCGATCACTACTGAATCTCGAGCAAAGAGGACTGGAGTCAGGCACACAGAAGAAACCCTAAAAGTTGTCTTGGGCTCCCATACCCGGAGTTGGGGGAGGAGATTAGCACTGTTGAATTTAGGATTTAACTCAGTAGTAGAATGTTTGCAAGGCCCTGGGTTTGGTCCCCATCACCAAAACAAGCTCAAAGAAAGAAAAGGCAGATTAGATCTGGCAAGATGGCTCAGGGAGTCAGGGTACCTGTTGCCAGGTCTGACAACCTGAGCTTGATCCCTGAGATACACATGGAGGAAAATGAGAACCAGCTCCCAAAAGTTGTCCTCTGACTTCCACACAAGTCCTGTGGCTGGCTCTCTCTCTCTCTCTCTCTCTCTCTCTCTCTCTCTCTCTCTCTCTCTCTCACACACACACACACACACACACACACACACACATACTTGCACATGTATGTATGCAAAATAAAATAAAAAACTTAGGGAAATCCAGATTAGCACCCTCAGATGAATGCCCTCCCAAACTTTGGGTATGACCTCAAGTTAATAGACCTGAATCCTCCTGCCTCATCCTCCCAAGTAGTTCTGGGATTATAGGTGTGTGCCACCACACCCTTCATATTTATATATTTGATACAACCTTTTCTTCCTGGCTCCAGGCTCCCAGGCTGTGAGCCCTCCTGCTAAACCGTGACCCTCTTACTTCCTCTCTCTCCTCCAGCGGTGTCTGGAACGTACCCTACATCTCTAACATCTACCTGATTAAGGGCAGTGCCCTGCGGGCTGAGCTGCAGCACGGAGACTTGTTTCACTACAGCAAGCTGGATGCTGACATGAGTTTCTGTGCCAATGTCCGGCAGCAGGTCAGTGGAAGCTTTTGGGAGGTCCTTGTGCCAGGGATGTGATTCTCCAGCCTTGACCAGCACACTGGGCTCTGTTGTCATTGTAGACCCAAGAGCTTCTGAGGGGCCAACAAGGACCTCTGGGCACTGGGTGTGAGGCTGGTCCTCAGCTCTGCTGGGACCAGTTGTTGCACCCTCTGGGTATTTTATGTTTGTTGAAGTATCAAGATAGAACCTTTAGCCTACAATAGACGTGTCTTCTGTCTCCCCAAATTCTGGGATTACAGATGTGTGCTACCACACCTGACTTATTTATAATTTTGGTACATCCTAAAGAAAACTAAATTCCCTGCCTCAGTGTAGCCTGGGAAGTATGTGGTTTTGGTGTGTGTATTATTTTGTTGTTGTTTTGAGTTTCAAGACAGGGTTTCTCAGCATAGCCCTGGCTGTCCTGGAACTTGCTCTTCTATAGACCAGGCTGGCCTTCCCTGCCTCCCCAGTGCTGGGAGTAAAGGAATGAGCCACCACCACTTGGCTTTGTATATTGTATTGAAACAGGATCATACTGGCTTTGAACTAACTCATGGTCTGCCTGCTTCTCTCTGTTGTGACACCTGGTTCCCACTGTATATTTCTTTGTGATTTTTTTTTCTAGTGTTGAGATCAAATCGAGTGTCTCACTCAGTAATGTGATTTTTTTTCCTGTGTATGTGTGTGTGTGTGTGTGTGTGTGTGTGTATGTGTGTATATGTGTGTGTATATATATGTATGTGTTTGTATGTGTGTGTGTAGTATGTATATATGTGTGTGTATATATGTGTTTGTATGTGTGTGTAGTATGTATATATATGTGTGTGTGTAGTATGTATATATGTGTGTGTGTGTATATGTGTGTGTGTGTGTGTATTGTGTGGGCATGCACATGGAGGTGAGGAAACTTCCTCAAATTGATTTTCTTTTCCATGGGTTCCAAGGATTACTGTCTAGTTGTCAGGCTTTTGTCCACTGAGCCATCTGGCCTGTCCTGATGCATTTGTTTGAATGTAACAGCATGGTTAGGTTTTCCCCTGTGACCAGCATGTCAGGATCACAGCCCTTGGGAGTGGTCTTGCCCTCCAGGTTTGAGGCTCTGGGCTAGACCCTCAATGCTACAAACAAGAAACAGAGAGTCCTTTTATATTAAAAGCTCCAGGAAGCCTTCCCTGATTGCATCCCCAGGGGTGGAGCTGTGCTGGGTGCTGGGACAGACACTGTTCTCTTAGTTTCTTTAATCTTGTAAACTTTAATCTAGTGCTGGAGCACAGCACTGCTCCTCCCTTGGGTGTTCAGGGTGAGGAGGTTTTTCTAGCTATCTATTCTCCATAGGAGGTGTTCATGTTCCTGACCAACCGCCATACCTTTGGCCATCTGCTGTCCCTGGATAACTACCAGACCACCCACCTCCATAATGATCTCTGGGAAGTGTTCAGCAACCCTGAGGTGAGACCTGGGTGGGTGGACCCGGGCAGGGAGGCAGAGAGACTTTGGTTCACTGATCTTGTGGCCAGAGATGCCTGCATGACCTGTTCTCCATGTGTCCCCATTCACCTCCAACTCTATTCTAATACAGAGGGAGCCTTAGACACATTGCCATCTAGTGGATTTGAGCCTTAAAAAAAAAAAAAAAAAAAAAAAAAAAAAAAAAAAAAAAAAAGATTTATTTTTTAGGTCTGCAGTGTTTCTTTCTTTATGCATGCCTGCAGGCCAAAAGAAAGCACCATATCTCATTACAGATGGCTGTGAGCCACCATTGAACTGGGAAGTGAACTCAGGTGAACTCAGGACCTCTGGGAGAACAGCCAGTGCTCTTAACCTCGCTAAGCCATCTCCAGCTCCTTATTTGAACCTTTTTAATTTTGGGGCTTCACTTATTAAGGTTCTAAAATTGGTCTTCTGTGGTTTAGCTTACCACTAAGGATGTCTCAATGACCATAGGAAGCAGCAGCTGTGACATGTGACAGTGTATCTAAATGATGGGGTGTATAGCTGACATGGACATTTGTACATGCCATACACAGTCACATACAGACCCACAAGTGTGCATGTAGGTGCAGATGTGAGATCCTATATATCCAGACAATATTCCCACACCCATCAGGCACATGTGATAATCTACCTGCCTCTCCTGTGTTTGTACCTACTCACGCTTTGAGAGGCCTGAAGGCTCCTTGAGAATGTCCCGTGCTATTAAACTTAAGGTGACCACAGCTGACTCAGGCCAGACGTGGGAACCCTATTTTCTTGGTGCCTTTTCTGTAGGATTGGAAAGAGAAGTATATCCATGAGAATTACACCAAGGCTCTGGCGGGGAAGCTGGTGGAGACGGTAAGGGGTTCATAGCCCACATTTGCTGCTGGGGGGTGGAGCTTGAAATGGGGGGGAGGGAGAAGGTAGAAGGGCACCTTTCAGTTTGCCTTCTCTGGCAGTGCTTAGGGTGGATTGGCCTCTTCTCCCAGCAGCAGCTTCCACCTGAGGTCTGTAGATACTTTGACCAGTAGGGCAGACCTGCTTGCTGGCTAGGGCGGTATAGGCCTGTAACATCAGAATTCAGGAGATGGAGGCAGAAGGATGGGGAATTCAAGGAAGAGGAGGAAGGACCATCCTCAAATGTTGCCTCTGAGCCAAGAATGAGGGACGGGGACATCTACAGTCCCTGCCTTAGGTGTACACTCTCCGTGGCTGATGGGAGCTGTGGCTGTAACCTTGGCTGGAAGGTCAATGTGATCTCTGGCCCCCTTCCGTCCCTCACTGAGTCTAACCAACATCCACTGAGCCCTCACTCTTCAGGACACTCAGAGAGTTCCCTGAGGCTGAGGGAGACTCTCCAGGAACTCCACAGGTGATCTCCCAGTTTGAGGACATGGCACTGTCACTCTGGACTCCTCTGATGAAGCCTTTTCTCTTCCCAGCCTTGTCCAGATGTCTACTGGTTCCCCATTTTCACAGAGGCTGCCTGTGATGAGCTGGTGGAGGAGATGGAGCATTATGGCCAGTGGTCTCTGGGTGATAACAAGGTAGTGCCATAGATGCCTGGGGAGGCTGTGGGAGACTGCCTTCACCCAGGATGCCCTTCTAGGCTCTTCTGGTTACCTAGCCAGTGTGCCCAGGACTCTTTACTTCCAGGGTGCAAGCAGGCAAGAACACAAGGTTTAGAAACTGGGAGTGTTGGTCCCCAAGCAGACGTGGCCAGTTGTGTGGCTTTGAGCCGCCGCAAAGTGAGGTTCAGAGTTTTCATTTCCTGGCTTGTTATTTGAATGCTTCAACTTCCTGCCCCAGGCAAGCATATGAAATGGGAAGAAATGAGCCAATGGAGGATTAAGGGCATTGGATACCAGGTCCAAGTTCATTAGACATTTGATGCATGTAGCATGGTGAACATTTGTTCTCAGAAGGAAGAGTCCCTTGCACACGGCTTTGGAACTTTCACCATTGCCTTTAAAGAAGCTCAAGTTTCCTAGATCTATGTAACTCCAATTTGCTGATCTCTGGCACTACTGTGCTTCTGATTACTTGCCTGACATAGGCATTTTGGTGTCTGGACAGACAGGGACAGTCTATGGGCCCCAGAACCTCAGTGAATGGTGTGTGTATCTGTCCATCCCCCTCTTCATTCTAAGAATCTTAGAGCACTGTGTAGCTCAATGGCAGATTCTGAATTCAGTTCTCAGCACCGAGACAAAACCCCCAAAGCACCCATCGATTGTCTCCTAGTTTCTGAGGGTTGGGATCCAGGCATGCCTTATTAGGGTCCTCACAAAGCTGCAGTCTAGGGGTCTGCTGGAGTTGTGCTTCATCTATGGATTGGGGTCTCATTATCAGCTCATGATGTCGTTGGGACAAGTCAGTTCCATAACTTGGAGAACTTGAGACATCTGCATTCTCTAAGGTCAGCAGGCACCATGGCCTGTGTGCCCAAGAGTCTCCTTTAAAAGGCTCAGATCTGACCACCTAGGACAACCTCTCTGTTGATTAACCCAAAGACATCAGATTTGGGCTTTAATGACATTTACAACGCCCTCCTCTTTGTCATATAATGTCCCATTCTATGCCAAGGTCAAGGGGAAGGAATGAGTTACAGCCTGGGTGTCTGAGCATGGAGGGTCTGGGTGCCATCTTAGATTCAATCTCTGTGGTCACTTCCAGGACAACCGTATCCAGGGCGGCTATGAAAACGTTCCCACTATTGACATCCACATGAACCAGATCACCTTTGAGCGGGAGTGGCACAAGTTCCTGGTGGAGTACATCGCCCCCATGACAGAGAAACTCTACCCTGGCTACTACACCAGGGTGGGTCTTCCTGAAGGCAGCAGGATGGGGATGGTGGGCACAGTTCCAGCTATAGGGAGAGGCTAGATGTTTTGGTCTCTAATGAAGAGTAATGTCTCCTTGCCCTTAGGTAAGGAATGAAGGGGGGTGTGGGGTGTGTGTGTGTGTGTGTGTGTGTGTGTGTGTGTGTGTGTGTGTATGCTGAGCCTCTGGGTGGGGCCTTGAGAGGCACCTATGGGTCCAGCATGCTGCCCTAGGCTCTGATCGTACCTCTTATGAATCTTTCCTATGTTTTTTCTTTACTGGGACTGGGGATTGAACACAGGGCCTTGTATGTCTAGACAGTCATATTATTACGGAGTTAGATCCCCAGCTCTCTATTTTTGCTGCTTTTTTTAAACTGGCAATAGGTCTTTTGAGACCAGGTCTCTCTATGCAGAACAGGCTGCCCTTGAAACTTGAGATGATCCTCCTTCCTTGGCCTCCCAAGAGCTAGGATTACAGGTGTGAACCACCAGGCCTAAATCCTGGCTTCCCCTTTCCCTTTGTATTTTGAGACTAGGTCCCACTAACGTTAGTTCAAGCTGACCTTGAACTCACTTTGTAGCCAAGGCAGGCCTAGGACTTTGGACCTTCCTGCCTTAGCTTCCCAAGTAAGTTGGATTATAGATGTGTACCACCTGGTTCAGCACTCTATACCTTTATTTGTTTGTAAATTTATTTGTTTTGGGTTTTTTTTTTTTGCTTTTTGAAATTTATTTTTAAGTATATGTAGTTGTGTATACTTGCATATGGATGCTCAAAGGGGCCAAAAGTGGTATGAGCCACCATGTGAGCACTGGAAACCAAATCTAGGTCCTCTGTGAGAGCATGAAGTACTCTTAACCACCGAGCTGCCTGTCAAGCCCTGTTCTCTGTATCTTTAAACCTTGCCTTCATTCTTCCCCTAGTTCACCAAAGAAACAGATCAGCAGGCTGCAAGCCCAATCCACCCCCTACTGACTCTCTAGTGACATCTTTCCAAGTCTATCTTCATGCATGCCAAGGAAGCACTCCACCAACCGAGCTATATCCCTCCCTGACTCCACCCTCACCCCTATATTAGCCTTTTAAGGCAGGGTCTTTCTGTATAGCCTTGGCTAGAACTTATAATGTAGGCCCAGATTGACCCTGAACTTGAAGCGGTTCTGCCTCAAAGGCATGCCTGATTTTTTCATTTCTTTTCATTAATTTTATGGGTATGAGTGTTTTTTCCTGCATGTGTGTCTGTTTATCATAATGTACAGTACCCAAAGAGGACAGATGAGGTTGTCAGGTCCCCTGGGACTGGACTGGAGTTACTGATGGTTCTGAGTTACCATGTGGGTGCTGGGATTCTACCCTGGGTCCTCTAGAAGAGCACACCTTCTCCAGTGTAGCAGGGCTCATTCTCAGGGAAGCGTCAGTCTATATGGTGGCCAGAAAGGGAAAACAGAGTTGGAAACATTTTTGTTCTCACTCTGACTTCCCTCCCTGCCTCCCTCCATCCCCCCTCCCTCCCTCTTTCCTTACATTCTTGCTGAGACTCTGATGTGCCAGCTGTTCCGAGCACTGGAGGACTGGTGTTAAGTAGACCCACACTCTGAGAGTGAACATGAACAGCATAGATGGGAGCTCACTGTACACTCAGCTTCTCCTTGGCCCTCTACAGCCTGTCTTGACTGATGTAATGTTCCTGCCCCATCACAGGCCCAGTTTGATCTAGCCTTCGTTGTCCGCTACAAGCCTGATGAGCAGCCTTCACTAATGCCTCACCACGATGCTTCCACTTTCACTGTCAACATAGCCCTGAACAGGGTCGGGGAAGACTATGAGGTGAGCCTGGGCCTTGGGCCTCCGAGGCAGGTGGAGGGAGGAGCCAGGCTCTGGTGAGGAAAATAGTGTCAGGTATGTGGGGAGGGCTTCCTGGAAAAGTGGGTTCAAGGCACAGCTTGGCAGCAATAAGCATCTTCACAGGGGCCAAAGCACAAACTCCAGGGGTCCGGGCAGAGGTTCTGCACCCTGCCTTCTTCCTCAGTAGCCCTGTGTCCTGTAACAGGTTTCTTGGTTCTGTTTCCTTCCATTTTCATATGAGTTGTGAGAACAAATGAGGGGACCCAGGTTATGGCTTATAAGAAACCCCAATAAATACTCCATGAGTGGCAGGTACTGGCGAAGGAGTCTGGGGTTCTCCTTACAAGAAGAAAGAAGGCTTCTTTCAAAGTGTGGGGACTGTTAGCCTTGGTGTGGAGCACGAAGAAACCAAGAAGGCGCTGAGATCAGGAAAAGCCATTCTGGGGGCCTCAGCTAGGCCTCTGCATAGGTCCAGTTAGTGAGCTAGCTTGGGCCTCCATCCATTCCTTATACAATTAAAAAAAAAAAAATGTCTTGAGAGAAGGTGTCAATTTGTAGCTTTGGGTGGACTTAGACTCACAGAGATCTGCATGACTCTGCCTCCTCAGGGCTTGGATTAAAGATTTTTAGTTCTTTTGGACTTGGCCCTGGACGAGGCACTGTGAAAACAGCCATAAAAACAACAGTGTTGGAACTGGAGATGTGGCTCTGTGTATAGACAGATTACCTTTCATGTACACATTCCTTGGTTCCTCCCCAAGATGCGTAAAACCAAGCACAGAGGTGCATACCTGTTGTCTCAGAACTTAGGAGGTGAGGATCAAGGAGATCAGAATTCAAGGCTGTCTTCAGCTGTATAGCAAGTTTGAGGCCAGCTGGGCTACAGGAGACTCTATCTTCAAAACAAAAACAGCTATTGTTACAGGGAGTTCAACCAGAGATGACCAGTTCATAGCTAACTGGAGCCTTTATTCCAGTTGGCTGGGACTGCACAAGTGTTCAGGGATCTGAGTGGTAGCCCCAAGTGTCCAGAACACTTGTGTCTGATTTTGTTTAGTTTTTTTGTTTGTTTGTTAGTTTTGTTTTGTTTTTTGAGAGGGTTTCTCTGTGTGGCCCTGGCTGTCCTGGAACTAGCTCTGTAGACCTGGCTGACCTCAAACTCAGAGATCCACCTGTCTCTGTCTTCATGTGCCACTATGCCCACTATAAGAACTTGGGGTCTTTTAAAGGTAGAAGCCGCATCCTGCCATCTCACGTGGCATCTGCAGGAAGCTTCACAGACAGAAGCAGTTTTCGAGCTGGGTAATTTTCCGTGGGATTCTCCATCAAGGAGATCACATTCTAGTTAAGCCTGATGGCTTCAGCAAGAGTACAAGATGGAGGAGACTCTGCACCCTTTTGCTCTGTCACTCCATGAGTTTTAAGAACTTAACAGTGTGGTGTGGCAGCTCTGGGGAGGCCATGGCAGGAGGGTCTATGTAGCCTGGTCTGTATAGTGAGCTCCAGGACAGCCAGGGATATGTAGAAAGACCCTGTCTTTTTTAAAGCCAAGCAAAACAAGTTAACAGTGAAGCAATGTAACCCTGAGGCATGAATTCTCAACCAAGAGCAGTTTTGACCCCTGGGGACCATTAGCAATGCCTGAAGACATTTTGAAGTGTCAGACTCTGTGATTGTTACTGACATCTGATAATGACTAGAAGCCAGCATTACCCAGGACAGTCCCTGGAAACAATGTATCTGTACTTCTAGGAATGAGTAGTTTGGACTTGAGCTAAAGGAACCTAGGGATTTTTGCATCCTGGGCAAGTGCTCTCCTGCTAAGCCATACCCCCAACTGGTGTTGAGCTATATGTATGAATGTATATATGTATATGTTGTATTTGTTTTTCACACAAGGTCTCATGTATCACTGGGTGGCCTCAAACTGAAGCTGAGGCTGGCACTGAACTCCTGATTCTTCTGCCTCCACCTTTTGAGTGCTGAAATTACAGACCCTACCACACCTGGCCAAACTAAACTCTCTGTGTATTCCCTTATTTATATCTGTCAGCTGTCTATAGAAGCAGAGCCTGAGGCTTAGGGGAATCATAAACTTGGTAAAGGGTAAAGGACGGAGGTTACCTTTGCCCAGGTCTGCCTGAGGTTAGCCTATGTGTCTGCCAGTGCCATTCTCAGGCAGCTGATGCTGTCACTTCACAAGTCATTCCCAGATCCTTGGTGCTGACAGGCTCTTCCTGTGATAGGAACAGAAGGCAGGGAGATATGGTGAAAGAGGATGTGAATGGCTAAGGAATTCACTGATGCTTCCTCTCTCCCAGGGCGGAGGCTGCCGATTTCTGCGCTACAACTGCTCCGTGAGAGCCCCAAGAAAGGGCTGGGCCCTCATGCACCCTGGACGGCTCACACACTACCACGAAGGGCTGCCCACCACCAGGGGCACTCGCTATATTGCTGTGTCCTTTGTCGATCCCTAACTGGACAGTGCCTGCCTCTGTTAGACATTTCTCTCCATTGACAACCACTGCCCAGCAGCCCCCAGGACCTCTGGGTCCCAAGGAACCCAGTCCAACCTCTGATTCCTGAATTCCTGTTGCTCTTGAAGCTGCCAGTCTGAAAGATCAGGCGCAGACCAGAGATGGGGTGTCCCTTCAAGACTGGGACTGCCCATGGTGCTTCCCACCAGTCCCAGGAGACGGTGGTAATGTTCATCTTCCTGAAGTTCCCAGCCCTCCTCCTCCTTCTGACTTTCTCTGGGGTCAGACTTTTGCTGGAGCTGCCTGGGAAGCTGTAGAGTCAGAAGCTCTGCCCAGAGGACCTAGGATTCTGTTTCAAGTTTCAGTGCTACCAAGATCTGGGCATACCTACCCCTAACTCCACCCCTGGACCTAGGACTGGTGAAGCCCTCTCTTCCAGGTTTGTATCACCAGAGCAAACAGTTGTCTCTATGGAGACTGTGACTCAGAAATCCTCCTAGAGGGTCAGGAAAGACATCTGTGCTACAGCTTGGTTCTCTACTGACCCTGCTTGGGGGAGGGGCGTGGTATGTCCACACTGTACTGGGTCACCCTATCCTGATTCCTCTGGAGATAGGGATAGAGATGGAAGTTTAATTAAATGCTGTTCAAACCACTGTATGAGCGATGCCTGGAGTGGGCCAGTGTGCTTATGACTGGCAGACATCTACAGGGAGGGTTGTAAGAGCCCGTGACTGGTAGGTTAGGCTGTTAGCAGGCTTCAGGACTCCTGTTTCCCAAATCCAGTGCTGTGTGGCCTCCAGGGTGAATTTATGTTTTCTCTGCTAGGAACTTGGTGCGAGTTGGGCCATATGTTTCAGTTTCCAAGGCCTGCATTACCTGCCACTGCCTCTATAGCCTTTGCCAACTCTTCTGCAGCTGTGCCTATGAAATAAGGAGCAGATGGAGAACTTCGGGTGGTCCCAATCATATCCTGGACACACTGGTCTGGCTTCAGGGCATTTGCTAATGAGATCTAACATCTAGCTAAGTGGTGGTGGTGCTTGCTTTAATCCCAGGCAAGTGGATCTCTGAGTTTAAAACTAGCCTGGTCTACAGAGTGAGTTCTAGGACAGCCAGGATTGGAACACAAACTCTGTCTTCAAACAAACAAACAAACAGAAAGCCCCTAACATCTATGTAGTTCAGGCAGGACTCTAACTCAGGATCCTCCTGTTTGAACCCCAAGATCTGGGATTACAGGCATACTACCACCAACTCCCTGCTAAGAGTTACCATCTAACCATCTCTTACAGTAATGTGGTCATGGTGCAAATCAAGCCCTCAGCACATAGCCCTCCTGAGTAAGGGCTATTTCTTCTTCACAGGTGGAAAAATAGTCATTGGCCCAGTGGACATAGCAAGTGAGTGGTTGAAACAGAGTTTTGAGTATGGTTTCAGAGATTGAAGCAATCAAATCTTTGCCCTGACGGCTTGCCATCAGGGTTTGGAAGCAGAAAAACAACCAAATGTGCTTCACTGTAGACTCTGTGGTAAATGTCAAAGTGGCCATAAGAACAAAGCTGTGTAGAAGCTGTATGGAATGGCCAGCTGGTAAGCCATTGCTTTAATTTATATGATTTTTTGCCTCCTGGGAGACTTTTAGTCATTTCTGAGGCAATTTTTGGTTGTCACAACTGGGCAAGTGGGTGACACTGGCTTCTAGTAGACAGAGATCAGGGTCACAGAGGGCAGCCCCGAGCCAATATGGATAAAAAAGATTTACCCTAAAATGTCAGTAGTCTGGAGAAGGCTTGTCAGCAGATGGCACTGAAGCCTGGGCCTTAGTGTGTGTGGGTGGGGCAAGGCACAGTGTCAGATTCCAGGAGGCAAAGGCCTCTGAAGCCTGGAGGATGCAGGTGGCTGGAGGAAGTGGGGTAGGCTGGTCAAACTTCAAAGTACTATTTCCCTAGGTGTCTTGCTCAATTTTCTTATGGAGAAGGGGGTGTGGTTTTGAGATGGTGTCTATATATAGCCTAGGTTGACTTCCTCAGGACATGGGCTAAAACCTTAGCCACCCTAGTGCTAAGGTTACAAGCTTCAGTCTGTCTCTCTTTTCTATTGCTACACTGTAACAGAATACTACAGTTGGGTAATTTGTAAAGGTGCAGGGTATCTGTGGGGATTTAATAAAGTTTCAGAAGTTTTGGAGATACTAGAGGGAATGAACACCACAGTCAAATCTTACCCAGCTGTCTTCTAGCTTCCTCAGCCTTGATTCCTTTGGAATGGCTTTCTTCTGGGTTTCAATCCTGTCTTAAGTATTCTTTCTGTAACTAAGGTGTGGCCCCACCACACCTGCTTGGGAGCCTGGAATTCCTTCTATAATCTGAAGTGATCTTGACTCAGTTGGGATTAAGGGCATAGGTCACCACTCCCAGGATATTCCTTGTGCTTGGATTAAAGGTTTGAATCACCACTCTCTGATTTTCCTAGACTGACTGTGGTTAGAGCTCTGGGACTTCTGGAGCTTTTACTAAACCCCCCCCCCACATAGACTGTGGGTAGATTCCCTCTGATATCTCCAAAACTTCTGAAACTTTATTAAATCCCCACAGATATCTAACCTTTTGACATTGCCACACCAAGCTGTCATCTACAAATGTGGTGAGCTGAATTCATAGCTTGGATACAACTGTTTGGAAGTTCATATCATGGATATGATGGTGTGCATCTGTAATCCCAGCACGGGGCGGGGGGGTGGGGGGTGGTGGAGTGGGCAGAGGTGGGAGGATGGGAAGCTTCACATTAGCCTAGGCTACATCCCTTCCCAAAAACCAGTAACAAACTAAACCAAAACATAGAAGTTTATGAGTGCTGCACCATGGTGGAGAGCATCACACGGGCAGGCGGGCAGAGGATACATGTTGCCTCAGATTTCTTTTCCACTGAGGCCATCATGGGAGGCCATCCTTTTGATCTCATCTAATTCTGATTACTCCCCAGAAGCCATATCTTCAAATGCTACTAATGGGACATTCTCAGAATTAGCTTAGCAACAGGTGACTGGCTATTCATGGTGTCTTAGGTTTCTGTTGCTCTGGTAAAACACCATCACCAAAAGCAAAGAAGAGGAGATGGCTTGTTTTAGCTTAACATTTCAAGTCACGTTCTGTCACTGTGAGAAGTATTAAGGCTACGGAGGAGTGCTGCGTACTGGCCTGCAGACCAGGCTTAGGGAGGCACCTTCTCAGCTGAGGTTTCCTCTGCTCTGCTGATTTTAGCCTGTGCCAAGTTAACACAAAATCTGACTGGCACAGACAGAGAACACTTTCAAATTGTTAGGAAGCGGAAAGGGGGTCGGAACTCCACTTGGAAACAGCCAGTCATTAATGAAGTCTGTGTATTGGAGCTGGTGAGCAGGGTCACCCAGTAGTCGCTTGGACAAAACTGATAACTTGATTTTGATTCGCAGAACCTACCATGTAAAAATGAGAAAACTAACTCCACACATGTACCCCTGACATACATCGAGCACTGAGCTCAAATGCATGTGCATTCTCGTTCACACCCCCCCACACACACACTCCTCACATATACAAAAATATCCCAAATCCTGGGATAACAGACATGAACCACTATGTCTGTCTAGGGTTGCTTTAAGTAATAGTGACAATTTTTCTGGTAACAAATGTAATTCACATACACCATGGAAGCGTCAATTAAAATAGGAAAGAGTGATATAAGAAAGGCCTTCTGCAGTTGGAGCCCAGTTCTCCCTGGACCTGTTTCTAGTGGCAATCAATCGGCAGTCCTGGAGGAACTTTGTCGTTGAGGGATTAAAGGAAGGCCTCATGGTTTTGAGTTCTGTTTCAGCGAAGCCCGTGAATGCCTAAAAAGGTCCTTCTGTCTAGGATGGGGTTAGGGCTTAGGTCAAAGCTTTCCGGGAGGTTACAGGACAGAAGTCATGGATAGGTACTCCTAGCTTCTGACTTGGGTTAAGAGTCTGCCAAAGGGAAAGGAAATGGAGTTCACAGTTCTGTGCTCAGAGAATTCCCTAGGGAGGGAGGCTGAGGGTGTGGAGGAGGAGACAGTGTAACTAAAACTTCAGTGCACACCATAGCCTAAGGCAAGGTCTGGGTGTGACTGTCCAGTCCAGAGTCAGACGTTATAGACAGGAGGCTGCTCTGTGGGCAGTGACTACAGAGCAGCTTCCTCTGACTCATCTCCCTGGAGACTCGTAACTGGGGTGCTGAATGACCTTTATATCTGTTTGTGGCATGACTCTACCCTGGTTACAGGGCAGTGCCAATCCGTAGAAAACTTAACAAGAGAGCTAGGTGTGGTCATCAATGATTACAATCTTAACTCTAGAGAAGTGACCAGGAAGATCATCAATTCCAGGCTGGTTTGGACCATCTAGTGAGAACCCTGCCTCAAAAACAACAAGGGTTGGAGAGGTGGCTTAGTGCTTAAGAGCACTAGCTGTTCTTCCTGAGGTCCTGAGTTCAATTGCCACAACTGTCTATAGTGGGATCTGTTGCCCTCTCTGGCCTGCAAGGCATCATGCAGACAGAACACTGTATACATTTAATTACAGATGGTAAATCTGTAACTACACGGGGGTGTCTGGTCCTCTGTAAAAACCATCTCTCCAGACTCCAAACTACAACCCTATCTACTTTGTGTGTGTGTGTG
This sequence comes from Phyllotis vaccarum, assembly GCA_033318265.1. NCBI lineage: Eukaryota > Metazoa > Chordata > Mammalia > Rodentia > Cricetidae > Phyllotis > Phyllotis vaccarum. Next base: position 59,495,483 of record JARWLC010000003.1, on the reverse strand, counting down.
TGTCTGTTGTGTATGCACCATGTCATGGTGCTTGTGTGGACAACTTTTCAGGAATGGATTTTTTTCCTTCTGGGTTCCTGGTAATAGAATTCAAGTTGGCAGGCTTGGTAGCAGCCATCTTTACCCACCATTTTGTGACCTCTACTATTAGCCATAGTTTTAGAAGTAAAAAGATGTGAATTTAATTATGATAATGCATCTCAGTCCAAAGCTTCAATATGTTATCAATATAAAAACATTAATGAGGTAGTTTGTATATTTTTTTGTATTTAGCATTGGAGCATCTCTCAGTTTGCAGCAGCTGCATTTCAGGGCCTCAGTAGCCACAAGGGAGCTGGTGGGTGTTGTTACAGAACCCAGGCTTGGAGCCTTCCCAGTTTGGGGTCATTTGCTGTATTCAAGTTTCTGGCAGGAGACAATGAGTGACATGTGAGGTTGGATAATCATGCTCTGAGTGCCCCGGAACTATTAGACATATATATAATATATAATATATGATATATGATATATGATACATGATATAATATATAATATATAATATAATATATAATATATAATATATATATTAGATACCCAGCTTAATGACTGTGACCTAGTAGGTGCCTGTTGTGGCTGCTCTTTTGACCGCCTCAAAGGTTACTGAAAGACAATTCTTCAAACTAACAGTCTGTTCCCTTTGAAGACGCTTCTCTCAGATTATGAAATGCAAGTTTGGATTTCAAAACTGGCAGGTGTTACAGGGTCAAGTTCTGGAGCAACAAATGAAACCGCACACAAACCTCTAATCCGCACCCTTGCCAGTTCTCTGCGTTGTTCCGCCCCCCCACCCCAGGCTTTGACAGTTCAAGGCTCCGCCCTACCCCGCCCTGCCTGGCCCTGGTCCAAACTACAATTCCCACGATGCACTGGGAACCCCACCCAAAAGATTACGTCATCTGCATAGGACGCGGGACGGTTACCAGGCACGCGGAGGCTTCTTTTGGAGCGCGGAGGTCCTGGACATTGTCGCATAGGAATGGTAGGGTTGAAGTGACTGCTCTTCTAGGCCATCGGCTCATCTGCGCTGCGGCGGGGCGAGTGACGAGCGCAGCCCCCTCCCCTCCCTCTTCCCTCGGTCTGGCGCCAGCTAGTGACGTCGTGGGTGTGATGGCCGCCGCGAGGCCGGGAAGGTGAAGGTGAGAGGGCGAGCGCGCCGGGGTGGTGGAACCGGCAGGCCCCCGCCGGGAGAGTCCTGAGCCTCCCGGCGTAGGACGCTGGGGCCCCTGGGGCTCGGCCTCAGGCTCGGGTCACATGGGCTTCCCTCTGCTCCGGCCTCGCTGCTGACCTCTCCTTGGCTCTGAGGAGGGGGCGGGCCGCAGGACCCAGGGCTGGAGGGGGGGCTCCTCTTGGTCTTCCCAGCCCTGTGATCACATTCCTGACCCCAGACCCTTTCCCAGTTTTTATCCAATACTTTTCTGTTTTCTTTGTGCCACCCCTCCCCCTTTTTCAGGACCCAGTTCACTGCCTACCCATTTATGGCGGAGGTCCTTTTACCTATATGACTTCTCTCATTCCACCGTTAAGACCCTCGAGGGTTGGAATTATTCTTATCCGCTCCTGACCTTAGCATCTAGCACACTCAAGGCCTCAGAAAATACTGAAAACGCTGTTTGAATGCAGAAAGGCAAAGCTGCTGGCCTCCATCTCTTGTAATACTTTCTACCCTGTTTATTTACGTTCCAGTCATCTCTTCCTCCTTCCAGGAAAGAATTGTCCCCTTCTTGATTTGTATGTTGGAAAACACAAGGAGCTTTGGAGTTGCAGCTAGTGTATCTTGGTTTCTATCTTGGCCACTTGACTATGTACATCTCCCCAGTACTCTAAGTTCAAGTTTATCCTGTAGACTTGAGAATGGAAGGGGGTACTTGGATACACTGGCTTTCAGTCACGTCTCCCCTTCCTTTCTACACCCCTTCCACCGCTAGTTTATAGTTTCCTGGTCCTCAAGGCCAGGCCTTGTCCTGGTTCAGCTCCCTCCTCTCTCTGGATGTGCCGGGGGGGGGGGGGGGGGGGGGGGGGGGGGGGGGGGGACCTCATTGGTGCCGTGCATTAGCACGTGCCTAAGAATGTGTTTGTGCGTGCTTGTGCTTTGTGTTCCTTGTCATCACCTTGCCCCTCCCCCTGGGCACCGCCTCACCTGCCCCTGAAGTATCTCAGTGAGTAGCTTCCCTCAGGGATGAGTTAGTTTGGCTTTACCACGTGGTTAGTCATGTTTTGCACATCAGTTTTTTTTCTTCCTAGTTGCCTGTTGACCTCTTCATTTTGCTTTCCAGAAGTTGGGACAGGTGGAGTCAACACCATCAGTAGCCAACCCAGACCTAAGTCAACACAGAGGAGACCTCAAGTTCTTTTTGACTCCAGCCATGTCTACAATGCCCACCCTGTGAAGGTCTCTTACCAGCTAAAAAGTAAGTGGAAGCTGCGGTCTGGGAACCATGGATCTGGATTGAGAGCAGAAGAGTGTGTTCTTCTGGCTCTTGGGTGGCCAGTCTCTCGGATGGGATCCTGGAGGACAGCAGAAAGGGGCTGTTTCTCCTTTCTGCTCTCATGGGGTTTCACTACTTGACAGCTGAAGACACAGCTTGGATCTGTCTGGGGTCCCTGAAGAGTTAGTCTCTCTCCCTTATTGGTCCGCCCCTGTGGTTCTTCTCCATCTCCTCTTGGCAGAGGTCGGCTCCTTATCACGGCCCTGAGAGTCTGCCCTGTCCTTTTTATCCCGTGTGCTCTTTTGTTTCAATTTCCCAGCCTCTCCTTTGTTCCAGCTGTGCCAGCAGACCATCTCTGGACCCATTTTATTTTCTCTGCTAGGAGTTGCTGTACATAAACTGGGTAAGGAGGTGATGTGGCTTCAGGAGCACACCTGGGATGCAGATAGCTTGCACTGAGTGTTGCTTCTGTTGTGCAAACACCTAACATTCCTCCACTAATAGCCTGGGTTGAGGCAAAGTTTCTGATGGCTGTCAAGTGTTAACACTGGTTTCTGTTCAGAATTGAGTTTGTTTCTGATCTCAAATTAACATGCTGTTACTGTGCTCTTGTAACTTCTGGGGGTGGGAGAAGACTCTCAGATGAATGAGCCTTTCCCTAAAGCTTGATCCTTAGAACTTAAAAGCCTGTTAGAAGTGTCTTCTAGCCTCACCCTTCCTTTCTTTTGAGAAAGGCAGGGTCACATGAACAGGCTGGTCTTGAACTCCCTGATTAACGGGAGATGACTCTTGTTCTTTTCAGATTTATTTATTTTATGTGCACAAGTGTCCCAGTGCACATGAACTTGTTTCCTCTACCATATGGGTTCAGAGGGTTGGGTTTGGGTTGTTAAGTGTGGTGGCTGAACCTTCTCTTCTCAGCCTTGCAGTGGTGATTCTCCTGCCTTCTCCTCCCAAGTTCTAGGAATACACTTTGTGTACCACAAGGCTGTTAAGAAGTGTCTTTCCTCCTGGGCAGCGTCAGTACATGTCTTTAATTTCAGCACTTGGGAGGCAGAGGCAGGTGGATCTCTGAGTTCAAGGCCAGCCTGGTTTACAGATTGAGTCTTAGGGCATCCAGGTCTACACAGAGAAACTCTGTCCCGAAAAACCAAAAAAAAAAAAAAAAAGTATCTTCATTGAGTAAATTGCTTGATGCCAGTCAGTCAGTCAAATGCAGTGACACTGTTTAAGTCTGCTTTCCTTCCTAGGCCTCTGCCACATTTATGTGCACAGAAATGATTTGGCTGTATAGTGTTTTACACATTGATGCCCATGTGGAACCTTTTTGGCATGGACCATTGGGTACAACTAGAATTCTAGGATCACTCTTTGGGAAATACTGCTGTTAAGTGCTCTGAAATCCGAAGCACTTTGAGGGTGTCACAAAACCTGAGAGTGTGCCATTATCATAAGTAAGTTAGTATAACTGATATTGGAACTGGACCCTCTGGGCCAGATGTGTTTAGGGAGCAGGCCGCACATGCCTTCAGTGAGCCCTGTGGTAAGGTGAGGCCTATCAGGGCTTTCCAGAAGAGGGACAGGAATTCAGCCTTCTCCCACAAAACCTTACTGGCAGGAAATACCCCAGATAGCAGGGGCTCTTTGGGGGCTTTTGCATGTGTATTTCACAAATTTAGTCCTTCTTTGTACGTAGATACATGCAGTTTGTTTTTGGATTAAATTTCAGAATCTGAAATATTTGTTCCTCTCTCTTGACTGGCCAAGTTCCAAAATACTTAGCTAGAAAGTGCTTTTCAGGAAAAAGTGGATGTGGGTGTTTAGGGGTGACGGTCTTAGGCTGTTTTCCTTGGCAGTATTCACTAACACAGCCTGTACCTCTCAGTTGTGGATGCAGAAGGTGAAATGGGGACTGTGCTATGCTGTCAGACTGACTTTCCAGAAGCTCAGCACCTAAATAGAGACACAGCGTGATTCTAAGAACAATTCAGACTAAAAGTCTGGTAAGGTTGTGTCCTGCCAGTGGGTGATCTTGAGTTATGTCTAAGAGGAAAGTAAGAGTAAGCAAAGTGAGTAGAAAAGGAGAATGGTTTCTACGCTGAAAGCAAGGTCAAATGCAGACACTCCACCTGGGAATTAACAGGTGGAGCAGCTGTGGTAGGTTTCTGCAGGGCTGGGGTGCACAGCTGCAGGTGTGAGGTCAGGGCAGCTCCTGACCAGCTGAACACCCAGCAGGCCCTTAACCTCCAGCCACTTGACTTCACTAGGACACATGCCCTTGAATCTTGCATTTACTGAACACTAACAACTCTTGGTTTATATTCTTTGGACTTGAAGATAATAGTAGCACCGTGGGAGCACCCACTTGTAAAAGCTCAGCTTCTGTCAATGAACTTTCTTCCTTCAAGCAAGTCATTTGTGGTCTGGGCACTGCTTATCTCTTCCAGCTGACCTATTTACTCCATTTCCATGGTAGCGGGTGGGGAGTACAGGCTGTGTTGGTTGGGTTACTCACCAGCATTGCTCCCAGCATCCTAGGCAGGATTGCTGGGTGGCTCCGGGCAGAATCCTGTGATCTGGCTGTAGTTTATCACCGTTTGGGGCCATGAGCTGTGTGCTGCCTTTGAGCCCTTTCTGTGCTGGGCATGTTGCTTTTGTCATCATCTTAATTGTTGAATCTGAAGAAACCAGGGTTCCAAAGTGAAATGGCTGGCTTGGGTTTATACAGAAGCGACCTGGGGACTCTCACTTTGCTGGTTTGTCATCCCAGCCTCTCCCATCCCTGCCTTTTCCCCTCCTTCCCCCCTTCTTGTCCTCCTCTACCCGCCCTACGCCAGGACTTCCACACCCTTCCTTTGCTCTGTTGAAGTATTTTATCTCCAGTGCCCATTCTCTGAGCTCTGCTGTCTTTCCTCATTGAGAAAGCATGTCCCAGAAACTGGGTGTGCTTGCATATGCCCACAATTGTAGCCCTTGAGAGAGCAGGAGGATGAGTCCAGGCCCTCCATGAGACCCTATCTCACCACCACCACACACCCTGAAGAAAGAGGGGGAAGGTGGGAATGGCAGTGGACTCACTTCCTTCTCCTGGGCCCTTCAGAATCTGTAACATGCAGAAGAGTTGGTTGATTTGAGCAGCACAGGTTTGTCCCCATCTCTGGACCTGTCTTTTGGCCTACCTTGAAGGTGACCTTTCTCAAAGACCCAGATTAGCACTCAGGCTTCTTGTGCTAAGGACCTTGTGGGCAGCTTTTGACACCATTGTTGGGTTATCTTGTGTGCTCACGCCGATCAGGTGGAGGCCTGATGGCAGGCACCATGGGTAGGGTAGCCATGGACAGAATGACAGGTCTAGACCCACGTAACTGCACACATTCTGGGAGGGTCTTTTTCTTTTCATGGTCTAGAATCTGTGGGCTCTGCTGATGAAATAGCTCTCTCCATGGTTGGAACTTTAGGGCCTTCTAAGGCTCCACTTGGGGGCCAACCACATCTGGGAGACACGAGTATATGCTTTAACTTTAGACCACAGATCTCTAGGACTTTGGAGTCAAGTGTCGTGGATTCTGTGAAGGTTTGTGGAACTGAAAAAGACAAGCAAGGTAGACGAGCCGAGAGCGGAGTGTGCAGTATCATCACAGGACAGCATGGAGCTTTACCTTTCATTTGGAAGTAGGCTCTGTCACAGGAGAAACTGATAGTCTTTATTTGGGGTTTGATTATTTGAGACAGGGCCTGTGGCCCAGACAGACCTTACTGTGTAGTCAGAGCCAGCCTTGAACTCCTGATCTTGTCTCTAACTCCCAAGTGCTGGAATCACAGGCATGTGCTTCCATGCCTGCCTCGGTACTTTTCCTTTCTTTTTTAAGGAGTAGATCTCTCTCATTTGAGGATCACTTGGCCTTGTCTCTACCTTGTAAGCAAGAAAACTACAAAGCCCGTTAGGAATGAGGAGTGCTGTTGTGGACCGCATAGTGGCCATGGGGAGGTGTGGTGACCCTGACCTTGAGTGCACTTTCTTTGGCTGTGCGGTGCTATTTTGGGTTGATGGTGTTGAGGAGGTGGTCCGATTTCTACCACTTCTCCTTTTGAGGATTCCTGCTTTTGTGATTGTGTGATCCCAAGATCTCTTCCCACCCTCTGAGGTACTAGTCAGTGTTGAACAGGCAAGGCAGGGATGGCCAGCACCAAGCCTGAGCTCAGAGCTCCGTAGCCTGTGAATCACACAGTGTGACACAGAGATGGGCCTGAGTAGCTTCCCTTGAGGGAGTCCAGAGCACCCCATATTCTTGGTGACTCCATTCTCGTCCCCCAGCAGCACGGCCAAACACCAGTGTGCCTGTACTCATACAGTCTTGGTTCTCTTACAGCGACATGTCCCTGCTCTTCTCTCGATGCAACTCCATTGTCACCGTCAAGAAGGACAAGCGACACATGGCTGAGGTGAATGCTTCCCCACTCAAGCACTTCGTTACTGCCAAGAAAAAGATCAATGGCATTTTTGAGCAGCTGGGGGCCTACATCCAAGAGAGTGCCAGCTTCCTTGAAGGTGAGTTAGGTCCCTTCTCAGCCAGGCCCTGTGAGAAATTTGAGTAGCTGGACCAAGGGTCCCAAATAGGCCTGCTTTAGGGAGACTCAAGCCCAAGTGAGTCATTGCCCTCACCTGTGCTCTGCTCGATCCCTGTGGCTCCTGAGTACCAGGAAGATCAGGTGTGAACTGCTAAGTTAGGGATTCCACATAAACATGTGAAGGAGATTTTTTGTTTTGGTTTTTGAAGACAGGGTTTCTATGTGGCCCTGGCTGTTTTGGAACTTGTGTAGACCAGGCTGGCCTCAAACTCGGAGGTCTACCTGCCTCTGCCTCCTGAGTGCTAGGATTAAAGGCGAGTGCCACCTCTCAAGGATGGGTGGATCTTCTCCCCATCATAGAGGCCGGCAGGTCAGAGGTGTGATGTGGCATTTGCTCTGTTGGTAAGGCCTGGCTTACACAAGCCTGCGGTCCATGTCCATCACATGCATAGGCTACGGCGCCTGCCTATAACCCCAGCACTTGGGAGGTTGCAGTCAGAAAAACCAAGAGGCAAGTAGACATAAGCTTGGGAGTTAGCAATGCCTTGGTGTCAGAGCATAGATTTACCCGTGTGTTTTATTTGCCTTGGTTCTGGCTGCCGTAGCAGCAGGCTGTGTTGGCTGTTGGTTGTTCACACAGGGTGCCCTGGTTGGTATTTTTAGATCGGCAGTAGAATGCACGTAGGAAGCCCATGTCACTGTCTTTTCTCCAGTTGCTAATTTGAGCATGGACTCTGTCAGTGGAGGACTACCTCCCAGCAGCCCACTCTGTCTGCGGGCAGTTCCAGCCCCCAGCTAGCAGGCTCCCTCTAAAAGGTGCCTGGCTACAGGTCTGGAGCTTGTCTGGGGAGCTCAGGTGCTGGGTCTTCTCTGTCCCTGGTATCCTTGTGTGTGAGAGGGGTTCACTAAGAATCTTGAGGTTTACCTGCAGAACTCGGCAGACCCAGTGGTGCAAGGGTCCACCCTAGCTCAGGTGGGCCATCTCTGTGGCGTGCTCTTTGTCTCCCCATTAAAGAAAAGAGCCACTCCAAATTTGTTAACCTACCTGTGCGTGGGGCTTAAGAAAGGAAACATGTCCTCTGGGTAGTTGAATGTTTGACCCTGGGTAGTTGAATCTTAGAGTATGAGGTGAAATGATTGCAGATCATGATCTGCTTGCATAGCAGTAGCTCTGCTCTGCCTTCCCTGAGCTGGACCTAGGTATACAGAGACGGTGAGCAGGCTGCTGCCTTCCCAGAGCCTGACTGTCTATGTCCTGAGTCATTCACTCTTGTAATGTTGTGGACAGGCAGGTGTTTGGGGATGGTGTGTTGTCACCGTTCTGTGTAGCGTCTTTTTGTGAAAAGTATGAGGCCCTTGTTTATTGAGCACATGGAAGGAAAGGCTGAGTATTGGAGCTGTAATTGGGATTGCTGTGGTCAGGGGAAAGGAGAGGTCCCACCTAGGCAAATGTGAGAGCAGGTCAGCCTGCAGATGCTTGTTGTTCAGTGTAGCCTGAGAGCCAGCTTCCTGAACTGGATTCAGGAATGCCTATGAGGAGGCCTTGCAAAGGTCATGCCCATGCACCGGTATAAGGGAGGAATGTTGATGCATCTGGAGTGGGGGGGCCACGTTGGCTGGGTCACTCACTTCCTTTCATGGCACCGGTTAGAGGGAAAACTTGGTCTCTGACATGCCACTTGTCATACTCCAGATGCTTTGGGGAGTAGTGTTCTTGGGACTAGGGCCTGCTAGCCTGGTAATTTGCAAGAGTTAACTGCAGGCCCAAACACCCATCCACTTGCCAGATCACTGAAGCACTCAGTGGTGGAAGGGCGAGGCTGGATCTTGCTCAGTCCCATCTTCTGTAGTGTTTGTTTGTTTTTTAACCCAGCTGCTTGTCAAGGGCACTGTGGGGAAAAGCAGCACAGTCTCTCAGCATCCATTCACTGGGCCAGTGATGGTACACCTGCTGGTCCAGCTGTCACATGGTGTGCAGACAGGTGTGCTAGTCACATGGTGTGCAGACAGGTGTGCTAGCCAGTTACATCAGGGAGTACAGCTTGCTGTGGATGTACAGACTGCTCAGGCGGCAGTGGCCAGGGAAGGCTCCAGTGCTGTCCTTGCCACCTGGGAGCAAGTGGAAATGAGCCACATTACTGCATAGCAGCGTGTGTGTTCTTTAGAGCATCGGGTGGATTGGGGTAGATTGGGATGGATTGGGGTGGATTGGGGTGGATTGGGGTGGATTGGGGTAGATTGGGGTGGATTGGGGTAGATTGGGGTAGATTGGGGTGGATTGGGGTGGATTGGGGTAGATTGGGGTGGATTGGGGTAGATTGGGGTGGATTGGGGTGGATTGGGGTGGATTGGGGTGGATAGCTGCAAGCAAATTCTAGAGGGAGAGGAGGCTGGTGAGTTTGGGGAGATGATGTGGTGGATTTAAAAGCGGGTTGTGGCAAGACCAGGCATGGTGGCACACTCCTTTAATCCCAGCACTTGGGAGGCAGAGGCAGGAGGACCTCTATGAGTTTGAGGCCAGCCTGGTCTACAAAACGGATGCCAGGACTATCACACAGAGTAACCCTGTCTCTAAACCACAAGCAGAAAAACAAAAAGGTGGGGCTGGCACATGTGGCAGGTAGGCCTAGGCCAGATTGTGTATTGTGTCCATAACAAAGAGCAAATGTTTGAAAACTGACTATAGGGCCAACAAGATGGTTTAGTGTGAGTAAAGGCACTTGCCTCCTCCATGTTTGACAATCTGAAACCAATCCCTGGAACCTACATGGTAGAAGAGAACTAATTCCTTCAAGTTGTCTTCTGACCTCACATGTATTGTGTCACATAAACCTCTCTCTCTCTGTCACACACACACACACACACACACACACACACACACACACACACACACACACACTTTTTTAAAGAATGCTGAAGTAAGAAGTAGGTGTTCAGGTGTTCACCCAGCACTTTACATTTGAATTCATTTCATTTCTAGACACCTTGGGAAGTAGATGCTGCTATTCTTATGAAAGAAGATGCAGCATGGGGGAGCCCTGTCCATCTTGCTCCCTAGTCTCTTTATAGCTGCCACACAGTAGGACCACAGTAGGGAACCTGGGACGTCCACCTGGTGGCAGAGCAGGGAAGCAACAGAGGTGCTCTTGGGTTGGAGAGCGCTGCTTTGGAATGACGAGGCTGTCACTATGGAGCTCCACTGGCCGACCACACTCTGACCACTGTCATCCTTCTCTCCAGACACCCACAGGAATGCGGAACTGGACCCAGTCACTACCGAGGAGCAGGTCCTGGACGTCAAAAGCTACCTGTCCAAAGTCAGGGGTATCAGCGAGGTCCTGGCCAGGCGGCACATGAAGGTGGCTTTTTTTGGCCGGTGAGTACTTCTCTTCTGCTTTTGTTTTCCTGGCCGGAGGGGGGGGGTGCCGATGGATACAGGTGAGGAGGGAGGGAGGGCCTCTGCACTGGGGAGCAGTGGCGTGCCTGAGTACAGATGCTCCTTTGGATTGATTTTTTTTTTTCCCCTAGGGATTACTGCTTTTTTAAATTACATTTTTATTTATTTGTTGGGAGATGTGCATAAAACTGCATGTGTGAAGAAGGTCAAGATAGGTTATGGGAGTCAATTCTCTCCTGTCTTATGAGGCCTGGGTCCAAATTCAAGTTGTCTGGATTAGCAGTAAGCATCCTTACCCACTAAGCCATCTCACCAGCCCTTTTCAATTTTTAAGTTGTGATATTTAACATAAAAATCTTTATGGATGGAGATAGAACCAGGGCTTCACACATGCTGAGCCCTGTCTGTCCCAGAGCTATGCCCATCTCCTTGATGAACCATTAAATATGTGTTGGGCTGGAGAGATGATTCAGTGGATAAGGCACTGACTGCTCTTTCAGAGGACCTGGGTACAATTCCAACAACCACACAGTGGCTCACGATTGTCTGTAATGATACCTGGCACCCTCTTCTGGTGTGCAAGCACACATGCAGACAGAACACTATATGTAATAAATAAATAAAGTTGTTTAAAAAAATTAGGGGAAAAGTATGTGTCACTGGTGAGATGTCAATGTACAGCTAATCTCTAGAGCTTTTCATGGAATAGAAGTTGTTTCTAGTAAATAGGGATTTCCAGATCCCCACTCAGCCCTTGGCAATCATTATTACCTCAGACCTGCTGCCGTGGTCATCCTGCCTCCGCGTCCCCAGTGCTAGGACTTGATTATACTTAATCCTAACTAGAAAGCCTAGAACTGATTGAGAGTTGCTGCTCTAGGTGCCACATACATGGAATCATACAGGATTTTTCAGAGGTGGTTTGTTTGTTTGAGACAGGGTCTATGCTCTGAAAACCAGGTTGGTCTCAAACTCGCAGAGATACCCCTGTCTTTGCCTTCTGAGTGCTGGAATTGAAGGCATTTGCCCATGTAGAGCAGTGCTTGTCATTCAGTTACTGATTGGTCTCAGCACAGTGTCCTCACAGTTGTCTGTGTTGTAGCATGTGTCAGAGTTGGGGGAGGGGGTGTCTTCCTCAGTTACTCTTTACTTTATTGAGGCAGGTTCTCACTAAAACTGGGGCTGACCAATTCTAAGCTTGTCTAGGGAGCCAGGTTGCCCAGGGATTGGAGACCTGGGAATAGAGGTGGCTGTCACACCCCCCTGGCTCTTATATTGGTTCTGGGGATCTCCCCAACCTTGCTCCTTCCCATGTAAGGCTCAATATGCCATTGCACGTACACATGACATTTTGTTCATCTCCATGAACATTGGCATCTCTTTGGCTTTCTGACTCTAACAGATAATGCCACTGTGTGCACAGTAGGTAGATGTCCTTTCTGGTCCCTGCTTCTGGTTCTTTTGAGTTTGTAAACAGAAGTGGGATTGCTGAAGAATACTGTCATTCTGTTCTAAAGCTTCCCTGATCTCACTATTACCTTCTTCAGCAGCTGACTGTTGTAACCCCCCCAGCAGTGCATATGGGTTCCTTTCTGCACATCTTTGCCAACAGTTTTTGGCGATAGTGGCCACGCCTCTGAGTGAGAGGTAACAGCCTCCTAATGTGAGTTTTTTGTTTTGGTTTGGTTTTTGGAGACTGGGGCCTCAAATGATCCTGCCACAGCCTCAGTGCTGGAACCTCCATTTTGGGCTCCCAGTGTGGTCTGATTTACATCTCCTTAATGATGCTGAGCTGCTTTTCATGTGTAGATTGACCATTATATATTTAGGAGACCTGTCGGCTCCTTAATCAGGTTATTCTTTTAGTTAATGTTGCATTGTAGGAGCCCTTAAATATATTGGGGGATTTCTTTAATGGTTCATATATTTTTATTATGCTTTGGGTATGTGCACTTGGATACAGGTCTCAGTGCAGGCCAGTGGCATTAAATCCCACTGGAGCTGGAGTTATAGGCAGTTGTAAGTTGCCCAATGTGGGTTTTGAAAACTGAGCCAAGGTCCTCTGCAAGATCAGTGCATGCTCTTAACCACTGAGCTAGTGGTTCACACAGGTTACCTAAGACCATTGGAAAACACGGATATTTACATTACAATTAATAACAGTAGCAAAATTACAATTATGAAATACCAACGAAAATAATTTTATGGTTGGGGGTCACCACAACATGAAGAGCTGTATTAGAGAGTCTCAGCGTTAGGAGGGTTGAGAACCACTGCACTAACCCATCTCTCCAGCCTTTTACATACATTCTGTGTATTTGTAAATCCTAGCCATTCTACAGGCTGTCTTTTCACTCTGTCAGTCACTTCCTTTGGTGTCCAGTCCTTTATTTGATGTAGTCTAATCAACTACCTGGACTTTTTCCTTCTCTATGTGGTGTCATATCTAAGCAGTAACTGCTGCTGTGTTGTGATGCTTTATCCTTTAAGTATAATAAGGAGAATCAGGTGCTAAAAACAATTAACACCCGAGTCTGGGGTGTGTCACAGTTGGTAAGTGCTTGCCTGGTATGCATGAGTCCCTGGGGCCCAGTGTGATGGCATACCAGCACTCTGGAGGTAGCATGGGGGCTCCTGAGTTCAAGGTCACCTTCCATATGAAGTTTGAAGCCAGCTTGTGTCAAAAACAAAGATAACTACACCAGTGAAAGGTTCTTAGATAAACAAGCTTGGCACACAGTGGTCGTGTAAAATGGGCACTGTCTCAAGTCCTGGTACCGTCCCTGATGACTTATGTTCTCAAGTTTGCCCTCAGCTTCTCTGCCTGTTGTTGCTCATCTTTTCCTGGAAGGTGCAGCCTGGCCCTCACCTGGGTGTTAGTATCTGCCTGTGTCTCTGGGCACATGGAAATCAGTGGCTTTGAAGCTGTGTACTGCTGGGAATTGCCATTCAGAATGAGAGTGAGTGTTCAGACTTAAGCCCAGAATGGGCAAGTCTGCAAGTAGAGCTGTTTGCAAGAAGCAGAAGCAGAACAGTAAAGGAATCTTCCTTTTTGCCTGGGAAGTGGGGCTTCATGTGTGAGGAAAAGCATGATGGGAAAATGGCCACACAGGGGCCTAGTGTTGAGAAGTGAGGACTTGGTATCATTTGGACAGGAAGACCACCCTGGGGATTTAGGGAAGAACATGATTTACTCTGAAGGCAGCCAGTTTCCATCTGTGCTTCATGAGTGATGCTGGACTATGAGACAGGCCACATATCTATACCAGCCCCCTGCTGCACCAACTGCCTGAAAGTTGGTCTGAAGTGATGTGCACATGACAGGTTCAGGCTGAGAGACATTTGCCTGACCGTTTTAATAAGCAGGGTCCTCCTTTCAGTGCTGCGTGGGTGCCATTGACACAGCAGAAAGACAGACTCTGGAGCCCAGACTGCTGTTCATGGCCTTACTCATGTTTTTTTCCTAGGACGAGCAATGGGAAGAGCACAGTGATCAATGCCATGCTCTGGGACAAAGTTCTGCCATCTGGGATCGGACACACCACCAATTGCTTCCTGCGGGTGGAGGGCACAGATGGTCATGAGGCCTTCCTCCTCACTGAGGGCTCGGAAGAAAAGAAGAGTGTCAAGGTGGGTGCTGGCCAGCCAGCTCTCTGCCTTGGGTGCCAGGGGCTGCAGTCTGTGCTTGGAGCAACTAGCACATCAGTGTCACATGATTCAGTCAGCCCCCATGCTCATGAACATTGTGGAGGATTGGGAGAGTGCTGGGAAGGTCAGGAAAGTGGGGTGCCAAGAACAAGGGTCCAACTTGTGGAGGGTGAGGCCGAGCTGGCCGACCTGTGCACTAATTCCGGAGGAGCACATATGGTCTTCCTGGGCTTGGCAGAAGGGAGTAGTTCCTGAGTGTGCTCTGGGATTTGAATGCACCAGCGGGCAGCCGCCGCCCTCTCATTTCCCAACAGGCAGCTGCGTTCCACTGGAGCCAGGTTTGCATTTTGATTCGTAGAGAATTAATAATAGAATAAACAGCTTCAAGGTGATGTTGAAAAAGAGCCCTAAAGGAGGGATGCCATGAAAGAAAGGGGTGCTGGAGGCATGGTTCCTCTGCTAAAAGTGTCTGCTGCTCTTTCAGAGGACACGAGTTCAGTTCCCTGCACTCAGGGGCCTCACATCTTCCTGTAACTCCAGCTCCAGGGGGATCCAACACCCTTTTCTGGTTCTATATACACACATAGATAAAAATAATGAATCTTTTAAAATATTTTCTTATTTTATGTGTATAAGTGTCTGCCTACTTGTGTGTCTGTACTGCATAGGTTCCTGTGCACAGAGTCTATCCAGGAGGGTGTCAGATTTCCTGAAACTGGAGTTACAGTTGGGAGCTGCCGTGTAGGTACTGGGAAATGAACCCAGGTTCTCTGGAAGAGCAACCAGTACCCTGAGCCATCTCTCTGGGCCTTAATTTTTTTTTTTTTTTTTTTTTTTAAAGAAAAAGGGTAGCCTGGTCAGCTGTATTGTAGTGGGTAGCATAGGAACCTTTCAATTGATAACTTCTTGGCCTGATACTTATTTCCTGTCTTCACCATCAGACTGTGAACCAGCTGGCTCATGCCCTCCATCAGGACGAGCAGCTGCATGCAGGCAGCCTGGTGAGTGTGATGTGGCCCAACTCCAAGTGTCCACTTCTGAAGGATGACCTCGTGCTCATGGACAGGTGAGAGGAGAGACTTCTAGAAGGTCCCTGTGTCTTCTCTTTGTTCTGTTTAAGTACTGGTGATTTTCAGACAGCTCAACCTTCTGCCTCTTGGATTTCTCTGAGGGCTGGCTGATTATCATGCCTATAGGCATCAGCGCCCTGCACATGTCCCAGGACTGGGCTGTTTGAGATGGAGGGACACCGAGAAGTGGGGGAGGCTCTATATGCCAGTCACTATGTTTGGGTTCTGCAAGTTCAAGCTAGTTCGGGGCTTCAGGGGTACTTGTTTTATAAACAGTCCTTGAAGACTTGTGCAAGCAGATTTAGGCTCCTTGCTTCCTGAGCTCCTTTCCTTCTGGACACCAGGACACAACCCTGTAGACTGTAGCCTAGGACAGCATAAGACCTGTTTAGTCATTCTGACTGCCTTCAGCAGTCCTCGGGACTTTGGCTCTGGGAAGGCTGGTGGCTCCAGAATAATTAGTGTGTAGCAAATGTGGTCATTTTGTTCCTCTTGAAGAAATGCTTTGCCCTGCCTTTTGGACATGTTATACCTATACAAACAAACAAACAAAAACAAAAAACCCAATAATATGGCCTTGACCTGGTCTCAGATATAAACTTGAAAGTTGGTAGTGCATTCCTAGAGATTAATCACATCTCTAGAGAGATGGAGGCCAGAGGATCAGGAGTTCAAGGTCAGTCTCTGCTGCATGAGACCGTATCTCAACTGAACAAAAGAAGAAATTCAAAACTTCATTTGTATATCACTAACTGAAAACTACAAGTTATTATTATTATTATTTTTAATAAAAGTGAGAGGTGCTGCTGGCCCTGGTGGCACAGGCCTTTAATTCCAGTACTCTACAGAGTTCTAGGGCAGCCATGGCTACACAAAGAAACCCTGTCGTCAAAAACTAAAACAAACTTGGAATTCCTTGGTGATCTGGAAGGAAGGGAAAGGGAAGATCCCCAGTGAGGGGCGCTTGGCTCCCTCCTCCTTTACCTAGCCACCTTGCAAGTCTCAGGGCTGTTTACACTGCCCTGTGCCTGACCATACTGATTTACACCTGCCACCACCAGCCCTGGGATCGATGTTACCACTGAGCTGGACAGCTGGATTGATAAGTTTTGCCTGGATGCTGATGTGTTCGTGCTGGTGGCAAACTCAGAGTCCACACTGATGCAGACGGTAACTTTTCCTCCACCTTGTCCCTGGGCCAGCTGGGCGGGACAGCTAGTGGAACCCTCCTCCACCAAGGTCCTTTCTTTGTTTAGGAGAAGCAGTTCTTCCACAAAGTAAGTGAGCGTCTCTCCCGGCCCAACATCTTTATCCTGAACAACCGCTGGGATGCATCTGCCTCAGAGCCTGAGTACATGGAGGAGGTGGGTGTCTCTCTGGCAGTTGGGAGACTGCCATGAGCCATGAACACTAACCACTCAGATGTGCCTTATGTCCCCAGGCAGTCTCGGGTCTAGTGGATTTCCTAGGTTAAAGTCCCTGCCACAGATTGCCCACTTATCCACTGGAGAGTTAGCCATTCCCTCCCTCCCATTCCCTCTCTTCTCTGTGAGCATCCCTGCCATGTTTATTTCCATCTTTGTTTTTCTTTTTGATTGGGCCAGTAACTCTGGTTCACAAAAGCTCAGTGCATACAGAAACAGACTCCAGGAAGACATGTGGGAAAGAAGCTTGAAGAGAATGAAGGAGAGGTGGTTCTTAGGACAGCTTCCCACTCTGATTTTGTGTGACATAAAAGAAAGGGGATTTGTGAGTTCAGATGCTGCTGAGGCTTGGCAATGGAGCTTTGCTTGTAATCCTGTCTCCACTGCTGAGGGAGCTGGGGTCTGTTCACGATGCCTCACACATGGTGGGGGTCTGGGAGCTGAGACTCGTCTAGGGGTGTCTCCTGGGAGATTCATTTTGTCAGTGTAAAGCCAGGTTTAGGCTCCTTTCCTTCTGGACACCATTTCCCAGATTGCAGGCAGCTCACAACTAGGTGGACTTTGACCTTTGCAGGCTAGGGTCTGTCCTGTGCCTCGAGAGCCCCTAGAGAGGAACTAGGGAGGCTGGCGGTACTAGAGCAGAGGTGGTGGGTGACCTTACATTGTGTAAATGTTTATCCTTTTGCTTGTTGCCATGTGGATTAGGTTTCCCCACCCTTGCCCTGCTCATGAACACTTGTCTGTCTGGACCCAGGTACGGAGGCAGCACATGGAACGATGTACCAGCTTTCTGGTGGATGAGCTGGGCGTGGTGGATCGAGCTCAGGCTGGGGACAGAATCTTCTTTGTATCAGCCAAGGAGGTGCTCAGTGCCAGGGTCCAGAAAGCCCAGGGCATGCCAGAAGGAGGTAAGGAGTGACCATGAGAGCTGATGGTCTCCTTTTTATGGGTATCCAAAATGTTGAGTCTGGGTCTGTTAGTGGCAACTGGTCTGGCAGTGAAGTAGTGAGCAGAGGCTGGAAGAAGGTGCTTCCTTCTTAGAATCACCTAAAGGACCCCTCTTTGAAGGTATTTTCAGAGAGGAATCCCTAAGGAGGGATGTCTCACCATGAGTGTGAGCTGCAGCATCCCATGGGCTGCCCAGACTAAGTGCAGAGGAGACGCCATCAGAGCATTCCTCCTGTGTCTTTGCCCAGTGAGGTCTAGGCAAACAACCTCAAGTTCCTGCTGCCGATCCTTGCCATGGCCCGCCGTACCCCTCAGACTGGGGGCTGGAGTGTGCTATCTTCCTCCCTAAGGTGTTTATGGTCACAGGCTTAGATTGAAAAGTAACCTAGAGGGCCCGAGCTATGGCTCAGCAGTTAAAAACACTGACTGCTCTTCCAGAGGACCCAGGTTCAGTTTTCAGCACCCACATGGCAGCTCACAACAGCTGTAACTCCAGCTCCAGGGGATCTGACACCGTCATACCAATGCACATAAAATAAATTAAATTTAAAAACAAAAAGAATAGAAAAGTAACCTAGAGGGGGAATTTCCTATTTTCCTCTTTCCTGCTGTTTCCTCACTAACACTGCGCTTCTCCTAGGGGGCGCTCTTGCAGAAGGATTTCAAGTGAGGATGTTTGAGTTTCAGAATTTTGAGAGGCGATTTGAGGTAAGTCTTTGATTCTAGTATGTGGTCCTTCCAGGCTTTTCTTTAGGCCTGTCCCTGGCTATGAAAGCCACAGCCTAGCCTTTGGAGATGTTGGCCCTCACCTCTCTCAGTACCTCTGTCTGTTCCAGGAGTGCATTTCCCAGTCTGCAGTAAAGACCAAATTTGAGCAGCACACAGTTCGGGCCAAGCAGATTGCAGAGGCCGTTCGTCTCATCATGGATTCCTTGCACATTGCGGCTCAGGAGCAGCGGTGAGTGCCAAATCTCCTTTTTATGGGTATCCAAAATGTTGAGTCTGGGTCTGTTAGTGGCAACTAGTCTTGAACTGCAGGCCCCCACTCCAACATACCATACATGCAGCCTGAACCTACTCTGTTATTGTTGAGACAAAGTTTAACTATGCGTCTTTAGCTAGTCTGGACCTGTGGACAAGCTGGTTTTGAATTCAGAGATCTGCCTATCTCTGCCTTATGACTGCAGGAACTAAAGGTGTGCCACTTTTAAAAACAAGGTGGGGTACAAGAGATGTGCTCAGTTGGCAGTGTTTACCAAGCATGCAGGAAGCCTGAGCTCAATCCCCAGCACGCCCGAGTGCACACCTGCACATACACTGTGATAGTAGTGACAACCTATAATCATAGCACTCTAGCGGTGGAGGCAGGAGGATCAGAAGTTCAGTGTCATTCTTCGGTTTATAGTAAGTTTGAGGCCATCTTAGGATACATGAGATTCTGTCTCCCCCCCCCCCCCCCAAAAAAAAAGTTTGAGAAATTTAAAATATAGGAAATATACAAACAATTTACTTCTGCTGGAGAAGACAGTGTTGGCCCTGAGCTAAACAGAACAGAAAAGAAGTTAAGTGACCTTGATTCTCTGGTTCCGCCTGCTCCTTGGGGGTGATGGTGAATTTGTATGGCCCTTCTACCCTAACTTAAAAGTGCTTCTCGTGGTAAACTGTAGAGCTGCTGGGCACACGCCACACGTTCAGGCGCGGTGCTACCTATGCTGACACTGCGCCTGCCTTTTTGCCTCTCAGCCTGATGTTCCCTTTGTTCTTGTTGGGACACTCGTGGGTGCTGGGAGCTGACGGTGTGCCCCTACCCACTGTTACTCAGATTGTCAAGGGAGCTCTCCAGAGCGTTGGCTGTGCCTGTCTGCAGGACTGCCCGTTTCTGTAGCTCACACCACATCTTGAGACATAGCTGTTTCCTCCAGGTGTTTCTCTCTTTAATTTCATTTCTCAATTACTGGACAAGTGAAATATTCTTTTGTTGTTGTTGTTTTTGTTATTGTGTGTGTGTAATTTCACACAGATCTGGCTAGTGTTCCAGACCTTCAATCCCACCAGCAGAAGCAGGTGGATCTCTCGTTCCATGACAGCCAGGGCTACACAAAAAAATCTCGTCTTGAAAAAAATTTTTCACACTGTTGTTACAGATTATGGGTCTATGGCACAGCTCACATGTAAACGTCAGGACAGCTTTGTAGTATCACATTCCCCCTCTCCTCATCAGGTTTCTATAGCAAGCATTGACCACTGAGCCATCTTGCTGGCCTTCCAAGATTTGGATTTCCCCCTGTATTAAAATTTAGCAGGACTGTTTCTAGCCCTCCCCTCTTCAGCCACTTCTCTTCTGTCACCACCCCCAAGGGAGCCTGAGGGATGAGGGGCTGTTTTCTGCCTGCTCTGACACCCTGCTCAGGCAGGATGGCTGTGATCTAGGTTTACTTCCCAGCTTCCCTTGGCTCTTCTGCTTAGTCATGTGGGGATGTGGGTTTCTGAGCACTGCTTTTTCCTTTCAGGGTTTACTGTCTGGAGATGCGGGAAGAGCGGCAAGATCGGCTGAAATTTATTGACAAGCAGCTGGAGCTCCTGGCTCAAGACTATAAGCTGAGAATTAAACAGATGACAGAGGAAGTGGAAAGGCAGGTGAGGAGTGAAGGGAACATTCTGCGGGGAGATTCGGACACCAAGTCAAAGTCAAGTTCAGTGGCAGCAAACGCTGAGATGAGCATCTCATCCAGGGGTTTCCTCAGTTTCTGGGGCTCTTTCTGTGGTGCTGATTCAAGGATAGAGTATCCCCCGGCATCCTTCCAGGGCCATCTTGACTGCCAGTTTTTCTTCTCAAGCTTTAAATCAAGAGAAGCTGAGAGCTGCTTGGTGTGGGGACTGGCGTGCAGTCCACGTCTTCTTGATGCTCACAGTGCCCTCCCTTGGCTGCAGGTGTCCACAGCCATGGCTGAAGAGATCAGACGCCTCTCCGTGCTGGTTGATGAGTACCAGATGGACTTCCATCCTTCCCCAGTTGTCCTCAAGGTTTATAAGAATGTGAGTGAAGCAGCACATGCTCTTGACAGGGACCACAGGAAGAACCACCTTGTAGACAGCAACTCAGCCTTAGCTGGTCTGTCTGAGATCCCTGAGTGGGAGTGACAGTCGGGGACATAAGGTTTCTTTGGTCAGCTGGTGGTCCATCTTTTCTTACCCTGTCTTTTCTGGAGGCAGGAACTGCACCGCCATATAGAAGAAGGTCTGGGCCGGAACATGTCTGATCGCTGTTCCACAGCCATCACCAGTTCCCTGCAGACGATGCAGCAGGACATGATAGGTTAGTGCCATAAAGAACCTTGGGATCTGTGGAGCCACTATTTTGAAGGTGATACTAATCTAAAGGAAGATGGGGCTGAAGAGATAGTTCAGTGTGTTAAGAGTGTACAGCTCTGGCAGGGGACCTGATTTTGGTTCCCAGAACCCATGTCAGGAGGATCGCAGCTGCCTGAACTTATCCAGGAGATCTTATGCCTCTGACCTCCACATGTGCCTTCATCTGTGAGCACATAGCCACACACGTAACACATTCACATAAGTAATAAATCAACTAGGTTGGCCTTTCCTTATCTCTTACCTTTGGTAGTGATTTTACTCACTGCCTTCAGGTTCTGGTGTCCTGAATTCATTTTGTATGAACTTGGGTTGCCAGATAGGACAATACACAAGCTGAGGCTTTGGTATGACTGCTGGCAGGTTTGGGAAGGTGACCTTTCAGCCAGTTCTGCCAGCTGACCACCTGGTGTGGTTTCTACACAGAGCTGCAGCATCCCTAGCAGTGGTATGGGCTCTCTCTGAGGTTGGGCCCTTTTGTGGCACAGGTCCTAGCTGATGCACTCTCTTCCTGCTTGTTCCCCTAACAGATGGCTTAAAGCCCCTTCTTCCTGTGTCTGTGCGGAATCAGATAGACATGCTGGTCCCTCGCCAGTGCTTCTCCCTCAGCTATGACCTGAACTGTGACAAACTGTGCGCTGACTTTCAGGAGGACATTGAATTCCACTTCTCTCTTGGATGGACAATGCTAGTGAACAGGTTCCTGGGCCCCAAGAACAGCCGCCGGGCCTTGATGGGCTACAGTGATCAGGCAAGAAGTGTTTTTCCCCGGGGCATCATGAGAGATCACCCTGCTACCAGATATGTGAATCAGCCTACTAGTGGGGTCCCCAAGACAGACAGCTATGGCGGTGTGCCATTCAGTCACTGGTCACTGTTGCTGCCATTATCAACTTGGTCTTGTCCTACTTAGAAATGCAAAGGGCTTTTCTACTGCTTGTCTAAGTTCAAAACAGACTACTTGGAGGCTGGGGGTGTAGCTCAGTGGAAAGATATGTGCCTTGTATGCAGGAAGCTTTGGATTTGATCCCTAACACGATACGGGGTGAACAGGGAATTTTAAGTTCTTATCTACATACCAGGACTTCAAAATTTAGAATTAAAAGTATTTTAGAGTAAAAATACATTAGGAACTGGAGATATGGCTCAGCACTTTAGAGTGCTTATCTTTGAGGAGGACACAGATTTTCTTCTCAGCACCTATATGACAGTTCACAATAATCTTTAACTCTAGTTCCAAGGCATCCAGTACCCTCTTGGCCTCCACATACACACAAACATGCAAGCAAAATATTCATGCATGTAAAGTTAAATAAAGCCTGTAGTAAATATACATAATGACTTTATATTTTAGAATAAAAGGTGCAGTAGGAACTTAGGAGAAGGCTCAGTGGATGTAAGCCCTTATTCTCCAAAGTTGGCTTGTCGGCCTGGCTAACACAGGAAGCTTCCCATTATTGAGAGACCAGTTAAGACAGAAAGCTGTGGAGAAGGACATCGGACATTCTTCTCTGAGTTCTGCATGTGAATGCATGGAGACATACGCACCCGCCACACACACACAGTTACACAAATGCCTGAATTATTGCTTTTAGTGCAGGTACAAGCCCCAGCGGCCAGGCTTCCTTCCTGTGTCATGCTACAGTGCTCTCCTTGGGCTAGTGATGTCCGCTGTGGTACATACAGAGCTGCTTTTCCCTTTCTACCTCTTGGGAATCAAAATGCTGCTCAGACTCTAGCTCATCTCTAGTCTTGAGGGTCACTGAGGGTGAGCTTGCTTGAATGACAGGCTTGTGACATTCTTCTCACCCTTTGTCATCTCTCATCAGGTTCAGCGTCCTATCCCTCTGACACCTGCCAACCCCAGTATGCCCCCCTTGCCACAGGGCTCCCTCACGCAGGAGGAACTTATGGTCTCCATGGTTACCGGCCTGGCCTCTCTGACATCCAGAACCTCCATGGGCATTCTTGTGGTTGGAGGAGTGGTCAGTGACACCTGCTTGGGGAAGGGAGAGGGAGGGTCCTGGGGGCCCAGTAGTGTTTTCTAGCCTGGGAACCGTGTGGCCAGAGCCTTTTCACATACAGTTGTTCCCCTGAGACGTCCCACACTAACTGGATGTGGCTTGCAGAAACCCACACTAATGTGAGCTCTCCCCATCTGACACTGAGGCCTCTTCCTCCATATCAAGTAGAGACTAGGGGACATCTAAGGGTTAAGGAGGAGGCCCACCTGGCCCTTGAGCCTTCCTTCTGGATATGTGACTCTGACCCAAGTCCTGAGGAGCTGCTCAGTGCCCTGGTTTCTGTGGGGCTCACCTTGTTCTGACTCAGGACACTTTACAGCCACAGTCCCCTGCATCTGAGATCTCCCTGGTAGTGTTGGCAAGCTCTCATGCCCATGTAGACTGGAGAGGCAGAGTGGTGTTGAATGGTGACTGTCACAAACACTGTCAGGATTTGCTTTTCCAACATGTAGTACAAGGTGATCAGCTGAGGTAGATAGTAGCCTGGAAGAGGATCATGAACTGTAACTCTGACCCTTGACAGACCCTTTTATAGCATCTTGTTTACCTAGCATCCAACCTGTGGATTACCTCCACATACCTCCTTTGTGAATAAAGAAACTTATAAGTAAACTAGCCCAAGTTCATATAGCCAGGATGATACATGACATGGGAAACCTTGATGCTGAGCTCCAAGCCCCATTCTGTGACTAAACTACACTCTCCTCAGTCTACTGTGAGGAGTGGTTCCAAATTCCGCTCCTTGTTGCCTCCAGAATAAGCTATTGCTCTGGACCATCTGTGTTTCACTTTAAGAAGCCTGTTTCTCAAGTTTGGGGCTGAAGCTCAATAGTAGAGAGCTTGCTCAACATGTGTCAGGCTCTGTAATCCATCCATAGCACTTAAAACAAAGCAAACCAGCTTCTCACCTAGATCAGGATAGGTCCTAACCCTAAGTTATCTCCTGTGGCCAACACCCTCCCTTCCATCTGGAGAGAGCCCCTGCCCTCTTAGCCTCAGTGGGGTCACAGAGACCTTGCTCCAAATTGACCACGCATCCCTACAGGTGTGGAAGGCAGTGGGGTGGAGACTCATTGCCCTCTCCTTTGGACTCTACGGCCTCCTGTACGTCTACGAGCGGCTGACCTGGACCACCAAGGCTAAGGAGAGGGCCTTCAAGCGCCAGTTTGTGGAATATGCCAGTGAGAAGCTGCAGCTCATTATTAGTTATACTGGCTCTAACTGCAGCCACCAAGTCCAGCAGTGAGTACCCCAGGGACCTGGGGAAGGACACCTCAACAGGTGGGCTTTCCCCATCTCCTCTTTGAGCCTGACCCAAGAGCCTCTGGGTCTCAGCATCATGGGCCTCAGACTGTGTGTTGCCAGCTTTGCATCCAGGGATGACAGGGGTCCAAGGCTGAGGTCAGGTAGGCTACCAGTGTCCCCAGAGGAGAAGGAATAGGAAAATGAGGGAACCAGGAACATACTTCATAGATTTTAAAAGGTTGGTATGGGGCAGGAAATGCAGTTCAGTTAGCAGAGTATTTGCCTAGCATGCATGAAGCCTTGGGCTTGATGGCTTCATCTCCAGTATCATAGATGGGGCATGATGTCTTTTTACACCTATAATCCCAGCACTCAGGAGATTGAAGCAGGAGGATAATGGTTGGCTAACTGGGGAGTTTGGGGACATCTTAAGTCTAAGATGACCCTGTCTCTAAGTAAATAAATAATAAAGGTTGCCTCAGAAGACATGAGCTGTAGGATCCTAAATCAAAGCCGGGTAATGTTGCCTCAGTAGGTCAGGATTACCTATGGGTTTTACTACCCTGTAGTAATGGCAAAGTCAGAGCAGCCTCCTACTTGAGCCTCCTGAGTACTGGGATTGCAGACGTGAGCCACCGTTCTTAGTTTGTTTGGGTCTCCAACTGTGGTGTGGCAGACCTTTACTCTTAGAGTTGTGAGCTTGTTTTATTGGTGTGTACGTTCTCTGATGAGAACACTAATAGGACCCAGGCTAGGGCTCTCTTGGTTGAGAGCCTGCCTTGCTTGCACGAAGTCCTGGCTTTAATCCCTAGCATCACACACATTTGAGGATACTGGGACTTGGAATTAGAAATGAGGGAGTTGCGACCCTTTCCTTGCCACTTAGCTGGTGAGTATCAGTGTCAGAATCCTTGTCTCAAGTTCAGGCAAGGCTCACGACCTGGCTGATACATCTCTATGGTGATGCCCAGTGTCTTTGCTGTGGGCAGCAGGAGTTCGTGATTTCAGTAGAAATGAGAAGGTTCTCAAAAGAAAGACTTCAGGCCAGAGCAAATGTGGACCGGCTCAGCTGCTGCTCTGTTCTGGGTTGATTTGGCCAGCAGCAGAATCCTGTCTAAGCTACCATCTGCCCAGTTGATCCTATCTCTGTCCCCTCAGGGAACTATCTGGGACATTTGCTCATCTGTGCCAGCAAGTTGACATCACTCGAGATAATCTGGAGCAGGAAATTGCTGCCATGAACAAGAAAGTCGAGGCTCTGGAGTCACTTCAGAGCAAAGCCAAATTGCTCAGGTGAGTGACCTAGTGGCCAGGCCTAGGGAGTTGGGGCTTGCCTGCCATCTGGCGTCTCTAGTGTGCACACTGGGCACTCTTGGGAGAAGTTTGCCATGCTCTGAGTGCAGGATGGCATTAGTGCTAGAGGTTTAACACATAGTCACAGTCCTCAAGATGCTGGCAGGTGGGCCTAGTGCGTTTCATCAGGGTCTCAGTGTTGGCATAGCCATCTCACCCAGTTTCTGTCACCCCTGGAGGAGCGAGTCATCAGATCTGCATTTTGTTTGTTTGTTTGTTTGTTTGAGACAGGATCTTTTTGTAGCGCTGGAACTTGCTGTGTAAATGAGGCTGGTTTCAAATTCCCTGAGATCCACCCACCTCTTAAAGGTGTGTGTCATCATGCCTACCTCAGCTCAGCTTTCTAACAAGAAGCTGAGTCCTCCTCTGGAGTTGCACAGGACATAGCCAGATAGAACTTGGAGTGTAGGGTGCTGCACTTTGGTTCCCTTTGCCCTGTGAGATCAGCCACACGTATCAGTCATATTCAGTTCCTCTTTGAGCTCAGGATCAGGGTGCCTAGCACCAGGTCTCTCTACAGGAATAAGACTGGTGGTTTCTGTAGAGCAGTTTGCTAGGAGGAGGATCAGTTGGAGGAGTTGGGTTCCGGGTGCCGGCCCTGCACTCCCTCAGCTTTCCTATGTCCTGTGTCCTTCATCTGTGAGGTGAGGCTATACAGCTGAAGGTAGAAGGACTCTTAAAAAAGTCTTCAGCCTGCTCAGGCCATGAGAACATCAGCACATGGAGACCTGCCTATCCTGCCCCACCTCTGATGTCAGAGGCCCAAAGAGGACAGAGCTAGAGCAGAGGTATTCTAGCCCCAGCAGGTCAGTGTCTGGAGTGTAGAGGTGTCCTTCCTCCCCACCAGGGACACACTGCTTGACCACTAGGGTTCTCGGGACAATGTCTGCTGAACGAGTACCCAAACTTTCACCTGTCAATCAAGAAAGCTGGCCTCCAGATATTTGTGGATCTGGGTGGCAGGAAAACTAGAAAAACTGAAATCAGCTGTGGTGGTTCACTCTTATAATCAGGGCATATGGGAGGCTGAGACAGGAGAATAGCTATGAGTTCCAGGCCAGCCTGGGCTATTTAGTGAGATCCAGTCTCAGCCCACCTCTTTTTTTAAAAATCCTGACTCTGTCCCATCAGCTTGTGACCTCCTTTTCCTCATCTGCAGAGCAGGAAAATTGAAGGGTTAAATGATGGTTCAGACAGGCTAAAGTAACCTGTCATTGTCAGCTGTCTGTACAGCATAGTCTTGTCTTCGCAGGAATAAAGCTGGCTGGTTGGACAGTGAACTCAACATGTTCACACACCAGTACCTGCAGCCCAGCAGATAGTGGGGAGCTGAGGCGGCCTGCACTGAGAAGAGGCAGGGCTGTGCCTCCCACCAGCTCCAGTCCTTGGCCACTGCAGAGAGAAGGAAAGCACCACTGTCTTGTACTGTCTTGAGCCCTTCAGCATCAGTTGCTCCCTACCCCTGCGGGAAGACCCCGGCTCATACCCTAAAGAGACTGACAAGGATTGGACAGCACGGTACCAAGGAGACGTGCGTGTCCATGTCTGCTCATCATGTTCACTTGGTTGAAAGTCACTGCAGAATGACTGAGAGGCATCGAACAGACACTCCCACCTTCTCCAGCCCAAGCACACCTACAAAGAAAGACAGTGTTGGGGTGACTGGACTCCCCGGAAGATTTCAGGGTAGTTCTGAAATTGGCCCCGTGTGCCCCAGAAGGACGTGTATCGGGTTTGGCCCTCAGCTGTAGCGCTTTACACCCCACTGCATAGTCTCTCGGTTGTACTTGATGTCAGATTCTCAGCCTGGGCTTTAGACCGTGTGGGAAGCTGGGAGAGCTCGGGGAAGGCATGTGGATTAGGGTATCGGATGTGGTAGTGCTATTGCTGTCCGACATCATGATGAGATGGGACTTGCCTCCCTTCTTGCCATTGAGGCCCTTGCTCTAGTTCAGCTCTTGGCCCGGTACTAGTTCATTAGTGAGAACTGGTTTGGTCCAGGTGGTTAAAGGATGTAGCAGGAGGAATGGTGGAAGATGGAGGCTGCCTGGGATGGCTGGAGAGGTAGGTACAGAAGAGCTTCCTGTCTGAGGGGCATATAGCACTGAGGGGCGCATAAGCCTGTGAGCTCACCTCCCTAACTTCAGCTCATCCACGCCTTGCTGCAAGCTCCCTGTGGTCACCATTCTCTAGACTGTACCCTGTGCCAATGACTGCAGCTGATAACAACATGAGAAGCCTGGCAGCTGTTGTCCCACTACCCTGACCCTCAAGCCTCCTGAAACTTGCTGCTTGCTCAGCCTCCTGTTGACTCTGAACTTCCCATTGTTGAGTGTTGAAATTGTTACTGGTCAAAGGAGGGTAGATTCCAGTCACCAAGGTTGATTGTCTTAGAAAAGCAGTTTTGGAGTGGTGGAGACCAGGTAGAGATAAACCATTGGGCTCCAGTCCCTCCCAGAAGCCCACAGCCAGGAGCTCCCCTGGGGACAAGTTTCTGCTGATTGGGTGCCCCATGGCCATGTCCTCTCCTGCCCATGTCTGTGTGCTCACTTGCCCCTCAGTCTACCCTGTTTGCTGGGACAGTGATGGTTTTGGTCAAGGTCAGTATGTAATAGGAAAAAATTGTGAGTATATTGCTAGGCTGGCCAGATGGGGTTACCTCAGAGTGGGTCAGGACGAATCAGTGTCACATGATCCCAACGAATGTTGTATCCTTTTTTTGGGAAAAAAAAAATATAATAAACTTTTTCAGTGTAGTCCCTGAGTAATGAATGAAATTTTGAACTTACATAAGTAACAATTGCATTACATCACCGGGCCTGTACCTGAGCTGTTTAGTGAGCACTTTAGTTTCTTGCTGCTGCTGTGTGATCGTTGCCGGGGGAAGGGGCTCCTGACACAGTGAGTTTGCTTCTGGCATATCTGAGGTGATGCACCTGCCTGTGTTACCTGTATCTCTGCTGATGTATTGGACACTAAAATAAAGCCCCAGTTGTGACCCTGTGTGAGCTCTCTGCCTGGCAGTGACCCTGCAAAGTCTGTGGGCTGGTCTGGGAAGAAAGGCCAGGAGATTCAGAGTGATTCCTGTACAGACTTCTCTGTAACCCCACACATTCAGTTTTCGTGTAAAGCATAGTGACTCAGCGGGCTACCCCACTTTGCCTTCTGAGAACTTGGCTGTGACCTTTCTGCTTTGAAGGGCCCTATGGAGTGGAGAGGGCTCCTTCTTGCCCTTTGTATCCCCTTGACTGAGCTTCCACCTCTAACCACCACTTGTTTGTCTCAGAGACTCTTGAGCTCAGCTGATAATAGCTACATCCTTCCAGATTCCCAGCCACAAACTTGAGGGGTCATCAGGTCTACTGTCACACATACTGTATCGAATCTGTCACTTTCTGAATCTCAGAGACCTAACTCCATCACAGCCCCTCTGGACTGATAGGGGTTATTGCGTCCTACTCCTCTCCCACCCTTACCGTTTACGACCTCTGCACTTGGGGTTGAGCATCCAGAGCCCTTCCAGGATGGAGGCCCAGGTTCTTGCCTGTTCCTTCAGATTCAGCCCTCCCTCCCTGACCCCTCTGCTTATGTACAAGCATCATCTTACCCCGAGCTGATAGCTTACCCTGTGTGTAGCACACAGGATATGCATGTGTTCCAGAATAGTCATTTCAAGAGGTGCTGCGTTTGGCTCCCCAGCTAGAATGGGTTCTGGAAGTGCTGCTCTAGTGTTTGAGAGCAGTTCTAGTCACACACTAGCAGTCCAGGACTTACGGGATGCTCATGCTCCTGGAAGCCTGTGGGCAGACACAGTTCTAGGACATTCAAGTGTGTGTGCTAAGAATTCATCTTGTTCAGTCCATTTATGGAAACAAGTTCAGAGAAATAAGACTAGCTGATGATGTCCTAGTATCTTGGGCTGATTGGGGAGGGGAGGGCAGGCAGGGTGAAGCCTACCAGCTTTCAGATGTGCCCTGTCCACCCCCCCCACCCACCCACCCCCCCCCACCCCACCCCCCACCCCCCCCACCCCCCCCACCCCGTCCACCAGAAACATACCACAGTCTAGTACACATGTAATGAAAAATAACTTTACCAAGTGCAAGTGGGGGATGGGGTGCTGGCTTCTGTCATTAGCAAGCTGCTACTGATACCCCATTGGGTGGTGGCTCACAGGGAAAAGTGTTCTAGACTTTGCCTCACACCACACACTGAGTTAATTATTCTCAGGTGAGGCCAGACTCATCCCTGCTTCATCTGCCCACTGGAAGGTGAGGGGGAACTGAGGGTGTGGGGGTTTTAACCCTCCAGTGCCAGGGTTCCAGAGAGACTAACTCCTCTCCCAGACAGTTAGTTTCAGGCCAGCCACACTGCATAGTGACTCTGTCATTTAAAAAAAAAAAAAAAGGTTAATCCAAGCACTCTGGAGGCAGAGGTCTCTGACTCTCTGACTTCACGGCCAGCCTGGTCCACAGAGTGAGCTGCAGGACAGTCAGGGCTACACAGAGAAACCCTGTGTGTGTGTGTACGGGGTGTGTGTGTGGGGGGGGTCCCATCCCCTTCCATTGCCCAGCATGCAGGAGGCTCTAGGTTTGATT
Source organism: Phyllotis vaccarum (assembly GCA_033318265.1). Classification (NCBI taxonomy): domain Eukaryota; kingdom Metazoa; phylum Chordata; class Mammalia; order Rodentia; family Cricetidae; genus Phyllotis; species Phyllotis vaccarum. The sequence continues at coordinate 59,465,373 of JARWLC010000003.1, read as the reverse complement.
TCCAATATTTCTGCCTTTATGGAGCTTGTCAGGATAAGAGCCATGATTACTTAGAAAAAAGACAAGAGTCAGGAGATCAATGTGTGAGGAAGGTATGCAAGGGTAAAAGGAAGGTGTGATTGGAGGACACCTAACTGAGGTAACACCTGAATGCAGCCTGTGGAAGAATGTGGCCAAACGTGTGAGGGAGATGAAAGAAAGCAGGTAGGACCTGGGGTGGAATGGGGTGCTGTTTTCCTGGAGCAGATGCTCCTGAGGTGAGAGAGGGCCAGTAGGAGCTGACTGCATCTTAGTAGGGACCTGCGGTGCCAGAGGGGGCCACGAAGGTACCCTGGACTGGAGTGCTTATAGAGGAAGCACTCTATATACCTTTTGAAATATCACAATGTGTACATGCATCTTTAAAATTTTACTTCAAAAGCTGGTGTGCGTGTGTGTGGGGGGGGGGGGGGGTAGGGTTGCTATGTAGATTCTGGAAACCAAAAAGCCCAGTTGTCATGACTATGCAGCAAAGGCTCTCAACACTGAGCCATCTCTCTACACTTGCCGATTTTTCCTTTTCATTATGTAGCCTTGTTAGCCCGGAGATATGTAGACCAGGCTACCCTTGCACTCAGATATCCTCCTGCCTCTGCCTTCTGTATGCTGGGATTAAAGATGTGTGCCACCATGCTCAGTTTGTCCAGTCAAGCTACATCCCCAGCATACACCCCTCTTTAGCACTGTGCATGCCCACACATTGATGTGCCATATCATGCATACAGAGTTCATAAGACAACTCTGGGAGTCTCTTCTTTGCCACTCCCTGCCCCCCTCACCTTGTTCAGGCAGGGTATCTCTTGTTTGAGTCCAAACATGCTCCAGACTGGCTAGAGAGCTTACAGGCCATTCTGTCTCCATGTACACCTCCTCCCCATTCTTACCATAAGGGTGCTAGGGTTTCAGAGGTGTGCCACATCTGGTTTTTATATGACTTCTACTGACTGGACCCAGAGTCTTTAAGTTTCACAGCTAAAGAGCTTTAGCTGCTGAGCCATGTTCCAGGCCTCACCATATTTTTGAGACAGGGTAAGGTCTCTCTGTGTAGCCCAGGCTGTCCTCAACTTTAAAATTTTGCCCCAGCCACCCTGGTGCTAGGATTATCAGCTTGGGTTTCAGTCCATTTTTAAGAGTATATTCAATCAGCTGGGTGTGGTGGTCCATGCCCTTAACCCCAGCACTTGGGAAGCAGAGGCAGGTGGATCCTTGACTTATAGGTCAGCCTGGACTACAGAGTGAGTTCCAGGGTAGCCAGGGCTACACAGGAAAACCCTGTCTTAAAAAAAAATCATGTTAAAAAATTGTGCAGCAGCCAAATACAATCCTACTTTTGAATTTCCATCTCTCCAGAAAGACCCCTCTGTGGTGGGATTCAGGCATTATTTAGGGAAGCTTTAGTAGCTCCTGAGAATCAGGACCCCTGTGGGGCATGGCCAGAATCGATTGGGACCTGGGGATACCTAGTTCCGTCCCTGTTTTGATCCTACATTCTCAGGGAGCAGATCAATCCTTCCTTATATCATGGGACATTCCACTCTCCAAGAATTGTCTTAAGGTACAATTTGTAGCATGTGTGTTCATATACCCCTCAATAAATATTAATCCTTTCTACAGTATATTGCAAGTGAATATTTCTGCAATACCCCCTGTGGTGACAACCCCTGTTCCCACCCCAGACTTGGACATTGGATCTACCTTATCCATCTCTGTAGAGTTTCCCTTTCTGAACTCCATGTAAGTGCAGTTATATAATGCATGGCCTTTGTTTTCTGTGAAGCCTAGTGACTGGATCTGATACATGTTCAGATGGCTTTTGTGTGTGTGTATGGGAGCGATGTGCAAGTCTGATAGGAATATTCATGTACAGGTCTTTGTATGGACATAAATTCCCTTTTTAGTAGGTGCCACAGATTGGAATTTCTGGATTACGTACTATTAAGGGCTATCAACCTTTTTCTGAAGAAGCTCCAGCATTCTTCGTCCCCACCAGCAGCTTCTCCCATGCTCAGCAACACTTGATACTTTGAGGCTCTTTGATTTTTTTTCATTAGGGTCTTTGCACTGCTAAGCATGCTTTCTACATCTGAGCTATAGCCTTGACCCAATAGATTATAAATCAAGACATTATAAATATGCTTTGTGTTGTTGTTTTTGTGTCCCAGAACTAGCTCTGTAGGCCAGACTGGCCTCAAACTCTCAGAGATCCACCTGCCTCTGCCTCCCAAGTGCTAGGATTAAAGGCATGTGCCACCACTGTCGGCTGAATATATATGTATTGATAAGTGATTTTAGTCTGTGTCTAGCGAGTGGATCCCAGGGAAAGAGAAGATTCGAAAAAGCCACACTGGGGTGGAAGCTCATGCTATAAGCACCATGATGAGCAAGGATGCTGTATGGAAGGTCTGGCAGGCCTCAGTGGTAGTGTCATATTGAACATGTGTATTAAGCCAGGCTCTCTAGAGGAACAGAATGAACAGAATGCGTGTATGTGCTATAAAAGGGGATTTATTAGCCTGGCTTGCACAATGGAGCTGGATGGTCCAAAGTGACCATCTGCATGCTGGAAAGGCTGAGAATCAAGGAAGGAAGCTCAGCAGTCCCAAACCGTCCTGGTAGCCTGGAAGCTCCTTGTAAGAGTGGCTGGTATTAGGTCTTTGTTGAAAGGCCAGCAGAGCTGGAGGGTGATATCAGCAGAGGATCACAGCGGCAGGTGTCAGCAGCAGTGACAAGTGACATTCTTTTCCATCTAGGCTGCAGTTTGGAAGGTGCTACCCACAAGGAGGGTGGGGCCTTCTATGTCAATCCTCTCTGAAAACATCCTCCATGACACACACATGTACATCCCACCTCTCCTAGATGACCCTTTATTCAGTTAAGGTGGCAACCAATTCCAATCATCCAGCATCTCCTTACATCATGCTTACTTTCCAGATAAAGCCAATTACTGATGAGTGACATCTTCCTGGAAGTCTATTCCGAATAGATAGGAGAAAGCATTAGACTCGGATGGACCAGAGAAACCATTCCACTTGAATCCAGCTTGGTGAACCAGTGGGTTTAACGGGGCTTGCAGGAACGTGAATAACTTATAGGAAATTATACTACTGAAATACCCACCCCGCTGCTATTCAACTGCCTCACATGCCTCCCTTCCCCTTCCCTGAGGGACTATTAGTGGGCTCCAAATCTTGTAAAGATGACACAGTCGATGATTCTGATTTCAAGATGTCAACAGCCATGCCATACCTGATAAACCATGTTCTATAAGACTTTACCCCTTCCTCTAGCTCTTACACTCTTTCCACCCCCTCTTCCGAAATGTTCCCTGAGCATCGGAGGGGGTGAAGAGATGTCTGATTTTCTTCCACATAAGGCTGAGCTTTGGGCCACTCTAACACAGCAACAGTCACTTGAGTTCTCAGCATTATGATCAGTTACTGGTCTCCCCAGTTAACTACCTGCAAAATAGAGGCTCCCCTCACCAAGGCTGACAGCGGTAATAATCTACACATATAAATGGAAATGTTAAGAAGGCAATTTGAAAGGCACACATTACCATTTAACAGCAGTATTTCCCCCATTAAGATCTATGACCTTCCCAGCCACAGCTTCCTCCCTTCCTCCTTTTATTTTATTTTTCTTTTCTTTCTTGTTTCTTGCTGCTGGCTTACAGTACCAAATATAAGTCCCTTTCCTGTGGAGCAGGCCTTAAATCCAATTGGAAAACGGTTGGTTGCACAATCAGCTGTTATATGCCACCGTTGCACAGGCAGACACAGCTGCCTGAAATACTGATGACATTAACATTTAGGGTCCATAGCTGAATTGGAACATGGACAGTTTTCTCCCCAGTAGCCCGCAGAGCATTTTCTAGCACCGTGAATGCTTGAATGTCAGTCAGCATGGAGGGCGATTTCAGCTTAGTCCCAGTTTGATTCTTTTCTTAGTTCAAAGCATGTGATATCTTCTTAAGTAATAGGCTCTTATAATCTAGTTCTTCTATGCAACCAACCAGTGTCAATAATTTTTATGGTTTGTGGGGCTTCAGGGACCTCACAGAAAGGTAACCCATTCCTGCCTTTAGAATTTATATTACAAAAAAAAAAAAAAAATCCTGTCTCTAGGCTCCCACACATATAGGAAATCCTTCTGAATTTAAATTCTTTAACGAGACAACTGCTATCAGGCCAGTACTTGGCCACTGCTTAATTGCTACCTAACTCTATTTCTAAGTCATGAACCGAGCAGCCATGTACTGTTAGGTTCTGTACACAGAGAAGCCTAAGCACAAAGCGCATCCAGTTTTCTGTTTCATTGACAAAACTTAACCTCATAGCCCTACTGATGGGTATATCTTCTGGGCCCCTCCACCGTGGACAGTAGCTTTACACAAAGCCACTCCTCCATTCCAAGTTCCCTAAGCTTTAAATCCCGTCAACAGAATGCCACCACAGGATAGCAGGCTCCTGCAGCTTTATCACAGTAAGTCACCTGCGGACCCATGCTTCAGCCAACCAAACTCTTGACACCATTTTCTCCAACAGTAGGAGCTTTGACATTAAACCCACTATCAAGGCTCAAAGAACGTAAAGAGACAAATTCAGTCTGACCCAGTATTGTGAGCCTTGTGCTCTTGTCCCACACCCTTAGAATCCAGTCCCCTACACGGTCCTCCTTCCTTTGTCTATTTCATTAGCATGTAATTTGAGTTCATAGGGAGTGTTAGCGTTTCTGACTCAGAGGGACAGACAGACTTGGGTCTGGTCACAGGTCCAAAAGGGTGGTGATGACTGGTCCTGAGAAGCCTCAACTTTGTCCTGCTTGCCATGTTCTTTAGACAAGACAAAACCACTTGTGCTCGGACAAGGGTGGAGAGGCCAACACTACAGTGGGCAAGCCTGCTTTCTCAGTCTCATCAGAATCAGCAGGGGAGGTAGAGGCTTCAGATTAGAAAGCAGTCAATCTAAGATCATCCTCATGACATAGTAGGAGTCTGAGGCCAGTCTGAGCTACATTACATTTTGGCATCTATCTATCTATCTATCTATCTATCTATCTATCTATCTATCTATCTATCTATCTATCTATCTATCTATCTCATTCATTCATTCATTCATTCATTCATTCATTCATTCATTTATTTACAGATAGGGTTTGTGTAGCCCTGGCTGGCATGGAACTCACCTCAAACTCACAGAGATCTTCCTGCCTCTGCCTCCCAAGGGCTTGGATTAAAGGAGTGTGCCACCATGTCTGGCTAATTTTGGTTTATATTTTACAGGATCCCATTTTTCTAATATTGTAATTTTGCCAGCGACTTCTCTCTTCCTCTGTCCTCTCTCTTTTACATCTTTGCCTTTCAGTGTCTCCGGCACAAAGCAGGTACTTTACAAAGACCTGAAGTGTTAAAGAAAGCAGGCCTTATGGGGCACGCCTGTAAATCCATCCACCTTCCCCCTCTAACAGAGAGGAGGAGCCCTCAGTCTGAAGTAAGTCCAGGTTTCATAAGATTTTCTCTTTTAAAAAAAGGAAAAAATGTTGTGTGGCGTGGGCAGTTTGTGGGCCTCTGGTAGTGGGACTGGAACTTATCCCTAATGTATTAACTGGCTTTTTGGATCCCATTCCCTATAGAAGGATATCTTGCTCAGCCTTGATACTGGGGCGGGGAGGGGGGGGCTACAAACTCAACTTGATGTGCCAGACTATATTGACACCCCCTGGGAGTTGGGGGGGAGTGGGGGAGTAACTGCGAAGAGGCGAGGGAGGGGGAATAGTAGTTGGTATGTAGGAAAAACAAAACAATTTTTAAATTAAAAAATAAAAGCTTAAAAGATGGAATACATCGCCCTCTTCGCCCGTATGGCCCATCCGCAGCCACTCAGAATTTCACAATCATCCGGAAATTACGTAGATGTGCCACACTGACCAATCAGAACCTGTAGTTTTGATACTTTCCAGTCTGTAAAATTCGAGCTGGTAGACGTGACTTTATCAGTTAACAAATCAGCAATGAGGAGCCATTAGCCCCACCCCCAAATTGAAACTGCCGCTTCCGGATGCGAAATAACGTTTGTCTGGGGTTCGTCCCCGCCAATTGGCCAATCGGGACAGCTGGCGGAAGCCCCGCCCCAGCACTGCCCAATTAGTACAAACGTCGGAGGCCCCACCCAGAGGAGGCGGAGCCTCGGGCTGCTGAGGATCTGAGCTTCTGGGTGGAGGGCGTCCGAGTACTTTTATCCAAAGCTGCCCCTGTTCTTGGGACCTGAGAGAAATGTCTACGTCCGGCTAGACCAGGTAGAGGAGGGACAAGCGCTCAGGCCCGATGTGCACCCTGTCTGCATGCACGTGAGTGATAGGCTGGGATCTGCTTTTCTGCTCACACCCTGCAGACTGCATGGAGACCCGAACCCCCCGGGGCCGTGTGAGGTGGCAGGGCTGGGACAGATCAGGGTTCTGACCCAACCTGGAGTTAAAGCTCCGGTGCTGGTGGAGAAGTCTGGACCTGTGATTGTAATAGGAGTGGGGACCGCTTCCCTACGCTGCAGACATCCCTTCCAGAAGCAAAAGAGGTGTCCCTGAGTTGGACCTCTGAAGGACCAAAGCTGGCTGGAGAAGGGGGAGGTTTCTCAGGAACCTACCTATCCTGTCAGGGCCAGGCTTTTCAAAGTGTAGATCCTTAGTGGGGGAGGGGGGGTCTTATGTCTCCAGAGCACAGCCTATAGGGCAGAGAAAGGATCCCCCCAAGTGATGTGTGAACCAGTGAGTGTATTAGGGTCACTTCGAGAATTTACTTGACCCAAAGGCAGGCAGCTTCATCACTGACAAACCCACCTAGCATGGGTTCTGATTCACCCCTGTACAGCTTACAGCGGCTCCGTTCCAAAGTCTTCTGTCCCTAACCATTGTTTAAAGCAAACTCAAAATCTTGCAATTTTTTTTTTAGTTTGAGGGAGCTAAGTTTCAGAGAACAGGCTTAATGCCGAAGGTCCTGGGTTCAGTGCCAGCACCAGGTAACACAAGTTATAAAGCTTTGAATTAGCACACTGTACTAGTCTCTTTCTATATAATAAAGGAATCAGATTAATTTTTAAAACCACTTTTTATTTGTGTGTGTGTATAGGCAAGCACATGCCATGGCACATGTATGGAGGTGAAAAAAGCAATTGTGGAAGTCAGTTCTCTCCTTCCATCATGTAGGCCCTGGAAATTGAACTCAGATTGTCAAGCTTGGCCACAAGCACCTTTTACCCACTGAGCCTTCTTACAGGCCTCAGGAATCAGATTACATAAGGAAGGCCCAATGTCCATATTCACTCAAAAACAGCCCTTCATGGGGCTGGAGAGAAGGCTCAATGGTTAAGAGCATTGACTGTTCTTCCAGAGGACCTGGATTCAGTTCCCAGCACCCACACGGCAGCTCACAACTGTGTGTAATTCCAAGATCTGACACTCACATAGACATTCATGAAAGCAAAACACCAATGCACGTAAAATAAAAACAAATAAATAAGGACCACATTCTGAGATGTGGGTCTTTGGGGAAAGAAATAGCATAGTTGCCACCCAAAGCACACTGGAGACTTTCTAGGCAGCTTGGCATTTATTGGGTGCTGTACTAAGACTTTATCATGTATTGTCTTGTGTTTCCATAGTGACAGCATGGTAGGGTAAACAAGGTAAGGTATGCTACCTTGTGTATCAGGTTAGGGCAAGAGGCACAGAGAGGTTAAGTAACCAGGGTGAGGCTGCAGAGTAACAGAGAATCTTGGTGATGGTTTGAAGTCAAACCTGTGTGACACAGGTTCCCTCCCCCATCTTTTGTCACTGATGCTTAGACTTCAGGTAGAACCTAACTTGAGCATCTCCCATGAGTATCCTGCAACCCAGAGCCAGTGACATTGCTGTGCAAAGCTGTGACCCGTGCCCAAGATGGCAGAGACCAAAGACCCCGTTCAACTTCGGCTGCTTTCCCTGGGACTGCTGAAGCAGCTGTGGGCTGGGCATGATGCCATGTGTCGGTCAGTGGCCAGGGCAGCATCAGAGGTAGGTGACCACCTTGGTAACGCCCAGATGATGAGAAAAAGGGGCTGCTTACCCCTGTGGCTGTGCCCAAGTTTCCTGGGTCAGCCTTATCCAATACATCCATTTCACTGATGTTGCAAAACTGAGGCCTTGGGAGGAAGGGACTGGGCTGGGACACCCGGAGGCCACAGCAGAATGAAGATCTATGTGTCCAGAGTGAGCCAGAGTGGCTGGACACAGGCCAGGCTGCTCCTTGGGTAACCTGATCTGTTTCTTACAGTCAAACCTTGACCATAACAACAGCAGCAACTTAGAGACGTCACCGTCCCAAGAGAGTTCTTCCACCTCCCTAGTGGCCCCAAGCTCACAGGACAAAAGACATGTGTGGGATCCACTGGACAGTCATCGAGGAGACACATTTGATATGTCCTGGTATGGCAAAGATAACTACAGAGTGGACTCTCTCCCACCTGCCATGAGCCAACACCCAGAGCTCCAGGATGGACTGTGTCCCCCCTCAATAGCCACCGAAGGTCTAAAGGAGCCAGTGCCTTTGTCAAGACCAAAAGGTCTGGGACCTCACAAGACAGAGATCCCAAAGTCCATCTTGTCAGGACCAAGCAAGCCACCTAAGGTAATTCAGGAGTGCCCAAAAGTCACAGGGAGCTTTTTTGGGCCTCACTTTCCAAATTTGACAAATTGTTTCTGGACAAGCCTCCTTGGTAAGGGGTGAGGCTTCTAGAAGGTCCGGTGAGGTACTCCAAAGTAAGGCCAAACTTACCTTCCCATTTCTAAGCCCCCAGCTGAGGTTAGTGCCAACCTGGAGGCTACGTCAAGACGCAGTGCATGGTTTCCCTGAAATGGGACCTTCTAGCCCGTCCCACCTTGTCTACTTTCCTCAGCCCAGAGTGACCTTCTCCCAAGAGTCTGCCATGCCTGAGAGCAGTTGGCGCTTCCGGCCATACCTGGGCTATGATTGGATTGCAGGTAAGTGTGGTGGGATTTTGGCATTATTGAGGGAGACTTGGAGGTGTGGTCTTTAGGGTCTTAAGACTGTAGATGGGGCATGGCCAGCCCCTACTGAAGCTTCGGTGTAGGTAAGGGGCAGGCTTGGACTAATCTTAGCCTGTACACACATGGAGCTGAATGAGTGAGTGAGTCAGAGTTGCTCTATATTTGATATTTAAAAAGGCCAGGCCCATGTCCAACTCTAGTGGGGACGTGTCCACTTTACTTCTCCTGGTACATAAATTCTCCTTCCTCCTACCAGCCTCTTGTGCCTCATTATGTCAACTGTGCGTTAAAATCCATGAAGCAGAATTTTTGCCATTTTAACTTTTTGGTTTTAATTTTAACTATTTGTGTGTGTGTGTGTGTGTGTGTGTGTGTGTGTGTGTGTGTGTGCATCATGTTTGTTTTACAAGACAGGATTTCTCTGTGTAGTCCTGGCTGTCTTTTTTTGGGGGGGGGGCGGGTCTCTGTATATATCCCTGGCAGTCCTGGGTCTCCCTGTATAGCACAGACTGTCCTTGAATTCACAGAGATCCCTCAGTCTCTGTCTCCTGAGTGCTAAGATTAAAGGCTACCACACCCCACTAAAAAAATGTTTTTAGACACACAATTAGATAAATATAAAATATAAATTTAAAAAATATCTAATCTTGCTTTTGTAACTGAGGTCCTGGTTTCCACCTCCTCCTGTATACAGCCCTTTTCCACCCATGTCAGTAAATGGCACTTGGTGAACTTGGGATGTCAGGCCATGACCTTGGACCCAGCCTCGACTCTACCTCCCTTTCACATGTTTCTTGTCGTGACCCTAGTACATTCTCTCGACCTCCCTTTAACTGTCCCTCCCCTCTTAGCCTCAAGGATCTGTCCTATAAGAACATGGCTGACCTGATTTTGACACTCCTTGTCCCCAAATCCTCTCAGACGCCCAGCTCCATCTCTCCACCCTCACCCTCCGTTGTCCTCTGGCCACATCGCCCTCCTGAGTTCCTCACACACGACAGCACCTGCTTTCTTCGCCTCCTGAGACATCCTTTTCATTTGTCCCTGTGGCTTCCTCGGTCTGTGTTCTAGTCACCTCAGACCCCCCTTGGGATCTCTGCCCCGTGACACTCAGCCTCCAGCTTCCCAGGAAATGTCACCATTCAGTATTGCATCCTAGAGGTAGTCTTTGGTCCCTTTAGCATGTACCCTCCTCAGAGGAGGACCTTGTCCAGCTTCCCGCTCTTCTTCAGCTGGTAAGAACATTATCTAGGTGCATGCCTAGAGTCTCTGCACTGGGAGGTGAAGGCCAGCTTGGCCTACATGAGATCTTGTCTCTATAAAAAAAAAGTAGGGCATGGAGGCTTACACCTTTAATCCCAGCACCCAAGAGGTAGAGGCAGTCTAGTCTCTATGAGTTCAAGGCCAGCCTGACCTATATGTAGAGTTCCAGATCAGCATGACTACATAGTTGCTGTCTCTATAATAAAATAAGTGTGTGGCCCCTGTTAAGGGCTCTGTGAGAGAGTTTTCTGTGGGTGACTGACTATATTGGACAGGTTGGTGTTCAAACAGAGCTGGCATTCACAGTGTGTGAAGAGTCCTAGGGGCAAGGTGGGGTCCCAGCCCATCTAGCCTTAACTCACCCACTGGTGCTTTGCCCACCGCAGGGTCCCTGGACAGTAGCTCTGAAGTCACAAGTGAACCTGAGGCCTTCTTCTCTGTGCTTCAGAGATTTCGAGAAACCAACAAGGAGTATTGTGTTTGCGACTCCCCTGAGTAAGCAGGAATGACCAGTGTGGTGAGTGCGGGTAAGGGACTCTGTCACTCAGCCTCCTCATTGTCTCTCACCTTCCTCCCCCAGAGCTGTGTTCCCGGGCCTGCAAGAGAGCAGTGGTGTGGATGAGGACCATGAGTGTGAGTGTGCACTTCGACCAGGCCACTCAGCTGCCAGCTGGGGAGGGGGTGGCAGCCTGGTGTCTGAGCAGTGTGGGATCCGAGGCTTTGGCTGACTTAGGTCCTGCCCTTTGTAACCACCTCTCTCCAGCAGCTTTCAGAGATAACGGGGTGTAGCTCCTGAGAGAACATTCTCTCTGAACTTAAGTGTGTGGACCTGGGACTTTGCAGGGGAAGGGGCTGGAAAAACAGTGATTCCTCAATGGATGGTATCGCTTATGTGACTAGGAACAGCCCAGAGGCCCTGCCTGGCAACAGATTCCCTGTCTTAGGGGGAACTGTGGTATCTCATGGGCCTCACAGGTGTGTACTGTTACCGTGTCAACCGGCGCCTGTTTCCTGTGCCAGTGGACCCTGGTGCCCCTTGCCGCCTGTGTGGGATACCCCGAAACCAACGGGGCCCTGAGACTCTGGCAGAGCCTGCGCAAGTCAGGTGAGTGTTGAACACATTGGAATTCCTAGGAGGTTCCCCAGATAGCCTCTCCTAGGGTAGGGTGCAGAATGTGGCCCTTGCTGATTTTGATGCTGTGCCTGTCACACAGGGTGAGCATCCCCCTATCTTTCCTGGACCCCCCACACCGGTATCGGATTCATAGGCGGAAAAGCTTTGATGCATCTGACACTCTGGCTCTACCTCGGGTAAGCTGCCTGCCTAAAGAGGCTAGAGGCAGGCATACGTGGGCAGGAACCTGGGCTGGCATTGAAGAGAGTCTTGCTCCAAGACTCCTTGCATGCAGGCCTCTGGCTTCACCTGGGCTGGTGTGGCATCTGTCTCCCCACATGGTGTCTAAGATGGATATCCACATGGGCCCTATTCACTGAGTTCTCAGGTGCCACATGCTCTTGTGAGGGCAGTTTTCCCAGAGCCACAGTAGCCACTGTCTTACCCCACCCCCACACAGGCGGCAGACAGTGGAGCAGGTGAGATAGATTTGAACCCAGACCTTTGTTTCTGTCAGGATGGAAGTCAAGGTGAAGGACAGAGTAGCTGCAGTTTGGAGGAGAGAGGGGGGAAAAGACCCCTTGGCTCCCCTATAAAGTGGATAGAAAGGAAACATCCTGAGTATTGGGGTCTCGAGTATGAGTTAGTGATGTCGCGCAACTGAGATGTTCAGGGCCAAGTTCAGTGTGAAAAGGACCCCATTATATCCACATCATCTCGTCCATCTTGGAGAATGTTGGGGTTCCGAGGTCAATAGGGACTGAGATTGGGGTGATCTAGGGTAACCAATGGTTAGCTAAACCTGCTGCCTCAGGACGGGAATCATGGCTGCTCAGGGGCCTTGTCCGTAGTTGTGGATGGCAGACGCCTTTAATCTTTGTTCTCCACAGCACTGTCTGCTGGGCTGGGACATCTTCCCTCCAAAGTCTGAGAAAAACTCTGTCCCTAAGAGTCTTGACCTCTGGTCCTCTATCTCCTGTGGAGCTCAGCGCCGGCATCTGTCAGCCACCAGCCCGTCCTGCCTGGTAGGGTCCAGGGTGTGTCTCAACCTGGGATGGGAGGTGTACAGGTGGGGACAGATCCTATCAAGGTGGGAGCTCAGGCCTTCACAAGGTGTCCCTCCAACTTTGGCACTCTTTGCCACCTGCTCCAGCCTACTCAGGAAGGTGGCCCTCACTCCAAGGGGCAGGAAGAGTGGAGGCTAATACTGGGTCCCACCTATCCCCAAGCGACCCCCTAACATTTCCCCATTCATCTGTCCCCTAGTAGCCCCCCAACACCTCCCCATTCACATTGCAGGCCTTGCCAGCACAGGCCCCACCGCCGATCTGGTCAGAGCCTCAGGTTCCCCAGCTCCATGCTTCCCACTAGACACTTCGCAGACTCAGAAGGGACCGATACCCTACCAGTGCCATCAACCTCCCATGAAGAGGCAGCACCTGAGAGATGGAAACCCTCAAGTTAGGGCTGAGACCTAACAATGGATGTCACTGTGCTGTCTTCTGGGTTGGGCAGGGTGGGAGGGTCAGAAGCCTTGCCCTGTCAAGTCTACCTCCTGGGGCAGGAACTCCCAGGTGGAGGGGGAGGAGATGTTGTGAGTAGTATGTAAATAAAGCTCAGGGCCCTGTACTTCCTGTCCCTTTGATGTCCAGGTGTCCTGGCCTCAACTAGTTTCACTTTATCTAAGGGAGACACTGGCTACCTAGAGGGGAGCACTCAGCATTTGGAGTGTGGCTTCTTTTTTGTGTTTATTTTTACAGTAGGGTCTCACATGGCCCACGCTGGTCTCTGATCCTCCTGAGGATTAGGATTACGGGTATGTGCCACTGGGCCGTGTTTGAGCCTCTAGCTTTTCCTGTGGCTCTCAGATCTAGATTGATGGCTGTCCACCATACAAATGGAGTGGTTCTCCAAGGCAAGCTAGAACCAAGGTCATGGCTTACATTAATTACAAACTGTTTGGCCTGTGGCTCAGGCTTATTACCAAGTAACTGCTGCAGTTTAACTCAACCCAATTCTATGAATCTATGTATTGCAACATGTTCTGTGGCTTTACCTGTGTGCCATTACATCTTGCTTTTTGGGCGGATTCCGGCAGCAGCTCTCCCTGACTCTACCCTTCACCTTTTTCTCTGATTGGATTTCTGGCCTTGCCATAGGCCAAAACAATTTCTGTATTAATCAGTGATAATAAAATGTATTCACAGCATACAGAAAGACATCCCACATCACACCATGGCATATGTGCACCTGCATTCACACACACACACACACACACACACACACACACACACACACACACACACACGCACACACACGCACACACACACACACTGAAAACTGTCTCCTATTGAGTAAGTATTCTCCTTGATCTCAATGGAAGGGTTCTCCTGAGGTCTCTGGCATCTATATGCCCACTTCTAGATCCAGTTCCAGAGGCAACCAACCACCCTCTCCTGGACCATTCCCTCCCGATAAATCTCTTGAATGAAGTTTGGGTGACTACCTTCTTTCACTGGAGCAGCAGTGTGGAGCCTGGATGGAGATCAGCTGAGGGAGCAAAGCTGTAACACTCGCAGTACCTAGGGAACCTTCCCTGGCTGGGCCAAGTTGTTACATTCCGTGAACAGAGAGCAGCTGGTAACAGAGAAGCGAAAACCTTTGGCTGGCCAGTGTAGCAACTTTGCTTGGGAGGCCCTCCCTTGCTGGAGCAGAGCTGTTAACACTGGGGAAGCCTTTCCCTGAATCAGGGCTGTAAGCTGCAGCCTAGGCTTACTGTGGCCTGTGGTGTTCATTGGCTCCTGACTGCCTGAATACTATCCATCCAGCTGTAATACTCAGTAGTCATTGGCTTCCGAATGCCTGAATACTTTTCCACTCAAGCTGTATTGCTCAGTATGCCCGGGCTCTTGACTGTCAAGATCTCTTTCCATCTGAGCTGCACAAATAACCTATAGGTGTGGCCTTGTTGGAGGTAGTATGTCACTGGAGGTGGGCTTTGGGAGTTTAAAGACCACTGTTTTGAGTGTGTTTGGTCTGTGTCCTGTTTGTGGTTCTACATGAGTCCTCAGCTTCTAGCTCCAACTGCCATACTGTCCCCATCATTATGGATGATAACCTGGAAGCATAAGCCCCAAATAAACCCTTCCCTCTGTAAGTTGCCTTGGTCATGGTATTTTACCATAGCAGTGGAATAGTAACTAAGACACTGCTCCACCGGAGGACTGGCATTGGGCCACTCATATTGGGTGACATACTGGTGCCTGTGACTCCAGCTGCAAGGGATCCAGCACCCCCTCTCTAGCCTCTGTAGACGCTTTTGCACATGTAAGCACACACACATAATCTTTTCTTTTTCTTTCTTTTTAAAGTTCCAGTTTCAGGCTGAAGAAATGGCTCAGCAGTTGGTACAGGCTGTTCTTCCAGAGGTCCCGAGTTCAATTCCCAGCACCCACGTGGTGTTTTATAACTTTTCTGTAAACTTCCGTTCTAGGAAATCCAGTGGCCTCTTTTGGCCTCTGCGGGCACCAGGCATGCACGCAGTACACAGACGTATGTGGGCCAAATGCCCATACAATTAAGAAACCTTTTTTTTTTCTTTAAAAAAAAAAATGTCAGATTCATAGAACAAAATAGGGCAAATGGGAACTTAAACCATTCAGAGTCACCTGCTCTGTGTGCGTGCGTGCGTGCGTGCGTGCGTGCGTGCGTGTGTGTGTGTGTGTGTGTGTGTGTGTGTGTGTGTGTGTGTGTGTGTGTGTGTGTGTGTGTTGAGATCAAGCTGGCCTGGTTGGCTTCAAAGTCATGACAATCCTCAGGCCTTAGACTCTGGGTGCTAAGATGCAGGCGTGTACCACCTTGCCCTTCTAAGCATATGATTTTTTTTTTTTTGTCATTGTTTTTATTTAAAGTTTCTCAGAGGATAGGCTTGTATTGTCCTGTGACTCATGCTCATGAAGCTGTGAAAATGCTTTTTCTGTTTTCGTCCTGCATGTGTTAGTCAGGGTGCTGAAGTAACAAGTTAATGAATGCTCCAAATCTCTGGTTTAATGTAAAGGCTTATTTCATTTACTTTTTAAATTTTCTATTTATTTATTTGTATACAATGTCATACCTTTTACTTAAACAATTTTCCCTTGCTTAGGACTGGAGAGATGGCTCAGTGGTTAAGAGCACTGTAGGAATTATTCACTGACAATGATTATATAAAGGATTAATACTTACTAAGGGTTAACACTCATTGATACAAGATTGAACCTTAGGGGAAGTTCTGGAGAGTTGAAATTTCCCAAGCAATGGTAGCAGCACCTCCCCGCAAGAGCTCAGAAACAAACAGGAAAGGCTGGTAGCGTGCAACCAGTCTTCAAAAGGGGCTGGCCATGCCCCATCCAGGGTCCTCCAGACCTTAAGCTATGCCTCTAAGTCTCCCTCAATAACACCGAGCCCACCACATCTCCCCCTTTTGTCTAACTAAGAAAGCTCTAAACTAAGTATAATAATTATCAGGTAATGTCCAGGAGAGGATAAAGGCAAATAACATAAACAAGGCCATACTCCAACTATCAACAAACAAGGTAGATCTTAAATGTCTAGAATATTAGTAAGTGGCAATATACAGAGATTACGTCAAAGCTGTTTATTTTGAATATAATGAATCTAATTCCTGAACACTCTTAGTTAAGATATGAGGTGATGGTAACCTTATCTAGTCTTCAACCCCATCAAAGACCTGAGAAGGAAAATATATGGCCTGAATAAGCTGGAAGCACAAGAGAGCAACTTCCAAAATATAGGCGAGGACAGCGACAGTGAGCTGCCTGGACAGTCACTCACACCATTTCTGCAAAGTTGGAGCATCCGCTTTCTTTTGGCTACAGGCCTAGGATATCTGACAGACTTCTTCAGAAGCTGGGCATTTTTGGAGAAAGCATCTTATCCTGTCTTGGCAGGCTTCAGCAGTCTCTATCCTTCATCCTGCTGTCTGGATGGACGGCGTGCTTACTGTCAGCAGTTGAGAGGCAAGGGCAGTTTTTTGCCCAACAGGCCATTGTCCACCAAGAAACACAAACTCCTGTGGAGTGTCCTTGATGCCCAGTACCGTCTCTGGAAAGGAACAGTGACGCCAGGAGTTACCATGTCTCTCACGGCCAAATTCTGAATAGCAAAACATTAAATGTCATATTCTCCAGGTCTCTGAAGTGGCTGAAGACTCCTGTCTATCTGACATATTGTACTGAGAAACCTAAACAACATGACTGTTACATGGTGAACCTAAGAACTGTGCTCTGCAATTCTTATCCTAAAGACTGAAGCTTACATTTTAAAAACAGAAAATCTATAAATGGGTGTACAGTTTTTAAAAAATGACTTTAAATATAA
The DNA here is from genome assembly GCA_033318265.1 of Phyllotis vaccarum. Classification (NCBI taxonomy): domain Eukaryota; kingdom Metazoa; phylum Chordata; class Mammalia; order Rodentia; family Cricetidae; genus Phyllotis; species Phyllotis vaccarum. Next base: position 59,448,542 of record JARWLC010000003.1, on the reverse strand, counting down.
CAATCATAAACACTAAACAAAGATAAATGTACAGTACAAAATGACAACAGTATCTTAATTATATATCATATAAAATATCTAAACAGAGGTATACAAAACATTTTAAACAGAACTAGAATATCTATATTATTACTAGTATAATTAAACAGAAGTAGAAATTGCATAGTGGAAATGACAACAACATGCTTAATATGATTTAGTGCACAAATATTTTAAAGAGGTAGAAGCATATGCAAAATATGGCAATTACAGATTCAATTTTGTATCAATATACAAATTACCTTAGACATATAAAATAATTTCAAATTTGAATTTGTATTAATATACAAATTATCTCAAGCAGTCATATAAAATGATTTTACATTTGTATCAATATACAAACATCTCTACCAGTGCAAATATGTCTATGGCTCTTATTTGGCTAATAATCATTTACAGGTAGATACAATAATCTACTATATCTTTCCCATCTACGCCCCTTTTTCTTCTTTAAAAGAGATTCCTGGGTCTATATTATTGTTCCACCCTCAAGCCAAATATAACGTATAGCCACCCCTGCAGAATGATAATTATCCATAACCCTTAGAGGACAAAATTTATCAGGAGAGGGGTGGGATCCAGCTGCCCAAGATTCAACATGTAAGGTAGCACAGGTGAGCCATGGGCCATGTGACAGGACATATCAATGGAAATGGGTTGAATTAAGATGAAGGAGCTAGCTAGCGATATGCCTGAGACATAGGCCAAACAGCATGAAATTAATATAAGCGGCTGCAGGCATGTCCAGACTGCAGATCTGTGGGTCTAGACGGGACCAGAAACCCCATTCTACAGGGTGTAGTCCTTCTGATAGTTGCTTCCTGCTGACTTGTGGGCAATGGTATCTCTGTGGGGTCCTGTATAAACTAAGACAGTGATTAGGCCCCCAATGGACTGACTATAAACATCTATAACCAGTCTCAGAGTACTGGGTGAGGCCATCTGCAATTCTTGTTAGAGATGTGATATGAAGGATAATCATAGAAAGCTTTTTTGCAACTTTCCTGAATAGTCTATATTTCAAAAGCAGTCATTGAGTGGTGTACACTTTTTAAAATCACAGACCAGGTAAAATCATTGTGGTGGGGCCCCATCTTCTTTCTGGACACTTTGGAAATTGCTGGTAGGAGAAATTATTGTTTACAGTGGAAAACTTAAACATTGTTAATATTAAATGGAGAGTTTATGTTTTCAGGAGAAAATTATGTGCAAAGAAGGCTTTAATAGGTCAAAAAATAAATACAGAGAGAAATTGGATTAGAAATAAAAATTACAATAATATTAGTTTTTATTATCTTGGCTGTCTTCTGTCCCACACCAGGTGGCTTTCCTGTTATGAGACAGAATCTCTTAAATTTTCCTTTACCAATGTGCTTGGGTCTAGAGAAGAATTCAGTCACTTACTTCAACTCCAAAGGCACCTTGATTTATAATTAAATCAGGACCACATTTTTAAAAAGAGATATAGATGGTAAGCAGTGATAATTGAGAAATTACCTTTTATTGTATATTGGTACTAATAGGCCTCATATTCCTTTGCTTGTGATTCTTTTGTTATTTATCTCCTTTCAGCCATAGGTGTCTACAGCATCCTTTCAATTTCTTGAAGACGGTTCTGTCTATCCTTCTGTAAAGACAAAAATGAGACCTTGTCCTGGCCTTGTTAAGTGAGTTTTCCTTACCATGTGTCCAGTTGTCATATCGGTGTGGTGATCTGTTACTTCTTGGGAGGGGCCTCCTTCTCAAATCGGATCTTTATTAATTTCTTTAGTACCCATAGTTTTTCTTCTCCTGTGGAAACAAAAGCAAAACCCCTTCCCCAACAAAGCACGTATCTTGGCTTCCATTCTGAGGTCAGCACATCCTTGAGGTAGACAGGTTGGTTTATCTCAGAAGTTTTTTTTTTTTTCTATTATCCAATGTCTCTGCAGCTGTTGTTCCTTTCTCATCCGCACTAAGAAAATTCAAGGTTAGTAAAGCATTATGCAATCTCTCCCTGGGTTTTTCCTTCCTCCTTTCTGTTTATGAAGCATCTCTTTTAAGGTGCGATGAGATCTTTCCACAACTGCTTGTCCTGTTGAATTGTGTGGTATACCTCTAATGTGCTTTATAGTATAATATCCAAAATTCTGCTTCATCCTTTGGGAAACATATGCTGGAGCATTATTAGTCTTACTTTGTACAGGTATTCCCACAATGGCCATGACTTCCAAAAGGTGTGTAATTGCAGAATCAGCCTTTTCAAAGCTCAAAGCAGTTGCCCATTGTAGTCCTGAGTTATGTGTCAATGATCTGATGAACATATTTCATCTTTCCAAATTCTTCAAACTGAAACACACCCATCTACCAAATCTCATTTCTTTGCATACCTTTAGGATTACTTCCAGCAGGTAATGATGGGTGGTTATAGAAGGAACAAGTAAGACATTTCTTTACAATTTCCTTGGCCTGATGCCAAGTCATGGGAAAACTCTTTTAATCCTTTGCTATTAACATGATGTCTCTTATGAAATTCTGAGGTCTGCAGCACGTTTCCTAATAATAACTGATCAATTTCTTCATTACCTTGTGCTTGAGGACCTGGCAGACCTGTGTGATATACACAGAATGAATTCTTCTTCTAATGATATCCTGTAGTTGTATACATTGCCAGGGAAGTAATTCCTACAATGTAAGAGTGCTTACTGCTCTTACAGAGGCCCAGAGTTCACTCCCAGTACCTACATGTGACTCACAACCATTGATAATTCTGGTTCTGGGGAATTCAGAGCCCTCTTCTGGCTTGTTCACCCAGTGATACGTACATGGAGATAAACACATGAAGTAAACATAAATGAATATTAAAATGTTTTTTTCCACAAAATATGTCTTTTCATTATTCATTTACACAGTAGAAAAATAAATTGCGACTTACATTTGTGGACAGATTATTTTGGACAGTTAAGACACCGGGGGGGGGGGGGGGTGTGTGGTCTGTTTAGAGTCAGAGAAGACAATTTGTCTCTTAAAGGATCTATTATTGTGAGGGGTGCACATGTTAAAACCTGTGAGTAGAGGTCAGGAGACTCTCTGGAGTCGGTTCTCTTTATGTCAGCCCTGGGGAGGAAACCCAGGTTGTCAGGCTTCTTTGGGTCAGCTTAGCTTCCCTCACTTCATCTGGGGAGACTCTGTCCCCACTAAGTTGGACCCCTTGCTCTGGCCATCATTCTTTGTGTAGCTCCGAATCTGACTAATCTATATAACCGGAATCAACCAACAGTTCTTTTTGTGAACTGGCTTATTTCACTGTATGTAATGTAAGTTTACATTTCATATGGATATGTTGTAATATGGCAGGATTTCCTTAATTTATTTTTTTGGAAGAAAGTAAGCTTATTAAGTATATTTCTAGGAGTGGTAGACTGGGTAATAGTAAGGCTATAGCATGCTTTGCTTTTTTTTTTCCTTCAGAATTTATTTGATTTTGAAGATTGAATAATATTCCATTTGTGGCCATTCCACATTATATATATATAAAATATATATAAATATATATATATGATCCCAGCACTGGCCTTTTTTCCTCTTTATTTCCTATATACATAGGTGTTTTGTCTACATGTATGTGTGAGCATATCAGATTCCTTGAAACTGGAGTTACAGACAGTTGTGAGCTGCCATGTGGGTGCTGGGAATTAAACTAGGGTCCTCAGAACACCAAATGCTTTCTCTCTTAAGATTTTATTTATTATATATAGTGTTCTGCCTGCATGTGTCCCCTTTATGTACAGTGACTTTCTCCTCCACCGTGCCTGGGGGTAGTCATGTTCTTTCCTTTTCTTCCTTTCTTCCTTCCTTCCTTCCTTTGTGACAGAATTTCTCTGTGTAACAGTCCCAGCTCTCCTGGAGCTTGTTTTGTAGACCAGGCTGGCCTCGAGCTCACAGAGCTCCTCCTGCCTGAGTGCTGGGATTAAAGGCATGGGTCATCACCACCACTGATATTTCTTTTTTTTTTTTTAATTGATAAGAAACTTTGTTTATTAAATGATATCTTTTTTATTCATTACCATTTTTAGACTCAGAGTTCTGTCCATAGAGAGGAAGAAGGGCTGTGGGTGGCCAGGGCTTTCCCTGTGACCAGCACACGAAGGCTGAGGGTGGCTGTCTATGATGGCTGAGGTGCACAGGAAACCGAAAGGGGAAATCCAGACTGATGTGGCAGCAAGGGTGGCCTGAGGTTAGACCCACAGCACAGGGCTCCTGTGCCGGTTTGGGTTTGATGCACCAGCCTGGCTGGAACAAGGTTATCCTTTAACTTTCCAACCACTGAAGCCAAGAGCCCCCCAAAACTGGATTGCCCCAAGAATCTCATGCTAGGAGAAGGAAAAGGCTGCCATTCCCTAGAGAAGAAAGTAATCACACAGGTCTGACCTGTCAGACCATCTTTCAGGAAAGACTGGATTGAAAAGGATGGGCCAGTTTGACTGGGTGTGCTGGTATACTCCTTTCATCCCAGCCATGGGACAAAGAGGGGGATAGACCACCGAGTTTGAGTCCAGCCTGGTCTACAGAACTAGTTCTAGGACTGCCAGGGCTATGCAGAGAAACCCTGTCAACAAAACAAAAAAGCCAACAACAGGAAGAAGATGTTGAAGAAGAAGAAGGAAGAGGAGGGGATGTGATGATGATGATGGTGGTGGGCTAGCGATGGGCGGGACCACACCGTGACCAGGACTGGTTAGCCCTGCACAGCTCTTGCCTTCTACTTTGACCTAAACTTCATGTCAGGACCCAGAAAGTGGACTTGGGGGAATCACTGGACTTCTTTATTCTTCTTCCCAATGTGGCCTAATTGAATAGATTCTTTCTTCCTTCCTTTCTTTCTTTCTTTCTTTCTTTCTTTCTTTCTTTCTTTCTTTCTTTCTTTCTTTCCTTCCTTCCTTCCTTCCTTCCTTTCCTTCTTTCCTTCCTTCCTTCCTGCTTTCTTTCTTTCTTTCTTTCCTTCCTTCCTTCTTTCTTTCTTTCCTTCTTGCCTTCCTTCTTTATTTCCTTCCTTCCTTCTTTCCTTCCTTCCTTCCTTCCTTCCTTCCTTCCTTTTGCTTTTCATTATATTTTAAAATTGACTATAGAGGAAGATGGCTGAATCTGGCTTATTAGGGCTGCCACGTCCAGGCTTTGACCCCAATAACTCCTGTAAAAATGTCACTGAGCCAGCCAAGAATTGAACCTGAGATCTTCTGGTTGGCAATCAGATATAAACATTCCCATCATGGCACAGATGTAAGTCCTTCCTGAGCACCGAGTATTTGAGGCCCCTTCTGATGTGGTACTGACAGTGACAGGCTCCTCCTCCCAGACCTGACAGCCCTAGACAGCAGAAACTGCCTGGTTTTGCCAGCCCCTGCTGTTGGGACAGGCACCTGCTCCTGTGTTAAGGATGCTTGTGTCTGTTGGGAAGGCCTGGAGGATTATCGAATTCTAAGATCTGGTGTGTCTGTGGGTTCCTCTCTGTTGAGGTAGGTGAATAGGAAATAGGTTAGCTGAGGAAAAGTTCAAAGATTGACACATGACAGGCTATTGGCCTGCACGTTGGCCAAACCTTCCTGCTGTTGGCTGAGTGTCAGAGCTTGCACATAAGCATATGCATACAATGCAAATGACCCATATGAAAGACTCAGGGATCGTCATCTCAACCTCCAGCAAGACTGCAGTCTAGCCCTAGCACGATCCCTAGCTCATCTGTCTCTCTCCTTTGATAAGTCACTTCCTTTCCTGTGCCTATCCATGTGTCTGCACCATTAGTATTATCACTCGCCACTTCCTTCACCTCCCAGGAGATTTCTGTCCACAGAGGGAGAGGCAGCAGGGTATAGCCCTCCTGTTCTCACTGGCTCAGTGCTAGCTGTAGGTGGTGGGGTTCTCTCCAGAGCTCAGTGTCCACCCTTACCCTTGGACAAGTCAGGACTGTCTGAACCTGAGCCTGTTTCCTTGCCTGTCCAGTGGGGTTTCAGCACTACCCGCAGGAGTTGTTTGGAGGATGAAGAGATATAACTGGCAAGACACAGGAGCTTAAGCCTGGCCATGTGGACTCCTGATAGCCTTTCCCACACCATCTCCTGACCCCAACTGGGTGGGCTCACCAGCTCCTCTTGCCCCACGTTCTGAGACTTCTGCGGGGGTCTCCAGATGTGGACTGTCCCCAGCCTCTACGTCTCAAAATTGACACAGGGAGAGTTCACCACCACATTCTCAGTCCCCGAAGGAGGCTCAGTGGTGGCTCCTAAAATGTATGTCCCCACCTGGAACCTCAGAATGCGACCTTGTGTGGAGGAAGAGGCTTCCTGGATCAGTGCATTGCAGGTGTCTGGAGACAAGATGGTCCTGTTAGAGAGGGCTCACCTCCAACCATGGATGCCCCTGTGAGTGACAGATGCTGCAAGTAATGTACCTGTAATCTCAGCTTCTCGCACACCCTTATGTGAATGAAAACTCATAGAAAGAAGCTGTGTCTGCAGAAACTCACCGATTAGGGCTGCAGTTCTGTGGAGAGGTTGGGATAATGCAGGGCCAAAGGCTAGTTCCAGCCCTATGGAACAACCATTCCTTGCCTTCCTAACATCCCATGACTAATAGATGCAAACCTTTTAGAATCTATTAACTTAGCAGACTGCCAGCTTCCAGCAACCCAAAAGCTCAACCAGTGTCTTGGGCATGTAGAAAGGCTTCCTCCATCTCTCTGAACCTGACTCTCTGATGCACTCACTGGTGTATTTTAAACTTGCCTTGCTTTATGACTTCCTTTGTTCTGTAAAGCTATAAAAACAAACAAACAAACAAACAAACAAAAAAACTTCATAAAACTGCTTCCATGGTGAAACATGGAATTAGGACCATGGCCACTCAAAATTACTCCAGAATAAACTATCTCTATGTTTAATTTCCATTAAGAGGAGAGCTGTTGTAGTTGTGTTTTTTATTTTTTGCACTTACATGCACCTCTCTTATGTTCCTGTATTGCACATGCCCCAACACACGTACACAAGCATGCACACACACACACACACACACACACACACACACACACACACACGTGCTGCAGGAGATACCACACTCATCATCATCACCATGGCCCCAGAACTGAGTCATTTAACAGCCTTGGGGCTGCGTGTCTTTCACAGAACCTGCCGTTGGGCTTCTCTGTAGCTGAGGCCTTGAGTTCAGTTTCTCTTGGTCTCACTTTTCATTCTGACTGCGAAGGGTTGTTTTCGATCTCTCTCATGTGGTTTTGACTGAGCTGTGTGGCTGGTGCTCAAACCCCAAGCCTCAGGCCACCACCTGCTTCTCTGGTCAGTTCACTTAGGGCTGGGAGAGGCCCAGGACTTCCCTGCTGGCCAGCCCTGTGGTTTAAGGGTTGGAAGGTAGAGAAGAAGACCAGAAATGATGTCGTGGGGGGAGGGGCTCGGGGACAGATCCCATTAAGTATGTCATTCAAATTTTCTCATCTTGGCCTGCTGAGGGACATCCGAGAAGTACTAGTTCATGATATGAGCTAGCTGGGAACACTGGTGGGTTGCTCGGGTCCTTAGCTGATGGCAGAGCTTGCCCAGGACTACTGCCACCTGTGCACCCCATCCCCCACCATCAGGTTTGAGGGTCTTCCTGTTGGCACTTACACACACTTTCTGCCACTGTGGGATGCTTGGAACCAGATGGTCTATCTCATTCCCTCTTTTCTCTCTTTCTCTCTGATGCCCTTCTTCTGTTTCCCTTTCCCCTCCTTCCATTGCTGGGAATTGAACTCAGGGCCTCATGCATGCTAGGCAAGCACTCTCCCCCTGGCTTATACCCCTAGGTTTTCTTTTTTCTGATATGACTTTGAACAAGTCACTTCTAAACTCAGTATCTTTTTTCTTTTGAGACAGGTTCTCACTGTGTAGCTCTGACTGGCCTCAAACTCAAAGATCTTCATGCCTCTATCTCCTGAGTTCTGGGATTTTTTTTCTCCCTAATGTACATATCATCATGCCTGCCTCAACTCAGTATCTTTCTTTAAACATTTATTTTTATTTATGTATATATACCCATGTAAATGTGTATGTGTGTTTGTGTATGTGTGTGCGCGCGCGCTCTCTCTGAGGCTAGCTGGACTTACTGGCAATTGTGAATTGTCCAATGTGAGAGAGCTGAGAACCAAATTCGGGTTTTCTGGAAGAGGAAACAACAAGAACTCTTAACCACTGAACCATCTCTCCAGCCTCCTCAACTCACTATCTTATCTACAAAATGCCTTCCTCAGTGCCCAATTAGTGTGGTGTGAAATGAAGCACAGAGGTGAGCATGGACTGAACTGTATGACCAAGCTCTAGACACCCCATCACACGACTGGATCTGGAGGGAAGCCTTTATAGGAAGGTGAGCAAATCAGGGTGGGGCCTCACTCCAGTAGGACTGCTGTTCTTTTAAACAGGGGACAGCACAGTACAAGGACAAAGTATAGGAACCTGTGTGAGAGTGGCTGTCTACAAGCTTAGGAAGCCAAGGACAGAGACCCTCAGGGAAGCTAGACCACCAATGTCTGACCTTTGCCTTCAGCCTCCAGAACTAGGAGAAGTTAGATTTATATTGAGTAAGTCTCTGGTGTTTGTTGTAGCTCTGGCAGAGCAATGGAGTGGACCCCAGGCTCACTGTCCGCCGTCTGGAATCCCTAAGGCTAGAGCTAGTTTAGATTTCAGGATTTTCAAATATTTGCATACACAATGAGACATTTTGGGCTTGAGACACAAATCCAAACACACCATTCGTGTGTGCTTTATACACGTGCATCTATGACAAAAGAAGAAAGAGGAGGAGGGGGAGGGGGAACTCACTTTCTCCTTTTTATTGAGTCAGAGACCCCAGCCCATGTGATGGTGCTGCCCCCATTCAGGGTGTGTCTTCCCTCCTCAGCTGAAGTT